>OZ007588.1:327445251-328810251 GCA_963931845.1 Maratus michaelseni
GTGTTTGTTTGTTGCTCAACAGGCGCAAAAGCAGCACATAACATATGCAACAAGCATATAGTTACTCAAAAATTATAATTTTATGAAAGAAGGTGTACATAAAACTTTTATATAACTATTAATATTATAATGTTGTGTTTATAGTTAATAGTTAATTGTTAATGATTATTTTGCGTCATATTATCCACTTGAATACATTTCCCTTTGTTTGGATACTATGACGCAAAATAATCATTTACATAAATTTTACTTATGATTTTGGATAGCGTGGCACAGAAGATAAATCAATTTATTGAAATAAATACATTTCAATACATAATATAGGCTCAGTGAAAGTAATCTATTTAAAAGTGTATTGAAAAATTAAAAGTATTGTTTGTATGTGTAAATATACTTTAGAAGACAAACCAAAAATAATTTAAATTGAATTTTAAAAGAGTCCTATTAAATTAACGCCAAGGTGTCACTCAAATTTTGATATCATTTCTTTTAAAACCCATATTTTGAATTCATGAGAGATGTGAATGAAAAAGCATCAGCGAATAAATTTTATATATTTTTTCATATTAAGATAATAATTGCACCTGTGAATATAAATAAAACTAAAAAGAAAATTATGATTTAAAAAAATAATTATTAACATAGCGTCACTTAAATTTGATATCATTGCTTTTAAGACCCATATTTAAAATTCATAAAGCCAAAAGAAAGTGCTGCGTCACAACTTTTAACCCGTTAAGGGTTTTTGTACTGATATCATTACTTTTTTAAGGTTATTGATGAGAATGTCAATTAGTCGAAATTAAGCATAGGGTATAAATTAATCATTAAAATAAAATTTTAAAGAAATGCTAAAAAAGACCCCTTGGACCCCAATAAAATATGAGGGTGGTGGCCCAGGGAGAGGAATCCAAGACTCAACTTTTAAATTATACAGCGAGAGAGTAACACAATTAGAAGGATGAAAATGCATGGCAAAACCCGTTTGTTCCATCTTCCTCCGCCAAAGGACGCAACCTTTTCTATACAAACATAGCTGAAAATTTTCGGGCCGTCGATTCCGAGTCAAATGAGCCATACGTCGTCGTGATCGGTCCCATAGAACCCGATAGGAAAGTGCCCCCTGGTTGGTAAACTTGGAACTAAAATCGATATATCCTGTCGATGTCGAGTCGAATGAATCACACTGCATTGTGATGGGACCCATAGAACTCGAGATAGCTGCAAAATCCGTTAGTTCCATCTTCCACCACCAGGGGGCGGACTCTGTTCCATACAAACATAGCTGAAATCTTTGAGGCTGTCGATTTCGAGTCGAATGAGCCATACCTCGTCGTGATGGGGCACATAGAACACAAGATAGGAAAGCACACTCTGGTGGTGAAACTTGTAACTAAAATCGATATATCCTGCCGATGTCGAGTCGAACGAATCAAACTGCATTGTGATGGGACCCATAGAACTCGAGTTAGATGCAAAATCCGTTAGTTCCATATTCCACCACCAGGGAGCTCACTCTGTTCCATACAAACATGGCTGAAATCTTTGAGGCTGTCGATTTCGAGTCGAATGAGCCATACCGCGTCGTGATGGGGCGCATATGACCCGAGATAGGAAAGCGACTCCTGGTGGTGAAACTTGTAACTAAAATCTATATATCCTGTCGATGTCCAGTTTAATAAATCAAACTGCATTGTGATGGGACCCATAGAACTCGAGTTAGCTGCAAAATCCATTAGTTCCATCTTCCACCACCAGGGGACGCACTCTGTTCTATACAAACATAGCTGAAATCTTTCAGACTGTCGATTTCAAATCGAATGAGCTATACCTCACCGTAATCGGGCCCATAGAACACGAGATAGGATAGCGCCCCTGGTGGTGAAACTTGGAACTAAAATCGATGTATCCTATCGATGTCGAGCGAGCCAAATGAATCAAACTGCATTGTGATGGGACCCATAGAACTCAAGTTAGCTGCAAAATCTGTTAGTTCCATGTTCCACCACCAGGGGGCGCACTCTGTTCTATACAAACAGCTGAAATTTTTGAGGCTGTCGATTTCGAGTTGAGTGAGCCATACCTTGTCATGATCGGGGCCATAGAACCTAAGATGGGAATGCGCCCCCTGGTGGTCAAACTTGAAACAAGTTGAATGAATCAAACCATGTTGTGATGGGACCCATAGAACTTGAGTTAGCTCCAAAATCCATTAATTTCCCCTTCCACTGCCAGGGGCGCTCTCTGTTCTATATGAACATAACTGCCCCTGGTGGTGAAACTAAAATCAGTAAGTTCTATCGATGTCGAGTCGAATGAGCCAAACTGCATCATGATTAGGAATGCACAACCTGTGGCCCGTGATGGATAACTGGTGGCCCGCAGAGACCATACATGCCAACCTATCCAAAAATTTCGAATTTCCTTAATAATTCGTGAGAAAAATTTGCAAATTTTGTCCATAAATCGTAGGAAAATATGAATTTCATCGATCAGGCGCATAAAATCATGAATTGCATCGACTGGATGCGAATTTTGTCAAATGGGCATGGAAAAATCACAAATTTCGCCATTTTGTCGCTAGAAAAAAAAACGCAAATTTCAATAATCGGTCAACAGAAACCAGAGATGCCAAAATCAGTAATTCCGGAGTTGCAAATTTCGTCAATCACTCAAAAAAAAAAAAAAATCTTGAATTTTGTAAATCAATTGAAAAAACCTGCGAATTTTGTCGAAAAGGCACTTAAAATCGTGAATTTCATGGATCGAGCAGCGAATTTCCTCGAATGGCGTGGAAAGATCGAGAATTTCAACGAACAGTTGCAGGAAAAATTTGCAAATTGTCCATAGATCATAGGGAAACATTATGAATTTTGTCTATCGGTTCTGCAAAATTATGAATTTTGTCGATAGGCAGGGAAAATCGCAAATTTCGACAACTGGGCTTGGAAAAATCAAGAATTCCATCGAATGTTTGTGAAAAAATTGTAAATTTCAACGAACGGTAAAAAAAAAAAAATAATTTGCGAATTTCGCCATTGTCTAGAGAAGAAAAATTGTGAATTTCATTAATTGGTCGATGGAAAGCATATCAGTTGAAAATCATGAATTTTGTCAATCAGGCACAGTAAAAACATGAATTTTGTGGATCGGGAGAAGGGAAATCATAAATTTTGTTGAACACATGCATAAAAATCATGAATTTTGTTTATCAAGCATGTAAAAATCATTAATTTCGTTAAACGGATGCATAAAAATCAAGAAAGTCATCAATTGGGTGCGTAAAAATCTTGAATTTCATCGATCAGGCGTGTAAAAAATCATGAATTTCATCGATAAAGTGCATAAAAATATAGGACAAAATTGCCATTCGCCAATCGGCGAGTAATACTGAAAATTTGCCGACTGACTTTACTGCCACCACTGGTCAAACTTAATAGTTCCAATTGCGATGATTCAATGGAAAAAGATTTTTTCCCCACTGTCGCTCGACAAATTTCAAAACCATTTGGCGAATTTCACGATTTTTTCAAAGAAATTATTTGGATTGTGATTTTTTTTCTTCTCGAAGCCATTCGACGATATTCGAAATTTTTTTCCCCTGAAACCAGTTGATAAATTTTGTGATTTTTCCACTATCAATGAATTTTGTGATTTTTCTGCTATCGATTGATGAATTTCGTGATTTATCGACTATCGATTAATGAATTTCACGACTTTTTCCATAAACGAACAAATTGTGCACTTTTTTTCCACTGCCATTCGACGAATTTTGCAATTCTGTTCCGCGATTGTTAGACAAATTTCACTATTTTTCTCCCGAGATCATTTGACGAATTTTGTGATTTTTAATTTTACTGACTGATTGATTTATATTTAATAATAAAAGTTAAAATGTTTTGATTTAAAAACAAGATGGCTAACTGAGGGTGAATCCCAAAACTTAGCCGCATCATCAATGAGTTAGCTAATCAAGCATTTAGCTCTTACAGTTTGTTTAAAAGGTGCACACAAAAGCAAAAAATATGAATTTTTTTTAATCCTTACCATCACTGTTGAAATCCTGAACCAATTAGAATCTAATTGTGACAGTGTATTTATCTTGCAAATATCATTGAGGAGTTTTTTATACAGGGTGTAACGATTTCATTAAATCTCTCACAGTCTGCTAATTAGGCAGAGTAATCAAAGATAGAAGTTCCCAAGAGTTGGAAAACTTTTCTCACGCTTAGCTGTTGTGTGACTAGAATGTCGTTTACTACAATAGGAAAAGATGAGCTTCGATCAATCTTGTGAAACTGAAATTGCTAGACAGCAAATATTTCTCTGATCTGACCGTCTATATGTGGGGTCTCAGATCGTGGGAAAATTTCCTGCGAGAACATTTAAAAGTTCAGTAAGACCTCCCTAAAAAAGGCTTTATCCAATGACGTAAACTAAAACTTTTTTGATTGGTGATCGGAGTATCTTTTGTTCGAGCAAGGGGACCGGAAAAAAGAATCGAGGGGAAGGTAGTTAGAGTTTTGGCAGGAGAACGAGTGTTGGTGGAAAACACTCTTCTCAGGACGATTTCCCAAACCAGTGGGGAAGGAAATGTTTTGCTGACACATTTTGAAGGGAAAAGATTTCTCTTAAGGCAACGGCAAGGTCATCGCTTGAAGTTTTTGTGACGAGTGCAAAAGAACTCATGTTAAGATTTCCAAACACTGTACAAGATTGGACCTTTCATTGTTTTATTAATTGATTATAAGTTGAAACGAAATTACGCTGAAAAAAATTGTTTATAATGATTTGTAATATTAAGAAACTCGAAAATGATTTTTAAATAAAAATCACTTAGTAGTACCTTATTGAAATTAATCCATATGAAAAGGCCACACGCTACCCCTTTACAAATTATAACATCATGGATTCATTATAAGGGACACGCAAAATCAAAACATCATCATGATAACATTCAAATTACTAAGCCAATTCAAACCTAATTATGCCAAAGTATCAATCGATGAATTCATTAATCAAATATGTTGGGCAAAATCCTAGAACAAGCAAAACATCCGATTTGGCTATTTTTTTTACGCACGTCAACCAAAAAAACGGCAACTTCCAAATTCTACCCAATCAGAACGCATGCTTTTTAAGCTTAAGCAAGCATATACTTACACACTGCTTACGGCAAGCTTTTTCACAAAATAAACAAATTTTATTTCGTTTTACAATTATTTACAAAGTTTCAGCAAGTTTTTCTTCACGATTTTTCTATTTTTACAAACTTTAAGCAATATTTCGTCTGGATATTTCAATTTTTACATACAAGCATTTAGCAATTTTTTCCTCCAGATTTTTCTATTTTTAATAATTTTTAGCTATTTTTTCCTCCTTGCTAAAACTTTGTAAATTGTCATAAAACGGAATAAAATCAATGTTTACTTCGTGAAAAAATTTTCATAGAAACTGTGTAAGTAGTGAATTCTCTGCTACAAAGAACACAGGTTATGATTGGGGAGAATCTAGAGAATTCTGATTTTTCAAATGCACGAAACTCATTCAAGCACCAGTTAGTAACATGTATATGTACTCTTTGCGTACATTAACAGAAAAAAAAATCCTGGATGCATGAAACTCCCTGTGCAGCAATCTCTAGAATGCATGAAATTCATCCAAACAGCGGTTAATAATTGATATATATATATATATATATATATGTGTGTGTGAGTACGCTTCGCGTACATTAACTGAAAAAAAAAATCCTGGATGCACAAAACTTGCATTTCTCTGACTTCGGTTTTTCGAAATAGATAAAATGCTTCAGGGATTCAATCCAGCATCGCTGAAATGTTACATAATCACAGAAGATCACTAATTATAATTAAAATATAGATAAAATGCTGAAGTGATTACAAATTAATCACTGAAGCATTTTATCTATACTTCAAAACATATTTGTTTTGTTTCTCATTTCCAAAATAATTTTCATTCATATTTACTTATTATAAGCATGTTATTTAATTTTACTGACTGATTGATTTATATTTAATAATAAAAGTTAAAATGTTTTGATTTAAAAACAAGATGGCTAACTGAGGGTGAATCCCTAAACTTAGCCGCATCATCAATGAGTTAGCTAATCAAGCATTTAGCTCTTACAGTTTGTTTAAAAGGTACACACAAAAGCAAAAAATATGAATTTTTTTTAATCCTTACCATCACTGTTGAAATGCTGAACCAATTTGAATCTAATTGTGACAGTGTATTTATCTTGCAAATATCATTGAGGAGTTTTTTATACAGGGACATGCAAAATCAAAACGTCATCATGATAAGATTCAAATTACTAAGCCAATTCAAACCTAATTAAGCCAAAGTATCAATCGATGAATTCATTAATCAAATATATTGGGCAAAATCCTAGAACAAGCAAAACATCCGATTTGGCTATTTTTTTTACGCACGTCAACCAAAAAATCGGCAACCTCCAAATTCTACCCAATCAGAAAGAATGCTTTTTAAGCTTAAGCAAGCAGATACTTGTACACTGCTTACGGCAAGCTTTATTATACAATTTTAACATAAATTTTATTTCGTTTTACAATTATTTACAAAGTTTCAGCAAGTTTTTCTTCACGATTTTCTATTTTTACAAACTTTTAGCAATATTTCGTCTGGATATTTCAATTTTTACATACAAACATTTAGCAATTTTTTCCTCCAGATTTTTCTATTTTTAATAATTTTTAGCTATTTTTTCCTCCTTGCTAAAACTTTGTAAATTGTCACAAAACGGAATAAAATCAATGTTTACTTCGTGAAAAAATGTTCATAGAAACTGTGTAAGTAGTGAATTCTCTGCTACAAAGAACACAGGTTACGATTGGGGAGAATCTAGAGATTTCTGATTTTTCAAAAGCACGAAACTCATTCAAGCACCAGTTAGTAACATATATATGTACACTTTGCGTACATAACAGAAAAAAAAAATCCTGGATGCATGAAACTCCCTGTGCAGCAATCTCTAGAATGCATGAAATTCATTCAAACAGCAGTTAATAATTTATATATATATATGTATATATGTGTATGCTTCGCGTACATTAACTGAAAAAAAAAAATCCTGGATGCACAAAAATTGCTATATTCCGCACTCCCTAGAATGCATGAAATCCATTCAAGCTGCGGTCAGTAATGTTCGCACAAAAATCGGTTTACAGCAATCTCTAAAGTGCTTAAAATACATCTTATCATATAAAATCAACAAAAATGCACTTACCGTTATTTCTCATCCTTCGTTTTTTTTTAATATTTCACAGGATTTATCCTTTATGACATAAAACACATTTCATAAACATAATTCAACAAATCTGACACACAACAAACCAACCCACAGACAATAGAACTCTATTATAGAATATTCTAATCTGTCAACCAACCAATCAAATCTAATTCCCTCAAAAACCAGCTCAATTTTCAGAACCATGCATTCTGCTCATGCTAGAACCAAGCACAAAAGGCGTGGAAAAAACGTAAGAAATAAACCGGTAACAAGAAAACTCATTTATCGCTTCGCTAAATTCGATGACGCCAAGCGTCTCGCTTGTTCTAGGATTTAACCTATTTTTCTTAATTATCTGTCTTAGTTTGTGAATAAATTTTTGTAATGTCAGTTGAAACTGATCTCTCGTACATAACGATGCATCACATTTTTTTAATGTTTTTTTTTCTACACCATGATGTTGCTATTTAACAACATTATTTTAATTTTAAAAAGAAAACAAACAACTAATAAATCAGTAAATATGAACGTTTTGCACTCCTGAAACCCCCCCCCCCAAAAAATATATATATATATATATATATATATATTGTTTTAATTTCAGGGTAACTGAAGAAAAAAAAATCCTTCTATAGCGTTTCTATTTTTCCATGCGCTGTGAAGATTTTTTAACGGGTTCAAAAACAAATTTCACAAATACTTCTAACTTAATTAACAAATATTTCAAAAATATATTTTTAATTCCATGTTGTTTATGTATGAAGAAAGAAACAAAAGTTTGGTAAACTTCTATCTCTGTTTAAATAGTCTATTTCAAGAATAAAAACATTCGGTAGAATGCATAGCTTTGACAATACATAAACAAAAATGAAGAATACAGTACCTTTTTTTTTTTTTTTCAATTTCTTATATTTGGTGCAAGATACTACTGAATACTTTGCTACAAGATTTGTTTAAAGATATTACCCTCTCTCATGATTTTTAGGTTTCCAATGCCACGTCTACCATTGCCCCGAGAACTGACGACTGATTTCGTGATTTATTAAGTAAAATCTATATTTAACATTTGAAAATAAACTTTCACTAGAAAAAAAAAAAAAAAAAAAAAAAAAAAAAACAATGGTAGAACTTTGCATTTCTCTGACTTAGGAAAATAAATATTAGAAGATAAATACATATTTCTTTATTATCTGTTTTTAAAATGCAAATTTAAGAAATGAAATTGAAAAAAAAAAGGTACTGTATTCTTCATTTGTTTATATAGCTGATCAAATATACACATTTCACTGAATGTTTGGATTCTTATACTATGAAACAGAAGCTTACAAACGTGTTTTTTATCGTACATAAACAACATGGAATTAAAAATATATTCATGAAGTATTTGTTAATAGAAGTTAGAAGTATTTGTGAAATTTGATTTTCAACACTTCAAAAAATGTTCATAGCAGCGAATCGCATCGCACACGAAGAAAACAAACTGATGATTGATTCATTTTGAATGATTCCTTGTTACGCAAATTAATTGATAAAAAAAAATCTTAATCTTTTTTTTCCTTTAAAAAATCACAAATTAAATATAAATAACAATTAAATTGTATATGTATAATTATAAAATATTTCAATATTTTAATCAAGGAATCTAAATATTTTTCGACTTAATGAAGATTTTGATATAAGAAATTCTTTATTATAACAAAAAAGAAAAATATACAAACAATAATTTAATTTAATACATATATATTACATATTAAAAATTGCATTAAAAACTGTTTTCGTATTAAAAAAAAAAAAAAATCTAAATAGTTCTTCAGCCAGATATGATTGCGAAATCGCCTTTAACTATAACCGTGATACCCATGAATATCCTGACCGCGCAGGAATAAAAAAGGGTGAAAAGGCCGAAAATCTTTAATGTTAGTCTACCAGAAAAAGCATAAGAAAAGAGTCCGATTTTGAAGCTGGATTATATAAAAAACAAGAGTTTTCCTACGTTAGCTCAAAATCTTACTCTCTTCATCTAAAAGCGATTAATATAATATATTAATTTAAAAAAAATCGTTCGATCCATTTTCGAGATAACACCTCTGTGCCCATTACACCATTACATTTTCCATTTTCGCTTAAAAATTGGTTTCCAGATCTCAAAATCTACTGCATGTAGAAATCTATAAATTTCAGGATAGAGTTAGGCCATAGATATAAGACTAATGTGAAAAAATCGAAACGGTATGCCTCATATTTACTGAGATATTAAATGTCGGCGTTTCGATTTTCCTTTGATGTCCTGCTAGCTGTATATATGAGAGTGACGGAATCTTCGGTTTTGGGCTTACGGTTTTCGGTTTTTCGCTGCGTCACTCAAGAGACTACCGTCTCTTATGATAATGTTTCACAACTAATAGTCTATGGGTATACCCCTGATTATAATTTACCAAGCGTAGTGGACACTGGTTCCACTCTTGCCATTTTGCCTTTTAAGTTTGTATCGGAACTTAATGCACAAATTGAAATTATACCTACTATTACTATTGGTCAAGCTAAGGGATTTTTGCAAGTAAATCAAAAATGTTAATTTCTTATTAAGGTGGGGAAATTTAGTAAATATATTAACTTTTTAGTTTACTTAATACTGATTAATATTATGCTATTTCGGTGTTAAAAGAATGTTCTAAATTTAATCTAAGAATAGATTGTAAACATTGTACAGTAAAACAGGGGAGAAAAATTATAAACACAGGTGTGTCGATGCACAATGAGAAAGCTCTTTATTTTTATGTTGTTAATATTGCTGATCAACAACAGAGTAATAATGAAAATGTAAACTTTTAATATGAAAATGATAACTTCAGAAATAAGTGTGATTATGATGGTAATTTATATTTTGAGAATTGTAATGATGATCTAATGTTGCCATTTTATGATGAAAATGATGTGAATACTCCAAACTTCATTAGTAGTGATTATGAAGTTCAGCCATAGTATAGAAGACTCATGGTTCATCAAAATTCTCGCGAAATAATCAATTCTGACTTAATTGGGGAAATAAATTTAATTAAAAGTGGGAAATTGAGGGTATTAGTCCAAACTTCTATTGATATTTTTGAAAAACATAAGTATGATGTGGGCAGAATTAATATTGAACCCCAACGCGTTTTTCTAAATTCCGACCTACCAATATCTTTGAGAACCTTACAGAATTTCATCTGAAGAGGAAAAAGAGATTAAAACTCAAATTCAAGCATTATTAAAAGCAGAATTAATTAAAGAAAGCAATAGCCCTTATTCAGCCCCTATCACTTTAGTTATGAAAAGAGAGGAAGGTAAAAAGACCAGGCTTTGTATAGATTATAGAAAACAAAATTCAGTAATAAAAAATGATGCAGAGCCTTTGCCCCGTATCGATGGGATCTTGGATAAATTGAGTAGTGCCCAGTATTTTGCAACGTTGGACTTAGCCTCTGACTACTGGCACATACCCATAATCCCTTTGATACCGAAAAGTTAAACTTTACTACCAATTTTGGTTTATTCGGATGGCTGGTCCTCCCATTCGGTATAAAAACAGGCCCCCCCAATATTTAGTAGAACTATCAGAAGAATCTTGAATAAATATAAAATAGACTTTGCTTGTCATTATTTTGATGACATCATAATTTTCTCCTCCTCTCTAGAAGAACATATTAACCATCTAAGTAGAATCTTCGAAATTTGTGAATTAGAAAATATTAAATTTAAGTTATCCAAATGTAAATTGGCTCAAAATAAAATTAACTTTTTAGGTTACGAAATCTATAACGGAACTTTAACTCCTGCTAATGCCAATATTGAAACCCTTAAAAAATTAAAACCACCCTCCAATGTTAAGCAATTACAAAGATTTTTAGGATCAATTAACGTTTATCATAAATTTATGCCTAAATATGTGTAACTAAGATATCATCTAAATAAATTAATAAGAAAAATTCAATATGGGTGTGGAATGCAGACTTCCAAAATTCTTTTGACAAATTAAAAAATGCTTTAATTATTAAACCTATTATAAAAGTCTATGACCAAAACAAACCTCTCCACATGTTTGTAGACGCCTCACAGGTGGCAGTAGGCGCTGTTCTTAAACAGCCCGATAAGGATAGCTTTTTACATCCCATTGCTTATCATTCAAGAATTTTTAAGAACTATGAGCAAAATTACTTCATAACAGTGTTGAAATGTTTAGCCATTGTTGATACTTTAGATAAGTTTTACCATTACTTCTATGGAATCAAATTCACCATTCATACAGACCATGCATCTCTAGTTTGGTTGAAAAGTATAAAAAAATGTGAGAGGGATACTTTTTAGATGTTCCCTTAAACTGAGCATGTTTGATTACGAAATAAAGTATGAGAACGGTTCAACAAATGTAGAAGCCAACATGCTGTCTAGAAATCCAGTATCTTTTTTTCAATCAACATATCAGTTAATTGTTGGATAGAGATGAGATCATAGAGATGCAAGAAAAAGAGAATGTAAATGATAAAAAATGTAGGAAAGATCATGGAATTATTATACACTAGTGTGCAAAAGTTAAGCAACAAACACAAAATGATAATTTCTGAACACGTGCGTACTCAAAAGGAAATTCTATAAAGAACAAGTGTAGAAATGAGGTACTACCATAACAGTACGGCCAATCGATGTGAAGGCCATTTGACGTCACACATGGTTACAAGTGTCACAATCGCTACGGTAAATCAAAATAATGGGATTTTTCACTCGTCTCATTATTACTCTCAAATGATTGTTAACACCGAAAAGTCACTCTTACTGTCGCTTTGTGATAGGTCACCAGGTGACATTACAATGAATTCACCTTGTGATTCTCAAACCACTATCAGTTGAAGACGGAACTTTGAAGTCATTGTGATCATTGCATTGTGATGAGTCATCAAATAATGTCACAATGAAGTCGCATGGTGACTTTCCGGTGATCGACACTCTATTGTGAACTCATCATTGCACTCCTTTGTGAAAAGTCACCAGATTATTTCATTCTTCGTCACTTAGGAACTCGCCACAGAACAGCTATCATGATGACTTTACAATGTAGTGTCAAAATAACAGTCACCTGAGAGTCACAAGGTGACTTCATTGTTAAGTCACCTGGTGACTCGTCAAAAAGCAGCAGTCATGGTGACTGTTCAGTGCAGTGAGAAAATGAGAATAAAAATGTGAAGAATGAAAGATATCTCATTTCTGTTCATTGTACTGACTCTGACAACTGTGACCATTTGTGATGTCCAGAAGACTTCACATCGACTGGCTTTGCTGTTAGGGCAGTACTTATTTTCTACACTTGCTGTTTATAGAATTTCCTTTTGAGTACTCACATGTTCAGAAATTAGCATTTTGTGTTTGTTGTTTAAGGTTTGCACACTAGTGTATTAAAAAAGAAGTGATTTAGGAAAATTGTAGTACCAATGGCTTTACGAAGAAAACTAATACATACTGCACATGACAATTATGGACATTTAGGCATACAGAAAATGTTAAATTTATTACCACCAAATTACTACTGGTCTAATATGACAATAGACATAACCCAATATTTACAAATTTGTATCTTAGCCACTTTGAATGTATCAGTATGTTGCAAGTCTAATGTATTTGTTTTCTGCAAATAACTATAAAGGAATTCGAAACGTAATATTCGAACTATCCATTCTATGGTGAAAATGAAGACTGATAAGCAGTATAAAACAATAAATTAATTATAGCTAAGTCTAATAATTATTGGCCAAAATGTATTTTGGAACATCTTCCAGTTTAGTTTAGTATGCAGTGTGTTTCAAATAATTTATGAAACAATCATCATGATGTCTGTAGAACATACCTACGGATCTAGGTAATGAACATACACAGTTTTAATAAATATATTTTCATGATATTAATAAACACTGCATGTTGTTACATAATTTTAAAACAATAAGAAAATTGCATTTAAATTGAACATTTAAAAAAAATTACCTTAGAAAAATTAGTAGTGAAAATATGTATTTATCCGCGAATGATCCTGATACTTTTTAAATGAAAATTTTCAATAAAGATTTCCATCTTTTTAATAAGGATACCATTAAAGAATCCAGGTAAGTAAGTCTATTATTCGTAACGTTGTATTTAAAGGGGATTCGTAAATTAAGAAACGAATCTGCTATCTTGGTTACGAAGCATTTTGTGAGCAATACTTTTTTTATAAAAGGCAATGGAATGATTGTAAAAGATAGACTGTCTTTTAGGAAAGGCAATAAAAGGAACTAGTACAGATGTACCTTTTAAAGAAAGTTACATAAAAAAAGAATGTACTAATAATAAAATTACAGATTGCAATCTTAATTTATAACAAATTTAAATTTACTATGACGATTTTTTTTTATGTAAAAAGTAATCTTATTAGAAGACTTGTTCATTCTTTTGGTTTAAACGTGCACTCATGCTCAATGAATAATATGTAAAAATTTAAAAAATCTAGTGTCAAATTTATTATTTGGATTCGACACCTAAAGTTAATATAAAAGTTCTTGCTGCTGTCAAACGTGCAAACGTGTGATTTCATAACCTTTAGTCCCACAGTCCAAACCTGATATTTAGAGTAAAGTATTGTTGGCTTATTCATTAAATCGTAAAATGAAACAACCAAGTGTACTTCAAAGTAGATTTCGAGGTGAAGAAAATGCAGAGGAAAAAATTAATTTGCAATTCATTTTTTCCATGAGAAGGAAAAAAAATCATTAACAAGATGGAAAGTACCGGGCAAACGAAAAGTTCGTTAAAAATTTAAAAATTCATAAAAAATGAAAAAAAAATATGATAAAGAAGTGCGGTTTGCAAGAAAGGGTTGGCTCACAAGGTAGTCAGATTTTTTTTTTAAAGTTTTAGTTAAAAAGTCACCTGTAGATGGCGCCAACATGCGAGAGATTAAGTTGAATTATGCAAATTAATCCTGCAATAAAAGACCGGGATACACGAGGATTTCTCATTCGCGATCAGAATGTTATCTTTATCCGAACAAGCGCTGTTGGTGATGTTGTTCTATTTAAACGGAGAGTCAGCAACTGTTGCGTTGCGAAAATTTTGCACTGCGAAGGGACTAAAGACGAAGAATGGCCTCACAGATGTGTCGTACAATGTTCTGGAGGTCATGTTGAACAATTGTTATTGCAAGTATAAATGGATGAAGCGTACTGTTGTCTTGTTTATCGTGTTTTGGGTCGTCAGCGCCATCTACCAGTAACAATTTTTTTTTTTGCTGCTAAAAAAACCCCCGACTACCTTGTCTCTTCTTGCAAACCGCACTTCTTTATCATAATTTCTCCGTTTTGTATGAACTTTTAAAGTTTTAACGAACTTTTGGTTCACCCGGTATTTGAAGATTTTATAGGCAATGAAATCTGATGCAAGACAAACAAATGTGATTGATTAACATTGCAATTTTTTTAGGATAAGCCGATTTCAGTTTCACATGATGTTGATGTTATGTTCATTAAATATTAATAATAAATTAAGAGAGAAATAAAAAAGGAATGTTTATAGACATTTAATTTCTTTTTTTCCCTCGACTGGTGCAGTTGATTAATCCTGCGATATTACAGCACTAATCGTAACGTACATTGAATTGGAAAACCTGCAATAGATCCACAGACACCTTTCTCAAAAGAAAAATATACATAAAAAGACAATGTAATAATAAAGGTGCGACCTAATTTAATAAGTAACGATCAACAAGCATTTAAAAGTCGATTTTAAGCATAATTTTGCTATATTACAACTTTTTAGGTTAGTTATATTAGCTTACCTGCCATTCGGTTAATTTTTAAAAATGTACATAATTTGATTTAAAACTTCACACATTTAACTACTTACATAAACTACATATATTTTAAGCATAATTCAGCATTATTACAAATATTTAGGTTAGCTATACTAGCTTACTTATCATTCGGTGATTTAAAAAAAAAAATACATAATTTGTTTTAAAAATTACATATTTTTTAATTTATTTAAATGAAAAGTTATCGACTGCCGATCGCACAATATTTTCTTCTTTTTGGAATATATCTTTCAGAAATTTGAAAACTTGATTTATAATATTTGGAATACTTGCATACTTCCACTAATGGTTGAGTCTATATATATCAAATTCAGTTTGAAGAGTTTGAAAAGCCTCTTCGAATTACTTTGATGTTATTTCTCAAAAATTTAATTTAAAAAAAACGATTATTTATTTTGTGCAAGGATACCTGTATAGATTTTTTATTGTGTATACTGGTTTTAAAGGAATATTTTCCTTGTGTTAATAAATAAAACAAAAAAGTAAATTCATTTAAAAATTTTCCTTATCATCATAATTTAAACCTTCCACAGAAGAATAACTCATTTTCCAAGTGTGAATCGAAAATCATTGTTCTAGAATGTTACTACAACATATTCCAGATAGCATCGCTAAAAATCATTCAAGAAATTACTATTATTTAAGAACAATGTACAGCGTCTTCCCGCGTCAATGAAAGAAAAATCGCTGAATTAGGTTTTGAGCACTCCCTACGAATACTAGGTCTGCGCGCTGACACAAAACGGGTGACTGATGTAGGCGGATTTTTTAAGCGCTTGCACGGTCGCCTGAATTTTGATGCCATAATTTTTTGTAAGTTTTCTTTGACTTATTTAATCTCAGAAAAATAAGGCGGATAAAACTTTTACAAATTATTGGTATTCAAATTCAAGGGAACGTACAAACGTTGAAAATATCTGCTACGACAGCCGCCATTTTTCTGTCAGTGCGTATGCCTAGAACTCAGGGGGTGGTGTCTTAAGTGTTATACTTATTTTATGCAGATTACATAGTCAAGTGTGATAAAAAATATACGAAATATTGTAGATCGTTTTAATTTATTCTTTTAATAATTACTTGCCAAAGTTTTTAATTTAAAATTCAAAATGTAAAACTATTCTTTAAAAAAATATTGGAGATGGTAAGTTTTAATTAGTGATAATGAAGAAAGAAACAAATTCTATAACTGTTACTTTTGAAATAAAATATAATTTACATTATTGTACTGGGTTTTCGGAACGATAACAATATCTAAGTTACATCTTACACCAGGAGTGGAGCTCTAACCCACGCTCTTTTAGAGAACCAAGATTCCTTTTTCTGGCACTTTAGACAACTCGGCCATCTGGATTTCGCTCCATGTCCTTCTGAAACGAAACCAGTCAAAAACTGGTTTCCCACACCGTTTAGCG
Organism: Maratus michaelseni; assembly: GCA_963931845.1. Classification (NCBI taxonomy): domain Eukaryota; kingdom Metazoa; phylum Arthropoda; class Arachnida; order Araneae; family Salticidae; genus Maratus; species Maratus michaelseni. Next base: position 327,461,804 of record OZ007588.1, read on the forward strand.
ACAGGAAAACAACCTAAAGTGCTTATTGCACCTGCCCAGATTAGAGAAAATGGGTTTGAATAGATTCACTTTGCGTTTTAGATATATAATCTTTAGATTACAGAAAAGTTACATAAAGCATGAAATTGTGAAGAAATTCGCTGTCGGAAATCACATTTCTTATTTATCCCCAGGAAGGGTGGTGGTGTATTGTTGATAACACTTAATTTTAATCTCTAACAGCCGAAACTGCACTAGAATATTTGAAAAAAAAATTGCTTTTACAAAGTATGGGAAAATAGCATTTATTTTTTTTCAAAAATAACATTTTCGTAAAGTCTGATGGCAGTCAATCATTTCAACACTATAGCAACAAAACTGTCCCTGAAAATATCTTTTATCTAACAAAACGAATATAATAACTGAGTTTGATAAATTAAATCCATTATCATTTGCCGAAAGTTAGATTGAGTATAAAATCTATATCAACATTTATTAATCTGAATATAAGAAAAAATTATTGCTGCATGGATTTATAAGAATAACATATGCAGGCAGATTATTGCATAGCAATATTGGTACCATAAAGAAATGTTTTTCATTTATAGCTCTTTCGTTTCAATCAATTTCCGTTTTTTTTTTAATTAACAGCAGATGCTTCGGGATAGAAGTCATAAAAGTGTAAGCATGTAAATGACAAAAATGACGAATTACAACAAGGAATTCAAATATCATTTAAAATATATTATTTTAAAATATAATTATTAACTATACTAAAGGAGTTCAATTTGAAAAGTGAATTTTTAATCGATAAAATACACATTAAAACCTGCTTAAAAGGTGACAAAAATATGTTAAATGATGCTAAAACATAATTATTTACACCCCGAGACCTTTCGATCGCTAACGCGATCATAATCAATGGGGAACTTTTGACTGAACTGAATGTACTAATGTTGCTTTCACTGTGCTAATATGTAACGGAGTTTTAACGAGGGCCAGTCTATTACTCTGTAGGGCAGGGGTGGGCGATATCTCAATTTCAATATCGTGGTATATCGTCAGCTAAATATCGCGATATGACGTTATATCGTGATAATAAAACTAAATATACAGAATAAATAAAAGAATATTTTGAGAAGAAGAAAGAAAGAAAGAAGAAAGAAAGAATTGCTGTCATAAGCGATGGCAATATTTGACACGCATTTGTTTTCTGTATACTTTTCTTTCTATCGTTCCTTTGTTTATGTGTCTTATTAGTTCAATGACTAGAAAAGGCAAAATATTGTCTTTCTCCAACTCCAACGTGCCTTTTCTAGATATTGAACTAATAAAAAACATAAACAAAAGAACGATAGAAAGCAAAGTATACAGAAAACAATGCAGGTCAAATAATACCATTGCTTATGACAGCAATTCTCCGTTTAAATATAAAATTGCAGCTTACAGATTCTATATAAAGCGTGCTTTTGCCTTTTGTACGGAACAATACTTATTTAACAAATTGAATAAAATTAGATATATTTCAGCAGAAAATGGTTTCGCCCCTCATTGCATAAATAAGTTGAATTATGAAACAGAGAAGAAAAACCCTAAGGATATGGTACACACGATTGTTCTTAAATTATGCAAATTTGATTACATACCACAGTTGTACGAAAGATTAAGATATACGTTAAGGAAATTTGATATCAATTTGGTTGTAAAACCCCCGCTAAAAATGAAAGTTTTAGTTCACAATAAAATTGATCCGATACCTAATAACGACATCGCAGGAATCTACTCTATCCCATTTTGTACAGAAACGCAAAGTGGTTTATCCTGTATAGGGATGACCACTCGAAAATTTAAAGAAAAATTTAAAAAAAACATATTTCTGACATTAAGTTTAACCGTCCATCCACAGCATTATCGAGATTAAATCAGCGACAGATTATAAATATTGATTTTTAAAACGCGAAAATTATAGTTCCTGCAAATAACGATTTTACAGCTAAACTCAGAGAGTCATTGGAAATTTTATGTAAAGGAAATAAAACCTGTAATGATTGTTTATCATATAATGTACCTAAAATCTAGTTTAATATTTTGAAATTATCTAGAACTCCAGCGCCGGAATATCACGGATTTTTCCTCATACACCCCTACAGAGTAATAGACTGGCCCTCGTTAAAACTCCGTTACATATTGGTACAGTGAAAGCGACATTCCTACATTCAGTTCAGTCAAAAGTTCCCCATTGATGATGATCGCGTTAGCGATCGAAAGGTTTCTTGGTGTAAATAATTATGTTTTAACATCTTTTAACATATTTTTGTCAACTTTTAAGCAGGTTTTAATGTGTATTTTATCGATTTTAAATACAAGGTGAATAGTTCATTCCACTTCAATTTCGTTTTTTCGAATTTTTTCTGTTGTGAATTTATAATAAATCAATGCGATGAACTTTCCTTAATGAGTGTTAGATTTTATAATATTTGTAATGCAATGTAATTAATAAGTTATGTATACATAAAATCCCAAACAATATTTTATGACACATTAATTAAACTATTGATAGTAAAAGAAGTGACATAAATCCAATTTAATTTTCGATGCATCGATTGAAATTATAAATATACAAGTTTTAATATGACATGTGAGATTGAAACTCCTTGAGAAGGGTTAAATGCAGCATGAAATTTCGAAGGAAATCTTTTCACACATCACGTTTTTAGTTAAAAACCCTTTTAATTTTGCAAGATCATCAAAGTAACAGAGTTTGGTAAATTTACAATGTCGTTTTTTTATGAGTCTAATTTACGTATAAAAATTTTTTTCGATTAAATAGTTAATAAAAATATTATTGCTTCATAAATTTCTTAAAGTTATATTATAATTCAAAAATCTAAATCTAAATTTCTTTGTAATAGTATTGACTTTATAATTATTACTTTCAGATTTTGAATATTGCATTTGGAAAAAAAACCACCCAAATCATTTCTTATGCAAGATTAATTAAAGCATTAATAGTAACAAAAGTGACATGCACCAAATATAATTCTTGATGTATAAAATGAGATTATAAAAACGCAAAGAAGTTTTAATATAATATGTAACATTGATAACACTTAAATGAAGCATGAAATTTTGAAGGAAGTATTATCAAGAATCATGTTTCCAGTTGGAGACATTTTTAATCTTGCAAGATCAATGCTGTAACTCAATTTGTTAAATTAAAAAGTCCCTTTCTAACGAAGATTAAATTGCGCATAATGACTGAAACATAGTGTTTTATTTTAATAAAAACATTTTGCTTTATTAATTATACAAAATATATTATATTTCAAAAATAAAACTATAATATTGTACTAATATTGATTTTATAATTATTACTTTTATTACTTTTATTCGCTCAAAACAACCATTTGTTCATGACATCTGGGCTGTATTTGAAACAGCACGTCATAATAAACCGAAGGTACTTAACGTCAACCAAAACAGGAGGTCCTATTGTGCTGTTTCAAATAACTGTCCAGATGTCATGACCAAATGGTTGTTCTGAGCGAATATTGTGTTGGCTGGGATGTCGTCCTAATAGCTCAATTGGAAGAGCATTGGCAATTGAAGCCAAAGGTTCTGAGTTTGAGTCCTAGCCTGAACACATTTTCGCTCAGATGAGAAAATTGCTACTCGTATGAATTATTTACCAATCGGTTGATTGCGTTAGAAATAATTATGCTTAATGCTATATTTAAGTTTTGCTTAGAGGGTCGTCTACATATAAATATTATATACATGCGCGAAAATTTTCAATACTTACACCTAATTTGGACATCATATTTGTAATCTTGTGTAAATGTTACCTTAGGATACCAAATGTAGAATTATTTGGTCAGGTAGTTTAGGAATTATGCAAATTTAAATATTGAAACTTCAAATGTTACATTTATTTTGAATCGATGTAAATCCGATTGTAATGCGGATAGTATTTTAAGCATAACACAAAAACTACTTAACGAAAAATGAATTGTAATATTGGATTCGTATATTTCAAACTTCTAGAAATCGCTTTCTGTACAAAATTCGTAGGTTACACTTGATACATCTTTTTCGAATAGTAATTTCAAAATTATGTATATTTTGTTGATGTTTCCAAGAATAGAAATAATCGTTTTTAGAGGTTATTTACAACCTACCCACAATTCATTAAACGCATTAGATGATATCAACACCATTCATCCTAAGTGCTTAAGTACAGTATACTACTATAATATACAAGAAGAAAGTAGACAATATATGGGCTGCTGCGTAGATGTGTATGTTATTATTGTGGAAATAAGATAAATAAAGCTTGGAAACTACTTTTAATAATTTAAAATACTTCTGGTTTTATACGTGAAAAAATCTAAATAAAAACCTTCTATTCCTTCAAAACAGAAGTTTTTAATATTTTGTATTTATTATTCACATTTATTTTCTTATTAAGTTTGATTTCAGCATACAGTCCTTGTAATTTACATCAATAACACATGATGCAAATCATTTCTTGATGTCATTTGAGTTGCATCTACGGAGAAATATGCAAGCATTAAGCGAATTATGTTGTCTTTAACTTAATGTAACATATCTTCATTTTATTAGGTTCTCCAAATGTAGCAGTATTAATAATATGTAACATGGAAACTGTCGAAGATAGAAGGCGGAAAGTATCTTTAATAATAAAAAACATTTCTGATGTTATGTCTAACAATATTCTAAATAAAATCCTTCAATTCTTTCAAAAGACATGTTTTCAATATTTTTATATAATATTCAAATCTGTGCTCTTATTAAGATCTATAATTAAGACAATTTTATAACAATAATGGTATGGAAGTATCTATATAATAAAAAAAAGGAAGAAAGAATGAATTATCACTTTTCTACACAGCGTACAACCAACAGAGTAAAAAAATATCCGGACCGGAGACACTGTGTTTTTATACTCTGTCGGTTGTACTCTCTGCAGTTAAGTGATACTTCACATCCTTTGTAATTTCCAGCGTAATTTTAGCTCTTCTTAAAATTAATTAGATATAGAATTTAAATCTGTTTGAAATATGAATTTGTTTTAAACGCAAAAAGTACTTTTTAAGGGTAAAAAAAAAAAAAAAAAATTGATTTTAAGGTATTGATTTCTATCTCATTACATTGATATTCATAAATTGAACACCAGTTGGCATATTTTACTGATAATTATTAATCATAAGTAAGAGTTTGTGGAAACCTTTTATTGTTAACTCTATTCACTTCAAATCATATTGTTGTCAATGACGCGACGTGTATAAAACGATTCTATGTTAAATTTTGTAAAATGTCTTTTGTAGATACATCTATACACGATACGATGATTATTTAAAAAAATCAGCCGTACAGTGGATTTTCACAACATATTAAAATTTCATGGAGATTGGGTAATTTTTCGCGAGCGTAGATAGTAAAAAAAAAATAAGAAAACGAAAAATTACACAAACATACCATTAATGGATTCTGATGAAATTTATAATGAGACCACCACTAAAACGAGTCTTTACCTCCTCCTGTCCTAGAAAAAACGTCAGTGCATCCATTCAAACTTTATGCGTGAATATACATAAAGAAATATATTAGAGATGAATTGTACAACTTTCATATATTGAAGTTTGTTAAAATACATATATACCAGAGGGCCCGTGCGAAGATTTCGCACTGAAATCATATTTTTTAGGTACTTCTCTATTAACCCGTCGACCGCTTTTCATAATAAAAAACTACCGCCAAACTAAAATTAAACGCTAAAAATGCAGTCCCATTTACTTGATGTCAGAATTATTATGCGGGTTTGTTACGTCATCTAGTGGTATGACATTCGACATTTGCGTGTATTTTTCATTATGTTTTACTGATTTAGTAGTTATTTTATTAATTAAAATAACAATTGTGTCCTTAAATTCTTATACTTTATTTATTTTTTGATATTCCAATAGCAACGTTCTCCCGTTTATTTGGCGATAGTTTTTTGTTATGAAAAGTGGTCGACGGGATAATAGAGAAGTATCATTTTTTATCAATATGTAATATTTATTAGATGCAGGTTTAAACTTCTAAAGAAAAAGCAAGGATAAAAATATCTGCAAACAACATTTAGTTGTTAGTCAAGCCAGAATATCATCTAACTTATTCCATCAAAGTTAGACTAAAAACTGATCCAAGATTGCTAAAGGCACGCGCGAGAAAAAAAATTAACAATCGTATTTTGACTGCATTAGAGGATGACGTCATCCGCTTCGGGAAAACCATGGGACTTAGAAATATAAATCTAAACATTTCAATTTCAATTTCAATTTCGCTTTTTAATCATAAGTATAAAATAAACTCGTGCTGTGTTTTTTATAATAATTGCTATGAGCATCATATAATGTGGTATTTTATTTTTTTGGCAACAATAATTTCAGGAAAACCTTTCATTTCTTTCATGAAAACAATGCCGATTTATTTTTTTAATTTCAGCAAATTTTAATCAAAAACATGTTTTAACGAATTTTTTAGAGGGCTATGTCAGAAGCCTGTTCTAAAACCTTTCATATGGTATCTCATTCGTTGTTCTGCGTTTCATATTTTATGAGTAAAAGGGATGTTGACAGGAGAAATAATATATAAGGATCTATTTGTGGATGATATTGCAAATCTCGAGCTTGATCTCAAGAAATTAGAAAATTTGTGAAGGATTGTGGGAAATTTTAATTTATCAGGATGGCAGCTGTGTTTAGTTTCTACCACTTTACCTGCTTCATTGTAGGAGCTTGCAACTGTGTAAAATAATAGTTAAATGGCTTTTGAGCTTTTATGGTTGTTTTTAATATCTAATATTCATCGCCCATCTGAACCATTTAAATGTCTGAAAGTAGGTGGTAAGTGCCAGGCTGGTGACCGTTGATTCAAAATAAATAAGCAGTTTCCTTTTATTCTGTTTTAATCTTGATAGAATTTTTACCAGGCAATCTTTAATTAATTAGCTATAGAAGAAAATTGAAATGTGCAATGCTCGAGAAGTAGATCTAACATATATTCTTCACTCAATCAGCAAAAAATGTCCATTTATAAGCCCTAAATATATTTTACTGATGTCAGAATTCAAATTATGGATCAATCGATTTAAAAACGGTCAAACCTAAGACTCCTATAATAGGAGCTGACGCATATCCATTTTGTTTCGCATTATTGGTACGCAGCTCAGCATCAATCTACCGCAGCCGGTGTTGGGGCTACCTAAGACTCGGTTCTGATTGGCTGAACCGGTTCTGATTGGCTGAACCGGTTCTGATTAGCTTGGTTTTTCGACTGGGCTGCAATTCGGGTTCCAAATCTGCGAGGATGCGTCAGCCTTTATTATAGGAGTTCTACCAAATCTGCGAGGATGCGTCAGCCTCTATTATAGGATATCTAGAACTCCTAAAATAGAGGCTGACGCATCCTCACAGATTTGGTACCCGAATTGCAACCCAGTCGAAAATCCAAGATAATCAGAACCGGTTCAGCCAATCAGAACCGAGTCTTAGGCAACCCCAACTCTGGCTGCGGTAGATTTATGCTGAACTGGGCACCAATAATCCGAAACAAAATGGATATGCGTCAGCTCCTATTATAGGAGTCTTAAGGAGTTCTAGTCAAACCTATGTCGCAACTACGTCACATTCAAAAGTTTTGTTGTGAAGTAGTCGTGCCGTGGCCGGGACGCCACAATACATACAGTCTCGTTGCAATAAAGGTTGCGGTTTGAATGCCACCTTTGCTCCCATAAAATTAAATTTTTCAATAACTATGTTACACTACATTTATAGCCTAATGCATTTAAATTAACTTTTTTAATGCTTCAAAGAAGTATTTTGATTTGAAAAGAAAATATGTTATTAAAACATTTTAACTTGGCCTTTTTTAGGTTTGATTAAATATTTTTTTACTAATGATTTTTATAGATTTGATTATTTGAGTCTTCACTAAAATGCAAACAAAATAAAAGAGTTGTACGCAAACTAGTCTCACCTCCATGTCTAGAGGGTAACGGGCATTACTTCTTATATTTTGTGGCCTTGTATGTTCGAAAAGATTCAGAATTTTCATTAAGCAACAGATTAAGCAACAAAATTTCGCAACAAAATTTTAATTAAGCAACAAAATTTTGTAAATACAAATTGATCACATCGCCTTAAAAACAATCATATTTTTTTACGTGGCAGGAAAGTTCCTTTCTCGAATGTATCTTTTAAAGAGATAATTTCGTTAAAGAGATCTTTTAATATTCGCATTAAAAATATTTCAACAAAAAAAAAATATTTTTAGACATCAATTTCTGGTATATGAATCACGGAAAAATATTAATATCAAAAGTGTATTTTAAAAAGTATATCAAAAATATAAAAAATAATAAAATATTACCGGTACTGTGTATTCATAAAAATTTGATCACCTCAATCAGTAATCGAACAGTTATAAAACTAAGATGAGAAAATTAAAAAAGTCACTCATGGAGATTATGTAATAATCTTTCGTGAAATTGAAGGGCACTTAAAAAATTAAATAACGTACTCCAAGTAACTCAAAAATATTAGGCCAATATTTTTTGTATTGGTTATTTTGCCCAACATTGGTGCAATATTATCAAGGGATAATAATATTGGTGTAATACTTCGTAATATCATATCCAATATTTCTAATGTAATACCTATCTTTAACCAATATTCTTTTTTAGTTCAGATTATTTACGATCAATGCATTGCCACCACAATATTAAAATCAAATTTAACTAAAATAATAATAATTTAACCAATACACAAACAATATTGGTTAGTTACCAGATATATTCTTTTTTTCAATAATTTAATACCATACTTTTGTTTTTCTTCAAAGTTGCATCCAACTCGTACAAAATATAAATAGTTTAAGGCATTGAATTATAATGTTATATAAAAAAATAAAATGTGTTTAGATATTATTGAAATAATATTCATACAAAGAAATGTACTTTAAATGGAAGATACTTTTTTCTAAAACATTACTGTTCGCATTTAAAATAAGTACTGAAAGATAAAGGAACCATAAATATTTAGTAATAAATTTCATACTTGTTTATATTAGGTAATTCATAAAAGGTGAGACTTATAAATAAGTTGAATACCCACTCCTTTCAAAAATATGAAACACATAATTCGCTTACACATGTGTATTATGTTCTTCTTACGTGTTCTTCTTCTTATATTTATATGTTCTCTCTTACATAAATTTTGCGCTTTGTTTTCAAAATTTCTCAATAGGTGTCTGTTCACGTGGTAGCTGCTACGTAACAGTTGTTAGTGCATTGCACCATGGAGCAGACAGCCAATATGAAATGTGGCTCAAGCAGCTCTTGGTATTCGTCGTGTGCATCCTCAATTCGCTGCTCCAAGATCATGCAAGTGGTACATTTTTCACGATAATTCACCAGGCTTTCTGCTGTTTCCAAGTTACTGAAAGGATACATATTTGTAAACATTTCAGATAGCCAAGCTGAGAAGCAGTAGCGAAGACGGTCTATTCCAGAAGTTTCAACACTTATATGAACGTTATCAGAAATGCATTATAGCCGGCAGGAAGTTCTTCGAGTGTCAATAAGGTTATTTTTTGAAAATATATAATACTGTAATATTTCTGTGGTCAGTCACCTAATTTATCGGTCACACTTTTTATTTTGCATCCAACTATTGCATTCAACTGAGGTACAATATATAATAAAATTAATAGAATTATAGAATATTATTGTTAATTTTCCCTAAAATAAAATATATTTAAATGTAATTACAAGAGCATTTTTTATACTAGTGGGTTTCATATTACAGCTCTTTCTGAAATATTATAAAACGCTTTCAATGAAACTACCTAACAAAATATGTTCTTTATAATAAGAATAGAAATCCATACTTATTTTAAAGTATTTTTTTCCTTTACGTACTGAATTAAACTAGTACGAAATAGAAATTTTTCATAGATATAATTGTATTATTTTGTTCTAATATAACATGTATCAAAATATAATTAAAACATAATTTTTTCTATTATATTTTGTGATTTGAACTTACAATTTGTTCTAAAGAACTATCGATTGCTTACACAGAAGATATCTAAAAAAATATGGTGGATAATAAGATCCATAATTATTTACTTCAGAGAATTCTTTCTCTGTTTACAATATCAATAATTAAATATTTATTGAACGAAACAAAAAAAATCTAAATATAGAATCCCCGAACAAAAAAAAACTATTTTTAGAAACTTTTACATTTTTTAAAATAATTATTTCCATCAAAATAATACTTTGAATAAAAATTCTTGGAAATGAATATTTCAAAACAGAAAATAAACGGTTATCGCTTTTTTGAAAAAATGGTCAATGTATCACTTATGTAATAAAAAGTTATCAATGAAAATTAAAGAGTATTTTAAAATGGGTAATTTTTGGACAGTAAATAATTAATTTTACATTTAATTAAAAAAAATTAAAACATATTTTTAAATAAATATTCATTTGTAGGAAACACAATAGGAAAATATTGAAGTATAGCAAGTTTTGTAAATATTAAAAGTTTTAAAGAAATTATAGGTGTTTCTAGTTTTTAAAAATAAGCATATTTTATGAATTATATTTGACGTCTAGAATACAGATAGAAATATGTAAGCTTTTGCAGAATAAAATACATATTTTAACATAATTTCAACACCATGTTTGCACTGCAAAAAAATGCAGATGTTTATTCGTCTAGGAAAATATAATACAACCACAAAAGGGAATATACGAACCTCTTCCACGTAACCCACGATAACAAAAAGCGCTCTTTATCTTTAGAAACTTCAGAAACCAATATATGTTTGATATTCAAAGAAACATTTACAGTAGATTCCCGTTACAACGAAAAATCCCGTTACAACGAAATTTGACAAATCCCCTTTTCAAATTTCATTAACCCCAATGTATTAAGAATTCCGATTTAACGAAGTGCATTTTACTAGCAATTCCATTACAACGAAAAATCATCGAGCTTTTTTTTTCTTTTTTCTCAATTGCTTAACAGAAATGAAATATACTTCGAATAGCACGTCGAAGTTAAAAAATAACTTTGTTTTGGGGACAGGTGCTATTTCATATTTTTCTCTCCTTTGCTATTTTTTAGTTTGTTTACTTCTGTTTCCGAATTCCTTTTTTTTTCATTAGCCCATACGCTTCAAAATGATCACGGGACAGACAGCAGGTGCACTTCAATGTGAAAGAAGTGTTTGTGCTTGTTCTGGGATATCTTTGTCGCCAATACCTGTTGCAGTGTGTGTCTTGCTTCGTTCATTGATAAAATATGGCTTGTGTGAAACGAAAACAATTTTCGTTGGAAGAAAAGAAAGCTATAATTTCTGAGATTGATAAAGGATTGCGGAAAGCTGATGTGGCCAAAAAATATGGAATAACACCATCGAGTTTATCGACATTTCTATAAGATGAGGAAGATATTGACAGACAATTCCAAATTGCAAGCATTTGTTCCCATAGAAAACGAATGCGACAGTCCCAATTTCAAGATGTCGATAAAACCGTGTTCAAGTGATGTGCCGATGTTCGTTCACGCAATGTGATCCTCTGATAAGGCAAAAAGGTCAAGAGTTCGGACTAATGCTTGATATCGAAAATTTCCAAGTCAGTGTTGGATGGCCCAATCGCTTTCGTACTCACCATGGAATTGTAATAAAATCAATTTGAGGCGACGCAAGTGATGTACCTACAAAGGCTGTAAATGAATGGAGAGCTGGAAAAGCAATTGCCCTTATAAAGACATACAGCCCCGATGATGTTTTTAATGCTGACGACGCTGGAATATTTTATCAACTTGAACCGAGAAAAACATTAACATTTAATGACGACAAATGCATTGGAGGGAAAACTTCAAAGAAACGAATTACAGCACTTTTTTTGTAACAAATCTGGAACCGAGAACAGAAAAATATTAATTGTTGGTCACTCTGGCAAGCCCCGTTGCTTTAAGAACTGTCATTCGCCTTGTGATTATAAATTCAATAAGAAGGCATGTATGACACAAGATATCTTTAATGATTGGCTAATGATTGGAAAATTCTTCTCCTGATTGATAACTGCATGCCTCATGATAATTCCCCCAAATTAGACTGCATCCAATTTGAGTACTTCCCGCCAAACTGCACTTCTATTCTTCAGCTTCTAGACGTCTAGACCATGGCATCATCCGTGCTGTAAAATCTCGCAACTGAGCTCTCTTGCTAAAAGAAATTCTTTGCGGCTTAGAGAATGGCAAAAGACCAAAAATAAATCTCAAAGAAGATATTGAATTGATCTCTGGTTCGTGGCAAGAAATTAGCCAGAAAACAATTTCTAACTGTTGGAAACATGCCCGATTAACCGACACCGAAGAAAATTAATCAGAAGTTTTAGATTTGGATATGAGTCTTCTGAGTTAAACACAATTTGGAAGGCTACCAGAAAATTAACATCAATCCTTGATCAGGTGGATTGGGAGGATTTCTTATCTGTGGATGACAATATTCAAACATGCTCTGAAGTGACTGATGAAAATATCATTTTAACCATTAAAACTACATTAGACCAACAAAATGACGAAAATAGTGATGACGATATTGGTGTCACCGACCATTCAAAAGTTACCTCTTCGGAAGCTTTCTCATGCTTGGAGAAAATACGTGCTTTTGTTTCTCATCAAAAGAATGTTCTAGAGGAGGTATTTTCTCACATTCATTCGTTGCACACGTTTTTGTTATAATCAACTACACATTCCTTTGTACAAACTAAAATTACAGATTTTCTGCAATAATGTATTACTAAATAAAGGTTAGTCCGTAATTTTGTAATTTTAATATTGAATTTTAATATTGAATTTTAATATTGAATTTTAATTTACTAACTTTTTCTATGTTAATTTAACTAGTCTTCCATTAAAATCCTCTATAATGAAAGGTACATTTTCTTACATAATTACTTTCTAACATACATCTTGCATAATTTATTTACGTGTACATGTAATTCATTAGATAAATAGGAGTAATTCCGTTACAACGAAAAAATCGTTACAACGAAATATTTTAGTGGTCCCGTGGAGTTCGTTGTAACGGAAATCTACTGTATAACTACGGAGTTTGTTTTTCTTTGCTACTGATTTTGGGAAGCATTTATGACTAGTTTTTAAAGTGCATTAAACATTTTTCTCAATCCTGAATATAGGTTTTACGGTGCTATCAATTCTCAAGTAAAAATGTCCATGTTCAATAAATATGTTTTACAGACTGCCATGATAAAATAGCAACATTAACATTAACTAATAAAATTTATTTCATTTTGTTAATCTTGGATGTATAATTTCATTTACGCCTCTGAAAATGTTTAGTTAAGAATTGATACCATCAGAACACAAACAAACGGAATATGATGCATTTACAATGAATAAATTATAAAAATTACATCTATGTTTTTGTTTTATTTTTTTCATCCACTTTTTAAATATATCTCACGTTTACAGGATTATTTCTAGTTTTAATGATGATACTCTTCATTAAACAATACAATAATTCAAATTCTTAAGTGGTTAAAACATGAATACGTAATGATTACGAATTAAACGTTTCGTATGCATGTGCAAAAAGCGTACGAAAATACCATTTACAAGTGTGATTTTATACATTTTTTTTTTATTTTTCTAAATAAAGATTTGTAATATAATATTTATTAAAATGAAAATTGTTTCTTACTAATACGAGTACTAATATTCTGACAATTTATATTACAAATATCCATAACAAAAAAAAGAGACACAATTTATAAAATATTTCAATAACTTCTTTTTCCATTTTCCATTTCCATTATTTATTGTTATTTTATCATCTCTCTGAGCCGCATGGTACGATATGAAAGCTTTAACTTTAGCAGCATATACAAGGAAAATACTTTTTTAAAGCAGCATATTTGGTCTTTATGATTGATTTCTGATATTGAATTTTCTCTCAACGAAATAAGAATCGCTGCAACTCCCTCAATCAGTCAATAGAATCAAAAGAAATCAATTTTCCCATGAAATGTTCATAGTTTATTGTCTGCCTTATGAATATAACGTACAAAGTAATAAATTTCTTAGCTGGAGATTTTCATATTTGTCCTAGAATGTTGGAGATTCACTGCAAATACGGGGAATATCGAAAATGATGTTAAAGACATCATTGGATGCATTTAATAAATAAACGAATAAGGATAATTTTTTTATACTTTCCTTCCAATATTTTCTGAAAGAATTTCATGAACAGGGATTTTTAATAAACTTAAACATTTTTTTTTCATGTTTTAAAAAATAACGTTATTTAAGACAACGTTTTTAAAGAATCTTTTAGTGTCTCATTTAATAATGCCACCAATTTTGATGTAAATGGATAATGGATGCAATGGGAATATTTGCTTCAAGGCTCTTGGAAGGGGATAAAACAAAGAACTGACTAATATCATGTCTTGCCTAAAATTTTGGTTAAAGCGTATACGGAATGATTATAACCAAAGTTGGGATTTCAAAACGTTATATCTTAAAAACCACTTATCAGAATGACCTTAAATTTCACATAAATGAAGCAGTGGAATTGTGTTTCGTGAAGGAGAAATGCTTCAAGAATGTACGCATAAATGATGCTGTCAGGAGCATCATAAAGATAACTCAACATACAAGATTACAGTGTAAGCTTCCCTGAGAACTTCAGCTTTCTATGTCATTATTTGTGTCTTTTTGTGACGCTTTAGACACATTTTTCGTGAAGGAGAAATGCTTCAAGAATGTACGAATAAATGACGCTCTCAGGAGCATCATAAAGATAACTCAACATACAAGATTACAGTGTAAGCTTCCCTGAGAACTTCAACTTTCTATGTCATTATTTGTGTCTTTTTGTGACGCTTTAAACACATTTTTCGTGAAGGAGAAATGCTTCAAGAATGTACGAATAAATGACGCTCTCAGGAGCATAATAAAGATAACTCAACATACAAGATTACAGTGTAAGCTTCCCTGAGAACTTCAGCTTTCTATGTCATTATTTGTATCTTTTTGTGACGCTTTAGACACATTTTCCACTGACAAAGCAACAAGTGTTTTCCTTCCTCTTCCAGGTTTCACTATCTCAGAATTTGCGAATAAACTCTCGCAGGCTATATTCAGACATTAGACAAAATCTTTAAAACCTAAACTAGTCACACGAAGAAACTAGAACGTTAATGTTATACCTATAGGAGAAATCTTTACAGATTTTTTGCTTGTATTTTGATATTGTTAAATGATTTGTTTCGCATGATACCTGTCTATTGTTATGCGTTTGTACTTTTTCGATTTCAGTTACAGTTTTCTATATGCAAAAACTAACAATTTCGGAACCGATTGGAACCGGATCTGAAAATAAAACTATCCTCATATAAAAAAAAACTGTAAATAAAATCGAAAAAGTACAAACGCACAACAATTGATATGAACCTCCGGTATCCTATACAAAACAAATCATTCAAATATATTAAAATACAAGCAAAAAATCTGTAAAGATTTCTCCTATGGGATTAATATTAGCGTTCTATTTTCTTCGCGTGACTAGTACAGGCTCTTCATGTCACTCGATGATATTCGCAAGCTAATGTTGAAACTATAGGAGTATTATTTTCAAATTTCTAGACGAAATAATAAAAAGTATAGTGTAGGTCGATCTCTGAACGAGATTTTTATAACAATTTCGAGGTTAGTTGAATTTTTTTTATTTGGATACTTTCACTTTTAGAACTGGTTCTGAAACATAGGGATACCATAAAGAAATTCATTCTCAGATTTCTAAGCAAAAAAATAATAATAAAAAAAATTACAATCTAACGCAAAATTTGAGAAGAATGCTCCCGCACGTTTAACATTTGTAAATGTCTTCATTTGACTACCTAACTATTTATGGAATGACATTCGTAACCTAATGTTAAATCATTTGAGGAGTTCTTTAAAAGTTTCTCTTTGTCTTTTAATATTTGCATTTTTTTTTTCATATAATATCTGAGGTCGAAGTCTAACATACATCTTTGTACTTTTTTCCGATGTTGGTTGAGGTTTATTTCTGAGAGCAATTTCCTTTAAGAAACCAAACAACCAACTTTTTACTAAATTGTTACTATCATCAGAAATAAACTGCAACCAAGATCGAAAAACTGCAACCAAGATCGAAAAACTGCAAAGAAAACGTTAAACATTGACATTAGATGTTTTATGCGAAAAAAGCATTTAAAATATTGCATTGCAAACCAGACATGTGTTTAGTAATTTGTATCTCCTCGATAGGTTTAATATTAGCCTGCGAATACCGGTCATCGGATGCCTAACGTGATACCCTCGATACATTGTACCCTCGTGATAATAGGGTTGGCATTAATCGATTGATTACTGTACTAAATATTCAATCATACGAAATTGAATCATCATGAATGTAATCATGATTGAAAATTAAAAAGTAATTATCCTTTAAAAAAAATTTCATGATTATTTTACGCTGAATTAATTCAGTTGTGATTGTTTTAATCATTAATCTAATGACATACAAGAAAATTAAATATGACCACCATTTAACTTTCTTAAATTCGCTTTCATTGGTAAGAGGCTGTTATTAAAGGTCAATATACGATATTACCTATTAAAAATTATACACGATCACACACAATTATTCAAATACACCGATCTCAAAATGTTTAAGTTACTTAGGGGAGAAGAAACAGTTGAACTCCTTTTTATAAAACTGATATTATTTTCTTTTGTTATTATTATAGACAAAGGGGAACAGAATTGCCAATTAATTTAATTTTCAGTAAGCTAAATAATTTAATTAAAAGTAAATCGCAATTAATGTAATCTAATATTAGAAAGGACAACTGTGTCCGTGAATAACTCTGACGTCATTTTGACGTTCGGGACATCCGACGATTAAATTTCGCTTTTTCTGCAATTTTTAAACTTTTAATCATTGCACACATTTTCAATTTTTACACTGTCAACTAGAAAAAAGCGTACAAACAAACAAACATATAAACAGACTCACAAACAAACCGATGTAGAAATAAACATAATAACGAACAAACGCCCAATTTCACAAAAAAACAAACGTACAAAAAACAAACAAGCGCACAAAGAAATGTATAATCAAACGTACAAACAAACAAGGGAAAGAAAAAAATGCAAATAGACAATCAAACGCACAAACATGAAAAAAATGCGCAAACTTTCAAACGTACAAACAGACAAATTTAGAAACAAACGTGTAAAAAGAACCCCAAGGAAACAAAAGTTAAAAACAAACGTCCAAACATTCAAATGTCCAAGCGTACGAACAAAAATAAGACGTACAAACAAACAAACAAACGTACGAAGAAACGTAAAAAATACACTTACATACAAAGAAACAATTGTACAAACAAACGTACAAAGCAATAAACAAGCGTACGAAAACAAACGTGCAAACAAAGCTCAAAAATATTTAGCTAGATCTTTCTAGTCGTTTTGTGAGTATTACTTAAATCTTCCATGATTCACCATGCATATTTTCCTCACACCTCCAATTTGATTCTCATCTTCCTCGATAGAGGTGTCTCTTTTCTTTTTGTGCCTTTTTAACACTTTCCAACCTTAGTTGAAAAGTGTTTATGACATCGGTTTGTCTGGCCGGATGGCCGTATGGCCGTCTGCCGTCTGCCGTCTGTGTAGCACTTATAGTTTTTTGACAGGGACACTCAAAAGAATCCCGTTACATTGCGGTCTATGGAGAAAAATAATTTGCGGTTTATTTAAATAATGTTCACTATTTTAAACGCATTGAAATTTATATATATCACTAAGGTGCATTATTAGAAGCTTAATACGGAATAGGATGTGCATAGCACTTATAGTTATTTTACAGGGACAGTCAAAATAATTCCGTTACATTACGTCTATGGAGAAAAATCGTCTGCGGTTTATTTAAAGAATGTTTCACTATTTTAAACGCATTGAAATTTATATATATCACTAAGGTGCATAACAAGAGGCTTACTACAGAATATTGTGTGTATAGTAGTCATCGTTCATTTACAGGGACACACAAAAGAATTCTCTACTGTCTGTTAACAATAATTCCTGGAAGTGCGTTTTAAGTTACTGAACGCGATTTTATATTTAATTTGCCTTTTGTCTGTACGTGGTGTGTATAAATTCTGTAGATCCTATACAGGGAAGCACAAAAGTTCGCGAACACATTTCCGTTTATTGACAGAAACTGCAGACGGAGAATTTTAAACTGTGCTACGCGTTTCCTAACTGAACTAAAATTTAGCATCCTATGTAGCATATATACAAATCTATAGATCCTATACAGGACTGAATAAAAGTTTTCGGATATTTTTACGAATATTGTATATGTTGGAAATTCCTGAAATTATGTTTTTAAATAAGTTATGCGTTTTCCAAATTGTTTACTTAGATGTTATATTTTAGCTTATTAAACGGTATGATTTGTAAAATTATTTTGGAAGCGTTGGAAAGAGTTACATAATCTATGCTTGACGCATGATTTTTCGTTCTTGTTTTTAATTTGACATATGATATCATAGACCGGGTGGTGGCGACAAAAGAGTAACTATTTCATCGAGTTATAAAATGAAATTATGTTGTTGGAGAAGATTTTGAACAGTACATGGAAAAATGACTGGTCTGCGTCGGCATATCTTGGTACGATATGAACACAACGGTACGCGAATTATTCCGTTTGGTGATACTTTTACATCATCGAGTTTTGGCATGAATTTTTAACATCTATATTTTTACTAGTCAAGTCTATCTTGTCATATCTTGATGCGATGTGAGGAGAACTCATTCAACATATCAAGCTCATTCGTTGCCAGTGAGTGAGCAACGAATGAGTTTGAAGCCACCGCGGTCGTCCGATGCATTAAAAGCCTGAACCCTCATCGAACCCATTATTTGATATGCTTAACTTTATGAAAATTTCTTTTAAATTTTTCGATGGGATCTTCTGTGCTAGAGTCTATCTTTCTTACAACAGTTTTGGTGACGCATCTGTGGTGACGCATCTTGGATTTTACATTTAGAACTACATATTTAAAAAATATATTGTTTAAGCTTTAATTGGGCTCCAAATTCATCTCTAAACTCGACGACGTGATAGTACCATATAATGACGAATTGGTCTTTTCATTTCGTACCAAGATATCACGAGGTGGACTGAAATATGTGTATTGTACTGGTCAAGATAGACAGCATGCTAAAGTTTTTACCGTAACTCGGTAACATGATACTACTTTCGAAATAACGAATTGGCCGCTCTTTCTGCTCGTATCATACAAAGACAACAAGAGGCAGAGCAGTCATTGTTTAACGTACACTTAGTAATTCGTTCATTCATAATTATTTTTGATCTTGAAACTCGTTGACGTAGTAATATATAAGGCAATAAAATGTAAATTATTATTTTTATAGTTTCTCAATTGTACTATATGACGTCATTTTTTGTTATAAATTTTATTCTGCCGGGAGATTCTACTAGAATATGCCCAGACAAACCAAAATATTAAAAAAGTTACTTTGTTTAAGCTTTAATTTGGTACCCTTTTTTTTCGGAGCTCGATGCCGTGTTAGTATTGCCAAAATGACGATCTGGCGTTCTTTGATCCATATCATACCAAAGTATGTCGAGACAGATTAGTCATTCTTTCATCTACTATTAATAATCTACTTTTAATAATTTCATCTTGCAACTCGATCATATAGTCAGTTTGCTACTTTTTCAACTTTGATAAACAAACTTCCAACATGTAGAAAGTACAGAGCCATCTCTAGGTACATTCTTGAACATTTGTTTTCAATGAACTAAATCCCATTGCTTTTCGAGCATTCAGGTAAAATGTCAGGCAGTGTTGACCACTATTCATTAAGTTACTGGGTTCAAAAAAACGAAATTTTCATTATAATCACACAACACATTTCAGCATTCGATACAACAATATGCACGTAATATTTTGCATTTTAATAATCAAATTTTAATTAATTTTGATTTATTGTATATGAATTATGTTTAAAATGTCCGTTTTGAAAATATGAATTATTCAGACTTTAATATTTATTTTACAAAATAGTGAGACAACGAGACAAACATTTTGCAATGAAATTAATGATATTTAGTTCCGTAAGTTACTTATGTCGTTTTGAAACATAAAACTCCTGAATTCCAGACACAAAATCTTACCAAATGTCATGATTCAAAAGTACAAATAAAAATATGTAAAATATATTTATTTTAAAATTATTGAATTAAATATGATAGAACTAGAATGTAATGAAAAACGTATTTCCGCCTACAAATTATTTTTATTATATACGAAGCACCTTTGTAATCAATTACTTTGAATGCATATCCAGGGCAGATTCGACTTTCTTGCGCCCCCCCCCCCGAAAAAGGAATCTTTTTTTTTTTTTTTTTTGCATCTCTGATGTGGGTAAAATATGTACTTGAAATGATTATGATTTTGGATTATTCAAATTATTTACAAAGTTATGGTCTTTGAAAGAAAGCGTCTACTAGAAAGCAGATAGTTCGTTTGTCCGTGTACTTTACAAGTTTTCTAACAACTATATCAACACACGGTGCAGCATAGCGTTAAAACCAATAAACTGATTATCAAATAATTAGTTAGGTTTGAAAGACAATCGTTTTTTTAGAGGGATTGTATATTTTTAGTGTTAATAAATTAATAGTTAAAGATTTTTCTCTTCAATTAATTTATTTTTAATTACGGTCAGACCTTATTTTTCATGAATCCCTAAGAAATAGAAGTACGATTTATAGACTGGATATTAAATTGGAAGGTAGATAGTAAACCCCATGAAGTGACAACATTGTTCAGCAAAATAAAGCTAATTTTGAAGTCGCACTAATAATGATGTATTATAAGACTCAGACTAGTTTGTTATAACACCACATAAAATAATTGGAATCAATTTTTATTTCATGAAACCATATTATATTTTCTGAAATTTAATGAAATTTTGCTTACTAGGAAAACTCTTATGACATCAGCGTATCTGACTGTGTGCTTTTTATTTTATTGCAATTTTACCTCAATTTTTAAAATACAAGCCTGGAATATTAAAACAAATGTGATTTGTGATTTAGATTTGTTCTTTCATAAATAAATCTAGACCAGCTTTTAAAACACAAAAAAACTAAAATGCATCTCCTTTAATTTAAATTAAATAAACTATATAAAAAGACAATTAATTTACTAGATAATAAAATATTTTAGAGAGATAAAATATTCAACATCCCCATCTATTATAAAGTCTTTGAGCGTCACGAAAATTTTCTTAAATTTTCGATTTTTTTTCAACTGTAATTGTAAACATATATTAAAGGAGTCATATGTAATAAAAAATATTCTTTATGATGTCACAGAGAAATTCTATAATATTTTAATTCCTTCGTCATACCTTTTAAAATATTCCTACTAGCAATTCGTATTTGTGCCTAGTATACTGGATATGTCTAGACACATTATGGCGCCAATATTGATATCATCAAAAATATTTTTAATGAAATAAAAATTATGGTTCAATATTGGCTTTAAATTGGAAATATTTTATATGATAGGGTGTTGTTACAAAAGTATTTCCAATGAAACACGAACATTACAAAAGTGTTGCCATTACAATCAAAATCGTGGCAATGAAAAGGCAAAAAACGTATAGCTAGCATTTGTGCAATGGTTGACCAAATGTCATCTCATAGTATATGCCAATATTGGTTCAATATTGTTTTGCTACTATAAATTTTCTAAAATGATAATAATTATTTATATTTAACTTCTATTTAAAAATCATTTATATTTCTTAAATAATTAAAAATGCTAAAGAAGAAATTTACACATTTTAAAAATAAGCTATTTCATTTTAATCTAAAAAAATGTTTTTTAACGATCATCTTACTTTTCAACAAAGTAGAATCTTTATAGGTCAAAGGAAGATATTTCCAAAAAACGTTAAGTAACAATGCAGTAAAGAACTTTTATTACCAGATAAAAACATGAACTTTCACTAAAAGCTTTCATTATTATCATACAAAGTGAAAATAAAAAGCTGCAATTTTAAGTTGACATTGATGTGCAGAAAAAATACTTAAGCTTAAGAGTAATGTCAAGAATAATTAATCGCGGGCAAACTTCACTAGAACTTTTAATGTTTATTTCGTTCTTTCAAAATCAGAGAGTAATTCTCAATCAGAAGATTAAAGTAACATTATTATCATATTTCCATAGTGTTTATATTACATTATAATGCATAAATATTATAACAGAATGTCGAGAATTAAAAAAAAAACATTATTTACCATATTAAAAAATTAAACTCAATTAATCATTTTTTTTTTATTTTGATAGATTGCAGAAGAATTAAGAAATATTTATTGTAGTTTTTATTTGTAAAAGTTATTTTTTAAACATTTGTATTAACAACTTATATATAACATAACAGTTAATGCAAAATTTTATAAGTGAAAGATTTTTTGTGATGCTGAGAAAAAACATATTCATAAAAATGTCTTTAATGTGGTCAGATGGCTTTTACATTAATTATCAATATAAAAGAGATATATTTTCATTGAATAGGAAGTTGGATAGTTATATTTCAAGCACTTAAAATTAATATGACGTATATTTTCTTCATTTAAAAATAAACCATTAAATAATTTTTTAGAAAAAGGATTTTTAAATTAATAATAGTTAGTTTTACACTTTACATTTAAATTTTAAATGAAATTTAACACGTAATTATTGAAATGTTATTCCATATGAAGGCATGAAAACATGGTTTCGTCAAATAGTAAATAAAATAATAAAAATCAGTTAAAAACATTATATTTATTTTCTGTGCTTTATCCAATTAATGAAATATTGCTTCTTTACATGAAAAAACAAATTTATTATATTGAAGAATATCATATACACAAATTATGCCGATAGAAAACTGACAACATCAAAATAGAAAACTTGAGTATATTTACAAATTAGATGACGAAATATTTCTCTCAATAATGCTTATTAGTAGTATTTAATTGTCAATTTATCGTATTCAAAAATTTTAATTGAAAAAGTTTATTGTAAGTTGAGCTCTTTAACACAATTTTAAGATAAATAACATCTATTTAGTCTCTTGTAACAGTGCCACATATTCAGCTTTTGCCGATGATAAAGAGACATATGTTTGTTGTCTTTAGAACTAAGATATGCAGCTATTGCCCAAGAAGATTGTATTTCCATAGGTGAATTTTCTGTCTGCAGTATCTTGAAGCTAGTGTGCATCCGAATATGGAACTATATTAGGGATATATAGATTTTTTGAAGAAATCTTCGTAGAGATCTTCGTGGTCTTTTAGTATCTAATTACTTTCATAGAAACATTGCATTCTTTCTGTCTTGGATTATTGTATCTTCTACTTTGTATCTATGTAGAAGAATTTGTATCGGGTCTTGTACATCATGAAATGTATAAAATACTACCAAAAGCTTGCTTAAAATTTTCATTTGATAATAAAAGACTAATTAGTTCTCATTCGTGTGTCAGTTGGCTTTGTTTCTTCAAGTTGAAAACCCTTTAACTAATTGATTTATTTTGCATCTTTATAAAAGTAGATAGTTCGCATCATTTTTTTGCACATTTCCATACCTATGAATTGGCTTCTTTTAGTGATAATATGGGATGAAAATCTTTTACCTAATTAATTATTTCATAAACTTCATTTCCATTTCAGATTATCCTCAGATTATCAGCAAATCATCTACGTACAATATGGGATGTGTTGTCATGTTTTAGTTTGCTTTTATGAACATACATGAGTCTTGTTCACTTTGTTTAAATCCATATGCCTTTAGAGTATTTAAATGCCTTCATTACAGCATTAGGAGGCTTGCTTGAAACCATATCTAGCTTTTATAGCTCACAGGCTATCAAAACCTGAGAGCTAATGTGCCCGCCGGTTCAGTATGTACGTCTGTATGTACGTATGTATGCACATAACGCGATAATTCTTGATAGAACTAACCGTTTTGTTTTAAATTTTGTTTATAGGTTCCTTGTGATAAGGCGTTTCCCTGATTAGTTTTGTGGGTTCATTGGTTAAGTATAAAGGGGGAACGGGGGATAACCCTCCTTAATTTAGATAAATGGGTTTTTCATGCAGAATTATCCGATTTTCTTCAAATTTTGTATAACGGTTCATTATGATAAGGCGCTTCCCTAATTAGTATTGGGGGTTAAGTATAAAGGGGGACAAGGGCTAATCCCCCTTAATTTAGATAAATGGGTTTTTCATGCAGAAATATCCCATTTTCTTCAAATTTTGTATATAGGTTCTTTGTGATAAGGCGCTTTCCTGATAAGTTTTGGTGGTTCATTGATTAAGTATAAAGGGGTTACCGGGGGTTTAATCGCCCCTTAATATAGATAAATGGATTTTTCATGCAGAATTATACCGTTTGCTTCAAATTTTGTATATATGTTCATTGTAATAAGGCACTTCCCTGATTAGTTTGGGGGTTCATTAGTTAATTATAAGGGGGGGGGAGAAGATACCCCCGTTAATATATTGTCAATTTTTTTATTTTCGAGGGCTTATTTCAAATTATTTGAAATAAGAATTTAATATACAATTAGTGTGAATAGCATGTGAGCTCAATGCCCTCAGTTTAACTGGGCAGTTTTCTCTTTATTTTAATTTTTAGACTTTGTGTCCACTTACTTCATCGTGGAAACCTTCCGGTTGATTCATGTATAGATCTTAATTACTTTATTTGCTATGTACACAAGCTATTTTAGCATCTGGTTGAAATACTTAAAATTTATACTGTACCATCTAGGGAAGAAAATATCCAAGAGTTGAATGTTTGACATCACGAGAAAAAGTTTCATCGTAAACAGTGACTAGTTTTCGAGTTACACCTTTGGCAACTAATCGTGCTTTGCATTTCATTTTATCTCCATTTTCATCATATTTTGTTTTGTAAACCCATTTTCAGCCAATTGCGTGCTTACTTTTTGGTAAACAAACAAGTTCATACACTTCATTTTACTTAAATAAGTCGATGTTTTTCATATCTTGAAATATTTTTTTTTTCTCTGTTGTTGGCAATTTTAAAACAATCTTTAAATGTTTCAGCATCTTCGTTTTTGGGAAGACTGTCTTCAGCTTTGTAAGAGAATCTGTCTGGTGGAATTCTTTTTTTTTCTCTGCTCGAATTTCTCATTTGAGAATTATCTTCAATTTATTTTGATGCTGAGCTATCTTCTAATTTTTTAACAGTTTTTATTTATTCTACAGTATTTTCATTTAATGAAATATTTCACAATCATTTCCAAAATTTACTTTTGTAAAATTGAAATGCATTAAATCTGATGTTCTTTCTTCAAGATTTTCTTGCAAAACGTTCACGCAGCTCATATTAACACAAAAGTTTACTGTTCTGCTTACTACTATTTTATTTCCATTTGTGTAAATTAGGTCTTTCATGCTTATTTAATCATAACCAACAAATATTCCCTCAGTCGCTTTTTTATAAAATTTTTGTTGCTTTTGTATCTAAACTTACACATATGTTTTGCATCCAAACACTTAAAGATGACTCAAATTATGCTTATGACAATTCCACAGCTCATATGGTGTCTTCTAAGCACATTTTGTGGATAATCTGTTCTGTAGATAGGCTACTGTAGCTATGGCTTCTACCCAGAATGTTTTTGGTAATTTAACACTTATAAGCAGAGCTTTGCACATTTTAATAAGTGACTTGGTTCTTTTTTTCCGCGTCTCTATTTTGTGAAGATGAATATGGATAATATTTCTGCAGCACTAAATATCTTCTGATTCATGGGTATTATTTTCAAACAATATAAACCTTCATCGACTTTTGCATTTGCAATTAGTATATCATCGTTTTTAGTTGAGCATATATCAACGTTTTAGTTAGTTATATCATCTTTAAATATAACTACATAACATTTGTCAGTGAGAGATGGGACAGACCTCAAATTGCTATCTAATTCAGGAAGATATAATACATGAGTTAATGTTATATTTTTTGTTTGACTACTAAGTTTTTCAATAATAGAAAAACATTTACTTTTTCTCTTAGTAATTAACTTAGCTCAATAAACAATAATTATTATTTTCTTATTTGATTTAATTAATTCTGAGAACAATTCTAAAGAAAATACTAAATGAACACGAACAGACGCATTTGAATCAATAGCAACGGTCGAATCTTTGTTTTTTTCGTTTTGCTGAGATTTCATGACGAAACCGCAATAATTTTATTATATTATTTCGCATTTGTTTGATGAAAATTTTGTTCAATTTTTATTTTGGCTACTCGCAGCAGAAGCAAAAACATGGCATAGTTTCTTAAACTGTTGACGTGATCTACCTTGAACAAAATTTGGCTTTGTTTTGTTAGTTTTATGATCAATAAAAGAGAAACAATCTTCACGGTTGTGATTATTCTTTTTCCAATGAGATAACATGGACTTTTGTTTATTCGAATGCTTAGGTTTATCCCTACTACTCTTTAAAGCAATAGATTCAAATTTTGTTGAAATTTGCTTGGTTTCAACTCTTCTAAGATTCTCATAAATTAATTTGTTTTCAATGTATTCTAGTGATACTTCAGTTTCATTTTTAATTTTATTAGCTCTGATAAAAATGCAATAAGAATTAGCTAATGAACAGAACAAAATAGCTGTTAAATTATCATCTTGCATTACTTCATCTATACATCTTCATATTTCTAACCCTTATATGACAGAATTTATATGTTCCTCATTTTTTATACTTTCATTATATTTAATCGAATACCATTTCATAAAGATATAGAGTTTATTTGTTAAATTAATCCTTTAGTGGATACATTGTAATTGTGCATATGTCGGCGAACAGGGACAATTTGTGAGTCTGAGATATTTAAGCAAATTAATACCCTAGTGTCATTTTCGTTTTTAGTTTGAAGTGTAAAATTATACAGACCCTCGGTGGTTAACAATTGTTCTATTTTGAACTTCCATACCGAATAGTTATCATGAGTTAACTTATCAACATACTGAGATTCTTTAAGATTAGACTATATAATACAATAATATTAATTTAACTTCACAGAAAATATAAACTTTTTATTTTGGTAATATATGAAAACAGAATTATATTCAATAATATAATGTTAATAATAAAAAAGAACATAATAACATTTCTGAGAACATTTTATTTAAGAACAAAGTGTTCTTAAATATTCTTATAGTTTAGGCTTTGATTCATGCATTAAATTAGCATAATAATATAAGTTCTAATAAATTTCAATAATAAAAAACTGGCAAAAGAGAATTCATTTTTTATATTGAAATATAATACTTTTGACTTATAAAATAAGAATAATTATTGGATTATTTATTTTATATCATTCGGTTGACAAAATATAACATTCGGAAAATAATAATTTCTTGAAAATTATTTAAATATATTTATTTTTACTTCAATATCACATACAGATGTGTAAATTTAGAATAAAGTTCAGGCTGATAATAAAAAATGTTGGAATTTTATTTCATATGATGGCATGAATACTTAGTTTCCTCAATTAGTAAAGGCAATAATAAAAACAAGAACGAAAAATCATGCACATAATTTATGTAACATTTTCCAACGCTTCCAAAATAATTTTACAAATCATACCGTTTAATAAGCTGAAAGATAACATCTAAGTAAACAATTTGGAAAACGCATAACATATTTAAAAACATAATTTCAGGAAT
This sequence comes from Maratus michaelseni, assembly GCA_963931845.1. Taxonomy (NCBI): domain Eukaryota; kingdom Metazoa; phylum Arthropoda; class Arachnida; order Araneae; family Salticidae; genus Maratus; species Maratus michaelseni. Next base: position 327,489,727 of record OZ007588.1, read on the forward strand.
TTCCAACATATACAATATTCGGAAAAATATCCGAATACTTTTATTCAGCCCTGTATAGGATCTATAGATTTGTATATATACTACATAGGATGCTAAATTTTATTTCAGTTACGAAACGCGTAGCACAGTTTAAAATTCTCCGTCTGGGGTTTCTGTCACTAAACGGAAATGTGTTTGCGAACTTTTGTGCTTCCCTGTATAGGATCCCCAGAATTTATACACACCACGTAATAGACAAAAAGTGAGTTAAATTTAAAATCGCGTTCCGTAACTTAAAACGCACTTCCAGGAATTATTGTTAACAGACAGTAGATAATTCTTTTGTGTGTCCCTGTAAATGAACGATGACTGCTATACACACAATATTCCGTAGTAAGTCTCTTGTAATGCACCTTAGTGATATATAAAAATTTCAATGCGTTTAAAATAGTGAAACATCATTTAAATAAACCACAGGCGATTTTTCTCCATAGATGTAATGTAACGGAATTCTTTTGACTGTCCCTGTAAAGTAACTATAAGTGCTATGCACACCCTATTCCATATTATGCTTCTTGTAATGCACCTTAGTGATATATATCAATTACAATGTGTTTGAAATTGCGTATCTTCATTAAAATAAACCGCAAATGATTTTTCCCCGTAGATCGTAATGTAACGGAATTCTTTTGAGTGTCCCTGTAAAAAACCTATAAGTGCTACACACTTCCGTTGAAATAGGGGACATGCTATAGATAACGACAATAACATATAAAAATTGCAGAGCAATCCGAGCATATTTACGGGAGTTAGAGCACGGCCAGACGGCCATACGACAGACAAACCGAAGTCATAAACATATCTCAACTAAGTTGGAAAGTGTTAATAAGTTAAAAACATTACCTCTACATTCTGTGCTTTGTCCAATTAATGAAAGATTTCTCTTTCTATGAAAACTAAAATTTATTAAATGGAACAATATCATACACGCACAAAATACTGGTAGCAACACTGAAAACATTAAAATATTTTTTTAATAGATTTACAAATCAGATTATGAAACATTTAGCTTAATAATGCGTATTAGTTGGATTAATTATATACGTTTGGCATAGCAACGTCGTATATAAAAATATACGTTTTTCATGTGATTTTTATCCCCACAGTATTTTAGGTTGTTACTCAGTCAAGAACATTTTATTTATTAAGTGAGTAAGAGTTTCTCCAGTAAAAAATCAAATCATATGTCTAGTGACTGTTTCAACAACAAAAAACCTCTCTTTGTTCCTGCAATAATGTGCAGTTTTAATCTGTAGTCCGTCAATCGCTATTTTATTTTTTACATCAGTATTCCGACTATAAACACTATAATAATGTTACGTAAATCGGGTTTTTATAGATAAAAGCCTGAAAAATTATTTCTGTATTCGTCGAACGATATTTATTTCACGAATATTCCAAAAGAATCAGAAATTCACAAAGATACATAAACACAAACAGGCGAATGCTTTAAACTTTCAGGTAGTAGTTACAATAAGTTAGCTAAAGCGCTAGAAAATAGCAGACTAATAATTCAAAAACTGATTCCATAAGTCTAAAAACACTTTCACGTTCACTCGAAAATAACTATATTTATTCAAACTTCTCTATATACAACAATTTCTAGAAAAAAAAAAAGAAATTAAATTCGAGTATCCAGACCTCAAGATGTTTCATTCGTTCAAATAAAAGCTACAATCAGCGTCTGCCAAATCGAATAATACCTCCTACGTAGGCGTAATCCTTTATTTAAAACCCATAAAGAACGTTCTAGACATTTACAGATCATCCCACTAAAAGAAACACTTTCGCCAAAGCTCTGTATTCATTATTTACCAAATATTTCTATTTATTCTAAATATTTGGTAGATAATTTAAATAAGGAATAATAATTACCGAACCAAATAGTCAACAGCAGTGTTCAATACAGGTGCACGATGTTTTAGTACCTGCTACACGTGTATACTTGACATAACAGATTCGGATTCAGATTCAACCAAGCAAGGGAACCACTTCTGAAACTAATACACAATATATATATTTGCACAATAAACGTAGGATACATATAGACAGGACTTAAAGAATATTTTGCCGATATATCAGTCTTAACAACCGCAATATGTTAGGAATGTAAGTATTTCAAAATTTTAGCTCGATAATAGAACAATTATCGAGCTCTCACGGTTGCGGATACATTGAGACAATTTCAAAAATTTGTAATAACAACATGCAGTGATTTATATCTCAGAATTATCCACGCCGTGGAAAACTATAACTAGCTTTAGCATGGTATCTCCGCCACTCGGAAGGGAGACATTAACACAATCAATGAATAAAAGATAAAAGAAAATTTCATTAGCACTGAAAGCGTATTTTGGTGACATTGTAAGTAATCATCAATTTGCATTTCCGTGGTTACCATAGCCATTGCACTGTAATAAATTTCTTTCGCTGATGGTATTTCAAATTCAAAATGTACATGTTGTATAGTAGACTACGATTCTCTCATAAAGGCAGTCGATGTTTTGATTGTGAACGTATTGTCAATTTAACATTTTTGTGCGTGCAGCGACATCTGTAGAATATTTTATTCTAACTTTCGATGAATGCATGTGTACTTCGGAATTTGTGAGTTTCCGGCGCTTCGCAGATGTTTTATGCAAATTTTGGCTTTTTTGATCGGAATCTTTTTAAGGAGAAGCAAGTGTGTATAGCAGTGGATTTGGTTGCATCTCGCCCTCAGTGGTAATTGAAACCGGAGCTTGCCAGTTAAAGAGATTATTTTGCTTATGTGCAACTTGATTGGATTAGAAAACGGCATGATAAGATAATTTAGTTTGTAATTACACATAAAGTGACTTCGGTGGCCTCGGGCTGCCATTATTATAGGTGGTTTAGTGCAGCTGTAACGAAGTTTGAGAAGGATTGTGCATTCCATCCGTGGATATTTCTAGTGAAGTAATTATCGAAGTGTCTCATCGAGGATCAAGCCGTAAGTAGAAAGTTTTATTTTATCATCTGACTCAAGTGAGTGTATTAGTGTATAGTGAAATATTTTTTCTTAGTGGGCTTATTATAAAAGTATTTATCAGTACAGGCAGCTAAATTCCGTAAGTGAGATTCATCCATCGTTCTCGCCTTTTTGATTTTCAATAAAATATTTGTTATTTTACCTTAAACATTGAGTAATTACTGAGCTAGTCCAGGATTACCATGGACACGCATGTCACAGTTGAAGCCTCTAAATGCTTCTGGCATGCAAAAATTCATTAAACATGGTATTTTTTCGATTTTGTATTCTCTGATACCGGCTTCGTTGTTCTCCCAGCTCTCTTGCATGTAATGTATTATCAACTCGGAAGATGACCAATTAAAAAATGCATAATTCGCACAAAATGTTTTTTGTTGTCTGTATGTCCTAATTTGTTATTTCTCCCAGGTTTTCTTTGTGTTTGTGTTACTTGAAGTATCACTTGAAGGATATCTGTAGCCCTGAAAATGACATTTAACACGGATAAAGCAGGGTTTTCGAACGAGAGTGTTCAAACACCAAAGAAAAAGTAAAGATATAGCTAACATATAACCAATATACGTATATACAAACTATATTGATTTAATATTCTTTTGATTCTGGAAATGTGTTTGAAAATAACAATAATATGTTTTAAGTTGCTTAATTTTTACATGCTTTTATTTAACCTCATTTGTCGTCTGATATACTGTCTGTCTGGACGTCTGTCTACATCAAATCTTACAATCAATTTTTAAACCGCTTTCGTCAGACAGATTTTTCCCAATCCATGCATATATGTTCACTGTCAATGAAAATGCAATATTTATGCATTTCAAAAACTTTATTTTACTTGTTTGACAGAAATCACATATTTAACGAACTGATTTTGCTTACATTTTGCACAGAAATTCACTGTCGATGTCAATACTGCAATCATGTAATTTCGGGGTTGTCGCACATCCGGGTCCAGCCTCCAGGAAAAACAAAACAATCTTTTACCTGCATTATTTAGTATATTGTCGATGACAATGCCCTATTTTTCGTTTCTGTTTTAAATCATATTATAATTTACATTAACGTGTGCTATTTGAATTTTGAAGTTAAACTTGTTGTTTAAACTTCGGCCGAATTTTCTGTATTTCATTATTCGAGGATAAATGCTAAATTATATATCACGTATTGATGAAAATGTATAAAGGAATACCGGAATTTCATTTTCCTTTCACATACATTTCAAGGCTTTAGTATATTGTAAACATAGTTTCGAAATTTACACAAAGGAAGATAATTTATGATTTTATGAAAGTAAGTAATTAGATTACATATTTATGGGGGTATAAATATTCGAATAATTTCTCACTTTCTACCTAACACTTAATGTGTCAAAATAAGTATAAATTATGTTGTTGTACTTTACTTTTATGAGTTTCTCGCGAAAACATGTCTCCATCGGAAGAATTCATAGCTGAATTTGTAAGAGGTATTTTTCATAATAAAAGCGAATATAAAGAAAACAAATTAAATGGAAGACAATTATAATTAGTCGAATATTTATTTTGAAAGTTTGAAACTGAAGAATTATGCAGTTAATATTGTAATGATGACTGATATGTTAATGATTGTATTTTAAAAAATATTTAAAAACTTTCAATATTTAAAAATACTTCATATATATAAAATATGATAATTAAGCCTTATATATATATATTTTTTTTTTTATTTATTGCTTTTGTAATTTGAGTTAGTACACTGAAAATACATTGATTTATTTAATATTATTCTTTTTGATTTCAAAGCATTTGTTTAAATGATTAACAAAAAAACTGTTTATAAAACAATAAAGATTTTTTTTTCTGTAACAGTAAATTTGCCTCTGCTACTTTACACACATGAATAATGTAACAAATTTTATCGTAGAATTAATTATTAAAATGTGATAAAATTTTTATACTGTACAATTTACTTTCTGTAGTCTGAGAAGTACATTCGTTTGATTATATATATATTTTTTCTTTTATAACATTTGTAATGCAAATAAATTTGATATTTATAAAATTCAATTTTTTTCTCCTTTCTAAATTAATTTCGAACTAATAGGGCTATTTCTTTCAAGATCCGATCGGTTATGAAATATAAACGACAGTGAAAATCAAAACCGTTTTATTTGGGCCATTTAAATACACCTTCCATTTACTTCTGGACATAGTCGCCGCTAAGACTGAGACATTTGTCGTAGCGTGGTACGAACTTTCCTATACCCTCGTCATAGAATGCAGCCTCATGTACTTTCAACCAATTCTGTACGCTGGTCTGCAGCTTGTTGTCTGAGTCAAACATCTGTCCTCTTAGCGAGGGTTTCAAAACAGCGTTTTCGAAACAGCGTTTGAACAAAGAGATAGAAATCGGATACACCTGCTAAACAAGATCATCGATTGACACTCGCTTCTCTCTTCCTTCTCTGCTCGCCTGCATCATGAACGTCTGTGTCTATAACTCCTAAGTTCCTGCCCCAGTGCAGTGTCACTCATGAAAGTTGCACCGTACTCAATCATCGATGAACTTCGGCTGCATTGCACTCCTCATCATGCAGAAATCTAATGACAGCATGCACTTCACATTGTTTGAGGCATGTTTACGTGCTCACTGCTAGCTCAGAGCTGACAACAGCGAGCTGACGTGATCGACGGGCATACTAGAGACACTGGGCAGCACATCTGTGCTCAGCGTCATCGGATTTGCACTGTGATTTTCATTTCGCGACCAATGGCCATGAAAAAAAATAGCCCTCGTACAATGGACAATATTTGCAATACTGCAATATTTGCAATGATTATTAAACGCACATGCAGATTATATAGAGTTAAAGTAATATTTACATGTCTTCTTTGGGGAAATCCACACAGTATCTACTAAATGCAATGAAATTGTTTGAAACTATTTGTTTTCTTAAAATGTTAATAAATGACTTGCGATATTTCTTTCTTGCATCCCTTCTAATTTTATTTGCTATTGTGGATGTTTATCTTTTTATAGCATTTTTTAATTTCTTCTATGTATAGAAGGAAAAAGTGCAGGAATCATGAAAAAATTTTTACTTCCAGTTTTCGACGGATTTATCCATTTTAGACGGTTCTGAACACGAATAGCAAATTTTTAGAAAATGTCTGCCGGTGACACTGTGCATCTGTCAGTATTTCTCTTTGTGACACAAATTTTGTGTGCGCTCTAACTCGCGAACTACTGCGTAGAATAGGATTAACTTTCACATGAAGATCTATCCTTATGTGAACTGGTGCTGATTAATTTTTGGGCAAAACGATGATTTGTTCGATTTATGTTAGGCCTTTTATGTGCGCAAAATTCAACAAAACATTTAAATTCTTTGTGCTAGAAATAGATTTAATGCCTAAGAGAGGCCACACCCGTCGGAGCCGGACCTTAGAGCGTTGGAGGCTTTTTGGAATGTTCCCCGGTACGTGGGGATTCGTTATGGGTCGTTCCAGCCACCGGCGGGCAGAGAAGGCACGACGCTGAGACCGCCAGCGATGCGCGAGCGGACCCGACAACATTTATTGAGAAGCAAAAAAAAGGATTACAGGCTAAGCCATATGGCCAGCACTGCCAGGACGCGACAAGCGGCAGCTAACAAAAGAATACTGAGAGTACATATTAAAATGTAATGAAGATAATTTAGAAAACAAATCTGAACCACTGGAGTCAAGCTCCTGCGCAACAGACAGCGGCAGGTGCTGTGGTAAAGATGTTTGTTTGTTGAGCAGTTCTGGACGCTCCTGCGCCATAACACACAGTTCGTGGACAAAGCGGCTCTTGGTGATGAGAAATGAGCCGGAACCGGAAAACCGCGGTTCCAACGCGACAGATGACGCCACAAAGTTGTTGCGTCGTTGGATAAAGTGACCGCTATCTGCTGGCTCCGGATGGAACTTGAGCTAGGTGCTGACACCATGGGCTGCCAAGGAGCATCCAAAACACCGGAGATGCCTGTACAAGAAGAGCCTAAAGTCTTTGTCTGACTCTTAAAAATTGGGGGGAGGGGTTGAACTACTTTAAGTGCGGTAAAAGAGTTGAAAAGTTAAGGTTTAAATTTATTGAAATTTTAAATAGTTAAGAATTTAAAAGCTAAAGCTGGCTTGCTGTATTGAGGTGCATTTTAATTTTTAATTTATGGTTTTAACATTTTATTTTTAAAATTTAGTTTATTAGATTTGTTATTTCCATTAAGTATATATATTTTAGTTTTCTTTGTAAAATAGATCTGGTTAGTATGTTGGTTAACCAAGAGGATTTGGTTGCGGTTATATAAGAGGGGGTGCCGAAAATTGATGAGTCGTTCGAAATATAGAAACAAATTGTGATGGCCATAGCACACTAGTTTTCCTTGTTTTTACGTATTTTTAACGCTTGTTTGAAAATCGTATTTGAAAAAAAATGTTTACAGTTATACCTTATTATTTATATTTAACAATAATTACAATATTGATAATTCAACATTTTTTTCAATGGCTGTAATTTTTATGTTTTATTATAAAAAATGTGCTTAAATAATTACAAAAATGTTATTTAAAAGAAAAAAATTAATACTATATAAATAAATTAATACTTAATTTGTTTAAAAAATATATAACTATTTACTGCTGTGGAAAACGATGACAATAATTTTGTCTTCCGTATTTTATGTTTAATTTTTATGGTATATATTACAATTGAATCATTCCCAAACGAAAATAATAATTTACAAATATTATAAAGTTTGAGATATCACACATTAATAGTCAACCACTGAAACACCATGAACAACGTTACTTCAAATCTATCAATATTGCCAGAAACCTACGTATGTCCAATATTTTCAGGATTATGTAAACAAATTGTTAAGTAAAATATATCAAAGCCCTTTTTGGAAACCGCCGTTTTTTAGGGTTTCGTTCATCTCACGAAACCCTATTATTCCCGCTGCGTTGTCTGTCCGTCACAGAGTCATTCTCAAAAACTATATCACTTACAGAGTTGCAGTTTTGTGTATAATTCTGAATACCAGCTATAAAGAGCTCAAAATATTAAAATTAGCAAAATTCGTATTATTTTAATAAATACAGATGAATAACCGAAATTCTAACAGCCTTTTCCTATTAAATTTAAACATTTTTCGTTATAGCAGATGCCAAAAATTAAAAATCCACGATGAAATTCTTTCCACAATAATTAATTTTCTATCAGACGATTTCCACGTGAAAAATGAAAATGAAATAAAAGGTTTCACCAATTGAAAAAAAGATAAATATCAAATAAAATTGATTGACGTCATAGTGGTAATAAAACGGAAAATGTCTAAGATTTCTCAATAATACAAGGAGTATGAGTATGTGTATGTACACAAAGCAGATTAATATCACGTCATTAGAGAATTAAAAAGAAAATCTGACGTCATGTTGGAAGTTTCACGAATTTTCAGATGTTTGAAAATAATATAAAGCGCGTATCAATATGAGTAATAGAGAATAGTAAATATATGAGTTTGAGAAACATATTGAATCATGATAAAAATCCGATTATGGAAATATTCGCATATTTTAACATTTTGAAGGTGTACAATTCGTTTAATTTTGAAATTATTTTTTTAAATATCGCATTTAGTCCGTATGACGGATATTATTATGACAGAATATAATACCGGGCTGGTTTAGATATTCGAAAAAACGAAAAAATAGACCGGTAAATTTTTACTTTATAAAAAACATGACTTTTTTTTTTTTTTTTTTTTTCTAAATGAAATTTATTTGAATTTATTAAAGAAACGATAAAGTGTTTTGAAAGGAATATTAAAAACGAAACCCTTTGAGCGATCTTTGATCACACTTACCCACTTGTTTTATTTTAATTTTCAGCTCATCTATCAGTTTAATGACTATATTGTTACGTTCTATTCGAACACATTTACAAGGGAAGATATCGATATGCGAGGCTTTATTAGATTGCGTAATATCAGTATATTTCATTATTCAATAATGACGCAGTTGCAAAAAAGCAATGTAAAAATACAGTAATCTCTCACTTATATGTCGGTGCAAGGGACTAACCAAAAACGACGCATAAGCGAGAGAGACGTATAAAGGAAATAAGATTTAAAATTTCATTTGAAATAAATGTTAAGACAAAATTCATCATTAAATGGTTAATCTATCAGTTTAATGACTATATTGTTACGTTCTATTCGAACACATTTACAAGGGAAGATATCGATATGCGAGGCTTTATTAGATTGCGTAATATCAGTATATTTCATTATTCAATAATGACGCAGTTGCAAAAAAACAATGTAAAAATACAGTAATCTCTCACTTATATGTCGGTGCAAGGGACTAACCAAAAACGACGCATAAGCGAGAGAGACGTATAAAGGAAATCAGATTTAAAATTTCATTTGAAATAAATGTTAAGACAAAATTCATCATTAAATGGTTAATCTATCAGTTTAATGACTATATTGTTACGTTCTATTCGAACACATTTACAAGGGAAGATATCGATATGCGAGGCTTTATTAGATTGCGTAATATCAGTATATTTCATTATTCAATAATGACGCAGTTGCAAAAAAGCAATGTAAAAATACAGTAATCTCTCACTTATATGTCGGTGCAAGGGACTAACCAAAAACGACGCATAAGCGAGAGAGACGTATAAAGGAAATAAGATTTAAAATTTCATTTGAAATAAATGTTAAGACAAAATTCATCATTAAATGGTTAATCTATCAGTTTAATGACTATATTGTTACGTTCTATTCGAACACATTTACAAGGGAAGATATCGATATGCGAGGCTTTATTAGATTGCGTAATATCAGTATATTTCATTATTCAATAATGACGCAGTTGCAAAAAAACAATGTAAAAATACAGTAATCTCTCACTTATATGTCGGTGCAAGGGACTAACCAAAAACGACGCATAAGCGAGAGAGACGTATAAAGGAAATCAGATTTAAAATTTCATTTGAAATAAATGTTAAGACAAAATTCATCATTAAATGGTTAATCTATCAGTTTAATGACTATATTGTTACGTTCTATTCGAACACATTTACAAGGGAAGATATCGATATGCGAGGCTTTATTAGATTGCGTAATATCAGTATATATCATTATTCAATAATGACGCAGTTGCAAAAAAGCAATGTAAAAATACAGTAATCTCTCACTTATATGTCGGTGCAAGGGACTAACCAAAAACGACGCATAAGCGAGAGAGACGTATAAAGGAAATCAGATTTAAAATTTCATTTGCAATAAATGTTAAGACAAAATTCATCATTAAATGGTTAAATAACATGCAGAATAATGAAAATTGGGAATTATTTAGATTGTTAGATATTTACTAATTTAAATCTAAAACACGTACATCACAAAATTTTATAACTACATACTCTATTTTTAAAATATTCTAAAATTGAAGTTTGTTTGCTTGATGTCTGTTCTTAAAAATAGCTTTTTCAGTTTATTGAAACATTAATATGTTGAGCCAGATGTATAAGTTCGTCGGATGTAGTGGCGGAGAATTCCAGAGAATCTACTGCCTTTGCAAAAGTCGATGGAGTGTGTTTCTACGATTTCTTCGTAATTCGTTTTCATTAGCATCGCTTTAATTTCTGCGACTATTTCGCGTATTTTCGTGTATTTCGTGTACTCTTTCTGCTGTTATTACATCTTCATCAATATCTACAAAATCGTTAAAAATAATCATTCCCCAAGAAACGGCAGTGCTTTCTTCATCTAATACTGTTTGATCTTTGGAACAAGAATTTAAATCTAATCATTTAAATTTGTTTTCAGTATAAAGCTTGCTTTTGTGTAAAAATTCTCTTAGAAATAGCTGGTGCGAAGGGGTGTGACCGAAAAATGCAGTTTATAATAGTGTCAAAATACAACAAATTGACTTCTCATTTACAAGCTGGTGTGAAATTTCTTTGAAAGGACATGTGTAGAATGGAAAAAAATGGCAAGGGAAACTTGAAATTTCTCCGACGCATAAGTGAGAGATACATTGACGTTGCGACGCATAAGCGAAAAACAGGTAACATTGCATTACTATATCTTTATCCGGGACTATTGAAAATCGACGTATAAACTAGTCAGATTACTGTATTGGTGCTAAAAACAACAATGAAAAATCGTTTATTATATTACGCATGTAATTCAATTTTAACGAATTTATTATTATTTATCCTGAAATATCCGCGATAGTTAATGATTTTTAGTGAGTTTTTAATAGATTAAAATACTTAAATAGATATCAAACATTAATTATGAATGATGTCTTATTTGATTACTTGCAACATACAGGGGGATTTTTTTTTTAAGTTGTGAAAGTAAAACCCTATAACAAAAGAACCACTGATCCAAATGACCTGAAATTTCACCAGCATGCTCCCAAAGCAATGGGATCCTTTTGGCGTGGTTAAAAAAACTTAAAATTGCACCGACAGATGGCGCTGTAAGTTAGCAGAAACAAAGAATACCGTCAGTGGGAGGAAAACAATGGACGGTACTTTGAGAAACCATCTTCCGTAGGCCGTCTGCCGTCATTGGACCTTTTCTTAAATTCTTATGTGTCCTAATTCTCCTAAGAGCAATTGCATGCGCTGTCATTAGTCTGATAATACAGTTTCACTAACAACTCACGATATGTCTATGGCACAGTAATTGCGAGGATATCCGTAGAATAATGAACACGAGGTGTGCGTACTTCACGTTTTTACGCCGATGTGCTTGTGTCGGGCGCAAGTTCGTCTCCCGACTTTACTGCATGTACAGCGCCATATGTCGGTGCGATTTTAAGTATTATTTTTTAACCACGCCTAAAAAATCCCCATTGCTTTGGGAGCATACTGGTGAAATTTCAGGTCATTTGGATCAGTGGTTCTTTTGTTATAGGGTTTTACTTTCACAACTTAAAAAAAATCACCCTGTACATAATATTTCCTTCTACTAAATAAGAATAAAAATTAGATAAGTTAACATTTTTGTTTTAGATGTTAAACATTAAAATTAAAAAATTATATTACTTATGTTATTACAATGAGTATCATGTTTTCAAAATTTTATTCACTGTTACTCTGAAAATTATTTTAAATTATATGCTGATATATGGCAAACATTTACGTCAATTTTTTTTTCTAAGTCTGGAGATGTCAACATGGTAGCGTATTTTAAGATGATTTGTTACTTCAAAATATATGTTTCTGCCAATCTATTTTTGGAAGGAAATTTTATTTAAAAATATCCAACAGAATAAAAACCTGTGTAGACATGGTAGATTATTTTGCTTTATAATATTTTTTTTTCATTGCATTCTAGTATCCTCAATCAACCATTTCAATAAAGTGTTCCATGAAATCCAAGAAACTGTTGGAAAGGTTTATGAGCTTCCGTAAACTCTACATATAACAATGCTTCCAATAATTAAAATGATGATATTGTAACTTTTGATAACTCATTTAACTCTTCGCCAGATACTTTATCGAAAAATAAGACGCAATGGGCCTTGTGATATTTTTTAAGAAAAATTGACATTTTACAGTATATTTTGCACTTTGTTATGTTTATGACCTATCAACTTTCTTAACTTTGTAAAATGCATGTTGAAAGAGTTTCATTCTAAAATATTTTGGGTATTTTATTCAAAAAAAGTACTGTAGCAAAAGTACGTAAATTAAGTCAAAAATTTTATAAGATCTTCTTTACGACACAGAATTTAGATCAAACTACACATGAATGAAACAAATACTGCGGAACCAGATTAGCAAAAATAAAAAAAATTTTAAAAATTCAGATTTTTTCTTTTTTGCACAAAAGATGAATTTAACTATTCGATACCTTGGAAATATCTGTAAGAGCCGTGTTACTTCATGTAATCGATTTTAGTAATCTATTAACAAACATACAGGTAACCGCAAACACTGCTCTCCCCCAAAAAAATTATTGAACAGCCATCACTGTTGTGTACACGAGTAAAAGAAAGTTTTGCTCTGTCTGTGTGTGTGCGTGTCGGCGAAGGATAGCGAAATCTACTGCAAATAAAACTCTGAAAATTTGGATGAGGATAGTCTAAGACAGGTACTGAAGCACCTGGGGCTGCGAATTTTTATTTTTTTTGTAATTAGTCGAGATATTAATTACTCTGTCTGTGTATGTGCGTGTGTACTTGTGTGCGTGTCGGCGATGGATAGCGAAATCTACTGCAAATAAAAGTCTGAAAAATTGGATGAGGATAGTCCAAGACAGGTCCTGAAGCACCTGGGGCTGCAGATTTTAATTTTTTGGTAATTAGCCGAGATATTAATTAAAAACTCGTCGAAAACGCATTCTGTCTTTTTTTTAAACCGGCATGTTCATTCCCTACTTTCGGGATCACGTACAAAGGAAGAACGAAATGCTGTTTTTATTTTCATTTTTATTTATCTTATTTTTTTCCCGAATGTTTTAACGACCATCGACCGAACTGTTGTTACGGAAAAAATATACGGGTAAATGGAAGACATATTCTTAAATGTAGTACTTTTAAGTCATAAGCAATCGGTATTGAAAAATAGGAATTTTAACCCTTTCGAAAAAATTCACGCCTGCAACTAACTTCTCGCCTCCCGAAGACGATATTTTTTCTACGCTAAAAGTAACTAAACGTCGGTATTTCGACACAATCTTTTTAGAGCAACTCGGAAGACTAGATTTACATCACCGACAAATACTTCGAAACGTTCGGACAAGTAAAAAAATATATATTTTTTTAAATATGAGAAATTTTTGATAAAAATGCTAAAACGCGAGGTGTTTTGGTGCGGCTTCACTCGGTTTCGGCTCATGTTTTCCCTACTAAATATGCATATTTTTTCACGAAATGTTAAAGACAGCTTGGATACAGTTATATTTATAACCATTTAAAATTTCAGAAAGTTTGAACGATAAGAAGTATTTTTTTTTTTTGGTTTTGTTAAGGGTCCCAGCGCAAACAAACAAAAAGAAAAGCGAGAAGAAAACATATTTCTTTACAAAATAGGGTTAAAGATATAAAATCATAAATTTTTTTAATTTATTTAAGATTATTATCAGGGGCATGATCAACGTCGGGCGGGTGAACTAGTTGAGTAATAAAAAAACAACAACACATTATAGGTTCCGATAGACATGGTATAATGACTTATTCGGTTGTTAACCTAATTTTCACTGAAGTTATCTCAGAATCTCTACATTTTTTAATGTAACTCATTTCTCAAGCAAACAATTTTTTTGAACAATCTTTCTAAACATGTAACTTTTACGCAATTTTACTCGAAAAATTAATTTTGAAAAAAAAATGGCGGCTTGGCATATGGATAAAGATGTGGTTAGCTCGTATTTGTTTTTCTCAGTCATATGACTTGCGCTTTTATCATATAGATTACGTACGATAAGATTTAATAGAATAAAGAAAACTTTTATTAATATCTTTTTTAATTTTGATACGATTTTCGTAAAATTTGAAATGACTCGACAGAATTCTACAACGATTATATATATTAAATTTCAAACCATTCGGTTCAGTAGTTTTTGCGCTGTTATATGCGGACAGACGGACAGACAGACGGACAGACAGACGGACCAGACGACGACTATAGATGCTACGTATTTATATAATTACGAACGCGCCTAAAAGCGGAAACGGATAACGAAACTTTTGAATTATTCAAATCTTAATCAACATTTAATGTCACAGAAATTAGACTAATATTTAACATTTTAAAAAATAGATAATCAAGAGATCATAGTTGCGGATTATCTGTCTATTGAACTCAACTATTTAATTAGCGTTATTTCAGACATTCGAAAATACTTTAGTCTATTTATTAAAAATATATATCACAGCTGACAGCTTGGGAAAAACGATAACAAACTAACAGAAAACTAAATGTCTTTTGAGAAATAAATATAACAAGAAATACAGAATCCTTAGTATAAAAATATAACATTATGTTCAGTTTTAAAATAATACATTTGACATAAAAATTATCTTTTATAAAGAAAATTTCATTTTTGTAAAAAGTAATTTGTAAGTGTTCCTACCATCCTTTGATATACTATATATACGGTGAACATCATCCAAAAGCATAGTTAAGATTCTGAAAGATTTCTATTAGCTTTTTCACCATCGCTCACTTTAAAATTCTTGACACCATTCAAGGATCATTTTATGCGATCTCAAAGATTTATAGCATTCTGAACAAAATTTATGAATGTTTGCTCAATATTCTCTGTATTTTATATAAAATTCCTGGAACATTTTTAGAATTCCAAATCTTACTGACACAAATTCTGCAATGTTATAAAATCCATTTTTAATATAAGTACGTATGTATGTATTAGAAAAATATTTATGAACTAAACTACCATATTTTATACTTCTGTATCTTTAATAGATTTTCATTTGTTGCACAAACTTTTTTGACAAATTTTGCTCAAAAAAGTTTTTTGTGATATGGGATTTATCATCAATCTAAAACATATGCAAAAGCAGAAAAAACATGAGTAAATTTAGAAGCTAGAGGACGAACTAAACTTCATGCCTACATGTCTGAAAGTGCTGAAGAAAGAGACTTTCCCTATATAATTTTAGGTATTATAAAATATATGTGGAAAACGAACCAAGTGTTTTATTTTAAAAAACAGCGTACTTTGATATTTAAACTTTATATTACGCTCAGGATAAGCAAAAATTTTCAAAATATCAGACCATCCATTTTTAAATTTATCATCTTCAATAGATTGATATCCGAAAAAAAAAATCAGACAAAAAATATCAATATGCATATTTTTTTAATATGTCGGAATACTTTCATTGGTACTTAATGCACAGAATAATTTACGTTTATCTTAGGTAATGTTATATTTAAAAATGACTTTTTTAGTATATTGTCACATTTTTAACATTAACGTTTATAAAGCTGATGAAATGATTGCAGTAATTTTGATGAAATCACTTTTAAAATAATAACTATAATAATAGCTACCACTCAGATGATTTCTTTTTGGCGTGCAAAAACAGACTTGCAAAACTAGACTTTGCTAAAACCAAAAATGTCCAGTAAACATTTTTTTAGCTTTTCAAAAATTCCCAAAGGATTATTTTGTGATTTCTAGATACATTTATTTTGTAAATACAAAGGTATCTCAGAATCCATATTTGCAGAAAAAATATGAGATACAGCCACATGAAATTATCAAATCTACTTGTTTGTCTGATCCTTATGGCATTGAGGGTTTAATACTTTTCGTGATAACGTATCAAATGGCTTTGGTATTGGTAATTTTCGGTTAAAAATTATCTTTAAAATCAGTAGTATCAATTTTGGAAAAGTATCTCCAAGCATCACATTTAGGAGCTATATTTCTTCTGCAATCTTACTTATTCAATGGAAATATAAAATTAATATATACAAATAACACTACTACATTAACATATTCCCGAAAACACATTAATCCACATATCATACGAGATTCATAAATATCTATATTATAAAAGGTAAACGTATCAGGTATCCGTCCGTAACGCGGACGTCATTTTGACGATGGCCACAGCAGACAATTAAATTTAACTTTTGCTGCAATTTTTTAACTTTTAAATATTGCTTATTTTTCATTTTTACACCTTCGACCAGGGAAGAAAATATACACTGTTGGCCATCCAAAATGTACACTGCTGGCCATCCAAAACGTAACACCAAGTAGGACAAGAGATATCAAAGCCAAATTTATTTTAGAGATTACAAATAGTAATCAAATTTTAATTGCTTAATAGGCGTATATAGCCAACATAGTCAAAAATAACCCAAGCCGGGACTCGAACCCGGGTCATCAGTATAGCGCATTGACGTTCTACCAGATGAACCACTTGAGAACGATACTCAGCCTGGAACTTTCTCCTAGCCTTCTAGCCTTGCCAACATGTTGGCAAGGCTACAAACGCAGCACAAGATGGAATATTTTCCGTGAACCACCAACCCTGGGGCAAACACGAAATCAAAGGAAATCCAGCATCGATAATTGAATAAATTCATATATGTAATACTTTGGAAATTTTTCCATAGAAAATTTCACGCGCCTTGCATTCATAATAATAAAATTTTAATTGCTTAATAGACGTATAGCCAACATAGTGAAAAAGTACCCAAGCCCTCGAACCCGGGTCATCAGTATAGCGCATTACTGCTATATGCACTATTCTGATGACCAGGTTCGAGTTCGAGAATTTCACTGTTAACAAAAAAGTATATTAAAAACACATAATTTTGACTTTTTTTAATGTAACAATAATTCATGCGATTATATCATAATTATTTATAGATATTTGATATATTTAACATTATATAAATAAATACTCCGATAACTCCTTCAAGAATTAGATTTTAATATACATGTAAAATGCGTATTCTCAACGTTTTAAATCTTTAAGTTTTTTTTTTTTTGTTAAATTTTATGTCACTAACATTTATACAATCTTAAGAAACATAAAAAAAAACCTGAAAAATATAAATTCTTAAATATTTCTTTTGATAGTTTTATGACTTCAAATTTTTGAATAATAGTTACAGTGAGGCATGTTATATGATACTTTCCTACCATATCGCTGCAAAATAATCATTTTTATAAAACATTCTTCATCATTATTCGTTTAAAAATGAACATATAATTAACAGTTATTTTGTACGTAATGGCACTGTGAAGCCTAAAGAGTATTTGTATGGAAACTTTGTTTTGAAATGCATGTTAACGTACTATTTTTAAGTATTTCCTTTTCAATCACCACTAAAAGGCTATTACGACTACTTATAATGAACATATTTCACATTTGTTCTAGTCATGACACATAAAGACATTGCAATAATATTGTCAATGATTTTCAAGCAGTATCTTCTACTTAGTGCTGAAAACAATAATTCTATTTATTTTCCATTACCGCTCAAATGCTTTACGACCTTGTAATGAAGACATATTTCATAACTGTTTTAGACGTAGCACATATAATGGCAATCACAATAATAATGTCTTTGACATTCATAGACTAATTTAGTAATATTTTAAGACGAAATGAACGGGATAAACATATTTTCAACATCTTCTTGATAAAATGCATTTCCGACAGACTGCTTATTATGCAATTTCAAATGAAACAATGTTTTATCATATTTTATTATTTGATGCTTTGTTATTTATAATGGAATCCGATACAATTAACATATTTATGACAGTAATATTATCTACTGTCTAGGTATGATAATATTGAATTTTACGTTAATTTAATAATTTGCACTTAGAGAGGAAAAATCAATATTTAGTAATATTTTTAGATGAAGTCAATGTGATAAGCATATTATCACCAAATCGTTGTTCAAATTTATTTTCCAATGACTACTTATCATCAATGCGTAATTTCAAATGAAACAATGTTTTAAATTTAAACTATGTTTTATCACGTTCTATTATTTCATTATTTTACCATCTAGAGCCTGTTTAATCATAACAACTTGTTAATTAGAAAATAACATTTAACAGTTTTTTATTGACCAGATTTTCATTAATATATATTTAAATGTTTATTTTTTCTGATATTCTAATAGAAAATGAAAAATGTCCTAGTAGAACATAATGGCATCAAATAAAGAAAGAATTTTGTTCTTTCATGGTGATTGAATTTGATTGATTTTTTATTTTGAGGCAGAAATTGTTATGTTTGAATTTCGCTTTTTACACGGTAAAATTTGAGTTGTTTCATGTGAATTAAATATAAAAGCTGTAAAAAATATTAGTGCAACTTAACCTATCTTGATTCTAAAATATTATATTTCGCTAAAAATGTTTCTGTTTCAGATGACTCTTAAAATATTAAAAATTGTTTTAGTTAATTATTTTATACAGTAAACAATTATTAATCATTGACATACATTCTTTCTAAAAATATGTGCATATAAGTCTATGTATATAACAAATGTATTGTGCGTGTAAATCTTTTGATTAAACGTAGTATCATTATTAAATGCATTCAGTTGTAATATAAATAAGAACACAAACAATTCAATACGAAAGAGTAACGCCCATAGACGGCGCTTCCTGTTTAATAGACGAAAATTAGTCCTCAAGAATGTGTTAAATTTATATAGTAGAAATATAAAGTATGTCCAACGTATTGAAAATGAAAGATGTGTGAATATTTCAAGCATCTAAATTAATAACGCAAGAAATTATTTCTCAGTGGGAATGAACCTGGTGTTCTAAGTATATAACATATGCAGAACAAAATAGCATGAAAATTATGTGCTGATTTATATCTTGAGGATATATTTATATTTTGAAATTTTTAAAGTATAAAATAGATATTTATAGTTACTGCACAGGATGTTTTAACATTATATTTGCTCCTTTAATAAAATATGTTTAAAATTTACATTTTCATTAATCCGAATGGCGTACTACCCAAATAGATTCGGATTAATGAGGTTTTAGAATAATTTAAGGGAAAAAATTCTTATATTTTTTCTCAAAAAGCGGAACACTTAGCTCTTTTATGTAGTTTCTTAATACGAAAATAGTATTCCCATATAAAATGACTTTTAATAATAAGTAAAATTTTAAAGTAAAGAACATATATTTAACCTCAAAATAAAGCCTCCTTATTCGAGGTAAATATAAATGTGAACCAAATAAAGATGCAAATAAATTGGTAACAAGAAGAAAGATCGGCTGCAGGTTATAAAAAATATGTTCGGAAAAATCTCTTAAAAGGAAAATAATACAAAAATTTTTCTATGCATTTACATGCCGGCAACATTTTTGCCATTTTCATGCTACACCGTTTTATGCTGGTATGAAATTTTTAAATCATCTCACGTTCTTGCACTTTTGAAGAAATTCCAGACACTGTCTTAGTAAAATCTACTGACAAAATCACCAAGATAACTTTTTCATGCAAAACTTTTCAATATTTTCAGTTCTGAATTTATAAAAGGTTTTCATATTTTAGGAAAGACTTCAGGAAATATTATAATGAAACTAAAAATGTTCACAGATATATATTTTGTTATTATTAAACGACTGGAATATTTTGAAATAAGAAAAAAAAAATAATTAATAATATATGATTGTGATTTATATATGAAATACAATGTTATTAAACAAATCCAGGTGGTATTTTATTTTCGTTCAATCAATATAAAGATTAATTAATAACCAGTGGGATAATTATACTGGTTATATTACTCTTTTATACCTGAAATAATCTGCTTTAGTTTAACCCATTAAAAACTATATAAATTGCATCATCTAAATACAATCTAACTTATTTTTAAGTTTATTACTTGTCTCAAATGATGTGTAGTTTAATTATTTAAAAAACTGCATTCGTATAGAATTTACGATGGGGTCCCAAAATGGGAGACTTTTGGAGCCTAAAGGGATAACGCTTTTTCTTCCGCATATGGTCATCCCAGCCGTATGTTGCGTAAATTCCAGCAAGAAGGTGGTTAAAATCTCTTGAAACGAGTATTCCAGAATACTTATGGAATAAAATATGCCTTTTTTATATCATTGTAATTTGTAATTATGTATAAAATATGTTTGAAATGTACATCACACAGAAAATGGAGATATTTTATTAAAACTTAACAAATGAAATTTATCTGCATGTTTTAATCCATCTTTTTACTGAGTCTATTTTACAATATTTTATGAAAAATATAAGAGTAGTTTTTATCGAACATTACTGTATATATTTTGCAACATAAACAATTGTCCTTTTTACAAATTTTGCATTTTGATTCTTTTCCAGTTTGTGAAATAAGATTATTCATGCCATCAAAACTAATATATGTAGTAATTGGTGATTGTGGTCCTAAACAAATTATCTGTTTCGATTCAGGTTTTTCAGTTTTTATCAACGAAATAACACTATGATGTAGAAATTCTAACTGGGAGATTTCACCTTTCATTTCTTCATGGATTTACCATGCTGTTACACTAGCCATGTTTAATGTGTCGTTAAAAAGGTGCCCCCACAATTTATTTTATTTTTTGTTCTTGTTTAACAAGAGCTCAAAAATCTATTTATGAGGTATTTACCATCAATGTTTTTATAGTATGAATCAACTATCGCAAGCTGTGTGGCAGTTGCTAAAAATCTGGCCCATCAAAATTAAACCTTTTTACATCATGAAATATTACTGTTTTTTAATCTTTTCTACAAGGCATTATTTAATCTCTATTCTATGTGTTTTCACTTACTTTAAAAAATGCTATTCTATTTTTGTACTTAAAAGAATAAAAATTTTCAAGTTATTAAACAATGCAGGCTAAAGAATGGAGTGTGTGTTCTCCTTGCTAAATATCATAAAGATGTTTAAATCAGAATTATGCTCCTTAGCGTCATCTTTATTTGATAAAAAATAATAATTTTTGGTCTTCAAGGTTATTTTGTATTCTCACAAGGTTTTTTTTTTAATAGGAAAAAGTTTTCACATATGGTCCATTTAAGGTTTGTTCCACGGATCTTAGATTTACATCTTTCATTAAAAACTGCGATTTATCCTTTTTTGTTATTCATTAGTTGGTTTTTGAAACCCATTACATTCGCAGTTTAAAATTTGTGACTGAATAAGGAAAGCAACCCTGGAATTGCATTTTATGTCAAAGTTGTAGAAAAGTCACTAATGACATTGACTTCATTGATTCATTCACCTTGACCCAGTATTAAAAATTTGCATAAATCAAGAATAGCAGTGCTTAAAAAAATAAATCATGTACTGAGGACCTGTATTTTTGCAACACCTAAAAAGTTTAAAAAGTTAATCATTTCTATAAATTATTTCGTAACTCACAATTTTATATAAAAAAACTGTCTAGAATTTGTTCGAAATAAAGTTTCACTGTTTTTAACACTTTCCAACCTAGTTGGAAAGTGTTTATGACTTCGGTTTGTCTGGCCGTATGGCCGTCTGCCGTCTGGCCGTTTGCCGTCTGGCCGTCTGCCGTCTGGCCGTCTGCCGTCTGTCCGTCTGTCCGTGCTCTAACTCCCGTAAATATGGTCGGATTGCCTTGCAATTTTTATATGTTATTGTCGTTATCTATAGCAAGTTCCCTATTTAAACTGAAGTGTGTAGCACTTATAGTTTTTTCACAGGGACTCTCAAAAGAATTCTGTTACATTACGGTCTATGGGGAAAAATCATTTGCGGTTTATTTTAATGATGTTACACAATTGCAAACACATTGTAATTGATATATATCATTAAGGTGTATCAGAAGAAGCTTAAAATGGAATAGGGTGTGCATAGCACTTATAGTTAATTTACAGGGACAGTCAAAAGAATTCCGTTACATTACGTCTATGGAGAAAAATCGTCTGCGGTTTATCTAAATAATGTTTCGCTATTTTAAACGCATTGAAATTTATATATATCACTAAGGTGCATTACAAGAGGCTTACTACAGAATAGTGTGTGTATAGCAGTCATCGTTCATTTACAGGGACACACAAAGGAATTATCTACTGTCTGTTAACAATAATTCCTGGAAGTGCGTTTTAAATTACTGAACGCGATTTTAAAATTAACTCACTTTTTATTTATTACGTGGTGTGTATAAATTCTGTAGATCCTATACAGAGAAGCACAAAAGTTCGCGAACACATTTCCGTTTATTGACAGAAACTCCAGAAGAAGAATTTTAAACTGTGCTACGCGTTTCGTAACTGAAATAAAATTTAGCATCCTATGTAGTATATATACAAATCTATAGATCCTATACAGGGCTGAATAAAAGTATTCGGATATTTTTCCGAATATTGTATATGTTGGAAATTCCTGAAATTATGTTTTTAAATATGTTATGCGTTTTCCAAATTGTTTACTTAGATGTTATCTTTTAGCTTATTAAACGGTAATGATTTGTAAAATTATTTTGGAAGCGTTGGAAAGTGTTACATAATCTATGCTTAACGCATGATTTTTCGTTCTTGTTTTTTTTTGTTCAGAAGGTACACAAATTTTTAAGGGTAGATACGGGTAGAGCTATCATTATGCAACGCACTCTATGTCAGAAAATACATATGGTGGTCGCAAATAAGAATAATGCTACCAAGCCTCTGCCTTTTCTCCTTTATGCTTACATACATATCTGCAACATTCAAATGAGTAACTAACTGTAACCAATGTAAAAAACACATTTGTATCCCTGAATCCTTCATTTATTTTGTAAATGATAAGAGAATTGTAATTTAAATTATTTGGTATTTTTTAAAGTCTGGGAGAAGGTGGAAAGAAAATTAGACAGAAAATTTATTTTTGACAGCATTTATCTGCTTAGGCATGGAGTCGAAGAGAGATTGGAAACATGTACGGGTACAGCAGTCCATACACCTTCAACACTATGCCACACTTTCGCAACAGTTGTGACTAGGGAGTGGTGGCGTGCCAGTCGCTCAGCAGCCATTGACCAGATATTTTCAATTGGGGAGAACTCAGGAGAACGTGATGACCCGAGCAACAGTCAAACATGTTCTGTATCAAGGAAGGTCAGGATATTTCGGCCAACAAGCAGTCGAGCATTGTCCTGCTACAGCGTAGAGTTCCGGAGGTATCGAAGATAGGGCAGAACCACGGGCCGTAACACATCCGAAATGTAAAGGCTGCTGTTGAAATTGCCGATGCGAACAAGAGGTTACCGAAACGTGTATACAATGGCACCTCATCCCTCCAGGTGAAATGCCAGTATAACGATGTCGAATGCAAGCTGGCAATGTGCGTTTTCCACGATGCCGCCAAACATGCATGCGGGCATCATGATGCTGTATATGATGCAGGAATGACGTCTCACGTCATCTTTTTAGATGAATCCAGACTCTGTATACAGCATCATGAAGGCCACATCCGTGTTTGGTGGCATCCTAGAGAATGCACATTACCAGCTTAGATTCGACATCATCATACAGGCCCGTAACCTGCAGTGACGGTGTGCGGTGCCTTGAATACATGTCTCGATAACTTCTTGTTCCCATTCCGGCAATATGAACAGAGGCCGTTACATTCTTTAGGTGTAACAGCCCGTGCTTCTGCCCCGTCTTCGAGGCCTCCGGAATTCTTCGAGGCCTCCGGGTTTCAGCAGTACAATGCACGATGGCATGTTGCTCTGACTATACTGACTTTCATTGATACAGAACATGTTCAACTGTTGCCCTGGCCGGCACGTTCTCCTGATATCTCACCAATTGAAAATGTCCTGTCAATGGCTTCTGAACGACTCGCCCGTCAATACGGTTGATGAACTGTGGCATAATTGTGGCATGGTTGAACTGTGGCATGGTTGTCCGTGTGACCAAGGGAAGTCACATCGAACATCTATGACGTATGTATACAAAATTTTGAAGTTCCGTCTACATTCTGTGTTAATCTTATCGATAAATTCTTTTCCATTAAATAGTTATAGCCGTTTGTAATCGCTATATTCATTTTGACTTACCCTGTACTTTATCATGTTATATAAATGATATGAATAATTATCTTTGTTTTATCATTGTTTTAGCCTAATATTCTTTTTCATAAAATACAATACTAATTAACTTCTTTATACTCTTCTTTTCACAATATAAGTATAAACTTCTGGACATCACATGATAATGTTAATGGTTCAGGTATAAAAGTAAACTGCTTCATTTATAGATCATTTGTTCTACTCTTTCGCTCTTAACGCGTCACTTACATCAAGTTCAGCGTAAAAGTGTGGCATTTACACCATCATAACATGGGAAAAGTGATCTTAGCATCCCTGAGGTATCTTAAAGTAATTCATGGCTTTTTCTAAGTATACGAGTTTACGATAATGGACGAAGTGTTGAAGAATATTCAGTCATTTATTACTTTCGGTAGTATATTTTTTATGACAAAATAAATTTTTATGTTCCAAAATACATCTGAACTACATTGAAAAAGATGTTTGAGAATAAATGATAATTTGTTAAGTTTTTTTTGTTTCTTTATTTATAAGTAATATAACTAATTAGTATTGTTAGTATTGTTAGTTGTATTATAACTAATTAGTAGTGTTAATTATTTAAGAAACAAATATTAATATTAAAATTTGAAATTATAAGAAATGTTTTAAAAAGTTTGTTTTAGATTTTTATTGCAGTGTTGAATTTATATTAAGTTTTCACGGTAATACAAACAAAATAAAGAAAATCAGATATAATTAAGAACATATTCATATTTCACATTCATTTAACGAAAGACATTGGACCCTC
Source organism: Maratus michaelseni (assembly GCA_963931845.1). Taxonomy (NCBI): domain Eukaryota; kingdom Metazoa; phylum Arthropoda; class Arachnida; order Araneae; family Salticidae; genus Maratus; species Maratus michaelseni. The sequence continues at coordinate 327,515,095 of OZ007588.1, forward strand.
CGCCCCCCTCCGGCCCCCCTTTTACGGTGTTTTATCTAACTATACCTCGTTTCCATATCTCAACAACGGACAGTCCAATTTCAATGCGACTTATTTCAAACACTATAATTCACTGAGTAATGAATCTTCATAACATTAATATAAATGTATGTGTAGTGTGAACCAGAATTTTTAAATAATAAACTAAGCGACATTTGAAGTTCAGTTCCTAGCTGAACGAAATAAATCAATGTTTAAAAACGTATAGGGATCAGTCTAATTAGTCATTTAAGGAAGAGCACCGGACCCCACGCCTCCCCTCCGGCCCCCCTTTTACGGTGTTTTAACTGACTATGCCTCATATCCATATCTCAACAACGGACAGTCCAATTTCAACGCGACTTATTTCAAACACTATAATTCACTGAGTAATGAATTTCCATAACATTAAAATAAATGTATGCGTAGTGTGAACCAGAATTTTTAAATAATAAACTAAGCGACATTTGAAATTCAGTTCCTAGCTGAACGAAATAAATCAATCTTTAAAAACGTATAGGTATCAGCATAATTAGTCATTTAACGAAGGGCACTGGACCCACGGCCCCCCTTTTTACGGTGTTTTAACCAACTATGCCTCGTTTCCATATCTCAACACCGGACAGTTCAATTTCAACGCAACTGATTTCAAACATTATAATTCACTGAGTAATTAATCTCCGTAACATTAAAATAAATGTATAAGTAGCGTTAACCGGAATTTTTAAATAATAAACTAGGCGACATTTGAAATTCAGTTCCTAGCTGAACGAAATAAATCAATCTTTAAAGATGTATATGGATCAGCCTAATTAGTCATTTAACGAAGGGCAATGAACCCCACGCCTCCCCTCAGGCCCCCGTTTTACGGTATTTTAACTAACTATGCTTCGTTTCCATATCTCAACAACTGACAGTTCAATTTCAACGCAACTGATTTCAAACATTATAATTCACTGAGTAATGAATCTCCGTAACATTAAAATAAATGTATGAGTAGCGTGAACCAGAATTTTTAAATAATAAACTAAGCGACATTTGAAATTCAGTTCCTAGCTGAACGAAATAAATCGATGTTTACAGATATATAGGGATCAGCCTAATTAGTCATTTAACGAAGGACACTGGACCTCCCCTCCCCTCCTCCCCCCTCCGGCACTCCTTTTACGGTGTTTTATCTAATCCCGTTTCCATATCTCAACAACGGACAGAATAGCGCATTAAATGAAAATTGTAATATAATTTTTGTAGTAGTAGTTTATAATAATGAATAAAAAAACACTTCATTTAAAAGTATTTCCTGACCATTCAAAAAATACACACGTAATTGTTCATGTTTTCACTTTTGTCGGCACTCCCGGAGTGCCATATTTTTTTTTTTTTTTTTTTTTTTTTAGGTAGTTTTCATTACAAAAAGCTACCTTTTGCAGCCGTTCGGAGGAAAGCAATTTCAAAAAATTTTGGTTTATTTTCACCGATCATTACCCTTAGACCACCAAACCACCCTCCGTTCAAATGTTGATACATATCTATATATGTATATATATATATATATATATATATATATATATATATATATATATATATATATATATATTATATATATATCTGACATATGTCATGCTGTAACTCTCTTATTTATGAACCGATTTGGATGTGACTGAGTATGTGTGTGAGACATACCAAGGTCTCGACCGAGTTCGTTGGTCAACTTCATCCTCCATCTTGTTTTAACATGGCGGCCAGTTAAAAAATTTTAATTTTTAAAAAATTCAAAAAGATGCACAAAAAAATTATAAATTGAAAAAAAAAAATGTTTGCGTTATGTGTTAGAACGTGATACAAGGATTCTGTAACAATTCTTGTTTTGGCTATATCTTTAAAAAATGGCTGAGATATTGCAGTTTGAAATTCTAGAATGGCTGAGATTTTGAAACTATCTGATATTTGTTATGCTGTAACTCTCGTATTTATGAACCGATATGAATGCGATTGATCATGTGTACCGAAACTACCAAGGTCTCGACCTCGTTCGTTGGCCAGCTTCATGTGATGCCAGCTTGTTTTAAAATGGCGACAAGTTAGTTTGAAATTCTAGGGTGCCTGAGATTTTGAAAAAAATTGATTTTTTTATACTGTAACTCTCATGCTGAAATTCGCATTTTAATTCAGTATTAACGAAAACCGGGATTGAATGTTCTATAATCGGGTTCCAAGCATTTTAACTTCGGGTGTATGAGTAAAATGAATTTAATTTTTTAAAACATGGGCTATGAAAGCTACCTTTTCCTCCCAGTACAGGCCGGAATGACTTTAATATTATTGGGTCTTGATTAAGGGAGTTGCGCACATAAAACATACATTTTTCTAACATTTTTTCAACCTGTAAAGTGTCGATAGAATATGCCTTCAAAATCGTTTTTTGAGCTTACCCTTTCCAAAATATCATACTTTCAAAAAGCTCTGCCCAGTACATAAAGATTTTCTTTTGAATTGCCCATAGACAGAGGAAGTTCTACACAAATTATAATCCCTCCATTCTACTAATATTAAAGTTGGCAAAAAGGAGAAGGTATTTCCTAGGGAAAAACCATACAGAACAACCCTATTTATAACATACACTGGCCTGCAAAAGTTAAGGTACAACTGGTTTTTTTGCGTCTAATTTGCAAATGAATGAATATAGAAACAACAAATTTGGAGGAAATGTGCGCTAAACTGTTATTTATTAAATGCGACATAGAAATGTACTTAAGTTAAACGTATAAATGAAATTACAACAAAAAAGCACTCATGGTGGAAAATTCCATTCTTGGAGAAATCAGTACATCTCAGTACTATGCAGTAAAATGTGACAGAAACATTAAAAAACTGGTTCTAATACGGAATATGTCCACCCCGGACTTGAATGCATTGGCGGCATCGACTTTCCATGCTCTCAATTAAATTGTCGGACACCGAAATAGGTAACGCTGACCAGCCTTGGAGTAAGCCTTGTTCCAGCTCATTTAATGACCTTGGAGGAGGACTTAAAGCCGCAACCTGTCTTCCATGATAGTACCAAAGATGTTCTATCGGATTCAAGTCTGGAGAGTGAGCTAGCCATTCCATTCTCTCCAAACCGTGATTCTCAAGATAATCCTCAACAACCACAGCTTGGTGTGGTCTCGCATTATCATCCATTAGAATGAAACCATTGCCAATAGCACCGGCATTATGCATATATGAATGAAGGATCTCATCCCGATATCTCGCACCAGTCACAGTTCCTCCATGGAACACATGTAGGTCAGAGTGTGGCCTCCGAGTGAGATCCCTGCCCAAACCATGATTCCACCGTTTCTGTACCTGTGTGTTTCGACAGTGTTTGATTGATGGTATCGAGTGCATTGTTCTCTCCAGATCAGAATAGGTTATGAATCGCTCTCCAGTGTGAATCTGGACTCGTCTGTGAAGAGTACAGAAGCCCACTGTTGTCTGGTCCAGGAAACATGTTCTGTTTCCCAACATAAGCGGGTCCTTCTCTGCCGTCTGTTGAGGGGGACACACACAACTGGTCGCCTTGCATAGAGACCTGCATTGTGAAGATGTCTTCGCACCGTAGTAGTAGAGATTCTTCTTCCTGATGCTGAAAAGTTTTCTGCAGTGAGTTGCGGCAAAGTAGTGCGACTTCTCCTTCGGGCCGAAAGAGCTAGAAACTGGTCTTCTACAGGTGTGGTAACACGTGGGTGGCCTGGAACATGTCTTATGGACACAAAATCTTCGGATTCATACTGATCCCAGAGTCGTTGGACTACACTGCGAGCCACATTGAGCCGTCTAGCAGCATCGGCCTGTGACAACCCCATTTCCATCGATCCTACCGCCCGCCACCTTAATGAATCGAGCAAACGACTTCTTCTAGACATTTCTAGACTCTACTGGCTGTTGTGAGCAAAACTGACAACAATAGTTCGAATACAACAAAACTTACACGCGAAATTACGAAAGCTTCGTAATTGCATATTTTTCTCTCATTCACAAATTCCTATTCTTTTCTATAAAATAAAAGTGGTAGCTGTAATTTTTGCTTAAGTTTTTTAAACCTTATTATTGTCATTCATATAAACTATGAAGTTTCTGACTGCCATTTTTTGTCTGGTGAGCTTCGAAAAACATTTTGTACCTTAACTTTTGGAGGCTAGTGTAATAGGGCATACAGATCAAACATAATAGGGCACTGGAAATGTCGCTTCAATAAAAATAAAAGAGACGCGTTTCTTATTATAGAAAAGAAAAATTATATCATTTTACGAAATGTTTATAACCCAGAATTAGACAGTATGAAAAGTCAAAACTTCTGTTGCAACGTGAAAATTTCACAGCAATGGTGCAATCACATTTTACTTAGGGTTACATTTAATGAGTAACGTTGCTTTTATTTATCGAGTTATTTCAACTTTTGCGTGTGGGAACTGATATCGGCCCGGATAAGTTTCAGATACTCGACGCTCTATTATATTTGATTATGTTGCAAGAATCTAAATATAAACAAACATTGTCACAAAACATAAGTTTATTTTAAACGGTTTTCTTTTCTGAAATTTTCATGTATTTTAAAAGGATCTAGCACATTGCCAGATGTATTGTCTGAAAAAAATTACTAACAATAAACATATCCAATCGTGATAAAGGTTTCTCTGTAGGTTAAATTACGTATTTATTGAATCTTTATAATAAATTCTTGAATACCAAAAAATTGCTTATATGATGTTTATGCAAAATTCGTCCCTTTTGGGTGATAGATGGTATAACATTGCGAACCCAAAGTGCTGCATTGCAAGTTCCACACGGAAATTGCGATGATTCGTCGCTGTTATCTTATCGCGTTTTGGCATCAAAAATCGCGCAAAAAACATCGCAACCACAATTCGCCGCAACTTGCATAGAAAGAAATTTCCATACTAGAATTCTTATACATCCTATTCTTATCTGCAACTAAACATTTTGTGCAATTACCGTCAAATAATATTTTTAGTTCCTTCTGCGTAGACGCGATAAAATTTCTTTGCTATCAGATTGGCTTCATTTTTAGAAAGGGGTAGTTCCATGCACTCGGGCTCAAAAATAAGAGTGCTGTTGTAATGTCAACGAATGATATCTTCCTGTCATGTGACAGCGTTAGTTAATCAAGGGAAGAGTGCATTGAGAAGTAACGAAACAGCATTTTTAACTCCCCTACTGCCTGTTCAAAGACATGATTTGAAAAAGATAGGTGTCATTATTGTTACTATCATCATAACTCAACTTTTAAATATAATAATTTACAATTTAACTATAGTATTTATTGACAATAGAATAAATTTTTATTGTCATGTTTATAAATGATCATGATTTTGACAATCCTTACCTGTAAAAATATTATTGTTCAGACACACTGATGTCACGCGATATGCCATCACAGCTAATATAAGTCACACTACGATTTTTTGCGCTACCGCACTCATAAGAAGTTCGGTATTATTTGAAAGAAGGAGTTTTAAGCAAAAAAGATAGAAAGGAAGGCGAAAACGTCGAAGGAAATTGTATTATTTAATTGTTTTATTTCTTTTGCGCATTAAAAATGACAGAAAAAAGCAAAATTTTTGGTATATTATCTTTTACTTTCGAAAGGGCAAGAAATCTTCAAATACATAAAATCAGATCTGTGCTATTTATTATAAAGGTGCTTTTGACAATTCTACATGCCGTAAATGGTTTTCAAAGATCGAAAAAAGCTTTTTAAACATAAAAGTAGAAAATACTCCTTGGTATTGATCCTAAACTACGAGACATAATTCAATGGCATTTGAAAACTATAAGATGAGGCAGGTGGAGCAATGTAAGTCTTGCCGGAAATTTCTATAATAGAATGGCCAAAAAAAATAGCTTTTATGTTAAACATTTTATGCAATGACATGCAGATTTTCAAAATTATTTCTTCGTAAACTTTGGTATGGAAAAATATGATTTCATTTAATATTTTCTCTTTCGTTTAACATATAATTTATCTTTCCTGTATTTCGTCACAAAAAATAATATGTTTCTACCTAATATCTGAATTAATTTAAACTTTTTCATAACGGCAGATAAATATATATGTCTTTACTATATGATGCAAATGAGTACTTTGCAATCTAGACAAAAATAAAATTTATTTAATAACTTGTTAAAACAAATTATTTTACTTATTGAAAATTCCAAATGTTTGGGCTCACGAATAAATAGCCACAGTTCCCAGATAATAAAATTTCCTAAATATCACATTTATACGAAGAAAATTATGTTAATTTTATTTAACAAGGAAATAAATGAGATTTTCACTTGTTTTGTTTTAATGTACAGGAAATGCAGAAAATGTAATATATTTACAAGGGATGTGTATAAAAACATCACCTAATACATTCCAATGAGAATGTTAAGAGATATTAATGAAATATAGAAACATGAAATAAATATAGCACCTACAGTTAATTTTATGATCGTATATGATTTATTCCTCTATAACATAATTAAAACCATTAGTGTTTCCATCTGATATCATTCAAATGTCAAAGTGAATGACCTTTTATAGAAAATAAAGTGTACTACTCCTACTGAACTACACCTACTATTAAAGCGCGCCTCCTACTCCTTTCAGGTGGGACCTTGCCACAATTAGGTCTATAAATATTAAATAAAAAAAATGAATATATCCCAACCAAATTCACTCCATTTAAGATGCATGTTCTGAAGCTTTGCAAAATGATTAGAAGGGATACAATGGACGATATGGAGAATAACAAAACATTTTATTTTATAAATCACATAAATATCCTTGCTTGATTGTATACCGTGCATTTTATTTAATTATTTAACATTTTCTGTTTGAGTGTATTTCCGATTTCTGCAAATAAAATTCTCAAAATATCTGAAATAATTTGAAAAGGATTCTTTAGAAAATGCAAAGAAAATGGAATTTTTTTTGTGTTGCGAACAAGCACCTAAATATCGATCCATAGTAAATCAAATTATTTATAACTTGTTAAAAATTAGTATTTGAGTCTTGGACTATTGTGGATGTTTAGACAGAAGCAAACAAGCAAAATTCCCAGAAGAATTAAATTCCCTAAACATCACATTTATACGACGAAAATTATGCTTTATTCATTTAACTAGAGAATAAATAAACATTGCATTTGTAAATGTAATATCTTTTCGATGGATGTACATAAGCACACTAAATACTGCATTCCGATCATGCAATTATAAATATTAACGATGTTCACGAGAATACTATTGAATGTAAATATACGGAGGTTGTATGCAGACATATTATTTAATACAGCATCTGTAACTAAAGAATAATAAGCAATTATTAGGGTTTTAAGCGTATTTCTCTTAAACTAAAAGAAAATGCATATAAATCTCTTTTTAAGAAAACTATCCTATATTTTCTATTCTATAGTTTAAAAAAATTACAGCTAAATCCATAAGCAAGAAACAAATAACTTAAGGCGGAAAAGGTGGGGGGGGTCACTTTGAAGCATTCAAAAAATTCATTTTTATTATTTTATTTTATTTTACTTTACTTTATTTAAAAAAAAAATTGATAGCTTGTAGTTTTTAGAATATAGCCAAATGCGATTTTTTGAAATTCGAATTATTGCAAAAGTTGCAGCAACAAATATGCCGCTATAACCAATTACGGGTAAATGAAGCATTAATATTTAATTGCATTTTCTTAAACATCATTTTTATATCTGGGGCTGCAGAATCGCTCCGTCGATTTCCTTTAAATTTTAATACAATCATTCAGAATTGAATTCTGTATGGCACTATGTTGTATTTTTTTTTCATTTTACGATTTTTTTGCAAACATTTTAAGTCCATTTTTACGTCACCAAATTTAATTTCGTGATTCAAAAATGCCTCTATTATCACAAATTCGGAAATTTGAAAAAACCTATGCTATGCCATAGCCAATATGTAATCATTATTTGGATAAGGTTTTTCTATTATTATTTTCATGTTTCAAGAATACTTGGTGTAAGTCAGTAGCTAACATTGCATTTTCAAAACACCCCATTTACATGGCTACCAAAGACGAATTAGGAATTTTTTTTAACGAAACAATTACGAAACACTCTTCAAACGTAACTGAATGCATTGTAAAAATATCACAAAAATTACGTTGCTACTGACACCCACAAATCCCCTATAAATTATGCCACTGTTTTAAACGGTCAAACTTAGTTCCTTTTTTAAGGGGACATCAGTTTTTGCAAAATTACATGTAAAACAAATAACATTAATGTACCTATTTCTGCGGAACTGCTAAAGTGATTACAATACTTTTCCTTCGGCAGTAACTAACCTAATTACTCTTAATTTATTACGCTTTAATAAATTTTAATAAATTTATTATTTATTCAGTTATAATAATTTAGGAATTTAGGGTTAGATAAAAACTTAATTTTCTTACGTCAGTCTTTTTGGTAATAAACGCAGAAATAAGAAATTACCTTTCATTTGCTCATTATGAACAAGCGACAGCATGTAAAAGTGCAATTATATAAATTACTTTATTTTCTACTTCTATAGGGTAATATCTACTTGTTAGGCGCACCACACACCAAGGAGACAAGCGACGAGGCACACGTTGCATGTCTCATGTAATCGCGAGTCACAACAGAGGTAAGATGTATTTTAATATTTTTTATCCTCTCACCAGAGTGATACAAGCACACCAGATACAATCGTTTTGGCGCTATCTATTGGCAATTAATATAATGGCACCTTCTCTTGAGTAGTATTTTAGGCGCAGTTTTAAAAAAGTCATATAATTATAAAATTTTATTCAATGTAAATTAAAAGAAAACTATTTTTTTGTTCATACAATTTTAATTTAATGTTACCATTTAAACTAATCTTATATCCACTTAAATTTTGCTTGCATTGTAAATTAAATGAATATTTCTTTTCAAATGTAATTAAAATATCAGGAATATATAATTACCCATTTGCTCAAATTGATAACACTAAAATAAAATTTTATAAAAAAGAATAATAATTTCTTTTTAAATACATTGAATAAAATTTTAAAGTTATATGGCTTTTTTTATATAAATACACCTAAAGTAGAGAGGTTTCTTTATATTAATTGTCGTTAGATGGCTTCAAAGCGATATTTTGTTGAGACACAAGTAAATGAAAATTGCAGCTTGTAGCTTAGCTGAGAGGAGAGACGAAAGTACGACAGAAGCAAAAAACACGTGCAACATATGTGCTTCTTCGCATGTGTTTTTGGTCTGTGTGATCAGTGAAGAAACAATAGGCTACAACCGTCTCTTGTCTCCTTGATCTGTGACGTGCCTAATATTCAGTGGCAGTAAAAACACTTGTAATTTCTTACAGCTGTCGAATGTATTCCGTGTATAATGCGCATCTCAATTTTTACTTACTTCTATTTATATAGAAAAAAGTATTGAAATCGAAACATTTCCCTACTTCCCGTTTTCGACGGATGTGCATTAGGGTGGTCACAAGTAACATGGGGAATTTTTTTTTTCAACTTATCTTTCGGGGGACCCTCCTAAAATTTGCCAATTAGTTAAAAAATGATATTGGCAATGTTTCAGCTTAATTGAATAATATTAACCCGTGCCTCATCGAGGTTGAATTATTGAAAAATTCTGATTTTTGGTGAAAATTTGCAATTTTTTCTTCATTAAGTTAAAACTATTTGTCCTAAAAACCGGATTCTTGTCTTATTTGATAGAAAATGTTGTTGCCTTGAACTTTTACTCTCATCAAAACTTATATTTTAACACATTTAGCATTTTTTAGGTCAAGTCGTGAGCTATATCTTCAAATCTGCATTTTTGAAAAATACATGGAAAATGACAGCAGATTAATTCTAATTACTTCTGACCACTTTTTTGTATTTTTTACATTAAAAGACAAAAAAAAACATTTATAGTTAATTATTAGGTATCAGTTTTGCACCTCAAAAGAAGCTCCTCAATTTGTATTGCAGTTAAAGTACATTTAACACGAACCTCTGAAACTCTCTTTTTAATTGTACAAGGTAATTTTTGTTTCTTTCTATCGTTAAGAAGTCCATTTTTAACATCAACGAAACCTTCTGACACCCGGCAGTCGTTAAATGCACCGCTCCTTTTACTATGATTGGCTGGAGGTCCCCTTCTTACTTACAAGGGTGGGAAAGGAGGATTTAGTTAATGTTTGTCTTTCAAGCAGTGCATTTGTTTAATGATTTCTTTTCTTGTGAAATTTGAGAGACAATGGATTTAGAACCTTCGCTTTCTAGAGTAATAACTAGCATGAGTTCAAGGAAGAAAGACAAGATTTGTTTAATTGGCTACATGTCTCATCAAATCAATGGCAGTAAGTTACCATTGTCAAGTTTTACGCAGTTTATTTTATTTGTGTCAAGTGAATCGGAACACCAGAGAAGCTGGTAGACTTTACAGTACAGGAAGTTGTACTTGTTTGTGAGAAAGCCAAGATACCAACCAGACACTTTAAAGACTGTGTTGCAAAGGCTGAAAAACTTTAGGAAGAGTGGAGAAAACTACAAAAAAGAAAAAAATCACTAACAGATTCTATTCCAAATCTCAAAATAAAAAAAGTAGAATTCTTCAATTCAACGCTTGATGACCTTTTTGATGCTGCTTATCAGGATGCAATTAAAAAATTACTAAAGCAGGCAAGCAGTTTTTGTTACTCCAGAGAAAGAAAGGGCGCCCTGGTTGCATGGAAGGAGTTCACATGAAATTTGTAAAAGCTGAAGAATGAAGAGATAAAAGACGAGCAGCTGAGATGGCAAGATTGGGAAAATCAAAAAAAATTGTAGGTGAGTTTTCACTTTTGTGTTATTTAATACTACTTTGCACATAGTTTTACATTAATTAACACTTTTATTTAATTCCATTTCTTTATTGTTTTCTCTGTTAAGATTATTTAACTTGATACCATTTCCTTTAAGTGCTTATTATTTTTTTTAGAAGATAAAGATGTACAACTGGAATCTTTACCAAGCACAGGCACATCGGAGAAAGAGAAGCCTTGTTAAGATGATATGGAAACGATTTTTCCAGTTACAGAGGAAAGTGAGCCAGAAATAAAGAAAGGAAAGTACTCGCGAGGAACTGAAGAGATTATTACGGAAAAATTGTCTTTACTGTTAGATAGATGTAGCATATTTGATAGAGACGCAGTTAGAATAATTTCAGCTACAGCAGAAGCATTAGATCATAATCCATATACTTTAATTTTAAGTAGAAGTGTAATAAGACTCCACAGAGAACAATTTTGAAAACAAAGAACTGAGCTCATATAAAACAGATTTAAAATTTTCGATTTAGAGGGAACTGTTGTTCACTAGGATGGAAAACTGCTTCTATATATATTAGGAATAAAGTTAATGTAGAGAGGGTAGCGGTATTAATTAACTGTTGTTGTGGGAATGAAGAACAGTTGATAGGTGTTCCTCAGCTTGAAAATACTAAGGGAATAACACAGGAAAAGCTGTATTTTCAACAGTTGAATAGTGGGGGGGGGGGGGCAGTTGGTAAAATCCAGGCAATGTGTTTTGATACCACTGCAGTAAATACAGGTCGCCTCACGAGAACCTGCATTTTGCTACAGAAATTATTAGAACGAAATCTTCTCTATTTACCATGTCGCCACCATATTCTAGAAATTATTCTCAGAGGAATTTTTGATTTTAAAGTGGACATAATTGCCCTTCAGCTAGACATTAAAAAAAAATCATACTGGGTGGTCTAAGCTGGACAAGACTAAATACAAAACTGCTATTGAAGATGAAAATATCAGATATAAATACTTAATTCGGACGAAATTTCAAGATTTCTCGAGCATTTAAAAGATGAACACTCCAGGGATGACTATAAAGAATGTATCCAACTTTGTTTAATTTTTATAGGACATCTTCCATCAAAAGACATTTTTTCAGAGCACCTGGTGCTATTCATCACACCAAATGGATGGCTAAGGCCGTTTATTCTCTCAAAATATATCTTTTCAGGGATCAATTATCATTAACATATTTGGAAGAAGAAGGTATTGGAGACATTTGTTTGTTTATAATCAATATATATGTAAAAGCGTGGTTCAATAATCTCACTCTGACTTTGGCTCCCAATCAAGACCTACAATTATTAAACTCACTTGTTGACCACAGAAAAATTGATAAACAGGTTGTAGACAAAGCGCTTTCTAAAAAGATAAAACACATCTTTGGTATCTTTACTCGGAGCAAGTTGCATTTTCATTCTTCGATGATACTTTGGAAAAAACAGTCAAAATAAGTATGGATGAGTCTATTTTTTTGTTCCATCTCAAACTGTAAATATTTTTAGGAGTTTTGAGATTAATATGCAATTTTTAAGTACTGATCCTGACGTATGTTATGAAAATAAACATTATTTGTAAGCAAAACAATAGTGAATGGTTTTAAGGTTGGCAATGACGCAGCTGAAAGGGGAATAAAATTAATCCAAGACTTCAATTCCTGTTTAACGAAAGATGTAGAACAAAAGCAGTTTCTGTTACAAGTTGTATCTGAATGCAGAAATTTTTTTTCAGACTCTTCAAAAGCCACATTATCGAAGCCATTACCACCTTAATGTAATAATTCTAAGTGATAATATTTTATTTCCTTTATAATGATTCGTTTTTTATAACGCAACTTTAATAATGAAATGCATTTGAACGTTATTTGTGAGAAATTTGCTCTTTATTTCTCATAATTCATTCAGTTTAAATTTTGATTTTTTTCATTTACTTTGAATTTTTTTTTAACTAAACCCTTTTTTATGTACAAAATGAAAAAATAACGAAATCAAAATCTAAAAGCAGATGAAATGGAATGTTACAATGTTTTTTTTATATTTTCATAAAAAGTCAATTTTGAGAATTCGGATCATGCCTGGACGCCTGGTATTAAAAAATGCTGTATATTTTTAAAACTATAATTTTTTACAAAAAAAGTTTTTTTGGTTCTTCAGTGCAAAACTATTTTTTATGAAATGAGACCAGTATTGGGTTTCTAAGTTATTTTGTATTCATTTTATGAAGGGAAAACTATAAATTTTTGCGAAAAATTGCGGTTTTTCAAAACTTTGACCTCAATGAGGCACGGGTTAACATTATCCAAATGAGCTGAAACTTTGGCAATCTCATTTTTCAGCCAATTGGCAACTTTTAGGGGGGTCCCCCCGAAAAAATTCGAAAATTGATTTCTTGTGACCACCCTAATGTGCATGTTTTAAAGGTCAGAGATTCCGAAACGTGTATGAACGTGTATGCATAGAAGTGAACCAAATTTCATTTATAAGTTTTTGGCTATGGTTGCACCAGCAGGTTGCACTTGAATTTGAGGCTATTCCGCAGAAAGGGGCGCTGTGATAGAGATTTTGTTTTACATTTTTATTATTGTATTATCGAAAAGTGTATGAAGTTATGCATAGACAAATTTTATGTATATGTTTTTGACTATGTCCTGCAAGTTTCATTTCGATTTGGGGACATACCGCTAGAAAGGGGCCCTGTGATAGCTACTTGAACATTTCAAATTCAAAAAAATGTATAAAAAAATTAGAAATCCCAAAATTTTTTAGTTAAATGTTCGGCATTCATCTAGGAATTCCAGAACAATTTCTGTTTTGCTTCGATCTTAAAAAATGGCTGAGGCATAGCGATTTTAGTGTGGCTGACATTTTGAAACGATTATAGCATAAAAATGTTTAATTTATGAGATTTAGTGAACATGCTTTCTGGCTAATTTTCTTTCATTATTGTAATCATCATTACAACTTCTATATGCGTAACACCGTTTATTCATATTCGCCAGCTTCAATTCTTCGCCAAGCTGCGTGACACGTGGCTAAAAATTGCCAATGATGGTGATAAAAATAGGTTGCCATAATTGAAGCCAACATGGCTAAAGCTAACTAATTTGGCGAAATTCTGATCAAATTCAATATTGAGGAGAACTGGAAAATGAATCTTCTGTAATCGGGTTCCACGCATTTTAGCTTATTATTTTCAAGTAAAATTAGTTATCTTAAAACCAAGCAATAAAGAGGCTATCTATTCCTACCGTTGCATGCCAGAAGGACTTTTCGTAGTCGTATTGTACATCGGCGGCTCACGCAACGAAGGCAGCTTCGCATCCAGTTAACCGACGATTCGTCTGACGTACAACATAATAATGAAAAATATTCATTTTAATGGCAGTGTGATAGCGAATTTTGAAGTATTAACATGTATTTGGCACATCCAACTAGTTACACCTGAAATTTGGTGGGGAAAATGTGCATTATACACGGGTATATAGAGTATATATATAAAAAATACATGGCATAGTTTGTCCTGGCTGATTGCATCACATCCTTGTAAAAATGACAAAATGTATCTTTCTTATTCTAAATTCATGCAGTAATATCCATATTCAAAACCTATTTTTGAATCTTTCATCGCACAAATTTTTATGCAGGAAAATAATTTTATTTAACATATTATGTTTAAGTTTAATTAAGAATTTTTCAAATAAAAAAAAATGTTCACAATATTTCAATTTTTTCAATGAATAATCTTTTAAAAATGCAAATAAAGAGAGATTTCTTTTTTGCTGTGGAAATAAGCACTTTGAAATAGAGATGTATACTAAGTCAAACATATTTAACAAAATGTAAAAGAAACAGTACGGCCCAAATAATCTGACAAATTTTCTGGAACAGCGAAATTCACCAACCATTATATATGTACGCTGGAAAATATGCTTCAATCATTTAACAAAAGAATAAATGAAGCTTTTATTCACGGTTAATGAAACAAATCTAATATGTTTACAAGGAATGTGCAGAAACTACTAAATAACACTTTCGAATTAATGGAGTAATTGGATATTAACTAAGTATGAAGTAATTATTGAATATAAATGAGTATAATTAAATGGAACTTATTTGGATATGAAGTCTTTATTTCAAAACTTCATCTAAAAGTATTATATCGAAACATTATGATTTTCAGCGTACATTTTTTATTGAAAGTTAAGGGAGTAGAGATATTTTTAAAATAACCCAGCTAAAAATTAACTGCAGTTTTTCTACAGAAGTGAAGTATTTTTGAAGTTTTTCTACAGTCAACTGTAGATTTTGTGTAGTGCAATTTTGACTGTAAAAATACTTCAGTTATTTTGTAGCTAATGTGAAGTAATTTTGCAGTGATTTATTTCAAAAATACTCTGAGCTATTATCTGCAAAAATACTGTAGTTTATGTGAAATCATTTTACAACCATCAAGTAAAAAATAATGAGACTTTACATTTGTAGTAAAACTGCAGAAAATTTCAAGTATCTTTACAGTTATTAATTCAAAAGTATATTTTCTGATGTATCTGCAGTATAACTGTAGTTACTGTGAGGTAATTTTACAGAACTTACTTTATGGAAAGCTCGTGTTATATTTTCTGTATTTTATCTGTAGTTTTAAAAGTGATGTTAAAGCTTTTCAGATTTTGTTATTGTTGCATGATTCACTATTTACTTTATTAATAATAATTAATACTGTTTTCAAGACTTTTATTTTAAGGACCTAATTTGAACACCTGTGAAAGTCTCCCCTCCCCCCTTCTGTAAGTGAAACAAAACAAATATTCAAAAATATTAAATTTTAAAATGCAAAACAAATATACATTAAAAATTAATCAATGTTGTTTATCATTAAAACGTTACAGCTAACCAGGGATCGACTTACAGATTTTGGGGGCCCTGGGTAGAAACATAATAGCGCCCCACTATAACATTTTAAGTGCAAACTAATGCATTAAAACCATATCGTCTATTATACTAATTTACTATTTATACAGTATTATATCATTATCTTACGCATTAATTTAAAAAAAATTAAAGTGCTATGAATCATATTCATATTATAATTCATATTATAAAACTCAATTAAAACTTCTAATTATATAAAATAATTAAATATATATACTTAATCGTTTCTAAACTTAATCGTACAAAGAAAATTAAACTAGTTCACAAATTAATTTAACTTATTTTTTAAATTACGTATTCATTTACAAAGGAACAACTAATTTTCTTATTTTATTCAAAAATTATTAAGTATTAAAATTAAATTGAAATTATTTTACAAGCTATAACAATATAAACCTGTCTCTTCGCCAAAAATAATATGTATATATAACAGAAAAAAAAACTAATTCCCTAATTAATTCAACTTTTTTTTAAGTACGCATTAATATAAAAAGCAACAACTGTTTTTCTTATTTTATTTAAAAGTTATTAATTATACTGATTAAATTAAAATTCTTTCACAAGCTATAAAAATATGAGTAGGCACGTTCACAAAAAAATTATTAATAACCTTATCAATAGTAACTTCACAAAATTACTATTAATAAAACAGTGCCCTACACAAAGTTCAATTAATAAAATACGTCTCTTCACAAAACCTATTATTATATTAACATACTATTTTTTAATGATTTTCATTTTCGAAATTACTATTTATTTATTTTTTTCAAGTTAAAATATATAACAAATTTAAAAAATATATATATCCTAAATTAATTCATTATATAAATAAATAACCTCCAATATGTATAATCCACACCTTTAAATAACAAATTTATTTCGAAGTACACACGCACACAGAATATTTATAAAAATTCACCTCAAAATTTCATCTTTCACGCCGTCAAATCACCTAGAAACGAAAAATAACCCTGCTTATCTGACCACACTCCCCATAAGACCCCATTCAATCAAAACTTTCATAAGACCCAGTTGCTCCGTCGGTGGGATGCTCGACTTCCAACCGTTACCCCTCGGCAAGTGGGGAAAAATTTTCTTTTAAAATATTTGCAAAGAAATCGGCTAAGATGACTCATAGATGGCGCCACTAACAAAAGCGAAATAAAATTTTTGCAAAATGACTGCAGTTTATAAACTGTAGTTATTTTGAAGATGTATCAACTTAAAAAAAAACTGCAGTGATTTGTGCCAAATCACCACAGTTTTCCAACTGCAGTTTTTTTTTTAGTTTCACTGTAGTTCATTTTTAGCTGGGAAAGACTATAGTAACACCACTTTTACTATCTAAATTTCGGCCCTTTAACAATTAGTATTCTGTTACATCAATAAACTTTACACAATTTAAGTAATTCCTTTCCAGATTTTTTTTTTCTACTCAAGATGTATTTCGGCGGTATTGAAAAATAACGCAAAAGGCAAAATTCATAATGGAGGAATTTAAAAACGAAATTCGAAATTTTTTTTAACGGATTGCATTTTGTTTATAGCAAAAGAGCCAAAACTAATTGATAAATTATGAAATAACACTGTGACACGCACATTCAAAATAGATTTTAAAAAGGCTTGTTATTCTGCAGTTGTATCAACTTCAATAAAACTGCAGTAATTTGTGCCAAATCACCACAGTCTTCCAACTGCAGTTTTTTAAAAGTTTCGCTGCAGTTCATTTTCAGCTGGGTAATCAATGAATACAATTTATGAATACAGTTCATGAATACAATTCATGAATACAATTTATGCATTAAAATATTATTTCTTTAATATATAATTTGTTTCAAGTTATTTCAATTTTCATCGAATAAAATAGTATTTTATTCACAAAATTTTATTTTTTACAAACATTATGAATTTCGGAATGCAGACAAGCATGTGTTTATTTTGCTGCAGACAAACACTTCGGAATCGATACGAATAATCACTTTTCTTATAGAGGTTGTTAATGGGAATTAGTTGACTCTTTGGAAATTTCGGATGTTTAGGCAAAAATTGTCTGAGAAAGCACCGAGAAGAATGCAAATCGATAAATTTTACATTTATACGAATAAGATTAAGTTGAATTCATTTAAGAAGAAAACAAAAAATATCCATTTGTTCATTTATGGTCATTAAATGGAGAAATATATACATACTTAGAAGGAGTCTGTGTCAAGACGTTTTATGATTTATTTTAAATATCGCATTATGAAGAATATCATGAAATCATTGGGATTCTTGAATTCTTTTATCCCATTACCCGCTGGTATTGCGTTGACGCAACTGTCAAAATATACGCGTATAAAAAAATAACTGCAAAGCTACCACAATTTTATAATCTACAATATTGTTTTCTTTAATGACAATAAAATTCGCGATTGAATAAAGCGAAAATGATCTTTTGGAATTTCTGGTGATAAACTACTTTCAACAAAAGTGTTGAAGACTCTTGGCTTGTGGTTTTGGCGGTTAGTTTTCTTAGAAAAACATTGTTTTTCTTAGAAAAACATTGATTAGATAACATATTGAAACATATTGTAATAGAAAGCTAATATTTTTATATTGCGGGTTAATATTTTGTCAGTATTGCTTTCATGGGGAATATGTTGAATGAAATAACAATATTTGTTCAATACTTGCATAAGATTAGAAATGTTTGCGATTTAACGTATATATCATGGAAACACTGAACATGCATCAGAAAAACTGTCAATAAAATAACAAATAATTTGAATTCAATACTGCAAATATTATTTGAGATAATCAAACTATAAAACAAATGTTTAAAAGTTAATGCCAATACAAACAATATTGACAATAACAAATGTTGTATATTTCTGTTACAATGTTGTCTTTCAATTCAAGTTTTGGGGTAATAAACAAACATTATATTTCACAATATCTGAATTACTTTATAGAAGATTCTTTCAAAAATTTAGGTATTTGTTTTCTTAAGTGGAATCAATCACTTTGCAATGGAGCAGAATAAATGAAATTTATTTAACAACGTGTTGAACTATATTACTTGTTCTTTGAGCATTCCGGATGTTTAGGCAGAAATTGGCTGGCAAAGTTCCAAAAAGAAGGGAATTTCCCAAACATCACATTAATAGGATAGAAATTACGCTGAATGCATTTAGCAAGATAATATATGAACCTTTTATTTGTTCTTTTATGCACGCTAAATGAAGCATATTGAATACACTTACAAGGAATTTCTATGAAGATGTATCATTTAATCCACTTTTTGAATTTGGAGAAGGAGAAAACATTATAATTTTTACATTACTTCTTTTAATTTCAAAGTTAAGAGAGTAAAGATTAAAAATACAAGACAAGATAACGTAATAACACTTGTTTTATAAAATATTCGTGGCTTAAAAAAGTACAGGTCTTTAAAATACTACTTTTAAACTTTTTTTTTTTGAAAAGTGAAAACTGAGATTCAAGAAAAGTGAAAGCATCATTGTGTTCTGGCAAACTTGTTTTCATGCCGAAACCTTGGAGACATCATCTATACTTTTTCTAATGAAAGAGGCATAATTACTTTTTCTAATCACAGTGTTAAAACTGTTAAAGTTGTAGCATTATGTCAAAATCTATATCTGAAGTGTACTTTAATACACATTATAGAGGTTTGGAATAAACAAATCATTAGAAAAATACATATTTTTAATACTTTGGAAATTTTTACACGCCTTGCATTCATAATAATCAAATTTTAATTGCTTGATAGGCGTATAGCCAACGTAGTGAAGAAGTACCCAAGCCGGGCTGGAACCCGGGTCATCAGTATAGCACACTGACGTTCTACCAACTGAACCACTTGGGAACGATACTCAGCCTGGAACTTTCTCACTATAACATGTTGGCAAGGCTACAAACGCAGGACTAGATGGAATATTTTCCGTGAACCACCAACCCTGGAGCAAACACGAAATCAAAGAAAATCCAGCATCGATAATTGAATAAATTCATAATTTTAATAGTTTGGAAAATTTCCCATAGAAAATTTCACATGCCTAGCATTCATAACAATCAAATTTTAATTGCTTAATCACAGGGTTGGTGGCTCCCGGAAAATACTCCATCTTGTGCTGCGTTTGTAACCTTGCCAACATGTTATAGTGAGAAAGTTCCAGGCTGAGTATCTTTCCCAAGTGGTTCAGTTGACCAGACAACTCGACCAAAATGCGGTTGAGCTAAAGGTCTTGGGTGCCAGATATTTGAAGCTTGCGGCGCAGTACAATCGCAGTGTCCTTCTGACCAAGAATGCAGCATGGAGGAAGTTCTGTAGCAGTGAGTCCAATCCTTTCGGCACATCGCAAAAACTTTTCACAGAAAAATATTTCACTCCTGACGAAATCAAGCTTGAACTGCCTCCCAGCGAAGCATCCAGACAACACAGTTTAGAATTCCTTACAGATCAGGTTTTTGGTAAGACAGCATACCCACAAGACGATAACGAGGACATAGAATTCACAGCACCACCAGACAAGCCCTTCACAAAGACTGAATTAAGAATGGCCCTTAATTTACTAAATGACAAAAAAGCACCAGGCCCCGATGCTATAGACATCCGACTGTTAAAAGGGATATTCAAAATTCTACCACAACTACTCACAGACTGGGCAAATCTTTGCCTCTCTCATAATTACTTTCCACTTGTCCTGAGACAAGGGGAAGTAGTATACTTCCTGAAGCGAGGGAAGTCGCCCTCTGAACCGCGCTCATTCCGGCCGATATGCCTACTACCAACGCTAGGAAAATTGCTTGAAAAGCTCCTGGTCCAACGATTGACCTTTTTTCTAGAAACTAACAATATCCTTCACCCGCGACAATTCGGGTTCAGAGAGGGCAGATCTTGCGAAAAAGCCCTTCATGCTATCTTGACTTCCTGCGCTGATAGCATTGCCCGTGGAAATTACACTTCCTTCGTCTCACTTGATATACAGGGGCTTTCGACAACGTGGAATGGCGCGACATATACAACAACTACAAGTACTCAAGTGCCCGAGAAATATTGCTGGAGTCATCCGCTCCTACTTATCACAGCGCAGCGTTCTAATCAACTGGGGTGCAGGCACCTCAACACACAATTTAGAAAAGGGTTGCCCACAAGGCTATTGCCTCGGACCCATTGTATGGCTGCTCATAGCAAATTTATTCCTTAAAGAATTAGATAAACTAGGTTTCCTCCTCTACGCGTTCGCAGACGACTCCACCTTTATTTTTTCGGGCCGCATCCGTCTGAATTTGGAGCAAGAGGCAGCTTCAGCTCTCCCTGTGTTCTGCCAGTTACTGGAGCCCTACACCTACAACTTTCACCAGACAAATATCAAGCACTGACATTTGCAAAACCACGCCCTCTGCGTGGCTGGAACCCAATCATCCGCGTCAACGGCACCAGCGTCCACCATGTTCCATACCTCAAACTTTTAGGCATAACTATTGATAAGCATCAAAATTGGCTAGCACATCTGCATCCAGTTAAAATAAAACTCATGATTTTTTACCACAGCAACTTCATGCTTAAAATATGGTATCACACCATAGTAGAGAAAATAATAACATACGGGGCAAGCATATGGGGGGACACTTAACAAAACAAGTAATAACAAAATTGATCTCACTACAGCGAATGCTTCTCTTACAAATCTCACGAGGCTACAAAACAATCTCCACGAATGCGCTAAATAACATAACTGGCATACCACCAATAGACAAAATACTTGCATATGAATACACCAAGGGACGTATTCTCCACCTTAAATATGAACCGACTGCAAACGAATTCCTTCGAAACACCAAAATACAGCACAAAGTTCCAGGATGGCAGATACACCCCTCCGATGAGACATCTCACTTCCAAGTAAACACCAATCTTAATTCCTTCTCCCCGTCCTCTAGGATTACTCTCTTCACTGATGGGTCCGCAACAGTCACCGGCGTGGCAGCAGCATTCTGCGCCATGGAAAGGAATGCCGTCACCCATCAGTAGGCTTGCAGACTAGATGACCACAATTCTGTTTATCAGGCAGAACTCTATGCCATCCTAAAAGCCCTGGACTGGATCCAGACAAACACCACACACCCCTTCGCCCAAATTACCACGACAATCTATCGGGTCTGCCGGCTATCTATGCCCATAGAACCAAACATCCGCTAATCCTAGAAATCAAACTTAAGTTAAAGTCCCTTCTGAATACAGTAGCTCTTGGCCACGTTTCAGCGCACACGGGCGTTCAAGGTAATGAAATCGCGGACGCACTCGCAAAGGAAGCAACAGCTAAACCACACATTGACATTCATCTTCCAATTCCTTCCACATACATAAAACGTTTAATTAAAGCAAATATACTCACGGAATGGCAATCAACCTGGGATAACAGCAGCAAAGGCCGACACACATATAATTTAATACCGAAAGTCTCAATAACACACTACAACCTCTCCGCACACACAACAGCATTTCTCACGGGGCACGGTCCGTTTCGAACATATCTCTACAAATTTAAATGTGCAGACACATTCTGTTGCGAGTGTGGCGCTGAGGCGTCGGCTCCCCATTATTATTTCACCTGCCCGTTAACAGCACAGTGGCATATTAAGAAGCCTGTAATCCTTCCCAAGGAATGGCTGTCTAATATTCTAAAGAGACACACCCTAAACAGAAAGCTACTTAAAATCTATATTTTTCTGACAGAACTCTCTAATCTTACCTAGTAGCCGTCAGCTGCCACTCTCAATGCACAACTCCTATTCAGTCCCTGCTAACTGTCGCGAAAAGGGTCCTTCCCTAGCAGGGCCGGCCAATACATGATCTGGTCGTTGACCATAGTTTGTATTTGTATTTGTTTTAAACATTCTATGCCGCTCCTTGTCACGTTTAACGGCGGGTCCAGCTTCGGCTGTAGATTGTTTTTTTAAGACCTTAATAAAGGGGACCAGGAGGGACACTATGCTCTACAGACTTCTACAAGTCTGAGCAGTTCCTCTTAGGCTATCAAATCAAATCAAGTGGTTCAGTTGGTAGAACGTCAATGAGCTATACTGATGACCCGGGTTCGAGTCCCGGCTTGGGTACTATTTCACTATGTTGGCTATACTACGTCTATTAAAATTTAATTAGAAAATGATTTTTAAAGTTAAAATTTAGGAATAAAAAAACACATTTTTGTAATTATTATTATTTTTTTATCTGTATTAGTTAATTCCGAATTATACATGCATTTATCAATAGGTGTTAGACAAAAATGTGCGTGAATTTTTTAAAGTTCAAAATATCAAATATACTAGAAGCTGTTGGGTCTTTTCCGCAGCTAAAAAACAGGTAAATATAATCTTACTTCGAGTTAACAACAACAACAAAAAAAAACTGTAAATCTTATTAGTCCCATACAAACTTACATCATGAAATTAACAAGAATGCATAAAAAGTTTTAAACGCCTATCTTCTCTATGAAGTAAAAAGCCTTACGATTTTTGTGGATAAAATTTTTAAGAGGAAATATGGACAAAATTCACTTAAAGAACCCGATGCATAAAAGTATTATTCAAAGTGAATAAAGTAAGAATCTATATGAAAAAAATACCTTAATTTAATTTAAGTTTGAAAATAAATAAAATGTTCTCTGAAGTAAACGTAGTCTGCTTACTTAGAAAAAGGGAATATGTACCAATAAAATATCGGTCATTTACTGAAAAATATTATATTTAAGTTACTGGATATATGACTTTGATACGTTATCTGCAAAATAAGATTTAAACTTATCTACACACACACACACACACACACACTCATATATATATATATATATATATTAAGAATGCCTCTATAATATAAGCCAGTAAAAATGTTTCCTATAGATTGATAAGATTTGAGAAAGAGTTCCCTTAATAATATTTTGAAAATATAAGGAAAAAAAAAAGACTTTTATAAAAGTTTCATCAAATATTTGTTTTCAAGTTCCAATTGTTCTTTTGTCACAGCTGTATGCATTCTAGTTCTTTTGTTATTTCGTATTTGCCAGTATGGTAAATGTTATGAAAATTTCATATTATTTTTTAATGTATTTATAAATAAAATTAATTATATGTAGAGTTGGATTAAAAAAAAATGTATGTTATTATGTAAAACTATGATTCGTTTCTTTCTTTCGTTCAAATTGAGTTTTTCATTTGAACGTTCAAAAGAAACAACTTACCTGTTCCAATCTAAATTTGCAATTTCAGTTACTGTAAAATACTTTATTTTATTTTCTATCGAATAATAGTCATTAACCCCATGTCACAGACAAAACTTCAATTTATTGTTTCACTTATTGCTAAAAATTAAATTATGAATAAAATCTCAGAATTACTTTAGCAATGTGATATTGACCTAGGTTGAAATCTACAAAAAAATCTTTTTTTTTAAATTTTCTAATATTCATATTATTGAAGAATATCTTTATATATATATATATATATATATATATATATATATATATATATATGTGTGTGTGTGTATATATATATATTTATGTTTGATTTTGTTTCTTTTTAAATGTATTTTGATTAAATTTAGCTGTCTATTTTATCAATTCTAATTTCTCTTGAATTCATATTATTTTTTATTTTACATAAAATTTAAACTTCGAATAACTGGTTATGTTTTAATAAAATATGTATAAAGACGTTTATCTTCGTTTATTAGATGCATACATGATTAAACATTAGTAGATCAATAACTATAGAAAACAATATAAATCTGTCTTTTCTTACAGAAACTTTTTATTAAAAGACATTTAGAAACTTCGCTTAAAAAAAGAACTAAATTGTTGTACTGAAAAATATTTTTTAACGGTTTGTGTTAAGTTTTGCTTTTAAACCTCCATCAATGAAATGTAAGTTTATGAAAAAATATTTTTTTTTTAAAGAATAATAGATTTTGCATAAGTAGGATTTCAAGGAGCTACACTTTTAATGTTTTGCATTCAAACTGTAAACATGCATGAAAAAATTCTTTTTATTTTCAGCACAATAAGGAAAATTTTCCAGTTCCTAAATTGGTTTTATGTTGCAGTCAACAGCGCCATCTGCGCAGACACTGCAACAGCGTCATCTGTTTGGTCGCGGTCGACCTCTACCCAATTGTGTATCGGTGTCTTGCACGTACGCGTTCACCTGCTGTGTCGACTTTCGCCCATAGCCGTTCAACGCTTCGTCCTTATGCAAAGCCCTGATTTTTTCCTGGAGGGCGTTTTGAAGCTTATAAAGCGGTATGACAAATGTCTCAATGTACTTGGTACTTATGTGGAAAAAATAAAGTTATGTTTTATCTTTAATGTCTAATTACTTTTTTTGTCTTTCATACACACCTCTGTCCACAGTCGCCAGGGGAAACTTATTTTCCGACTGCCCCTCATATTTTTCATGCATTCATAAGCAAACAGACACATACACAGAAACAAACACACACATCGGGAGGATAAATTAATATACATGGAGTATTTGTATTAATTGATAAAATAATTAAAAATTTCTAAAATTAATCAATTACTTTCTTTTATAATGTCTTGAATTTTTGTATATATTTTTTATATTACGGTTATTACATACTAATTTTTGCTATTGAAATTTTTAACTTATCATTTCCTTTAAAATTACATGCACTGTTTTGTGTACTTTTATTCTATTAATCAATTAAAATAAATTAAGCATTTTATTATAAGTAATCAAAAATTACACAAATTTTTCAAATGAAAATTTATAAAAAAACTCAAAGTTGTCTATCAAAACATATTGTGTAGGATATTTGAAAGCTTTTTCTTTTCTTTCTAACATTAAAATTCATAGGTTAATTGCTTCTTTATTAGAATGAGAAATATTAATTACAAAATACATATGAAATTGACAATTGTAAAAAAATTATCATTTCATAAATATTTTCTTGTAATAGGCATATGTTTCCCTATTAACAGTCTAAAAACAGTTAAAATAGGTTTTATCTTTCTTGGGTTGGCATACCTTATTTGCTGAAGTACATTCACTGAAAAATGTCTTTTGTTTTTCAAACTCCCATAAATACACTGACTTCATTCTGTCGCTGAATTTCCTCTGACTTTTCTACTGTTATTTCTATTCACAAAACAGATACGTGCTGCAGTTCACAGAATACAAAAAAATATTTATCGACACTCTTTAGAATTGTTAAACATTTCTCGTAACTGTCTAAAGTAGTAGTTTGTTGATAGAGATTATAACGATAATTTTATATTTAGAAGTTTATTTTCTAGTAAACGAGATATTATGTAATGTATATACACTGTAAAAAATGACCAATGTTTCTTATTTTATGAAAATATACTATAACCACGAACGAACATATAATATAACCTTCTGAGTTAACCGAAATGCCGAATAGCGTGTTCCATTGTCCTTTGAATCCCCAGAAACCAGTACATTTCCAAAATTTAAAGAATTATTTATAAAAACAAAGTATTTTTCGCTGCCCGTATTTTTCAGAAACATTTCCGAAGGTTTTTCATAGTGTATTAATGAGTGTCCTCAGCCTGGAATACCTGTTTTTTGAATGTCATCCATTCTCAAGTAAACGTTTTCAGCCGCATAAGTTAATTTATACATGAAAGAGTAAAGAAATAATCTTGATTTTAATGTTATTGTTAACGCTGTTAATTTTGCATGTTTGTCCGTTAAACATATTTTATGAGCATGAAAATGTTTACTTGAGAATTGATAGTATTCGAAAAACAGGTATTCCAGGCTGAGGACACTAATTAATACACTATAAAAACCCTTCGGAAACGTTTCTGGAAAATACGGGCAGCGAAAAATACTTTGCTTTTATAAATAATTCTTTAAATTTTGGAAATGTATTGGTTTCTGGGGATTCAAAAGACAATGGAAAACGCTATTCGGAATTTCGGATAACTCAGAAGAATATATTATATTTTTGTTCGTGGTTCTAGTATATTTTCATAAAATAAGAAACATTGTTCATTTTTTACAGTGTACAATGGTTAATTTGCGAAATTCTATGAAATCCACAATGCCTTTACACTTTTCTTTCTCACGCATCTAATATTTACTAGTCATCAGAGTTCAATAATTTAAACATAAGCGTTAGTCTGTTTTAAATTTTGGTAAATTATATTTAATTATAAAAATATGAAGCACTCTTGCATATCCAATTATAAAGGTGTTGTTTATAACTTTTATTTGAAACAAGTATTTTAATTGAATTTTCAGCCGTACAAATTAAACATCTGTATATTACATATTTCTAAATATCTTCCAAACATATCATAAGGATCTTTTATCAATAATTCCCATTAAAAAAACGTGAAATTCCATAACGCATTTATATATCTAACATATAAATAAATCAGTAAGTAAAGAAATATTCTCGAGTGAAATGGAGGAAGGGGAGACGTAAAAAAACTTCCGCTAACTCAAGAGTTTGCTCCGGAAAATCATATACTTGTCTAGCACCCTATACAAACCATTAAAGATTTCCGCATCCAACAAAGGACAAACTTAAATAAATTAGTGTCACGTTTCTTTACTTTATTATATACGAGTAATTTTTAAATGAACTGAACAGAAGAAAAGCTTTCAGTTAATGAAACTCTTTCGAGATTTAAACCTAGTTTGAAAGAATAAATAAAAATAGCATATCAACAATTGAAATACACTTTACAATTTTGAGTATAACGTATAAAAATACTTCCTTATGTCTAGCGAAAAATTTAGATATAAATTTCAGAATGTGTTCCCATTCTGCATTTTAGTATTACAAAAGAAGTATAGATTATGCTTTTTTTAAACACGTATTTTAGTTATATTGACAGTTGTGTAAATAAAATATGTGCAATATGCAATTCCCTAAATATCTCCCCAACGTTTCATTTGGATATAATTAGAAATTTCTGATTAAAGACATAAAAATCGATATTCCGTTTATATGTCAGTAAAACAGTAAGTGGAGAAGAAATAATGACAATTAAAGTGAGAGGGTGGCGTAAAGAGCGCAAGATGTCTCAAGTTTGTTCCCGAAGCTCGCATGTGAAACACCTCATTGTTAGCTTTAAAGATTTCTATAGTCACCAAAAAACATATTTAACTACAGTATTGTCACAGTTCTTTACTTTGTGAAATCTGAGGGATATGAATTGATCAGATTGCAAGTATAGAAACAAGACACTTAAAATTAAAACCGTTTTTTTATGTAAGCTAACAATTTAAAGAAATGTTACATTTTAGAGCACGTAACAGGTTCTTTCAGCAAGTTAGTGTTTTGGAAAGTATCCGTGACACCTTCGATATTTTAATATTATAAATATTTATAATAACATTATTATTATTATAAAAGAAATTTCAACTGCGCAAAACTAATTCAACTAGTCGTTTTCCAAAGCAAACATGAAGAGGGGGAAGCTATTCGGCTTTAAACTCTCAAAAAAACACAAAAGTTTTAATCAAACACAAAGTAGAGAAAAACTCTTTGTTGGAGAGGCTAAGTCTCTAAAAAATCATTTGTCCTTAAATTAACACAAGAAAAAAGTGTCACTTTAAATATATAACTATTGAGACTTCTTGTGGCATACTAAGATTTTATTTGAAGCAATCAAAGTGATCTCTTATCATTACTTCTATTCAAGATAATATTTCTAATGATTCAGTATACAACCCCTATAATAACTTAATCCCTAATAGAAAGGCAAGATGCAAGACACAGCAATCGCAAATTCAAATGAATGAAGCAACTCTATATCCTAACCTGGGAGGAAATGTTGCCACATCATGCATTAACTTCACATTTTATAATCACCAAATAACCACGTACACCTAATTATCATAAATACTCAAAGAACAAATAACATTGCAATGCTACCAAGTACATTCACTCACAGAAAATTTAGAAATCGGAAAGGAAAGGTTTAGATACCGGTTACGCACACGTACTCTCACTTGACATCACGATCTTGTGCAAAACACGATATATTCGTAGAATACCTTTACGGTTGAGTACCGAATATCTGTCACGTGATGTGGATACATTTATAGAGATAATTCCTTATGTCCAATAGAAATTTTAAATAACATTTTCACACCGCTCTATATGCTCTTTTTTGATATTATAAAATCTGATTTATGATTCTGCTTTCAAACAAATAATTCAGTTAAATAAACATCTACACCACATGTTTCACGAAATATATGTCTAACTTTTTATATGTTGATACTCAAACATGTTTGTTAAAATATACACAAAATGTATTTAGACCTACACAGACCTAACATAGAGGTTTCAACGGCTGTGCCGTTTCTGGACATTGGATATGCATCAAAACTTGTAAATGCAATACATTAAATTATTAATCTTTAATTATGTTTCAATGATGAACTTCTAAATATTGCATAAAGAATAGTTCAAGTTGTTCAACTTTTGATGCTATATTTGAGTAAAATGAATTTTTCTGGGATGAAAGCTTTTAAAATAAAATTATCGTTTAATGCTGGAATTTTTGTAAAAAAATTCTTTGTAAAAAAAATGTATTTACCCCAAATTTGAATTATACAAAGAAGATCTGAAAAAATATGCAGTTCAGTTTCTTCATTCGATCTTAACTTATAATAAAACTAGTCGGATGTGCCAATCCCATAACTTTCTTCTATCTCACAAAGGTTTCGCATACACTAAAAAGAATCAGCACCCATTTATATCAAGGTCTAACTGAATCTAAAGTTTTATTAAATTCCTTGCATTAGTTCTTGAGAAATGACTATTGCTGAAATCATGTAATTCCTGCAAAATGTAGCATAGCAGTGCCATCTGTTGGGAGATTTAGACCAAAACTTAATCAGCAACTTATGTCAACGTCTAACCGAATCTGATGTTTAATGAAAATACGTGCATTAGTTCTTGAGATATAGTTATCGTGAAAATCAGGAAACAGGTCACATAGCAGCGTCACCTTTTGTTCTATTTACACCAAAACGTAATCTGCATCTATTTATGTCAAGATCTAACTGAATGTGAAGTTTGGGGAAATTCCCTGCATTAGTTCTTGAGATAAAGCTATCGTGAAAATCATGAAAAAAGTAGTATAGCAGCGCCACCTGTTAGGATATCTACACCAAAACGTAATCAGCATCTAACTGAATCTGAAGGTTGATGAAAATAAGTGCATTAGTTCTTGAGATAGAGCTATTGTGGAAATCGCAAATAATGCAGCATAGCAGCGCCACCTACTCGGCGATTTTCACCAAAAACTAATCAGCACCAATTTCTATCAGGGACTAACGGCATATAAAGTTTTATTAAATTCCGAGCATTAGTTCTTGAGATAGAGAGCCCACAAAAGTTTTGTCACAAACAGACAGACAGACAGGCAGATTCACAGACTCACAGACAGACCGGAAATCGAAAAATTTCATGAATCCAATACTTTCTTCTTGTAAAGATAGAAGAAAGTAAAAAACGGAATGAGTATATGCCTATTAATAATATTATAAAGAAGGGCATTTGTTATCTTTTTCCTTCAAAATTATAAAAAGTGGATTTATTTTAATATTTGGACGTGATTTAAAAAAAAAAAAAATTCTAGTGGTATATAATTTCTTTTTTAATGACTAGTTAACATTAAAAATAAATTACAAATATTTTTTATTATATATAAAATAATTTTATAACTAAATTTTATCTTGTAAATGTAAAGTTCAAGTGTATCGTATAAATTGAACAGTAGATTCAAGTGCACCATGAAATATAAAATGTTAAGAACTATTAGTGTCACATGCCTGTAATTCAGTAAGTGATGAAATAATTCCGACTAAAGTGAGGGGGTGACGTAAAAACGTCAGCTATCTCAAGAGTGGTGTATTGTAGTTCCAATAATTGTCAAGTACCTCATAGAAACCACTAAACTTCCCCAGTTGACAAAAGACATTCTTAACATTATTAGTGTCACATTTCTTTTTCTTTCTTTCCTTTTTTTTCTTTATACGAGTGAACTTTAAGTGCATTGATCATACCTAAGAAAAACTTTTTTTGATTTAAACCTTGTTTGATAGAGTAGAAAAAAAACAACAGTCGTCATTTACCTTTTAAAAAATTATAAAGAAAATTCTTTATGGTTAGTGTAAACTTTAAATATCGTTTTCAGAATATAGTTATATGCTGCTTTTTAATATTATTAAATAAGGATTTATGGTTCTTCTTTAAAGCAAATACGGTACTTCTCTATTATCCCGTCGACCAATTTTCATAACAAAAAAACTATCGCAAAACTGTAAGATTAAACTCCAAAAATGCAGTCCCATTTACTTGATGTCAGAAGCATTATACGTGTTTGTTATGTCTTCAAGTGGTTTTTACGCGGGTGAACTTTAAATGATTTGATCAAACCTAAGAACAACTTTTTTGATAGAATAGACAAAAAAATCAACATTTGAGATATCATTTACCTTTTAAAAATTATAATGAAAATTCTTTATGTTTAGTGCAAATTTTAAATATCATTTTCAGAATATAGTTATATGGTGCTTTTTAATATAATTAGATAAGGAATTATGGTTCTTCTTTAAAGCAAATACGGTACTTCTCTATTATCCCGTCGACCAATTTCCATAACAAAAAACTATCGCCAAACTGTAAGATTAAACGCCAAACATGCAGTCCCTTTACTTGGTGTCAGAAGCATTATACGTGTTTGTTATGTCATCAAGTGGTTTTTAATTCGACATTTGTCTGTATTTTTCATTATGTTTTACTGATTTATTAGTTATTTCATTAATTAAAATAACAATTGTGTCCTTAAACGACAGTGCCGAGATATTAAAAGAGGAAAAGCATTGAAAAAAATCTTATTTTTTCTTATATTTTATTTATTTATTTATTTTGATATTCCAATGGCAATGTTCTCCCGTTTATTTGGCGTTACAGTTTGGCGATAGTTTTTTGTTATGAAAATTGGTCGACGGGATAGAGAAGTACCGCAAATACTTTATAGTTAATTCATATTCATATAAATAAAATATCTACATAATATAAATAAAATATATACTATAAATGAAATATCCCTAAATATCACACTAAAATTTCCTCTTGAATAACTCAAAAATATCTGTTAAAGTACATTAATTTCAATTATTCCTAAATTGCTTGTAAAGTAGTAAGTAAAGAAATATTGTTGAGTCAAGTGAGAATGTGACGTAAAGAACGTTTTTATGTTTGTCAAATCCGTCATTTAAGGCATTACATATTCCACAAGTCAACAAAAGCCTCTCTTAACTACATTAATGTCACATTTCTTTGCATTGTGATATACGAGTGAGCATTAACTGAATCTATCAGATCAGAAATATAGAGTAAAATATTGTGAGATTTAACATTTATTTTGAAAAATATAATGAAAATAAAACTTTATTTGGAATATCTTATTTTTATAGCATTATAAAAACTAAAAAAGAAAACCTTTAATAAAAATTTGAAATATTATTTCAAAATTTACTTGTATACTGTGCTTAATAATTTGCTAAATATAGGATGCATTATTTAATCACTAAACATTGTAAAAGTGTAAAAAAAGTTTCCAAATTTTAAAAATTGCCTATTCAATAATACGAGGGCGAATCAATAAGTACGTTACATTTGGGTAAAACGAACACAGAAGATAAATATATACACTTTAACAGATTTATTGAAGAACAAGTAGAGCACATTCATTGACATATAGCATTGTAACAAATTAAGATATTTATTTTAAGGCAAAATGTGTTTAGATATTACACTTAAATAAAATTGTTTTTCAGCATTATATAACCAGTATAATATAGTCATTTTCCCATTCGAAACATACGGATAATTTCTTCAACTTTGTCCTTTGATTCTCTCGAACAATCTGCTCAAATAGGACTTCATGTACGTATTGAACATCATCGTATTAGAAGTTTGAAAGTCCACTTTTCCATATCTGTCAGCTATGTCTGTGCGTCCATTTTCAAATTGTTCGCACCGCCGCCGCACAGTGAAGTATTTGAGGCAAGATCCTGGCCAATATTACTATTCTTGTGTTTGAAAGGTAAAACTATTTCTGTTGACTTACTATTATTAAATACACTTACTTAATGTTATATATACATATTTGTATGCATTTATTTAACAAATAAATATATAATACAACATTTACTTAATTGTTTTCTGTTTATAAGGGGAAAGTAATTGTTGATAGGTTTTTTATTTACAAGTAATATTTAATTAAATGTGGTTAACTTTACTATACACAAAAATTTAATTATTTATATAAACAAATGTATATAATATATATATTACTTGCATTTAGTATTTAGCAAATTTGGGTATATATAGTATAGAGATGGTGGTTTATAAGTGTTTTTAATAGATCACTAGTCCCCCTAAAAACATTGAGATCTAAAAATGGCAACAATATAAGGAACATTTTTTAAAAATGGCTTTCAATCTATAACTAATATGATCATAATTCAAAAATGGTCCGACAAACTCCGACACAGTTTTAGAAACCTTTGAATATATTAGAAAGTATATTTCAATCAATTAGATCTAAAAAGTCTTAAAAATAACCAATTTTCCATTTTAATTATTGTTTATTATATTAAAAATAGATTTATTTAAATTCACATGTAAAAGTATACATTTATACACAATAATAAAGCTGATACATAACAAAAAAAGTGTCTTCACCCAAAGACATTTTCTCTTCAACTAAGGCTAGGAGGTACCGGATATGGCTCATGCTCCTGAAATAGACATAGTTCGGCACATAGGTTATTCAGCTATTATAAAATATGCCTTTTACAATTGTTAAGCAACTTTTAATTTTTGCCTTTTTGGCCAGGATTTTGCACCAAAT
Organism: Maratus michaelseni; assembly: GCA_963931845.1. Classification (NCBI taxonomy): domain Eukaryota; kingdom Metazoa; phylum Arthropoda; class Arachnida; order Araneae; family Salticidae; genus Maratus; species Maratus michaelseni. Next base: position 327,548,873 of record OZ007588.1, read on the forward strand.
TGAGGAATTAGCACCGGAAATTGCGAATACGAAATATTGTATTCCCGAAATAAAAAGCAATAATTTCACGATAAATGATTTTGCCGCATAAGTATTTAACTCAATTACTCGAGCCACCTAGGGGAAGTAGAAATCTGACTGACGTACTATTCTGAATTACTCGTGAAACACGTATGCAAGAGAAACACATACAACGTACTTTCTTTCCGTCCTCTGTGCCTAATACTTCATCTTCGTTAAATGAATATGCTCTCATTATAATAAGTTGCCAACTAGCGCTAAGTGTAACTTTCTTTTTGATTCCTGCTATGTAATATCGTGATTTATAAACACTTATGTCTATATTGAATGTCTCTTTTCCTCGCTAATGTGATATTCGTATGTAATTTAAAAATGTGTCTACATACATGGCACCAAAAACAACTTGCCAATTTATGCAGGACCGTGAAATTGATTATATGATATGTAACTATTAATAATCTATTTATGGATCTGAATTGCCAATAAAGTTTTCAGAAAAGATATATTTCTGAGTTACGTAAAATTAGAAACGCCATCTATCTCATAAGTCTCCAAACTCATACTCCGAAAGTTCCAAAATCAGTCAGTCATCCTATAAATATATATTAAAACTTTAAAACTCATTTACAGATTATCTTTATGATATTATACTCATATTTATTTGTGATGCATGAGTATCATTAAATGAGTCAAATTATTCTCCTTAAATGAAATAAAATGTTAAACCTAAATTTAAGCTTTAAACATATTTTAAATAATTAATAAGGTTTAATACAGGGCTATAGTTAAGTGTCATTTAAAAACAATTCAAGAATTTTTTAAATGTATTTTCATTTGCAGAAATAGTGGAAAGCATCAGATAAAAGGTGTTTAAGAATCATAAATAAACATTTATATATGCAATTTACTATAATTTTAATATTTTTAAACGTTTTTAGCTATTAAGTATATATATTAATTTTCTAACACTTTGAATCATTTTTCTCTAAATTTAAAATTATGTTATATAATTTTTAAAAAAAATGTTTTAAATCATTCGCAGTATTATAGAAAGTTAAATATGTGTTTCCTGGGGTATTTCCAAAAATTTGTTGAAGCACATGCTCTGAAAGTTTTGTTTGAAATATATGAAGACAACATACGTTTGATGCATGAAAAAAATCATGAAACATAGGCATTTTTACGAATAAATGAAGTTTTGAGGTGTTGCGAATTTGAAAAGCTTGTCAAAGGAGTTCCTATAGTTATCGCACGCACTTCTTGAAAGTAATTAACCCAATGTAGGCCGGGGATCGTATACGACTCATGACTTTGAAGTTTTCTTCTTTGTTGCATTGTTTTACTTTGGATGTATGATGATGTGTGTCTTTTAAAGGCATGTAAAAAAAAAAAAAAATATCTTCATAAACTTTACTAGTACTCAATGTACAGGAATGCAACAAATAAAAGTTTTTTTCGGATTTATGATAAGGTGTTTTTCAAACATTATTTTCGATTTGTTTAGAGAGCTAAACGTCGATGTTTAATATTCCAAAAATCGAGAGTGCTTATCAAAAAGCGCAGAAAAATGTAATTCGATTGAATACAGATGTCAAAATTTATGAATCTGGTAAAAGAATATTTCGGATCGTACTTGACCCTGCTGCCCTATCCCAATAATTTTGGCTATAATTCACAAAAAGCCTTACTGTACTCATAAAGACATGTCAATTAAAAAGTAACTAAAAAATTGAGTTTTTTAATATTTTTCTGAAATTGGTCTGAAATGGGTTAAGGGAAAGTTTTTCTGTTTGAAAAATAAGTATATAATATGCCTTTTTCCCCCTTGTCTGGTAACAATATATAGGGTTTTGGGTATAAAACACATGTTTTAAACTTTTAAAAACTATAATTTTATTAATTTATTCATTTATTGAAAAATGTGTCTTTTGGAATTGTTTTTCATCTGTGCTGCACGATATGTAGTGTTCCGTAGTACACAGACTAGTATAGAAAGTGCCACGGTACTCAACATTTCTTAGAGTAGTGTGTCTCGAACCAATGAAACAAACATCATGTTAATATATATATATATAATTGACCAGTCCTTGTACGATGATTTGTTTTTAATTTTTGCAATTTTAACAAAATTGCAGACTATCAAACTTGACTGTGTTTCGGAACCGGTTCTGAAAGTGAAAGTAAAAAAAAATCTACATTAAGATAAAAAAAATATGAAAACAATAACCTGGTTAGATCAACCTCAGCTATCCTATTAAAAAAATCTTCTGAACATATTCAAATGCAAGTAAAAAATTTTGAAAAGAACACTCTTATACGTTTAACATTAGCTTGCGAGTTACTGCGTGTGACTCTTAAAGGTTTCTCCAGTCAATCAATAGTCACATTTACTTTCTTAGTCACTCATTTCTTTAGTTTGGAATGTATGATTGGGCATCAAATGAATTGCATAAATCGCAAACAGAGAGGTAAATACCTTTAAGATCCAGTTGGCTTTTTAAAGAAAGCAAAATATATATACATAGGGTGAAATCCTCAATAATTGAAACTTTAAGCATTCTTTCTTGTTCAAATCACTATTACATAAATTTAAATGTATTTTATATTTACCTCTGTTTCTTAAAGGATAGTAGAGATATATTAAAAAATTATTGATGGCAAAATTTTGAAATAATTTACATTTTATTATTAAAAATTTATTTTATTTATACATATGGTAAAAACTCCAGTAAGTGACATTATATCAATTTTGAAATACAAAAAACTGACACAAAGTGAACCAGTGACAGACACTTTATTTTAAAAGATTGAAATGCTTTTAAAAAAACTTTATTATTTATTATAAAAACAAAATGTATTAATATTTATTATAAAAAGTGGGATTTAGTAATCTGCACTGCATTATTAGTAATTCAGAGTATACAGAAAGAGATTATAGCAGTAATATTTAATACTGCATTATTAGTAATGCAGATATCCAATAACTGACATTTATGAACCAGCAACTGACATCTGGTTTCAGATACTGGTAAAACAACTTAAATTTTAATGGTGTTTATTGCAAGATAAATTTTATGTATTATTATGCATTTTTAAACAGTTCAAATAATAGATTTCAACTTTCTTTAACATAACCAATAACTAACCCCTCTGTCAGAGACTAGTAAAATTATATTCTAGGAACCAATAACTGGCTCCACCCATACAGCTAAATTAAATAACTATAAACCCTAAATTATTGCCCTAATATATCATATAAATCTTTAAATTAATTTTTACTAGTATAATTTTAAGAAAAAAATTAAGATGGTTGCATTACAAATAGATTAGAAAAACACTTCCTTAATTTATGAAATAAGATGGTTGCTTTAAAATGGCATTTTTTGTATTCTCAAAAGTTACTTCCTCATTGAATATGTTCTTGGCCCTCTAGTGGTGAATAAATTGACTCCAAAATAAAAATAAGTGTCTAATTTACTACTAGATGACATTACTTTGCAGAATTTTACAACAAAATTCTTATTTGAGTTTGATTTTTGTTCTAGTGTCAGTTACTGGTTATGTATTAATAACTGGGGGTTTCACCCTACATAACAATCGATGAAATAATTAATTATATATATATATATATATGTGTGTGTGTGTGTATTAAGTTGCAGAATTTTATGCAGAGATGTTTTATTTCTTCTTAACAGTTTGTTTTCTTAAAACATAACAAGTATATCCAATGGTTGGAGTATCATAGTTGAGATTTTTTCCAACAGAGCGAAAATATGCCGGGACCAGGGCTCGAACCTAGATACTTTGGTTTGCGGTACAAACGCTCTCCCTACTGAGCTATCCCGGCGATATCCTGGGCTGGCATATTTACTCTTATTTGTTGGACAAGGCTGCAAACTGCAGCCTTGATACTGAGCTATCCCGACGATATCCTGGCGATATATATATGTCCAACAAATAAGAGTGAAACATGCCAAGCCAGGATATCGTCGGGATAGCTCAGTAGGGAGAACGTTGGTACGGCAAACCAAAGTAGCCAGGTTCGTGTCCTGGTCGCGGCATATTTTCGCTCTGTTGGAAAAAATCTCAACTATGATACTCCAACCATTGGATATAATTTACCTAGTTGAATATACACTCCTCTGTTCATTATGGCATAACAAGTATAATTATGAATTTCAAAGAAAACCTCAGATGACTAAATGATATTTATTTGAGGTCATGATAACGGTAAATTTAGATATATTTGCAATAGTATTTTTTAGTTGGACGTAAAGGTCTTTTTATCATTGAATATTCAAATTTATTATAAAGATTTTAACTCTGAGTTCAATATGTCCTATATATTACTCTGACGGAATTTTATATCGCATTTCAATAAATTAGCTTTCAATAATTTATACATTATAGGCCTTGTTATTATCAATAGCTGTTAAACCTCTTCTTTTAGAGGTATAGTTTCAAAAAAAATGTTTCAAATGTTGATCTTTATCATCTGTTCCTGCAAATATTGCTTTTTACGTAAAAATAATTATTTTTTGAAAAGTTACAAAATTTAAAATTTTATACAGGCCCCATGTCCTATAAATATCCTTTGAAAAAAATTCTCCGTGCTTTAAGAAACAAAACGGTTACACTTTTATTATTTTACGACCAACACTAATTCAATATAGCATAACTCGGTTTGTTTCGGTCAAAATAAAACTGGACATTTTATTTTTTATTTATTTTTTTGTCGTTGCTAGAGCATTATTTCCTTAATGTAACAACTAGGACCGAGAGACAGTATAAAAATTTAAAATTCGTAATTTAAAAAATAACTATTTAGACTTAAATGTTTTTATATGATGAAGAACAACATTTAAAAACTTTTTTGAAATTACTACTATATATCTAAGATAACGATTTAGGAATTAGCTATTGGTCAACCATAAGAAGGTATACCCTATGTAGGCTTCATGGAGCACATTACATGTGTCACATTCAAGCACAGATGTGTGTTAGAGTGAACACGTATGCTTTTAGGAAAATAAGAATATCTCCGTATTTTTCAACAATATTTACTGTAGTATTAAAAAAGTTTTAATGTTACACATTAAGTAAAATTTGTAGGATAGATTCTAAAATGTTAAAGAAAATATTTTTTTTTTGAATTTATTCCCATGAAAAATATCTCAAAAGAAAAGATAAAATATATAAAACTGCATGCAATGTAATCTCGTCATTTTTACTGTGGTTTTTTGCCAAACACAATCGTAAAATATAAACAGCATTTGTTTATATTTAAATAAATGTGTATCTTCGACTTTTTGCAAATAATATTTAGAAAAATCTTTTAGATTTTAATATTTTTTTAAAGAGAATTTTCCAAATGTTTTTGAAATAAAAAATGAAACAAAACAGGCAGAATGCTTATTTTTATACTCATAACAAACATAACCAAACTTAGAGGAAGAATCTTTATACATAATAGAGACAAAAAATATATATTGTATCTCGTCACATTTATTTATTTATTTATTTTGCATGCATTGTTTATTTTATTCCATTTGCAAAAAAATCTAGTTACATGAAACATCTCTAAAACGCATTTTCAAGCTTATTAAAATTGAAAAATAAATAAACCATACAGAAAAATGTTTTATACACAAAAAAATCAATCAATATTATCATAGAAATCAAAACAAGATAACAGGGAAATATATCTGCGTTTAAGCTATCAGTAACAGGCATTCTATGTTATAAAAAAACCATTATAGAGTCATGCTCTGAAAATTCTCATGATTCTAATGTATATTACATATGCTTGCTTAACAATTTTTTTCTAATTCTGCTTGTATTAAAATTTAACTGGCTAATTTTCGTATCGTTAGATATGTAAATATATATAATACTTTAAAGCTATCATATTGTTTTACACAAAAAGAAATATTTTAATTATTTAATAACATTTATTTATACTTTTACTTCAGTAAAATTCTTAAATAATCAATTTTAAATCATTAAATATTGATCTGAAAGTTTAAAAAGCTATTTTGTTTTTCTTTAAAAACAATGGTGAATGAGCAGGTGTGGTGTTGCTTCCTGGTCTTCATTTTATTTAAGGAATTACATAGAAATATTTGGGACAACAATGACTCAGACTCAGAGACTTTTCAAACTACCCTTACCAACAAGGTGGTTGCTTTGTATGACATGATGTGACACACAATGTGAGGGACAAAATTCACCAGTTCGCCGTATGAATGCGCTCAACTGATAAGCATATGGATACGTTGCTTCCTAGAGTTAAACAAGAAGAAATTAAATCGCAAAGCATGTTTCTTAAATTTTATGACATTATGAATGCCAATTCGTTAAAATATATGAATAAAAAGATCTGCAATTTGATGGCTGTTATCTGACTGTTTCGAGTTTTTAATGATACTCATTTGCAATTTACTTAAATTCATAAATGGAGAATGATTATAATTAAAGTTACCAATTCAAAATGTTATAACTGTAAAACGCACGGTCAGCATGACCTAGCATTTCAGCTAACTATTCGCAAAGCAATGCAACTTCGTTTGGCAAAAGTAAATAATTAGATAACCGATATGTGCCGAATTCAATGAAGGACGTTTTGCAAATGTTTTAAGAAATTGATTTATCAAAAAACCGAAAACCATTTGTTTTATTTTCTGCACCGTCTTTTCGCATTTTGTGAAATATTGTTGTTACTGACAAAGGAATTAACTTTAATGAAGATAGCACCTAGCATTGAGACCTGCTGCATTTTATAGCCCTATAGGCCAAAGTTAAAGAATCTATAAAATTTGTCTTAATTTGTCTTAATACTAGTTGTGAGCTTCACCAAAAATGGAGGATCCCTTAGGAGTATCTGATTCCGATCGATGTGTGTATAATTTGGATGTCGTAGACGCCAAAGACATAGAAAAAACAATGGAAAAAAATAGTTGTCATGGAAAAAAAGAATTCTTAGACATCGAAATGTGTAACGACAGAGTTCAAAATTAGGCACTGAAACCCTGTTACATCAAGAAAAGTATTGGCCTACCTTGCGCTGTATAGTGGCACATTTTCCCCTTTTGCAATTTCCGTTCCCTATTTGACTACGACAACGCCATCTATCGGTACATATTTGAACTATTTTTTCTTTCTTTTGCCATAAAAAATTCGTTTGTTTCATGTATAGTCAGGTGAAATGTCGCGTTATTAGGAACATTATTTTTTAGGAAATATTATTTTCAAATCGAAACTTTTATTATAAACACCTTGTATATGCTAACACTTTCTTGAAAATATTTTAATAGCAGAACATTTACACAAAGTCTGTTTTTCTATATTATATCTATATTTTCATCATGTTCCATCTTATATTTGATATTTTATATTCACGATACTATTTCAGCGAACTTTAAAAAATATATATATATATTTAGGATGTAGTTAAATAAAATAATTGTTTCTAGATAATTTATTACTTTTATTTCTTTTAGGACTGGCAATCAACTGTTATACTCAGAGATTAGTTAATAAAACATTCTTTTTCGCTACAACGCTGCGATAAATCTTCACAATAAAGAATATTTAATTAATTCATTTATTTTTACTGGGCACAGAATAGCAGTCAAACATATAGACAGAGATGTAGACAGCGAAATTATGTCTGATAGACGGATATATTATAATTATGTATATATATACATGAGTAACATATTTGGTAATTTTTTACGCGCGCTTATGAAGATATTCTTAGACTAATGTGATTAATGTTTCTTTCTACATTTAGTTTTAACTTCTTCAATTAAATAATGTTACATTGTTTACAAATTTACATTAGATGGATTAGCAAATCTTTAAGTCACTATCTGATAGAAAGTCATGCTTAAAACTATCAATATCTGTCTATAAAGCCAAAAATAGCCTTTGTATAAAAAATTATATGTTGGTATACATGCACTCAATCCAAAATGTGTATCGTACAATTCACGGTGCGTTGATTTTATTTTTTACTCTCTTCTTCCCAAACAAAACAACGGGTTAAAATAAATACGGTGAACTCCCGTTATTGCGTACTTCCAGGGGGAGTTAGTTTTCGTCCGCACTAACCGAATTAACTTTCGGATATAAATTAAATACGTTACTAATTGTATGTAACACATTTTTTAAATAAAATATTTTAATAAAAACCATGTTAATGACAATTTTTTAATATAAAAGAAAAAAATATTCGAGTCAGCCGCATACGTAAAAGAAAATTTGTCTTATGTAATTTAATTAAAAAAAAATCTGGATTTTTTTTTAAAAAGTTGAACAAATGATACTTTTAATACATTTTTTTCCAGTTTTACAACACGCTCAAAGATTTTATGTGTTACAGCATATATTGTTACTTTGTTCTTCACATTAACAATTGCACGATTAGACATCACTCAAAATATGTTAAAAGATCCCCCAAAACAGTCCATCATCATTAAAAATGTTAAAAAGGTTTCTAAAATCTGACAGCATTACAAAAACGTTTTCGTCCCAGCCGTAGAATCATCAGTGGTAATTTCAGGCATACTCAGTAAGCAGCGTTACGCCAAAGTTGCTTTTGAAGAAATAATATATAAAACCAGTTTCAATTTTACTTGGCCAATTTATAAAAAAAAATCTGCCTTATCCGATAAGTAATACGCTTTAACCGAAGTCATTAAAATTAAATGCAAATAAAAAATGATGGTGAAAACGAAATTGTCCGCATTAACCAGAGATATGCCTTAAATGGAGACGCATTAATGAGAGCCCGCTGTACCTTATAAATGTGTCAATAAAGCGGGTTTTAAAAATTCAGGTACAAATTCATATCTTTAAGTGAATTCGAATAAGCATTTTGAATTTGAAATGAATAAATGAAATCAGCTTCATAATTTGTGAACAAGGGATGTAATGATTCTTAAAATACTCTTGATGTTTAAAGATAAATGAACTGACAAATTTCCGGAAAGAGCAAAAATCCCTAAACACCACATTTATATGATGTTAATTTTGCAGAATTTAGTCCTTGCGAAAATAAATGAAGATTTCCCCTTTGATCCATTATGAGTATTTAATGAAGCAAATTTAACATACTTACATTAGATGTACATAAAGACACTGAATAATGTTTTTCAATAACTGGCTTAAGGGATGTTTAGTAACTACACGAATTAATGATCATATAATATGAAAGATTACAAGTAAGCTTTTCTAAAGATTCAAAATTAAAATGATTCGTGAATGAAAACATCCATGTGTAAAGATTTTACATTTTTTTTTCAATAAAATGAAACATCCATCTGAAAGGGTTCTATAATGTTCTAATAATATGAAATAACTGCTTCTATGAATACAAATATCATTGACGTCTTATAAATATAGTTGAAAAGTTTTTGTGACTAGGGTTTGTCAGTCCGTCTCACCGTGTTCTAACTCTCGTAAATACACTCGGATTTCTCTGAGATTTTTATATGTAATTTAAAAATTCCTTTTTCCTTTAAAAACTTTTCTTTTCGCGCTATCTCTGTAGGAAATGAAGTATATAGCATTTATAGTTCGTATACAAGAGCAGTAAAAAATTTCCCGTTACGTTACGGTCAAGAGAAAAACTTCGTTTCAGGTGTATTTAGATGATGTTACATAATTTCAAACATAATGAAATTGATATACATTTATGAAGGGCACTAAAACATGAATTCTGTAGAATATGGGTTTCAAAGAATTTTTATTCATTTACAGGCTCACACAAAACAAATTTGTTTCAAAATTGTCTACGTGGAAAATCGTTTGCAGTATATTTTAATGCTGTTACAATTTATCAAACATAATGAAATTTATAGGCATTATTGAAGTGCCCAATAAGTTGCTCACTAAAAATTATCGTGTGCATTGCCTTTATCGTTCATTTGCAGTGACATATAAAATAATTTAGTTACAGTACTGTCCATGAGGGATAATTTCTGAAAGAGCGTTTTAAAATTTGGCTTGCATTTTAAAGGTTAAGAATATTTTTGCATAGTACACGATGTGTATAAATTCTGTTGTCATATACAGGGATACAAAAAGGAATTCGTAAGTATTACTGAATATGGGAGTGAATTGTTTAAGTGTAGTTTTTAATTGTTTTATGCATTTTACTGCTGCACTATATTTATTATACTAATTGAAGTTTGTGGAATATAAATAAATTCATATACAGTGCAACGCAAAGAACAAGATAAATTGCCGTTTATGGCTGGAAATTGCTGGAAATGTGGTTTTAAGATTTGTTATGCTTTTATTGCCTGTATTAAATTTTAGCGTAATATGTGGTGTGCACAAAAGTCTTAAAATAATATTGATGGCTATACCAAAGCATTTGAATGTATTTTTATATATTGGCAAAAACTGCTAAAAGGGAATTTTCTAACTGAACTAAATTTTAGCATGCTACAGATTATATAAAGGGCTGCACAATATAATTACATTATTGTTTGACTATGTAAGGTAATTGCAAGCACTAGATTATTAAACGTGTTATATGTTTTATAAACTGTCTATTTACATATCTTTTTTCACCTTATTTAACGGTGCGGTTTCGTACAGTTCTCTAGATGTGTTAGAAAGTGATACATAATCTATGGATTTCGTTCTTATTTTGTCTTAATTGGAAATAACATATTTTTTCTTCCGCTTCTAGATATAAACAAAAAGTTCCTTCTAAGTTAAATATAATTCAGAATTACAAACATTCAATAGTTTTGCATTGTATGATGACATGGCATCTGTTCTCTGTTACAACTGAATTAAAAAATGTCAATATTTTATTACATTAGGTAAAGTATAGTTATTAATCGCTTGCGTATATAAATGAATAAAATATCTATAAGCTATGTGTTATGTCACACGCATTTTACTAACTCTGCGTCAGAGTAAATCGGTTAATTCCACTAGTTAATCATAATGGACGAAAATCTAATCTCTAGAAACTAAATGTCTTAGTGGAAGGTGATGGTGCGCATTAAAAATTAAATTGGAGAACGTTCAAGTGACAGCTTTTTGATGTTTAATTTATTTTCTTCTTGCTTGAAAACTTTTTAAATATTAACAAGTGGTGAAACTCTGCGAAGAAAACCACTTAACGTTTGATTTTTAAATGATTAAGTTAATAATTATTATGTATATAATTTTAATTACTAGGAGGCTCTCTGCCCTTACGGTCTACACTCAGAAAAAGGAATTTATTAAAATTGTTTAAATATAAGTCAATGGAAATTTTGTTTGAATCAATTTTTTTTTTTTTTTTTGCAATTCCAAAAAAATTTTTTGTATTGTCAGCAAAAAATGTTTTGTTAATTGGAGTAAAATGGTTCAATTTTACTTGAATTTTGCTACAACAACCAAAATGCACTCAACAAAACATGTTTTGTAGTTTTAATCAATTCCTTTTTCTGGGTGTACGCTCGCTAATACACTTCCAGATCCCACAGATTCTAAAAACTGTTAGAAATAATATTCTCTTTCAAAGGTATTATCCGAAAGTTACACTCAACCAAAGAAATAGCAATAAATATCCATTCCAATTAAAGATGAAGATCAAGGCAACAGACGACTATGTAACGTTACACAGAAAGCACTCAAAAGTGATTTAATGTTTTTTTTTCCATCAAACTATAATCAAAGAACTCATAAGTGTTTTGAAAGACAATTATGTAACAAAGAACTATTACAAGACTTCTTAAGGATCTATAAACTTTGTAAACTATGTTCTAATGACTTTGATTTCGTCCTATTTCACTAAAATTATGAAACATATATTTTCCAGTATTCACGTGACAAGCTTAATGAATTAAGAACTTTTCCTTAAAACTCTAAGTTTATTCTTCACTTCTTGTAAAATATGTATCGAGTTAAGTAAGCAGCAAAAACACGCTCCGCATTTAAATTATGTAAAACCATAATAAACTTATTTGTGATTGAAACTATTAATGTTAATATATATATATTTAATTCAAACATTCATATTTGATGCTTCATAACATAATAATATAATTTAACGACCAAAAATACAGCTTTAATTTCAGTGAATAAAAAGAAGCAATAGCTTTGCCAGATTTCCAAGAATTATAACTTCACACCACTGGGTCAATTAAATAAGGATTAATGAAAATCACTGGATCATAAAAGGTAACAGACATTTTTTTACCTTACTTATGCATACATATTGTATTAGAAGAAAATAACCACATTGTACCTTATTTAATTTAGTTTAGAGAAAGCGCTCAATGCTGAGCAAACCATCAATTCAAAAACACGCTAATTTGTTCCGTTTCACGAATATAACCCGATTACGAAGGATTAAATAATATTATCACGATCAGCGGTGATCTTCTGTAATCGGGTTATCATTTATTTCCCTTTAACTGGGGACTTATTTGGTTCTCAAGTCCACATGCACAATTGTCGCGACAGGTGAGGGCTGTTTCCGCGATTGATTGAAAAAGACCAATGACATATTTAACAAGAACGAAAAATCATGCGCCAAGCATAGATTATGTAGCACTTTCCAACGCTTCTAAAATAATTTTACAAAACATACCGTTTAATAAGCTAAAAGATAACATCTAAGTAAACAATTTGGAAAACGCATAACATATTTAAAAATAAAATTTCAGGAATTTCGAACAGATACAATATTCGGAAAAGTATCCGAGTACTTTTATTCAACCCTGTATATGATCTATAGATTTGTATATATACTATATAGGATGATAAATTTTAGTTTAGTTAGGAAACGCGTAGCACAGTTTAAAATTCTCCTTCTGGAGTTTCTGTCAATAAACGGAAATGTGTTCTCGAACTTTTGTGCTACCCTGTATATGAAATACAGAATTTATACACACCCAGTAATAGACAAAAAGTGAGTTCAATTGAAAATCGCGTTCAGCAATTTAAAACGCCAGGAATTATTGTTAACAGACAGTACAGAATTCTTTTGTATATCCCTGTAAATGAACGATGACTGCTATACACACACTATTCTGTAGTAAGCATCTTGTAATGCACCTTAGTAATATATATAAGTTTCAATGCGTTTAAAATAGTGAAACATTATATAAATAAACAGCAGACGATTTTTCTCCATACACGTAATGTAACGGAATTCTTTTGACTGTCCCTGTATAGTAACTATAAGTGGTATGCATACCCTATTCTATATTAAGCTTCTTCTAATGCACCTTAGTGATATATATAAATTTCAATGCGTTTAAAATAGTGAAACATTATTTAAATAAACCGCAAATAATTTTCCCCCATAGACCGCAACGTAACGGAATTCTTTTGAGTGTCCCCGTAAAAAAAAAACTATAACTGCTACACACTTCAGTTGAAACATGGAACATGCTATAGCTAACGACAATAACATATAAAAATTGCAGAGCAGTCCGAGCGTATTTACGGGAGTTAGAGCACGGCCAGACGGCCAGACGGCCAGACGGCCATACGGCCAGACAAACCGAAGTCATAAGCACTTTTCAACTAGGTTGGAAAGTGCTAAAAATGAGCGTGTATAAAATGTATAAATAAAATAATAATAATATGTATCAAATAATATAATATGTATCAAAGCGCTGCCTTCTGGAATGTTACGAAGTTTAGAAGAAAAGTTTTATTACAGATATTTAAAATAATCGTTTTAAAAAAGGCTTTATAAATATAGCTTATTAAATATGACGTAATTTTCAACATTTAATGCCTTTCACATGTAATCGCTTAATTATTTTAGTTTTCTTTTTTTTTTTTTAATTACGCGCAAATATATTTTTCAGTTCAAAAGTGTTTGTAAATATTATTATTTGAGCTTTTAAAAATCTAGCAGCAGTAGGTAAAAACTGGTTATTGAAACTCTGCATTTATTTTGTGTTCAGATAATGAAGTTTTCAATTAAAAAGATTTAAAAAAACTTTAAAAGCTAGAAAAAATTAAAAAAATATATTGCAGGCTACACAACACAATCTATTAAAGAATGTACTTGCAAAATATAGGTAAATTTCTTTGCATAATTTTCGATATTATAAAACATTTTCAACTGAACTATTTTGATCTATTTTACCATTTAATAGTTATCAAAACAATTATTTGATTCAAAAACTGTCAGTTTCAGAGTGTTTATCAAACAGTTTTCTATAAATTTACCAGTTTTCATGTTTTTAAATGCAATATTTTATTATTTTTATTATTATTGTTATTATGAGCCAAGAAAGATCACAAGTTTCACATATATAATAGAATACATACAAAAGTAAAGAAAATAATAAGTTTTATCACGCATGATATGAAAAGCCTCGTGCATATGCTTCAAAATCCCGCAGTGGCGCGGACGGTAAAGCTCGGTTCTCGTAAGATCCCCGAAAGCCAAGCAGCATCGACCGTGCTTGGGATGGTGCATCGTCTATCCTCTCTCGTCTGCCTCTGCTGTGGGACCGTGTACGTTAATGGGAGCTAGTGCACGTTAAATCTGTTCGTAGCTCCAAAGTCCTCCAAGTTCTATATGAGCCTTACCTCTGGGGGTGCCAATCCAGATGCAGGTCTCTCATCTGGAATTGGTTCAAAATTAGGAGACCTGTTTCCATGTCAGCTATGTAGAAGCCAAAATAGGCTAAATAGAAAGCTGCAAAACAAACAAACAAACAAATATGCTTTAAAGTTTTCCAGATAAATATAATAACTTTCGTTCCGCATTTACCAAATATATATTGTAAAGAAAAAATGCAATGCTGAATAAGTAAAGTATGAAAAGATAGCTATCCGAATATTCTCTTCCGGAAGTTCTTATTGTTATCAAGATAATTATGTAAAGCATTAAAAATTCCTACAGCCAAAAAAGGTCATCTTGAATGACTTAGTGTCATACTTGTTTAGATTCCCATGTATATGTAAAGTTTAAATAAATTGATTAAACTTAAACGATAAATTAGCAAAGGTTTAAATAATGTTTCAAAGTTTAAAGCTTTGTTTCTTCTATTCTCAAAATTTAATGCATTTATTTTTACTATTACATGGTGTATTTTATTAAATAATTTGATATATTATTAAATATTTAAGCAAAATGTTTTATTTTGTAAAAAATTATAATAAAGTAGCATAAGAAATCATTGTAAACATTCAATAATAAAGTCATTATTTTAAAATATTTTCCTATTGAATAAGTTTGAACTTGTTGATTCACTATAAATAAATAAATAAAACCTACTTTTTTCATATATGTCACTGAAAGCCTTCAAACTAATGTCATGTAAATTTTTTTTAAACTTCCACTTAGGTTTATAAACTTTAATAAAACGTTTATACGTCTACCTTGAAAATACGATATTGAGCAAGAAATATTGCTGAAAAAGTAAAGTATGAAATCCTATGTGAAAAGTTACTCCCATAAGTTTTTATTGTTGTCAAGCACCTAATGGAAACAACTAAAGGTTTCTCCTGCCAACAAAACATATCTTCACATATTAGTGTCATATTCCTTTACATTGCTATGTATGAACGGACTTTAAATGAACTGATCAGACATCAAATATAAAGAAAAAGTTTGAAGATCTAAACCTTGTGTGAAAATATATGACATTTTTGCATTATAGATATATATTTCTTGTTCAAATTTTAAACATTACTTTTAGACTGTATTGAATATGTTGTAAGTTTGAAATTCAGAGATATATATATATAAAGATTACATTTTGTATGTATAATATTCTAAAGTCGATTTAAAGGTTGAAAAAATATTTAATTTGATATTAAAAATAAATTTATTAGTCAGACATCAAATATAAAATAAAAACTACGATGATTTAAACATAATTTGAAATGATATACCACCTACTACATTGTTAATACTTATGCTGGAATATTTCAAGTGTTGCTTAAATTTTAACGTTATTTTTCAAATGTACTGAATGTGTCATGAATTTTTAAATTCGGGTTAAATAATAATGTATAGTAATAGTATTATTTTAAAAAGACAAATTAAGAAATACGTTATGTATGTTTGTCGATTGAGTTCCCTGTTTTGGAAGTAGCATTTAAAAAAGTATTTCTGTGATCTAAGAAAGCTACTATGAAAAAATTGCCGCTGCAAACCAGATTGCAGTTTTCGTAGGCATAGTTTTTTAACCATAACTCAACATGTACTCGGTGGAAAGAGCTGTAATTTTTTTAATGCATATTTGAAGCTTCGGGAATTTGTTTCTGTTCAGATGTTAGATGCTATATATATATATATATATATATATATATATATATATATATATATTTTATACTAAATTTTAAATATTCATCTTTTTCCAAATTTATTTTCGAAAAAAAAGTATGAATTGTAATTGAAATAAAATATGAATTGTCAATGTTATTTTTATTTGAAATCGATTTGTACAAGCTTGAAATATGAAAATCAGAAAATACAGTTCATTTCACCAAGCAGTGTTCGAGTTATGGTTGAAAAACTACTCACGCTGCAATCTGTTTTCCAACAATTAAAAAGGAATTTAACATTAAGAGTTCCAAAATTTCAACCTTTATAATTTCAAAAAACTTTGACTGAATGAGTTGTTTGGTATCTGGAAGTAAGCCAAATCTGCGTATTGAAAAGTTTAAAGTTTAGTACAATTTCTGTTGGAAGACGGTCCTCTAAGCTAATTTTTTTATCATAAATTGAAGAAAAAACCCCATATATTTCAATATAATGGCTATTTTCGTGTTTCTGTGTGAATTTTTGTGTCGGATTAACGACCATCGTTCGTTTTTTTTTTGTTTGTGGGGGGTGGGGATGTTGCAGTAGTACGAAATGTAGTATCCATTACAAGCAATGTATTTGCCCCATTGTTGAACCCAACTTTCGAGGCCTTTTGACAGAAATAAGGTGTTCAATATTGCACGCATTTCTGCTTGGATTTCATTAATTATATGCATTGGAAACCGAAGAATTATCAAAGATGAACGTTTTTCAGTGACAACGATTCGATGTCGCTGACGAGGTGATAGTGACTGTGAAAGTCGGCACAAAGGAATGCACACTTAAATATTTTCGAAGAGGATTAGAGAGTTGGATTCAACGTGGTCTCAAATGCAGTAACTCCGGTGAGTATATTCCGGCGAGTATGTGTAATACCTTTGAATTGAGAAATAGTTACTCTGTAGTAATGTAGATTTAGAACGACGTAATTCAATTAATGTAACATTTATGAAAAATTTTCATTAGTTTCGGTATAATCCTTGTATATATATATTTAATTAATTTGAAATCATATGTGTGAAAATCAAAGGAAAAGATAACATAAAAATTAAAAACGGGATACTACATATAAAATTAGAGAGTAAAACACATGCGGATTTCAGGTATTTATGTATATACTGCTTATTTTCTCGAATATTAAAACTTAAAATGTATTTTAACAGTATTTTAATTATTAAATGCTAAATTTTAATAAGAAGTTAAGCATGAATTAATATTCATTTTTTTATTTCAGTAAAAATATATAAATAAAAATATCCATTTCTTTAATATAGTTCTGTCATATTTCTTTACTTTGAGATGAATGAGAAAACATTAAATAAATTGACTATATACCAATTATGAGATTGAAATTTTAAAGCATAGTTTCAGGAATTCTCATCCTTCAACAGCAATATTTCTGTTACAACATTTTATATTTTAAAAATTAAAATAAAGTATTAACAAAGTTAAAACGTGTTTTGTAAATATTTCTAATTCGCAAACATGAGACATCTTTCTAAATACTCTAAGATAATGTTTGAATTATATATATTTTTTCATGTTTAGTATAGTTGATACAATATAAAGAAAAAGAAAATCACCGAAAGTCACATTTAAATCACGTATAGTTTTTTTAATTTTTTTTATTATTTATTTACTATTTTTAGAGTAGGAGTTAATTGTATAAACTTCAACAATGCATTTATATAGGTAACATGTCAATTTGTTGAATAAATGAAGAATGAAATGTTCTATTCGAAAAGTTTATCCTGTGAGTTCATATAGTGACCAAGCTCCTTGTGGAAACTATAAAAGATTTTTCATGTCAACAAAAGATTAATTTCAATACATTAGTGTCATATTGCTTTATTTATTTTGTACGAGTGAACTTTAAATAACTTTATCAGACAATATAAAAGAAAAGTTTGGAGGGTATTTTTAGGTATATTTAGTAGACTAATATAAGTTTGTGGAATATAAATAAATTCATATGCAGGACTACGGAAAGAACAAAATATATTGTCGTTTACTGATGGTAATTGCTGGAATTGAGTTTTAAGTTGCCGTTCAGCTTAAAATGTGGTGTTTACAAAAGTCTTCAGATAATATACAGGGCTGGAAAAGATTCCGAGTGCATTTCCATCGATTGGCTAGAATTGCTAAATGTGAATATTCTAATAGAAATTTTTTTATCATGCAGTATATCCACATAGATCATATACAGGGCTGTACAAAATAATTCGACTACTTTTTTGACACTGGAAGGTAATTTCGAAAAGTGTATTTTTCAATGTGGTATATGTTTTCTAAACTATTTACTTACATATCTTATTTCACCTTATCTAACGGTGGTTTCGTTACAGCTTTCTGACTGTGTTGGAAAGTGTTTCATAATCTATGCTTGACGCATGATTTTGTGTTATTGTTACGTATTCTATGTTTGCAAATGCAATTTTTTTATACAGCTGACAGCACTGTAAAATTCACCATGGATATCTTGCTTTGCGAATGATTACGTCTATGGTTTACCATGGAAGACCACTAGGATAGATCATACGTTCGAGAAAAATCGATTAGTGAGTCATTTTGAAGTCACTACGGGTCAAGGCAATTTATTGGGAATGCTTGAAACAGTTATTAAGTTGTTGAACAGTTGGCAACACTTCGCCTAATTTGGCAATATTTTCGAGCGTACCTCGGTCATACCCGCTGCTTTATACATTATTAGGCATTAACAAATATTTGTATGAAAATTTTAGGAGAGCTAATTAGTTTACTTCATATATTTTACTTATATTTTTTATTTTGTATATCGTGTAGTGTATCGTTTAAAAGATCTTGTAACATCGAACTTAAAAATGTATTTGTTTTAATTTTAGGTAATACATTTTCAGAGATAAGGTCGAAAATGTACTGCAAAACATGTTCTACCCCCTCCCCTTCTCCTATTTTCGATACTACTGAAAATAAACTTCTGAAAAAATTAGTGGTATTAGTTGTTTATTTAAACCTTGAAGGATAACTATAGCAATAATTACATTTTTCCTTTCCACACAAACTTTGCTTTTGGGCGCTCAGCGGGGGAATATTCTAACGATTGTTGATAACTGTTTTCAAAAAAAACTTTCATAATTCGTCGATATATTAATTAAATATTGAATAAAAGTAAATATTGTAAAAACCTATCTAAAAAACCGCTGCATGGAACAAGGTGGCGTGGCAACTTTGGGCCCTTCTTTCAAAGCGTATTTAGCATAATGCCAAGTTCAAACTTCGTACAAGGTCTTTGTTTTAGGCAAACCGAATCACAGTGTTAAATAGTCAATGATTTTACGTCCCATTGAATTGCATTATTGGTGTTTAAATAAAAACTTGTATACTATGTTAAAAAGTGCTAAATATGTATGGATGTTTTATCAAGTATTCTAGAATGCTTCTTTAGCTAGAAGAGGATTATATATATATATTTATTTATACATTTTACCAAGTTTCTTCAGACATTATTTATAAAGAAGCATGGTTAAAATTTCCATTAAAAAGTCCTTTATTTAAAAAAATTAAAGACAGTCTCCAATAAAAACTTCCACCACACCTAACAAAAGCGTTTTCATCCCCCGCCAGGGCATCAACAGTTGTGATCTCTAACCAACTTCCTCTCCATTATATACATGATTGGTGGCTGAAGAGCTCCCCCTATCGGATTTCAATATTTTCTCTCTCTCTCCCTCTCTTCCAACATTTTTCTCCAGCGGCAATCGAGTAATAAGTGTACCATGTCATTGCATGCGCCTTTGGATGCCTTTATTTCTATTGATTCTCGTAATAACGCGTTATGTAAGTTTTCGTAGTCAGCTATTTTCTTTATTTGTAGGGTATCAAGTTTTATTGGGGTTTTAACGTTTAATCTTGCAAGAGCTGTTCACTGTTTATTTAGTTTTATATCTCGGACATGTTCTTTCTTTCTTTCTTCTATTTTACTCTTCGTCATTCCTATGTAAGTAACTTTTTCATTTCTGCTGTTTAGACAATTTATTTTGTATATTCTTGCTGTTTGTATTTCTTCATATTTTTCTATTTCATTTCTTATTGATTTGAAGAGGGATAGATTGGGGGTTAATGGGACTATTTTTCCTAATTTTTCTAATTCTCGTTTTATTTTCAAAGATACACCTTTTATATATGGAATAGGGGGAGTGTATGTTAGATTCCTCTGTGCTGGTTGTACATGGTCAATTCTTTCTCTTACTCTTTCAATTAGTTTAAGTATAGTTTTCCTCGGATGTCCTGCCTTTAAACCTATGTTTTCAATGATTTTTAACTCTTCCTTTAGTGATTTTTCTGTTGAACAAACATGTAGAGCTCTATTTATATATGTATTCATGGCTGCTAATCTGTATGAGATTGGAGTATCGGCTTTATAGGAGATTATATTTAAGTTTGCTGCGGGTTTTCTATATACTGTAGTATTTATTTTAGTTATATCATGAGTTATTTTCACATCTAAGTAGTTGATCGAATGCTTTATTTCTTTTCTATTGTAAACTGGATATTCTTGTCATACGAATTTACTTTGTCAAGGAGGTTATCTAGATTAATTCGTTTATTTGTGATAATGAATACGTCGTCTACATATCTAAGCCATAGTCTGATTTCAGTTTTGTGTTCGTTTATGATTATTGCTTCTAGATTTCGTAATTTCCATTCTGCGACTATATTAGAAATTGGGGATCCCATAGGTACTCCTTTAATTTGTTTATATATTTTGCTATTGAACTTAAAATAACTTTCGTTCAGGATCAAGTTTGTTGCGCTTTGTAATAGAGTACTTAAATTAGATTATGTATAATCCTTTTTTATTTTATTATTGATTACATCTGTCATTTCTTTCAAGTTAATAGACGGATAGAGGTTTTGAACATCCAGGCTTAACATGTAATCATCAGGCTGTGGCTCATATTCTTTTAATTTTTGTATGAAGCTTTTTGTTTAATTGATCGAAATTTCTGAGGGGGGGATAATTTTTTCATATTGCTTTTTCATATATTTTTCAATGTCATATGTTGGGCTGATCGTTTTATTTACAATAGGTCTTAGTTTATATGGAGTCTTGTGATCTTTCAGTTTATCAAAAATCATAGGGATGTTCGGTGTAAAATTACGTTTAATTGGTTTTTCTTCAGGTGGCCAGTTTACAGATTTTATTAGATCATTAGATGCTTTGATTATCTTATTCAATGGATATTTCTTTATTATTTCTGTATCCATTTCTTTAAGTGTCTTTTCCATCATATTTATGTAATCAGTTTTATTCATTATAGCTAATTTCCCAGTTTTATCTGTTTGCAAGAAGGTTAACTCTTGATTATCTTTCAATTTCTTTAAATTACACCGAACATCCCTAAGATTTTTGGTAAACTGAAAGATCACAAGACTCCATATAAACTAAGACCTATTGTAAATAAAACGATCAGCCGAACATACGACATTGAAAAATATATGAAAAAGCAATATGAAAAAATTATCCCCCCTCAGAAATTTCGATCAATTCAACAAAAAGCTTCATACAAAAATTAAAAGAATATGAGCCACAGCCTGATGACTACATGTTAAGCCTGGATGTCCAAAACCTCTATCCTTCTATTAACTTGAAAGAAATGACAGATCTAATCAATAATAAAATAAAAAAGGATTATACAGAATCTAACTTAAGTACTCTATTACAAAGCGCAACAAACTTGATCCTGAACGAAAATTATTTTAAGTTCAATAGCAAAATATATAAACAAATTAAAGGAGTACCTATGGGATCCCCAATTTCTAATATAGTCGCAGAATGGAAATTAAGAAATCTAGAAACAATAATCATAAACGAACACAAAACTGAAATCAGACTATGGCTTAGATATGTAGACGACGTATTTATTATCACAAATAAACGAATTAATCTAGATAACCTCCTTGACAAAGTAAATTCGTACGACAAGAATATCCAATTTACAATAGAAAAAGAAAGCATTCGATCAACTACTTAGATGTAAAAATAACTCATGATATAACTAAAATTAATACTACAGTATATAGAAAACCCACAGCAAACTTAAATATAATCCCCTATAAAGCCGATACTCCAATGCCATACAGATTAGCAGCCATGAATACATATATAAATAGAGCTCTACATGTTTGTTCAACAGAAAAATCATTAAAGGAAGAGTTAAAAATCATTGAAAACATAGGTTTAAAGGCAGGACATCCGAGGAAAACTATACTTAAACTAATTGAAAGAGTAAGAGAAAGAATTGACCATATACAACCAGCACAGAGGAATCTAACATACACTCCCCCTATTCCATATATAAAAGGTGTATCTTTGAAAATAAAACGAGAATTAGAAAAATTAGGAAAAATAGTCGCACTAACCCCCAATCCATACCTCTTCAAATCAATAAGAAATGAAATAGAAAAATATGAAGAAATACAAACAGCAGGAATATACAAAATAAATTGTCTAAACAGCAGAGATGAAAAAGTTACTTACATAGGAATGACGAAGAGGAAAATAGAAGAAAGAAAGAAAGAACATATCCGAGATATAAAACTAAATAAACAGTCAACAGCTCTTGCAAGATTAAACGTTAAAACCCCAATAAAACTTGATACCCTACAAATAAAGAAAATAGCTAACAACGAAAACTTACATAACCCGTTATTACGAGAATCAATAGAAATAAATGCATCCAAAGACGCGTGCAATGATATGGTACACTCATTACTCGATTGCCGCTGGAGAAAAATGTTGGAAGAGAGGGAGAGAGAGAGAGAACATTGAAATTCCAAAGGGGGAGCTCTTCAGCCACCAGTCATGTATATAATGGAGAGGAAGTTGGTTAGAGATCACAACTGATGATGCCCTGGCGGGGGGTGAAAGCGCTTTTGTTAGGTGGTGGAAGTTTTTATTGGAGACTGTTTTTAATTTTTTTAAATGAAGGACGTTTTTAATGGAAATTTTAACTATGCTTCTTTATAAATAATGTCTGAAAAAAATTGTAAAATGTATAAATAAGTATATGTACAGACATTAACACGTGAAAACCTATTTTTTAATGATTATATATATATTTTTTTCGCCTTTCAGGAACTAATTGAAAAGAGTTTGATCAATCCATTTTTTAAACATACTTTTTCTTCTTTCCTCTTTCTTTTCCATCTGTTTGTAGAAGAAAAAGTATGTTTAAATAGACACTTTTCCACAATATTGTAATGTGTTAAAAAATGTTGGTAATTTTTCAATGGATTCAATAATGCTTAATTCTCTAGAGGATCATAAATGTATTTCTCTTTCCCAGAAACAAATTGTGTCTCATTCAAAAATAATTTGATCCAACCATTTTTTTAAATATCCTTTCTCTTCCGCAAATTCATTTCGGTTGTATCAAACTCATTTATTTCTTTACTGAAAGGCGTGCAAAGCAAATAACAGCATAATAAAATTTTTGTATAAAAAAAAAAAAAAAAGAATTCTAATTTATTTCGACGTGGTTCCAAATCCCTGAATTTTCAGCAGCGGACAGTAATACTAAATAGCTAAAAATTATTGACAATGCAGTAATAAATTTAACAATTCAATCGATATTAATTTCTTAAAATTTATTAGATATCATTAAAATTTTTGTTTCAATCTCCTTATCTCATGATGAGTTTGCGTATGTGTAATGAATATTTTAGCGTACAAGAACTTTGAGATAACCTTGAGAGAATTTTGATCAGATATGTCATCAATTAACAGCAAGTTTAAAAAAGAAACACTAGACTAAAAGACATTATAGATAAAGCCAAATGGTGGCTTCAGTGAAAACAGGTAAAAACCCTAAAATATTGAAACATTCAGTCAGTTAAATTTGTTTTGTTTATGCATGTAAGTCCAAAATCCATACGGTATTTTTTATACTTTGTCAGAACCTTCAGGCGTCCAAAGTTTTGAAGATAAGAGTGTATCACTCACAAAACTCTCCTTGTTCGTACGGTAGACCGTAAATACAACAATCTTCTGAAAAAAAAAATGTTTATTTAAGATATATTTAAATATTTTTTACCCTTCATACTTAATTGTATTTCACCTAATGTTCATTATTATCTAAATATTCAATAAAATCCATTTTTACTTACTATTAAATGTTAAAATGTGATTAGTACTATCTACATTTTTTCCGTTTCATCTATTTATGCAATACGCATGATTTTATTCTTAGCAATATGAAAACGAAAAATATTTTGCTTTTCAAAGATTAATATATTCAACAGGAACCTCTTTTTCCGAGTATTTTCTCATTTTCTCCAAAGCGTCTTCTAGTTTCGTAACTACACGAAAACTCGAACGTAAAATGATATGCATGTTGTAGACAGAATTTGTTTAAAAAGTAAGTTTCGACATTCCCATGAAAAAGTTTTTTCATAAGATGCATTTAAATTTTATTAAAAAAAAACAAAAAAAAATGAAACACCATGACACAACATGTTATATATTTATTACTTTCTTGTGTTTAACTAAATATAATTAACATTGCCAATTTATTTATAATGTCTCTTCTGATGAGATACAGATTGTTTGTAAGAGTTTTTATAAAAATAACTGTCACATAGATCACGTTAATTGTTTAAATTATATTTCTTTATTTTCAATTGTAAAAGTTATTGAAGCACTATTTTTAATATTCATTTTCATAATCAATTTGGCTCCGCCAGTGGTCGAGAGATTCAGTTCTCAAAGTTGGCAGGCGAAATGTGCTGGGTTCGAATCCAATCGCACCCGTCGTTCTAATTGCTCGATGTTTTCGTGGTTTTCTTCGAACCTTGTATTGGTTCTTCCTGCGTAAATACTGGTTAGGTTCCTTACAAAGACACCCATGGAAGGCACACACTCCACGGGCCTATTTCTCCTGTACAGATAACCGACCGTCATAATTACCCAACCACCAAGTATGTCACAGTAATTTGAGAAAAAATATTATTTATTCATTTATATTTGCAGTGAATGAAAAAATTAGTAAAACGTATAAAATTCTTCAGTTAATAAATGTTCCCTCAATTTCATAACAATATTTTTTTAAATTCTGAATGAATGAAATGTTTTCATTTGTTTCGTATTGTTAATATATTTCTATAGTTACATAACGTTTCATATCATTAATATTTTCAGGTTTTCATTGTTAAAATTCACGGATTTATATTACATTACTCTTATGTAATAAAAAATTAAGAAATATTTTAAGTTTTCAAAATATAATTTTTTGTATTATTGAATAGCGTTAAAGTTAGTAATTGCCGCTGTAGCCCAAAATATAAAGATTTAAATATTAACTGTGTATACAAAATATATATATATATAGTAGATTATATTGTGTAAGTATCTAACAGACCCGAAATTCTACACCATAACTAAACATTAACAAATATATACCAGCAAAAAAAAAAAAAAAAAAAAAAAAAAAAGATCGAAAGAAAAATTGTTATCAAATCAAACAAGAACAAGAAAACAGAACCAAAAGTCTGTGGCCTCATCGGCAGTAAGTTTACAGTAAAATAACAGTCGTGTTTTAAAACGAAAATTATATATGATAAATTAGTGTAAAAGTGGCAGTGGGTTTCGTCCTGAGTGTCGCAATGCGTACATTATATGCATAAAAAAATCGAAAGCATTTTACAAACAATCTCCCACCGTAGAAAATTAGTAGCCCCACCGTAGAACATACTTTAAGCAAAATAAACATTTTTTTAATTTGATACCAGAGTTGCAATCTACTTAGTCTGTTTAACCTTCCTACCCTGTTGAAAAAAAGTTACGTTTTACCTGAATGGGTCGATTAGACCCAGTTTAGTGTATATTTATTCTAGCTCAAAACAAGTATTTTTATCTAGCTTTATTTCATATATTATTTTTGTATTCACTATTAGAGACAACAAAATTTATAATTCTCAACCCCCCCCCTCCCACTTTTTACTCCGCCCCCTTCCCCTCTTACTTCCAATGGCTTGTTTGTATAAGCAATAACTTGGAAAATAATAATAAAAAAATAGTGCAAATTTGTTTTATTACCATTGTTCTTGAAACATTTTTATGATAAACAAGATTTACAGTACACATTTAGATGCTCCTGGCAAAGAAATGATAAGCATGAAGTACGTCTCGTCTGCGTTTTTCGATCTCTCTTTGGACCACATTCTTTGCACCTTCCACGTTTATTTGAACTAATACTTTCTTTTTTTCACCTGCTGACTTAGCCAATTTATTCTTTATGGTTACTCGGATATTTTGTTTCATCCTAATATTTCTGTGAGGTTCGGTCAGCTGTTTGCCAAGTTCTTTTAGAAAAAGGCGCCTTTTGTATAGTTTGTTTTGATTGTAAGAAGGATTTACATGCGTAAAAACAACATATGCATTTATTGAAGCTAGGTCAATTAAATTGTAGAATAAACACACAGGCCATCGCCTAGTGCCCCTTTTGCATGTATACGCAGCAGCTAACTTATCAGTAGTATCTACTCCACCTTTAGTTTCATTATAACATAAAATTATATCTGGTTTCTTTTCTTTCTCAACTGAAACTTTGGGCTCGTGATGCATAGTTGAAAGGAGGATTACCGATTTGTTTTTTTTTTCGGTACATATGAAACAAGTGTCATATCTGGTTGAAAACCGAATAATGAGGAAAATGTTTCTCGCTCACGTGATGACTGAAATTCAGAAGGAATAAATGGCTTATTTTTCCTGAGAGTACCAATAATAGTTAATTTTTTCTTCAATAATTCTTTAGCAAGAATATAATCCGTGAAAAAATTATCAACCGTAATATTTCGAGCGGTACCCTCAATCGAATTTACCAGGCGCAACACAACATTTCTACCTTGATATTTTTCTCGCTCACCATCTGAAGGCTTTCCAGTATAGATCTCAGCAGCGCAGACATAAGATGTTTTGACATCAGACATCAACCACATTTTAATTCCATATTTCCCTCTTGGCTTTGACGGTATATATTGCCTAAATGGGCATTTCCCACGGAAAGGCACAAGCTGTTCATCAATTGTAACATTTTCGTAAGGAATGAACATCTTTGGCAACTGAGTAACAAACATATCAAATAATGATCTTATTGCAGCTAGCTTATCTAAACGACGACGCCGATTTGCTCTACTTTCTTTGTTGTCAAACCTAAGAAACTCTCTAATAATTTCAAAACGTTGCAAAGACATAGTTGCACGAAAAATGTCGCGGCCATCTTCTTCGCTCCATAACTCTTTGAGAGACTCTCCTGATGATTTATATACACCAGCTAAAATTAGCAAACCTGTAAAAATAATATTATAAAAATTACTTCAAAATGAAAAAAAAATGGTTAAATTTCAAACCGCCGAATCATTTGCATTTTTTTCAATTTATCTATAAATTATTGTAATAGAAGTTTAATTTTTTTACCAATGTAAGCTTCAAATTCCTCAACAGAAACCAATGTGTATTTTTTATTCTTTTCTGAGCATACTCTCTTCATTTCTCTGTTAGTTTCTTCTAGAATTAATTTGAACATGTCATCTGTAAAGAAAAGCTTCATTGCTGACACAGGGTGTTCAGTTATCCTCTGAATTGCAAAACGTGTAGGACCAGGGGTTAAATTCATAATGTTATGTTGTCTGTAAAATAATAATAGAAGTCAGAAAATACAAATGAATGTAAAATATATAAGAACAGGAGTAATGCTAAAGTCTGCATGACAGGGGGAAGGGGGAGGGACTACGATTCTTCTAAAGGGCATTTATTTCTTTTCCTAGCATATAAATTCCGAACAAATCTCTATAAATTTCCTCGAAGATAATTTTTTTTTCATGATGGTGGAAGGGGGGGTTCCAAAGCTTGCAAAACCCCTGAATATGAACAATTTATATAAAATAAATATCGAATATAATAAATATAAATTATGTACTAGTTCATACCGTTTTTTTATGTAGGTGGAGGAGATTTACACCATTCAGTTTTGTTGCAATTAATAAAGGAGGATGGAGACTCCGCCGTTTCACCTTCTGTATCGGAAACATCTGTTTTCTCATCAACCTCTTCGATGGATAAATGATCAGATTCATCTGTTTCAATCAAATCATTATCACTCCCTTTATCAGATTCATCACTAGGGAGCTCTTGCCAAAGCTTTCTGATTTCATCATCAGTAAGACCGCGCTTATTACGTGCCATATTGCATAAAAAATGGCTAAATACTCCAAAACAAGAAAAACATTACTTGAGCATATCAGTATGGTAGCGCCATCTATCGATCATTATTTGAAATACATACTATTTAATTGTTTTCTATGCATTTATACGCGATTAGTGGTATGGGTCGATTAGACCCATTCAGGTAATATGTGACTTTTTTTATTTTGGCTAAAAAAAATAATTCCTGAAGTCTGAAAAAATTATAAACCGAAGATATTTATCTGTTTGAGGAATACTGAAAATATAAGAGCATTTATTTAAAACCCGAGGGAGCTATCATGAAATAAAAAATAGAAATGGGTCGATTAGACCCATTCAGGGTAGGAAGGTTAAAATACAAGGTTCCTCAAGTTCAAACTGAACCCGGATTTTTTTTTTATATCTGAAGAGATAAAGAATATATTTTCGTGATTCTGTAGATAAGGTAATTTTGCTTTGTTTGAAATATAATGAAACGGCCCAATGGTAAAAATCCCCATCTGTGCTGCATTGAACTAGACTCTCCACATTTCGGAAATTACATGCGACGTCACTAACCGAATTTATAATGAT
This sequence comes from Maratus michaelseni, assembly GCA_963931845.1. Lineage (NCBI taxonomy): Eukaryota > Metazoa > Arthropoda > Arachnida > Araneae > Salticidae > Maratus > Maratus michaelseni. The sequence continues at coordinate 327,577,981 of OZ007588.1, forward strand.
TTATAGCACTTAATTTGATGTCATCATACCTTAAGCAAAGTAAACTTAGTCGGTTTGTATTTTTGTTAAAATATCTTTATTACTGTGATGGTTTTCGCCGAAAATCCGGGCATTAATCGAATTGAGAAAATTTGATTATTTTTCTTGAATAAGGTGATTGCAACCTTCATTCATAGTAGAAACATTTTTCTCTTGATGAACTATATCACTCCTTGTATTTTTGAAACACTTCCACAACCATGTATATATGTGTTGATATAATTACTTACCTGTCAATCTACAATTTTCTACAAAAAAAAAAAACATTTATTTTATGGGCGAATGCATTTCTTTCGATAACGACCTATTTAAATTTACAAAATAATATGATCCCACAATGCACTTAATTTATGTTTTAAACATATTTTAAGTTACTAATTTTGAAAAAAAAATTTAAATATCAATTTTCATAATATTTATTTTGCCATCATTCTAAATGCATGTTGTAGATAATTGTCTGGAAAGGTTATATCTATCTACAGCTAATTCATCATATATAATCTTTACATCTGTTAATCTCTTTCGATCACAGAAATGGGCATTTAAACATCCGATAATCAATCATGCTTTTAGACGAGTTGTCACGGGCAGACCAAATGCTCTGACATAAACCAAAGTCTTGCTGAATATATTTGAAATCTTGTTATTGATTAAAGATAAATAGTTGCAAGTGTTATTTTTACGGCCATTAAATAATTTAAAAAACAAATATGAGAAAAATAAGTTGCAAATATTTTTTGTCAATTTTTAATTTTAAGTTAGTGTTAAAATTCATTAAATATTAAAATTTGAATCAATAATACATCAATAAGTAAAATACCTGCTTAGCCCCTTTCTAATTATGCCGCTGTTTAATTATATCTAGAGGCATTTTTATTCTGCTGAATGACAAGTTTTTCGAATTAATGAAATGTAAAATTAGTCCTTTGAATTATATAAAGTGATCGCTATTTCTTTAAATGGAAAAATTTTCTGCATAAAAATTTCAACATAATTGAAAATTTCAAAATATTTCGTTTTAAATTGTTATTTCCTCTGTTATTTCTCTAAAGGAAAAGTGAAAAAAGAATTTTTTTTTTATTTATATTTTTCTTTCAGTTTTTTTTTAAATTCTAAAAATGGGATTGTTAAACGCATATTACTTCATTTAGTGGAGTGATGGAGAACGTATAGCAATCATGCTCAAATTGGCACACACGACAATTTCTTTGGCGCAGGAAAAAGTTAAATTCTATAATGTATATATTTTTTTATTAAATTAAAATTTCTTTTTGTTAAATTAAATAAAATTCCGTTTAACACGTACGGTCTATTACGAATAATGCAATTATTTTTGGATACATTTTCTGTGTATTTTACACGTAACTATTTATCCTTTTCCTATTCTTTTAAAAATCTTTGCTTCATCACATTTCACGACCCCCCCCCCCCCTCAATGTATTACATATTCTTAATGTTGGAGTATCATAGGTGAGATTTATTCCAACAGACAGAAAAAATGCCTGGACCAGGACTCGAACCTGGGTACTTTCGCTTGCCGTACCAACGATCAGTAGTTTAGCACGGCAAGCCAGAGTACCCAGATTCGAGTCCTGTCCCCGGCATTTTTTCGTTTTGTTTGAATAAATCTCAACTATGATACTCCAACCATTAAATATGATTTACCTAGTTGAAAAAACTTTTCTCTATTCATTATATTAAACTTTTTTTTTTTTTACCATATTACTAAAAACAACAAAATCGGAGCCAGAGATATAGCTTTCCGTAAATCGAAAATCTCATTAATAAATTGTTAAACCGTTTTTTATGTCAATAGTATAATTAAAGCATTTGTGATAAAATAAAAAAGTACACCAATAACAAGTGTAAAAATTTATTTTATAGCAGTATTTTTTGAAGGAATCCTGTTTGCGAATCAAAATCCGATTCAGTGTTTGATCGTTTCCAATGCACAGTAAAATTGTACGTAGAATAATGTTGTGTTTTTTTAATATTAATGCCTCTAATTCTATTAATTAGTAATTCATATAGAAGGCATTTGCTGTAAAATTTTTAATGTAAAAGTTTGACTTGTTACATTGTTGTTAAATTTTGTTTGTGAATTTTTGGAACCTGCAGGTAAAATGATTTCTGATTTCTGATTTAGGGCATCAAAAGCAATATACATATATATATATATATATATGTATATATTATTTTTAAATAAGTTTTCTCAACTGTTACACTATCTGAAAGTAGTTCATCCGTAAAATGTCGAACAAGAATGCCAAATGTTTAGACAATCTTACCAAAACTAAAGGTAACATTTTCATGAAATATCTGTGAACGATGATAAATATTACTGAATGTGTTTAAAGCGGCTCACATATTAGAATATATTTAATTTTTGCTTATAAAATATTGATTAACTTTAGAATACGAGAAACAAATTCAGTAATATATATATAATTTTTTAATTTATGGAATGATAATAATAGTAAATTGCCTTTCCTTCTTGTTATACTTTACAACTTTGCAAAGAAACTTAATCCATCTTGGGGTATTACATAAAAATTCTTTGCAAACGATCATTTTTATTAAAATTTAATAAGGAAAATCTCCTCTGCTTAGCATATCACCTCTCTGGACAATTTTCAAAGACGCAACTGACTCTGACTAGTAAGATAAAAAATCAAACGGCAAAACTTTTCACATCCACGCGCGATTTTTTTTTTCAAAAAACATTTTAGGTTACCATGACGTGCCAGTGGATCAAAATAAATGATTTTTTTTTTTTTAAATTAGGATTTAAAAGTAGAGAGCTAACATAGATGTATGTGTTACGTTGTAGTAATTCGATTAACTATTATCGTTTAGAAAGTAATAAAAAAGATAAACTCTGTCATTGCATCTGTGATGCAAAATAATTAATGTCGGAAGTATATCTATTTACTTTTAACGAAAGGAAGCTGAATTGGAGTCATCTGACAAGTGTTTTCTATTTAAGTTCGTTTTCGAAAACAATGTATCGCAGGACTATGTAGAGGAGGTAATTGTCAAAACGGCAAATTTCACACTACGAATGATGAATTTCACACTAAGTCGCTTTACATTCATCATTAGTAATTTTGCTTTATAATGCCTGATGATCCTTCTTCTTGATATACTCCAAATCATTGTTTCATTTAACAAGTTACTGAGCATATATTTAAATAGATTCGAATTCAATAAGTCGTATTTCAATTTGAAAAAATAATGAAAACGTTTCAAAAAGCTCAACTTTTTTAAATTTCGTGTATTATGTTTCATTTCATTATATTTTGCTTTAGGAATTCAATCAACGCCGTGACAAAAATATTCTCTAGCATGCCACGCATTCATAAACTCGGCGTCTCAGGAGTATAACCTCGTAGAACCTTAAAAATATAATAAAAATAAATTCCTTTTACTAGTCCAGAGACACACACAGTATGTCAAATAAGTGTTTTTTCATGCAGCCAAATTCATTTTCACTTTTCTATAAACTCATTTTGGAACACTGACCTGTCTTCTTTAATCTGTCACTAATCTCTTAAATGATCGGACTATAGATATGTCTTTTGCTTTGATTCAGAAATTTTCTTATTGCAAATAAAACTAGTCGTTTGGGGCCACCGTAATATTTACCCATCATGGATATGCATAATATAAAATATGAAAATAAAACATGTGTAAACTATTTATAAAATGCATTGAAATTCGAATAAAATCGTGGCTTGATGAAGCATTAACTTTAAAGGCTCTATTACTGAATTGCGTAAAAGAAACATCCTTATAACTCCAAAATTGATAATCATGTTAACTAACGGTTGCGTCGGATTAAGCGTATCATTTCCAATAAATATATCTTTGAATTGAAATTTGAATGAAATACAGGGTCATGAAAAATCGAAGAATGGGGAAAATAGGATTGAACTGAAAATTTTAATTAAGCATTAACTTCTATAAAAATTATGTAAAGTGTATGTTGCTTGTGTTAAATTTTTATATTTGACGTTTACGTAAGATTTTTAAATAAGGTTTAGATTTCCCATAAACTTTTATTATATTATTTTTTTACTGGAAAAAAAGAGAAATCCGAATGGCAGATGTTTGCTTTGCACATCATAATTATGGCTTAATGGTAAGAAAATATCTTAAATTATCTGAAGCTAATAGATATGTACAGGGTGATTATAAGAAAACTATCCCGATATATGAGCCCCTAACTACCATACCGTTCACAGAAACTGAATGAAACTTTGGTTTAAAGTATTTTGAGGTATGCACTCAAGAATCATATGAAAGACAACAGTTAAATTCTAACAGTTACGGTTACAGTGACAAAATTTTGAAAGTTTCAAATGGCAACACCTACTTTTTTTTATTGGAATGTGATCTTCATAGTGAAAAACCATAAAAAGCGTTGGAACGGTACCTGTAGTACGAAAATCGCCGGCGCTAGACAGACTAAGAAGAATAGTGAAAACAACCAATAAGGATAGAGAAGCAACAGAAAACAAAACATTTTATTGTGTTTCACACATTTTCCATTTCACACACGACGACACTTTACATGCGGCAGATGGTGGATAGACTGAACAATAAAATGTTTTACTTTCTGTTGCTTCTCTGTCCTTATTGGATGTTTTCACTATTCTTCTTAGTCTGTCTAGCGCCGGCGATTTTCGTGCTACAGGTACCGTTCCAACGCTTTTTATGGTTTTTCACTATGAAGATCACATTCCAATAAAAAAAAGTAGGTGTTGCCATTTGAAATTTTCGAAATTTTGTCCCTGTAACCGTAATTGTTAGAATTTAACTGTTGTTTTTCACATGATTCTTGAGCGCATACCTCAAAATACTTTAGGCCAGAATTACACTCAGTTTCTGTGATCGGTATGACAGTTAGGGGTCATATATTGGGATAGTTTTTTTTATAATTACCCTGTATATCAACGAAAATGTAGGCGTGTAGTTGAATGATAAAAACAGAGTTTGTTAGTATCCAAATAATGTAAATACAGTAATGAAGTTTGTTAAATCAACACAGCATGGTGAGTAACATAGAAGTATTTCAAGTGTTTTGGGGCACTCATCGACTTCATGGTTAATGAAGGAGTATCTGTGTATAATATGTTTCAAAATTATATTAGTAACTTTAACGTATTATATTTTATTTATGCATTACAGAAGTAAGATATAATTGCACATGTATGTAATGTAACATTTGAATTGGTGTTATCCAAATGATGGCATACATTAACTGTAAGTTAATTACTAAATAAATCATGTCAATATTGATTTTTAATCTTATTGTTTTCAATATCGATTATTTGTTTGCCGTATTTAAAATAATTGTTTACGATAAATTTCATATTTTGTATTTGTTTACATTTTCACGTGCAATATTCTCGTCGATTGTTGAAAGTAATATTTATTACCATTGTCTCATGCAATTATTATTAAAATCATTGTTAAAGTGAAAACAATATAGCTTGTTAACAAATCTTTTATGTTTTAGTCAAAATTAAGAAAAGTTACCGTCTGATTTTCACAAAATTTGCATTTTCGTAATCAGATAAATAAATTATGTGTATTCTGTGAGTCTCGAATCGATAACTCCAATACTTTTCTTAATACAACAAATAACGAAGCCGGCTAAAGTTAGGTTTAGCAGATTTGATTTTCTAATAAAACCACTCGTTGCCATCAGCAAAAGAGAACAAATAGTTTTTTCGCCGCCACGTAACTTACTCTGTTAAAACTTTGCTGTGAACTCAATATGTTTGTCAAGAATGTTTCTGTGAATCCAGTCATTCAATCGTTTGTATAGAAACTGGTTACATAACAGTAATTTAACTATTTTCTGACTATATTTTTGTCCATATTATGGTCAGAATAGAGTTACATTACGGTTATGTAACCATTTTATATAACAACGGTCGAATGACTGGACAGTTTACTGCAAATTTTTTAACAGTGTAACATTTTATATAGTATGTAGATTAGTGGAGTACTAATGATGAAGATGGGGACAATATTTGACAATTTATCACCATTGCGGTGCTAACATAAAAGCACGGATTTTTTTTTGAAGATTTTTGTGTTATTATAATTGCGATCAGTTCTTTTCTTTTCACTTTACAACAGTGTATTCAAATGTTTCTCTAAAATAGTGGGGGTATTTTTTTATTTACATGTTTTATGAAGCCTGCGTGCAAGGCTGCCAATGCCGATTATATGATTTTTAATATTTTTCAACAACTTTTTCTAAACAAAACTAATTTACCTAGCAGATTAATAGAAATTTAACATAAATATCATTTTGAAATAGTAGTGTAAAAAAATTGTCGTTAGTGGCAGATCTGTGAATGAAATAATATACCAGAATCAAAATTTCATAATATATTTATTTATGCCTTTGGCTACAAATATACAGTTTTTTTTTGTTTGTTTTTTTGTCAGATATTGTTTTTTTTAAAGGTCTTACATAAGTTTCATTTCAAGTTGTAAGTCCAACACTTTTTACACATAGCTGTCTTTAGGGCAACACATTATAATCCAGTAGGACAGAAGCTACATCTAAAACTTTGAACTCAGATTTTGTGAAAAATAAAAACACAAAACACACCCATTTACTCGTTCACAAGAATAAAATGTATTTCAAACAACAGGTTAAATATTCAAGTATTATATATGCACCATTGTTATTAGTGGTTTTTTACACACAAAGAAATTAAGTTTCATTACATCTTTAAATCATGTAACACGTAAGTATTTACTATTTATATATAAAAAAATACAGTTAAACATATTTCAATTAAATTGACAACAAGCTTCAAAATTATTTTTTAAACTCCACCGTATGCACTCTTTTATATTCCACCATTCAGTATAAAAAAAAAACTTGGTACTAAAAAAATCAATAAGAAATAATATATTTTAAAATTTAGTAATTCTTATTTTATTTCTAATATTTATTCCTTATATACATTTTTTTTTTTTTCCGAAGACAACTATGTTGTGTGCATTTTTATATTTTTTCCCTTCAAAGATATGATCGCTTATTTAGTGTCAACCGTCTTTTTTTATATTTATTTTATATCTTTGAAAAGTTTAGGTCCTTGCAATTTTTTTCTATGAAATGCAAAATTTGAGGTTTTTAGTGGAATTTTCATTTATGAACATTTAAGTTTTCATGTACTTCATTTGATCAACCATAATTTCTTTTTCGGATACTTTTTATTTACGATGTAAGATATGTAAGAATCTGTAGAAGTTCACAATTACATTTTAAAAGTATATAACTTTTTTTGCAATGGTAAGTAATCTTTAAAAGTACATATTTTATGAATATATTATAAATATAAGCCAAAATTACTTGAATGTCTGTAAAAGCATTTTTCACATATTTAGTCTTATAGTAAATAAACAGTAAGATCTCAAAAAATAAAACGTGAACGCTTTATATTGACAGGGTTGTAAAAATTCAATTTAAGAATAGCAAAACGTGTGATTGATGATTTATGGATCTGAATTTTAAACTTTAATTTTCAAAAAATATTTATTTTAATTTCCAGTTTCTATTAATTTAGTTGAACAGATTTTATTTTATTTTCAATAATACATACTTACATATATGTATATATATTTCAATATATATAATAAAGCTTTTGTAATAATTATTAAATATAAATCATCAATATATATGAACTTATAATTATAATACAATACAAAATTTTATATCCAAGAAAGTAAAATTCATAAATTGAAAAATAGAGGGGAAATTATATAAATGTATGTGGAAAAAATATTTCACAAGCAGAATGTGAAAATATTATAAGTAGCATATGAAGACTTATATTGAGAAACACTTTATAAAGGGCAATATTCCACAATATAAGTAACGCATATAGCTGAATTTAATAAACGTGAAAATAAATAGAATTCTTATTTGTAGTTAATTCCAATCTTCAAACGTGCAATAACGATCCGGTAACTTCCAAATCTAGAATTGGAAACAATTCTAATGTTTTCTTATTTTTATATAAAACGTATAGTGAAAAATAGATACATTTTCAAGAATATCACTTTCAAATTTACATGCAGTATTAAAAGCATGTTTAAAGTAAATAAAATAACACAAGTTAATACTCTCACTAAATCTGTATAAGGAGTTATTTCTCTAGCCTTATACCTATGGCAAAGAAACCTTTCTGGGCAAAAGTAAATAAGATACATAAGACAGTAATGAAAAAGAAAACTGAATAATAGTATTTAAAATTTTTCTAATAAAGAAGGATAGACAAAAAATTAATTGCAATTTCGAAGAATTTTCGACTAATGACCTACATTTTAATAAAATTTAAGGAAGATATTGGCAAGATGCTTGTTTCTAAAGTACATGAAATTTTTGTACGTGATTACAAAAATTTTCCTGTTTTAAGTTTTGAAATGTAGTACTGATATATGAATGTACCTTGTAAATGAGAACTTGGCACCTTTGTTTCGGAGACAAAATTTGTAACACCTTTGAAATTTCAAATTAGATAAGATGCTTGTAATACGGAATTTTTTTTTTCGGATGGAAGTAGCAAAAGCCTTCAAGTTCTTTTAAATTGCCAATAATGGTTTTAAAAGTGATAGAAATAATGGGCTATCGTTAACTGTAACAATAAAGAAATCCCATTTTTTTAAAATTAATTTATGAAAAATGATGATTGAAAATAAACAAGATTACATTCGAATTGAACATCTCTTAATAAACTGGACTACCATATGAAGTTCCAGTTCAGATAGAACGGTCAAGTAAAGCACGAACTTTGACTGCTTAAAATAGACTAAGAATTGTCATTTCATCGAAGATCTCATGTGATTTACCAATGGTCACAGCAAGATTCATTCCTACTAGCAAAGCACTTTTGGACCAACATTGGTTGTATATTGGTGAAATATTGTGGTTTTTAATAAATATATTGACAGGAAATAATACGGTATTCAAGCTTTGCCAATATCGGCAAGAAATGTTTCCCTAATGCAAACTCAATAAATCGTATATTTATTTAATATTGGATTTTATTAAAAATATTTCCAACATAAAAGCAATATTTCTGCAATAATGGCTTTCAGTTGCTAATATTTCTAATTTGAAGCCAATATTTTTGTAATAACAGAACTTCATTATAGATATTATTAATTAGCCAATATTTGTATTACATTAGAAATAGTTAGAATGAATGCAATATTGGATTAATATTAGGCCCATATTGTTGCATAATATTGCCTATATATTATGGATCAAAACGTGTTCCATAAACACCAAGTTTCAATCACGCCATTTCAATTAATGAGTTTGAATCCTCTTAGTACAAACATTGAATTCTAGTGAAAGTTTCTTTTAGACATGTGCAAAAATGTCACAACTGTGATGAAAACAAGGTTTGTACAGCTGTGTCACAGATCTGACCGGAAATTTAGAGCACAATGGATGTGAAGCAGGCTTCCAAAATAGAATTTTGATACTGAAAAATTGACCAAAAAAAACAACTAATAATCATGTGTCAATAACATCCGAAAAAAGAAAAAAGACTTTCATTAATAGTTTTGTATAAAAATGGTCGTTTGAAAACACGTGTAAATATGTTCTTTGAGAATGTTGATCTTGTGAGAATGTGGATTTATATGAAAGTCCTCAGTCTTGAAATAATTCCCACCAATGTTACTGATTTAAGAACCAAGCATTAGTTGGCGATTTTTATTTCATGATAAAACGATATATTTTTTGTAAATTTTGAATACCAAGTGGATCTATAAACTAAATGGAATCTTGGAGTTTTTACCATCTTTAAATATAAAAAATAATTTTAAAGCTTGTTTACCCTGCATTTTCATAATCTCGTTTAGGAAAATGTGAAGTGAATTTTACTTCAAAAGAATTTTTATTCGGACAGGTAAAGCAAAATTTAATTAATATGAACAGCTTTTAATATAACATTTCATGTACACTGTAAAAAATTCCATAAACTTTTCCTAATATAGAAGAAACTTTTACGAAATTTCAGTGTAACTTCGTATTTCGTATAATTCCTCGTATGATCCTGGAAACCTTTCCTTTATTTTCAGTAATCTTTAGAGTTAGAACCAATTAGAACGCTCAGTTTTTCGAAATTAGGAAAGTATCTTTTTTTGAAAATTACGGGATCAAAAGGACCTGTTTTATTTCATAAATGTCTCCGTAATTTTCGGAAATAATTTTTTTCCTGGGATTTCTGATAGGTTCTTTTCTCTAAATTACGAGGTAACTAAGAGGTTATGGTAAATTATCGAAATTGTTTCCGATACATCGGGAATTTATATTGTTTTTTTTTACAGTGTAATCTCTCAGTTAGAAACATTAACTCCACCTAATATTTTTCGGTTTTATGTTAAGTATAAATCTTCCTTCAGAAAATTTTCTTCAGGTATATCTTAGATCTTAATCAGGACATTTCTTACTAGACAAACGTCTATAAGCAGACACATATTTTTTTCCCCTTTTACAAAATTATAGTTTTCTTTTTATCACCTATTTTAATCTATCATCCTTAAAGTATTCTTTTTTAATTATCATTAATATGTAAAATGTTGATTTCTCTTTTTGCATATATATCTAACGAAAATTCAGTTTTATCGTACGAAAAGTTCTACTACAATTCTTATACAGAATTTAATTTTCAATTAACATATTAAGTTATAATGTTTATTAATTTGTAATGGCTTTTCACCGTTATCAAATTATTTACATCATAAAATTTTAAGGTTAATATGTTATTAAAGTTATTACAAAATAGCATGACTTACATTCATTTTGAATATTCAAGAAGCAAGTAAATTGCAAATCTTTGCAAATCTTTGTAAATCTTTGAAAGTAGTATCGCAAAATACTGATACACATAACAGAAGCATTACATTTCTAGCAAAATGTTTTCACAAATATAGTTACGTTAAAAATATTCTCTAGATTATTCTCTCAGAATTTAAATGCTTCATTGTTTTAAACAAATCATATTTTGTGAAATTTAGACAATACAAAAATAATAATGATTTTATCACAAAACAAATTAATTTTTCAACTAATCTAGACTCAAACACTGAAATATATATAAATGGTCCCTATAGAAATCTACATATATTCTGTAATGAAACATTTCATTAGATAGCATTAGTTGTTTGATATAAACAACTGCAGGGTTCTATATCCGGTTCATTTCTACTGTGTTTTCATTTAGCTAAATGTGGAGCATGCAGTTACCACGTACGTACAAAATCTAAATTTACCTGTGAAACTAGTTAAATGTTTAATTAGTTTTCTTCGAAAACAATGGAGTTTTGCTAAAAGGAATTGTATAAACACATTTTCACTTCATTGGATAGACTTTGTTAAACAATGCTAAAGTGAAATAAATGCTATTATAAAAAGCACACATTTTCTATGTTATCAAACAATTTTTTTCATGTATAAAGTTTCATAATGTTGGAAATAAAAGTTGATAGCATGCTTTAAATTTTGGTAAATAAACGAGAAAATCTCGAAAAATATATTATTTCTATATATATATATATTTTATAATGGTAATTTTTTTATTTTCTAAAGATCATAACAATTTTTTTTTTTTTTTTTGCACTAGTTCATTTTTATTTTCTTGTATGGTATTTCTTGTATTTGCGAATTTGTTTGGAAGTCAAAAGTGAAGAATATCATGAGTTTAAAAATTTTCAATAAAAGTAAAAAATTATGTCTACTCTTGGTAATAGAGGAAATAATTACAGAATTTGTATTAAAAATAAAGTAAAATGTTTGTTGAAACAACAGTTTATTTTACAGTGTCTCTGCATGTAATTTTTCTAAAGCAAATTAAAATTGAAAAGATTTTTCTTAAATATTATAGTTTAATTTCATTTTGAATCTTGTAACGTTACGGTACATCATTGAAACATGGACTAAATTCTTAAATCTGAAAATTAAATAATTTCGAATACATTATTTTTTTACTTTTACTGTAAAAGAAGTAAAAAAAGTACTTCCTTCTTTGTTAAATCTATTTATTTGTATCTAATTTATGTTACTGTTTAATAAAATAAATATTTTTAAAAATTGAAAATAAAAAGGTTTTAAAAATATTCAATTAGTTTAGATTTAAATGTACTTTCATATCTGTATGCTTTCTTGTGCAGTCTCGAAATTATTTTTAGTCTTATTTAAAAGAAAAACTAAATCAGAAAAAATAGAAAAATCGCTATATGGTGGTTTTTGACATTATTCTGTATGTTTCTGTCTATTTAGCAATAAGCATAATTATTAATAAAATTCATAAAACAATCGAGTCAATTTTCAAAGTGACTGATTTATAAAGAGACAGTTGGAAAAAGTAGTTAAAGATCAAATATAAAAGCTTCGAAAGGTTATTGATTTTTTTTTATGTTAAAAACTAAAATATTTATCAAAAGGCAACTTTCCATAACAATCAGTAGGGTATAATTTAATGCCCTAAATTTCAAAGATTTTTTACAAATTATTTTATAAAATTTTAACTGAACCGGTTATAAATACTTAAAATTGGTTTGCTTATAAATATTGCAAAACAAATCAACAATTTTTTAACAATAAAACATTGCCTTGTATTTAAATAACTTTTGTTAAAATACAGCATTTTAACTGCCGGTTTTGTTCGAAAATATTAATTGTACAGAACTGCTGTATAATCGTAGCATATATTGCAAACTTTGTAAATTATAAGTTATTTCAGTATAATTGCTAATGTGTAAGTGGTGTCATAGACCTCAAACTGGTTGATTCTAAAGTCAGGACAGTTACGCTTCAGTTGGGTATACTGTCTTCTGTTAAAAATCTTTATTTAACAAAAAATGAAGCAAAATACTGACTGGCAAGATATATTATATAAAAAAAAGAATTATAAATAAATATTTTTTATGTAAAAAGAATTAACAATTTAATCGACTTAGAAGTTTTTCAAAATTCCTTAAATTCTTAAATATAGCTTGGAAAAAAAATTAGCATCTTTATTTCACAATTATTATTATATACATACAAATAAACCAATATGAATATTATAACAGTCATACTTATTTATATGTGCATACATTTTTGTACATCATTATATATCTTCAAATAAAAGGAACGAGGAACTTATTAATAATCACACATTTTTTAACACAAAATTTATATTTCTAATAAATGTATCATAGGAATACTTTTCTTACTGTAGACAGAAAGACTAAAATTCTCACTTTTTCAGTTTTTAAAAGAAATATACATATATAAATATATTCATGCATCTGTGTGTTGAGAATGCGTTTTCGAAAACGCACGGTTTTACACTTATATGCATTGTAAGTATATATAAAGTTTTTTTTTCTCTCATTCAGTGATTGATCATTATTTGTTATCAAATAATGTGTATGTTACGTTCTTTTACTGGTCATAGTATTGAGTTGCGGAATAGGTCATTACCGTTTGCTTCTGTGCCTATTTCTTCTTGGTTTTATGGTTGATGATTTTCTTTTTAATTAAGGTAATTAAAATAGGATGTCAAGTGAAAAAAATATTTCCGACTGTTGTTGCTGTTCACGTACAATCGCAATCATTTCAAGAGTGTGAAAATCTATACATGATCATAAGCAAAGATTTCTTTACCGCACTGTTACATGAGAAAAAACAAACAGCAAGAACAACCAAATGTTATGCTTGCGCCAAAGTAAAGCAGCGCAATTTAATACATCTCGGTGCTCTTAATTGTTTTAGCCATCCGTAGTACAACCTTACGGAATGCCGTAAAGAAACGATAATTAATAATACGCTGAAAATGGTTTTTTACTGCATCCATTCCTGTTGAAACAATTCAGAGATGCAATCTTTAAATTATTTTTTTATTTCTATCTTTTTCAATATATTAGTAACATCAAAATGCTAAATGTTCAACACACACATTCTAATGTCTGGTTTTATTATGAACGATCCTTAAACTGCATTTCAGAAAATTAAGGATAGAAGTTTTTGTAATATAAATTGTTTATTAAAAATGTTAAATAAATGGTGATTTTTACTGTATTTTTACATATGACATTTTGTTTATTTTTGCTTAAACTAAATACTTTGTTTGGAAATCCTGTCCTTACATTTATAGAACGCAGTTGTAATTATACTATGTAAAAAAAAAAAAATGTTTCAAAAAGTTCAAAATTGTAGAAGTGTCGTTTTAAAATTTTTATGTTAAAATTAAATTGTAAAAGTTTCACCAAAATAACTGCATTTTTTCTTGATTAAATAATTTTCCATCATAAAATCATTTATTAATCTGTAAAAAAGTATTAAAAATTGCTCAAATTAAACAAAAAATGAAATTTGCGTCTCTTTAATTTTTGAAATTACATGTTTTACTTGCGGTTTCATTAGAAAGCATTATTCTCCACGACGTCCTTATGAACAAGTATCTGGTAATCTGTAATTTAAACACATTTATCAACTCAACACAGCAGTTCAGCAAAAGCGATCCTGATAGACTGATCATCTTTAACAATTTGTTGTAATTTCAAAATGTTAGTTCTGAAAACAGTAATTTAAACAACTTAAAAAGTTTAAAACTTTTGAATTTTTGGAAGTTTCTTTCTTTAAATTGTTCATTACATATCATCGCCCTACAATAACGATAGTCATCACATAGCTAGTATAACAAAATCCACCACTGAAACGCTCAATCGTGAAGTTCTGCCGTATACTCTATTTTATATGGACTTGGCACCCATAGTAAACCCATATTTTCCTGTCAGTATCCAATAACATTTCTATCAACGTGCGGTTTTATATCAATGGCGACATTAAATTAAAAATCAGGTTAATTGATTTATTTGCGTCAATACATAGAAAAACTTTTTGAACAATGTGAAGAAGTCGTAGATATATGTCTACGGAAAATTCATTATAGGTGGAATGGCGTAAAATGTTTCGATAAAATATTTTGTATGCTCATTTTTCCTGACATTCTATTTTTATAAATTAAACGAAAAAAAATCAATCATAAAAATGAAAATTGTTAGAAACGAAAATAAACGGGTATGCCTTATCCCACAACTGAATACATTTTAGAGATATTTTATTTTTTTAAATATAAAAATCATGTCCCATATATGTTATTTAATCACAGTTTGCTGTTGTAATTTCAAAATATTAGGTCTCAAAACAGCGATTTAAACAATATAAAAAGTTTAAACCTTTGGACTTTTTAGAGATGTTACTGCTTATATCTTTATGCTTTAGCTGCTTACATTTTGATTGCTTGTTTTGTGACCTTCTTTCATTACAAATGACAAACTGCAAATGATATATGGGGCCTCTTTTATGATGTGTTACAAGAGGTTTATAATAGGACAGTTCAAGGGGTTTAACAACGGAACAATGTAAAATCACAGGCTCTTTGTGATTGGCTGAAATTCTCAGAAAATACAATTCACATGTCTTATAAAGAAGTATCATTGTATAAATTTTATAAACAAATATATAACAAAGGACGCAAGCCACTCACATTTTACCATCACCGAATTCTAAATTTCTCTTGCTTGATGAAATAATTTGTTGATGCATTATGAGAAATATTATGGCGTTTATTTGAATTTAGCAATGCACTTTATTTTAAAAGGATGAAACTTTAAATAGAATATTACACTATTTCCTGGTCAGAAGTTTAAATTTAAGACTTCAGTCAGTCTAATAGTGGGTTGGAGATATAAAAATATTAATTAACGTATTAAATAAAATTCCATAAGTTTCTCTATGTTTTAGTTTTTCGCGCTTTATTTTTTATTTGTACGTTTTGATTTTAAATTATCAATTATTCCAATTTTAAATTCTTGGATGTGTGTAGCAGAAAATTATCAGACAAAAACATTCTCATGTTTTGCTCAGTGGGAAAATATTAATTTGAAGTATGTTTCCCCTTATAAATGGACACAAGTAACCATCCGTCAATTTCGACCTTCCATTCAAGCTCTGATTTTTCAAAGAGCATTGCTCTGTTTTGACAAAAAGCTCTGATAAATTCAATTCCTAAAAATTACATCCACAGCATTGCTGTTACAATATTATGTGAAAATAAAAAGTAGAGAAATAAAAAAAAGGGAGAAAATTATTTTTCATATTTTGCGAGGAAATTAATATTGAATTAAAATTTAAGTATTGCTAAGATTAGAAGTCAAGCTTCGGACGCTGATGAGCGAAGGCGATCCATATAAACGAACCACGTTGTTCAAAAATAAGGAATCCTTTCTTTGTTTATTTGTGTAATTTGATAAAAGTAGACTTCAGTTTTGGAGGAGTTTCACAGTTGAGATGCGCGTAAATCTTATTCAAAAGGGTTGTAAACCCTTGTCTGTACTTAAACGAACACTGCGAATGGTAAACATGTCAACGTCGATCAGAGCGATATCACGTACGCCGATTTCTCCAAATGGAAACACTTCAGCTCTTCACCAGAAAGCAATTAGGACCTAAGCGTTCTGCAACACAACTTCTGTGTACTAAAAGCTTCTGTGGTTGTCTCGGATGCTTCTCACGTTGTGCTGTTGTTGTCATTGTTATTAATGTTTTTGTTGGCGTTGTGGCTGCAACCGCTTTCTGGATTAACTAGGAATCTCCACAGTCGAAGTTGATGGGCGATTTCCTCATCTCTATCATCTGGAGAATGCCATTCTCTTGTGGTACTTCCATAGCGGCTGGGACGTACGTGGTGCCCGGAATGCACTTGGAGCATTGGCGACGCAAGGCGGGGCGTTGGCGGGAAGCTCGGCACTTGACTGCAAAACGAAGCTCTTCTCCCATTTCTGCGCAAAGTGATTGCTGCAAGAAAAGAAAAGTAGGAAAACAACATGTCACTGTAAATTAGAAAAACTGTTTTATTCCGTCAAATATTGACGGTTTCCACATTGTAAATTCTAATAACCTAAATATCTAATAATCTTTAAAATAACAGTTAAAGAGAAAAAAATCATATTATATCAGTAAAATAATCATAGACAATATTTGGTTAAAGTATTTTAAAGATACGTTAAGGTACTAATGTAACACATATTAATAATAGATAATATGATAAATGTTTTTCCCTAAGTCTTAATAAAATGTATGCCGAATTTTAGTTGTGACCCATTATATGGAGATTTAGAGAAACTCTTTAAAAATATTTTGGATAAAAATTTTTACATCAGTGTGCAATATAAAATATTAGAAATGTAGTAATAATTCATTCTGCATTCTACAAAAATCACTATTTTACAAATATTGAGCACTTTACATTATATTTTACAGTGAAAAGCTGTAAATACCAAATTATATAAGAGAAACAAATATATATATTCAGAAATTTTACACTGGAGAAAACTGGCTGAGAATATGCAATCCAAAACTAACTTTTAAGGAAAATATTATTTAAGGCAATATAATGTTAGACATTAGTTACTAGATGATCATCCCATATTATTCATTTGTGATAAACCATTAATTTTTCTATCAGCACTGCAATACGAATTTAGAAATTTTATATATAAATCTATTGTTATAAAGAAAACTATTAAGTTTAAATTTCTATACTAAAGATAAAAAAATTTAATGCTAGGCAGAAAAGATATTCCCCACACTCAAAAATGGATGAAAAATAGAAAATCAAGATTATAAATTTATTTTAAATTTAAGTTGATTATATTTCAATAGAAAGTTATAAGTAATATAAGATATGAAATTTGGCAATATTTGTTTCTAATGAATGCATGAAATATCTAAAAACTATGGGAAATATTTAAGCCAGTTCTTTAAATCGAATACTGTTCTAACTCTCATATAACTGCAACAATGTCTAACAATATGTCATCCAATATGTTTGTTTATATGGGGATATTTAAGAGATACAAAGTTTGGAAATTATGCAACATCTGTTTAAAATATCTTTGATTTTCTAAAAAGTTTAAAATTTTGTAAACATACTAAAATTAAAAACAGTATTTATTGTTTATTAATTATCCGATTTCTTTCGTTTCCATACACGACAACTACTAATACTTTTAATAAATCATATTCACTGATATCTATAGGAGCGTATTATGCATGGAATAATATACGTGATATTAATATATTGATCCCTATCAATTTCCTTTAAAATTATATAATATGCTGGTTTTAGAAAATGATGTTAAGTATGCTTTTACTAAAAGTTTAGAAATACATTTAATATCATATAAAATTTATCAAAAACATAACCAAAACGAAATTAGATTTATTAAAAGAACATAGTTCTATTTGGGTACTTTTCAATAAAAAGACCTCATAATACAAAAAAGATGCAATACTAATTATTATTTAAACGTATAATAAAATACGTTTTTAAACAATTATATATTCACGTTATTGAATACACATTTTTATAAGCTGTTTCAGACATTTATAATATATTACTGCAGAAAGAAATGAATGAACTATTTTATTAAATAACATAAAACAACGTTTTTACCTTTTTAAATAATTTAGTGTTAATTTTGATGTATCGATTAAAAATGTTATTGATTTAAAAGAGGGTAGTCTATAGCAGTAATTTAAAAGAGTGTGCAAGCTTTGATTTAAAAGAGTGTAGTCTATAGTATAGGTAAGCTATAATGTTTGCGGTCTATTATATCTGTCTACGAAGAATGATTCACTCATGTAATCGTACGAACTGATCATGTACCACACATGGCTACGATTTGAATACTTAATTTGTAAACAACATTATATGCAGTATGCTGCCTTTGAAAGGAGTATCCTTTTTATGCATTGTTTTCGTAATGAATAAAATCCATAGTTTGCAATTTGTGCGCAGTTTGAAATAAATGTAACACATGTTGCTCTGCTTGTTATGATATTTTTATCAAAAAACTCCACCCATGGGTAATAGTGTAGCGAGCTGCTTTATTCAAAGAGATAAATTCCGTTATTCTGCTTACATTTACAATGAAAGCATTTAATAATAGTGTTATTTCTGATCGATAGATTCGTAGTCACAGTTAAATATATATATATTAATATTTTCTGTATTTTAAAATAATAAATTAACAGTAATTCTGTAAGAGTGACATCCATAGACTGTGGTTTAGATATCAAAAAGACGTTTTTTTGTATCACGTATAATTACGCGAGGTAAGCGAAATTTTAAGTAACAATTCTCGGATTTTTGCCAAATCCAATTAACCTATAAAGTAAAGTTTTAAGCAGAAGTTGCATGATTTTCATACTTTATAAAGGTGAAGGTGTTAAAATGTTAGTCATTTCAGGCAGTCAAATCCTCAGGCACATGCAGTTCTTGAAAAGAGATCAATTTAAAAATACCTAAGATCTGATTGAAGAACAAAAATTAACAACAGTAAAAATTGAACAGTCTTTAGAAATGTTAACATATGAAAGAATCGATAAAGCTCTTGAAATGTATTTAAAATGCAAGGGGCACAGCGTGCCATATTTTTATGGAATATCTAACACTATATTAATTAAAGGAGTCTCTCTTCGTACTGATTCCCAACAATTTCCCAACCCTACCATTTGCCATCGGTTTCCACAAACTAGCAACGATGGGCCAACAATCTGTGCTACTTGGGTTTAAGCTATTATTTTTCCCAACAGATTTATTTAACATGTGAAATAGCAAGCTACCGCGAAAATTTAATTTGAAAATAGTGGTGAAGTAAAAATATATATATATATACGGGACACTGCAGCCCGTGTTCAAGTTAACCCTGTATTTGATATTGTTTCATAGAAGAATATGTTTATATATTTTGTAAGACATTTGTGTGAGATTTACAGTTACAAATATTTTCTACAATGCATTTGGAGATACAAATATAGACTTCCTATGATAAATTGGCGGACCATCTTGAAATATTTCAAGAAGCTACAGAAAAATAGAATTTATCAGACACAAATGGGGCAGGAAATGCATTATTTAATTATAAACTAGATTCTGCTAGTAACTACTAGAGATTATGACTTTAATTACTGAATAAATTCATCAAAATACGCGTTACACCTCAGCCAAGTTATCGTGGGAGAACCATAACTTCCATTCCTTCTGAACTATATTGACAAATAAAGAATTATAAAACCAGTTTTATTAGAAGATAATTAATAACGAAAACATTGTCACTGATTACGTAAATATTTAATACAATATATATAGAGAGCAATCATGCATTCTATAAAATGAAGCAACATACTGTAAAACATGCAACAAAAGGAAAATTGCACTAGAACTACAAACAAAGTACAAATATGTTTGAGCAAATATACAATCAGAATTTAATTCTTATGGACAAGTTTTCAATCAAATATAAACCTATGATTATGATTTCTTGAATTGCTATTTTTTTTAAAGAGATTTTCAAAAACAGAAGGAAAAACATTTGGTGCGTACAAAAACACAGTAGGTGCTTCTTATTCGGTACAGCAATGAGAGAAAAGAACAGAGTTTTTCACATATAAATTTCTTATTCCTACATGAAACAACCGTCCTTCGTTAGCTAAAATTATATGACAATTTAACATGCACGCCTTCAAATAATGTTTTAAAAATATTAACAAAGCACTGACAGATTTTGTTTCAGTTTTATTCAAGTTTGCTCCAATAATTGAAATATTTATATGTTTTGAAAATATATATTCAACAGTCCATATGAGTATTATATGTTGGCAATTTTTTTACGTATATTCTTGAAAACATTTACCATCCACATTGATAATATATATATATATATATAAATTTTTATAACATTATTCTTGTTATTTTTTTATATTTCCAAAATATTGCTGTTAAAATGTTAATATTTATTTTATATTATAAATATTTCAAATTAATTGGTAATTACTGAAAATACTTTGATATGAATATAAAATGCAGCATGGTGCATTTCTGAGCCAGTAATGTTTTTTCAATTAGAGTTATTGCATTAAAAAAATTACTTATTGAAAAACTTAAAGCTAAGTAGTTTCTAGTCTGATTTTCAGAACCGAAGAAAATTATTTCATTAGATTTAGCCTTCGGAAAATTTAGTTTCTTTGTTCAAAATAACTCCAATTGATAGATGACAATTAACATTTTATGCCTGAATATCTATGAATAAGATGTTATGTTAAATTTTAATGTTGAAATTTTGATAACATGCTCAAGAAAGAATAGCTGATAAGGAAATATTATCATTCAAAACACTGAAACATATTGAATTTAAATAATTGCATGTCATTTCTGACACAATTCAATACCCATACAAGACAAATGTTTGATCTGAAGTCCTGCATCGGGTCGAGTAGCCTGATTTAATCCGAACTCGACCTGCCCAGTGGATCGGATAAAATTGGTTTAAAAGTGGATCGAGTTAAAGGTAAAATTGAGATAATTGGAGACTACTTTTTTATAATTATATTATAATATGAATTAATAGTCTTCCTCGGCTTATTAATGGTATTTCTCCAATAGCTCGGCTGCTATTGTGGGTCAACGAAAATATTTTTGGAGATTTCAGGGTAGACTTAGTACAAAAGTTACTGAAAATACTTTGATATGAAAAAAAATCGCAGCATGGTGCATTTCTGAACCAGTAATGGTTTTTCAATTGGAGTTATTGCATTAAAAAAAAATCCCTGACGGCTCGGCCTACAGGCACAGGTAGATTTCGAAGACGCAGACCGTGGGGCGCCTGATTGTCGGGAATTGCGGAAGAAATGACCTTTTTTACGATGATGCGGCAGTTTGAACCGCCTACTTCGAAACCTAACTTGTTTGCAGGCGGATTCGGCAGGGATTTTTTTGTTTTTAATTTTTTTTTTTTTTGGTATAACGGTTGGTCCTATAAAAAACTTGTCAATATAAAAGTTTTAGATAATATTAAGAGGATTTATAATAAATTTAAGCGGATTTGAAATCTTGGGAATTGACGAAGTTATGCATTTTTTTCTTCTAACACCTCCCCCCCTCCCCCCCTCTTAAGACAATTTTTAATTATATCAAAAATCTGTCATACATAAATTTTCGGCCCTTCTCCTAGAAGTAATAATAACTTCAAACGGATTCGATACGTATCATAATTAAGAAATTATGGTTTTTTTTCTGTTTTCACAAAAAGCCCCCCCCCCCCATCCCCCCCCCCTGGTTCGATTTTGCCCATTAACGAACTTGACCGAGATTTTATGCCTCTTGATTTTATGTATCAGTTTCGAACAGATGCGGGAGTTGGAACCGCTTACTTCGAAAAATAACTTGTTTGCAGGCGGAGCCGGCAGGGTTTTTTTTGTTTTTAATTTTTTTTTGCTATAACGGTTGGTCCTATAAAAAACTTGTCAAAATAAAAGTTTTAGATAATATTAAGAGGATTTATAATAAATTTAAGCGGATTTGAAATCTTGGGAATTGATGAAGTTATGAATTTTTTTCTTCTAAACCCCCCCTTCCCCCGCTTAAGGCAATTTTTAATTATATCAAAAATCTGTCATACATGAATTTTCGGCCCTTCTCCTAGAAGTAAGAATAACGTCAAACGGCTTCGATACGTATCATAATTAAGAAATTATGTTTTTTTTTCTGTTTTCACAAAAAGCCACCCCCATCCCCCCCCTTGGTTCGATTTTGCCCATTAACGAACTTGACCGAGATTTTATGCCCCTTGATTTTATGTATCAGTTTCGAAAAGATGCGGGAGTTGGAACCGCCTACTTCGAAAAATAACTTGTTTGCAGGCGGAGCCGGCAGGGATTTTTTTTTTGTTTTTAATTTTTTTTTTGCTATAACGGTTGGTCCTATAAAAAACTTGTCAATATAAAAGTTTTAGATAATATTAAGAGGATTAATAATAAATTTACGCGGATTTGATATCTTGTGAGTTGACGAAGCTATGATTTTTTTTCTTCTAAACCCCCCCTTCCCCCCCCCCTTGGAGCCATTTTTAATTATATCAAAAATCTGTCATACATAAATTTTTGGCCCTTCTCCTAGAAGTATTAATAACTTTAAATGGATTCGATACGTATAATAATTAAGAAATTATGGGGTTTTTTCTGTTTTCACAAAAAGCCCCCCCACCCTCCCCCCCTTGGTTCGATTTTGCCCATTAACGAACTTGACCGAGATTTTATGCCCCTTGATTTTATGTATCAGTTTGTAAAAGATTAATGCAGAATTTTTCCAGTTATCGTGGTCAGAAAAAAGTGACATATATAGATATATAGATAAATAGATAGATAGATAGATAGATAGATAGATATATAAAGTTTTGAACTGGGGGTGGTTTTGGGTTCTGGGAGTCATGATCGGCGTAGATCTGCAGAAATTTTTCAAAATTTCCAACTTAGGTGAGAATGTAATAGGTAGTATTTCTTACGAAATCTACCTAAAATTACTTATTGAAAAACTTAAAGCCAAGTAGTTTCTAGTCTGATTTTCAGAACCGAAGAAAATTATTTCATTAGATTTAGCCTTCAGAAAATTTAGTTCCTTTGTTCAATATGACTCCAATTTATTGATGCCAATTAACATTTTATGCCTGAATATATATGAATAATATGGTGTGTTAAATTTTAATGTTGAAATTTTGATAACATACTCAAGAAATAATAGTTGATAAGGAAATATTATCATTCACAACACTGAAACATGTTGAAGTTAAATAATTGCATATCATTTCTGACACAATTCAATACCCATACAAGAAAAATGTTTGATCTGAAGTCCTGCATCGGGTCGAGTAACCTGATTTTATCCGAACTCGACCCGCCCAGTAGATCGGGTAAAATTGGTTTAAAAGTGGATCGGGTTGAAGGTAAAGATGTGGTAATTGGAGATTACTTTTTTAGAATTATATTATAATATGAATTAATAGTCTTCTTTGGCTTATTAATAGTCTTTCTCCAATAGCTCGGCTGCTATTGTTGGTCAACGAAAATATTTTTGGAGATTTTAGGGTAGACTTAGAACAAAATTTTTGGGTTTAGCTTAGATATAATAAGACATGCGCAGAACTCCAGTTTGATCAGATTAACAAGATATGAAATTTAAAAAAATAATATTTCGAGGGTTCACGAATCTACATGAAATTGTAATTGATAAAATATAAACATAAACATAATCAAATAACTGGTGATTCAACCAGCGAATATCGTTAAAAATCGAATTTGCTTCGAACAATAAGCCATGTGAGATTTGATTGTATTGATTTACAAATGATATATTTTTTTCATTTCTAGTAGGCTGTAGATATTCTTAAACATATGTAGCATTTGTAGAAGGGATGGATTTTACTCGAATACAATTTAATAATTTTTAATAAAAGAAGCATTTAATTTTGTCTTGTATGTAGACAATTATTTCTCAAAATTTTGATTCACATGTAATATAAGCAGCTGTATTACTTTTAAACACTGAAAAGATTATAATAAAAAACAATACTTAAAAGAATTTTTTCAGCACATTTTTTCGATACTGTAAATTAAAATATTCCTAAAATCGTATAAAACTTCTACTAAAGTAAAACATCAATGAAATATTTCCATGCCTTGAGATGTAAAAATATTAATGTACTATTTCATCACATTAGGAAATTGCTAAAATCTTGGATGTTTAAAACTGTAATTAGAGTAAAAAAGTAAAAAAAAGTTTTTATGTTGGTAATGTAGCAACGAATTCTATTCAGAATGGCATACATACTTATTAGTCCCAAGATTTTATGTACAAGATTTTCATCGGAAGGTAAATCTTGCAGGATAATTTTAATTTTAACTTATATTTCTCTTATAAATCGCAGAAACGTCTGGAGATAATCGCTTACATAAAGGTTTTAAAATGCTTTATTTTATCAAGCTCGATGTTATAATTGAATCGGTGATTGTTGAAGGAAACTAAATCCATATAATGACATTTCTCCTTTTAAGATGGTTTCAATGGTTTTTCATTTTTATTGAGCGTTTCGTGAAGAAAGGTCCGTGTACTACTTATGCATGTTTAGGCGGGAGGAACTTAAAGTTTGAGTGTTGAAAGGCACTAGGTTCATGACTTAGAGAATTTCAAAACTAGGACTTAGTTCTTTAAAAACCACCGATTCAATTAATGAAATTAAAATTTTGGGTTAATTTAAGTTTAAAGGTATACCCCAAACGTTTTAATAGACGGCGATTAAAGATGACATTAATAGCAATTAACTAGCGCAGATATCGTTAAATTTCAACTTCGTTTTCGCAAACTAGTAGACAGTGTTTTCATTTTTGAGAGTTGTATAAAAATGTTGCCTTTAAATAACACGTTATTAGATTTTATTGGCGTCACACAATGTTTCTTACAGCAGATAGAAAAAAAACTGCGCTTTGAAAGAAAGTTTAGCAGCAATTTTAATTTCTCTATAACAGAAAATAATCAGTGTGAAATAATTGCATTTTTGGAGATAATAATACAATTCTGAAATATATATATATATGCAGTCCCAGTAAAAAATTTGAGGACAATAGAAAAATATTCAGATATTTGGAAAATGAGTAAACTATTGAATAAAATATTTTTTATTAATTTTATTAAGCTGAAATCCAAGTAAAATATATAACAAAATCTATCTTTGAATATTTTTCAGCTAAACAAATTATAGCACACAGAATTGAATATTTTATCCTGAGTAAAAGCTTTACAGCCAAAGGCAATTTTATTAAATCTATATATATAAGGGAAAGTAGTGTAAAACAGGGTACCTAACGGTTTTACTTTGTTTACAAAAGTCCGTACGGTTGAGAAATCAGAACACCCGACAAAAGCTGGGCTATTGAAAAACCACACCGGTTGCCACAGGACAAACCTTCTCTTATTGTGAAAAGGCCTTTCGTAGGACCATTTGAAACAGCTCCGAATTTTTGTGGTAGGCTAAAACCGGGTACTAAATATAAATTTAGTTTTTATATTTCTAGTAACAAAAAGCTTTATTCTATTAAATTTTTAATCAAATTTTAAAACATATTCACATTTTTTTAAGTTCAGTAACCTTTTGTTTTTCAGGATTTCTAACAATTTTTAATGTCATGTAATGGCTTTCTCAGCATTTACTTCTCGTATCCACTACACTCATCATGTGTCCAGTCTTTTCAAACTGAACATTGCATCCATCCTTCAGCACCTGTTGAGTGAAGAAACAATTCATTGCAGAATTCAATGTAAAACCATGGGTACGCGGTTTGGACCCAACAGACGATCAACAATCAAAATATTTGTTTCTTGGCATCAATATATCGTGTGAAATCTATAAAAGACTGTGGTTTACATACCTAAATCGTTCGTTCAGGCTTCATTTATTTGAAGAGCAGAAAACGTGGCAAAAAATTAAAACTTTTGAGGTGAATTTCTTTCCAATAGCACTTCACGGACAGCAAAAGCCGATGTCGCCAAGAGATGTAGTTAAGATGTGTGCTGCGCACAGAGCAGCACTCATCAGCGAGAAGACAGGGTACTTACTTTAATCCTACCCGGTTTCACCCTACTCTCCTCTATACTACTTGTTTGCACGTAACTTTTTTATAGGTTAACATTTTTCAATAAAAGTTCAATACCTCTTAAAATCATTTTTTCTTTCTTATTTGTACTTAATGATTAAGTTTATTTTCTCTGCTATTTCCCGAAAGGAAAAAAAAGAAAATAATGAGTATTTCATATATTGCATTAAAGATGAGGGGATATAATTTTTTTAATAAACATTGGATCATAAACGATTATCATGGGAGGAAAAGCCGTTTGTAGACTTAGTGCTTTGTCCACGAGAGAAAAAAAATATTTTGTAAATCATCATCGATCGGAAAATATACAACGAATACGACCATAATTATCAAAAAGTAGGATTAAATGCTTGCCAGAAATCAAACTATATTACAGTTACTCCATACGATAGTTTACTATATGCAGCGAAATTGCTAAAGCATTAGTTACTGAAGAAGCATAAAATATAGGCATTAGATAATTGGTTTAGCAAGTTATTACTTGGTATAAACAATGTTTATGAGCATTTAATTCCGTCGGAAGAATTACAGACTTCGAATGGTTCTGTTGTATCATTGGTATTGTACCATTGAAGAGAAAAATAGATTATTGCTAAGAACCAATTATATAGATGGTCCGTTGTAAGATAGGGAGATTTTCCTTTAACTGACGTGGAGATTCTATTGCATTAGCTTCTTTCAAATGATACAAAATATACCCAGGCACAATTTTGTGTTAAAAGTAACACTTCTGGTATGATGATTTTACCTATAAGACAACAACCTATCCATAGAAGTCGTAACACAACAATTGTTTCCAAGCTAATAATGTGACAATTTGGAATGGTCAGCCAGATATTTTGATCTAAATATAATCCTACAGAACTTGTAGGTTCATCTGGCAAGGAGAGTTTATCAGCCTAGAAGATAATTTACTTTGTCTAAAAAATTCAAATCCACAATTAGAAATTAAAGGTATAATATTGATCCTTCAATTTGTCAAAAACACGTTACATTAAAAAAATTAAGAGTATTTTAAGTAAGTGAAAGGAATTGTACCCGTACAAGTTACTAAAGACTTCTATCTAAATTATTATAGGCATTTAATTCTATTGGTTTAAAATTTTAACTTACACTGAAAAGTTTCATCATGTATGTTATGATGTTTTATTTGTATTAAAATATTCAGAGATTTTTTTACTAGTATCTAGGTGTAAAGATTGAACTACGATAATATTTTAGATCCTGATTTACCCACTTTTCCCTGGCTTTGATGCTTTTATTTAGACTGTATATTTTTTCGTTTTAATACTTCTGACTTTGCGGCAAATTTTCAAGCCTCGTGTAGCATAAGCAGTCATGCGAGATATAATAACTACAATTTTTTCTACCATGCAAGCATGCTTTTTAAAATTTGTGATAAAATAGAGTTGATTCGCAAGAATCAAAGAAAATTACTAAAAATTTTAACAATGAGAATTTACCTGAAGGTAACTGCGACCGTAACCGCTTCCGTACTTCTGAAAATTAAAATGTGTTTTCAATTAAACTTTTTCGATTTCATAATTTTATTTAAATTTGATGTTAATAATTTGATCTACTGTGTTCATTTTTACTCCAAAAATTTTATTTGTAAGAAAACTGTTTGTATATTTTAAAAAGTTTATGAGAAGGTGTTCTCTCTCTCAGAATTAATGGTAATATTACATTACTTAGTTAAAAGTTCCAACTTAAGCAAATTTAAACGTATGATTAGCATAATTTACACTTTTGGGTATAATTGAAAAAAAAGTACAACTATTTACTTTTCAAATGCAAAACAAACATTCTTGATCATTATGCCAATTTTCATTGCAAATAAATAAAATGACTGATATGTGTTCATTAAATGTGTCCGAAACACATGCTCTACAATGAAATTTAACATTAGCATAAAAGTTGATAGAGACCTCCTAAAAAGTTTAAGAAGTAAAATTATACAAACATTAGAATGCGTTAAAAATACACAGAAAATTGTAACTTTAATACCTATACATAAATTCATTCAATAGAAAGAAAAAATTACTCAAAACAATGTGAATGTACCTTACATAACAAGTTTGCAATTAATTTCATTTAAATAAAACATGCAAAATTTATAAGAAATTATTTGAATTTGTATGTAATGAATGCAAATACATCACGATTGGTTTGCACGATATTATTATTTTATGCCAAAATAAATCACCAAGTTATAAAAAAATTCTTAAAGATTTTCCGTTGTAGTAAATTGAGCTCTGCGATTTTTTTCCGCTTCTTTCATTAAAATGTGAAATATCAAAATCCAATAGTTTTAAAAATAATATTATTGTGTTCTTATATTATTATTTCAATTTAATTCAACATTAAAGATCAAAACATTATACCCGCTTTATATTTATCACTGTTTAACACTTTTCAACATAATGAAAAATTATTTATGACTCCGGTTTGTCTGATCGTAAGCCTGTAAGCTACCTGTTTCTCCGGCCGTGCGAACATTTATCCGGATTGCCAAGTAATTGATATATGTTATTTAGGTTTACTATGGCATGCTTTTATTGAAAATGAAGTACGTAGAAATTACAGTTTGTCTACAGGAGCTCTCGAAATAATTTCGTTACAATATGGTCTATGGGGAAATTCATTTGCAATCTATGTTAATGATGTTACGCTATTTCAAATCTATTGAAATTTATATACATCACTCAGGTGCCGTGCAACGTGCCTGCTGTTCAATATGGTGTGCATAACATGTATCCTTTATGAACACACAAAATAATTCGGTTACAATAGTGTCAATAAGCGGTAATTGCTGGAAGTGCATCTACAGATTCGGTATACATTTTTAAATTTGTGTAATATTATTTGGTGTGTGTATAAATACTACACATCAGATATAGGTCTACACAAAGAATTCGATTACGTTTCTATTTATTGAATGAAATTGCTGAGGTGGATTTTTAACTGTTTTGAGTTTTCTTATTGAATCAAACTTTAACATTAGTATGTATGCAAATCCATAGGTCATTTAAAGGGCTGCACAGAAAAAATCGGATATTTTTACGACTGTAGATGTTAATAGCAGAATATGGGTTTTCAAATTTGTTATACGCTTAAAAAATTGTTTACTTAGATATTTCGCTTTATTACACTGTGAAGTTTGGTTACATTATTCTGAATGAGCTGGAAATGGTTTCATAATCTATTCTGATGCATTATTTTTCTTTCTTTCTTTTTTTGTGTACGTAATCTATTTATGTACTCCTTTTCTAATTTAAGGGTAGTATTTTAAATTACTACAAATACATATTTTTGTTTGCAGGAATTACTAAACTTATTAACTCACATGATTAAACTATATAAAACACGTTCTTACAAGAGATGTCATTAAAAACTTTTTACATGCTACCTAAGTGGCATCATAAAATGGAAAAATATACAATAACGGAATCATATGATTATGCTTTAACTCTTCACTATAACATAATTGCATAATATATTTTTTATTCAAAAAGTTAAATCTACTTTCGCCTTTACTTTAAATAACATGCTGGTACGGAAATTAATTTGTATTTTTCTCATTTAGTGACCCTCGTGATAATTTTTTCAATATTTTTCTATGAATGTAAGAAACTTAAAAATATGTTCAAAGTAATTCTGTACTATACCTCTTTAAAATATATTGGAAAATATTTGCGTTTGCTTTATTTGCCGCACTAAAATTTTATTTCTCTTTTTGGTTACCTTTTATGTAATTAGATACAATGGTTGTACTGTTTATTGCATGTAATAAGTTTATTATCAGTATGCATTGATTCAATATTGAAGGGTATTAACTTGGCGATATTCCCAATTCTGCATAAATAATCAAAATTTCATGGATTTTCAATTTTGTTTGAATTTCTGTGTCTGTAGTTTATTTCAATCAAACAAAGTACGTAGCTAACACATTTCGTAAAATAATATGACATTTCTTAAATTTTTATTTAATCTACTTTCTAATACAGTAAGTGGAATACAAGCAAAAAATGCATGTTTTACATTCACTATGCATAATTTTCAAAATATAAAATTATTCTTAAATATGTAAAAGTTAATTCAAATTTCATTATTTCATTTTCTTCAAAAATCAAAATCAAAAATATTATAGTTTTATGATTACTAAAAAGTTTTCTTTATATTTTTAAATAACATGCATTTACACTACACGTTCATGCTATTGGAGATAGTTTATTAATATTAGGATTTGGTGAAGGTTTTGAGACAGAAAATAATTAATTGAAATAATATTCTTTCTCAAATAAGTTTATATATAAAAAATTGCTTTTAAGAATGTTGATTAGTTTTTGAAATATTTTAATAAATTGATAAATGTTTCATTATTTTTAACGCGATTTTAAAATTTTACCGCAGCCTAGTAAATATAAAAATGTAAAAAAAAATGTCCATTTTAGTTAAATTTCAAACATTTTCTAATAAAAAACATTCCATTTATCATTGTGTTTAAAATATTTGGAACAGACGTCGCAGACGCATCGGGTTTGGCGCAATTTTTGTTTTGCACCATTCTGGGGAGAAAACCCCCTTTTCAAATAAATGTTAGGCCTAGCTTGCAAAAGCAGCTTGTTAGTTTTATTTCATTATGACACAGTTTATTTTATTATAAAACATGTACAATTTTTATTAGAAACAAGCACAAATTATTTTAATAAACACCCACGATGGTTAGTTTATTATAAAACACGTACAATGATTAATTTATTATAAAACATACAATGTTTAATTTAAGCGTTTTGCCCGTATTTTTTCCGTTCCCCAAAAACAACTTAAATCGGATCTAGACAAAAATATTTTTTACAAAATGTGTTTTAAGATATTTGTAAAATGAAGAGATACGAAGTGTATTTTAGAAACAAACGGAGAAAGAAAATTGTAATTATTTTAAGTTTTACAAATATATGTATGAAAATGAAGGAAAACCCTCAGACGCTCAGAGGGTTAATATAAAACATTCACAATCTACTCAACCGGGTTACCATAGAAAACAAAATCTTGCCAAAATCGCCGGGTTGTCCAGGTATAAAATCACGCGCCAAAAAGATACCCCGCTGCATCTACGACATCTGTTCCAAAATTTTTATTTTTCGATACAAAGAATGAAGAAATTCATCTGCCTACCTACCCTGGCGGACTGCGCGCTCTTCTTCGAGTTCCAACAAAACTCCCCGATTGCTGTGAGTACGGCGACCGCCAGTCCACACATCAGCACGACGAACACTCCTCCAATGTTATCTACACCTAAAGCGTTGGCTTTGCCGTCCTTGTTTTTGTCGTCTCTGGAACATGTGATTCCAGGACTCTTCCACCACTTGTTATACAGCATCTGGATGACACCTTTCTCCTGGAGGTCCAAGATAGCGAGGGAAATTTTATCACGCCATGGGGAGCCTGGAATAAGAGGATTCATTTAAAATCACGATTTTATTCAAATAAAATATAAACCCTTTGTTGCATACAATCCACCATATTGGACAAAACTGCTATTTTCTGCCTATCCATCATATTTCATTTACATTTCCTATTCACAGCTTATGCTACTCTGTGACATGGGTCATAGGACTTTTAAACCTTGTAAAGATCTTTGACAAAATATATATGCAGGGTTCGTACGGATCAGGGATTTTTCCAGGAGTGTCACCAGTATTTTCTTTATAGAAAAAAAAATCTAGGTTAAACTCGCGAAACTTCGCTTTCTTTTAAGGAGAAATTTTCTGTATGAAAATACTGGTGACAAAGAATTTCTTGGTCGTAAAATTCCAGAAGCCGTACGAACACTGTATATATTAAAGAATAATAATTTCTGAACATTTTAAAACAGAATGAATGGAGGATACTTCTAATAGTTGTTAAATATGGAATATTTTCGAAGAGATAACTTTAAAGTCATGTATATCAAAATGTAACTTTGAGGCGTTGCGCTCAAGATAGTTTAAAAACTTTTCAATATTTTTCATGAAAACTTCCATATATATAGTGTGCTTGATAAAATGAACCTATTTTTTGTATTTTTTCTGTTGACATTTTTTTCTTAGTGTTATAATGATAAAATTATATATATATATATATATATATATATATATAAGCAAGATACAGTTTCATTTTTAAAACATAACAATGCTATAAATATATACATTTCTTTTAGGCTCGGCATAGGAACAAGTAAAACAACTATAATTTGATACGAGAACTTTTCTTTTATATGCAGAAATTCTTTTGTAATCATGCGCGCAACTGTGATTCCAATTTTATGCTCGATGTGTTAAAAAAAAACTTTAACAACTTGTTTTCCCCATAATGATATACACAAAAATGAAATAAAAGAAGAAACATGTTTTTATTATCACCTTTTAAAAGTTTTTTTTTTGTAATGTATGCATTTTTAAATATAAAATGACAAAAATAGTCATTTTTTTTCCCTTTCCAACATTCAAAAAATATTACGACCCCTTAAATACTAAAAGAAAGCAAAGACAAAAATAATTCAGTCCATCATACAGTTAAACAGTAATTAATAAAAAATATGATTCATATGTTATCGTACTTGTGTAAACGAGTAGCAAAGCAGTATTAAAGCCATATCAGACAGGATAAGATAAAACATTTATTTTTCTGAGAGCAGTTTCAATTTCGCAAGTGAAAGTGTTTTTCATAAGAAAAAAAGTTATTGCAAATAAAATCGAAAAATTTAAAATATACCTGGTTAGAAATCAAAACCTCAATTATCCTATGCAAAAATAAATAAATAAATAAAATAAAAATATAGAAATGCTAACGAGGAATAAAAAAAAAAAAAAAAAAAACACTCCTATAATATTAACATTAGCTTCCGAGTGTCGTCACGTGACTAGCGTAGACCTACATGAACTTACACTAATCACGTGAAACACACGCAAAGCTATTGTTAAATCTATAGAAGCGTTCTTTTGCAATTTCTGACTTGCATTTGAATATTTTTAAATAAATTTATGTTGTATAGGATAGCTGAGTTTGATCTGTAACGTTGTTAGTTTGTATACTTTCGAGTTTGGATGGATTTTCTTTTATGAGGCTAGTTTTAGTTTTGGAACCGATTCCGAATACTCTAAACATTCTGCAGCCACAGCAGATAACTATGTGGGGTCTGTGTAACATTTGTGTTCATTCGCGTAAGAATATGACCTACATATGTGGAAATATAAGAGCATATTTTTCCTGTAGAACACGAAGGGTTTTCAACAATCGTTATGGACAATTTCGGAAAAATGGCAAAGTGCAGAGTAAACAAATTACGGCAATTAGAAGTAAAATATTTTAAGTATTTAATGAAGTATAAGTATTTGTATGAATTACCTTGTAATTGAGCATGCGCAAATAATTTTTTTCTTCATAATGGAATAGTAAACTATAAAGTGTAACTCCTATCAAACACCTCCTAGCAAAACATCAATAAAAATGGCAAAAAAAAAATGAAGTATCGGAATTTGTGGAAATTTTCTTATCACTGAGCTACTGTTAGAAAGCAAATGAAATTCATCTCACTACACACCTGGACAAAATTATAAACTCTGAAAATTTTAAATTTGTTTAAATCATAATATAAATAAACTTAACTTTGCATTAATAAAATAAAGATGAATATTTATAAAAAACATCTAAACTTAATATAACTCATAAATAAAATGGAGCAAATAATTTAAATAAGAACATAACTCAAAAATAACATTATGTGAGACCTCGACTAAATTATAAACTCAAAGTTATGAATTTCTATATTCTGATATTTTTGATCTGAATAAATGCATTTTATGATAAGAAGCAAGTAAATAGAGTCATTAAGGATCAATACATTTCAATACATCAATGCATTTTTTAATGCATAAAAGGGAAAATCATACTGTTCTTTTGATAACTGCTGAAGCTTTAATTTTTAAGTATTAGTTGTGTTATAAGAAAAGTAATTTTTATAACTTAATCAGGTATTAGGTAGTTATCCTCAAGTATTTTGTTAACGGTATTATTTAGTTTTTACTTTAAAATGTTTTTTACACTGAGTACAGGTTTTGGATAATTTTTGACAAGCTCGTGTTAATACTTTCACTAAACTCCAGGTTTCACTACAATATAAGCATTATTTAAAGTAATAAAATTCTATTGATTTAATGCATTTTTAATGCGCTGGGCAATGAATAATACTCTCAAGGATTGCATTCATATTTGTAATTCAGTTTTTTATATTCACTGTAGAAAAATTAGTTTTTCTTAGCATTTAAAACAAAATGCAGAGGAAAAAACATTACAGATTTGCCATTTTGCAAAACTGTCAGAGGGTTAAGTGTCTGACCACCGGAGAATAAGTATTTTGCTTTTACATTTAATTTAACAGTGGGAAAATAAAACCACCCACCATAAAATCTGCGATATGAGAGGTCCTCGTTTTTTTGACTTCTCACAAAAAAACTAAATATCGCGTGTCTAAACTAGACTATAAGACTTTTGGTGTCATTTAATACATGAATTCAAAATCTTTTCCAAAAATATCCAATGAGTACTGTTGTCATTCTCAATATCAAGGCTCTGTGAAGCAGGATTCTTCATTTACACAGTTGCAAAAACTAAATGTAAAAGTTGCTTTAATGTGGAATCAGACATTCGGCTGTAATTATCAGAAATTCAGACAAATATCAGAGAACTGTGCAAAACGGTACATTCATATGTTTGACATATTAAACGTTTATATTGCATTGCTAACTTTTGATCTATTGAAATTTAGAGAATTATGTATGTGCAAGTTTCTACGATACCATGTGCGTTGGTGGTAATTAAAACAAATCGGATATTACGGTAAAAGTTTCAAAACACAATTTCATTGCATTGTCAATTGGTTTTGCCAATTTAACGAGTTTTTTATTCAACATATGTAACAGTATGTCTCAGTAGCATTCTTTAATCAATATTTAAAGCAAAGGTTAATTTTTGGAAATAGTGGTTGTTAGTTTTAATTTTAAAAAAAATGAAATTGAAATTGGAAAAATTCATATTTTTAAAAAATTTATATTCGTCACTGCTCCAAAAGCAATTTATCTAAACATCATTAACTTTCAAAACGTAGGGCGCTGTTGACGTAAAGGGCTTTGTCATACAAACGTATTACATAAAGAGCTCTACGAGTTAAAAAGCTTGGGAACTACTGCTCTAGATATTCAACAAAACGTCTAAAATTTAATGTGCCCGGATACTTTTAACCATTTGGGTTGGAACAACACATTAAAAGTCAGTGAGATTATTAAATATGATGACATTTGTATCACAAGTTTCTAAAGCTAATTGTTTTAAAGAAACAATGTTCCAAATATTTTGTCAATCTTTCGTATAAAATCGTTAAACTAATGCTATGTAAAAAAAATTGTGTCAATGCCACTAACCCATAGGTGTCGCTATACCATATCCTTTCGAATCGAGAAGGCCTCCAACCTGCGTGAGGTTGCAGTCCCTCTGAACCATATAGTCTAACATAGTGGACTCCATAAGAAAAGCGTAGTTCCCCTCCAGAACCCGCTGCACCCCTTCCTCGTAAGAACTGACGAACACTGAGGGACGAGTCTCCATAAAACGCCACATTTTCAGATATGTTTCAATTTTTGAATCCTGAAAAAGAAGAAAAAATGCAAAAAAATACAAAATTTACATGAAATCATAATAACACAAAGCATCGCAAAATAAATTTCTGCTTATCGATTTTTTGTAAGACACAATGCATAATGTTATTGTAAATAAACTGCAGGGGAATACTACATACAATAGACACTTCGATAGTTTTCTTTTATTCAATTCCTACTATTAGTTCACACTCTCCCTATATACATTTATATATCTTGTTCAAATTTTCAATCGTTAATAAAATACTTGTTATTCATCCACTCAAGTTCAAATACATTTTTTAAAACTTGTAGTGACTGACACTTGATGTTAATACAGTTTTTTTTTCAAATATTAATTCATTAATTAAATTTAATTAATTAATTTTAGTTTTTGCATCATAAAAACCGACTAAAATAAGTAGGAACGCTTAAGACAGCGGAATATCTATATGGCGTAGTGGTTGAAACTTCCAGTTTATTATACGGAAGATTGCGGATTCGATTCTCATCGAAGCAAGGTTTTGTTATTTACACAAAACTAACTCTTGAAATGCGAAAAAAGAAAAAGCAGAAATATATCTAGGTTGTATGTAATTATGAATTGACTTATTTTTTTTTATTACTTGTTCGTGCCCGGACGATAAATTGCCATTTTTCTTAATTGCCTTCATTGACACGGTATTTATTACTTTTATTTCTGAGTATATTACAAATTCTGCTTTCATGATTAAATTAAATGCTTTCAGTGCATAATATTTTTTCTCATTAAAACACATTTTTTGGAAAATAAAAGTGGTGATTTTTTTTTCTAATGTTTGTTTTCTCTGTTGATGTAACTGATTGTTTAACCAAATGTGGCATGGTGTGTCATCACAAAAACCAAATATTATACGTATGGAAACATTTGCGACGAGATAAACGAAAAGTACCAAAATGTCTTCTTATTCCAAGAAATCCAGAATATCCCGTTCAGTTACTAAATTGCCCTTTTCATAAAGTATAACAACTTCAAATATTCGAACGTCATCCTGATCGACGTTACGAAATAAAATATTATATTTAAGGGAAAAAAAATCTTATTGAAATATACATTTTCGTATTCCTTTGTAAAAATAAAATTTTCTTGAATTTCAAATGTAAAACAGCGTTAATATATATATATTTAATTGGAATTTTTCAAGCGTATATTTGGTTAATTCTAAGTTGGTATTTACGGTTTATAGTAAAATTGTTAATTTTGTTGGATGTGTTCAATTAACACACCTAAATATAGTTGACTTCTTTAAGTAAAATAATTCCTATAAAAAAATAAACTCAATGTAATTTTATTAAATTAACTAACATTAGGCCCATCTTTTTGTTAAAAAAAGGTATTTTAGTAATATAAGTTCCCAAAATGATATTTTAAACTCTAACATAGTTGAAAAGTGTTTATGAATTCGGTTTGTCTGTCTACCGTTTGTGAACCGTATGCCTGTCTGTCCGTGCTCTAACTCTCGTAAATATTCTCGGATTCTTCAATCCACAGTCGTATATATAGCGAAGAAGCAGAGGTTTGAAGGTTAAAACTGATGACGCTCTAGCAAATTGAAAGCGCTTTTGTGCAATGGTAAATGTTTTTATTTGAAACTTTTTTACATTTTTGATAATGAGGGACGTTTTTAATGAAAAATTTTAACCATTTTTTGCCGAAACGTCAGTGAAGGCTTACTGTTGAGACCCGAAAAGTTTTTGGTTTCTGTCTGTCTGTTTGTCTGTTTGTCTGTTTGTCTGTCTGTCTGTCTGTTCCGCGATAACTGCCGTAAAAATGATCCGATTAGGTTGATTTTTGGTGGGTATGTTGGTGAGATACTCGGAATTAGCTGTATAGTTTTTGGTTAAATTTGGTTCATTCGTTCGAAAAATAGACAACATTTCTTTTTAAATCATAATGCTTTCCTATGGGACTGCAGACGATTTTCAAATTTCATTTTTAACTGAAATGGAAATCGCATATTTGAATAATGGATTTCAACGTAAAATTATGGATGTTGATTTTCGATATGGAGGTTTTAAATATATCGAATAATTTTGAAAAATTGACGATACATTTATTAGAATTGAGATAATAATTGTTTAAATGATTGGAAATTTTTTTGCATCTGTTCCGGAAATATAAAGCTTTTATTTTCATGTTTTTTACAAATTTTAAAATGAATTTTTTTTTTAACTTTTCTCTTTAATTTATCAGTTGCCTAGCAACGATATTTCAAAGAAGATAAAAATAATAAAAGCAACACGCACTATTTTGTTCCAATAATTTATTAGCAAAATAAATTATTTTTGTATTCTATTGACATAAATGAAGAATTTATTTTAATACAAGTTTTTTTTTTAATCTAAAAAGTTACAAGAATAAGAAGTTCATAAGAATTTCAGAATATCATTGCATAAACCGTGTTTAATTTAACGTTTCTAATTTCTGAAACCTCCGAAGAATTGTATATGCCTGTAAATATGTATGCAATAGAAAAAAATTAAATTGCGGATTGTAAGATGCTAAATAATATGAAAAGTGAGATTAAAAAACAGTGACTTGAGCTGACGTTGAGGCTCCTGATCTGCAGATTTACTAGTTTAGATAATGTCTGAATGTAAATTGGTAATATGGACAATAAATAGTAAGTTTACAGACATTAAAAAATGAACACCTGTTTTAATATTCTCGGATTACCATGAAATTTTTATATGCTATTGAGATTTAGCAAAGAATGTTCCATATGGAAAATGAAGTGTGTAGTATTTGTAGTTCTTTTACAGGGACACACAAAACATTTTAGTTACATTGTGATCTATGGGGGGAAAACATTTGCAATGCATTTTATTAATATTATGATATTTCAAACAAAATAAGATTGATTTGCATCACTGAAATAGACTACAACACATTTTATCAGGAATATAGATTACGTAGAATTTATAGTACGTTTACAGAATTTCATTAGATTCTGATCTATAGGGAGTAATTATTTGCAATGCATTCTAATAGTATTTGATACTTCAAACATAATTCAATCACTAAAGTGTACTACAACATGTGTTCTACAGATTATGCGGTGTCTAGCACTTATTATTCATTTACAGAGACTCACAAAAGAATTTGGTTACAGGATTGAATAAGATCTATAAATGTTGGAAGGGCGTTTTTCGTTAAGGTATGAATTTTAAACTTATTCAATTTTGAGTGTATTAGGTGATTTGTCTAAATTGTATAGAACATATACAGAGCTATTCGACAGAATTCGCACACATTACCGGATATGGACAGTAATTGCTAAAAAATGATTTTTTACTGAATTACTGAATTATGTGATTTTTAAGTTGTTGATTTAGATATCTCATTTCATTCTCAGAAAAAAAATTCTTAATAATAATCTGTTAAGGTTGGAAAGTGTTGCATAATCTATGGCTGATGCGTTGTCTTTCCTTCTTGTTTTATGAATACCCATTTATCTGAATTTATGTTTATCCAATTTATTTTCAGCCTTTTATTGTGTCTTCCATCTCAGCGTGCATGAAACCAATTTTAAAGTTATCTCACTCTTGTTCTATCTGACAATTGTAACTATTCATTCATGGCACACGAAACTACAGATGTGGCCTTCTAGATTTCATGAAATAAAATATACATGAACCAAAATCTATCGTAAAACACACAGTAATATTTTAAAAATAATATTTTGTGAATATACTATTAATAAAATCTTAATTTTGAGATAAAAACAATTATTAGTTCATTGCAAAAATTGGTGGGAATAATACATAAGAATGTGAAACTAAATTTCTGGTATTCATTTTCTATGAAAAAAATTCGTGTCTTAAATTAATGTTTCGTCCTTGTCATAGATATATATTTACTGCCCAACTGAAAGTTAATAAATTTCTTAACAATTTCGAACATATATTTACTATACATACATTTATTTATATCTTAAATTTTTCAATACATCAAACTTTGTACAAAAGGCATTCCATAAAAACTCAAAGTTATTTTTGTACATAGTGGCAACACTTCGAAACTAAAAAATAAAACTGTAGGCGTTTTTTTCAAACTGTTTACTGTCCGTATAAAAATATTCTAAACAAAGCAGAAAGAATATTTTATTTTCCTAGTTTCATGCTGGTCTAAAGAACTGTTTTTATTTGCCCTACAGAAATGGAGGTGAGTATTTCAGAGTTAATAAACGAAATGCGTTGTGCCACAAAATTCTGCTATCGTTTGGGCAAAACAGCTCTAGAAACAGTTAAGTTAAAGAAAGAAGCTCACAAAGACAAATGTTTTGGTGAGTCTACGATTTTTAGATGGCATGGTGATTTCCAAAAAAGACGTTTGTTGGCAGAACTGGTCCTAAGCATGGTCGACCACAAAGTGTTGTAAATTATCGAAATGTTAACACTATATGGGCAATCTTGCAAGAAAATCGATGAATGACATGAGAGGAGGTAGCGGCATCAACTAACAATTCGAAAACGTCGACATTTCGTAATCTACGCAACAATTTACAGCTTCGTCATGTTTATGCAGTAAATGCAATATTAAAATCATGCCAGATCCCTCTTACAATCCAGATCTCGCACCATGCGATTTCTGGCTGTTTCTGACGTTGAAGGAGAAGCGCCGTGGCAGAAAATTTATTACAGATTCTGAAGTTATTTCAGCAGTGCAGGGTTCTTTGAAACAGCTTCCAGAAAAAGACTTCTCTAGTTGTTTTGAAAACTTGGTTGAACAATGGGGCCGTTGCATATCATCTGAGGGAAGGTATGTTCAAAAAGAATGATGTATATTTTGTTGTAAATATATTTCTTGATTTGTTATGATTTTACTCTCAATTTTTATGGAAAGCTCTTTGTATAGAGTGGAGTGGAGAAATTTTTTACATCCTAGACAGTATTCTGCGTAGAAAATGTTATGTCTATGGGTTTGGCAGTACTTTATAATCTTTCCGAGGTTGACAAATTTTCTTTTACATAGAATTTGACGTAGACTGGGTGTACTGCAATTTCAACGCTTCTAAATAAACCAATCGATGTTTATGATTGTTCCTTTTCTTTCATTTAAGTGTTTAACTAAGTATTTTCTTCCAATTTTGAAAATAAATAAAATACACATTTCGCATTTATAAATCTCAAAAGAAAAATGTAAAATTTCCTTAAAAATGTTTTTTAGTGCAATATAAATCGTTATAAAATATTGCCCGGCACACCTTTTTTTTTTTTTTTTACAAGTTTTAAACTTTGACATTTTGTTCACAAATCGTGTAAATGAATTTACTAAATTTAAGCCCAAGTAAGGTGTTCATAGTGACATATATTTTAGAAAAGATAAGTTCAGAATTGTGTATTTGGCATTAATATAAATTTAACAATTTATTGACCAGGATTTAATTTTAAAAAATACAACATATTTCACAATAAATTCCTCCCTGCATGAATATTTTTTCTAGAACCAAAATTCTTTTCAACCATGTTTACTGTAGAAAAAATGCACTTAATGAAATCCTTTTATTTTATTGAATTATTATAATTGCTATGTATTGAACATTTGAACTGGACAATAGAGCTATTTTTTCATATTCTCGAAACCTCTTATTACTCAAATCAAGATTATATGGTGGTACCTGAACATCAAAACATCTTTAGTAGTAAGTTTCTCTTTTAGGAGAAAAATTTTAGAACCCTTTACAAATATACAGCACATTGTCTCTTTAATATATATAATAATCCTTTTAAATACAGAATAATGTGTGTATTACTTGTTAACATTTTTAATACAGAATAATTATTTTATAATATGAAGAAAAATTACCAGACGCTACTCTCCATGTAATGTATAATTAAGAAAAAGTGATGATTGCAATATTTTCCCCCTCATCACCACTTCATTAGTCATTTTCCTTCTCTTATTCCATTCTTTAATTTGATTTTCCCCGGAATGATTTTCCTGAAGGTTGGGTAAGGAAATTTCTTAATTTCTCAAGGGAATTTTCACTTCTACTCAGTAAAAACCACAATATTTGAATTTTTCAACAGATTGAGTAAAGGAGTTGCCTTCCTTATAAAAGCGAACCATTCGTCATTACATAATTTAACTATTAGATAAAATTCAAAACTTTATTCTGCATTGTTTTAAGAAGCTGTTATAGTGAAAAATCGCTAAGCAATTTCAATTTTAATCCTCTAAAATTAAATTTCGAGGAAAATTCAATTAAATCTCTATTTTATAAATTTTTTGTTGTATGTGAAATAGGTAGACTTAGAATAGATAATCTTAACCTATCAGTGGCATACACATTTAAAAAATATATATATCATTAAATCATTGTTTAAATAAAAGGAAACAAACCCGAAAAAAATCTATTAATTGTAAAAGTAGAATAGACAGATCCATTTTTTTGTATAGAACAGCACTTTTTTCGTATATCCTGTTATATTATTAAAAGTTTTGTGGTCATAGTAAAAAAAAAATATCTAAACTGGAATTTTAGTTATTCAGAACGTAAAATATTTTATAGAATTAAAATCTTGCCTGTATTATTTCATCAAAATTGGGAATTTCTCGTGAAACACAAAATTATAATATTTATTTAATAATAAATAGAAAAATGAAAACATATCATTTATAGATAAAAATTGGTCATTAATGTTTTTCAATATGTGAGATATCTACTTACTAAATTTCGATTGTCGGTATTGTTATTGATTTCATTATGAAAATAGCAAACTTTGATTTTAATAAGGGTGTTTTAATGATTTTTTTAATAATACTATGAAATTAATTACCGGAATACGCAAAATTTTATGAGTTTTATGAATTGCATTTTGACTTTTGTTTGTTATAATAAAAGATACTTTAATGTTAATCTAATATTTCAATAATCTATTGTAAGTTTTATGTTGCAAAATGCACTGTAACGGTTGTACTTTTCGTTTTGGATTATATAAAAATAAAAATCTATATTAGAGTTTAAAAAGGTAATTTTATATGATTTCTAACCATGCTTCTCAGACTCAGAAAGGAAAAGACAAAAATATTCAAATAAAAGGTGAGTTCTTCAACGTAAGCAGATTGCATCAACGTTCGGAAGCAGAAATTTTCATTTATGAGGTGTAACATTAATTAATTTGCATCATTTTATTTCATTAGAGCTAAAATGAGTTAAATATCACGAAATATAAGATTCGTAGTCAGTTAATTTGTTTCAGACTGTTGTGTTTAAAAAACAATCTCCATAAAAAACATTCGATTTTTTCTTCCTTTTTCTTTTTATGCCTGTGATGAGAAAAACTTCTTGTACAAATTCGCGTGAAAAGAAACATACATGATTCAAAATCGAAACATAATAGGTTGAACTGCATGTGCTGTACTTGGGCAAATTAGTTTCGCTGAGATCTGTTTAGTTTCTATTTAGTCAAGGATCAACATTTTGACTTGTCCTCTTCAGATAAAAAAGTCTTATGCATTTATTTTCTGAAACGTACAGGTCAGAAAATTGTTTAAACTATTCAGTGTTTTAATGTACATGATTAGTAATTTTTTTTTAAATACATTCCACAATCTTTGCAGAATAAGTAATTATTTTTCTTTTTCATCAATTCAATAATTATAAAAACAATATTGAAAAATATTGAAATTTATTTATTTTTAAAATAAGATAACTTGGTTAGATATCTGGCAATTTTTGTAATTGTTTTCAGTGTTTGTTGTAGAATATTTAGAATATTTCGACCATATGAACAAAAATAAATCCTTTGTAAATTATTCCGTAACATTTCTGACATGGTCCAGAATCAACCATGATATCTTGTGCCCTGAAAAGAAACGGTAACTGATAATTGGATCAATTGCCCTTTTTGTTCCTTTTTATTTAGTTTATTTTTCTTTACTTTTCGCATGGTTAACAATTTTATTTTCTACACTTAATCCTTGTTAACGAAAATATGTTAAGGTTTACATGTCTTTATAACGCATCCTCCCCGCATAAAAATTACAGCTTAACCAAGCTAGTTTCATTTGCTTAGAGTGAACTTTTTGATTTTTTTTTGGTAAGTTGTAATGCGTATAAAATTAATTTTAAAAAAAGTAGGTCGATTCTATTACTTATGAAAAAAATTCATACTAAATAAATGATTTACTAAACAATACATTTATACTGTTTCGTCTCAGTATCGGCCATAGTCGAACAGTTATGTTTAACATTGAACTCATTGTAGATAGTTCTTATGAATAACTACATGTAACTCTTATTTATAAATTAAAGTATTTAAACAATAATATTAATAAAAAAATATAACTGACCTTTGAATAATTGTATGCAGAGGATTCTTCAGACGACGCAATCAGTTGATTCTTAATTTAAAATTTCTTTGTTTTAGAAAATGGAAAAAAATAACTCATTTACCGAGTGCTTCAGTGGGTCTCGCTAATCTGTTTGTTAAGTAACTTGACAATGAGCAGAG
Organism: Maratus michaelseni; assembly: GCA_963931845.1. NCBI lineage: Eukaryota > Metazoa > Arthropoda > Arachnida > Araneae > Salticidae > Maratus > Maratus michaelseni. Next base: position 327,622,771 of record OZ007588.1, read on the forward strand.
CAAGATTTGCCAAATTTCGTGCACATAAACAGAATCTAAAATATAATTTGCAAATAATAGTTACTATTTTCCTAAATATATTTGTCCAAATTGGACTGATATTCAATTCAAGACAATGCATTTTTAGTCCAAATACTTTCTCTATGTTAACGAATACCTGTCAAAATATTCAGAAAGTGACACCGGTGTCTTTAAAAATCGGCAAAAGACACAACCAACCATATTAGGTCCAATTTTTGACAAGTTGAACAGAAAAGTTCAGTGGATGATAATAAATATGGCATACATGCCAATGAAACTATAACAAAGATGCCCAAACATATCACCAATTCCAAAACTATCACAAAGGAACATTCATCAATATAAACTCAATAATTGACTCAAGAAGCTAACGGGAATCCTGTAATATCAGAAGATTCAGCCCCTATGCACTTTGACATATTCCCTTCCGAATTCCCTATTGAATAGACAGATGAGTAAAAAAAAGGCTAAGGTGATGTGTGCCAGCCCATCTTTACTGCTCGCAACTCTGGTGATATCGTATTTGTTTTAATAAATAACACGTCTTGTTACATATCCAAAGGCTATGCAGCCTAATTTAGCCTAAAATTATCCGATTTGAAGAGTTAGAAACCTAAAATGGTCGTTGTCAAACCTACTCATCCAAAAGAGCACTATTTCGCATAGTTTGTGTGGCAATAATATCTTGGATTTATATTTTTTTCACCAGGCATTGAATTCATTACACTATACCGAGTTCTTCAGTTCTGTTATTATTGATGCCTACTACGAACACAATATTTAAAACACGTAGTTCCCACACGTATGATATTCTCCACATTTAACTAGCGATTTCCTGATTTTACTCAAATGTCATTACGATAACGCTATCGTCACAAGAGGTTTTCCCCAATCAGTTTGGCAAAGCACTTGTTTTGTACGCAATGCCCTGATTTATTGACACGCTAATTGATGTCTGTTGCTATGTTATACATAAAGTCTAAAAAGCTCAACAAAAAATATTAAATAGCTGAAAACTTCATAATATATGTAATTGAGTCGGTATCCGATAGGTAATCTTAACTGAAATATCGAGAACTACAAACAAGGCATCCGTATCGTGGTTATCGCAAATAGCAAACATTTTAAGAATTCATCTATTGCTTTCGTTTATTCTCGTGTGTAAGTCCTGGAAATTTAAAACAAAATCCCTTTCCTTTCAAAAGTTATTCAAATGTATCATTATCAAGACCCTGTGAAGCACACAGTATATTAAATATACATTTAAAAATACTCGATTATATTTGTAAGAAATATGTGATTATATGACACAATATTTATTAAATATTTTATCTGTCATACATACGCGTGTCAGACATGTCATATGTTCCCATAATTCAAACTATACGTATATTTTAATTATGTAAAGTGTCAATATATATGTATTAATAGTATTTGTTCAAATAAATTCAAGGTAGATTAAGAAAAGAATTTGCATTTCTCTGTCAAAACATAACAGGTTAAATAACTTTTAACAACCTTGGGAGTTCACCATAAAAATTTTTAAGAAAAAAACTTCTTCAACAAAAGAAGTTAATATGTAAGCTTAATTAAAATATATATTAAGCTAATTGCCAAACTAAATATAAGATTGTGGCTTTTTTAGAAGAATTGTTTGATATTCAGTCCCTGTGACGTCACAATGGTCACCAACTGCCATAATCACAATGCGTGACCAGGACGTCAATTCGTTATTTTTTGTTTCAGGAGAACGTTGCTTTTTGACTTCTTTTTAAAATCACTGTGGTCAATTTCATTAGTAATTTGCATCTTGCTACAAAATGGGATATATCGATTTTACAGTGACTCACCCTCGATTTTACAGTGATGCATAGGACTCACCCTCAGCGTCACGTGACGATTTAGGCAACAAAAAAGTTTGTATTTTGAAAAAGGTGCATTCACGTTAATGCAATAAACAAATTTACTCTTTGTAATATAAGCAAGCGTATATGTAACTGGTATATGAGTTGTGGAACTTTATAAGTGGCTCATTATCAGCTAACATTTTTTTCAAATAAATGCAAAGTTGCGTATACTTAAATGTTGCAGATGAACCACGTATAAAACAGAGTGGGTTGAATCAAATATGTCTAATTCCAAGTCAGGAGGAATTAAGAAATAAATGTAATATGAGTATAAATGCAGCTGCATAAATAAAATACTCACTGACAACATTATCATCAACATTAACAACCACTTTTAAAGTGTCGCGACGCTTGAAACTTACATGAGTCTTTCTTTGCATTTTCGACATAAATTTCTGTTTAATAATACACCAATCGGAAACATTGCATGACTCAACTAAAGCATAGCTTTTTTTCGAATGTATTTAATTTCTTACTTCTACGGCATATGACAATAGCATGATGCCCTTTTTAATTGTTGTTTAGGGACAAAAAAAGCTCAATTTATCTTTCCGGTTTATTTTTGAATAAAGTCGTGTAAATGGGTAATCATTAACTTAAAAAAAAAAAATTATATTTTCATTTTATTATGACTGTTTAATTTCGGGATCAGTTTTTTTATTTTTTAAAGCTAATTTCTCTTTAAGATTTTTTGAGATAAAATGCTAAATAAAAACTTAAAATTTTGCAAAAGAATAATAGTTATAGCCATACTTTTCAAAACTGACTAATGTCAATTACATTTTGATAAACTTCTACCAAAGTGTCTCACACTCTATAGGAAATTCAAATTCTACTAACACAGTTTCCTTTATACATAAAGCACACTCATAGTCTTCATTAAAATAAACTAAATTGTTTAAATAGAAGAGAAAATAGATGTAATAATTATATTGTAATTTATTTTTTACAAAGTTTTCGTATTGCTTAGAAATTTCTTAAATAGAAAAATATTGCGTTACATGAAATATTTTAGTTTATTTATTTTTTCATAAGTATATTTTTCATAATAAATATATTTTTTTAATCTTAAATATATATATTTTTTAATTACATTAAGTTATCTTGCTTATTTCTTGAGATATCTTTAAAAATTAAGGAGTAAAATCCATTGAATATTAGAAGAAAAACATAACATCGAAAGTTTTTTTAAAGGTTATTTCTAATTGCCGTAAAAACAAACGCAAAGATCTGATGAGCAACTTTCTTACGTGGAACAAAACTGATCTTAGTTTCGAATGTAGTCAATCACTTAATGATAAAAACACAGCATCTGATATAATTTTATCCGGCTTTTAATTTTACAAATTGATAAAGATCTTTGATTTTAATTGACAGACAAAAAATCTCCTTTTGCAATAATAGTCAGTTATATTTAATTTTGAAACTACTTATAAGATGTTATTATGTGTTTGTTTTTCACAAAATTATATTGAATCTGGATGGAGCTATGAAGTTACCCAAATAATGTATGATGCATTGCTGACGAAGAAGTCCAAAAGCCCTTCACAAAATGACATCATGATCATAAAATTTAACAGAAAAATTATAATTATCTTAACTTTCTTACTGCTCAAAAGCCTGAATTTATATGTCGCCATAGTTATTTTATTTGTTTTTTAATATATTTTTAACTTATTTGTGCATATGTTTATATAAATCCTTTTTATCATAGTATTTACAAATGTTTTCTTTCGGAAATGAATAGTATATTCATCTGTTTGCTTTCTATTTGTCATAAAAAACATACTCTAAATTATAAATAGTAAAAATATACTCCTATCTAATGATTTTTAAAAGACCGTTGAAATGAATTGAGGAAAATGGAATGCTATTTGGGGGTAGTTATATTTTGGAGTGTATTTTAATTACGTCAAATCTTATTAAAGTCAAAAATAGTTTGTTATGTTAGCTGAGAGATTCTTATAAGTTTATTTTGAAAATCTGTCTGTCTACTTCTCTGCAGGTTCTCTTATTATATTTATTAGTATCTGATCCTGAATTTGCGGGTGAAACACGATTATTCACATTTTAAATAAAATACTTTTAGATTTACTCTAAAAAATGGAGAAATAGTGATTTCTCTACTTTTTAAAGAAATCGTAAATGAAAGTCGAAATATTTTTTATTTTATACAACTTTAACAATTTTCTTACAATTTCAGTATCAGATATTAATGAAGCTTTACTACTGCTTAAGAATGTTAGGAATGTACTTAAATGTTCAATTAAGCTTTGTAAAATTTGACTATTGCAGATAAAATTAATGTTTCGCTTGGAAATCTTTCTTGAATATATTCTAAAAATTTTCCTTTGAATTTGATAAATGAAAATTTTTAATGCGTTAATAATTTTATAAAACGAACTGATTTTATATTCAATAAGCAGAGCAAAATTAACTTTATTCAACAAAATTGCTTGTTGGTTATATTCAAATGAAAAATTCCAAATGATTAATTAAAATTAGATTCTATACAAATTAAAAATTTTACTCACAGCAGTTAAATACATTCTTTTTCTTTTTTTTTTTTTTTTTTTGGAGGGGGTGTCTAACGGCAAAAAAATATTTTTTGAAATTAAAAGAATATGACAATTAATATTACAATTAATATTACAATTAATAATATTAGGAATATGGTAATTATTAATTCTGAAAATTAAAAAAAAATAAAAGAGGGAATAGTGGCAAATATTTACTGTTTTTTGCTAAACTTTGCTAATGTTTTTTTTTTAATATTTTGGGGGTAAATGATTGTAAACTATCATATTTTAACCTACCTGTTTGTTCAAATTTATTGTATCGTAATCAGGGCACACGTATTTAGGATTCTTGTCTTGTCATTTATTTTACCCCCCCCCCCTTTCTTCTCTCTTCTCTCAGTTTAGATTTAATTTTAAACTCCATGAAACATCTAAATTAACTGAATACATAAAGCATAAAACAAATATGCAAGTTAAAGTTTTATTAATTATTCAGAAGAAAAAACTAAGTGGCAAATACACAGAAAATAGTCACTATAGTGAATCAGTCCCTTTCAAATATTTCGCACAAGACAGCACATTTGTCAAACAAAATATATATAATAGAAATCACAAAAATATCTCTACAGTTTTAGATTTACAAGTAAAATAAACACATATCTCCAATTTAATCACACAAAATGTAAAGTAGAAATTTCCCAAGAAGTCTCTACAGCTTAATAGCCCGTAGTTTAAAAATAATTTATCCCAGAGGCATCTAATTTAGTGTGCCAAAAATATTTTTTCAAACTAATAATAATTTATAATTCCGTAATTTTTTTGCGATAATTTCAGAATATTAAAAATTATTCTTCCTTTTGAATTTGGGAATGCAGTTAATACTTACTTGAAATTGAGACTGGCTGTGATGTGTGATTCTATGGCGAGTATACACGATTGACCAGTCGTTCTTGATTCTGTGCTGCCTGCTATTGGTCTTTAATCAGTTTAAAATCAGAAAATGGTCTTTCAGTAGCATGTTTCGTTGCTGGAGTACAGTTATACACATTTAATGTAGTGTGCATCTATCTATACTCATAAAATAAAGTTTCGCTGTGTGTGTCTGTGTGTCGGCAATGGCTAGAAAGTCTATCTCAAACAGAAAACTGAAAATATGAGTGACGATAGTCCAAGGCATATCCTGATGCACCTGAGGTTTAGATTTTTAATTTTTTAATAATTATCCGAGATATTAATTGAAAACTCATCGAAAACACATTCTTTTTTTTTCGGAAAATCGGGAAAAGTGCTCGCGCATGCTCAGTTCAGATGTTTATGGAATCGACTTCATTTGCTGTGTTTCTTAACGCAATTCGACCGAACCGTGCAAAATATGTTAAAACGAATGGCAATTTCTTAAATTTTGTACTTTTGGGTTTTAAATGCCGTACTTCGTTTTCAAAAATATTAATTTTAACCTTTTCAAAAAAATTAATTACACACATCGAATTCGTGTTTTTTTCATTTTCCTCCATATTACAAACCTTACATCTTCCGAATAAAATAAAAAGAATAAAAGACTATACTAAATTGAAGATCGTATGTTGTTCTTCAAATCGCAGCCTTTGATTTTAAAAAATAGTATTATTAACTCCGTACGCCGTTTCATGATTTTTTCGATTTCCACAATATTTAAAAATCTGCTCTAAAGCTTGCAATCAAGATACAGAAGAATAGAAATACCAGACAATACCTACGTTTAATCTCATTCCGAAATCTGCAATTCATTTAAAAAAACACGAATATTAAATAATTGAAAAAAATTCGTTTATAAAACTCACTTTTGCGATTTTTAAAATTGTGCATCGGCTTTGCAAATAAAAATTCAAACAATTCCAAGACACCTTATTACATCTACATTTACTTTCGTTATGACAAAGTATTGTGTTTAAAAAATAATAGTAATATTAACCCTTTCAAAACGGTCGTTTCCATAAGTCACCTTTGCAATTTTTCGGGATTTCTGCAATCTATAAAAATCTGAATCTGCGTATCTCATCAAGATACAGAAACTGAATAAAAATAACAGACCACATCTACTTTAATTTCATTTTGAAATCTGCGTTTCGTTTTGAAAATTTTATTATTAACATTTTGAAAAAAAAAAATCTCTTCCGGAAGTCACTTACACGATTTTTTTTTCTGTCCTTCTTAAAAATCAGCAGCGGTTTCGGAAATAAAATTACGAGCAAACAAAAGATGCCAGACCATATCTACGTTAATTTTCTTTAAAATGAAGCCTTCGGTTTAAAAAAAAATATGAATATTCAAAACATTCGTTTTCATGTCACTTTCGTAAATTACGTTTTCATTTTACAATATTTTATGTTCTGCCCATAGAATATTTAATAAAAATACGAAAAAAAAATCACTTGCACACACTTAACGATAGTTATCTCTGCTTTCAAAAATCTCCTTCTGTTTAAAAAAATACGAACATTAACCCTTTGATAAAATTCATTTCCGAAAGTCACTTTTGCAGAATTTTTACTTTTCCCGTGAATTTGCTCATAGGATTTACATTACGCCCATTTTGTTATAAAAACAAACTCAGTTTTATACAATCGCTTTGAAAGTTTAATACGATATACTAATCTTCTAGATAATGATCCAATTTTAATTTGGTTAAAATTTTTTTTTAGATTTCGGGGGAAAATAGTCTGTTTGAAAAAGAAAAATATCCTGTAGGATGAACATTGCGAATTCTTATTTACACATACACTATAAACTTAAATTTGCGCTATTGCTCTAAAATTTTAATACTCAAAACTAAGTTTTAGCTGTTATTCCAGTAATTTTCTTTAGATATAATAACATATAAGGTAAAGTCAGGAGAGATGACGTGGTTGGAGAGATTGCGGACATAGAGGTTCGGGGGGAAGGAGTAGAGTGAAAGCGCAGCGACTCCAGATAGTTTTACAACAGCAGTAGTGAAGTGTCTACTTGAAAGTTCACGTTGATTGTTTTGAGTGTCTAAGATAAAGCATTGCTATTTTGTTTTGTTTTCCCAAAGTAAGTGCTTGAATTTTCATAGCTTCTCATCAGAATTTCTATACAATGTCAGTAGTACAAAATATTTTAAACTTAAACGCTTTCTCATAAGCTACTAATCCAGACTAACAATGTGAACATCAACGGTTCGTTTTAGTAGCGGCCATGTTCATAAAAAAGGCCGCGCAATCTCTGCTACCGAAATTGGAGAGTTTGCGCATCTGCTACTTAGGAGAGATGGCGCATTGTTTTCATTAGTTTCTATGCTAAGAGAGATTACGCAGCTTATTGGTAAATTTGCCTAAAAAAAGGGAAAATTAAAATGGACTCATTTTAAGTTAAACGTGTTATCAAGTAACTTAATGTTATTTTGTAATCTTATCTGGACTTGTTTTTTCTGATTCTTTAATTTTTTCCCCCTTAATTAAAATTTTTTAATCGTTTTTAAAATCATTTCCTTTTTCTGATTCTTTAATCATTAGGTTGAAATATTCACTCCTAATACAATAGTATTTGTTCACAAAAACATTACAACAATGTCATTTAAGTGTAATTATTATTGTCAACAATTTAATTGTAGTTATTATTAGTAACAATCTCTCCTACCCATGTGCGCAATCACACCAACCCTATAAGGACAGATTGCGCAAAATAACTTTCTTGGTTTTATTACAACTGATCGCTTAAATTACAACATAACAACAAAATAGTAATGGAAATGCATAAAAAACAAATGAAGTAAAAATTATTCATGGATAGTTTAGCAAAAAATTAATATTTAGATTTTTTATTGTTATTCTTTTGAATTGTGCGCAGACTATCCTAGCTTTACCTTAAGTGTAAAATAATAAGCTTTTAAAAAAAGGAAATCCCGTAGGATTTCCATGTGTGAAAAATAAAAATGGTTAAAATGAAAGTTTATTTGTAGCTTTTGAAAATCACCAGTTTATTCTCAGATGTACTTCAATATAATTACTACACAGTTTTTGTACTACACAGCTTGCCGTTACATTGGATACATTTTTTAAAGAATAGACTAATCTATTTATTAATGTCAAAACAAAAAGATAGTTAATTCTATAAATTTTTTAATTTAGAAAAACTGTTACATTTTTCTCGACGATGATTTTAGATGATTATGCTTTTATTAACTTAAAATCTCTGAACTGAATTACAAAAAAAATATCACAAATTGAAAAAAAATATATGAAATATTGCAGATATTCCTATCTAAAAAGAAAACAAGTTTTTTTAAATATTCATTCTGATTTCTGTACATGCTTTCATCAGTTGGAATCCATATTGAATTACTTTAGTTATCTTAAATATTTATACATTATTGAAATACGAAAACGCTTTACACACTGCACAGTGGGGCGTTTTGGCGATATAGGTGGACAAAATTATTGCGTTGGAGTTTTATTAGGTTTTGCTGGTTTTTCGAATGTATCACTAATAAAATGCTCAAACAGTGATAAATATTTAGTTTATTTAATTACTTATATTATTATTATTATTTTCATCAGTGTTATTATTATTTATTTTATTACAGTGACCTCTCACTTATGCGTGATACATGGAAATTATTTTTCTGTACCACATTTATTTAAAGGTAATTTTCGCGTTATTAAATCACAGAATTTATAAATCGAATTTTAATATTTTAAAATAGTGGTTTGAAAAAGTAAAGTCGCGTATAAGTGAGAGGTCGCTGCATTTATTTATATTATAATATTGCATTGTCATGGAAACTGCACCCGTATTCAAAGTTTCAGCTTAATCGGATAATTAAATGTTGTTTAAAATTGACTAGAAAGATTTCAAGTAAACATACATACTTACACTCTAAGTTAATATAAATTAATGCTTAAATAATAATTAAAATAATAGTAATAAGGTTTGACTTGTCTATCAGGGTGGCTTTTATTTAACACTTTTTCGTTTTCTATTGCTTGAATAACGCAATCCCGTAAGTGAAAAGTTCCTTGAAACCAGGCGGAATTGTATTGATAAAAACGATGTCTAATGCTTTCCGATTTGGACCATTTTTGTTGAATTTGAAAACAAAATGTCCGGACACGTGATTTCAGACTCTTAAAAATGTCTTCAGTTAATTGAGGATTCCCCAGTTTTTCCAACAAAAATTAAAGGACAGCTTCGAATTTGTTTTCCTTTGCGTTGGCAACCCATAAATCAACAACAGATTTTCAAGAAATTTGTGTAGTCATCCTGAAAAATAAAAACATATTTTAAAAAATTAAGCTTTTATGTTTTGTGTGACTCTGTAAAAAATATGAATGCTACCCATATTATTTTCAGTTGAAAAAATGCTGTTGGTTAAATCAATAACCTATATAAATTTTATTGAATTTGAAATAAAATTTTTATAGACGGTCCTTATAGACGGTGATGTATCCAAATTATTTGTGTGGACCTTAAAAGAAATATAACTGCTGCGCACTTTATTTTCACTTTATAAGATTGTATTGTGCATCTAGATAATCTAAATTAATTTTGTTGAAATCGAATAAAAATTTGTGTTCATAAATAACAATATTTCCGCAATATTTTGTGTGGCCCTGTAAAAAATGCATAATTTCTAAAATCCTCAAATTGTAATATAATCAAATTATCATATAAAATACACATGTAATCCAAGTTTCAGCTAAATCCAATAATTATAAGTGGATTAAAATCGATTTGCAAGATTTAAACTAAACTTTTGTACAGTCCCGTAGATACAGTATAACTTCTACTTTCCTCAAATTACAATAATATTGTATTGTCATTGAAACTACACATGTATTGAAAGTTTTCAATTAATCGAATAATTGAAAGTGGTTTAAAATTAACTTGCAAGATTTAAACTAAACTGTTGTGTAACCCTATAGAAACAGTATAACTTCTACTCTCGTCAAATTATAATAATATTGTATTATAATTAAAACTACACATGAATTCAAATTTTCAGATAAATCTGACAATTAAACGGGGTTTAAAATTGACTTGCAAGATTTTAACTAAATATAATACATACAATGAAAGAATATAAAGGTGGTTTATTAATAAAAACTTTGCGATTCGCAATCTTTCGCAGGAGTTTTCTTAAATTTCCAATACTTTAGGAATGACACTTTTATTTAAAAAAAATCTTATTTCTTAATAATGCTTAATACTGTATTAAAAGTCAAGATAAAGTTTGTAAACAATAACATGGATCATCCTAAAACACAATTTCTGAAAAAAGCACTTAAGCTGGTTTAATGGTGCTTATTTTCAAAGAACAATCGGTCAAATCTTACCTTGACAAATATGTAATACATTATCAGTAAACTCGTACTTTCACATTAAACAGAATAGTTAAGACGTGCTTTCGAATATAGGGAAATAGATGCAACCGTTGATACACCCTCAAACCAAGTGCGCAAATGTCTTCTTTACGGTCGTAGTTAATCGATACCACGATTTTTTTCGACAAAAATCGTACGGATCTCGACAAAAGAGACATTCAGCTACCAGAATATGCGGTCTTGTTAAATTCCGGGCATATCGGAAAAATGAATTTTGTCCACCTAGATATTCAAAACGCCCTATGGGGTACATATGAAAATTAGTAATTAAATTACATTAGTAATAATGTCATTAATATATATATATATATATATATATATATTTCTTGAATATATTGTTCCTGGATAATTATATAATTTTATACACATTTTCTTAAAAAATATCTTAAATATTTTTTTTCATATTACCACTCTGTGTATAAGGTTTTACAAATGTAATAAGCATTATAAATATCTGTATGCATCATAAAAACTGTTTTAGTAAACAATATAAGGTACTTACGTATTATCCGTGCCAGTTTTAAGCCAACTGCGTCAAGCATGGAGCCAATATTTCTAATTATAGTAACCCTTATATATTTTTTTTCTTGCTGCATGGTACATGCCTGGGAATAATCTATAATATTATTTTTTTCTTATTTAATATGATATTTACCATTTATTAATTTTACTAAAATAATGTTATTTACTATTTTTAACAATGTTATAAATTTAATAAACATATATTACATTTTATTTAATTTATATTAATTACCATTTTTAACAATGCTATTTGATAATGTTAAATTACTGCGGTTGACAACATGATTGGCAACGATAAACAAGATTGGTACTTGGCAACCCTTTTTAGCGATCAATCTTCTGGCACGGATAATACGTAAGTACCCAATATAAAACTATATAGACTTTTTGTGATAAACAATGTCACATGTCATATGTCTAATATACACTGCTGGACAATTGCTAAGGACGGATCACAAATTGCAATGTAGCATAACATTAAGCGAGATATGAGGCCTAGTAGGATAAAATATTGCTGCCACACTGTTCAGACATTAGAATAAAGGACATTTATTGTTCTGGAAAATACAAAATACTATAAACATCTGAAGGAAAAAAAATGTTTATTTGAGCTGCATACGGAGAAATGGAACAATGCATATGAAAGTCAGCAGGCACTTTGGAGAAAGGTGTCAGTAAGGGACATGTTCACCGTGGAGTGTGATGCAACATTCTACACGCCGTATCATACTTTGCATAACATTTTCCAGCAGCTGTTGAGGCAATTTATCCCATTCCTCTGTCAGTGCACGGATGAGGATGTTATTGTTTGTTGGAGGATAGTTTCGACTAGCAAGTTGCCTCCCCAAAGCATCCCAAACATTTTGAATGGGGTTTAGATCTGGAGAATGAGCAGGCCATACGAGGCGTTGAATACCCTCGCTCTCTAGACAGTCCTGAACAGCGAGTGTTCGATGACATGGTGCGTTGTCGTCCATGAAAAGGCGAACCTAATGAAGTAGATCTTCATCACTGTATCTTTGGCCCGCCATAGTCCCAGTCACAACCACATGTAGGCGCGTGCGGCCTTTGATCATGATGCCGGCTCATATCATTACACTGCATGTCGGATATCGGTCACTTTCCTGGATATTTTCTGGACGATAAGCAGTACCACTCTCACGCCAGATCAGTTTGCGTCTACAATCTGATGACAGACTGAACCTAATCTCATCTGAGAATAGTACGCATGCCCAGTCTTGCTCAGTCCTGTTGCGATGCTCACGACACCATTGCGAACGGGCAGTACGCTGCTGCCTGGTCAATGGGACACACACAACAGGTCTGCGGGCGTAAAATCCTCCGTCCCTCAAACCTCTGGCTACAGTTTTTCGGGAGATCTGCTGTCCTGTGGCAGCAAGAAACTGATTTGCCACCTGCTGAGCTGTGGTGCGTCTGTTCCTTTTTTCCGATAGGACAATGTATCTATTTCCTGCAGGCGTCGTACTTCTAACACGACCTTCCCCGTGACACCTGCTACACATTCCAGTATGCTACACATTCCAGTTTTAAATGATTTCCACAGCCGTGAAACAACGCTGTGGGCGATGTCCTACTCCCTGGTAACATCTGTTATTTTTCGCCCTTCTTCGATCTTTCCAATAATTAGACCACGCATAAAATCATCTAAGTGATATCGGGAAGACATGCCAAAAATTTCCAGTTCGTCAATTAAGTCTTTCCTGTAAAACTTTGACTTGGAACCACAACTGTCCACACGCGTCAAATCCTTTAAAGCTCTTATCAGCGCTATCACATGATGAACAGACGTGGAAAAGAAAACTTGCATACGCACACCTCTTCTTACTGTATCCCGCACTTATTCTAATTTTCTACATTTTGCTTCCTTTCATTTTGTGGTTACTATGGGTGATAGTGTAATCCGTCCTTAGCAATTGTCCAGCAGTGTATTTGTAAACAAAGGATATTATTAAAAGTATTTATGTAGAAATACATATAAAACTAGTGCTAAATATTTCCAATCCGATTCCAATTCTTAATCACAACTGTTATTATATGATTGGAATGTTTGTGATAAGAGCATTAATAATAATATAACATACAGATTAAATTATTATTAATACTCTTATCAAAATAAAAATATAAGTCTATCAGAATTATGGCATAAATAAATTCTTCCTTTTTTTGGCGAGTAAATTTGGGTTTCACAAGCATTTTTCTTATATTTATTAGTAAGGAAATACATTTTTTAGGAATTGTAAAATTTGTAAGATGAAGAAAGTTTATTTTTCAAGATGTAACCTTTATGCCTTATTACTTTTATGCATTAACTTCTTATTTATTTTAATTTCCATTAAAAGATTAAATACGTAACAACCAGACTTTTGATGCAAATAGTTTCGAAATACTTCCTAGAAATGTTTATAGTATAAATTAATCAGTACCGCCAAATAAATAAAAAATAAAGTGGTAAAACAGAAAATAAGGAATATTTGCTGCACTTAAGGAATATTTAGAACAGACTGTATTTCAGTTATTTTAGAAACTAGAATTGAAAACACATTTAGTTAATTTTCAGAAGAGCAATTACATTAGCAGATTGAATTTCCAAATATTATGCGCAAATTGATTCTCTCGTAAATAAGATTTTTCCCTGCTAGCTAAAAGTAGCTTTTGTTGTTAAAATAAGTATTAACATTACTTTAAAAATCATGTGAAAAGTATTGTTAAAAATATTTCATACTTCTTTACTCTCATTGGAAAAGTATTTATATTTAAATGTATGAATGCAATATTGAAATGAACGTTTTGTATTTAGTGTAGTATTGAAGTATTGGCATCAGTTTAAACTAATGATAATTAGTTCCTTTTACTAATTAGTAATGCTTAGTGCCCATAGTATTTGTTTATATATTAAACAAAATGTTCTTAATTATAAATATTTTATAATTATGGTTGATTTTTGAGAAAAATAATCAAATTAGATCTTAACAATTATCTTAACAATGCATACTTTAATTAGTGTATCAGCTGAAAAAAACAGATAAAAGTTAAGTTTGCAGTTATTTTAGTTATCATTTTTTTAAAATTATTAAAATATTTTATGTCTTTTATATACGTAATGGATTATTTCTTTTATACAGAATTTTTTTAAATCACCGGAAGCACCTTATCAGAGAATAGAGCAATTAGGTTATGTAAACTTGTGCAGGAAAATTGTCTTTAAGGATAATTTTAGGAGAAAAAAAAATTATTTTCGTTTTCGTCCAAGGTAAACATTCAAACTTTTACAAAATATCCCTACTCTTAAGGTCCTAAAAGTTCATTTATCTCTCTTTAAATTGTGTTAAACAAAATAATTACTAATTATAGTTTGTTTTTCAGTTCAATATTAATTACAATGTAAGGACAAGGTATTAGACACAATTAATTTTGCACATGCTAACAAGAGAGCGATTTTCTCATAATGTTTACATGTTAAACGCATAAAACTACCTTTTTATAAACCCTGAGCAACCGAATTAAAATTTCATTAGGTGTCCTATACATTAAAATAGTCTAAGGATGAAAGAATTATTATTGACAAACATTTCTATCAGTGAATCAGATTTACTGACACCCAGAAAAAGGAATTGATTAAAACAACAAAACATATTTTGTTGAGTACATTTTGGTTGTTTTAGCAAAATTTTTAGTTGAAGTAAAAAAATTGTTTTTGTTGCTTGGACAGAAAAATATTGTTAACACTCTTACAAAATGTTAACAAAATTTCATCAATTTTACTTAAATTAACAAAATCTGTTTTTTAAATTTTACAATAATTTTGTAATTCCAGCAAAATTTTGTTGTTTTGCAAAATTTAAAGGGGTCCGGGACACATTTAAAAACAAATTATTTATTGAGTTAAATTTTGAATTTTTTTGCGATGGTTAACCATATCATCTGTAAAAAAAATCACATGATAAAACTTCTCATAACTTAAAAAAAAATTAAATTTAAAATTTATTAAAAAAGTGGGGTAATTTAAAATCGTTATAACTCGAAATATTATTTGTGGAATTTAATTTTTTTTCATTTAAATAAACAGAAATATATAAATTTTAATTTTGATTCAGCATTTAAAAAAAATATTAATAAAAAATTATTTAAAGTAAAAACTTTTTTAAAAAAATCATATTTTCAAAAGTAAATATTTTTTTTCAAATTTGCTGAATCAAAATTAAAGTAAAATAACTGAAAAAGGCATGCTCCAAGTTTGAACCATTTATCTTTGACTGTTTTTGAATTATAACAATTTAAAGACGATAATGCGTAAAAGAACCCATCATGCAGAAAAACGCAAAAAGTTTCCATCCAAGAGTAAATTTCTAGAGTAGATCCACTACCAAGCTAGATTTTTAAAACAAAAAATTAATATATCCTGTTCTATTTAAGATAGAAACATGATTTAAACGTCATTTTAAATGGATAAAAACAGAATTTTTTAATACAATAAATTTTTTTTCAAATATTTGATGATTTTTGTGTCTCGGACCCCCTTAAATTGTTGTGTAGTAGCCATAACTCTCTCACGTAACTCGATTTGTGTGACTTATATAGATATATAATTAAAGGATTAACATAAATTTTGGATAATTAAAACTTTTTTCATTGGGACGGACAAAGGTAGTTTTAAAAATACCCCTTCCCATTTATTAATTTCTTCTATATTTACAAGAAGAAAGTATTGGAATCATGAAAATTTTCGACTTCCGGTTTCCGACGGATTTTAGAAGGTCCTGAACATGATTTGACTGTTTTTAGAAAATGACTGTCAATGACTCTATCTGTCTGTATGTGACAAAAATTTTGTGGCGCTCTGGAACTATAATGCACGGAATTTAATAAAACTTTATATTCAGTTACTTTCTGATATAAATTGTTGCTGATTGGTTTTTGGTGTAAATCGCGCAACAGGTGGCGCTGCTATGTTGCAATTTTCGTGATTTCTCAAGAACTAATGCACTCATTTACATCAAAATACAGATAGAGTTAGACCTTGATATAAATAGAAGTTGATTACGTTTTGGTGTAAATAGCCCAACAGGTGGCGCTGCTATGCTATTTTTTCATGATTTTCTCTATAACTAAATCTCAAGAACTAATGCACGGATTAATTTTTAAATCATTTGCAGCAGTGATTTACGCCTATAATTCTTAAATAATAACCAGTGAATTTTTATCTTGCTTTTTTTCAAGTGTAAACCTACAGAGTGAAAAATGTCCCAAGCCGGGAATCGTACCCAGGTCCTCAGAATAGCGCTCTGAGGCCCCAGCATACGGCAACACAGTTAATTTTTAATTAATTTTCTGCAGTGAATTACGCCTGTAATCCTTGAATAATAACCAATGATTTTTTAACCTGCTTTTTACAAGCGTAATTCACTGCTGAAAATGAATTAAAAATTAACTATATGTTGCCGTATGCTGGGCTTTGTATTTCCGTCTCATGTTTGCCTAAGAAATTTGCATGCCCATGCAGGGCCTGTTTACCGAATATTCCAGGGAAGCCCATTCTTTCCCAAAGAAATACAAAGGTGCCCCCCAAATTTACTTTTCAAAATAACTTTTTACAAAAAAAAAAAAAAAAAAAAAAAAAAAAAAAAAAACAATCAAGGTAAAAAATGCATTTTTTCCTTCCGAAAATTTTTATCTAAGAATCTCGCTCTTTCTAAATTGTTGTTTACTCGAAATTTTTATGGTAAAATTTCAAATTGTTGCAGCATACCAAAAATGGATTTTGTAAATAACAAAGCAATTGGTAGAGGGGGGGGGGGCTTCAGAGTAACGTCGGGCTTCCCCTACTTTTATGTCTTAAGCGGGCCCTGTGCTCATGATGCCATCATGGTTCCATCTTGTGCTGCGGTTGCAGCCAGTCCGACATATATAAGAGTGAGAAATTTCGAGTTTGGATATCGTTCTTTCTGGCTCAGTGGTTAGAATCTCAGATCGTTATTCTGAGGACCCGGTTTCGATTCAAAGCTTGGGACATTGTTCAATCTGTAGGTTTACGCGTCAAAAAAGCAGGATAAAAATTCACTTGTTATTGTTCAAGGCTTACAGGCGTAATTCGCCGCTGAAAATGAATTAAAAATTACCTAAAAAAATAGTTTAGATTGTTTCTAATACAAAAATAATTTTAAGGTAAATATTTAAATTGTTAATGTAACAAAAACCTTTTGTTGTTAACCCCTTAACTGTGTAGCCCGAACTCAGTTCGGGCAAGAACAGTTTGCTTGTTTTGTTACTAAAAGCTTTTGCACACCAGTAATTATTTAATGCAACCTTCGCTTTATTAATCGGTAGACCATTTTCGATTACACAAAGCAAATATTTTAGTATGGAAAAAGTGGTGTATTGTGCCCATTTTTAGTTTATGGTGTCAAAATACCTCCCACAGTTAAGGGGTCAAAACAAAGAAAATTCTTAAAATTACACAAAACAATTGTTCTTTAAACAAACGTTTTTGTTGCTGAACCTAAAATTAACTCTTAAAGTAACAGATAATTATATTTATTTTGAGAAAACTTTCCACAAAATAATTTTGTTAATTCAAGTAAAATTGAAACATTTTTACTTGAATTAACAGAACATTTTTTTGCTGACGATACAAAATTTTTTGTTGGGATTGCAAAAAAAATCAACAATATTTTTCTTGTTGATTCAAACAAATTTTCCATTGACCCATATTTAAACGGAAAGTTTTGTTGGGCCAACCAAATTTTTGTTTATTATACAAAACTTTTCTCTGGGTGTAAGTCTTTCTTTGAAACGGCTGTTCTTAAGTATACAAGAATTTTTTTAATCCTTGTTTAATCCCTTAACCTTGCTTTGACCGTATTTCGTAGGTGCATTTGGAGTTTGCTATCTTCACTAAATGACAGAAAATCTTCGATTAAATATGGCAAATATCTTAATTCGAAAAAGGTGGTGTTTCATCCATATTTTTAGTTCATTGTGTCAAAATTATAAAAGAAAAATAAATTATTAAAATGTTAATAAAATCAGAGTCTCTTGCGACGGGATTTTCCAGACATGCTTTATAGATTGACATATAGTAACGTAAATGTTACAATACACAAATAAATAAATAAAATACTAAATTTTAACAAGGTTTCATTTTGCTGTTCTTGCACATCTTCTAAATTCAATTCTCTGGAAAATTGTTGATAAACTATAGATATAAGTTTCAGAAAACAATCTTTATAATTAGTTTCATAGTCAAAATCACATGGAGGGAAATGCAGACATCTGGTAGGAAATATCGTTTTAATAATTCAATACCCAATGCAATTCCGACGTTGCTGTATTGACATTCCAGTGCGTATTGAAATGCCTTCTACAGACACTACCTACGGATAATGCCTCAGGACTGGTAACAATGGAGTGAATGACGTATTTGTGGATCGGCCTTTCGTTCTGCCTTTGTACCGCGTGCTCCAGAGACAACGTGATTTGGAATCGCAATGTATTTTTTTTTTTTTTTTTTTTTTTTTTTTTTTTTTTTTTTTGTCTTCTCATGAGAATTAATAGTATTTCGATTAAAGATTGGATTGCTTTCAATTAAGGTAAGTACTTATTTACAGTATACGTGTGCATTTTTATGAATATTAATAATTGTAATTATTATCAATTAAAATATGTTTACTTTGTCCTTGTTACACGAATAGGCTTAATCCTACAGCTTTGCCGAAGCTAGTGATGTGAAAAATATTGTATTACTTTTGCAGTATTTATTTATTTAGTAAATAATTAACGTCTCGCGCAACAATTTTTGTATTCAATATGAATTTCCTTTATTTGTAAGTGTAACACTTTTCAGTTAAAAACTGCCTTTCTTTTCATGCATATCAACAGAAGGTTGTGCATAAATAATTTCATGTATTTCATATTTGTTCATTTATGATAGCTTTCATATTTTTCTATGCAATTTTTTGTGAAGACTTAGCTCGAGTTATGCCAATATTTTTAATACTGATATGAATTTAAATCAGATTTTTTAAAAGAAACATTTGTTTATCATACAAAAAAAAATTAACTTTATTTATAAAAATAAGTTTTGAGAAATTCACGATTGTTTCATTCTGATGCTCACCCTTCCCCCTTTTTTTCCATGTTTAATGTTTTTTATCGCTAAAATATTCATATATTTTTTTCATACAGAGATTAAATTATAAATTTATTAACATGAAAATATTAACTTAATTAAATGTTTCTTATGTCACTAATTTATATGCAAAATTATATCAGTTAGTGAAAAGTGTAAGGTAAGAACTTAATATAATGTCTGTCATAATTACATATTTGATTTATTTTGCCATATATGCAGTTTTTTTTATAATAACCAATAAAAATCACCAGAGATACTTTACTATTATTATAAAATATTAAAATATTGAATATACATTTTTAGTAATGAAATTATTACGGCTAGTATTCAAATCTGCTTTTACCTTAAATATACTTCACTTACCTACAGAATGTCTTTATTTGTATTAATTATTTGTTACATAAATGCATGTTACTAAACTTTGCAAAAAAAAATGTATTCATTAAATATTACATATATATATATATGTGTGTGTGTGTACGTAAAATGCAGAAATCTAGCAATTTTGTTAGAGCTATCATTTAAAATTTGTAATTACTCTTGTGTTAAAAATAATCAAAAACTTGCTAAAAAACTAATTAAAATTTAGTTTTTATTGCCTCAAATTTTGTAGAACTAAAAAAAGAAAATTAAAACATAAACCAAAACAAAATTATATTTTTCCAATTACACCTAACTAAAAAATATATATTTAATATTTTCTAATGTAATTATCAGATGCTAATATTCAATCAAGTATTCAGCAGCGACAAAGTAAACATATTTTAATACAACATATTTTAATAAAAAATATTGTTAATATTGATAAAAATGCACATATACACTGTAAATAAGTACTTACTTTAATTGAAAGCAATCCAGTTTTTAATCGAAATATTATTAATTTTCATGAAAATATGCCCAGAAACAAACCCAATAGAACCCAAATATGAGCTTTAATTTCTACATTAACAAACAAAAGTGTTAATGAAACCTCATAAAAGTATAGCTTTTATTTTTCAATAAAGATAACAATTTTGTATTTCAAATTTTGCTGTATAAAACAAAAATTTCTTGATACTAAATCCTACAGTTTACATTTTTGCGAGTGTAAAAAGCAAATTGTGTCTGTTTTGAATTAGTTGATATTAAATTTTATTATTCAAGTAAAAAAAAAAAAAAAAAAAAAAAAAAAAAAAACTCATTTAGAATTTTGCTTTATTGTGGTTGCAGAAATGGTTGGGTATAATCAGTTGAATCATTAGCCGAACTGCCGTGATGTCAAAATTGAGTTCTTAGGCATTATCTATAGGTGGTATTGCTTCTACAGTTACTAAACAATTTTAAATAAAAATTCACAGCTCATACAACGACTGCTGGTGATTTCTGGTATTACATTCGAAACTTTTTTCACAGTCAACTTCATCTTATCTGAAACGTGTGTCTACAAAATTTAACTACATTAGAAAAAAATCGTTTCCATATTATACGCTCGATAAAACCTCATCTCTATAATTATAATTACCCTGTATACACAAGTTTTAATAATGTAATAAATGCAGCCTTCACTATTCTTTTTTTTTTACTTTCTTCTATCTATAATAGAACAAGTGGGTAAGTGTGATCAAAGATCGCTCAAAGGGTTTCGTTTAATATTCCTTTCAAAACACTTTATCCTTTCTTTAATAAATTCAAACAAATTTCATTTAGAAAAAAAAAATCATGTTTTTTATAAAGTAAAAATTTATCGGTCTATTTTTTCTTTTTTTCAAATATCTAAACCATTCCGATAGCGGTCTAAGCCCGCTATTATATTCTCTCACTGTAATATTTGTCATGCGGACTAAATGCGATATTTAAAAAAAAATAATTTCAAAATTAAACATGTTGTACACCTTCAAAATGTTAAAATATGCGAATATTTCCATAATCGGATTTTTATCATGATTCAATATGTTTATCAAACTCATATATTTACTATTCTCTATTAATCATATTGATACACGCTTTGTAATATTCTGAAACATTTTAAAAATCCGTTAAACTTCCGATATGCCGTCAGATTTTATTTTTAATTCTATAATGACGTGTATTAATCTGTTTTGTGCACATACGCATACTCATACTCCTTGTATTATTGAGAAATATTTCTTTTTTATGTTTTATTACCACAATGACGTCATTCAATTTTATTTCATATTAATCTTTTTTTCAACTGGTGAAACTTTTTATTTCATTTTTCACGTGGAAATCGTCTGATAGAAAAATAATTATTGTAGAAAGATTTTCATCGTTGGTTTTTAATTTTTGGCATCGGCTATAACAAAAAATGTTTAAATTTAATACGAAAAGGCTGTTAGAATATTGTTTTTTTATCTCTATTTATTAAAATAATACGAATTTTTCAAATTTTAATATTTTCAGCTCTTCACAGCTGATATTCTGATTTATACACAAAGTTTCAACTCTGTAAGTTACATAGTTTTCGAGAACGGCTCTGTGACAGACAGACAACGCAGCGGGAGCAATAGGGTTTCGTGAGATGAACGAAACCCTAAAAAAGTATTGTAATAGACATCTCTTTTAACTTCCGGTTTTCGACGGATATACACGTTTTAGTGGTCAGAGATCCCGAAAAACAAGTTTATACAAAATGTCTATCTGTCCGTCTGCCGGTGTCTGTCTGTCCGTCCTCACTGTATAATGGAATAGTGTATGAAGATATGCATAAAATAAAACCAGATTTCATTTACTTGGCCAGACTTTTGACTAAAAATAGCAGGTTCTCCGTGAACTTGGAGATATTCCGCGGGGAAAGGACGCTGTGATTGCCATTTTTGTGCCATTTTCATTATTGTACCATCGAAAAGTGTATGATGCTATGCATAGAATTGAATCAAATTTAATTTATATGTTTTTCACTTTGTCCAGCAGGTCCCCATTTTAATTTGAGCGTATTCCGCCAGAAATGGGCGCTGTAATTGAGATTTTTGTGCAATTTTCTCGATTTTTCGTAGTTGTGTTGTACATTGATTGTTTGTTCAGCGAAGGGTGCTTCGCATTCAGATAACCAGTCGCTTTGCAAGCAGCTGACGTACAACAGAATAACGAAAAATAATTATTCTATTGGCGCTGTGATAGCAAATTTAATATTTATGAGATAAAAGAAAGTTTTGGGATTGGCACATCTGACTAGTTATGACATATTTAGATGTTTCTCTTATGGTACGACAGCCCAGTGCGGATCAATTCCTCTTGCTGAATCTCTTAACACTTTGTAGAATCGTCTATACTTTAAAAAATTACTTTAGATAAACTTTCGTAACAACTGCATTTCTCACTGATGACGCTTGCTTATTATGCTGCTGAATCCAATTTGAGATTTTTATATAGAATAGTGAAATATATGTTATAATAAACTTTATCACTAGTTATTATACAGAATGGAATCATTCTTGTTAGTAAAAAATGCAGATATCGGAAGTGAATGTTTAATTGTATTCATGATATTATGATAAAGAAGTCTTACCCTGAAGAACGTCATCGTTGAACCTCCCTCTAGTGTTCCATACGAGATTTTACTTTGTTCCGCGAGATCTTCGACGCTTTCTATGGGCGTTATCATGCGCTCCACTGTAAGGAAAGCAGCCAAATTGGCTGTGTAAGAGGAGATCATGATCAGTGTAAAAAACCACCAGATGGCGCCGATTATGCGCGTTGATGTAGCTTTTGGGTTCAGGTCACACCCTTGATGCATTAAAGTGACGATCGTGAACCAAAAGCTGAAACCAAAGATAAACAACAATTTATTTATACATTTACAGTGTAAAAAAAAAACAATAATTTTAAGATGTAAAATTTAAGAAAAAAGTTGAAAACTTTATAATTAGGGCATATTTTATTTGACAAGTGCAATTAATTATTTATTTTAAGTTATAGTAAAAACAAATCATATTTAAAAATTACTAAATGAGTCATGATATAAAAGTTTGTTATCCGAATAATCTAATCTTTATTTTTTGTTATTATTTTTCTTGTCGACTACTGCATTTATTATCCTAATACCATGTATGATGCTCCATGTATATACACATGATGTTATAAAAATAATAGAACATAAGTTTATGGGAAGAATTTAAAATTCATCGGTAGAAATATTTTGTATACTATTAGGGGAAATTTGTATGAAGCGCAAGGCATTAGTGATTTATTTAATAGAGGAGAAAGGAACCCAAATATTTCCAATATCATGCAAATGGTTTCTGATTATTTTTACAAAAATCATGCAGCAAAAATTAACATAAATAAGAAATACAAATAAGAAAGTAAGAAAGAAACACAAACAAGAAAGTAAGAAATAAACATAAACAAGAAAGTAAGAAAGAAACACAAACAAGAAAATAAGAAAGAAACACAAACAAGAAAGTAAAAAAGAAACACAAACAAGAAACTAAGAGTGAATGAATAAAAAAAGAAGGAAGTTCTCTCCTGAAAGAAAAATGAAACAATTGTTCTAAGAAATATTTCCTTTGCTACATGTTTTGTAGTAAAATGATGCAGAAATCTATAAATTTATTGATGATTCGCTAAATTTTAGCATTACTCGAATATCCATAGTAGATATTTTCCCTTAACCTATTATACAAAATTTAATGTTGCAGTTTAATATATATACTACGAATATGGCAATTAAAGTTTAAAATAGAAATAAAAATAAATTTATAGACTTTTCGCACTGCTTATTCAAATGATATTTCAGATTAAAACGTTTCAGAGCTGATGGCACTACATAAACATCATCAAAAATTTCTACTGTCTTATCTAATATCTAAATTCATGCCAAGAATTTTATCATCGAATTAAATTATCGGAAAGATAGAGTTAGGCAGACTGAAGCTGCCGAGTTATGAAGTTTATGGTATGTTGCTCCATCAGTATTTATTTTAAAAAATTCATTTGAAAATAATATAAAAATATATAAATGGATAAATGACACGGCGTTAAACTTTACAGATTTAAAGCTTTGGTGCAAACTACACACACCATAATACAATTCAATTACATAAAACTAAGTTGGATAGAAAACAAAAATTAATGAACTTAAGAAGAGACCGTGTCTGCATATATATATGCATATACATACACATATAAATAAATATATATACATACAAAATATATACCCACATACATACAAATACATGTACACACACACACTTATACATACACATAACATGCCAAAGACAGGAGCACCATACAATGAAAAAAACAAAAAAAAATGAATAGTAGGTTAAAAAGGGGGAAGAAAGGGGTTTTAAAAAGTAATGTTATTTTATTAATATGTCATTATAAATATATAAGTGAAATGTTAAAAGTAAATTAAATGTTAACTAAATGTAAACTAAATGTATTCAACAATTTTGAGATTCGATCCAAGAGAACTGGTCGATCCAGGAGATACTTAAACCAACCTTTTAAGGATATTGATGACGGTCGAGGCTAACGAAAAAGAAAGGCTACCGCGGTGCTTTACGCATATATTTTTTTACAGACCGCGGGAGTCACGTGATGCTCGAATGCACCAATGGAGGTGTACGAAAATAGCATCACGTCACTCTAGCGGTCTGCAAAAAAAGATAAGTGGAATGCACCGCGGTAGCCTGTCTTTTTCGCTAGCCTCGGATGACGGTTTTGTGACGTGGGAATGAGTAGTTAAAGTGCATTCTAGAATATAATGTAATGCGTTTGATAATTTATTACATAAAGTAGAAAGAATCACATTTGTTTTTCTCACGGAGATGAAGCTCAAATGGACCATGATTTGTAAAAAAAGAAGTCCTCTTTCTTGCCAACGCTGAAGAAATGAATATTTTTAGACAGGTTTGAGAGAACAGGCAGAGTATCGTAAGATGTTTAATGGTAACTTATTATCATTTACTTCTGATTTAGACAGTGCATCTATCATCTCGTTACCACCAATTATTGAATGACGCCGTACCCAGTTGAAATAAAAATATTTGTTGGAGTTTGTCAATGTAATATAAAATTTCATAGATTAAGAAGATTTCATCATTGAATTTGTTTAAGGCCGCAGGACCTAATAAACTGTCCGAGGGGATCAAAGAGAAATTTTTTGAAGTCAAAATTTTTATGTAAAAATTTATAAACCATTGAAGCAGAAATAATACAAATTAGGTTATGGCACTTTTCTAGAAGCATAATATAAGATGAACATTTGAATACATTATGATAAATGCGTTTGGTAGTTTTTTTATTTATGACGATTTATATGAAGTACAAAAACTATCCTGCGCCGTCAGGGGCGCCCAAGGGGGTCGCCGACGCGCGTAAACGACCATCGCACCCAAGCCTCTGAAGGGCTTTTAACGCACCATGGCTTTGTCTCGCCCGGCGCTGCATAATTAATATTCAAGCACTTTAAATCGTAATTCATATTATATGTTCATATTCCCGTCACAAAATTATAACCAAAATGTGATTGCACCATAACCAAAATGCAACTTTCATTTTCGTCATGTGACGTGAGATATGAATCCTATCGAAGTCAAGTCACTGTGACATCAATATTTCCCTATTTTTCACTTTCTGCAAATGACTAAAACTTTAGTCAAGGTGACTGCACAAAGGAATCCCGAAGTGGTTGTCACATAAGTGTCATAATGTTATGAATTAAAGAATTCACATATTTTGGTTACTGCTGTGACCTTTTTTGATAATTGGAACGTCATAATGACTTACTTCAACTTTCTTAGACATTAAGGGATTTTGTTTTACAATTTTATGAAAATAAACTAAGAAAAAGATTATATTATTTTCAAGGTTGAATTAATCAGATATACGTACCTATTTCCAAGGCTGAATTGATTTTCCATCACGTCTGCCTCTGAAACACAAGGATGAGGATTTTGCCATTCATAGGGACTGAATCTGGCAACAATAAACATACAAGAACTAACCAAAACGTAAGCAGCTAGAACATAGAGCCAGATGTCGACGGCAAGTGGACTCATAAATGAGAACAGCCGGACCGGCATGTTTTTGGGCAACTTGAACAGAATGCCGATGCCA
The DNA here is from genome assembly GCA_963931845.1 of Maratus michaelseni. Classification (NCBI taxonomy): domain Eukaryota; kingdom Metazoa; phylum Arthropoda; class Arachnida; order Araneae; family Salticidae; genus Maratus; species Maratus michaelseni. The sequence goes on from OZ007588.1 coordinate 327,649,334, forward strand.
AGGTTCATAAAAGGCTTCGTGAAATCGATGACGCTTTCTCTGGCGTAGTTTATGGTCATGGGAGCGACGGCCAAGTCTGCATTCTGAATAAAAACATTTGTTCAACAATGAATTCAGGCATACAGTTAACTTTGAAATAATTAAAATAAATATATTTAAAGGGAAATGACAATCGGTTATATATAAAAAAACAATTACATGCATTATGTTCTATTTAATATATCTTTATGAGAACGGATGACGTTTTTAACAAATGAAAGACTAAGAATAGTTTGAATTTACGAACTAAGAATTATTTTTTGAAAATGTCACTTTAATTATAGTTGAGACATTTTTTGTAAACGGTAAGAATGTCATTTTAAAATTTACTAAGAATTCTAAAATTTCGTAAAATGATTTATGCGTTCCTTGATGTAATAGAGTAAAAGCTCCATTAATCAGCCAGGCAAGACCAGTAGTCAGCCTTGTATCAATCCAATATAAATGTCTGTTTACTAGAACAATGAATAAAACTATGGTTCTTTGAGGATGGCTAAATAATTTTAGAAAGGTGGCTGCATTTAGGAAGATACAATACTTAATTTTTATAAAGAACTATTTCTAAACCATTTTATTTCATTGTGGCTGACTTCTGGAGCGTAGTTGAATGAAGAAGCACTTACCCTTTACACTGATGGGAGTAATAACAAAATGAGAGTTCTATATAAAATTCTTATAGACTTAAATGCAAGTTTATGAATAACTTTAAATCAGGTGCAATATACATATTTTTTAAAGTAACGAATACTTAAATGAAACAAAGAATGTACATATGTTTTAAGATCTTTTAAGAATTTACTTAATTTTTTTATTTAACACCAATTTAAAAATAAAAGAAACATCTTTTCCAAATTCTTATATTTTAGACAATTTGTAAGGTTGATGAGAATTTCTTTGAAATGTTTTCTATTCGCAACGACATCTAAATCTAAATTTAGAATTTACCTTAGCTGTGAATTCAAATTTGTGGTTAATTTAAAAAGCTGAATACAATTTTTATAAAAATGATAAATCACCCAATAAATACAACAGCGTCATAAAATTTCTATTTAAATGTTAACCTTAATTGAAATTTCCCTCTTGTGGTTAATGTTTAGCTTATATAGGGGTGGAAAGCGTATACGTGACGCGTTGATTGAACTTGTGAGCGGATGTAGTTACAATTATACAGTGTCTACATCTAGGAAAGTGAGTATGCAATGAAGCCACTCGACGAGTCTTTAGTGACAAAATTTGAAACTCCTTAATACACTACAGGTACACATAATCGGTTTTATGCACCTTCAAGTAATATATATACATTAATTTGTATCTTTATGAATTTTAATCTATAATAGACGGTTATAGAAACGTAGAGAGTTAATCAGGAAGTTACACAATGTCCATGATTTACTAGAAAACGATATTCCATAAACATGGATAATTAAAACGAAAAGAAAAATTGCGAATGTCATTTTCCTCAATTCTCGGCGATTCTACTTAATTGAGTTCAATTCAAAGAAAAACAGTGTTAGTAAATTGTAGGGTATTGCAAGTTAACCCCATTACTGGGACATAGAAACCGAATATTATTGTGTTCGACTTGTTTACACAATACAATTTATTTTGAACCAGCACAGATCGTTCCTCTTGCCGTATTAATGGCGTAAATCGCAAAATTAGCATTCGGGTTTAGCTAATCTTGTACATTTAGCGCCATTTTCTACTAAAACAACGATGCTAAACAACTTTTTAATTGACTTGTTTTACATATATGTTTTACATACATGCTTTGAGATGGAATCGTTAAATTCCACAATTCGACGCTAGGGACGTCGGCAGGGATTTTAGTGTGTGGCGCATACTTACTTTCCTATGTGTTTACTCCACTTTTATAACTGTAGCGACATCTGTTCATAAGTTAAATTGGAAAGCAAGTAGCAATAAGCGTAGCATACCTATCGCAGCCTATATATGTAGAAAATGAAGATTTTAGTTCATAAAATATATGTTTAAATTATATGAATAAATCAGGACTGGATATTTTTTATTCATGACGTTGTTATACCTAATGAATAAAATGTTGAAATAAAAAATTCATGCAGAAAAACATTAAAAAAATTCATGCAGACAAAACATTAAATAAAAATTCTTGTATAAAATCTGTCTGTTTCTATTGTTCAATGTTCCTATATAAAAAGAGAAAAGAAATCACTTTAGAATAAATATAAGCTAAAAAAATCGTATAAACTCGAATAAAAATTTACAAAATAAATTAAAAATATGGAAGTGTTATTCTTACTGAGTAAGTTCTGGTTTTAGAACAGATTTCATTACACAAATATATTTGCGTTAAAATACAACTATGTTAATATCGTAAAAACACATAATATTCCGAAAAATATATAATATGTAGAAGTTTAAGTTATATTTCTTTTGATATTGAATTTAAAATTTTTATTTTAAAGTTAATTTATTTTAAAGTTAAATACATTCTTGTTCAAAAGTTTATTACTAACAGAAAACAGGATCTTTTTTTTTAATCAGATGATGATTTATCACTTTAAATCTTATTCATATTTTGTGTGCATATATTTTCTATAGTGATTTGATATTTTTGTGTTAGCTGTTTAACATTAAGACTCATTTAGAACTTTAGTATTTAAAACTTTTTAGACTTTAAGTATTTAAAAATTATTTATTATGTTGAAAGACTAAGTGAGGTCACATTGGCACCCTGTTGTTATGCCACAGTTCATAATAGTCATATGGAGAAAATTCCAAAATTATGTATGCAATTCCCAGTCTAGATTGTTACACTACCATTTTCTACAGAAGTCGACCGTCTATGTATACAAATAACGTATCGAGACGCAGTCTTCTCGTGTTGAGGTTACATTGACCTCAGCAGCGTCGAGAACGTGTGTTAAGTTTTGTTTAATCAACTTTTAACTTTCTAATAAAAATGAAGCGTAATTTGTTGTGTTGCTCGAAAGGTCATTTCAAGACAAACAATGAACTAAAAAATTGTTTTCCTAAAATGTTTCTTAATGACGATAAACTACTTAAAATTTTATCTCAAATTTTATGAAAAAGTTAATAATTTTTAAATTAAAACATTATAATTCAAAAGATGCTTGAACTGACTGCATTCTGTGCCTTTTAAGTAACATAGGCACATCTAAATTCCATCCTTGGTTATCATTAACCCATTTTAGGCCAAGCATAGAAATTTTATAAAATGTGGTATTATTTGCATTGAAATTTGCTTAAATTACATTCATTAAGACACCAAAAAAGTTTCGTGCATGAAAAATAACATTTTATTTAATTTGACGTTACCATTACTAGTTTACCATTAATAATTTACCATTAAATTTAAATAAAATATTTTAAGTTTTCGTATAGCATTTGTTTTATTTTTATTTCATTTACAGAACTTGCTACTTTAATCCATTATAAAAACATATGATTAATCTCAAGTGGAATAATTATACATTTTCAAAAAGTCGAATTTGTCAATAACCGTTTCAAGTAAAAAACCAGCGTATTTTGAAAATTTTTCAACAGAAAGTGATTACTTCAATTGAATTACTAATGTTTTATAGATGTCTCCAGAACTCTTAAAAAAAAGCAGAAAAATAAAATTAGTGAAAAATATACGTCACAGTGTTAATAAAAATATTTTTATTGAAATGGTGCGTTTACGCACCTTTGGCCGAAAATGGGTTAATGTCGCTGGAGTTATGCTATTACAACCTTCTATAATTTGCTGCTTCAAATCTTCGATGGAATTAGAATGCATCTTTCAATTCAAATGCTTTCACCAAAAAAAAAAAAAAAAAAAAAAAAAACAATTGCCGCCAGATCTGAAGAATGAAGCTGTCATCGGGAAGGTCATCTGATGTGAATCTAAACCACAAGTAATTAGCAAAACCAAGACTCCAAGTACTCAAAAAAGCAAATGCATGGGAAAACATTCTAGTTTCATTGGTCCTGTTTTTCGACCAAAATCGTATCCAGTGATCTTTATCTTACAATACTGTAGGACTCAATCTATTAAATGATTACACAACTTGTTGAAAATACATTTTATTTTCATGAAGATCAGAGTATTTCAGAAGAAAATGAAGCCTTAAAACGGGGATGCTACACCACTCTTTACAAAATTATCACAGTACATCTTCATTTATACTAATCGATGAATAGGCTTGGGGGAATTATTTTCTAAATGTCCTCCTTGTGTACCCTATGATGTGCCAAATGATTGTTTTCCGTGCAGGCAATTCAAAGATATTTTTAACATGGTGCCACCTAATTCCATCCAAAAGTTAAAACAGTAAGGCGCTACAACGCATCTGTCCAGCACTATTTAATGCTGACAGAAATGATATTCTGTCGCAACTCTATCAATTTCAAGTTGTAGAGGGAAATCAATTTGTGCATTTTTGGGGGTTAAATTGGGTTAATTTCAATCATGTTTTTGTTACTCTTTAATGAAATCAATAGATGTACAGCAGGCATGTCAAACTCATTTACCACCGCGGGCTAAATTAAGCATTATATACAAAGCCGCGGGCCACATTAAAAAAAAGTAGATACCATTGCACAGGATAAAATTTGTACGTACAAAACACAGCTATGTTAAAGAAATATTCACAAGTTTCAAAGTTACTATTATACATAGTTAATTTTATCTTATTTTTTCGAAAAAAATACTCAATTTTTATTTTCATTCTCGAAATCTATAAAATGTAACTGAATTTTCTAAATTATATTTATTTAAAAAAATGATTGTATAGGCTGGTTTGTTAATGTTGATCTGTTCAAAAGCATAGCTGCTAATCTTCCGTGTTTTCTTAGAGCAAATATATATATATATATATATATATATATATATATAAGCATATTTTGAAACAGAAAAGTTATTTAATAAAATGCGTCTTGCACCGATGCGCTGCTTATTTAATTTGATTTATTAAACACATTTTCTGATTCAAATTTTGTTTATTTGATTTTTTTTTTTATGTTTGTAGCTTAAAAGTGCGTTGCCGAATATAGATAAAATATGCCTAATTGCAAATTACACTGTTAAAAATTTGCAGCAAACTAACCGGTCATACGACCGTTTTTATAGAAAACGGTTACACAACCGTAATTTAACAGTATTCTGACCATAATATGGGCAATAATATGGTCAGAATAGCGTTAAATTACGGTTACATAAACGTTTTCTATAAAAACGGTCGAATGACCGGACAGTTTGTTGCAAATTTTTAACAGTGTTTAAAAAATCGGTCAATTGATGAATAATTACAGAAATTTGAAACCCCATATCCATATATTTTTGCTTTAATATGAAATAGCACTGAATTTTGATTAACTGCAGCAATGAATTCTGAAGAATAATTTCAACATCAATCATTGGAGTTGAAGTAAATAGATTAAACTGATTTTTATATTTCTTCAAATTAAAGAATCTTTTTTTAATTAATTTTTTAATATATTTTTGTATATTCTAAAAATTTGCACTTCGGTGATTTTTGAAGTAATAACTGGCAATATTTAAATTGAAATATATTTCGAAAATTGTTTCATCAAAATAATAAATTCTATTTGAAAACGCTAATACTATCAAATAACAAGATAGCATTATGAAATTTGCCTTGAAGTTGAAGTTTACTCAGGTGCTTAGTAATTTCAAATGAGAAAACTCAAAGCACTTTGTCTAGTGGCGGACTTTTAATAATCCACATTCATAATTTGTCGATTTAAAATGAAAATTGTAACATTTTATAATAGTTCGAAAATAACAGTTAAAACTTTGTAATGGAAAGCCATCAAATTTCGTATGAGAAGGTAGACCCAGTTTATCTTCATACCCATATTTATAAGATATTTTCTAGATTGACGATTATTAAGCATGTTCATACGAATATAATTTTACAAGCACTATAAGTTTTTAATCACATATCATACCCTGCTTTTTATAAATCTTTCTAGCAATGGTACTTATGCTTATAGCATTTTCAAATTTCTTTAACCGCTCTAGACATCATTTCTCCAATTTCATTTTGAGTGATCTCGACTCGCGGGACATTTAATGTAAAAAGACAATAATTAGTTTTTTTTCTTTTTTTTTAAGCAAATGTATGTTATTCAATAAACTTGGTGAAAGCAGTTTGATTCTCTTGTAAGAAGTATCAGTTTCAATTCTGACAGTTTATCTTTTCGATGTTTAGCCAAATTTTTTGTGAGTTTTCTTTATACTTTGTGTTGTAGCACCTCTTAACCTTCCTACCCTGAATTGGTCGAATCGACCGGTTTGTATAATTTATTTCATTCGATTCGAACCAGAAATTTTTCATAGAGAAAATTAAACAAATGCCACATATAACGAAGTTAAACAAATATGCTAAATAGCTTTAAAATGAATTCTGGTGTGAAATGTTTTTTTTTTTTTTTTTTTTTTTTTTTTTTTTTTATCAAGATTGAGTACAATTTCAGCAGGGTAGGAAGGTGTTAATGTTACATTCTTTCCAAACTCCAACAGTACCTACATATCAAACATAAAATTTCAGTTTGCCTTTGAATATAATTCAATTGTGTTGTAAATCACCTTTAAAAAATACGCGATGTCCATCTTCAGTTTATCATAGTTATTCATAGGGTAAAGAGCTTTAACATATTTTTTATATAAATCCTGGGATGTATGAGGGTGTGTCAATAAACTGTGTGTATATCAATAAAAAATGAAAGAAAGGAAAGAAAGATCACGTAGGATTCCAGAAAGATCACGCACATTCACTAACCTAAGTAATGAAAATAATTAAAGAGCTAAAATCCAAAATTTATATGTTCGACTAAAGCCCAAGTGAAGAACCTGGATTGCATATTCGGGGTTTTTGTGTCAAGCACAAAAATGATAATTTGTGCCACTTTCAAAGCAACTCATTTGAAGCTATTTAATTTTATATTTTGATTTTTTTTATATTTTGATTTTTTTTAAAATTTTAACTGGTCTTAGTTAGCGCCGAATTTTATTAATTTTATAATACATTTCTTAGTATATAATAAATACAGTATATTATTTTGTACAGTGGTGTAAAGTCTAAGAGAGTAGTAAAATAAAGTATTAGTTTTCAGCAAATACAAATTATAAGTAAAATACTTAAAACATTTTACGAATCTTTAAATTTTCAGACTCAAGATACCACGCTTTGCTACGTGCCGATTGGTAATCTTTGTATCCACAATTTATTTTGTGCTAAAATGTAAAATTGAGTTATATTTGGCTATAAATCACTGTTGCCAGATGAGTAGGAATTGTTCTGTAGTCTTCAGAATGCGACCACATACTGAAGACAAATATTCCCTTTATTTAATGACATAATAAATAAGACAAATATTACTATTAAAAATAGTGGTAGCATTCTGAATAATAAAAAAAGCCCGCCAAACTGGTAACAGGTAACACTGATATACATATCTTTATGTTGCCATCTCTGAGACCACGATTTGTGCAAGTGTATTCGTGCAAAGTGTACTTTCAGCATTCGAGCTCTAACAACTAAATTAAACACAGGTAAATTGCCAAAGGCTTCGCCAGCCACAGATAAGTTGTCGGCGGGCCAGTTGTGGCCCGCGGGCCACGTGTTTGACATGCCTGATGTACAGGTTGAAATTCGATGGAGACAATAATTCAGAAAATGTGTTGCAGTTAAGGATTCTAAAGTAAATAAAAGTGTAATTAGTCATTAAATTTTATATAATCAGTAATAAAAAAACATTTATAACACAAAATAAATGGTAGGTTTTTTTTTCAAAACGCTTCCATCCATAGCTGCTACTTTTTGATATTAGATCACTTTAAAAATTCCACAATTAAAGTATCCGAGATACTGTGGCATCTAACTATTTATGGCTCATAACTGGTTGAGATGAATGCGTATTAGCATGACGCAATGTTCGTACTTGTGTTTTATTTATAATTTTAAAAAAATGCGAGACTACAAAGAAATTGACATGTTTTAAATGAAAAAAAGAAGGATCATCTCTGATGGCATTAATATTGGAGGCGAGAATAGTTGATATATCCGATAGAAAACAGCTGAGAGTGACGTACCTTTTCTCAGGATCTACTGAAGTGATTTCAATATATATTTTTATTGTACTATAATTAGCTATATTTCTATCTTTTTGTTTTTCTGGAAATTCAAATCTTCTATATAACTTTAATTTTAAAGAAAACAAAAGTTTTTGTTTGCTAAATCGCTTAGTTAATGTAATTTTTATTATTATTTCTTTCCTAGCCATACGTTTGTAGTTTAAATACTGCCAAACGCATGATAAAATATCCTTGCGTCCTGTGCCTGTTTTACAACTCGACAACTAGACATATTTACATCATCCAGGATCCCGTTAACAAGACCTTAGAACTAGCATTATTTAATTTATTATGTAACATTAGTACTATGTAATTTCTCATAACACGGGATATAATATAATACTCCAAAACAAGTGCCATTCACGAGGCCGATGAGAGGAATAAGCATAGAAGTCAAATCAATATCAGACAAGGGACATAAAGAACTTGTCTTTGAAAATTGAAACAAATTGTGAACAATAGAGTGAAGATTTGTGTTTAATGATTACAATTAGAGGCAGCTTATGTTTTTCTAAAATAGGGTTTGAAAATTGTTAACGAAAAAGCATAAACTCAGGCATCAAAATTTCCAATGTCAATAACACATTTTATTAATAGTAAGGATTGAAAGGACAATTCCATTCAGCAGCACGCTTGATAAGGGACGTGCATTCCGACTCATGAACATTTGGACCGAAAACATAATGTACAAACAAAGAACTTGAATATTACCTTTGGAAACTTCATGTGGAAATTGATACTTCCAGACCCTACGTTAAAAAATTGTTAGCGGGAAGGCCTATAAACTCAGCTAAAATTACTCGTCCTCATATCTGCAAACGTGCAAATAAAAATAACGTACGAAAGCAACATATTTTAACTGAATCTTGCTATTACGATGAAGCGTAAGTTTAATGCATAATCCTAAAATCTGTATAATGGATGCAAAATGCATTTAATTCAAACAATTAACTGTAATACACAAATGTGATCCACCAACGCTCAATGGCGATTAAAGTTCTTTATCATGGACAGTGTTTAATACATTTTAGCTTAAAAATATATAATTTGAATAATCGGTATAAGAAAAGCGTTATAAAAAATTAGGAAGATATATTGTAAACATTATAACTTTTTTCTGTTCCTTTAACAATATCTGTTAAAAGTTTTAAAATGGGATGTGGATTAAAACTGTACACGAATACATTTCTAGAGTCCGCAGATTAAAGCTCATAAATAGAAAAAAAATCTTTTTTTTATTATATCAACATCATTCTTTTAAATTAATACATCTGTTGACTAAAGCACATAAGTCATATTCGTTCGTTTCGACTTCAAACCAAGTGGCGTATTTTTTCAACATTATCAATATATTCACATCTTGCGACATTCTAAACTACATAAATTAACTTATTTCAAAAGGACACATGATGTTTTCGTATTTCAGGGATACAAATTATGACTTAAGCTATTAAGAACTAATACTCGTTGAGGCTAAGAAACTTAAACGCAGACCAGAACAGAGTAAAGACGCTGTCAGTAAAAGGCCAGTAGAAACTTCGTAGAATACAAAGTAACTGACAAAATGAGGGAAAACAAATCCGGCAATGTGTGGATGTAAAGAATTTTCCTTGTAACTCGGGACAAGGTACTGGCAGTTTTTTTATTTCAGTTTTTTGTTTTCCTTAAAAGCTATGACTTTTTGACTTATGTATTTTAGTCTGCAAACCCTAGATTTTTAAACTGCGGCGTAGGAGAGTGAAGATTTTAAAGAATTTCGCACATTATTCAAAATAATCTTAAAACATATATTTTTGTTTATTGAGATATATGATTTTATGAAGTCTGTTAACTTTCGAATTATTCACGCATATATGCATATTTTTTCAGTTAATTTTTCATTTTTAGACTAAAAGAAATGAAAGTCAAAACAGAAAATATAGAAAGTAGGTACGAGAGTATTATTATGATATGTTTATCTTAACTATTGACTAACCTCTATCATAACAAACACTAACCACTCTATTAACCATTACTACATTTCGTACAATGGATCATTGTTTACTCTATAATCATTTATAGCTTTTTAATGCATTCGCCTCCATGCAATTAGTTGTCATTCCATTTCTACATATTTTTTTTTACTCCTTTCTTTCGTTCATATGATACGAGTAAATTTTTAATTCAAGTTATGCACATTTAGACTAAAAAATTAGAGAACAGTAATGTGAACTTCTATAAATTAATCTATGTCTTTCTTGTGTCATTCCCTGTCATTTCAACCAATTTTTTTTAAGATTTGTAATCTACAGACATGAATTTTGAAAAACATTCGTATAAGACTCCCCCACCCCCCACCCTACAAACCCATGCAGAAATTTTCTTCACTAGACCTCATAGTGTTTTAGATATGGGAATCAAACCTTTAGATTTTCCAACAAATTAAAATATTTTAGAGGCTGTAATTTTAGACTACACTTGTATCTTAAAAGAATTGTTTCTCTGGATATAAAATGTGTATGGGCTTAGAAATATCACTGTAAATCAATAAAAATATGCAGAATTTAATTAAAAATATTATAAATAATCATTTGCACATTTTAAAGACAGAAAAATGAAAACAATATTTAAAATTTTGGTCGTTTCTCTCAATGTTTGTCATATTACGAAAAAAGTTCTTCACAAAAAGGCAAAGGGAAAATTGATTTTGTTTGTTTTAAATAACATTTGACATTTTAGGCTTTCTCGTGGCCCTATTTCGAGAGCTGTACCAATCAAGAAATAACAATCTCCATTAGAGATGAGACGGGCTCAGCCCGAGCACGAGCCCGGGCCCGACACGGGCTCGGGCTCGATTTTTATATCAGTCTTTGCGCCGGACGAGCTCGTGCTCATTCTTTCTGAAACTGACAATTTTATTTATTCTCATATAGAAAAAATAAAAATAGCTTTCTCTTTCTCTTAAAAAATTACATAATCTTTTTCAAGTCATTTTAATGCTATTTTGATCCAAATGAATAGAATAAATGTTTTTAGTATACAAGAATGCTACTTTAAAATAAAAATTGCGATATTTGTAGATTTATGTGGGGCATTGGCGCAACGACGCGACGCAACGACTGGGTGAAATAACACCAGTGGGAAGTGGCGCGAATAATTTGTTGCTGGATTTTCGTTTGTGACAGGATTTTTTTCAATTGGAACGTTTATTTTTATTTTTCAGAGATCTAACGCGAAATGAATATTTTCTTTTATTTTTAGTCAATCAGCATGCAGGTTTGCAAAATTTTAGCATAATTTTGTGTTCGAGTCATAATCGCTCTTCATATGAAAATAACGTTAGTGAATCTATCTTTCATAATGAACTCTGTTCTTGCTAAAGCTCCGCTCTGCATATTTCCGAAGTCACTTCCATTCGTAAATAGATATAATTGTCATGTATTGTTATTTCGATAAAAAGCAATCGAACAGTGTTTCCACTTTTCCTATAAAAGCACATGATATTTCGGATAACAGTGTAAAATTTTTAATTTAAGCTGATTTACAGAAGCACGAAATATTGTTTTATTTAAGGAATCAATTATAATGTACTATGTACACCGTTTATGAGAAGTAGAAAAACATTGTTCGATTCTTCTGCACAGAAAAAAATGATTTTTTTAAATTTCATGCATTTATTCAGAAAACTCACTTCGTTAATGTGTCCATCATATTTTATTGTTGGGAGAGGAAAATATGAGAATCCTTTTAAAGAAGTATATTTTTATTTGCTAGAAAACTTCTCTTTTGATAAGATTAAATGTAAATTTCCAAAAAATTAATTATGTGCAGGGGATTAACAGTTATTTTGATGTATAAAGTTTTTAAAAAAAATGGGATATTACTTTTGAAACAATTTTTAAATATTATGCATTTTTTTTCGGTATGGGGCTCGGACAGACTCGGGCTCTGATGCCACAAAATGTTTCGGGATCGGGCGGTCCCGGGCTCCAAAAAGAGAGCCCGAACTCATCTCTAATGTCGGTGCCTAATATTGCCTAATTATTCTGGTTTCCATGAGTTATGAAATACATTATTTAATGTTTCGTTCTTTTTATTTCAAAAGTAAAGTTTATCCTTTGGTATTTCTGACTAATTAGCAAAATCTGCTCCATTACTGCAATGCTTTTCCCATAAACTCTAGTATATAGTCGCTCATATTTACATTTTTCTTTTTTCGATTATAGCATTTTTTTTATTAAACAATCCCTTAATTTTTTACTTAATATTTTTACTCAATATAGTAACTGAAAGGAGGAAATATTCCGGGTTATAATATAAGAAAATGAAAGAATGACATTTTCCAGTCTATTTTCATTACATATTTTTATTTAAATGTTCAAAACCATGCATTCAATTTACTTTAATAATTTTAAACAGTACAAATATATTTTTGATAAATGTAAGTACATTTAAATGTATTTTAGAAATCCTAAGCTACATTCTAGAAGATTAACACATTTATACATCTGACTTTTTTAAACACAGTCTGACATATTTTGAAAAGGGAAAAAAACATGTTAGAATATGATTTGAAAGAGCAGTGTTCTTTTAACACAAATTATCTAAAATTAAAGAAAAAAATACAATATCGTTTTTCAAAACCAAAGATTTCCTTTGGAACACGAGAATTTCACGAGTTCACACATTTGTCAAAAGACTGTATTGGAGCAACACGTATTTGTTATGTTAATATACATTTATTTTAATGTTGAGTCTAATTTACACGTTTTCTATATGGTACACTTAACATTACTTAGTTATGTATAATGTATATATGATAAACATTGTTGTTTTTAATGGTACAGAAAATTCACCAATAGCAAAATTACGTAACGATACATTTCATTCACCTTCCAGAAACACTAAAATATTTTTACTGGTTTTCAGATATTTCTCCAAATAACGAAGGTTAGGTTTGACTTATCTCTGAACTGTAATCATCAGCACTGTTATCATCTGCACTGTAAATGTGCACCATCGACCCTGAAGAAATCTTGGTTTATATAATTTCACTAAATTCGATTATTCAATCTAATTTTTTTTATTCCAGAAATTGATTTTGAAATATAAAGCTTATTATGTTTTAATATTAAATTAGAAATATTTCCTGATATATTGAATGTTTTGTTATACTATGTTTAGGAATGTGGTAGATTATAAGAATAAATTCAAATATATATTACAAGGTTTACAATGTTATTTATATTGGATAAAGAAAGAATCTTGAAAAGTAAGTGATATGTCAAAAATATAATGTTTCATCCCACACCTAGATCATCTCCACCTGTCTTTTTAAGTTCTAAATATAACTTTTATTCAGAATTTTTAGTTAACAGAAGTCTGCATACAATTTTTAACAATTTCTTTAATTATTATATAACAATAAAGAATAATTATACGCCAAGCATAGAGTATGAGACAGTTTCCAACACATTTAGAATATTGTAACAAATCTTCAGTTTTTAAATGATGAAAGCTGAAGTCCAAATAAACAATTTGGAAAACGCATAACCCATTTGAAAACACTATTTCAGTAATTAATATCTACAGTCAGAAAAATGTCAGAATTATTTTCTGCAGCTCTGTACATGATCTATAGATTTATATATATATAATACATAATATGTAAAAATTTAGTTTGCTTAGAAAATTCGTAACACAGTTAAAAATCCTCCTTCAGCAAAGCAGCTTAGACAGTACAGTAACAGAATTATACTGTGCATCCCTGTAAATGAGCGGTAAATGATACCGTATTCACCATCTCTATGTACACCATGTACAGCATGAAGTGCTAAACTGGTGTAATGATAAACTAGTGAATAATGTTGTGATAAATGATAAACTAGTGTAATATCATTCATATACACTGCAAACGATTCTTTCCCTTATACCATAATGTAACGGCGTTGTTTTAAGTACCCCTGTAAGCCAACTATAAATGCTACACACTTCATTTTCAATACCAAACATGCCATGATAAACCTCAACAGCACATAACAATTACACAGCAATCCGACTATATTTGCCCGAGTTAGAGCGTGGACAGACAGATATATAGACGTCCAGACAAACTGAATCCATAAATGCTTTTCAACTATGTTAGAAAGTTTTAACAAGACCAAAAAATCCTGCGTCAAGAAAAAATTATGTTACATTTTCCAGCAATTCCAAAATATTTTTACGAATCTTTACCGTTTAATAAGATGACTTCTATGTAAACAAGGTAAAGGTCAAACCGGGCGGGAAGGCCTACCTTTCTGCTTAAGATCAACTAGTCCCGCCCAGTGTTCTAAGTAAACAATTTGGAAAATGCCCCAGATAAAAATGAACTACAGTTTTTCTAAAAAAGTGAAGTATTTTTTAAAGTTTTTCTAAAGTCACCTGCAGATTTTCTGTAGTGTAATCTCGACTGTAAAAATACTTCAGTTATTTTGCAGCTAATGTGAAGTAATTTTGTTGTAATTTATTTGAAAAATTCTCTAAGCTATTATCTGCAAAAATACTGTAGTTTTTGTGAAATCATTTTACATGCATAAATTTAAAAAATAATGAGACTTTACATTTGTAAAGTCATATTATTATATACTGCAGTAAATTTGAAATATTTTTAGAGTCATTAATTCAGAAGTATATTTTATGATTATCTGCAGTTTAACTGTATTTACTGTGAGGTAATGTTACAGATATTACTTTATAGAAAGCTTGTGTTATATTTTCTGTAGTTTATCTGCAGTTTTAAAAGGGATATTAAAGCTTTTCAGTTTTTGTTATTGTTGCATGACTCACTATTTACTTTATTAATAATAATTAATACTGTTTTCAAGACTTTTATTTTAAGGACCTAATTTGAGCACCTGTGAAAGTCTTCCCCTACCCCCTTCTTTAAGTGAAACGAAACAAATATTCAAAGATATTAAACTTTAAATTTCAAAACAAATATGCATATAATAATCAATGTTGTTTATCGTTAAAATGTTAGACCTAAACAGGGACCGACTTACAGATTTCGGGGGCCTGGACAACAACATAATAGTGGCCCCCTATAACATTTTAAGAGCAAAACTAATGCATTAAAACCATATCGTCTATTATACTGATTTGCTGTTCATGCAATATTATATCTTTATCTTACGCATTAATTAAAAAAATTAAAGTGCTATGAACGCTAGGCGTGTCATAATTCATATTATAAAATTCAATTAAAACTTCTAATTATATAAAATAATTAAATATATATACTTAATCGAACAAGGAAAATCATAATAGTTCTCAAATTAATTCAATTTATTTTTTAAATTAAGTATTCATTTCCAAAGCAATAACTAATTTTCTTATTTTATTCACAAATTATTAATTATTAAATTAAATTAAAATTATTTTACAAGCTATAACAAAATAAACTGTCCCCTTCACAATATATATGCATGTATATATTAATAAAACAGAAGCAAATTAATTAAACTTCTTATTTTTTTTTTATTCCGCATTAAATTAAAAAGCAACAACTATTTTTCTTATTTTTCTTAAAAGTTATTAATTATTAAGATTAAATTAAACTTATTTCATAAGCTATAAAAATATAAACAGGTATCTTAAAAATATATATATATTAACCTTATCAAAACAGAGTCCTTCACAAAATTCTTTTAATAAAATACTTCTCTTCACAAAATCTATTTTTATAATAACATACTTTTTATTAATAATTTTCATTTTCGAAATAACTATTTATTAAAACGTTTTTTCAAATTAAAATATATAGCACATTTAAAAAAATATATATCCTAAATTAATTCTGTATATAAACAATATCCGCTAAGATATTTATTCCACACATTTAAATAATTAATTAATTTCGAAGTATACACGCACAGAGTATTTATAAAAATTCACCTAAAAATCCATCTTTAACACCGTCAAATTACCACCAACGAAAAAAATCCCTGCTTATCTGATCCCCTCTCCCTATGGCCCTATGAAATCAAACCTTTACTAAGATCCAGTGGCTCAATGGATAAGATGCTTGACTTCCAAACGTGACACCCTTAGTTCGAATCTAATCTCGGGTCATGGGGGAAAATATTCTTTTAAAATATTAACAAATAAATAAGCTAAGATGGCTCATAGATGGCGCCACTAAAAAGAAAAGAAAATCAAAATAAAATGTTTGCAAAATTACTGTAGTTTATTATAAACTGCAGTAATTTTGCAGTTGTATCAACTTCAAAAATTCTGTAGTGGAATCGGCCAAATCACTACTGTTTTCCAACTGTATTTTTTGCAGCTTTTCTGCAGATCAATTTTAGCTGGGACATAACATATTTTAAAACACAATTTCAGGAATTACGAACAATATTCGGAAAAATATCCAAACTATTTTATGCAGCCCTGTATATGATCTATAGATTAGTATATATACTACATAGAAAGCAAAGTTTTAGTTTAGTTAGGAAACGCGTAGCACAGTTTAAAATCCCCCTTCAAGAATTTCCGTCAGTAAATTGAAAGATACTCGAGAACTTTTGTGCTCCCCTGTATATGATCAATAGTTTTGTATATATACTAAATATAATGCTAAATTTTAGTTCATTTAGGAAATGCATAGCACAGTTTAAAATTCCGCCTGTTGAATTTCCGTCAATAATCGAAAATGCACTCGAGAACAAGTGTGCTGCCCTTTATATGATGATCTATAGAATTTATACACCCCAAGTAATAGAAAAAAATAGTTAAATTTAAAAACGTGTTCAGGAACTGAAAAGGCACATCCCGACATTATTATTAACAGACAGTACCGAATGCTTTTGTGTGTCCCTGTAAATGAACGATGAATGCTGTACACACAATATTCTACTGTAAGTATCTTGTTTGCATATTAGCGGTATATATCAATTTCAGTATGTTAGAAATATTGAAACATTATTAAAATAAACCACAAACATTTTTTCTCCAAAGACCGTAATATAACGAAATTCGTTTGAGTGTTCGTGTAAATGTAAAGGGACACTATAAGTGATATACACACACACCATACAGGTTGTGTTCACAAATTTTCAAGACTGGTCTGAGAATACAAAATTTATTAAACATTTTTGTACAGCGAACTAAAATTCTTCGAAATATGACCCTTGGGCATCAACACACCGCTGCAAGTGTTTTTTCTATTATTCAAAGGCTCTCTGGAAGTCTTCGCGCGCAAGGCTGTTAAGGGACATCGTCGAAGCTGCCTCGATTGCTGCAATCGTGTCGAATCGCTTCCCTTTCAGGTATTTCTGTATCCGGAGAAACAAAAAAATGTCGCTGAGAGTGAGGTCGTGGCTGTGGAGGACTTAGCCAAATCTTCGGCGGCGGGGGCGAGCGACGTGAGAGAGGGCGCATTGTCCTGGTGAACAATCCAATCGTCTCAGATGTCTGGGCGAACGCGACAAACACTAAGATGACGGTCCGTGTCTTACAGTTCACGCACTTTCACAAGATTTTCATCAGTTCGGTTTGTTCAATGCGTCCCAGCGCGGTTATCCTCTTTGACGTCCTCACGGCCATCTTCGAACCTCATGTGCCACTTGAAAGCCATTGCAAGTGACATGGCTTCTTATTGGTATGCTTCTTGAATGATACGAAAAGCCTCTGTCGCGGTTGTCTTAAGTTTCACACAGAACTTTACAAAATAACACTGCTCCAAATGACGCTGCATTTTCCACCCAACCAGTTTTCGATGGGGCTAAATGACACGCATTCACTCCACTAGCGATCTTCTCACTCCAATGTTTCGGATGAAACTGTTGCGCATGCGCACCGTTAGCTGACACTCCCAATTCATCACCCTGTCGGTGGTACGCGTATGCACCCACGCCCTACTCAGAAAACAATCAGTCTTGAAACATTGTGAACATACCCTCTATTTGTAAGTCTCGTGTAGTGCACCTGAGTTATATAAATCAATTTCAATATGTTTGAAATTGTGTAACACTACTGAAGTTCATCGCAAATGATTTTCCCCATATACAGTAATGTCACGAAATTCTTTTGAGTGTCCCTGTAAAAAGTCTATAAGTGCTACACACTTCATTTTCAATACCGAACATACATAGTAAATCTCAATAACATATATCAATTGCATGACAAACCTAATATATTTACGCGAGTTAGAACACGGAGAGCCGACAGACACACAAACCAAATTTCTAAACACTTTTCATCTATGTTCGAAAGTTTTAAAAATGGATGTTAGTGATTAATTTTAAAAAATGCACTTTTTTAGATTTCATTAATCAATTTTTCAATATTGATGTTCACTAATATGATATTACGATAGTATTTCATAGAAATATATCATTGCATGCAGTGGCGGTTGTACTTTTTATGTGTCGAACATATGCAATATAGTTTAAAATGCCGCAATTCCATATAAATTCGGTATATACCGATACTGCATACTGAATTATTTCAATCCATATCTAATTTATTTAAAATTTAAAAGTGCCGTAATTATTTAAGTACAACTAGCAAAGTTATACACGCAGTTTTCACTTTTTTGATTGATTCAATTTACAAAATCAGGCCAAAATGTTTACATACGACATGAGAAAAACATCATTTTTATTTCAAAACTTGAAAGATTAAAGTGTGCACAGTTATTTAAAATGAAAAGAAAATCGAATTTTTCTTTGGCTTCATGGAGGAAAAAAATTTCATAACACGACAAAAATTGTTAATAATAATCATAACTTTAGCTTTTATTGTTCGGCTTTTAAAGATTAATTGTAACATTTCCAAGCCCACACAGACTTTAGATTCAGAGAAACAATTATTTAAGATGGAAAATACAAATTCAGAAGCCGGAGATGTGTGATTAGTTGAAAAATCCAAAATTTCCACCTCCACCCCCTCCCATATTTCAAATACTATGAGATCTAGAAAAGAAATCTTTTGCATGGATTCATACAAATATGGGGGTAGTGTCTACACAAAATTTCCCCAAAAACCCTGTTGGTGGTTTACAAGGACTGATTGAGATAACATGGAATGGACTTCTTTTCATTTACTTTAATAGTTCTTCAGTGTAAAATATAAACACAATATGTATGGATAGATAATCGTACGACCATAAACTATATTTATTCGAAAAGTGCTTAATCAGGAGTTACAAGAGTTATAAAATTAAAACATATACATAAATTTTGTTGGTTTAATACACGCTTATTACTATTTACACAGAGCAATATGTTATCTATCACCGAACTTTAATAGACATATCGTAGACATATAGTTCCACTTACAAAAAACGTTTCAAATGAGGGAAATATTCACGTTGTGGCATTGTTTAAATTAAAAAATCAATTTTATACAGATTACGAAATCTAACTTTGTGTACAGCCCCCCAATCCCTATAGTTATATTTAGTAAATGTTTACACATATCATAACGTATATAACATCAAAAAGTTTGACTTTTGTACTACAAAAAATAATACAGTTATTAAATTTTAAAGTTTGAGATTTTTTCACATGATTTTGTCTTTTATTGAGGGAATAGTTAACGAATGAATTAAAGTAATTCGAGTTCAAAATCAGGGTGCAATGTCCTTTTTACGGCGAAACCACCTTTAGCCGGTATCGCCAAATAGGGGTATGACCAAAGAGGATTATTTCATCTAAACATTTGAGCTAACTTTTAGGGGTCGAACAACATTCAAAAATCAAAGTAGGTAGAGTCGACACCCGGAAAATAAAACATACTCACTAAGAACTAGATAAAGGGCAACGGAATGCAAACGACCAGCCGAGATATAACAAGCATGAAATTCGGGATTATGCAAATTACAACAGTACCGCAGCGCCACACGTTCGGGATGAAACACGAGCCATCTAGCAGTGGACATGCTAGTCAGCGCTGAGATCGTGATGGCAGGCTACACATTAACGCAATATGCCGAAATGATACTTATTTATAGTGAATGTCAAGGGAATGCCAGAGTGGCTGCGAGGGCTTATTCAGAACGTTTTCCTATAATTGACATCCAACGCATAAAATTATAACTGATGCATTGCACCGTCATAGAGAGACCGGCTTTGTTGCACCACGACCCAGAACAAGTAGACGGGCAAGGTGTAATATTCGAGTGACACATATATGAGTGTGAGGAGCTGGTATTCTCCCTTTCAAAACCACACGGCGGAAAAAAGCCAGGCATGTGGATACACCCGTCAGCATATCTGGCATTTGTTACATGCACATGGTGTGCATCCATACTATCCGATACTGGTGCAAGCATACATGCTTAGTGATCACGCACAACGGGACGATTTGATTATTCTAATTTCATGCTCAACATTTCAGAGGAAAATCCGTCTTTCATTTCTGACATTATGTGGACAGATGAGCCAACGTTTACACGGGATGGCATTGTGAACATGCACATGCGCATTACTGATCTCTAGAAACCCCCACATCGCCCGCACAATACGACACCGATTACGCTGGTCAACGAGCGTGTTGTGTGGTATATGGGGAACCCAGATAGTTGAATCCATCTTCTACAATGACACCTTAACGGGTGATCATTACCTGCACCTGTCACAAAATACGGTATGTGACTGAAATGAAGAACTGCTTCTCCGATATCCATGTCGGCTGTGGTTTAAACATGATTAAGCCCCTCTACATAAAACATCAAATGTACATGGGTATCTGGCAACCGAATTCTGTCAACAGATCATTGGATATGGTGGTCTGATAGACTGCCCACCAGGTTCACCGGACTTGACTCCCATGGACTTCTACGTCTGGGGTTAAATCAAGGTGCAGGTCCATGTGACTGAGCGTACTTCTGATCTGAAGCAGCGCATCATCCTTGCTTGTCGCACAGTTACACCTGCTATGATCCAACTTGTCCAAGACTCAGTACTGTCACGCATTCAATTGTGCCTTACCATCAATGGAGAACATTTTGAGCAGTAACTGCAGTAGATTCCGGTGTTTGATGTATTAATTTTTTATAGTAGACCGTTTTCTGATATGATAATAAATAAATTTTTATTTTTCTGTTTAATTTAGATATTTCATTCTTCGCTTTGTATACGACTCTTAAAATTCAGCTTAAATTTTTAGATGAAGAATTTTTAGAAACTCTTTGGGGATACAACGATTCGGCAATAGCGGCTAAAGGTGGTTTCGCCATAAAAAGGGCATTGCACCCTGATTTCGATCTCGAATTACTCTAACTATTTTTTTAACTGATCGCTCAATGACAGAAATAATCATGTGCAAAAATATCAAATTTTGAATAACAACTGTGTCAATTTTTGTAGTACAGAAATCAAATTTTGGGTTGTATCTGTTATGATATGTGTAAACTTTTACTAAACATGACTATAGGGATTGGGAGACCGTATAAAATGTTATATTTCGTAATTTTTATAAAATTATTTTTTTTTACTTTAAACAATGCCACAACATGAATATTTATTTCATTTCAAACGTTTTCGTAACTGAAACTATCTGTCTACGACCAACGGCTGAGAAATTAAAGGTCGGCGATAGATAACTTATTGCACACTGTATACATACATGATACAACTTGTTCGAAAAGAGAACGTATTCTTTAAACTTGATAAATATAAATTTAAAATGAAGGACATATTTATGTATAGTATCATACAAATTTCTTATAAAATAATCTATAATTTAAAGAAAAATTTCATCAATAAATGACGCTGCACGAACAAAAAAATACTTTAACGTATAAATCTATATTAAAAGTTAGTCAATATCTTTATAATGTGTTTAAAAGTTGAAATGCGAAAAAATGTTTTACATATTAAAATATGAGATTCTACTGAGCATTCAAGATAACACAGCATCGCGCTATGTATTGTCTTAAATATGAAAGATTTTTAAAATTACTTATAAAAATGCAAATTATTTCATCTTTATAATCATTATAGTTAATATAATTAGCGAATTTAGATGTTCTAGCATCTTTTATTGGGCAACCGGTATATGTTTGCATGTATGCATGTATGCAAATATATATGCATTAATATAACCCATTTTGCTTTTTTGAATAATTTTAAATTTGATATTAAAATTTAGTTAACTGAAAAAATTAAAATATCTTTCACATCATATATATATATTTTATTTAATAAATTTGTATCACCTTGGCGTATGTATAAGCATGATGATACTATCTTCCAGTTATACAGGGTGGTTATAATTAAACTTCCACTTTGCAATTGTCATAAAAGGAAAATTACTGGACCAAATGTTTTCAAACTTGGTAATAGTCTAAAGGAGGGAATGAGAATTTATTTCCCTCAAAAAAAGTTCAAATACTCAGCACCAGGGGGAAATGACTCTCTATGTAATATTGTTGACATGATAAATAAGACATGAAGACATCGGTTTATAATGTGTTTAATCGTTTCAGAAACGTGTTACAAAGCATGTTCAATGTGGCCCCCACCATTTTCCGAAAGCAAATGAAATCGTATTACTGCATTCTCAACAATAGCTCTTATCATATCAGGAGGAATGTTACGGACATATCGGTGTATCGCATCTTTCAATTCTGCCAAATTGTTTAGATTATCACCATAAACAGTGCTTTTGAGATAACCCTATTGCCAAAAGTCACAGGGGTTGACGTCTGGTGACCGGGTTGCCAAAAAGTGCGGAAGTGTCGGCCTATAATCTGTTCATTCGTGAAAAGTTTTTTAAGTAACTGTGTGACACACGTGTCATGTGCTGCATAAAAATCGTGGAGTCTAAAATGTCACGTTGTTGGAGTTCAGGTATGACGAAACGTCTTAACATTGACACTAAGCGAGCTGCAGTCATAGTGCATGTAACAGGTCCAGGTGTCGACTGCTCTTCAAAGAAAAATTGTCCAATTATGAAACTTGCTATCATACCACACCAAACGGTGACTGTAGGAGAATGCAATGGAATTGGGTAAACAACATGAGTGATTTTTTGGTTCCAAATCCTGCACTTGATTATTGGGTATTGACATCGCCATTTAGGTAAAAATGGAACTCAGCTGTCCACAAAATGTTTCATGGGTAATGTTCATCTGCTTCCATCAATGCAAGGAATTCCAAAGCGAACGATTTTCTTAAAGCAGGATCGTTACATTGAAGTTCTTGAATACGTTTGATTTTATATGAGTAGAACTGCAGAACTTTATGGAAAATTTTGTACACCGTACTCCATGGTACGTCTACTCGACATGCGACAGCACGTACCGTGTGTGCTTTGCATTGTTGCTTCCTCCACTGCTAATGCAACAATCTCCTTGTTTTCCACAGAAGCAGGTTACCTTTCCCGCCCAGATGCAACAGATTACAAACCCGTGGCTTTAAATTTTGCCACCATTTTTCTCAAACCCTGCGGTGTCATTGGCCCTCGGCGTATTCTTCTTACTGAACGATACCTTTGCAAAGCACTCTGTTCATTGCTGTCGTATTCATAATAACATTTAACGAGAAAAGCACGGTCTTGAATGGTTAAAGACATTGTCGATTTGTAACAGTGAGAACTCTGACAAACAGGCTCACTTTTATCTGACAGATCAAATGACGTGTAAAGCGCATTTGCATAAATCTAATTTTCTTCTTCCTGCCGTAAGCCAATTAGAAGCCATTGCAGTTTTGCATAACCCCACAACAGTTTCATTTTAGAAACGCTTAAAAACATTTTAAAACAATATCTTCGTGTCTTAGGCTGAATTCAGGGTTCAAAAAGCACAAATTAGCGATCTGTAAGAAAACGATTCCCGGAATGTGCACACATTTGAGAGTGATTTGCGATTTGAAATGTTGTGATCGCTAATTTGTGGTTTGAATATTTAAAAACACGAACGGATTTTATTACATGGATGGCGCACTTCGGTCAATGTTTCTTAAGGGTACCAAAAATGTTAAACCCATGTAAGAAGTTAGACCCCGACCCTTATTTCATTTAATAATATTGCATACAGTCCCATTTCCCTCCCTAGTGATGAGTGTTTTAACTTTTGTCCTTTTTTGGCAGGAAATAAATTCCCATGACCTCCTTTAAAGTATTACCAAGTTCGATAACATTTGGTCCGGTAATTTTCCTTTTATGACCATTTCAAAGTGGAACTTTAATTATAACAACCTTGTACTTTGTAGTAGGTTTATTTATAACATTTGAGATAAAAGATTTTAAAAGATGCGACTCTGTATTTCTAAGAAGCAATATAACAATTGCAGCCAGAATTCAGCAGGTTCTTGAACAATAAACCCTCAAAATGTCTGTAAAGACAGTAAGTTGATCACAGAATAATTTTTACAGGATAATGTTCATTAGAAGTAATCAACGAAGATTAAAAACCGATATTTCATACTAAATGCTATTAATAATTGTATTTCAGAATTCTAGAACACGATAATAGAATGCTAGAATGCTAGACCGATTAGAATTAGCGCTAATCTCCATCTATTATTAATTTGAGTTCTAGCAATAAAAAATACCAATAATAACATTCAATACTATTCCATAAAATGCATCTTAAAGGTATTAACATATTTCATTTTTTATAAAACGTAGATATATCAGTGACGATAAATATATTCGTGACATATTTTGTTTTCAGTAACTTTAAAGCTATTTCATTTATTTTTTCTTTATTTTTCATAAAAAGGTAGATCTTTTTACATATTTTGAATATTTATATTTTTATTTATTTAGAATACTGAGCAGCCCAAACTATATCTACCAAGATTAATCGTCAGACAAAAAATGTAAATCTAAGTGTAAATCTTTCAAAATTGGGTGATATGTTTGTTGAATTAATGTATTTTATTTAAAAAGTTTTTATATAATTTAGACAGATTGAAAAAAATACTGTTCCATCCCAAACAAAAGCGAATTTTTATCTATAAACGCTGACTTCAAGCACTCGAAAACCTGGATTGGATAAAAAGGTCCTTCTGTGTGTTTCGAACTTGGTTTCCATATACAACAATATATAATTTTTCAAGACTTCAAGTTTACTGCCAGTGTTCTATATCACTGCAATATGAATTGTCTTTCTGCGTGCTGGTGATCATCTGGATTGTCCGATAACATCCAAAATTTGTTCACTGTGTTTATTATATTACCTTAAACAAAATGCCTTGACGGAATCATGTCACATAAGTTTTTATGATTACATTTAATATTAGCTGCAAAATTGACATTTAATTTTGGTAGGTATGTTATGGACTACTCTGTAAATAAAGTAATATACATCGGAGGAAAAAAAATATCCCACCAACTAATTCAGCCACAAACCATCATATAAGAATGTTAATGTTATCAATCGTATCGTAAAAACGCCTACTAATTAATTCTATACTTACTGTTTGCATAAGGAGTATTCTACACATGGGAATTAAACAAACTTTAAATTGTTCAACACATGGGATTTCAAAAGTTTTTCAATGCCTACTTTAGGATAGCATTTCGATTCATCGATAAATTTTATCTTTGAATACCAAGCGGTAAGATGTTTAGCCAAGTAGTTTAGAAAATATGCAAGTAAAAAGTTTCGAAATCCTAATGTTGAATTGATTTTTAATCGTTGTAAAACAAATTGCAATGTGAATTTTTTTTTTTCAGAACAACTGAAAGCCTGCGTGGTGAAATGAGCTGTAATTATAGACTGGCATAATTTAAACTTCTAGAAATCCATTTCTGTAAAAGCATTCATAGGTCACAGTTCATATTCTTTTAGAATGTGCATTTAAATATATGTATTATCTGAAACTCATATTCGAAAGAAATGTGAATTGTAATCTATATATTTGTTTAACAGAATTCGAATTCACGAAGTTTTAAATATGTGAATCAAAAATTGTAGTTCACTTCTCAAAGTAGTAGTTCAGTTGTGCTTAAATATTAACAAGCTTTGAAATCTGCTTTGCAATGATTAAAAATAAAAATTAACATTAGGAATTTCAAACTTTAAATCTGCATAATTCCTAATCTACTTAATCAACTGTACTCTTGTTTGATATCCGACGGTAACAGTTACCAAAGAATATGATTTCCAAAATAGGTGTTAATATTGAATTTAAAAGTTTGCTACAATTTCTATATATTGATAATCCTTTCTGCGAGATTTAAGTATAACATTCATTAGCAGGCAATATTAATAATCGATTAGTACTAATTCCAAATTTATTGAATGGTTTGCGACAGAGTTAGTAAGGATCCAGACTTCTTTAGCACGACTGTACAATACGGACTCAACTCATAAACAAATATTAAATTCATGAATATCGTGTTAAAAGTTTACTGAAATTGATAACGATATTTACAAATATAACAAAGTAATAAACATTTATTAAATTCAAAGTCTCAAATGAAAACATGCATTTTCATTTATTGAGAAGTGCGTTGGATATTTCAGCACTATGAAGCGTGAAAGGTGATTATGAAATCTTTGTAAAAGCTGGTCTAATGAAACTACAGCTTTTTACTTTTTTCTGTTCTACCTTTTCGATGATTTCTTTGACCAGGCCATTCCACTCCCCGGACGATGTATTTTCAGCACCAAACTTCTTGTCTGGCACCAGATAGAGGTCATAATTGAAGCCTAGCAAATCAGAGATGGTTCGGAGTAAGTCGATGCAGAACCCTTCAAATCGGTCATTGCCGGTCAGGTTGCGATCACTTTTGAGCATCACGTAGGGCGTGGACTACAGGGGATAAAGGACAAAAGCAGATAATGAAGCAGCAGCGGATGATGAGATGATATAAGAAATCATATCTCTTGCAGCAGAAACCTGTCAGATGATCTGCAAAATAGTTATTTACAAGGCATATCCCGAAATAAGTTTCCCAAGGGCCGAAAACTAGAAGAAAAAATAGTTATAGGAAAGGTTTATTGGGACACATACTGCAACGTTGAGTTACTTTATAATAGTAACCACTGTAAACAAGTCATACTTTGACAATTTTTTTTTGTAGAAATCAGCTGCCTGGTATAGAAACCACTATGTGAAGCTGACTGTTATAATTCGTCATTTTAAATATGCTGCCATAACAAGCCTTTCATGACGTTTTAAAAAAGATTGCATAAACTAGTCGCATAATCATGAACATATAATTGATGGTCAAATTGTTACCACGGGAATTTCTACAGAAGGTGCGTTATCGTGGGTCAACGCAGCAACCTCCATAGTGAATAATCAAATTCCGCCTTAAATTCTACCCGCCTTAGTTTGGATACTATTTACCCTGTTGAGAAAATGTCGTCCCATATAATATCCAAATATTAATTTTATAAGAAAATTCCGTTGAAGTTCTTTAATCCGTCTCGTAACCAGCATAGGAATCCAAAACTGATATTTTTATCGACTGTTTAATCAGAAATAAGAATTTTTAAGTTTCATTCCGAACATCTATACGAAAGCTGGTGCATCAGGAGAAAATACAACCAGCCCTTGTAAATCTTTTCATTCGCACTTTAATAGCTACTTATAAAATATCCATTCAGGTCTGAATACATTGTCTAAAAGAAAAAGGCAACACCATGGAAGAGTGTATATATCATGACGAAAAATGGCAGACAAACATAGCATGTATGTATAGATAAGTGATTTTACTTTGAAACAGATACTTCAATACAGTGATCAAATATGCTGTTTGATCACTAGGAAACCGACAGCCTCTTTCGGTGTTACATGAAAGAAACCTTCAAAGTACAAACAAATTAAATCAACATATGGATAATGTCCTAAAGATGCCCGACCATAATTTCTGCCACAGTTAATTGAATCTGTTGCACATCAAGAAAATGACGACTTATTGCATCCTACTCAATCTCAGGCTGTGTGCAACCTAGATACTTCCATAGTTAAGGAAACTTTCGTGTACCTTACAGCCTGTAAGGTATCCGAATGTTACAAACCCTGCAAGTTACAGGGTTTGTTTTCTGCTCATTGCCATGTGAAATAGTTGTTATCTTGTCTGAAAATCATACTTTGCAACCAGTAAAGATAGAAGAGCGTACATTAAGTACATTAGTCACGTAATGACATTCGCGAACTAATGTTAAACGAATAAAGGCATTTAGTGTAAATTTCTTGGTAGTATTTGAAAAATTTTAATTTTGTTTTTCATGGAACATCTGAGGTCGATGTTAACAGTGATATAGTTGTACTTTTTCTTTCGATTTCAGTTTATTCCTAAGGACATTTTTGATTACGAAATCAATCAACCAATTTCTTTTTCTGAAACTGAAAGTGTCTTTGGGAGTAAACTGCAAACTAAAACAAAAACATACAAAACTATCACGTTGGACATTGATTTCAAGCATCGTATGCAAACAAAAAATAAATTAAAACATCATTTAAGAGCATTCAAAAGCAAAAGATTAATTAGTAAAGAATACATAACATTAGCTCATAAATATGTTGTTAGACTAGCGTAGGCTCTTAATTAACGATTTCCATTTGTGACTGGTCACTGACCACTAACTACCCTGTGAAATTCAATCCTCAAAAGCAGAATGTATTGATTCTATTGCAATTTTTCGAATAAATGGTTTTAGGTCAATAGTAGTCTTCCTAATAAATGTACGAATAAAAGCTACTTTTGACCAATCACCAAAAACGCATTTTTGCTCATAATGGAACATTCAGTACTTACTGCATATTATGCATAATGTAGACAGTCCTAGATTTTAGGGACGACACCGCATTTCTGTTGATGTGCCGGTTGAAACATACTGATGTTTATAGAAACACCTCAGAATCTCTGAAACGATAAACAGTCCTTTTATCAACTTATCTA
Organism: Maratus michaelseni; assembly: GCA_963931845.1. Taxonomy (NCBI): domain Eukaryota; kingdom Metazoa; phylum Arthropoda; class Arachnida; order Araneae; family Salticidae; genus Maratus; species Maratus michaelseni. Next base: position 327,678,348 of record OZ007588.1, read on the forward strand.
TTCCAAATCCTTTGAAAAGTGGTCACATGTAGAAGTAAGTGCGTTTTAGCTGCGATGTGATAGAAATATCAACAAACCGTTCGTAGAACAAAAAATAAACCCCTATTAAAAACGTCTGAGCTCCATAAGTGACTTCAGCGTCGTTAACCAGACATTTGTCCAACGATACATGTACAGAAGCTACAAAAGCAGATTTCCCTAGACGATAGAGAATAATTACTGTTCAGTCCTCTGATGCTTCCGTATTCTTTCTCCTCCTTAACTAATCATGTGACAAACTTTCATTCCAAACCATTAAAAAAAATCGTTTAGCTGCGTATTTTTTGCAAATTGTATTATTATACAACCAAATCTTCATGGTGCTGCATTTTTTCTATCAGGTACTGTAATTTGTGGGAAAAGTTTCAAACAGTATCGAAAAAACTCGTATGTCAAATATTACAAAGACCAATGAACCAATGTTATTTTTTCAAAGGTTGACATACATAGTCGTAAATACTTACAAGTAATTTAACAAATAGAAGGAACAGTTACCAGAATGCTTCTAGTTAAATACGCTTCGTAAAAGTTTCAGCCTGCCTGTAAGTGAGATTTGTTTTAAATCACCTGAAACACAGTGAAGAAAATAGTTTTAATGATATTTATTAACATTTTCATAGAATAATGAAAGTACCTATAAACTACAGGTGAAAATTTTACCCACAGCAGATTTAATTTTTAAATCTATTACTCCTAGGTGAAGATAAAGTAAAAAATACATTTTTAATCTTTACATTAATTTACTCCACCCTTACATATTATGGAGAAATTTTTGTCGTCGGAAATAAAAGATAAAAACTTCAACGGAATTTTCTTTTTGCATTTCAATTTAGTGAAAAGTTGCCGCGGAATTTTCCTAAAGTACAGCTGAATTTACCCGTTTTCCTATCCTGCTTCTCTTTTTCTGAATTATCCATCGCTAATTTTGGCATGGTAGACAATAATGCTTGTCTTAACCTCGCAATCAGTGGGAGAAAAAATACAATACTCCGATTTCAACCGCTTCAACTGTTGCTTATGCTGCAATTGATCAGGAAGTGCCGACTGTCGCATTCACTAACCATATCCTGAACTTCTGAGGCATGCGTACTTGCCATCACAATACATTGCCTGTCATTTATTTTTTGTTTGGGAAACTTATTTTATTGATAAGCCTTGATTTTTTTGAACAATTTTTTATTTGAATTGCTGTTCTGATTGTTTATGCTGCAAGCGATAGTGATGTGAGCTAACAGTTCAGCTACTGGCCTAGTTCAAGGAAGCAGTGATGGGGAAGCCCTAAGCAGAACAGCAGTGCTTATCTGACGCATACTAGAGGTATTGTTCAGATTTGCAATTGAAATACGTTAACTCTTTAATTTGTTCGAAATTTAAAATTTATGTTACTTTTATTTTAATGGAAAATATAATCGAAAAATAATTAAAAAGTTTTGCTTGCCATAGCATCTGACTGCCTCCATGTTTGAGCCTAAATGAGCCGTCATCAATAGTTAATATAAATTTGCACTACATTTCAAATTAGCAGCAAAGTTCTGAACAAAACCTGATATTACCACTTCACCTTTTAACATTAGTGACACCTTTTAGTTTAATTTCTTGCCGTCCAAACTGACCTTTTGAAGAAGTTCTCTAACCATTCCATTCCATTCTCCAGTATTAGGATCAAGTGCACCATATTTACGATCAGGAACCAATTCAATGACGTAGTTGAAGGTCAGCTGGTCAGCAACGGTTTTCAGTAAGTCGATGCAGAAACCATAAAATCTGTCGTTGCCTTTCAGAGTTGTATCTTTGTTCACCAAGACGTACGGATCAGCCTGGAGGAAGGTGTTCCAAAATATGTCGATATCGAAAAAATTTCTTTGAGGACATTTTCACATATAATTAGGAAAATTAATTTAATACGCTAAAAATATTATTTTGGTTTTACTCCAAGTATTATCTATTGGGTATGATTTTTAAATCATTAAATTTTATTCCACAGTAAAATAGCTGGCTTTTTAGTTTTAAACTCTTCTATTGAAGAAGAAGTATTTATTTTCCACTTTTTATAAATTTATTTAATGAAATTTCTGATACAAAATAAGTAGGTTTTGCGTGTTTTAATGTTTTTTATTTGTGTGTCATAATGAAAATACTAAACAAAAATCATTTATATATCTTTTAATACATTGGTGTCTGAAATTAAAGTTCTAAACATTACGCTTGCAAAAATTCAAAACATTTGCCACTAATTTTAAACAAGACCATAATATATGAAATGGGGAATAATAGATTTAAATGAGTATCCAGTTAATGCTAAAACTATAAAAAAGAAAATTCTAAAAATATGGCACGCATTATTTTTCTAATTTCTGAACCATGTGTGTAGAAACGTGTTTCTTCCAAGAGAATAGAAAGATTGACGGATCATAGTTCAAGTAAGCATTCGCAATCATTTAGGTGATAGATACAGATCGAGTTAGATCCAATGGCACCATTGAAACTTGCAAGTTTCTAGCCGTCATTATTTACTATTTAATTTTTCTAGTATGATGTAATGTAGTTATGAAACAAATTATATACTACAGGTTCCATAACTAAGAAGAATGGCAAAGGTTGCTCAATGGCGGATACACATGAGAAGGATTGAAAAGTAGCATCGAAGGCTCGATGCAAAAGAGATGTAATTACTAAAGAGATTTTCCATGCATCTGAAACAACCATTTGCAGGAAAAGCGCATGCATACACCTGAAAGAACACATATACCTAAAAGAACACATATACCTAAAAGTTCAACCTCTCAACGTATAGCTTCTTTTTTCGAGCCAAACCCACGGTTTTTGTACAGAATACGACCTGGTCTATGTCGTCTAGACCAATGAGTCGATATACAGTACGAAGAACTATTCTCGGCAAGTCTAAATAGGGAAGAGGCCTCGGGCACCTTCCCTTCGGGCCTCTACTATCACTTTAACATAAAAAATTCAATATCTTTGGTGAACGTGAAATCGTTGTATAGAGAGGAGTCTTGGATGTCTGTACAAGTTTGGTGTTCTTAAACAATATGCGAGTCTGTTATGATGAGCTATTGAAAAGGATTCAATTTTTCTAAACAACAAGGTGAATTTACATTGAGTTTAAACTGTCAATGATATTCTGTAGAACAAGGATATTCGTTGTATACATTGGACATCGTAGTCACATGCAATAAATTCTTGAGAGGAAATAAATTATTTCAGATGCTCTAGGAGGAGGCAGTACATGACATCAAACCAAATCCAAATTTTCCAGGATTTAAAGTATTCGATTTTGTTAAATTGAAAACAAAGTGCAATGACAAAAAAACCCTCATTTACAATTAGAGGTTCCATTAAAGATATTTAAAGCAAACGGTGTGGCCATACTCATTAGCCAGATCATTCTGGAAATACAGTCATGATTTCTTTAATTTTAGTAAATTTTGCTCATATCAAAAAATATTATCCCTGTTTATTATGTTGTGCTATTATTGGCCCTCTTATAGTGTGGGACATTTTTGTACAAAATGTTATTCACATAAACCAATACGCTTTGGTGATATAAATTTTTTGTGTTTGTAACTTCAATTTTAGACACCAGTGTTAATAGAATTTATAAAGAAGCTGAATATCTTAAAAAATAGCCTTGTTGACTTTAGAAAATCAAAAATGAATGATAGGTGATTTTGAATTCGAAAATGGGACAATTATTCTTGAATACGTATATTTCTATCAATATGTTGTATAAAATCTTGAATACACGTTTAACAATTAAATATTTAAAAATTTGTAGTGTTTTAAAAAGTTATATTAACAAAATTGTTATACTCTTTGACAAAAGTCTAGAATTACCAAAAAAAGAATATTCGAAATTCACGAAATTCCATAAGCGGCAAAACCGTGACCGGGGAGGAAACTTTTCTCAGTTGAGCATATAGAGCAAAAGCAAAGACTCCCCTTCATAAGATTCTATGAACCCGCATTGCCATTCCGATGATTCGATTTACACATAAAGATTGTATTAAGAAGATGTAAAGATCCAACATGCAATATTATCCATGGAAGCCCAAAAATGATAACAATTTCAGATTGTCAAATGATCCTTCATTTGGACATTTTAAAATAACTATCATTTACAGTTAACATTTTATAGTAGTCCAGTAGAACCGACAGACAACGAGCACTTAAGTGACTAATCAAATCATAAAATGACTATTACATTAGCTAAATCTATGCTCACGATACAGCCTAAACCACAAACTTTTTGACTTTAACAAAGTTACTAGTTTTGGTATTTTCGTTTAGACAGCTTAGCTTTTTTACTGTTAGATTATAGTCGTTTTCAATGATGAATATAGTTTTTAATACGTCCAAGAAACTCGCTTTTACGTGTATGTATATTTTTTCCGGCAGTGGAAATACCTGGATATTTATGTCTTTCTGCACGGCAGACAAATGTTGTTTATTTTGCAGCGTGCTACTTCGTGTGACAATCGGTCTGTATTCCAATAGTGTTTTTAGGCACTGTCATTTCTATTAGTGATACTTCTATCTTATCTCAATACATGTAATTTCGCTGTTAAACTCACAGCAATAGACAGCTGTTTATCCAGCATTATAAGAAATGATCATAAGAGGTACATTTTATCATTAAATGTCTAATTTTATGTAGAAAACTTGACAGTGCTTTCATGGAAATTTTCTACAGTGGCTGCCAGTGACTACCTGCTTAAAAAATGGGTGAGTTGCTTTATAAATAACATAGGATTTGGTACGTAGAATCTTTATTTATCCATTCCATATTGAATCAAACCAGTATCAATTCATGAATTCTAGCAAATACTCAATGAACGGCACCATCTGTTCCCTCATTCTTTGGATGTCAATTTTTACTGTGTTGGGAATTTTTAGTTTAAAGATTGCTCCAAACATAAAGATAAAACTATTGCAACAAAATATACTGCTTTTGTCATAGAGTATAATTTTAAGACGAAATCTTTGTAAAATATACTGTAGGAAATATAGCAAAAATTGGATTTACAATAATTCCATAAAAAATCCATTGTTCGAGTATGTGACAACATGCAAAGACTTAAGTAAGATAACAGTATGCACTATCTATGAAATTTAAATTTAGAAACTTCAGATAGTTTCTTGATGTAAGGAATAAAATATTTTTGTACAAGAACATGTTTGTTTTGCCATAATTTAATAATGACTGGTCCAATGACGTTGTTAGCTTAATTTATCCATATCCATTATTAAAATCCATAACAAAAGCTTCATTTTACAACACATGTGGACATTGTTAAATAATAACGCAATTTTTAGAGTTGAAGTTTTATAAATTTGTCGGCAAATGATGGAAGACAAAAATAAATCTTCTATCTTATGTATGTACCATATTAGGTAAAACAGGTGAAAATGAACATACGTACTGTTGAATACTATCGAAATTTATTGTTATACTACACAATGATTAAATCCCATAAAATACAATATTTACTTGATATTTTCTTTATTTAAAAAATTGTCTTTGCGTATATTCAATTATATATCTCAAGATATAAATATCTATGATGAATTTTTGATTATATATTTTAAAATATTTAAATCACTATTTAAAAAAACATTTTTTATACCAAAACGTCTCTGTTTTTAAGATCTTGAAAATTTCATTTTTAATTTCATTTCTAATTGTTAATTTTATTTTTTATTAATGTACAATTCTGAGTAGAAATTGAAAATTGTAACGTAAGCCACAATTGTGAATGAAGTCTTATGATGTTCGAGTATCTGATTTGTATGAAAAGTTTAAAAGAAAATGGAAGTCTCATCAGCCTATCTCTCATTTCTGAATTAAAAGTCAAAGAAATTTATCTTCTTAGTTCAATTAACTTCTATAGTAGATATATTCTAAATATAAGGCTCTTTTATTGATAATTCTTCTGAAATACAGTATAAATGTTGGAACAAAATTATGTATTAATATCTGATACGACCTATAATGTCACTGCTAAAACAGAGTGAATCCAAATCCAATACATAAAATTATTATAGCACTGTGAAATGATGAAAAATGAATTTTAACTGTTTTGCATTACCTGATAAATGTGTAAATTTACAGATATAAATCTGAACTTTGCATATACATCGTAATAATTTTAAGTATGGAGATAATAAATATATTACAGTTTCTTTGCTAGATGTTCGTAAAACTTTTGTGTACGTTACTGCTCTAAATTCTACTTAGCATCCTTATAAGCTGGAATGTGATGCGATTTTCTTTTTCTAATTTAGAAATTTGGAACTTTAAGCAAAATATTTTCTGTTCCAAGTTACAACATAAGCTTGTGTAGTAAGTTTTATCCGGATATAAAGAAGACATATAAAAAATGCTATTTCAGAAAGAGACTTTTGTTTCTTATAAACTTGCCAAATCTCAAACACCTAGAGAATAATATCATAAAAGATATTGTCATTATGAAGCTTAAATCAACTTTCATTTAGCCGATTGACGGGCATTTGCTTTCTAAGTATGATCGGTTATTTATAAATTATATTAAAAAAATTAAGTCACAGTGAACTCAAATCGCAAATGATTTACACTGCCATACTAAACCAAAAAATTATGTTGGTAAAACAGTTTCTTCATTCCTAATGTAATAATACCAGTATTTGTTAAAAAAGATTACAAAGATTAAATGTCCCACGCACACCATAATACATTTTTTTAAATATAACTTACAATAATTAAAAATTTTAGCATTTTAACTTCGAATATTGTAATGAAGCGCGGTCATACCATAAAATATGCCAGTACATGAAGATCTACTGACCAGAGCGTTCATAGAAAAGGAATTAATTTTTGAGATGCAGGTTTTTTAAATCATTCAACATAGAATAGAATTAAAGAACAACAATCGAGCTCTAGCTAATACGATTACAATGAGAACATTTAGAAAATTTTAAGTGTCAATACACATTTATGTTTCATTGAAAAATGATCTACACATTAAAAAAAACAAAACATAAACCAAGTTGAAACGATACCTGTAGCACTAAAAACGATTACTTTAAATAAATGCCCACAGAACGGAGGATAACAAATGAGGAATGGTGTTAAAAAATATTTGAAATATTGTTATCAATAAGTGGTTTATTGATTACAAAATTTTCAAGTGGTAGACATTAAAATACCAAATTATTTGCAGGAAATTGTGGACAACAGTAAATCATGTTATGTAAAACATGCAGAATCTCCAATTTATTGTCATTTTATTCGTATCAAAATCACTTAGCTGATCTGATTCTACCGTACATTTCTAATGCAGGATTCGCGGAGCGCGGCGTACCGCGTCCGAGGTCCCTATACCACCACTTTCCGACACATTAGACTGGGGCGGTAAACACAAAAATTAAATAAGAGAATGTCACTGGACAAATTTTAAGCAAAATTTGTTAAAGACTTTGAAAAGTGGGAAGTACAGGGCTCGAGACTCTGAGATCGTCGGGCCACTTCGATTTTAAATATTTCATAAAATATAAATTTGTTGAAGCGTGTTCAGGTAACATTGGAAGCCACGGAAGAGTGATATGGTGATAAATGACAAAGTCAGTAAACTGCTCTTGCATCACACAGCGAGCACGGTATGCTCTTTTTTGCCTTTATCATATGTCGAAATTTTTTGGACTGTAGGAATCACTTCAACGTCATTTTTGGTTTTTCAATCTGTAAATCATTTTCAATATGAAAATGATAATTTGCTTTTGGAAAATCTTATGAAATTGGTCACTGTAACCGTAATACTGAAAGCTCGAATGTTGTTTTTCACCAAATTGTAGAGCGCATACTTTGAAAACCTCATATCAAATTTAATCTAGATGCTTTAAACGCTGCAATCGCTAGGGCCTCAAATATCGGAAACATTTTTATGACCCCCAGTGTATAGTATAATGTTAATGTATATTTACTAAATATTATATTAAATCAATGGTATTTAAATAACTAATAATATTTATCAGTGAACATACTAATTGAAATAAGTATTAAAATTGCTCACATAGACATTTCCATTCATCGATTAAATAAATACTGAATATTCCACATATTGACAGCTATACGGAACTGAAACTGTCCCGTGTATCTCAAGGTTTTATGAAACATATTTTTAGAAATATCCTTGGGCAAAATTCAAAATTTTAATTTTTTAATTTTTAATAATGCGATGCATATATTATATATATTCATTGGAAGTGTATTTAAACTTTTAATAAATGTATAGTTTAAAAACATTCTTAATCACAAACAGCATACTACAAAATAATTTAAGGACTCTTAAAACAATAAAAATTAATATTACTCACCTCAATGGTTGTAACGCGTAATGTAATGTTTGAGGTTCCAAATTCATGAAATGCTGCATGATTTGTGATATTAAGTCCATTTCTTGAAGACCATTCTCCAACCTGGAAAAAATATGATATATAAATTGCATTTATAATACCAAAATAAAAATATATATAATTACAAAAAATAGGATATGTAAATTGGATTTATAATACCAAATAAAAAATATAATAAAAAATATATGTAAATTATATTTGAAATACGAAAATAAAAAAATGTAATTACGTAATGTACCTAAATTAATATTTTTATAAAATTTCTATTAAAAACATTAAATTGTCGAATGTTTTTGATTAAATTGTCTCATTGGAAACGTCTTCAGATAAGGACTGAAAATGCGAATGTAGCTACCAATTAGAATATTACCGAAAATATGTATTCTTGGAGATTTGTATTTAACCATGCAGTGCTTAATTGCAACCCTCCAGGATGTATTTGGTTTGCTAAATACTTCCTCAAAAATTTGGGAAGGTTCAGGATTACTTATTATATTCTTATAGAAACTGGAACACTTGATGTTACAACCAAATGCTTTTGATAACTTTCCATACTGACTCGTGCCATTTTGACTTCCGACATTATCTAAGTTTTGTGATTACCACAGATCGTAAAATGTGAGTACTGATATTGTCTCATGATTTATCTTTTGTATAACAGTTTTAGAAGTCGTGTGTGGAATTTATCAAAAGATTACTCTTCCAGTGCCCTATGCACATTGTAATTCGCTGCATCATAACAGAAAATGAAAACAAAATAAATTACTTATATTGTTTTTGGAGGTTAAATAAATAAAAGCAATTGATAAAAGAAAATTTGTTCATTAGATCCTGCTTGGGAACTAAAGGGTTAATTGCCTGCAAAAGTAGATTTTCTGCAAAGGCAATCAACGTTGGTAAAAGTATATTTAAATATTAACACTGACGATATATATTCGGAAGCACAGTTAAGTCATTCTCATTCGCTCACATGTGAAAAGACTGTTTAGACCAGCCGTAGTCAACCTTTTTTTTTCGCGGGCCGTAAACATATATTTGGGATGTTAGGCGGGCCGCACCACACTTGTATAATAATGTAAAAAAATATAGATTTCTATAGCAAATGCCGTGAACATTGTTGTTTTGAAATAATGGTATAAAACTTTTTGCTGCCATTTTTTCTGCGATAAATATTTAACCCCAATAAGCCTTAGCTATATGATAAGTATAAAACGTAACAATGTAGCTAATCCATATTCTCAAAAAAAAAAATCAAGGGAATTTTTCTAATAATCAATTTTGTTTTCTCAATGCAAAAACTTTTTTTAATATGTAAAAATATATAGTTAAAATTCAATAAATTTGGAATAATGTTTGTTTAGCATTCAGGATTAAGAAATGTATACACTACTGTAGCACAAATAAAACTATAGGTAAAAAAAAATACTTTGATTAAGGAAACGACATTTAAGATAATTTAAGGTAATTTTAAATTAGTAATTATAAATAACAAGAAATTGTCTTCCCATGAAAATTTATAAAAGAGCAATGAAAGTATTAAAAGCTTTTTATACACATCTCAATTAATTTTATAAATAGTGGTTAATGATTATATATCTCGGGCCGCACATAAAAGGTCACCGGGCCGCAGGTTGAGTATGGCTGGTTTAGACTATAAGTTTATAAAGTATTAAAGAACGTGGCACCAGAAACTTTTTAAAGTGATTCCTTGTTGAACTACCCACATGCCTTTTCATATTTTTCAAAGCTCCCGTTATTCAGAAATCAAAAGAAATAAATATTGACTTGGAAGAGAACTTTATGGAAAGCATACCTGCGCATATTATCAAATACATATGCAAACATAGGTTCGAACCAATTGGTTCATTGCACTGATTATGTGCGTTTGTATTCATGTTCTCTTCAGCACTCAAACACTGATGCGCGAATGTGTATTTGACCATGTGCTTGACAACATGCATATAACCATGCAAAAGCTCCCGTTATTCAGAAATCAAAAGAAATAAATATTGACTTGGAAGAGAACTTTATGGAAAGCATACCTGCGCATATTATCAAATACATATGCAAACATAGGTTCGAACCAATTGGTTCATTGCACTGATTATGTGCGTTTGTATTCATGTTCTCTTCAGCACTCAAACACTGATGCGCGAATGTGTATTTGACCATGTGCTTGACAACATGCATATAACCATGCAAAAGCTCCCGTTATTCAGAAATCAAAAGAAATAAATATTGACTTGGAAGAGAACTTTATGGAAAGCATACCTGCGCATATTATCAAATACATATGCAAACATAGGTTCGAACCAATTGGTTCATTGCACTGATTATGTGCGTTTGTATTCATGTTCTCTTCAGCACTCAAACACTGATGCGCGAATGTGTATTTGACCATGTGCTTGACAACATGCATATAACCATGCAAAAGCTCCCGTTATTCAGAAATCAAAAGAAATAAATATTGACTTGGAAGAGAACTTTATGGAAAGCATACCTGCGCATATTATCAAATACATATGCAAACATAGGTTCGAACCAATTGGTTCATTGCACTGATTATGTGCGTTTGTATTTATGTTCTCTTCAGCACTCAAACACTGATGCGCGAATGTGTATTTGACCATGTGCTTGACAACATGCATATAACCATGCAAAAGCTCCCGTTATTCAGAAATCAAAAGAAATAAATATTGACTTGGAAGAGAACTTTATGGAAAGCATACCTGCGCATATTATCAAATACATATGCAAACATAGGTTCGAACCAATTGGTTCATTGCACTGATTATGTGCGTTTGTATTTATGTTCTCTTCAGCACTCAAACACTGATGCGCGAATGTGTATTTGACCATGTGCTTGACAACATGCATATAACCATGCAAAAGCTCCCGTTATTCAGAAATCAAAAGAAATAAATATTGACTTGGAAGAGAACTTTATGGAAAGCATAACTGCGCATATTATCAAATACATATGCAAACATAGGTTCGAACCAATTGGTTCATTACAATGATTATGTGCGTTTGTATTTAAGTTCTCTTCAGCACTCAAACACTGATGCGCGGATGTGTATTTGACCATGCGCTTGACAACATGCATATAACCATGCAGAAGTTGCAGATAAAGTGGCTGGAAGTACCTCGAGTTGTTAGGAAGAAGGAACATAAGGTCACCGAAAGTTTCGTTAGCTCTTGAATTGTAGGGTAAATCCGGGATAGTTGCCCTACTTAAGCCCCTTCATTTTTCTTTTTTATAGCAATGATTTTTGCAGTACACATGTAACCTATATACTCCGGTTTTATGTAGAATGTCACAAAAAATATCACTGTAATATAAATACCATATAAAATAGTGTCTTTATCAAAAAACTTAATCAGTGATTTTTGCTATTTATCTCGGACCTGAGGGTTTGACATACCACTTGATCGGGATAGATGCCCCACTCGTAAAAGAATAGGAAGTATAGGTAATTAACATTTATAATTCAAAATCTATATTTGTATTTGACATAATATGCTATTTACATCCAATTTACGATTTTTTCGAAAAAAAAAATGTCTTTACATGCTCTGTATACTAATCCTGTATCACACTCTCACATCAAATGATAGTTGCTAATTACCAATTCTTCGCCGAAATGTGTATATAATATTTGAAGTCATTCGAATAATTCCAACGAAGGTAAAACTTGTTAAATCTAAACTAAGAGGGATTATCACCCCCCTCCCCTTTTTTATATTCGATGTACAAAAATCTAAAAACTAAATCGACAATCAAATTTTATATTCTCAAATTAAATGGGGTGGATTGTTTCTTAATGAGCGAATGCAAAATATATCATATAGTCTACGGAAAGTTCAACTTATGTAATTTTAATTGGGAGTGGGGGAGGGGCAAACGACAACTATAAAAGAAATATCTTTCTTTGATGGATAAAATATTTATTTCAAGAAAGAAATCGTTGTAACTTCGTAAACCAGGCTTTTTTCTAGCAATTGATAGTAGAAGAACGTCACTAGCTCCGACACACGTCCAACAGCTGAAATACAGTGACTAGGGCAAATAACCCGATGGGGCATCTAACTTGGATTTACACTAAGTTTCTGAAAGTTAGTTCCAATGGCAATTTAACTATTCATTTGTAGACCTTCCAAAAATACTATTTTTACAAAAAAAAAGAAAAAAAAACTATGCCTGAGAATTTTTGCACGTTGGTAATTCCTGATTACACATGTTGCAATTCTGATGAAAAATTTCAAAAGTGAATTTTATGATTAAAGTATAAGCAAAAGAATAATAAGGTATGGTGCTGAGATTTTTTTTTCTTTTTTAATATTTAAAAGTGAAAATCCAAGTTAAACCGTACGAATTACGTAATATTACCCTATAGTCAATGCATATAGTCAAATCATATATACCCTATAGTCAATGCATATAGTCAAATCATATATACCCTATAGTCAATGCATATAGTCAAATCATATATACCCTATAGTCAATGATACAAATAATTTATTAATATTAATAAAATGGATTTTTATATCAAACTCAGTTTGATGCTTTTGTATAAGTAGATTAAAATGGTAATATAACTTACTTTTTCCATAGTGTTTTGTCTTAATTTTAATAAATCTAATTTTAAATTACTCCTACGGCCTTCTTTAAATTGTATATTTCCGGTTAATCCTCGAAATTCGACCTAAGAATTAAAAAAAAAGATATCGTAAATAAGAAAATAATCTCTAAATATAATATATCAAATGCAATACTAATATATCACATGTAATACTAATATGTAAAATGCAAACTTTAGCAACATAATATAGTCAAATAAACCTTTTCGAGAACATAAAGTCATTTTGCTTTTTTATAGATGACAATGAGTGAATTTCCAATAATAAATAGTTTGTCATTTACTCTTATTATCATTTAAATAGCAAGTAAAGGATATATATAAAACATTTATGTTTTCGTGGAGAAAACAAATGAAATGCCAGTGACATACACAAAGTATACAATAAAGCCTGTGGATATACAACGCCCTAAGAATGACACCGTACAATGAATCTCAATAAAATTTGTAAAGTAAGTATTTTACGCTAAGCGCTCGAGAATGTGGTGAAGAATTGAGATCTCATGGTTGCGATTACAATAACAAAATTGGAATTTTTTAAATGGCAACACCCACTTTCTTGCCTTCCAAAGTGATCGACGCAGTTAAAAATATTAAATGCCGGTAGAAGAGAAGCTATATTATTAAAAAATGCTACATTCAGAACAGGCAAAGGAGAACAATGACTGCTCAACATGTGCTTCAAAATCATTTTAGTGTCATTGTTAACTACTGGAATTTTGCTTTTCCATGCCTGCCATGTTCATCCGAATCAATCGCTGTCTATCTCTGGGGATAGTCAAAATTTCAAAGTATACACGTCGAATCCGCTAAGTGTAGATGACATGAAAAACTTCATTAAATATGAAGTTCTGCAAGTTCTTAATGCCATGTGATTTAATATACGTAAATTAGTAAAAAAGGCAATTTTAAAAATAGATATGTTATCTACAAAGAAAGAAGGTATAACAAATGGCGCAGGGTGTTTTTAAATTAATGTCTGAAATATTATTTGTTGTGCAGAAATCATGTACATATAATGACACAAAATGTTGTTTGGTTTTTAAATAATTAATATGTTTTAAATAATAATTTTTTATGATATATGCATCATTGCATCAAATTACAATTAGTTGTTTTCTTATTGAAATACTTTAATTATCTTTCATCTAGTAAAATAGCAATTCATGTTTGTTTATTAAAACATTACAAATTTCTCGACTTCTGGATGAATGTTGTGCAACTAAGTCTTTTCTATTCAGAATAAATAATGCCAAATTTAATGAAAATATGTAGAATATTAAAGAAACATGAATAGTAATTAATTTAAAATGCTATTAGAAGTGATTAAGTAGATTTAGAATAATTATTTTGGAAGGTGAAATCTTAAAAGGGATATTTCTCTGTTTGTGTTTTTCGAAGAATTAGCATGTTCAAAGTGATAAAACTTTTATGTATATTTTTCAATTGACTCGATTTTTTTTCTAGTTGTTCCTTGTGGTCTATTTGATAAAAATAAGTATCGGATTTACAATAAAGTAAAAAGTTTTTTTTTTTTTTTTTTTTTTTTTTACACATAAAAATGTAAAATAATTTCAGTTTTTTACTGTACTTTTACGCGTACTTGCACATTTTATGTTTTTTCTCTCAAACTAATTAACTTATAGTAAATCCAATACTTAAAGTTATACAGCACACTTTTAAAAAATTAGATCAAAATGTTCAAAACTGTACGAGAAGATGCATTTTAAAATTTACTTAATTTAAAAAAATAACAATTTTCAAATTTTGCTAGGGAAATTGAACATTTTCTCGATGGAATCATTTTCTTTCATTGAGTCCTTTATAATTGTGCCAAAAATGTACCGTAAAATGATTAAATTTAAAGAAAAAAGTTCAAAGGGTACCAAGTCCCCTTAATTGCATTTTAAAGCAGAAGAATTTGATGCTAGGCTGTTATAACTTATATAGCTTATAACATATATTTGACGATTTTGATAATCTTCCTACAATCTGATGATGGTGATTTGTGGGAGGTATTTTAAAGTCAGAAATATTTTATTATTGTGTTTAATCAAAGAGCGTTTCAAAAATTTTTAACCATAGCTATTTTAGCTAGATAGTCTTCTATACTGTAAAATATTTTAATCGTCCATAATAAGTCCATAAATAATAAGATTACTTTTTAATTTATAATGCTGATGAAAAATTTTTATTATAAATAAAAGACAAAGTTTGAATGAAATACCAAGTTTGAATGAAATACCAAGTTTGAATGAAATACCAAGTTTTATAGAAGTCATTAAGATAAACATCTATTTTCAGATACAGTATAAGAATCATTTGTAAAAATAATAGCAAGTTTGCTTCACTTTTTCAATTATGGCATAAATCTCTTTGTCAAAGTAACTTTCATATTTATAATATTATTGCCTGTAAAGTTTCAAATTTCTTTGAATTTGATCTTTTATTTATCACTAAAGATTATAATATAAATTTACTCAAACAACCTTATTAAGTCCTTGAGACGGAAATAAAACTCACTTCCTCGACTTTGAATACATGACATGAACGTATTGATTTAAATATCAAAATACCAGTTCACTGACTTTACTTTGTACGCAGAGCTTGTTTGTTTAAAATAAAGTAAGAATGTTTAGTTTTCATCTTGGCATTAAATACAGATAACAAGAACATCATAAATGCTTAATAATTCATTTATAATTAAAAGAAAAATGCTCTGTTTGTCTATATTATGTAGAAATCAATTCTAATAAATGTAAATAATTATAAAATTTTCTATATAATTTGAAAATAAGTATTGTAATTAATAAAAATCTAATTTAAGACAAATATTAGGAAATAAAAGATAATTTACATCACTCTGTCATTTAGCATAAACTTTTTACTAAAAGTAACGTTAATATTTATAAATTTGTCGCTTGTAAACATTTAAATTTGCTGATGAATCATTCTAAGACCTATGTTTTAACAGTGTAGAGCAACTTTACTCAAACATATTTATTAAAAGTTTTATCAGGGAATAAAATTTACTGCCTCAATTTTGAATAACTGAACTGAATATGTTAATACAAATATTAGTTCATTAACTTCTCTCTACTAAATAAGCTTTATATTCGGTGATCGAAATTTATTATAGAAATAGTTTTTTTTGTTTAAAACAAAGGGAAAATGTTTAGTTTCTAACTTGGTATAAAACACAGATAAAAGTATAGTCTTAGATGATTAATAAACGGAATTTATAAATCAATGAAAAGGTCCATGCTTGTCTTTATGAAGTGGAAATAAATTCTGATATATATTAATAATTTTGTAATTATCTACATTACGATAAAATTATAATTATAATTATAAAAAAGTAATTTTTATTACATATGCATGCAGCTATGAACATTTATTTTACTCTGTCAATTATGATATATACTATCATCTAAAAATAATATTTATATGCGTAAGCTGTCGCCCTTAAAGTTTCAAATTTGCTTATTAAACATTCTGAAGGTCCTTTATTTAACATTGAAGAGCATAAAATATATTTACTCAAACATCTTTATTATTAATATTCAAAGCCTCAGTTTTGAATATATAAACTCAATGTGTTGACTTCAATATCGGTAAGGTACTTCATTAACTTTACTTTAGTAAGTTAACTTATTGTACTCCGAATAAAAGTGATTGATTAGCGAGCTTGTTTCGAACTTAGCGAGAAATACAGATAATAGCAGATACAGATGGAATACAGATAATAGATAACATTCTTAGCTGAATTATAAATTGAATTTACGAATTCTAAAAAAGGCCTATATATGTCTCTATGAAGTGAAAAAAAATCATAATAAATGAAATATTTTTCTGTAAAATAATAAAATAACTGTGATAATTAACGTATATTTCTGCCTTTAACGCGTTCCAGCGCATAACGCGTACTTACGATTTTAAATTATACTTTCTCTCTTTTATTTACCCATCATACGTAGTATAGGATGAATCTAGTAATCGTTTTAAAAATCGAAAAACACATTTTTTTGACTGATTTACACGTTTTAGACACTGGAAATTCCGAAAAACTTAAAAAAAAAATTGCCGTCCGTCTGTCTGTGTGTCTGTAAACGCTCTATCTCTCGAACAAATTTAGATAGAGACTTGAAATTTGGTGTGTACTTAGTATGTTATAATGGGAAGAAGCTTATTTAATTTCAGTAACCTCGATTAACCGAAACAATTGTTTTCGGACTATCGAAATATTCGTTCTGATAAAAGGTATATAAAAATTTTCGAAATTCTTTATTTAAAAAAGTGAATATAAAAGACAATAAAAAAAATTATAAAAAATGAAGTTGATCGGATAATTAGTTGCCGAGATATTTGTAATCCTATTTTGCACACTCTTCGATTTTTCATGACCATGTATTTCATTTAAATTTTAATTCAAAGATATATTTTAATTGCAAATGAGACGCTTAATCCGACGCAGTAAACTGTTAGTTAATTTGATTATCAATTTTGGAGTTATAAGGCTGTTTCTTTTACGTAATTCAGTAATAGAGCATTTAATGTTTATGACGTCCTCAAGCCACGATTTTATTCGAATTGCAATGCATTTTATAAATAGTTTACACATTTTTTATTTTCATATTTTACATTATGCATATCCATGATGGGTAAGTATTACGGTGGCCCCCACCGACTAGTTTAAATATATTCCTCGTATTACGCGCGGTCGTATTTTTGTGAAGAAACCGTCGCGAGATACTTAGCGTGAAAATACGACAAAGAACATTTAAAATTATAACTAGTACGAACATAATAAAAAAACAAGTTGGAAATTGTACGCCAAACGTGACAAATTAGGTACGTTCGTACTATAGATAGTTATATAAATATTCAGATCTTGATGATTTTTAATTCTGTGAAATTAATTATATCGTGTGCGGATTAATTTCTGTAATAAAATAAGTATCTCAATCGCTTGACGATTAAACCTCAGAAGCTCTTCTATACACGAAAGCACCGATTTTTTTTTTAATTCAAATTTCTTAATAAATATTTTTATTAATATCGTCTAAAGTTTTGATTCGATTTTCATAAAAATTGAAATGTCTCGACAAAAGTCTACATATATAATATATCTTAAATTTCAAACCATTCGTTTGAGTAGTTTTTGCGTTGTTATATGCGGACAGACAGACGGACGGACCAGACAACGACAATAGGTGCTATGTATTTATATAATTACGAACGCACCTAAAAAAAAATCAACTGAGAAGTGAGGACGGTGCCTGATTATTGTGTGAGCCAACTGAGTCGTCTCCCTGGAGCCGATGAAATATAGTTATGTAAATACGTATGTATACATTCACATATCTATTCTAAAGTATCGAAATTGTTATATTTTATTTACTATATAGGATGTACTCCAATATAGATGAACCCCAAATGGATACTGCAAAACTTACATATCTAACTTAATCCTCACAAAGCATTTGAAATTGTATTCTGTTTCCTTCATTAATCAAGTTTTGTTTATTAATGTAATAATACCGATTCTTATGTCTACCTTATCTCATTTTTTAATCTATCTTTTTAATACAAGGCGTATAACACGCACCTTCAAATTTTATCAATTTTCTTCTTTCAAAACTTATGCTGTATTTAAAAAATAATTTATAATAAATATTAGTTAACTAGCAAGCTTCGCCCGCTACGCTGGTCGGTTTCTCCAAACAAATTTTGAATCAAACGAAATATACCGGTGAATTGCATGCATCCAATAATGTACGCTTTCGATCAGACAGCTACAGGAAAATATGAAAAGATATCGCATATCAAATTACTGCCTTGGACTACTAAGTATTTGTCTGGCTTTAATTATGTTCCTCATATTGATCATTCCAGGAATAAGACTTGATCTCGGATCTTAGTTACCCTGTACCTTGTGCCGTACCTTGAAGTGGCAGGATGAGACTCCCGGGATATATTGCGGTGGCGGTAGTAACGAAGATATAGAAATAGGTGTATTTTTAGAAATTATAACTTGTAATGTTAAAAATAAGGATGTGTTGGCGCTAAAAGCATCACCAAAATATAGAAAATGTGCTATATCGAAACCGTACAGACCATCGAAACTTTATTTCAGCAAACATTTTTTATTTCAAAATCACAATTACATAAATATCCGTAAGAATAATAGGTACTTTTATGTTAGCTAGGCGCCAGTAAAAACTCGCCAAACCATGTTTCAATTGGCATGATTTGAATTGCAACATTTTGCGTGACATTTTATTTGTATTGATATGTTTGTGTATATGTATTTTATTATGATTATATTTTAGTTATTTCAAGTAAGTTTTTTAAGATATTATATCGCAGTGTTAAAATAATGGCTAGTTGTTATTAGCTAATGTTAAAAAATGAACTAAAAAAAGGATTGGCGAGATTTTAAAAAAATTTGGCGATCACTCGCGTCCAGCTAACATAAAAACACCGAATAATATTCAATTCTAAATTCCCGAAGCAAAAAAAAAAAAAAAAAAAAAAAAAAAAGTTTAAAAAAGAGCCCGAAAACTGGCATTATTGAGATTTCATATGATCAAACTTTAAGGTACATTTTTTTCTTATCCAGTATCTTATAAATCGCCAAGTATTGTTTGATCTTTAACAGTGACGAATGTATTTTAGAAAATATCACTTGGCGATCAATGCAATAAATTTTAAGGTTTTGTTGTCAAAGACAATGCCAAATTCGAAAATGTGCAATACCTCCCGAATTGTTGGGGTTAGAATATTTTTATTTCATACCATTCGATTCAGCACGCAAAAATACACTGAAATATGTTATCATTTGACAAATAAATATAAAACACGATTTTTAAGGAATTTTGTTAATGTTTGTTCCCATTTTTACCCTCTTTAGAGATGGAATTTTAGAAAACCTTTCTTATTGCGCCTCTACATCCTAAAAAGTATTTTCCCCGTAATTTTCGTGTTTGTAATTTCAATAGTTTGAACTCTGCGTTGATGATATCCCCAGTCAGGACTTTCCTTTACATATATAGAATTTTATATACAGATAAAATTAACCATTATTATTCCCTAGCAGCTTTGCTCGCTACGCTGGTCGGTTTCTCCAAACACAACATGAATCAAACGAAATATATCGGTCAATTTGATCTTGTGTTTTAAAGAAACATGAACTTTTACCTTGCATGTCCTTCCGCATTTTTGTAAAACGATACGACAGCTATTACGGAATTTAGGCTGTTAAAGACCAACTCGCTTATTTAATCATTTAGCGTAGGATTTTCTAAAGAACGATATAACGATATGCAATATACTAAAACTATCCCTGAAAAATTAACAATGCAAGTTACATCGAAATCCATTCAGCAGAATCTTTAAAAAAGTCTAATGTTTCATAATCGGGCTTAGCTGATTATAGAAATGCCTCCCCCCGCCTTCCCTAATTCTATAACTAAGCAACATAGAACGATATATACACTAAAACTTTCCCTCAAAATTTAGCTAACTAACAGTGCAAGTTCCAGCAAAATCCATTCAGCAGAATTCAAGGTATAAGCAGCAGGATCGAAATTCCCCTTTCATTATACATATACAGTTGACAGAAAAATGTATCTTTCATAATCATCTTCACCTGATGATAGAAGTTTCAGAGATTTTGTAGAGAGTATATGCTGTTATACGCCTTCAACCTTCTGGAATTTTTAAGACGAAACGCTACACATTTTTATGCCTGCACTACTGACAACTTTCTTCCATAGCTCCATAACTCAACAATGTAGAAAATCAATTCCTAAAATCGCACTGCGAAACTCCCATCAAAATCCGTTCAGTAGAACTTTAAAAAGGGTAATCTTTCATAATCGGGTTCATCTAATTTTATCTATATCTTTCTCCTGTAGCTCTATAAATAAGCAATGTAGAACAATGTGCTTTATTTTAAAACCTTTCTAAAACAAATTACCTAACCAACAGTGAAATCCTATAAAAATCTGTTTGGTAGAATCTGAGTTTTATCCGATCGGAAGGAAATACGAATTTGCGTTTTATAAATATTGTAGATGATGATGGTATGATTTCTGTAATCGGATTCGTTGTCAAACGTTCGCTTCAGAAAACACAACGCAGACGAAAACTTTGCTTCAGATCCAGAGTAGTACCAACCATCCCCACAAAATTGCCTAACTAACAGTGTAAATCCCACCAAGTCCGTTCAGCAGAACTCAAATTATAAACGGTCGGAATGAAATACGTATTTGCATACATAGTAGATATATCTTTCATAATTGCATTCACCTTTCCCAATCACTTTTTCATTAGCTCTATCACTAAGCAAAATAGAATGATATGTTATAGGGTCATTAACCATACCTGAAAAATCACTTCCATCAAAATTTGTTCAGTAGAATTTTTTTAATGTAATATTTAATAATCTGGTTCACTTAATTTTAGAGCTTTCCTCTGTAGCTCTATAACAAAGTAACGTAGAATATCTATATGCTAAAACCTTTCAAAAAACATTAACTAACTAACAGTGTAAAACCTACCTAAAATATTATGAATAATCGGATTATAATGCGAATATGCGGTTTATACTCATAGTAGATGACGATATGATTTTTTGTAATAGAATTATTCATCATGAAGGATTCGCTTCAAACATAAACGATGCTTTCAACATTGTAGCTAATACGCCAATTGGCGAGTTATCCGGTTAGGGATAATTTGCCCGAAATCGTATGAATAACTTTCCAAAGAAAAGGGGAAACATGGCTGAAGGCTGAAAACATATAAATATGTGATACATAATACTAAACAGAGTTTCCAAACTCTATTTTAGCAAGCACGTTTTATTTTAAATCGTGGCGTTTGTAGAAATAATAATACACAATTACATAAATATCCTTAAGAATAATATTCAATTCACAATTGATCAGTTAATGTAATCTGTAAAAACATCTGTAAAAATAAACAAAGGAATTAAATAACAAAAAAAGATTTAATTTGAATTTCTTCCATTGCTATAGTAACGGGCGTATTTTTAGAAATTATCACTTGTATTGTTAGAAATTGAGATTTTGACGTCAAAGATATTGCCAAATTAGAAAAATGTGCAATATCTCATGAACTATTTGACTTAGGAGTATTTAATTAATACCATTCGATGCAGCATACAAAAATACATTAAAATATGTTATCATTTGTCACGTAACTATAATACCCGATTTTTAAGGAATTTTTTTAAAGTTTGTTCCCCTTTTTACCCCCCTTAGGGGTGGAGTTTTTGAAAATCCCGTCTTAGTGCGCCTCTACATACTAAGAAGTATTTTTCCTGCAAGTTTCGTCTTTGTAGGTTCAGTAGTTTTGGCTGTGCGTTGATCATCTAGCCAGAAAGGACTTTCTTTTATATATATAGATTAATGACTGTTTGCTTCACTTTGTCGTTTATAGCGTACGCTGCATAACAAAAGTAATGTCAATATATAACAATATACAAGGCGTATAACACGCACACGCTATTTAATAAAACTAATATTAATATATAAAAATATACAAGGCGTATAACACGTACACGCTGCATAATAAAAGTAATGTTAATATATATGAAGTTGTCGCCTAACAAGTTTTGGTTATCTAAAGTTCTAAAGATCTTTTGTATATTACAAAAATATGTAAAATAAATTTATTGAAACAATCTTAATAAGTTTTTCTGTAAGAAATAATTCTGCGCCAGTTTCGACTAAATAAACAGACGATATTGATTTAAAAATCGACAATCATTAACTTTCCTTTATTTAATAAGTTAAGTATTCTCTGAATAAAAATAATTGAAAAGCGAGCTTGTTTGCGAAAGACATAGACAGAATATTACGTTTCCAACATGGTTTAGAATGTAGATTACAACATATTCTTAGATAATTTATAAATTAAATTTATAAATCAGTGAAAAGTCTAATGTCTATATTTATAAAGTGATAATAAATTCTAATAAATATTAATAATTTTTCAATTCCTCAATTTAATCATAAAATAAATATTGTAATTTCATAACAAAAAATAAATCAGAAAAAGTTTTGGTGAAGCAATTAATCGCCATTTTCCATTACCGTTTATGGTATAAACTTCCAAATGAAAGTAACTTTATTATGTATAAAGTTGTCACCTCTAAAAGTTTAAAATTTGCTTAGTAAACATTTTAATGACCTCTTGTTTAACATTAAAGGGTGTAAAATGAATTTAAGCAAACATCTCTATTAAGTACTTCGGTCGGAAATAAAACTCACTGCTTCAATTTTGATGTTGATTTAAATATAGAAATATAGACACAACCGTTTATTAACTTTCCTTTAAGGAATACATTTAGTATCCCGTGAATAAATTGATTGAATAACGAACATCTTTGTTTTCAATATAGTAAGAATATTTAATTTCCAAGTTCACGCAAAATCCAGATAATAAATATAGTTTATTAGTGTATATATATTTTTAATTAATGTAAATGTCTAGGCGTGTCTTTATAAAAGTAGAAATAATATTTGAAAGTAAAGTGTAATATGAAGGTTGTAGATGATAAAAAAAAACCCCAATGAAATTACAATATTTACTAGTAAATCTATAGAGCAGATGCCTCAACGTCAGCTGTACAAACCTTTGTTCTTTAATCTTATTAATTTTTAATATTATCTGCATAATATTTGATATCCCAAAATTCAATTTTTTAAAGTTATTTATGCATTTATAAGAATATAAAATTTATCGAAAGTTCCAGAAATTTTAGAAGTATCGCATTAAACACAGTGTTATGCAATGATGGGATAAACTATTTATCACTGTATTTTTTCAGAATAACAATACATTACTTCAGAGGGTGCGGAGCCCCCCTTAACCTCCCGTTGACGCTTTAATTTTATGTTCTCAATTTCCAGTAATTATGCTATTTCATTTCTTGAGTATATGACTGAATGTATTTACTATTTTCATTTCATCAGAATAACCATAACTTTGTACAAGAGATTTTATCCTATCCTTAAAAGAAAACTTATTTTTCAACCGCTAAACATCATATGTTGCTGAAATTGAATAAAATTTCGTGTATAAAATATACTTATACAAATGTAAAATCCTCTAATGTGACCTATAATCAATTTACACATTCAACGTTTTTATTATTTTAATTTAGAAAACCGATTTGGTAATCTTTCTTTAGTAGTTAAAATAAATTCTCATCTATTTCATTAAAAAAGCATATTAAAAACTTAAATCACCCGAAAATTAGCTATTTTGTTAATAAGTCTTCGCGTCAAAATAATGCGATTCACTTGGCTTTTCCTTTGTTGTTGATATTCTTTTTAATATACAGTGTCTCACAAAAGTGATGGGACACTTGTGCTTTATAAAAAGAAACTGCAATAAAATAAATAAACAAACATGTGCAAAAATTTTTTGGGTGTGTTTCATATTTAAAGTTAGTAACAATTATTACATAACATACATTTTGTCAAAATATTAAAATATTAATTTAGTAAAAATACAATTGTTCAGAACGGAGCAAAAAATGGCTCACATAAGTGATGGGACACTTACTTTTCCATCAAATATTTATCCAAAAATTTTACTTTTTAAAAGGTTTTAATATTTTGTTGGATTTCCTTTTACTTTTAAAACATGATTTAATCTTTTTGGGATGGATTCGACTAATTTTTTTGTGATTTCTGGAGTGATTTTACCCCATTCTTCTTGAAGCACCGATTTTAGTTGTTGTTTTGAAGAAATGGTGTGTTTGCGAATTCTTGATTCCAATTCTTGCCAAATATTCTCTATGGGATTTAAGTCTGGAGATTGTGGTGGTGTTTTTATTATTTCAGGACAGTTATATAGCAGCCAGAGTCTAACGTTCAGAGCAGTGTGCTTGGGGTCATTGTCCTGGTAGAATTTAAAATCGTTATGAAGGTTCAATTTTCGTGCTGAAGATTTCAAATTTTGCTTTAAAATATCAATATACTTGTACTGATCCATTATACTGTCAATAAAAACAAGATTACCAACTCCAGCGGACGACATACACCCCCATACCATAACTCCTCCTCCACCATGTTTTACTGTTGGTACCAAGTTCTGTTTGTGAAGTTCTTCCCTGGGTTTTCTCCACACCAAGATTCTACCGTCAGAACCAAATATATTAAATTTACTCTCATCAGCAAATATAACTTTATTCCAGTAATCAGAATTCTTATTTATGTTGGATTTTGCGAAAGCTAGTCTGAGTTTTCTATTCTTTTCACTTACGAAGAATTTTTTCCTGGCTACTCTACCGTGATATCCAGCAGATCGAATTACCCTTCTAATAGTTTCAGGATTAACAATTATTCCATATAATGCTTGTAAATCAGCAGCAACTTTTGAAGCACTAATTCTTGGATTTTTTTTAATATTTCGAACGATAATTCGCTTTATTCCATTGGATAGCTTTGATGGTCAGCCAGGTCTTCTTTTATCCTGAATCATATGATTCTTTTTATATCGTTTAATGATATTGAAAACTGTTGAACGACTCAAGTTAACTGTTTCAGCAGTTTTTCTAATAGATTTTCCACGTTCAATATGCAAATTAATAACTAATTTTCGAATTTCAGGCGAAGTTTCTTTTCGTTTAGCATTCATGACTACACAGAGCTAAAAAACACAAAAATTCCAAAACAAACTGGAGAGAAATACTGCAGACGATTTTATAAATTATTGCCAATTGCTTTTAAGTAAAAATAAAACCCCAAAAAATATTTTTATTGCTTATTTCAGACGATTTTTGTTGCATATATAATGGTGTCCCATCACTTATGTGAGCTATTTTTTGCTCCGTTCTAAACATTTGTATTTTTATTAAATTAATATTTTAATATTTTGACAAAATGTATGTTATGTAATAATCTTTACTAAATTTAAGTATGAAACACACCCACAAAAAAAATGTGTACATGTTTTTTTAATTTATTTGATTAGTTTCCTTTTGTAAAGCACAAGTGTCCCATCACTTATGTGAGACACTGTAGTTGCTTAGCATCCCTTTAATGAAAGAGAGAATAAAAATGCATTGGAATTTTTTGTAAAAAATGAGAAATTAAAAAGTTTTACATATTTCAAATTAATGCATACAATTTCTCAATAATTTATGCAATTAATTTCGAAATTCTAATAAATACATTGGCAAATTTTCAAAGCGATTATATTAAATTAAGATCTCCATTTCGTAAATTTAGCATTCATAATTTAGCATTTACAATTATCCCAATGCGAAATCTTCTTTATGGTGAATGATAAAATTAAAAAAAATCGTCTGACTTTCCATTGAAAGCATTATGACCTAAAACGAAATGTACAATATTTTTGGAACGAATGAACCAAATGTAAATAAAAATCATACAGCTAATTCCGGGTACCGCACCAGCATACCTACCAAAAATCAACCTAATCAACCTTTTTGCGGCAGTCATCGTGGAACAGACAGACAGACAAACAGACGGAAACCAAAAACTTTTTGGGTGTCCACAGTGAGCATCAA
This sequence comes from Maratus michaelseni, assembly GCA_963931845.1. Lineage (NCBI taxonomy): Eukaryota > Metazoa > Arthropoda > Arachnida > Araneae > Salticidae > Maratus > Maratus michaelseni. Next base: position 327,705,006 of record OZ007588.1, read on the forward strand.
CTGACTTTCGGGCAATTATGATGTTTAATTACTGAATTTAATTTAACTAGTAAATCTGCAGATCAGGAGCCTCAACGTCAGCTCAAGTCACTGTTTTTTAATCTCACTTTTCATATTATTTAGCATCTTACAATCCACAATTTAGTTTTTTTCTATTGCATACATATTTACAGGCATATACAATTCTTCGGAGGTTTCAGAAATTAGAAACGTTAAATTAAACACGGTTCATGCAATGATATTCTGAAATTCTTATGAACTTCTTATTCTTGTAACTTTTTAGATTAAAAAAAAACTTGTATTAAAATAAATTCTTCATTTATGTCAATAGAATACAAAAATAATTTATTTTGCTAATAAATTATTGGAACAAATTGGTCTGCATAGTGCGTGTTGCTTTTATTATTTTTATCTTCTTTGAAATATCGTTGCTAGGCAACTGATAAATTAAAGAGAAAAGTAAAAAAAATGCATTTTAAAATATGTAAAAAACATGAAAATAAAAGTTTTATATTTCCGGAACAGATGCAAAAAAATTTCCAATCATTTAAACAATTAATATCTCAATTCTAATAAATGTATCGTCAATTTTTCAAAATTATTGGATATATTTAAAACCTCCATATCGAAAATCAACATCCATAATTTTACGTTGAAATCCATTATTCAAATAGGCGATTTCCATTTCAGTTAAAAATGAAATTTGAAAATCGTCTGCAGTCCCATAGGAAAGCATTATGATTTAAAAAGAAATGTTCTCTATTTTTCGAACGAATGAACCAAATTTAACCAAAAACTATACAGCTAATTCCGGGTATCTCACCAACATACCCACCAAAAATCAACCTAATCGGATCATTTTTACGGCAGTTATCGTGGAACATACAGACAGACAGACAAACAGAAAAACAGACAGACAGAAACCAAAAACTTTTCGGGTCTCAACAGTAAGCCTTCACTGACGTTTCGGCAACAAATGACTAGTAAATCTGCAGATCAGGAGCCTCAGCGTCAGCTCTGAAAGTCATTGTTTTTTAATCTCACTTTTCATATTATTTAGCATCTTACAATTCGCAATTTTTTTATGTTACATACATATTTATAGGTATATACAATTCTTCGGAGGTTTCAGAAATTTGAAGCGTTAAATTAAACACGATTTATGCAATGATACTCTGAAATTCTTATTAACTTCTTATTCTTGTAATTTTTTAGATAAAAAAATACATTTCTTATTTTGATATTCTTTGAAATACGTTGCTAAGAAACTAATGAAATAAAGAGGAAAAAATACATGCATTTTAAAGTTTGTAAAAATAGGAAAATAAACAGTTTTATATTTCTCGAACAGTTGCAAAATATTTTGCAATAATTTAAACAATTAATTTCTAAATTCTAATAGATGTATAGGCAAATTTTCAAAGCTATTGCATATATTTAAGACCTCCATATCAAAAATTTAGTATCTGTAATTTTACGTTTAAATCCATTATTAAAATATGCGATTTTCATTTCAGTTAAAAATGAAATTTTAAAATCGTCTGCGTTCCCACAGGAAAGCATTATGACCTAAAAAGAAATGTTCTATATTTTTCAAACGAATGAATCAATGTAAATAAAAACTATACAGCTAATTCCGGGTACCTCACCAACATACCCACCAAAAATAAACTTAAGAGCCTACACTAGTCATAGGAAGAAACGCTCAAGCTAATGTTAAGTCTATGGGAAGGTTCTCTCTCGCATTTTAATATTTTTAAATGATTTTTTTGTATAGGATAGCTGAGGTCAATCTCCAACGTTGTTAGTGTTTAATTTTTCGATTTTTGTTGCAGTTTTTTTTTAAAGCGGGCATTTTCAATTTTGGAACCGGTTGGAACCGGTTCTAAAAGTGAAAGTACCTGTATATAAAATAACTGGAACCAAAATCGATAAAGTAAAAACTAACAATGTTGGAGACCTTAGCTGTCCTATTAAAAAAATATTTAAAAATATTAAAATGCGAGCGAGAAATCGCGCAAGAATCTTCCCATAGACTTAACATTTGTTTGAGCGTTTCTTCGCGTGTCTAGTGTAGGCTCTTAATAGGACGATTTTTACGGCAGTTATCGTGGAACAGACAGACAGACAAAACAGACAGACAAACTGACAGATGGAAGTCAAAAACTTTTCGCGTCTCCACAATGAGCCTTCACTGACGTTTCGGAAATTATTCTTTACAAAAAATTATTAAGTACATAGCTTTTAGAAATATTGTCTTGAGTTTTATTGTTAATAAAAGACTTAATAAAAGTCTGACTAAGCATACGTATATGCAGCGGAATCTGTTCATTTATTTATGCTAAACATACTCACTATTTCTAGTTGAAAGAATATTTAATTAAAAATACAATTTAATGAGTAATTCATAAACAGAAATGTTTATCAAAAGAAAACTTCAGGTGCTAATTTAAAATGTAAGAGTTGTGCAGTTTATGAGAACTCAATGTAATGTTTAATTTTTTCAGAGCGATTTAAAGGATTTATTTTCAGTCATTTCACAGATAAACAGTGGATTTGAAATACATAAAGAAAGCTCTATTAAAGTTGTAGATTTATACATAAAAGTTAAAAAATTTGGTTTCTGGAAGTTTTCAGATTAGTTATAGTTTGGTCTGGCAGATAAAATTTTATTTTCAGTTATTTGTAAGTATTTTTGACTCAATTTTTTATGACATGTATATTTATATATTTGTTCCTTGTAAAATATATATTCTTAGAAAACTTAAATTTCTCAAAAAAAAAAAAAAATATATATATATAATCATAACTTCTAAAAGATTGACTCATTTTTAATGATATTTTCATTTTGAATGCAGAAAAATATGAATATAACTTTGCTTTCGGGATTTATATATATATATATATATATATATATATATATATATATATATATATATATATATATATATATATATATATAGAAAAATTGTAATTTTGAAAAGAAAATAAATTTATTACTTTTTACTATGTAAATATTATTTTCAAAATTTTTATCAAAGGGCTCGAAGATATTTTTAAGAAATATTTTTAAGAATATAAAACTAAAAAAAAATTATAGAAAATATCCTAAATTTATCTTATCGAGAAATTTAGATATGTCAATTTAATATAGCAGATCTTGAAAGCATACATTCTGAGATAAATGCAATTAAATCATGAAATACTACATACATCCTACAGTTCAATGTAGAAAATGTTAAATATTTTGATGCAATTATTGTATTTACGTGTTGTTTTCATCATTTTACACTAAAATTCTAGAATATTTTTAAAGTTAAAAATTAAAAATGTGATTTTCTTTTTCGAGATTTTTTCTGTCCAGGGCAATGTTAATTAAATTTTGTTTGCATACATACATGAGTTTCATAACTTTTTACAAATTGAATTTGATTAACGCTTACAGTTTACTTATTAAAAAAAAGTTTTTGTTTTCAACTGTTTTGTCTTCACAGTGAGCCTAATAAAGGCTCACTGTGGAGACGCGAAAGGTTTTTGGTTTCTGTCTGCCTGTTTGTCTGTTCCGCGATAACTGCTGTAAAAAAAACGTCCGATTAGATTTATTTTTGGTAGGTATGTTGGAGAGGTGCCCGGATGTAGCTGTATAATTTTTGGTTAAATTTGATTCATTCGTTCCAAATATATAAAACATTTCTTTTGATGTCATAATGCTTTCCTATGGGAATGCAAACGATTTTTAAATTTCATTGTTAACGGAAATTGCACATTGCAATAATGGATTTAAACGTAAACTTATGGATGCTAAATTTCCGATATGGATGTCTTAAATATAACCAATAGCTTTGAAAATTTGCTGATACATTTATTACAATTTAGGAATTAATTGTTTAAATTATGGGGAAATTATTTTTCATTTGTTGGCCAAATATAAAACACTTTATTTTCATAATTTTTTACGAATTTTAAAATGTATTTTTTTTTCACTCTCCTCTTTAATTTATTCGTGGCTTAGCAACTGTATTTCAAAGCATATCAAAGTAATACAATTCAAGTAGATCGCACTATTTTGACTCAAAACTTTTTTATACAAAATAGCTTTATTTTCGGGAGATTTTTAGTATTAAGTTGAAATAGATGATGATTTATTTGGAAAAATGTTTCTTTTAACTGCGTTAGAATTATGACGAAACCACAATTTATACACGAAAATTATAAAAACGTAGGACGTGTAATTTCGATTCAAGTCTCGAAGTAGGCGTTTACATTTGTAAAAGTATAATTCTTACATGAGATGTTATTCAGTTTCTGCAACAGATGTCGATGTTTCTTCGTTGAAAAATTAGTATTGTTTTAAAAATAGGATAAAATTTCTCTTACAATGAAATGGTTATTCCAAAGAAATTATAGTAGTAAAATGCATCAAAACATATAGTCGAGCATTACGGTTAGTTATACGATGCATTACGGTTTAAATTTAATGATGATACTATTAAAAGGCTGTCATAAAAAATACTTTATAGCTCCAAATCCCGTTTCCTATTTAGTCAATTGGCAGTGAATAGGATTATGAAAGATTACACAATAGATTTAACAGTTTCGAAATATGCTTATTTTGGGTGATTTTAATATAATATTGTTATAAAGTAGATCAGTAGATTTTCCTAGTAGTAAAAAGTTAAGAGTTATCTTGAAGAAATCTCATTTAGAAATTTTACCAGGAATCTAATTTTTAATCGTGTTTCAAACTTATTTTTAACACTTATAATAATAGAAATAAAATTATTAATATCATTCATAAATTCTATTGCATTTTTAAAAGGAATTAAAACTTCTTAATGATATTTACATCGGTTGTTATTTTTATTTAACCATTATCAATAAATTTTTTATCCTCTAAATTACAATGTTTAACAGCCTTAACAAACATTTTAGAGAGTTGAACCAGTGCTAATTAGATATGCAAATAGTTTGAGTTGATTATCAGTTGATTGGAAATATGTAAAGAAAAGACTTGGTTTAGCAGTATTGATTTTTGTAGCTAACTTCAGAAACTGAGCAATCTGATTGCAGAAAATGTCCTTATTAACTTTGTTAAGTGAACATATTTATTGTTATAGTTAGAATAGTTCCACAAATTTTGCAAAATTAACTCCACTATAAAATGGGATATAGTTATGAAAAGTGAGTTGCTTATGTGAGATTGTATAAAGAGTTCTTGTGTAGTTCTAAAAATCTTAAATAGGAATTTATTGAAGTATATAATTTTGTGCTTGAATCAGTGGCCATCGCGTAAAGATGTGTTTTTAATATAAATGTATAAACAGTTTTTATACGCTGAATGTTATTTTCTTTTGATTTTTTTTTAATGGTGACAGTAACAAATTGTAAAATATTTTATAAGCATTCGATAAGGAGAACAATAATATTTTATTATGTAAATATACTTTAATTGGTCTTTTTTGTTATTGCAACTATGCATGAATATGTTTTTCAGCTTTCTTTAGAAGCTGAGGTAAGATATTGACCGAACCTCTTGTGACAACAAAATTTCTTAAATATAAATACATGTATGAGATTGAATTATTTTATTTCTTTGTGCATATATTTTCATAAAACAAAGTATTTTTCTCTTCCTATGGCTACTTTATGGTGGGAAAACCTGTTTTACAAAAGTTACATTAAGACATAGCGACCTTTACGAATTATTTTAGTATCCAAGCAGTCCGGTATCAGGACGTTTTATGGTTATTTTGTTCTGTAAGCAAATGCTTGCTATATTAAGAAAGCCGTTTCATATTCAAAAGTTTGACGACACTGGAAGATTTTGTTCAATTCAGGTAATGAGGTTTTTACTATTATTAAATCGCTTAAGAATTATCGTGAAGCTGATAGAGGATTCAATTACAAATTAATTCTGGCGTGTACGATTGGCTTGTTTCAACACCTGTGTTGTAACAGCCCGCTTTTCAGTTATTTTTGTAGTATTTCACACTCAAATTTTTGTCGTAACCAGAGATTTTACTGAAGTATTGAAAATTAATAATATATGTTCTAAATATTAAGTATTTTGGGATAAAATGTAAAAGTCAAAATAAATTTTTGCATATAGCATTTTTTCATGTGAAATAATAATAATAATAAAATTAATTACTTCACGTTTAGTTAGGAATTTATTTTAGTTTGAACAGTTTACATTATTTATATTTTTTCTCTTGAATACAAATCTTTGTTTTTCAAAGATATTCCAATGGTTAAGCTATGCTATAGTAAGATAATAATAATAAAAGTAATGTTGATAATAATTTACATAAATTTCGTGGTATTCTACTGATATCACAATTAAACACACCGAGATTCTCTAAAATGTTTGCATTTTCTTACATGGAAAACAGTTTTAAGCGATTTCATATATTAACTGTAAATTAAATAAAAAAGACAAAAAAAAGCTAATATTTTCAGACACGTTATTGCGGCCCTGGCCACTGATTCTGATATAAGCAAAATGTTAGAGTATCCAGTTAAAAGAGAAAAATAAAGCGATTCTGATTGAAATAATATAGCTATATTTATCATTTTGTTTGCTCTATACCTTATCTAAACTATAACAACTTAACAACGCACAGTCACAAAAGTAAAACCCTACTCAATAATTATCATTTTGGTTAATGAAACAATAGTTAAAATGTTACGATTTACATCCACATATTTCTACCCAACGTTCTTCTTATAAATCTTAAAATACGCCCGGAAAAAGGAGAAAACCTCTCGTTCTCCACAATGGTTTTGAAATTATGTAATTATAAATTACAGGACAATATAAGCATATTAATTCTCTAAATTCATATTATGCTTCTATTTTAACATTTTTTCAAGATCTATAATTTTGAAAATAACCTTGTTTGTTGTATGACCTCGTGGGCAGAATCCGAAGTATCGGATTGCGGTATCCACGGTAAGACTGGTGGTATTAGAAAGACACAAGAGCCTGCGACGTTACCTGTTGTATAACATATTATTTTAGGAGTACCCACCCCCCAGTAGATCTCAAAAAATCAGCTGAAAGCTACCTTTTGATCTTTTTTTGTTGCTGTTAAAAAGCACTTTATTAATGTGGAAAAAATATATCACCCACTTAGTAAAGAACTGTTTTTAACAGATTTTTCTATTATCTTGTGGTCTATTATTTCTCAAATTCTTTCTTATTTAACTATCTGTGGCTCGCTCTAATATATGAAATAATACATTGCTAAATTTTTTGGATAATAGATATTACATTAAAATTTTTCTCAATTTCAAACACAAAGCAGATAATCAAAATATACTTTTGAAATGCATTCTATACTCACAGAGTTAATGTAATTGAATAGACTAGATCCATCTGGCCATGGCAGCTCTTCTTCGCAAGACACGTTGGCTGGACGGAGTGTGGCACCACCCTGAAGGGCATTCAAGCCCCACGCTAAGGCATACACTGAGTCATATATCAATGCTGGCTCGGTCTGTTTGAAAAATGACATAGTATTGTGTTTAGTAAATGGTAAAGATGCTGTTTCAGAATTACTAATATATATATAAAAAGTAAATGTGTACAACTGTAAAACATTTGCAGCAAAGTATCCGGTCATTCGACCATTTTTATAGAAAAATGGTTACATAACCGTAATTTAACGCTATTCTGACCATAATATTGCCCATATTATCGTGAAAATACTGTTAAATTACGTTTATGGAACCATGTTAAAAAAAAACGGTCGAATGACCGAATACGTTGCTACAAATGTTTTACAGTGTAGTTGACCTCTGCAAAATTTAGCGACATACTTTAAAATAAACTAACTCCCATAGCAACGCCTTATGTTGCATTTCCATTGGATGAGATCTTTTGATTTTTTTGGGGGAGTAAAATTTAGTTTAATTTTAAGTTTAAAAAATATATTTATAATAATAAGATTATTATTACATTTCTTACTATAAGCATAAAATCCTGTTTATAATGTAAATTAATAGGTTAATTCCATGCGTGGATGTAGTGTCAGTCACAGAGATGTAAATGGCTGCGGCGTTTGACTAGCAGTATTATAGTAAAGGGAAGACTTATATGCCATATATCTACAATTAAATACAGTGAAGAATTAAAAAAAAATACCGATGGCCAAGAACAATAAACTTTTGTGGCTATGTGACTTACACTACATTTACGCATGGAATTAGTCAATAGCGAATTACGAAATTTGAATTTTGCAAGCTACGTTATTTTGATGCAATCTAAGTGGAATGGTGACATACGGGCATAACGTTCAATTGTTCGAGGGAATTTTGGATACTTGTTACAGAGCTTGCCATTATTGCCAAGTTAATGTTTCTTTGATTGTCTAACTTGTCAAAGTGAACTCGTCCACGAACGTTACGTCAAGTTCTGTGTGGTGGGTTGCTATGGTATAACTTTTGGATAAGTACTTTTAATCTGAACATATGCCCTTCACTTATGTTCAGATTGCGTGGTCGAAACTCCATGGTCTATCACAGAGACATTCATTTACATTTTAAAGAAATTAGGAAAATATTATTTCATATGCATCAATAATATTTAAATCTTTTAGTTCGTTGATAATAATTTTAGTAATAGTGGAAGTAAGTCATATGCTTTTAAAAGAAATTACATTTTGTAAAGAAAATGTAATTTAAAAATCATTAAATCGATTTATTCAAAGAAAAAAGCTAAAGATATTTGTTCATAATTTCGAATGATAAACGCTATCTCATTATTTACCCCTTTTTTCATTAAAATTAAGTAATTTAGTTGCTATTATTAGAGAATCTTCTTTAAAAGTTATAAAAAAAATGATATTTCGGAAACTAGTTAAAGTTTTGAGATATTCCGAGAGCTTATATGACATCTTCGTATCCATGCGGATAAGTGGTGTTAAATTGGTCGCGATACGTAACATATTCTAGGAGGAGTATATGTGATATACAAACAGGCAGTCAGATTTTAATGTAATTGGTAGTAAGAAAAATACTGTTGCGAATATCTTAGCGCAAAATTACAAATATTGAGAAACTGCAAATTAAAACAGCAAATATTGGATAAAGAGAATACTGATGTGAGTGTATTAGTGAAAACATTATGAATGTGATGAAATAAAATTGATAAAATACTGGTACGAAACACAATACAATTAAAATATTTTTGTATATACACTATACTTAATGAAAATGATAACTCGCTTCGGAAAAAGGGAAGTTCTTCGTTTACGTGGTCAACAACTCTTGTAAAATCCTATGGAAACTAGCTGATAACTTTTCTCTGAAACTACTAGTGATTTTGATATATTTTTAATTATTTTGAAAGTGTCTAAATTACAACTGATCGTTTGGTAAGGAAAAAAACAATAACTACATTAGATGCAATCTAGTTTGTTAAATCAAGAATTCTAGGTTTTATTTTATTAATGTGCTAAAAAAATTAATTTTCTAGTTTAAAAAACACAAAAAAAAAAAAAAAAAAAAACAGAAAGTTGTAATTTCGAACAAACTGAAATCGAAAAGTAACTTCTGAGAATAAAGTACTTAGATTTCTCGAAAAAAAAATATCTAAACAGAATATAAGACCTACCATGATTTTTCAGGGTGCTCGTAATATAAGACATACTCAGAAAATAAAGCTTACTCAAAAGAAAAAAGCCCTCCTCAAATAAAAAATGCATACTCTAACGTATACTGTAAAAATGTACGCAATCATCATGAGAATTCCATACTGTGTATAGTTATTTTACTGAATTTAAAATCTAATTTGCATATATTATATTTATTTTTTTATCTTTTGCACAAAAGTTCCTTCGACCACCAATGACATTTACTTCTTTAATGTGACAGAAAGAAACCACATTTTATTATAAAACAGGGTGAAGGGGTAAATTAAAAGCACAAAAACTTTTTTCATCCCTTTTGTTGTTCTTGCTTTATAAATCAATGTTTTTTTCTAAACATGACATCATTTTGTCACATGACAGAGGTCGTGATAAGGGCCGCAATATCAGTAATAGTGTTTTTTTAAAAGTGTATTTCAAATTATATCATTTTAAATAATTGTAATAAAATGTGAAAATATATTCAATAAAAATGTATGTGTTTGTTTTTATTTTAATGAAAAATATGAATAATAATAGATTGTTGTAATTTCAAATTGTTGTGCATGAGTAAAATGGCATCTCCTGAAAATAAGCCCTTGCGCGTCTTCTGGATTTAAATTTGATTTAATACTCAGACCTATTTTCAGCGATATATTATAAATCGATATCAGTTATTTCCGATAAGAATTCACAACTCTTGTTCCATTTGAAAGCTTGTGCTACCACTACCAGAGTTAAAGCATGATTTGCAGGAAATAGCAGGAGTGATAGGTTTCGGTTTCATTGCTGAAGTACAAAAATTCAGTTTTTGAAAACACCTTGCCATTTCTAGATTTTTACGATCTCAGAATCTCTCGAAGCTAATTTTATTGCATACATATCACATTAGTTAGAAATCATATGTGAGACAGTGTGATTACAATACAAAATTAATTTTATATATAATTAAACACATCGCAAGTTTGATCTTTTTTTATTTGTTTTTAATAAATCAATATATTGTAACAAAGTTTTAAAATAAATTTGACAATATATTTTGTATTTTTTTCTTTATAAAAAGCTTTATGTATGGCTAAGATTTTTCTTTAACTTTTGCTGAATAATCAATGGCAAAAAATGAAATTTTATTTATTTTAGGCAAAACAATATTGAGAAAAAAGAGGCATCAAAGAATTTTTTTATTGAATTACGCAAAATAACTTTGCGCTTTTTCTGCTTATTCATCTAAACATACTTAATACAATAAATAATATTTTGATATAATAAGATAACATCACGTGAAGCAATAATTATATATGACATATCGCACATCGAATGACGTTTATATTTATCTCCTTGTTTAATTTTGATATTAACCTGCCATTTGATGTTATTTTCGATATTTTATTCATTTATTATTTAAAATAATTTCAATAAAAGTTTCTAAATGTTAATTTGATATAAAGATGTTTATTATTATTATTATTTTGTGAAATACGTAAAATGTAGAAATGTATTTTAACTTCAATTTTTCTGTCTACTTTTTTAGACGTATACTAGAAGTTATGCAATTAAGATCTTCTACAAATAAACTTATTTCTTTTTTTATATCATACCTTATATCTATTGAATATTTATTTTCATTTATTTTGCTGGGTAAATTTAATTAGCTTTGTATTGATCAGGTATATTGAATTGGTTGCCTCCTTTCATTAAGATATATTTTGGTCATAATGCACGTTACATCTTTCTACATTTTCGATGCAAATAACTGTGCCAACATTTAGTAAGATAACCATATGATTTTAATACTATAAAGGATAATATAATTACACTGTTATAGAAAATTTAATAATTTGTACTTTGAGCTATCGCATTTTATTTTATATGCTTTAGTTTGTTGTACATTTACAAATACCATGAACAAAATAATTTTCATTACTTAATTATATTTCATTCTGTTAGAAGTCAGTAAAATAAATTAAATATATTTTTTCGTGTTAACAAAAAATACAATATAATATAGCCTGTGGTTATTTTGTATTAGTTTTGCTTTGTGTCCTTGAATTTAATAAACTCCTTGCAAATAGAACTCGCTTTTTAAATTGAGGAACTAAATTAAATTTCAAATCTGAAAAAAGGCAAGACCATTATTAAAATTAGTTATTTTTACATTAAAATGTCATATTTATTTTCTATTCTCATATTTCTCAAGCATTTACAAATGCTACATAACAATATTCAAATAATTCATTATTAACTTAATTTTTATCCTTTCTTCTTGTCAATATAATAATGAATTTTTCCTTTAAATGTTTCTTCAATGTAATATATCCAATGCTTATATTGATTAACTTTGCTTTGTGTAATGTTATTTAATAAAATACTTGCAAGGAGAATTCTCTTTTTAAATTTGGGATCTAAATTAAATTACATACTGGAAAAAAGCTTTCTGAGTTATAAATTATTTTCTTACTCAATTTACTTTTGTAATCTAATTTCATGTTTATCCATAGAGTTTTTCATCATATTTACCTTTATAACATTTGTTTTGTTGACAATGTGTGTGCCGATGGACTGGAACTTTTCCATATCTTTTAAAATTTTTCTTACAGAAGAATTATCCATGTCCACTATTCTGAAGGCAGTCATATTTACAAAATTATATTTAAAATCTTCTAAATTATATATTTCCACGTCCTGAAAAATAAAAATAGAACATTGAGTTAAATATGAATTACACAAATACAATTTATTGATTCGGGTGTTTCAGAACGTTTTTAATAAATTATTATTGTTCTAAAGAAGACTTTCAGCAAATTTTAATTTATAAGGGTGTTGTAATTATAATTATTTCAGACTCAATTAGAAAGATGAATAACATAAATGAGTTGCTATTAAGTCTGGCTATTATATAATAGGTAAAACATCAGTATTGCCACTGTATTAATACGTTTTTTTTTTAAAATATCTAATCTAATAAATAAAATTTCATATTATTACAATTTTCAAAAGCTGTTGTAATAGTAATCTTATTCACAATGCTTTTAGGGCTGGAGATAAAGGGTTGATGGTTTTTGCTCAGAACTTATAAATCTAATGATCCTCGTCATATTCAATGGACCGCTTTTTAAGGAAGGCTAGGAGATGAAGTGTCTGTAGAGATATGTATTTAAATAGTTATTTGCTGTAGTATATCCAGAAAAGCTCATCATGTTTATTACAGACACTTCATTGAAGACATACAAACTTTGAAGGCCATATGAATACCTGTAACATAAATAAAAAATAGTTCTGATCTTCCAAACTTTCTGAAAATTTAATCGGTTATAAACATAAATCCATATTTAAAATTTCGTAAACAAATATGTATATTTAGTAATGAAAACATGAGCCGAAGCCGCGCCAAAACAGCCCTCATTTTGAAATTTTCATGAAAAATTCTTAGATTTTTTTAAAGACATCGAACGTTTAGAATTTTTTTAGGTTATGTAAATGCTCTAATAAAGATTGTGTCAAAATACGGATCTGTAATTAATTTTAATGTTGAGGAAAATATCGTCTCTGGGAGGAGCAAAGTGAACTGTGGTCACCAATGTTTCTAAAAGGATTAAAATTCGTATTTTTGAAAACAAACTTAGTCGTTGAAAAGAAGGTGGTGTCAGTTTTAAGAGCCCGTTTTTTGTTTGTCGTTACTTCTAAAATTGCTGACTAGGGAAGCGTTTTTGTAAGGTGGGAAACGTCAACCGCAAATGGTCTTTTTGGGGAAAAAAATGTTTTAAAGTGTTAATAACGATATTTGCTTTGAACTGATTGCAGCGTTCAAGACCTAAAAGTACGCACTTTAAGAATATGTCTATCGTTTTTCCGTATCCTGAACGGTTTGATCGATAGAATTTAAAACAGAAGGCCAAAAAACACAAGAATGCTTGGTTCTTAACTTCTTTTTTGCTCGAAAATTAGGTTCTAGGCATGCGCGTCTGCACCTTTTTTAAAAAACTATTTTCGCTTTTTTAATGACTTTTTAATTAATATCTCGGCTAAGTGTAAAAAAAATAAAAATATGAGACTTAATTGCATCAGGATCTGCCTTCGACAATCCTCATACAAATTTTCAGACTAAGTGCGGTAAATTTCGCTATCCATCGTCAACAGACATATTCACAAACAGAGAGAGGGAAACATTCATTTTTTTAGTAGGGATAATACATAAATTATATACGAGTTTCAAAATGGATAAATTTATACCAGATAAATATAAAGCATAACATATATCTATTAGAATTAGACACAAGGATATCTGCATTATTTTTCTGAAAGCAATTTATCGCAAAATCAACTATTACTTACGGCAAACGTTCTACTTTTACATTGTAGTAGTAGAAGCCCTGCCCACTCTTTATTGTTTTTAGGACATTTTTTGTCAGTAACAGATTTAAATTTGTTTCGGCAACAAAATTATTTTGATGCAGTTTGAAGTACTATACGTCTTAAGAGTAAAATATTGATACGAATACTGCTTCTACTAAAATTTATTCAATACTGTATGCAAGAAGTATGATACGGGCGTAATTAAAGAATCAAACATTGTATTCAGTTAATAAATAATCATATACTAAATAATAATTTACTCATGACCTGAATTCAATATGCTTTAACACTAGAACGCACGGAAATTTTATTCAATCTTTATAAAAAATATTCCGGCGGTATATAGTAAGAGGTTTAAAATGGTAATTTACATGTTGAGCTAGAAACGTGTTTTTTCTTAATTGAAAACTGACATTTATAAATGTTTTATAGTTTTTTTCTGAACAGAATAAATAACAACAATAATAATCCGCTTGTAATATTATGTCAAATTTTAGTAACATTTAAAACGCATGTGAGTTTTACTTTTATATCTTAGATGATATAATATGTATAGCTGCAGAAACAAGTTTTACTTCAGCTGTCAAAAATAACGAACTAATATATATTTTTATACAAGGATATTGAGAATAATACGAGTGGTGTTATATCGAATGCTAATAGCATATGGAGTTTTCCAAAAAAAAAAATCTATATGTAATGTAAAAAAAAAAAAAAAAAAAAAAAAAAAAAAACTCAATTACGAAAAAAAAAACTCAACTTTTACTACTAAATGTAATTTTTTTAAAATTTTCATAGTTGAAATTCACTGCAGCCCTTTTAATCTAGATTTAGTATATTTAAATAATCTATAAAGAAATATCTTATACTAATATTGTAAGATCTCTCGGGATTGGTTATATATATCCGCATATGCTTAAACATAGAATTGTTAAACAGTAAAAACACAAAAATGTCTTACCAGCGTAGTGAAATGGTAATAATATTTATAATCATTCATTTGCACTTGAAGAATCTGAAAGAAATAAAATAAATAATCATGATAAGATAATACTTTTTATCTTAAAATATCTCATACAGCATTATTCAGTAAATTAAAAAAATAAAAGTTCTTCGTATATGTAAGAACATTAATAAAAAAGATATAGCGACCTGAATAAAATAATAAAAGTAAAGTTTATTCTTTAAAAAATGTTAATTCAAATAAATTAAAAACAATAGTAAATCTTAAGTAATTTTATGAAAAATTCTTTTCAAATGAACAAGAAATTTAAAACTTAAGTTTTGCTCAAAGCAAAATTCTTATAGTGATCTGTAGTCAATTTTGTAATAAATATAACCGAAACTCTTGAAATATTTATTGACTAAGAAAGTTCGCCTTTCAGTTAAATATTTGTTTCTGATTATAGCCAAAAAAAAAATAATAACTCGCTTTAAAAATTGATAAAATACACTTTATTTTCCTTAAATAGTCTTAAAAGAGTTTTGAATTCTTTAATATTCTAATGTCAAATTTTGGTGGAATGTTTGACGTGGATTGAATTTTTGAAATTTCAGACCAATGCAAAACTAATTCAATATAACAATTTACTATAAGGTATAATACAAGGAGTTCTTATTTATCACTTCTTATATGACAATATCTGCGTCGTGTGTTTTGAACATCAAAAATGTTTTTAAATATATCCTAGCAATGGGGCACGAGGTTATAAAATGACAAGTAGCTTAAAATAGGTATTATAGTGAAGTATATTAATATTTATACTTTCTGCTGCTTGACATCCTTCTGATATGAAGAACTTCGAGAGATTTAAACTCCAGAAATTCTGGAAATATTACAACGATCAGAAGCTTAAAACTTATTTCTTAGTCATTCTCTTTCATATCCGTAGAAATATATATATACTTAGAGCGTTCATTAATTTTATTGGGATAGAAGGAATACGAGGAAGTTGAAAGATTTACGGATATTTTATTACCATAGTCGCCGAAAAAAAAAAAGATCACGATATTCAACCATATTTTCTTAGATATGATTCGGAATAACAAAATCATTCAAGGGGAATGTCCTCTTGCACACGTTTAACAACTAATAGCTATAAAACTTTATGAGAAATACTTCAATAAATTAGATATTGTAAGCAAATTATGTTGCTCGATATTCTATAATCGTTGTTGTATAATTGCTCGATTCCTTAAGTCTATGCGATTCACAACTATCGAGATAGTGTCACCAATCAAATGTTTGCAACTTTTGCTTTTCAGTTTTTAATAGATGTAATCCTATCATTAAAATAAATTTAGCTAGAATGCGTCTAATACATAATAATTTTATGTACCATGTAGCATAAAAGTACTGATGCGACGTTGTCTTTAGGATATCAGAAATAAATACATTTAGAGCATGTGCAGTAAGAGAAAACAATGTATTAAAGAAACATTTTATTGTATCTATTAAAGACGGAAGTAAGCAAAGCTTCCTATGTATTCACTCCGATCTAACAATGCAATGAACACGATTTCTCAGCAATGGCTTGACCAAGCACCATGTAACGTACTACAAACATAGTTTTTAGTAAGGCAAGGATAATAATGTGGCCCGAATTTTGAAATTTGATCTGTTGTCTGAGTATATAAAGGTTAAATTTTTAATGGAAACACTATGTGCAACAATCTTTCGTAATCGAGCGAAGCATTTAAGTGGTGTATATAGGCGTATTACCCTCACCCAACCATCATCGAGAGCAAAGAATAAGTTCGAAGCAACCTCGGTCGCCCCAAACCACCCCAAAATACCCAAACACATTCTTTGATTTGACTTTTACTTAAGGGAAATCGCTTTCATTTTTTTTTTCCGGAGGAATGTTCCATAGTTGAGCTAAGCATTGCAGTGCAGTGTATATAGGCATCGGTCATTATTCGCAATGCGATAACTAATTTAGCAATAAAATTTAATTACAGTATTTAATTGTTTTCTTAATTTTATTTTCATAAAGCATTTTCTTTTGAATTCGGTATTTTTTTAAAGACTTGAATGGTGGTCGGATATATTATAACCCACTTAATTCAATAAAGATTTGTACATGATTTTTTAAATAAAATTTTACTTTTATAAACTTAATTTTAAACAAGCTATAAAATTACATTTCTCTATAATCAAATAATTTTTTTTTGAAAATTTTGGTGTGAATTCAACATAACAGAAACACAATTACTTATCCCTGAAAGGGTTAAGATATAATTTTAGCTGTCGTACAAAAAGTTCTCTGAATTGTATAATAATTTTTTTTTTCTGTATAGATTTTGAGTTCGATATCTTTAATTGGTCACCATTTTGAGATAACATGGCAGATCAAACTGGCCACAATTCAGTCGAACTCATAGTAAGTCCAATACTCACGCTTAATTACATCCAACTCGGTTTATCAATACGAGGCTATCGCATGAGAAAAAAAAACAGATCTATATTTAGATAGATAGATGTAAATGAACAATTAGAGGTAGGGTGGTTTTGGGGTCTGTTGGTCATGACCGGTGAAAATGTACGGGAAATTTCCGGCATTGCTTCCATCCGAATGTCTGCAATAGGAGCTTCTTACATTTTGTAATAGAAGCTACATTAAAAAAAAAAATGTTTTCTAAATCGGGAAATTATAAAACATTAAAAAAATATAGTACGAATCCTGAAAAAAAGGTTTATTGGATCTATCATAGAAGCACTTACTGCCTTGAGCAGATGGGGGAGGTTAGTGGGTTTGGTGTCGACGACGATGCTGTAGATGCCTCGTCCTTTGATGTCCCTCAGAACGTCCCGGAAACCATGAAGGTCCGTCTTGCGGAACACGTACTGTACGTTTCTGGGTACGGGAAGCTTCAGTAATTCTTGCATGTTTATAAGAGCTGTCGAGAAGGAGAAAAGAAATACACTTTATCACATTCTAAACAGAGCTAATATATCTATATCTATACTAATATTATAAAGGAGTAAAGATTGTTTGTTTGTAGGGGGTAATTTCTGGAACTACCGAACCGATTTCAAAAGTGATGGTGGCAAATTGATGGTGACAACCCCTGCTCCAACATAGGCTATATTTTATTTCAGTGCCACTAACCCCAGGGGGTGCAGGAGCAAAAAACGTTCTAAAATTGCGATTTTTTAACTATCAGACTGGCTATCAAGCCCTGAGAGCTTGCCAGCCGGTTCTGTATGTATGTATGTATGTACGTACGTAATGCGATAACCTTCATAGAAATATCCGTTTTCCTTCAAATTTTGTTTATAGGTTCACTGTGTTAGGCGCTTCCCTGATTAGTTTTCGGGATTGATTGGTTAAGTATAAGGGGGGAATGGGGGATAATCCCCCCTTATTTTATATAAATGGGTTTTTCATGCAGAATTATACCGTTTTCCTTCAAATTTTGTTTATAGGTTCACTGTGTTAAGGCGCTTCCCTGATTAGTATTCGGGATTGATTGGTTAAGTTTAAAGGGGGGGAACGGGGGGATAATCCCCCCTTAATTTATATAAATGGGTTTTTCATGCAGAATTATTCCGTTTTCCTTCAAATTTTGTTTATAGGTTCACTGTTTTAAGGCGCTTCCCTGATTAGTTTTCGGGATTGATTGGTTAAGTATAAAGGGGGGGGGGTGGACGGGGGGATAATCCCCCCTTAATTTATATAAATGGGTTTTTCATGCAGAATTATTCTATTTGCTTCAAAATTTGTTTATAGGTTCATTGGGTTAAGACGCTTCCCTGATTAGTTTTCGGGATTGATTGATTAAGTATAAAGGGGGGGAACGGGGGGCTAATACCCCCTTAATTTATATAAATGGGTCTTTCATGCAGAATTATTCTATTTGCTTCAAAATTTGTTTATAGGTTCATTGGGTTAAGACGCTTCCTTGATTAGTTTTCGTGATTGATTGATTAAGTATAAAGGGAGGGGAACGGGGGGCTAATACCCCCCCCCCTTAATTTATATAAATGGCTTTTTCATGTAGAATTATCCCATTTCCTTCAAATTTTATTTATAGGTTCACTGTGTTAAGGCGCATCCCTGATTAGTTTTCGGGATTGTTTGGTTAAGTATAAAGGTGGGAACGGAGGGATAATACCCCCTTATTTTATATAAATGGGTTTTCCATGCAGAATTAGTCCGTTTTCCTTCAAATTTTGTTTATAGGTTCACTGTGTTAAGGCGCTTCCCTGATTAGTTTTTCGGGATTGATTGGTTAAGTATAAAGGGGGGAACGGGGGGATAATCCCCCCTTAATTTATATAAATTGGTTTTTCATGCAGAATTTTTCGATTTGCTTCAAAATTTGTTTATAGGTTCATTGGGTTAAGACGCTTCCCTGATTAGTTTTCGGGATTGATTGATTAAGTATGAAGGGGGGGAACGGGGGGCTAATACCCCCTTAATTTATATAAATGGGTTTTTCATGCAGAATTATCCCATTTCCTTCAAATTTTATTTATAGGTTCACTGTGTTAAGGCGCTTCCCTGATTAGTTTTTCGGGATTGATTGGTTAAGTATAAAGGGGGGGGAAACGGGGGGATAATCCCCCCTTAATTTATATAAATGGGTTTTTCATGCAGAATTATTCTATTTGCTTCAAAATTTGTTTATAGGTTCAATGGGTTAAGACGCTTCCCTGATTAGTTTTCGGGATTGATTGATTAAGTATAAAGGGGGGGGGGAACGGGAGGCTAATACCCCCCTTAATTTATATAAATGGTTTTTTCATGCAGAATTATCCCATTTCCTTCAAATTTTATTTATAGGTTCACTGTGTTAAGGCGCATCCCTGATTAGTTTTCGGGATTGATTCGTTAAGCATAAAGGGGGGAACGGAGGGCTAATCCCCCCTTATTTTATATAAATGGGTTTTTCATGCAGAATTATTCCGTTTTCCTTCAAATTTTGTTTATAGGTTCACTGTGTTAAGGCACTTCCCTGTTTAGTTTTCGGGATTGATTGGTTAAGTATAAAGTGGGGGGGGGTAATACCCCCCCCCTTAATTTATATAAATGGGTTTTTCATGCAGAATTATCCCATTTGCTTCAAAATTTGATTATAGGTTCATTGGGTTAAGACGCTTCCCTGATTAGTTTTCGGGATTGATTGGTTAAGTATAAAGGGGGGGAACGGAGGGGGCTAATCCCGCCTTAATTTATATAAATGGATTTTTCATGCAGAATTATCCGATTTTCTTCCAATTTTGTATATATATTCATTGTAATTAGAGATTTACCTGATTAGTTTAAGGGGTTCATTAGTTAACTATGGGGGGTGGGTAACGGGGGGATGACCCCCCCCTTAATATATTGTTTATTTCTTTATTTTTCGATGGGCTTATTTAAAACTCTTTGAAATAAGAGTATAATATACAATTAGTGTGAATAGCCTGTGAACTCAATGCCCTCAGTTTAACTGGGCAGTTTTATTTTTATTTTTTATACTGAAGGAGCTAGAAATTTGAAATTTGTCATTGTAGTTACTTATAAGATGTAAATGCTCTCTAAGAACAAAATAAAAAAGAAATTTAAATTTAAAAGGGTGAAATGAGCGAAAAGCGTTCTAAAAACAGTCTAAATTACAATTTCTATGAAATCTCTGGAACTACAGAACCGATTTCAAAAGTAATGGTGGAAAATTGATGTTGACAATCCCTACTCCAACATAGGCTATATTTTATGTCGATGCCACTAACATCAATGGGGTGAGGATCGAAAAATGTTCGAAAATTGCGACTTTTTTATACTGAAGGGGCAAGAAATTTGAAATTTAGCATTGTAGTTACTTATAAGATGTAAATGCTCTCTAAGAATAAATTTAAAAAAAATCGAAATTTAAATGGGTGAAATGAGCGAAAAGCATTCTGAAGTTATTCTAAATTACAATTTCTTTGGAATCTCTGGAACCACGGAACCGATTTCAAAAGTGATGGTGGCAAATTGGTGGTGACAATCCCTGCTCCAACATCCTCTTTAATAAAAAACTATGCGTTGCTGACAACTGGGTTTTTCGCTAATTGTTGCACCAGATTAATCTCGGAAAATGAAACATTTGAAGTTACTGAAAAAAATGATAGCTCAAAAAGTATTTGTCAGAAAATTGTTAGACAAACTGCGTTTGAAAGGTAAAAAATTGTATTTTTCTTGATATAAATTTCAAATCTAATGATTATGCCGTTTTTCAAATATTGAATTTCAAAAATTACCAAATTTTCCAATGGAGTACCATAGCGAAACCTTCATGCGTAAAAAGATAATGATAAGGGCGACGTGTCCTGACGTGTATATTAGCTATAGCACGAGTCACAAATTATAGTAGCATTATTATTCTGTTAAAATATAAAAGTTATTTATGAAATGTCAATATTTTGTTTGATTAAAGGTTCGTTAAAAGAAATTGACCAGCGTAGCGGGCGTAGCTTGCTAGTAAATATATAAAAATATCAAAAATTGTTTAAAAGAAAAACAATTTTTAAGTAAAAAATTACTTAAACTATTTGTTCGACAACTTAAATAAATAAAAGTAGATGTACAACATTAACATTATTTTTCGACGTATGTGTGATGTATCGATGTATTAAATTATTTTTATAGATTGTATTAAATTATTTTTATTTATAAATTATTTTTTTTATTATTTATTGATGAATCGATGTATTAAATTATTTTTATAATATTTTTTTATGGTGTTTAAAGTACCGTTGGAGCAAAAAGGATAAAGTGATGTTCGCTTATGTTTCCCTTCCAAATGCCATCAATTTCACACAGTTTCTCTTCGTGCCAGTTTTTGCTTATTCAGTTATGACATAAAACGTGCGTAAATATATATATATATATACACTAAAAAACACAAATGTTTCTTAACAAACGATAGTATAATATAACCATGAACGAAAATATAACATAAATTCTTCGGAGTTACCCACGATTCCGAAAAGCGTTCTTTATAATTAGAAACATCAGAAAGCAATGTATTTTCGATATTTAAATAATCATGTATAAAAACAATTTTTTTTTTGCTACCACTGATTTCTGGAAACTTATTCGAATAGTTTTTATAGTGTATTAATCAGTTTTTTTTAAACCGGAATTTAGGATTTAAGGATGCTATTACACTTAAAATAAATATTAATCGAAGGTTACCCCGGAAGATAACCCCGAAAAATAGACACCTTTTATTTTATTTTTTTACAGTTTACTAGTATATTTACTTGCAAGTAAAGAACGCTGCATATATTTTTTTCGTTAAGAAAAATGTAGAAATACAACGAAAAACAGTGAAATAAAAAGTAACGAACTTGAAAGTATTCCTTAATTGATTATACAGGAATGTTCATCAAATACGATTATGGTATGATTAGTGCTACTATGTTGTTATGCCAAGACATTTGTGGCGAGTATGATTCAGAAAGCAGTATAACAGCTCTAGGTAACTAGATTGCCATTTAATAACCCACGACCAAAAACCAAGCTAAAACCTAATAGCCTAACACAGTGGTGGACGGCGAGTGACAGTGAGAGGGACAGCAAACCCCTTCACTGACGGGAAACTAATGCTGAGCTGGGTTGAAATATGGCGGTTATTTCGGGCAACAAGATCCTCTTATAGGAATCTTAGTTATACCCAATGATCCATTAACGTAATTAGTAACAGATGAAAACCATGAAGGATAAATCAGTATTTCTTCAATTAATACAAGCTGCAATGAGTACTGTAGTTTTTACAGAAATTTTAGCCTCGTCACATTTAAGTGGTATTTGCAAAGTTGTAAACTAAATGATTTGTGAACTTTAAAAAATGTATTAAGTAGGTCTTTCTTGATATTTATCTTCAATGGAACGTGCTTTGTACCCAGTTCGATATCTCATATTTATTTTTTCTGAAAAGTAATATATTGTCTTTTAATTACATCATAAGCAACTTTAATAATGTGAATTACCGTAACTCTAATGGACTTAGGTATAAGGCAGCTATAGGCAACTTATGACATAAAATCAATCCGCATGCGACAGTAGTTTTTATATACAGCATGCTCGACAGGGGTATCACAGATTCCTTATCACAGGTCTAGATAATGCTTTTTTTTAAATAGATATTTTTCTTTCTCTTTGAATTATTAAATACAAAAATTTATATTATCATGTTAATTTTCAGGCATTGAAAACGTTTTTAACACATACATTAAATAATAACTATTTTCGGATATATAAATTAAAATATGTCACTGTTGTTTAAACTAATAAGAACTAAAACGTTCTTAAACGCTTACTGGAAGATAAAATTAATTAAGAGAGCTTTAAATTAAACAAAAAAGAAGAAAATGTTTAATAAATTATTTTATTTAAAAAAATCATTGTATTTGAAAGTTTTTAAAATTCGTTAAGCATTATACAGAAATGCATACTATCTTTGAAGGACTGCTGCAAATTGAATTTATTCATTCTATAAATTAATCCAATAAAAGTTCATTTCATTTCTTTTAGTTAATCACTCATTTATCTGTAAAATTGAATAAAATCTAATTATTATCTTCAAGCAAAATACTTATGATTAAATATAATCAGAAGAAATTTCACAAAGGTTAACTTCAAATTAAGTTGTATATTAAATTAAAAAATAACGAAAAATGTTTATTGTATTTCTTGAAAAAAAGATAAATTGGTCAAGTACGAGAATAGCTCGCGCTCAAAGGATTCCGTACATTAAGATTATTAATTACTATTTATTAATTAATAAACTCCTACTACCCCAATTTTTTTCATAATTTTAGTTTCAGTAGATTCGGAAATAGGAGGTTGGGGGAGCGGGACATATTTTTCCAGTATACTTTCCACGATATCTCTGAAAATATAATACCTAATATTAAAACAAACATATTTTTGAATTCGATGTTACAAGATCTTTCGAACGATACCCTACACAATCGATAAAAAGAAAGATTTTCTTCAAGTAACTTAATTAATAAATCGGCTAATTAACGAAATATTTTTTGTAAAATCATTATAAAGTATACATAGATGATTCTGCGTCGATAGATTTCCCCTCAACTCCCCCGCTGACCTCCCTAAAAGTAAAGTTTGTGTGTAACAGAACAATGCGTTTTTCTCAAAACTTATGTTAGCTAGGAAAATCGCTATAGTTTTCATGCAAGGTTTAAATAAACTCCTTCTACTCCCAATTTTTTCAGAAATTTAGTTTCAGTAGATTCGGAAATAGCGGGAAATAAATAGGGGGAACATATTTTTGCGGTGCATTATCGACGATATCTCTGAAAATATAACAAATAAAACAAATATATTTTTGAGTTTGATATTACGAGATATTTTACACGATACCCCATATGATATACAAAAATAAAACTTTTTTTTCAAGTAATTTAATTAGCCCCCTAAATTTTTCATAGACATATTTATGAATGGCT
The DNA here is from genome assembly GCA_963931845.1 of Maratus michaelseni. Lineage (NCBI taxonomy): Eukaryota > Metazoa > Arthropoda > Arachnida > Araneae > Salticidae > Maratus > Maratus michaelseni. Next base: position 327,729,432 of record OZ007588.1, read on the forward strand.
AATAATTTGAAAATATGTGGGTTAAAAGGCCTTTTAACTTTCCCAAGTTTGAACTTTCCACGTCCCATAGTTTACGAGAAAAGGGGCTCCGACAGACGGACAGACAGACGCAGGAGTGATCTTATAATAGTTTCCGTTTTTTTCTTTTTAAGGTGTCTCAGGAGTCTTACTTTTCCCCCGAAGAAACAAGTTTGCATCATGTCACATTTTATTTTATTTCTGATTTCATATAACATACAATAAAATAAAATTTTTAGCACTAATAGGTCAATATATGCTTAATGTAACATAATTATTTCAATGTTGTACAATTCATATTTAATTATTTGTAAAATGTTTAAATTTTAAAAATAAGTAAAAAAAAAAACTTTTTCGCCTGGTATCCACAGCGCGCAAGGTTGTAGAAAAAATATTGCTTAAAAAATAACAAACAAAAATGATAATGATGCAAAATTGATGTATCTTGAACTTATACTTCAATTTCAAGCAATTAAAAATTTATTTACTTTTTAATTGGCATTTTTCAACAGAAAAATGAATTTTTTAAACATTTTACAATTTAAATTTAAATTTAAAAGAAATTAAAATTTTAATTGTTTGAAATTGAAGTATAAGTTAAACATAGATCCATTTTACATCATTATCAGTTTTGTTTGTTTTTTTTGAAGTAATACTTTTTCTATAACCTTGCGCGCAGTGGATACCAGGCGAAAAAATTTTTGAACTTTTTTTAAAATATCTAGACTTTCTTTAAATAATTAAATAGGTATTGTACAACATTGAAATAATTATGTTAAATCAAGCACATATAGACCTATTAGTTGTAAAAATTTCATTTTATTGTGTGTTATATGAAATCTGAAATAAATAAAATGTGACATGATGCAAACTCGCATCTTCGGAGGAAAAGTAAGACTCCTGAGACCACTTAAGTACGAAACCCTAAAAATTGATCTCAAGTTATAAAACAATGTTCTAATTTCCATATACAGTGTGTAGTTTTGCTCGATTAAATTAAAACACATAAAATATGTTTTTTAACAAAATGTTTGTTAATTAAAATTAGTCTGTCTTAGTTATTTTGTGTTGGTCGATGGATATAAATACCACAAATATTGTATAACAGTTTTGAATTAATATGTAATTATGCATAATTATCCGTAGGTTTATAAAGTATAGTAAGGTATCTGACACAGGTTGATTAAAGCAAAAATTACATTTAAACAAATAATTCGTATGCAATACGAATTCCCTCTACTAAATAATTTGAATGGATTATAAATTATAGAATTTGAAATATAGACCTAAGTTAAATGAGTAAAATTCTTCCGTTAAAACGGGAAATATATATAATACAGTAAAACCCAGATTTTTTTTACGTGTTTCGAAATGACTTTAAATTAGTGATTAAGCATATAAATGTTTCGACAAAGTAGCATAACATCGAAGATTTTTCTTTTATAAAGTAATTTAACAATTACAATTTTATTGTATTGCTATTTACATCTTATTGATTTTTATAAATCTAAATGTTTTTATCTTTATAAATATTGAAATTTTAAAAATCCATTTTTCGTTTCTGCTTTAGTCTTTATTGAGATTGCTATATAATACTATGCTACTTTTTATTTCACTCTTATCACTGTTTATAAAAATGTTTTAAAATTAATTTAGAATTAACGATAATGTAATTTATGATTTTGGATTAAAAGCATAATTTATAATATTGCAGAACTTCTTATCAATCGAAATCTTTATAAATTCTCGCATAAAAGAATTTAGCTCAATTCAAAATTTGTATAGAGTTTCCAGAAAAATTAATTAACTGGGGCGCTCTGCCTCTAAAAGCTACGTTCATCAACACCAGTCCAGACCCTGTAGACTAAAAATATTCTTATTTACTCTGTTTTAAAAATGCTACACGATTACGGAAGATTGAACGATATTATCACGACAAGTGGCGATCTTCTATAAAGGGATGGATTTTTTGGTTCCAAAGGCAGCATCCACCACTCTCGCCACAACTAATTTAGCAATTCATTAGGTAAGATCAATTACAGATTTAAAAATAAACTTGTATAAAATGGTTAAGTAAAACATGTCGCTGCCTCCCGCACTTCTATAACGACGCTATAGGAAAAATATTTTAAATATGACGTTGTAATTGTATCTTTTTAAACATGACGTAATATTCACCATTAAAAGCTTCTTGCACGTAATAATTTAATTATTAATTTTTAAGTTATCTTTCTTTTTGGATATCCACGTTTAAATATATTTTTGAATTGAAAACTGTTTGTGAATTTTATTTTTTGGGGATTTTTAACATTTGCAGCAGCATGTAAAAAACGGCATTTTCAAACTATGAATTAAATCTCTATTAAGATATTAAAATTCTTAGGTGGTTGCTTTAAAATAATTGGAAGCGGATTGTAAAAATAAAACATTTTTATTTAAGATTTAAATTTGCGTGAATGTGACTTCCTGCCACAGAGTCCGCAAGTAAGTCAAGTAAAAAAGAGTTACCAGATGGTGATGCGAGGAGAGTGGAAGATGAGGGGGGGATTCCGTAATCAAAACGAAAGTTGCAGATACGAAACATACCGCGGAGATTAACTTTCCACAAATTGTCCTTCAACAAAATTCAGAAAGTTGTCGGCGATATAAGAAACTGAATTTCAATTCCTTTCTAAGAAATAGCTGGCTGATAAAGAATTTTCCACAAATTGTCATGTTAATTTTTTTTTTTTCATTTTATTGATTTTACTTCGCCTTGCATGAACCATCAGAACGAGCCCAATTCTACAAAAAGGGAATAATGAAAATCGGAGCAATCTTCCAAAAGGAACAAAAGGACATGGGCTAAATACACATTCCCTTAGTGGAATTAAATGAATAAGAAATTACAATTCGTAAAAAATCCATTATCACCCAGCTTACTTTTTGAAGGTAAATGGAATTCAGCTCACTCTATTGCGAATATCTTTTTGAATTTTCAAGATATTTTACTGGCCTCTTTAAGGTTTTTCGTTCATCTCACGAAACCCTATTACTCCCGTTTCGTTGTCTGTCAGTCACAGAGCCGGTTCTCACAAACTATTCAACTTACAGAGTTGAAATTTTGTGTACCTATAGCTGAATACCTGCTATGAAGCTGAAAATCATAAAATTTGAAAAAGTCGTATTATTTAAATATAGAGAGATAAAAAACCAAAAGTCTAACAACCTTTTCCTATTAAATTTAAACATTTTTCGTTATAGCAGTTGACAAAAATTAAAAATCCACAATAAAATTCTTTCTACAATAATTAACTTTCTATTAAAAGATTTCCACGTGAAAAATGGAAATTAAATAAAAAGTTTCAACAATTGAAAAAAATTTATATTAATATGACGTCATATTGGTAATAAAATGGAAATTTTCAAACATTTATCAAAAATAGAAGTAGTATGAGTATGTGTAAATACAGAAAGCAGCTTAATATGACGTCATTAGAGAATTAAAAAGAAAATTAATCTGACGTCATAACGGATTTTTCAAATGTTTGAAAATAATACAAAGAGAGTATCAATATGAGTAATAGAGAATAGTAAATATATAAGTTTGACGAACGTATTGAATCATGATAAAACCACGATTATGGAAATATTGGCATATTTTAATATTTTGAAGGTGTCTATACAACATGTTTAATTTTGAAATTGATTTTTTTTTAATATCGCATTTAGTCCACATGACAGATATTATTATGACAGAGTATAAAAGCGGGCTTCGCCCGCTATCGGGACGGTTCAGATTTCCGAAAAAACAAGAAAAATAGACCGGTAAATTTTTATTTTTTAAAAATATTTTTTTTGAAAAATGAAATTTATTTGGATTTGTTAAAGAAAGGATAAAGAGTTTTGAAAGTAATATTAAACTAAACACTTTATGCGATCTTCGATCACACTTACCCACTTGTTTAGCGATTGCTGTATATAGTTGATTACTAACTTATACAAAAAAAATATTTTTTAATCGTTTGGTCATGAGCAGTAAAAAATTATATCATACAAATGCTAATATTTCATCCAATATTTATTGTGTTTATATTGTAATTGCTGCATATTATCTCAAATTGACTTTGTTAAGCTTCCTGAAAGTGGTGTTAAAGTTGAAGGAAAATCGTGCATGCTGTAAGCAAATAACAAGAAACTGTTATATATCTATGGATATACGTGCTATTTTTGCACAAAAGTTTCAGAAAACCCACTTAATAGCGAGTTAAAGTACAGTTTATATTGAGCATTTTAATTTAGAGGGTGGTCACAAGTATTATAATTTTTATTCAATTTGTTTTTGGGTTCCTATTTGCGCTTGTGACTTCTTATCTGAACAATATGGAATCAATATCCTTAACATTCCTACATTTTCAGAAGAAATCGTCATCTTTTTTAGATATTCGACAAAACGTCTAAAATCAAAATTGTCTAGCTATATAGTGTAACTGCAGGCGAATATGGTCCTATATTTAAGCGGATTCTCTAATTCGTTTAGGTGGCTGTGTAAGCGGAGAATCTTACTTCAGAGATAGGTTGCCGAAAATAGCATCAAATCTAATTTCGCTTTATCGCAGAAGATTTAAATTCACCTGAAAAACATTCTCGTGTTCTTTGGTTTTAAAACGCGATTTTTAGTTGGCTTTGAGATGTCAAACGAGTGAAAAACTCGTAACATAGATTTATATCGTACGTCGAGTTTCAACTGGATGGTTTTCTCGAACTCTCTTAAATTAAATGTTAAAAAAGTTAAATTAGAACTCCCCGATGCTTATGGGCAAGATTGTCGTTGATAGAAGAAAGGGGCAATGAAATATTATTAATATATTCTCATAGTATGTTTTTTAGATCTTACAAATTTCAAAGATTTATAGAGAGCGCGGCAGCCCTTCCCTTTACTACCCGGCTTACACCCATAACGGTACAGTTTCGATACTATTGAAAAACACTCAGTATAATTAACAAAAGTAAGAAAAAAACATTATTGAAATGGAATTTTAATTAAATTTTATATAATAATGAAATTATTTGAATAAGTCATAAGAATACTTTTCCTATTATCACAACTATTAATTAAAAGCTTTTATTTAAAAAAATATTTTCCGTAAATGCGAATGAACCTTGCTTGTATGGAAAAATGAGTCATAACTTTTTAATAAGTAAACAGTTGTAAAAGAACAAAATAAATCCAAAAATTTTGCATTTTAAATAGATATTTTTAAAAAAAATTGTTCTTAAACAACTTGAATTATTAATAATAAAGAAATACTCATGACACTCCTATGGCGCAAAAAATTTTTAAGTTGATCATTTCTCAGTATGCAGTTGTAAACTTTCTACGATCAATATTAAATAAGAAATAAACCATATTTTACATGCAGTGTTAACATTTTCTACGATTTATATTAAATATGAAATAAAGCATACTTTACATGCAGCGGAAATTTTTTCAACAAAAAAGGGAATAATGAAATTCGAAGGAACACTTCGAAAGCTACGCACGAACATACACTAAATATATATTGCTTTACTGTAAGTCAATTAATAAGAAATTACAATTTGTGAAAAATCCCTTATCACCCAGCTTACTTTTAGAAAGCAAATGAAATTCAACTCACTCTATCGCCAATACCTTTTTGAATTTTGAGGACATTTGACTGGCATTTTTATATTGGTTGCTCTATATAGTTGACTACAACCTTATGAAAAAAGATTTTTTTAATCGTTTGGACATGCGCAGTTAAAAATTATTTCAAACAAATATATCATATTTCAACCAATATTTGTTATATTTATATTCTAATTGCTGTATATTATCTCACCTTTACTTTCTCAAGTTTCCTGAATGTGGTGTTAAAGTTGGTTCAAAATCGTGCATGCTGTAAACAAATAACAAGACACTTTTATATCGCCATGGGCAGATGTGCTATTTTTACTGAAATGTTTTAGAAACCCACTTAATCACGTGCTACAACTACAGTTTAAATCTAGCATTTTAATTTACAGGGTGATACCAAATATTATACTTTTTATTCAATTTGTTTTTGGGTTCCTCTTTGCGTTTGTGAGTTGTGACTTTTTCACTGCACAATATGGGATTAAACATATCCTTAACATCTGTAAGTTTTCAGAAGAAATCGTCAAATATATATATTTTTCAGATTTTCGACAAAACGTCTAAAATCAAAATTGTCTGGCCATATAATGTAACTGCAAGCGAATGTGGTTCTGTATTTAAGCGGATTTTCTATTTCGATTAGGTGGCTGTGTAAGCGGAGAAACTTGCTTCAAACACAGGTTGACGAATATAGCATCAAATTTAATTTTATGTTTATCGCAGAAGATTTTGAATTCACCTGAAAATCATTCTTGTGGACTTTGGTTTTAAAACACGATTTTTAGCTGACCATGAGATGTCAAACGAGTGAGAACCTCGTAACCAAGATTTATCTCGTATGCCGAGTTTAAACTGGGTAGTTTTCTGTTAACGCTCTTAAATTGAATGTTAAAAATTATAATTAGAACTTCCCGGCTTATGGCGTACGCAAGATGGTCTTTGATGGAAGGAAGGAGCATTGAAAGATTGTTGCTATATTCTCATAGTATGTTTTTTAAATCTTACAAATTTCAATGATTTAGCGAGGGCGCGGCCTTTCCCTTTACTTCCCGGCTTACACCCATAACGGTATAGTTTCGATACTATTGCAAACCACTCAGTATAATTAGAGAATGTATTTTTTTTATAAAACTTTAATAAAGTTACCGGGAGGGACATCAATGCTCTACAGACTTGGCCTTTTCGTCTGAGCAGTCCCTCTTAGGCAGTGAAACAACATTATTGAAGTGGAATTTTAATTAAATATTATATAATAATGAAATTATTTGAATAAGTCATAAGAATACTTTTCTTACCATCACAACAAAGTAATTAAAAGCTTTTATTTTAAAATGTAGATGAGATAATTTACAGCGCTATCTAGCGACAAACTGTAGAATTAGTATTCCTCAAAAATGGTGCAAAATGCGAGAAAAAAGTCAACTACAAAGTTATAGAGCCCCTTAGATTTAGTATAAATTGACGCTTTACATTAAAAATTAAACTATTAGATTCCCTGATATATAATTTTTATATTCAATTATAAGCCTTAATACGCCACTAAATGCATGCAGAACATCAAATTTATAATCCCCATGATAGGAACAGATTGTCATCCAATTTTGTTTGCGCTAATCTAAGAGGGGTGGCGAAATTCGATTACTGGTTCGAAATATGCGATCTTTATATCACCATGCACAAAATTAAACGAAACTTCACGCTTAGTATGCTGAATATGCTATTAGATTCCCTGATATATAATTTTTATATTCAATCATAAGCCTTAATACGCCACTAAATGCATGTAGAACATCAAATTTAGAATCCCTATGATAGGAACAGATTGTCATCCAATTTTGTTTGCGCTAATCTAAGAGGGGTGGCGAAATTCGATAACTGGTTCGAAATATGCGATATTTATATCACCGTGCACAAAATTCAACGAAATTTCACGCTTAGCATGCTGAATATGCTATTAGATTCCCTGATATATAATTTTTATATTCAATCATAAGCCTTAATACGCCACTAAATGCATGTAGAACATCAAATTTAGAATCCCTATGATAGAAACAGATTGTCATCCAATTTTGTTTGCGCTAATCTAAGAGGGGTGGCGAAATTCGATAACTGGTTCGAAATATGCGATCTTTATATCACCGTGCACAAAATTCAACGAAACTTCACGATTAGCATGCTGAATATGCTATTAGATTCCCTGATATATAATTTTTATATTCAATCATAAGCCTTAATACGCCACTAAATGCATGCAGAACATCAAATTTAGAATCCCCATGATAGGAACGGATTGTCATCCAATTTTGTTTGCGCTAATCTAAGAGGGGTGGCGAAATTTGATAACTGGTTCGAAATATACGATCTTTATATCACCGTGCCCAAAATTCAACGAAACTTCACGCTTAGCATGCTGAATGCGGAACTACAATGTGCAGAAAACCTATCTGCTAAATTGATGTAATATCTTGTACTATTTAAATCATTAAATTGATTTGATTAAAATAGAAGAAAGTTTAGTGATGGCCAGAAAATACTACTTTTTACTCGTGGGATACCATTTCATACTAAATCTAAGAAATTTATTAGAATCTTATCTACAGTGATAATATATCTTGAATACAATCCCCTAACATATTTATGTATCAGAACCATATCTCCACTTTGTGTGAGTGTGCTTTGGGGTAGGGGGGGGGTTCTCGCTGTCGATTCCCATTAGGCCAAATCGCAACAAAAGATCTCCTTTGGCGAGAAAACAAAGTATGAAATCGCTTAATTTAGAGGTTTTTGATTTCGGCTACACTTTGAATTATGGTATTGTATGATGGAAAGTTATCTGTGTAACTTATTATTTAAGTTAGTATAGTTTCAGTAGTATCAGTTTCATAATTCTGACATTTTCAATTATTTAAGTTTGTATATTTTCTGTAGTATCGGTTTGATAATTTTGATAATTTCAATTATTTATGGTTGTATATTTTCAGTAGTATCAGTTTCACAATTTATGATATTTTCAATTATGTTAAGTCATAAACAGAAACACTTTTATTTTGTCAAACTATTTAGTTTATAACGTTTCTTTATTGCTAAAAAGGAAACTTTGATATGCAAGTTCTTTTTTTTTTAGTGGAAAACAATGAATAATATCATTATACATTGGGGAAAAAATATATTTTTTTTTTCGAACAAAATCTTCCAACAAATTTTTTAATACTCAATGTTCAAGCAAAAAAAAAAAGAAAAAGAAAAAAAAAAGGAAAACATTTTAAGGAAAATTGAAGGGTTAATATAATTTAAGAGAACCATTATTATTGTCCATTGCACTTAGGTTGCTGGACATTCGCCAAAATTCCCCTCCGATTCCTATGCTGACAAAATAACCGAGTCAATTACCATAAAAACATTAAATAGCCGAAGCTTTTAAACACTGCTAGAATGTTAAATATTGCTGTAATACGATAATTTGGGAGATTAATTTTAATTTGTGCGATAAGTGGTTTGTTCAGGCGGTTTTCGGAAGAGTTACTGCAAATAAAAAAGAGTTTTTTAATCTAAAGTGGGGAAGATGGGAGATATTTTCTCTGAGCGTTTTGTGTTTCTTGTCAACAAAAATGTTTTATTGTTGCATTTTCTTTAGGGAATTAAAAATGATTTCAATGAAATTAAATAAAAAATTTTGGTAAATCAAAGCTACAAATGTCGAGCCGGTGCAATGTGTAATTCATAAACATAGAAAAACATTTTTAATTGAATTTCAAAAAATATTACTCAAGTTTACATATATATATATATATATTTGGGCTTGTTAATTTCTATTTATTTTGTTATGTGTTTTTACGATATTTGTAAATAATTGTAAATATTTATTAAAATTAGTGCAAAATGGATAAAAATATAATATTTCGCAAATGTACCTGTTATTAAGACAAGAGAAGGAAAAACAAATTGACAATTTTTTTTCGATGTATTATTGTTGCTATCAACCACAAGAAAAATATAAACCCTAGGTTTTTTTTTTTTATAATCGTGTATTTTATATTTCGGGAGTTATCGTTACTTCTATCAAGAGTGTTGCTGCCGGAAGAAAGATTTTACTTAACAGACGCGATAAAATTAATTTTAATTTCCATGAAATCGATTTAAATAGGTAGTTATTGTTTATTCATATAGCTGTAGAGAAACAGTGGAATCCTCTTATAACGAATCCAAAGGAAGTTTCAAAATATCTGTTATACTTCATTACACTCAGAAAAGAAAATAATTTGTATTCTAGCAACTACTGACTGGTAGGTATTGCTGGTTCATAATGGATTTTCTAAATTACTAAAACAAATGTTTAACATTTTAAACTGAATTTTAAAACCATGAAACCACTTTTTTTATGATCAAAAAGTAATTTATTCTTATTATTTTAATTATAAAGTGAATGTCCGTGCAAAATATACAAAAGCTTTTTTTAGATGCTTCTTGCCACTTTTATCTACATTAGAAAAGATACCAGAACAAAAAATTTGGAAAAAGCATAACGCAATTGGAAACCTAATTTTAGAATTTACAATAACCGGGACAATAACCGGGAAAATATCCATTTAGCAACCTAGTTGAAGAAATTACCTACAATATCCGGGTAAGTATTCGAACAGTTTTGTGAAGCCCTGTATATGATCGATAGATTTGCATATATACTGCAGAGAAAGCTAAATTTTAGTTCAGTCAATAAAATCATACCACAGTTTAAAATTTCCTTTCTGTAATTTCCTTCAATAAACGGAAATGTTCTCGAGATCTTGTGCTACCCTGAACATGATCTATAAAATTTACACACACCAAGTAATAGGTAAAACATTAGTTAAATTTAAAAGCGCGTTCGGCAACTGAAAACGCACTCCCAGCAGCTGAAATGGGGAACCCGGTTCAATCCCGATTTTTGTTAATAATGAATTTGAATACGAATTTCAGTATGAGAGTTACAGCATAACAAAATTCAGATTGTTTCAAAATATCAGATAACCTAGAATTTCAAGCGGCTATATCTCAGCAATGTTTAGAGATAAAGCCAAAACAAAAACTGCTCCAAAAACTGCTCCGGAATCCTTGTATAACAGTCTAACACTTAACAGAAACATCTTTTTTCAGTTTAAGATTTTTTATATATTCTTTTGAATTTTAAAAAAAAAATTAAGTTAACTGGCCACCATTTTCTATAAAGATGGCGCCATGAAGCTGGCCAACGATCTCGGTCGAGACCTTGATATGTTCTGTTCACATGATCAGTCACATTCATATAGGTTCATAAATACGAAAGTTACAGCATAACAAAAATCAGACTGTTTCAAATTCTCAGCCTCCCTAGAATTTAAAACTGCCAAATCTATGCCATTTTTTAAGATAAAGCCAAACGAAAAAAAATTCGAAATCCTTGTATCACGATCTAACACTTTGCGGAAACATTTTTTTCAATTTATAATTCTTTTGTACATCTTTTTGAATTTTTAAAAATTAAAATTTTTTTAACTGGCCCCTCTTTTGAAACAGGTTGGCAGATAAAGCTGGCCAATGAACTCGGTCGAGACCTTGGTATGTCCTATACACTCACTCACATCCAAACAGGTTCATAAATAAGAGCGTTACAGCATGACAAATGTCAGATATATATATATATTGTGACATTTTCCCATATCCCAGCTGAGTTACTTTACTATGGACCGCAGGAGTTGTCGGGCCGAACCTAAGGAAGCGATCCATCTCCTACGCTGAATGGTTTGGACATTAGGGAAACAATACTGGAGACTGGCTGGCACCTACCCGACGGTAACGAATTATTGATTCTACTTGTGAGGTCGCAGATGGAGAGGGTTCCCAGAGACCATCGGACGCCAAGGGAAGTCCTTTAAAATCTGCGAATGGGAACCAGATATCGACAACGATAGGCTGCCGTAAGTTTAAGAGGCCGGGATGAACCTGCCCCCCGCCCCCCTTTTTTTCTGAGGCGAGAGGAAGAAGAGAAGACGAGATGGAGATGGGTTCTTCGGAGGAAAAAGGGTAGGACGTGACCCTAAAAAGGCAGAGTCTGGCAGTGAAGCGAGAGCGAAGTGAAACGGAGGAGCGATCCGTCTCGATCACCCAAGGACACCCTGTCCTGTTTAATTTGTATCACCGAATACAGAGAACGGAAATTAAGTTTGGAACGAGACTGTCTGGTGTAGAGACCTAAGGAGAAATTAGAGGACTTTATGGAACTCGTTTATAATCACCTGCACCCACGCATTTCATCTTATTTTATTTTGTTCTATTTTATTTAAATAATGAAACCTGTAGAAGGAATGCTCTGTACTTCGAGCTTCGAATAAAGGAACTTTTCTTTCTACAAATCAACTTGAGTAATTACTCCGGTTAGCCACAGCTACCAGTTCGAATTTTATAAATCCCGCCGGAGTTTTTACAGATGGTGGCAGCTTCAAGAGATTTAAAGTGGTGAAAGAAACGTGCGTGACAAAGTTTTATGAATTCGGGGTAGAGTAGGACAACTCGCCGAATTTCTTCAGAATCTACACCAGCCGTTGGGAACCTGAATCTACATACCGAATCGGGGCAGAGCAGGACAACTCGCCGAATTCGTACAGAATCCTGTGATAGAGAGACAGATTCCGCTGAATCGAGGAAGATCCACCGACCCCAAAGTGACCCGCCAAAACCAAGGCAGAGACCCCAGCTGATCTGAAACTGCATCCGCTGAACCAGAAACCAGAAGCATCCGAACTTTGCTGACAGTGTGGAGAGAAAAGAAAGCAGAATCACCGCCGAGAATCGCAGACAGAGCTATACCCAGGTGAGCACTTGTTTTATTCTCAGTGGAGGCTTAGTGTGTATATTTTTAATTTTGGACAGGAAGCAATTTTTCTTTAATTATTTGTGTTCGGTAATATAAGTAAAAATTTTAAATATTAATTACCAACAGATGTTTTTGTGTGTTGAAGGTAAATTAAAAGTGTAACAAACTTTAAATTCATCTTGTTTCTAGTAATAGAAAAATTCTTTTAATCTTTTTAATTAAAAATTTTTTTGTTTGGTGAAATGCAAATTATGTTAATTGTATTTTTCGGCCGAAATTTTTAATGTGCTCTCTTATTTTGAAGATTGCTAAGGAATTAAATTTTGAATTTAAAGAAGTTGTGAGACTAAGTTGAAGTCTGTTAGTAATTCAGTTAAGTTAAGTAAGATATATGTTTTTTTTTGGCAAATTGTAGCCTATATGTGGAATTGGTTTGCTTGTAATTCAAAATTTTAAAAATCTGTGACCTGCGATCAAAATTTCATGAATATTGATTGTATTTTGGGTCGAGCAGAAACTACTGTATTTATTTTTATGTTGTTTTGGGGGTGAAAAAAATTGTGTATTTTTTTTTTATTGCATTTATGTGCGGGAAATTGGAATTAAATTGTGTTAGAATTTAAAATTAGTGATTATGGCAGGCATATCGGGATTCCGAAAATGCGATCTGCAAACCCTTGCGATAGAATTTGAAGTAGAGGTTTTGCCAAATGATACAATTCCTAAATTGGTTAAAAAGATAACGGAGGCCCCCGATTATGATGAGACTATGGCGTTAAACCAATTAAAGTTGATTGAAGAAGACCGTGTAGAGAGATCGAAATTGGAAAAAGATAAAATTGAGAAAGAACATGAGCTCGCGAGAATTAGGGCCGAACGGGAAAATGATACTTTAACGTTATCATCTAGTCAAATAGAAAGGGAACCTAAAATTCTGTTAAAAAATGTGTTACCTAAATTTTAAATGGGAAAATCGGAGATTTCCTTATATCTCAACTTATTTGAGAGACAGGCATTAAAAGCGCAATTAGATAAGTCGCAATGGGTAACAAATTTGCTAGGTTTACTTCCTATAGAATTGACAGAAGTTATTCTTAGAAAACCACCAGACGAAACGGACAATTTTGATTTTGTGAAGGGAAAATTACTCGAAAGGTTTAAAATTAGTGCAGAAGACTTCAGAATCAAATTCGTAACAACACCACGGTCCGAAGAAAAAAATTGGAAAGATTTTTCGTATGAAATTACGAATTATTTCGACCAATGGTTAAGCGGTATTCAGGTGTCCGAATTTAGTCAACTTAGGGACCTGATAATTACTGACCAGATCAAACGGAAAGTGCCCTCTGAAATTAGACAACATTTCATAGATTCCTGGAGTGATTTAATTACGCCCGGGAAATTAACCCAAAAACTAGATCATTATGAGGCGGTTAGAAGAACAGAGATGAAACAGTCCCCGCCTAGATATCCAAATAACGGCAAACAGGTTGAGGGAAACAGATTGGTTGATAGACCAGAGACAGAACCCCAAAACGCGGAAATGAAAAGAAATTGGAGGGAGAGGGAAGATAAAAAAGATAGAGATGTAATTGTTGATAAGCGAAAAGACAGGTCTTGTTTCCATTGTGGTAGTTTTTCTCATATCCGCAAATTTTGCCCCAACCTAAAATGGAGTAGTGAAATACCTGAAGTGGTTAATCAGTTGGCTGACCTCGATGAGTTAAACGAAATGTTCCAGCCCTATTTAACAAAAGGGATTATAAATGGGAAAGAAATGAAAATTTTTAGAGACACTGCTACGTCGCTAGATTTAATTAGTGCCAACCAGGTGACCCGAGAACAATACACAGGGAGAGTCGTGTGGGTAAAGCAACCGTTACAAAATGATTTAAAATGTCTACCCCTCGCAGAAATAGAGCTTAATCTGTGTGATTTAGGAAAAAGAGTTAGGACTTACGCAGGTATTGTCGATGCAGACATAGAAATGGATTATTATTTATTGGGAAGCAAAACACAAAATTTGCTAGACAGAATGAAACCGAAACCGCCTGTTAGCTTTGGGAGTGCAGCACCGAAAAAAAGGCACAGGAGTGACCGCCCAATTCCCCCCAACCCCACGAACCGCTTAGTTTCGGCTTATCAAAAGAATGAAGTGAGAAAACCGGACAGGAAGGAAAAGAAAGGCTTTGTTCCCTTTCCCCTTAGCCAACGTGCAGGAGTAACGCATTGTGAATCTTCCATTAAAACGAAATTCGCGACGCCCCCGATCCGCGCGACACCCAAAGCAAGGATGAAGGAAGAGGGTTATAAAGAAAGAGCGAGGGTGTTTTATTTAAGGAATGAAATCCGGGAAAGTAAGCATGGGGAAAAAAATAAAGACACAGTCTTAAAACGAAAGGAAGATTTTAGTTTTAAATCTTCGGGACAGAAAACAACAAAAGGAGTAAACAGTTATTGTGCGTTAGGAAGGAAGCGAAAAACGGGTTTCAGTTCTGATTGTTTAGAAACCCCAGGATACATATCGCCGCATAACGAAATAAAAGGCAGCGAGGTTAAACAGTCGAAAAACGACGCCGGAAATGATTTCCGACTAATTAGAGATTGTGGAAAAAGGCAGGATATTCGCAGATCCTTAGGATATAGGCCAGGGATACCAAATTCCACATGTAGACTGTTTAAGTTGAATGGAATAAATAATATTCCACTCAGTAATTTTGTATATAGTTTTTCATTTTGTAACTGAAATAATTGTGTATTTGAATCATGCAATGAATATTGAAATTTAATTTAACGATGTGAGTCTGTAGAGTGTATTGTAAACTTGTGAATAATAATGTTTAAGGTAAGCCTCTATTGAGAATTAACATGTGTTGGGTATGGATGGAAGGCTAGCGCACCAGTAATGATGTAAGATTTTCCAAATGCTTGAAAAATCTCAACTGCTGGAGGGGGTAATGCTGTGATTTTCCCATATCCCAGCTGAGTTACTTTACTATGGACCGCAGGAGTTGTCGGGCCGAACCTAAGGAAGCGATCCATCTCCTACGCTGAATGGTTTGGACATTAGGGAAACAATACTGGAGACTGGCTGGCACCTACCCGACGGTAACGAATTATTGATTCTACTTGTGAGGTCGCAGATGGAGAGGGTTCCCAGAGACCATCGGACGCCAAGGGAAGTCCTTTAAAATCTGCGAATGGGAACCAGATATCGACAACGATAGGCTGCCGTAAGTTTAAGAGGCCGGGATGAACCTGCCCCCCGCCCCCCTTTTTTTCTGAGGCGAGAGGAAGAAGAGAAGACGAGATGGAGATGGGTTCTTCGGAGGAAAAAGGGTAGGACGTGACCCTAAAAAGGCAGAGTCTGGCAGTGAAGCGAGAGCGAAGTGAAACGGAGGAGCGATCCGTCTCGATCACCCAAGGACACCCTGTCCTGTTTAATTTGTATCACCGAATACAGAGAACGGAAATTAAGTTTGGAACGAGACTGTCTGGTGTAGAGACCTAAGGAGAAATTAGAGGACTTTATGGAACTCGTTTATAATCACCTGCACCCACGCATTTCATCTTATTTTATTTTGTTCTATTTTATTTAAATAATGAAACCTGTAGAAGGAATGCTCTGTACTTCGAGCTTCGAATAAAGGAACTTTTCTTTCTACAAATCAACTTGAGTAATTACTCCGGTTAGCCACAGCTACCAGTTCGAATTTTATAAATCCCGCCGGAGTTTTTACACAGAGAAAGCTAAATTTTAGTTCAGTCAATAAAATCATACCACAGTTTAAAATTTCCTTTCTGTAATTTCCTTCAATAAACGGAAATGTTCTCGAGATCTTGTGCTACCCTGAACATGATCTATAAAATTTACACACACCAAGTAATAGGTAAAACATTAGTTAAATTTAAAAGCGCGTTCGGCAACTGAAAACGCACTCCCAGCAGCTGAAATGGGGAACCCGGTTCATTCCCGATTTTTGTTAATAATGAATTTGAATACGAATTTCAGTATGAGAGTTACAGCATAACAAAATTCAGATTGTTTCAAAATATCAGATAACCTAGAATTTCAAGCAGCTATATCTCAGCAATGTTTAGAGATAAAGCCAAAACAAAAACTGCTCCAAAAACTGCTCCGGAATCCTTGTATAACAGTCTAACACTTAACAGAAACATCTTTTTTCAGTTTAAGATTTTTTATATATTCTTTTGAATTTTTTTAAAAAAATTAAGTTAACTGGCCACCATTTTCTATAAAGATGGCGCCATGAAGCTGGCCAACGATCTCGGTCGAGACCTTGATATGTTCTGTTCACATGATCAGTCACATTCATATAGGTTCATAAATACGAAAGTTACAGCATAACAAAAATCAGACTGTTTCAAATTCTCAGCCTCCCTAGAATTTAAAACTGCCAAATCTATGCCATTTTTTAAGATAAAGCCAAACGAAAAAAAATTCGAAATCCTTGTATCACGATCTAACACTTGGCGGAAACATTTTTTTCAATTTATAATTCTTTTGTACATCTTTTTGAATTTTTAAAAATTAAAATTTTTTTAACTGGCCCCTCTTTTGAAACAGGTTGGCAGATAAAGCTGGCCAATGAACTCGGTCGAGACCTTGGTATGTCCTATACACTCACTCACATCCAAACAGGTTCATAAATAAGAGCGTTACAGCATGACAAATGTCAGATATATATATATATATCAACATTTGAACGGAGGTTGGTTTTGGGGTCTGGGGGGTCATGATCGGTGAAAATATACCAAAATCTTTTGGATTTGCTGTCCTCCGAACAGCTGCAATTGGTAGCTTTTTACTTTTTGTAAAAGCGTAAAAGTGTTGCTTCCTAAAAGTGTCGCTTTCACCGCTACACATAAAATTAGGTCTTATGAAACAATTTGTGAAGGCTTTACCAATATAATGTGAATGCTTCAAATAACTTTGTTACCAGTTCTTGGGTTTATACGAAGCAAAATTGAAGGAAAGTTTGTTTGTACAATCAGACATCAGGAAAATGATGAAAGGTGACAATTTTGATAAAAAATGGAAACAAACGAACGAAAAACCTAGAAAGCTTTCAAACTAGTTATTACTAGATTCGTTGGAAACAAAAAGGACCCACGCTACAAATCAATTGTAGTAAAGATGGTAAAAAATGTCAAGATTTTAGGCTGTAGTATGAGCTTAAAATTTCATTTTCTCGATTCGCGCCTAGACTATTTTCCTAAAAAATGAGGTGCAGCTAATAAGGAACGAGGTGAAATATTTCACTAGGATATAAAGGAAATGTAGAGGCGATATGAAGAAAAACGGAATGTCAGCATGATAGCCGACTTCTGCTGGATGCTACAAAGTGGTAATCCCTGCTAAGTTCACAAGAGGAAGGTGGCAAAAAATTTTTGATGCAAAGAAAAAAACGTTAGTATAAGTACTTGTAACGCTCTATATATACTTGACAATTACTTGAACTAGGATATAAATGTAATTTATATGGATTTATGAATTATATATATATATATATATAATAAAGTTTGAATAAAATGTCAAATCTTCGTAATTTCCACTGTTTCCTTCAAAATATGCAAGCGTTTGTAAAAAATCCTTACGTGCTAGAAAAAACTGGATTTAATTTTTGGAATCAGTACTAAAAGTAACATAAATTCAGTCATTAAAATTAAAACAATTTTCACAAAGTATGTTTTTGCAGGACTGTGTTTTTGTTAACAGACAGTAATTTAACTGGATTATTTTGTGTGTCCCTGTAAATGAACGTAAATGCTATGCACACAGTATTCTATAGTAAGGCTCTTGTAATGCATCTCAGTGATATATATCAATTTCAGTATGTTTGAAATAGTGGAACATTATTAAAATACACCGCAAACGATTTTTTTCCTTAGATCGTAATGTAATGGAATTCTTTTGAGTATCCCTATAAAGTAACTATAAGTGCTACATGCTTCATTTTCAATGCCGAACATGCCACAGTAAACTTCAATAACATAAGTCAGTTACATGATAATCCGAATATATTTACGCGAGTTACAGCACGGACAGGCAGAAAGACAGAAAGACTTCAGACAGTCAGTGAATGAATTTCCGACAAACCGATTTCATGAACATTTTTCAACTATGTTGGAAAGTTTTAAAAAACTTGTCCGCGAGTAACACTGGCGTCGTATCGACGTTGACAACGATCTGAGTAATGAATTTAGGTTTTATTGAACATTTATTAACCTCCCAACATCGTACAATTACAATTTTTAAGCTGCCAAATAGAAAATAAAATTACTTTGAAATGCACTTTCTTAGAAAACTGTATCTTAATTTATTGATAACTAGCAATCTACGCCCGCTACGCTGGTCAATCTCCCTTAACGAACTTTTAATCAAACAAAATATTGACATTTCATAATTCACTCTTATATTTTAACTGAATAATACGTCTACTATAATTTGTGACTCGTGCCAATATACACGTCAGTACACATCGCCCATATCAATATCTTTTTACGCATGAAGGCTTCGCTATGGTACTCCATTGCGAAATTTGGTAATTTTTTAAATTCAATATTTGAAAAACGGCATAATCATAAGATTTCAATTTTCTGACAAATACTTTTCGAGCTATTATTTTTTTCAGTAAATTCAAATGTTTCATTTTCCGAGATTAATCTGTTTCAACAATTGGCGAAAAACCCAGTCGTCAGCAACGCATAGCTATTTTATTAAAGAGGCTGATGGAGCAGGGAAAGGTTCATTACATCATCAATTTGCCACCATCACTTCGGTCCTGTAAAATTGGTTCTGTAGTTCCAGAGATTCCATAGAAATTGTAATTTAGAATGATTTTAGAACGCTTTTCGCTCATTTCACCCTTTTAAATTTCATTTTTTTTATTTGTTCTTAGAGAGCATTTACATCTTATAAGTAGCTACAATGCCAAATTTCAAATTTCTAGCTCCCTCAGTATACAAAAAATCTTAATTTTAGAACGTTTTTCGCTCCTGCACCCCCCTGGGGTTAGTGGAACCGACATAAAATATAGCCTATGTTGGAGCAGGGGTTGTCACCATCAATTTGCCACCATCACTTTTGAAATCGGTTTGGTAGTTCCAGAGATTACCCCCTACAAACAAACAAACAAACAAACAAACAATCTTTACTCCTTTATAATATTAGTATAGATATATGTTTTTTAATATAATTTTCAAGCATCCTCTTTAATAAAAAGGTACGTGTTGCTGACGACTGGGATTTTCGATAATCGTTGCCACAGATTAATCTCGGAAAATGAAACGTTTGAAGTTACTGAAAAAATTAATTGCTCGAAAAGTATTTGTCAGAAAATTGTTAGACAAACTGCGTTAGAAAGGTAAAAAATTGTATTTTACTTGATATAAATTTCAAATCCACTGATTATTCACTTTTTCAAATATTGAATTTCAAAAATTACCAAATTTCACCAAATTTCTAATGGATTACCATAGCGAAAACTTCACGCGTAAAAAAATAATAACAGCAATGTGTCAGCACGAGTCACAAATTATAGTAGCCGTATTATTCTGTTAAAATATAAAATTGAATTATTTTGTCATGAGTGTATGATTTTTATTTAATTTTTCGACATATACTAGATGCGCCATTTCTTTTTTATTGCGAATAATATAGATTAATTCACGTTATTAAAAAATGTAGCTATAAAGCATATAAATCAATGGAAAACATAAGTAATAAATTGTAAACGTAATAGTAAACCATATTAAAAAAACACAACTTAGTGAAATAAGTATCCGTTTTTATGTTATTTTAGGATATTCCAGGTAAAGGTACAGATTACTTTAAAATACAAGGTTAAATTCACCGATATCTTTCGTTTGATTCAAGGTTCTTTTGGAGAAACCGATCAGCGCAGCAGGCGTAGTCTGCTAGTTATTTTATAAAAAGGGAATTTGGCTGGCAAAAACTGGGGTAAAAGTTGATTACGAAGATTAATTTGTTTGCTCTTAAAAAATTACACATTATTCTGCAATTGTTTGTTGTCAAGTAATATTCCATAACTAAATTGACGAATAAAATTCATAAATAAATAAATAAACAAATAAAACACGAATTTAATGCAATCAAACTACGCACTTAAACACTCAAATAATAAAAATAATAGAAGTTGCTATAATAGTTATTTTTTTCGCGATTAACAACTGACATGATTCTAATACGAAAGTACCAAGAATTTTCTTGTTTCATAAATATATGTTATTAGGGGCTTCATATTGTCGATTTCAGACATAATGCTAACAATATCTGATGAAATAACATATATTTACTATGAATATTCTTGTAAGCCCTTCTGAAGATTCCATAAAATATTCATAGTTTTCCCATTTTTACTTTTATAATCTTTACTTTTTCATCCTATTAAGTATAATTCCTACAGTATCCATTCCCTTGCATTCTATAATGTCTTATCCTTTGTTTTTAAAATTTGTTTTCATTTTTAAATAAATATATATATAGATATAGGTATAAAGGATATATATATATATATATAAAGACAAATTTAATGGTTCACTCGATAAGTACATCACTCATGTAACTTTTATCTAGAAAATAAATTGATAATTTAAGTACTAAATTTTTTCAATGCATTAAAAATGCATTTAAATGTTTTGAAAGAGATATTTCTCAGAACTATAGTCCCGTTATATTTATCTGAGTGCCTGATCATGACCATATTGGAAACGTAAAAAAGTTAAAATTTTTAGGGGTTTTTTGTATATTTTATTTTACAAAGGCTTTATAACGGCAACCCCCCTATGTTAAACATTATTTTTTCATAGTTTTAAAATAATACCTTTTCAAATGCATCTTTTCGTTACGAAATAAGGCTTAAGTCGAATCCTTCTTACTTCTGCTTTACCAAAAGAGATGGGTTTTATAAAATATATATTTCAAAGAAATGCTAGTACTTCATATGAATAATTTCAGCGGGGGACATTACATTATGTGCTATTTTGAAAAAGATCCTTTTTCAGAATGGTTAGGTTATAAAAATCATAATGCATTACATGAGAAAAAATTCTTTATTTGTATCCTATTTAATATTTTTTAAATACTCTAAAAATATTCAGTATAACAGATTTAAAAGATGACTTATTAAGGCAATTTTTTTACGCATCGCAGTATTTAATTTGCTAAGTATATTCTTTATTGAGATGTGTCTAAAAAGTATATCTCTATACGTTTTAATAACTTGCAATGCCATGAAGTAAAAATTTTAGGTTTGATAATAGCATTTAGTTAAGTGTAGCAATGAGATTTAAAAATGCAGAACTAGTACTGAAGTATAATTTAACGTGCTAAATAAAAGTTTATTTTATTTCTGTATTGTTTCTGCATATTTTAAATTCTCTTTTCTATTACACAACGCCACATTTTCACCTAGCTTTTGGAACTATTTATTTTCGTTGTATCCTTCGTTCCTCGTCTTGTTTAATCTTTATTAAAATGTGGTTCCATTCTGGCAATTAGATCTCGCTGCACAGCACGCTGAGTACTGTCACTTTAATTATGGCCACCCTGTATATATCCTTCCTTTACTAAATACTACCTAAATCGAATCCTTCTTACGTCTGATTTACTGAAAAACATCAGTTTTATAAAATATATATTTTTTAAGAAATGCTCATAGTTTATATAATTATTTTTAGTGGAAGATTTTATATAACCTTCTGTTTGAAAAGATCATTTCTCAGAAGTGTCAGTTTATAGATATCGCAATGCTTTACGTGAGGAGAAATTCGTTAAATGAGTGTTTTTCACTTCTTAAAGACTACAAAAAACATTCATCAAAACTTATTTAAGAAAATATTTTGTGAGGTATTAAATTTCCTCGAATATTTTTTTCTTTCGCATTTCGCTATCTTCATTATTTATGAGAATGATCTTGTATTTTTTTGTTTTTCAAATTTGTTTTTATTTTTAAATAAATATATATAGACATATAGATATAAAGGGATTATAAAACAAATTTAATGGTTCACTCGATAAGTACATCACTCATGTAGCTTTTTTATAGAAAATAAATTGATAGTTAAATACTAAATTTTTTCAATGCATTCAAAAATGTATTTAAATATTTTGAAAGAGATATTTCTTAGAACTATAGTCCAGTTATATTTATCTGAGTGCCTGATCATGACCGTATTGGAAACGTAAAAAAAGATGAAAT
This sequence comes from Maratus michaelseni, assembly GCA_963931845.1. NCBI lineage: Eukaryota > Metazoa > Arthropoda > Arachnida > Araneae > Salticidae > Maratus > Maratus michaelseni. The sequence continues at coordinate 327,752,161 of OZ007588.1, forward strand.
TTTTAGGGTTTTATTTATTTATTTATTTTATTATTTATTTATTTTTTGTTAATTTTACAAAGGCTTTATAACGGCAACCCCCTTATGTTAAACATTATTTTTTCCTAGTTTCATAATAATACCTTTTCAAATGCATCTTTTCGTTACGAAATAAGACTTAAGTCGAATCCTTCTTACTTCTGCATTACCAAAAGAGATGGGTTTTATAAAATATATAATTCAAAGAAATGCTAGTACTTCATATGAATAATTTCAGCGGGGGACATTAAAATATGTGCTATTTTGAAAAATATCCTTTTTCAGAATGGATAGGTTATAAACATCATAATGCATTACATGAGAAAAATTCTTTATTTGTATCCTTTTCAATATTTTTTAAATACACTAAAAATATTCAGTACTAGCAAAATCCGCGGCTTTGCTTCCGTAATTCTTGAACGTTTTTCACTCTTTCACCCCACACCCCCTTTGGTAGTGTCACCGATATAAAATATAGCCTATGTTACAGCAGGGACTGTTACCATCACTTTTGAAAATGGTTCTGTAGTTCCCGAGATTCCATAGAAATTGTAATTTAGAATATTTTTCGACCGCTTTCGCTCATTTCACCCTTTTAAATTTCAATTTTTTAGAATTTGTTCTTAAAGAGCATTTACATTTTATAAGTAACTATATGCCAAATTTCAAGTTTCTAGTATTCAGTATAACAGATTTAAAAGATGATTTATTAAGGCCATTTTTACGCATCGCACTATTTAGTTTGCTAAGTATATTCTTTATTGAGACATATCTAAAAAATATATCTCTATACGTTTTAATAACTTGCAACGCCATGAAGTAAACATTTTAGGTTTAATAATATGATTTAGTTAAGTGTAGCAATGATTATTAAAGAGAGATTTAAAAATGCAGAACTAATACTGAAGTATAATTAACGTGCCAAACAAAAGTTTATTTTATTTCTGTATTGATTCTGCATATTTTAAATTCTCTTTTCTATTACACAACGCCACATTTTCACCTAGCGGTGACTTTTGGAATTATTTATTTTCGCTGTATCCCTCGTCCCTCGACTTGTTTAATCTTTATTAAAAATTTGGCTCCATTCTTGCAATTAGATCGCGCTACGCAGCACTCTGAGTACTGTCACTTTAATTATGGCCACCCTGTATATATCCTTCCTTTACGAAATACTACCTAAATCGAATCCTTCTTTGGTCTAATTTACTGAAAAAGATCAGTTTTATAAAATATATATATTTTAAGAAATGCTCATATTTTACATAAATATTTTTAGTGGAAGATTTTATAATATAGTGTGTTTGAAAAGATCATTTCTCAGAAGTGTCAGTTTTTATAGATATTGCAGTGCTTTTCATGTAGGAGAAATTCGTTAAATGAGTGTTTTTCGCTTCTTAAATACTACAAAAAACATTCATCAAAACTTATTTAAGAAAATATTTTGTAAGATATTAAATTTCCTTGAATATTTTTTTTTCCGCATTTCGCTATCTTCATTATTTATGAGAATGATCTTGTATTTTTTTTCTTAAAATAAAAGCGTCAAGCTTTTGAAAGTAAATTTGTAAAATTTTCCATTTGCTCATCTCTCAATAGATGTATCAAAATAAATTAATTATAATTCTTTGAATATCTAAGTATGTACGGGGAAAAATATATATGTAAATTCTCAAATAAAATATAGATGATTAAACATTTGTAAAAAGAATAAAACAAAGATACTACTCATGTTTTGATTGAAATTACACTAAAAGCATATTGAAATTTTCATTTAAAATAATTCATTTATATATTTTAAATGTAGAAGAAAAAAATGGTTAAATTAATTAATTTAAATTTTTCATTGAGGAAACAATCTATTTGCTTTAATTACTAATGGAAATTCCATTTTATAAGAAATCAAAATTAAAATAATTTTTAGTATCACATTTTTTCAGTCTATATAACTTATTTTTAAATATTTTTTACAGTTCATTTTATCATTAAAATAAAAGAAAAATCCAAGAAGTTATAATATCGTCGGTACCATGTCGAACTATCGAATGTGAAAATATGCATTTTTCATATTCTTTGCCATTCTTTTATACTGTGTATGACACGTACGTTGCAAAATCGTCACGTTTCTAGCTTACTTAGAACTTGCTTGAAATTTAGAAAATGAAAATTTCAAACTATCGAATATGCACATTTTTTCAAAATTTACCATATCAAAGTGTCGAATACGGCAAATTCGATACTTCGCCGTAAATTTTTGTATTTTTTTTTTACTTTTTGAATCATTTGTACCATGTCAAACTATCGAATATGAAAATTGTCACTTTTCAGGAAGGCAAAGAACTAAAACTTTTAATTATGGATTCAAAATTAGCGCAATTGACGCATGTTTTTGACGTTTACTATAGCATGTTTTCTACTGAAAATAGAATGTGTAGCATTATTAGTTCATCTACAGGGGCACTCAAAAGAATCCTTTTACATTACCCTCAATTGGGGAAAAAACTTTCGCGGTGTATTTTAATGATGTTACTTTATTTCAACAATAATGAAATTGACATCCATATCTAAAGTGCATTAAAACATTTTTTATTTAGAATATAGTGCGCAAATCACTTATCATTTATTTACAGGGCCACTCAAAAGAATTCGGTTACATAATGGCGTACGGGAAAATGTTTGAAGCGTAATTTAATAATGTTACAACACTATTTCAAACAAAATGAAATTGATATACGTAATTGAGGTGCACTACAAGATGCTTACTGTAGAATATGACGTGCATGCTTGCCATCGTTAATTTACAGGCCACACAAAGTGACTCGGTTACAATGGTTTGTATTAGCGATAATTGCTGGAAACCACCGTTTTTAATTATGGTATGATTTATTAAGTTTAACTCTTAGCATACTACGTAGTGTGTAAAAATTCCACAGATCGTACTATACAAGGCTACTCAAAAGAATTTGTAAGCATTAATTCGCATGCGTCGTAAATTACATAAACGAGGTTTTTAAATCTTTTTTGGAATTTTGTGCAGAATTTTATTTTTCTAAGAGATGTTTATAGAATATAAATAAATGCATAATATACAGGGCTACACAAAGAACTGGGTGCATTGCGGGCTAGGAATGGTCATTTCTAGCAGTGCCTTTTTAGTAGTGTAATGAGTTTTTTGCTTGAATTAAATTTTACCATATTATTTTATGTGTAAAAAAATCTGTAGATAATATACAGCATTTATAACGCATTTACAGGGACACTCAAAAGAATTTTGCTACACTACGATGAATGGGGAAAAAGCGTTTGTGGTGTACATTAATGGTGTTACACTATTTAAAACATAATGATATTGATATGGATTTATCAAGTGCACTAAAACATGTTTTACGCAGAATATGGTGTGCAAGTCATTTTTCATTTATTTACAGGATCACTCAAAATAATTTGGTTTTAAAATAATCTGTGGTAAAAAAAATATTTGAACAGCATTTTAAAATAATGTTACACTATTTCAAACATAATGAAATTCATATACGTAATTGAGGTGTACTACAAGATGCTTACTGTACACTATGACATGCGTGACAGTTACCGTTAATTTACAGGGACACACAGAGGAATTCAGTTACAGTACTCATTATATTAGTGATAATTGCTGGAAGTGGGTTTTCAATTATTGTATGAGTTTTTAAGTTTAACTATTTGCATACTACGTGGTATGTATAAATTTTATAGATCATATACAGGGCAACACAAAATAATTTGTAAGCATTACACTGTACGGGCATGAATTGCTTAAAGGTGGTTTTTAATTGAGTTATGTAATTTCGAGTTGAATTATATTTAGTACTAAGATATGTTTGTAGAATATAAATAAATTCATAACATACAGGGCTACGCAAAGAACTGGATACATTACCGGCTATGGATGGTAATTTCTAGAAGTGTATTTTAATAGTGTAATGAGTTTTTTTGTTTGAATTAAATTTTACCATATTATGCGACATGTATTAAAATCTGTAGATAATATACAGGGCTGTACAAAAGAATTCGAGTACGCTTCCGTTTATTGTCGAAAATTGCTAAAGGTAGAAAGTGCCAACTGCGTTATGTGTTTTGTAACTAAACTAAATTTTCGCATACTTATATTATAGATTACAGATTATAGGTTACATACCAATCTATAGATCATTTACAGAACTTCACAGATCCATTCAACTACTTTTTCGGCTATGGACGGTAATTGCTAGATAGTAATTGTTTTTATGTAACGCTTTTTACAAAATTATTTACTTAAATATCTTCTCTCATGTTATTAAATGATAAAGTTTCGTTATAAGATTCTGGAAGTGTTGGTAATTATTGCGTAATCTATGCTTGATGCAAGATTTTTCTTCTTTTTAGGTAGACTTCACAAGAAATACTACCTATTACATTTTCTCCTAAGTTGGAATTTTTGAAAAAATTTTGCAGATCTACGCCGATTATGACTCTCAGAACCCAAAACCATCCCCAGTTCAAAACTTTTTATGTCTATCTATCTATCTATCTATCTATCTATCTATGTCACTTTTTTATGGACACGATAACTGCAATAATTCTGCACAAATCTCTTCCAAACTGATACATAAAATCGAGGGGCATAAAATCTCGGTCAAGTTCGTTAATGGGCAAAATCGAACCAAGTAGAGGGGGGATTTTTGTGAAAACAGAAAAAAATGTCATAATTTCTTAATTATGATACGTATCGAATCCGTTTAAAGTTATTATTACTTCTAGGAAAAGGGCCGAAAATTTTTGCATGACAGATTTTTGATATCATTAAAAATGGCCCCAAGGGGTGAAAAAGGGGGTTTTAGAAGAAAAAAATTCATAACTTTGTCAATTCACAAGAAATCAAATCCGCTTGAATTTATTATAAATCCTCTTAATATTATCTGAAACTTTTATACTTGCAAGTTTTTTAAAGGACCAACCCTTATAGCAAAAAAAAAAAAAAATTCCTGCCGGCTCCGCCAGCAGACAAGTTAGGTTTCAAAATGGGCGTTCCCAAATGATGCATCATGACAAAAAGGTAATTTCTTCAGCAATTCCCAACAAACAGGTGCCCCACGGTCTGTGTTTTCGAAATCTACCTGTGCCTGTAAGCCGAGCCGTCAGGGATTTTTTTATATTTTTAATTTATCTTCTATAATGGTGGAAACACGGTTATTCTGATGTTGCGAGAAAAGACAGAAATCATCTAACGGGAAAGTGCAATTGACAAATAGCGTGACTTTTGAAATATATCGTTGCTAAAATGATGCATTTTTAGTGACTAAAATCTTCAGCATTTTTCTATAATTGAATGAAACAACACTTACTTTTCGAATGTAAATTTTGTTATTTTCATTTTATCAACAGTGTAAAAATAATTTCTCATACATTGTAACAATTTTAATGAAATTTATGTATATTATTTTCTACTGTTTTTTATGTAGCAGTTGTTTTTTATTTAATAAACTTTAATAGTGGAACATACTTATATTCCATCAAATTAAAAGTCGTCTGCGGTAGATACTGTTTTGGAACTCTAAAATCAGATTCTTTTTTTCTTTTTTTGTTCTGTAAAGTTAATTTTTCACAACTTCTCTAACACTAATAACTTAACAAGAAAGAACTAAGCCTAAAATTTCCTCTACAAAAATGAAATCGTCTGAAAACAAAATTAAATGACAAATTGTTCGTTCTTGAGATATATTTATCACGGATATCGTGAAAAACAGAACATAGCAGCGACACCTGTTGGCAGGTATACACCCAAAACCAATAATGATCTATTTATGTCAAGGTATAACAAAATACGAAATTTGGTGAAAGTTAATTAGTTTTTAATATATATCTATGGCGGAAGTAGTGAGAGTGCCGTATACAAGCGCCACCTGTCGGGCGACTTACACTAAACCTTAATCAGTAGAAACTTATGTGAACGTTGTCTACGTCTAACTGAATCTGAAGCTTAATGAAAATCTGTGTATTACTTCTTGAGAGACAGCTATTGCGAAAATCATGAAAAATGCAGCATAGCAGGCACCACTTGTTAGGCGATTTAGACAAAAATTAATCAGCACCAATTTATATAGAGGTCAAACTGAATCTGCAGTTTTATGAAAATCTGTGCATTAGTTCTTGAGATATATCTATAATGGAAATCGTGAAAAATGCAACATAACAGCGTCACCTGTTGAGCAATTTACACCAAAAACTAATCAGCACCAATTTATATCAAGATCTAACTGAATCTGAAGTTTGATGAGAATCCGTGCTTTAGTTCTTGAGATATTAGCTATCACGGGAATCGTTAAAAAGACAGTATAGCAACGTCACCTTTCGGGCGATTTATACCAGAATATAATAAGCAACAACTTATGTCAACATCTAACTGAATCTAAAGTTTGAGGAAAATACGTGTATTAGATCTTGAGATAGAGAGTCTATTTCGGAAATCGTGAAAAATACAGCACAGCAGAGACACCTCTCGGACGATTTACACCAAAAACTAATCAGCGCTAATTTATATCAAGATCTAACATAATCTCAAGTTTTTGCAAGTTCCGTCCTTTACTTCCTGATATAAAATGCTCAGAAAAATTTTGTCAAATACAGACACACGGACAAACATTTTTTAAAAGCAATAAAATCGTGTTCTGGACCTTCTAAAACGTATAAATCCGTCGAAAACGGAATTCGAAATTTTTCACGAATCCAATACTTTCTTCTTGTAAAGACAGAATAAAGTAAAAGAAAGAAAAATCATGTATCAAGCATAGAATATGAAACACTTTCCAACACTAACTTTAATAAGCCTTCTCTGTGCAATAAGGTAAATAAGATATCCAAGTAAACATTTTAGAAAACGCAAAAACACATTTAAAAACCAGTTTTCAGAAATTACAGGCCATAGCTAAAAAAGTACTACAATTATTTTGTGCAGCCCTGTATATAACCTATAGATTTGTATAATATAGTATGCTACAATTTAGTTTACTAAGAAAACACATAACGTAGTTGAAAATTCACCATCAGAAGTTTCAACCAGTAGACGAAAATGTACCTGGATTCTTTTGTACAGCCCTGTGTACTATCTTAAGATTTTTATACACGACACATAATAAGCTAAAGTTAAATTGAGGCAAAAATTCGCTGAAAACTCTGAAAAACTGAAATCACACTTCTCAGAAATTATCATACATAGGCGGCCATGTATCCAGTTCTTTACGTGGCCCTGTATATAATTTTATTTATATTCTACTAACATCTCTTAGTAGACTAAATATATTCCACGTTCAAAATGCCTAACTCGATTAGAAAAAACTTTACGAAATTTACGCTGATACACAGTAATGCTTACGAATTCTTTGTGTAGTCCTGTATATAATCGATAGCATTTATACATATCACATAGTATGTAAAAATTTAGTTAAATGCATTACCTAACAGAAAGCGCATATCCAGAAATTATAGAGATAATACATCGTATACAGTACTGTATCCGAAATATTTTGTGTGTCCCTGTAAATGAACGATAAATGCTATGCACATCATATTATACAACAAGTAACTTGTAGAAAATGTATATCAATTTCATTATATTACAAATAGTGTAACATAATTAAAATGCACTGCAAACAGTTTTTCCCCGTAAAAAATTATGTAACCGAATACTTTTATGTGGCCCTGTAAATAAATGATAAATGCTTTACACTCCATATTCTAAGAAAGCATGCCTTAGTGTACCTTAAAAATCCTTAACAGTTTTAATATGTTTATAATAGTGTAACATGATTAAAATGCACCGCAAACGATTTTTCCCCATAGACCATAATAAAATGGAATACCTTTTAGTTTCCCTGTAAACTAATTAATTATAAGTGCTACACGTGTCATATTCGAAAGTAAGCATCTTGTAGTGCACTCCAGCGATGTATATCAATTTCAACATAGTTGAAATAGGGGAACATCTGTAAAATACACTGCAAAGAATTTTCCCTATAGACCATAATGTAACGGTATTCTTTTGAATGCCACTGACATGAAGTATAAGCGCTATACACTTCATTGTGAATATCGAACAAACCCTAATAAACATCAATAGCATATATCAATTGTATGGCAATCCGAGTACATTTCAGGATAGTCGGCAGACAGACAAATCGAATTCATAAACACTTTTCAACTATGTCGGAAAGTGTTACTCATGCGCGAATCATGCTACGAAACACTTTCCAGCACTAGAATATTTTAACAAAACGTCACAGTTTATTAAGGTACATAAGATACATAAGTAAACATTTTAGAAAACACATAACACGTGGAAAACCAGATTTCAGGAATTAACCATAATCCTTAAAAATAGTCCAATCGTTTTGTGTAGCCCTGTGTTTGATCTATAGGTTAATATGTATCCTACATTGTATGCTAAACTTTAGTTTAGTAAGAAAACGTATAATAGGTTGAAAATTCACATTCAGAAATTTCTACCAATAGATGAACACATACCTGAATATTGTGTACAGCCCTGTATATTATCTACAAATTTCTATAAAAAACACATAAAAAGCTAAAATTTAATTCTGGCTAAAAGACGCTTAAAACTACATAAATAACATTTCCAGAAATTATCCTCTATAGGCGTTCCTGAATCCAGTTCTTTGCGTGGCCCTGTATATGATTTTAACTGTATTCTACAAACATATGCTAATAATTTGAAAATACATAACAGAATTAAATAAAAGAAAACTGCCCAGTTAAACTGATGACGGCATTGAGCTCACAGGTTATTCACACTAACTGTAAATTATATTCTTATTTCAAAGAATTTGAAATAAGCCCTCGAAAAATGAAGAAATCGACAATATATTAAGGGGGGAACCATCCCCCGTTTCTCCCCCTTATAATTAACCAATAAACCACTAAAACTAATCAGAGAAGCGAATTACCACAATGAACCTCTATACAAAATTTAAAGAAAATCGGATAATTCTGCATGAAGAATCCATTTATCTAAATTAAGGGGGGTTATCCCCCGTCCCCCCCCTTTATACTTAACCAATGAACCCCCAAAACTAATCAGGCAAGCGCCTTATCACAATGAACATATATATAAAATTTGTAGAAAATCGGATAATTCTGCTTGAAAAACCCATTTATCTATAATAAGGGGGTTAGTCCCCCCGTCCCCCCCCCCCTTTATACTTAACCAATGAACCCCCAAAACTAATCAGGGAAGTGCTTTACCACAATGAGCTTATATACAAAATTTGAAGTAAATCGGATAATTCTGCATAAAATATTATAAAAGTAAATCGGAAAATTCTGCATGAAAAACCCATTTATCTAAATTAAGGGGGGTGGGGGGTTAGCACCCGTTCCCCTCCTTTACACTTCACCAATGAACCCCCAAAACTAATCAGGCAAGCCCCTTACCACAATGAGCCCATATACAAAATTTGAAGAAAATCGGATAACTCTGCATGAAAAATTCATTTATCTAAATTAAGGGGGGGGGATTCCCCCCCCCCTTATACTTAACCTATTAACCCCCAAAACTAATCAGGAAAGAACCTTATCAGAATGAACCTATATACAAAATTTGAAGAAAATGGGATAATTCTGCATGAAAAACCCATTTATCTAAATTAAGGGGGGGGGTTAGCACCCGTTCCCCTCCTTTACACTTCACCAATGAACCCCCAAAACTAATCAGGGAAGCCCCTTACCACAATCAGGCCATATACCAAATTTGAAGAAAATCGGATAACTCTGGATGAAAAATTCATTTATCTAAATTAAGGGAGGGGATTACCCCCCCCCCTTATACTTAACCTATGAACCCCCAAAACTAATCAGGAAAGAACCTTATCACAATGAACCTATATACAAAATTTGAAGAAAATGGGATAATTCTGCATGAAAAAACCATTTATCTAAATTAAGGGGGGTTAGCCCCCAATCCCCCCTTTATTGTTAACCAATCAACCCCCAAAACTAATCAGGGAAGCGCCTTCTCACAACGAACCTATAAATAAAATTTTAAACAAAACGATTATTTCTGTCAAGAGTTATCGTGTTACGTACATACGTACATACCTACATACATACAGAACGGGCGGGCACATTAGCTCTCAGGCTTTGATAGCCTGTGAGCTAATAACACCTTTAAGAAATTCAGAATCATACTTTCTAATGCTTGCAAATTATTTTGTATAGTCCTGTATATAATCTGTATAATTTATACACATGTAGTGTGCAAATAGTTAAACTTAAAAATACATACCTCAATGGAAAACGCACTTCCTGCAATTATCGCTAATAGACCGCACTGTAACCGAAACGTTTTGAGTGCCCCTGTAAATGAACGATAATTGTCGAAAACATTCCGTGGTTCCCCCCCCCCCTCTATTTCTGTGTTATTTATTTGTTTTCTTATATTTTATAAAATTTACATAACGCCTGAAATAAGTTTTTTTCATTTACCAATTTACAGTAAGCTCATTTTGTAAATTATTAAAGAAAATTGTTAAATATTTTATATTGAATATGTAAATACGAAAATTTTACAAGTCAAACTATCGAATTTAGCATATTCGCTATTTTGACTTGTAAAATTTTGCAAAAATTGAGAAAAGTACAAAATTTTACAAGTCAAACTATCGAATACGGCTTATTCGCTACTTTGACTTGTAACATTTTGCAAAAACTGAGAAAAGTACAAAATTTTACAAGTCAAACTATCGAATACGGCAAATTCGATACTTTGACTTGTAAAATTTTGCAAAAACTGAGAAAAGTACAAAAAATCATAGCATTTCAAAGTATCGAATGCGATTTTTTGGCGAATAAAATTAGCCAAATGATTTATCTCGATAGCAGGCTTAAATAGGATATAAAACAACACAAGAAATATATAACAATTAGTTACTTCCGCCAAGCGCTGATTTTAAATCCATAATTAAAACAGTTTTTTTGACTTCCTGAAAAGTAGCTATTTTCAAATTCGATAGTGTGACATGGTACCGACGATATGTTTTCTGAAAATTTTGGATAGGTGGAGCTAAATTAACATATAATTAAAAAAAACATAAAACACAATTTCGATCATCTTCTCATGCAACCTATCTGTTAACCAATTTAACATAAATACATATTAATTTTATATTCAACATAGAATGACAGTGTGTCTCTTCGTTGAAATATTTCAGTTTAGCGCCAAATTATGGTATTTATGGCTAATCTGGACTTTTTTAATCTGTGTTTTTTTTTCTTGGTTTAATATTTTTTTTTACTTGCCAATTCTGGTAACTCCGTCACTGGTCGTTCACCATTATTGTGGAAAACAAGTGCACATTGTTAAAATAGATTTTTTAAAAGAAATATGCTTGAAAATTATTTAGAAGGTTTAAAATGTAGCTAAAATGAGCTATAGTTTTCAAGCAAATTTCATTCGAAAGTACATTTTCCCCCCTATTCGATGATGTAAAAATTAAAACTATGTCATTTGTAAAAGTGATGTGTGAGCAATAAAAGCAGATCTTGCTACCATTGTTATACAGAGGCTTTTCGCATAATTTTTAGACGAGTTTTTTTTTTTTAATCGTCTGTATAGAGAAATTAATTTTTACAGCTAATGTGTTTTTGAAAGTATAAATTCTCGTCTTACAACTGAAATTTTTGTTCACATGCAAAATGGAGCTTTTAAAGAACATATAGATAGAAGACTCTATATTTGCATTTTCCGAACAGAATTATTCATATTCGCTTATTAAAAAAGGCTGTGAAAGGCATGGTTTTCTATATATAAAGCCTCAGTAGGTAATATTGTCAATAAGACTGGGAAAAAAACGCGAAAGTCTGGCTTCTAGTGGAAAATTTGTTCCAAACATGTACAGAAAAAAAAAGAAATTCTTCGAATATTGCAAACGTAAGATCTTTCATGGTAAAAACAACATAAAAATGTTGTTACAATAGATGAAACTTGGGTCTATTTAAATGAATGTAATAAAAAGAGATCCATCTATTATCATCAATGAGGAGAAAAAAATCTTAAGGCAAGGTTAAATGTATGTATAGAAAGCTTTAGCAACGGATTTATGATTGTGGCTGGTTATGTATATTACGGCAAATTAAAAATAAAAAGAGTGTAAAAAAAATTAAGATCAACCCCACGTACTATCAAGAATATATTTTACTCCCAATCTTCAAGCATGGAATACGATTCCTTTATCCCCTGGCGCCATCAATCTGTTGAAATGCACCCCGATAAAGTAAGTAACCACATATCAAAATCTACTGTTAATTTCCTGAAAAAAAAGGAACGAGAAACAGATATGAGGGCTATACTTTTCACTGATATACCTGCTTAATAGGGTGGAGCGAAAAAAGTGAATTTTTTTTAACAAAAAACGGGTAGGTGCCAAAAGTTGCCTTTATACTAGTACATCAAATATCTGAAATTTTACCGCTGAAAAAAAATGCCTTGAGTCTGCGCTTTTGGTCCAAATGTCGAAATTTTGGGTAAAATTTGAAAATTTTTCGAAAAAAATAAAAAATTTCTGTAGAACTGGTTATGATTTAAAAGTGTCATTTTAATCTTTATTAATAAAGATTTAAAATATTGAAACGATAAAACGATATCTTTATTATGTATAACTGGAGCAAAACTGACAAATTTCGGTAAAAAAGAAGCGTTTCCATTCTGGTACAGCATACAACGAATCGTTGTTTTGAATGCAGCTCTTCGCTAGTTGCTTTTACAACTACCCAGGAGTGGAGTTGTGCTGGAGAGTGGTTGTGCTGGTTACGGGTGGGACATAATATGCACCCACCCGTAACCAGCACAACCACCCTATCATCTGAACACAAGGTTTTATTTATACAATGAATTGTGATTTTTTTATCAGACTGGCATGAGTTTTCTGTATATCAACCTAGTCTTGTATTCATCTCTTCTTTCGTATCCACAGACTTTGGATGATGCTGGCTGTGACTTCCTTCACGTATCTTTCTACTGCTTGAATATAAGAAGGCATGCAAAGTAACTCATTGGGGATGTTAGTACAGGAATCTATACAGCCGTCTATTATCTTCAACAAACTTGCATCCAGTAAATGCATAGTGATTGGGGGTCCTGTTACCACAATAGTTTTCCAATCAATTAGATTTATATAATCATCTGCTTCAATATTGATTGTCAGTCAATGTTGATTGTCAAATTTGCGTATGTCATCATTTATTCTACCTCTTGCATTTATTATGGGATGAGCAGCTAGTTGGTTAATGTGATTGCAATCAGAATTTGCTCTGAGTGTGCAAAGTAACCATTGTCCTGAATAACTTTTTTAACTATTCGTTTTATGGCGTTTGATGTGTTGTTTAGTAGCCGAGTAATTTCCCATAAGGTTTTAGATACATTCTTTAGTTGTGGATTACATTGGATGGTAAACCATCCTGGGGCATAAACTTAGATCCCATACTTTGTGAGTGAAAATAGAGACTCTGAGGCACAGTCAATGCGAATAATTAATGTGAAGAATTCTATTCGCCGTTGTGCGCAATATTACGTGGGAAAATTTTCATAGACTCCTATTCGCTAGTTCTTTAGAGCAATATCCTGATGAAATAGCTTTGCAAATGTCCAGCAGGTATTTCTGGTCTGTGCTGAGTGCCTTTTCATCGATTTCAGATATATGTTTTCTAAATTGCTCTTTATAGGTTCAAAAACTGCAATAGGGAGTGAATGGCACGTGGACAAGGATTTCCCTAATACATTTGGGCCAGAAGTTTTCCTATCGATCATGCCTAACAAATGATGCAGAGGCAATTCATTTAACTGGAGCTGGCATATGATCCATTCCATAGGTCTTGCAAGCTTCTGTTCCATTCGACGGATTACTTCAGTATGCTTCCCCGTATTCACAGGACACCGGACACCCATCACAACTCAAACATGAGAGGCAGGACAAATCAATATTTTCATTTTTTAAAAACTTTGATATGCATTTAACTATATCTTTTGATGCTACAGATGAGGTTATGTTAGGCAAAATTAGTCCCCAAATATTTGGAGCCATGCTCTTCTAAGATAGTAACACGTTCTTCTTTCATAATTATACGATACGCATGTTTATCGCTTCTGTTTTCTATACACATTGTGTCATCTTTTCAGGAGCCGAAATATAAGGCTATTATTTCTGTTTTAGGGTTCTGTTCTTTACGTTGAGATGAACAAGCCGATTGGCTTTCACGCCTTACCTTGCAAACGGGTCTCTGTAAAACCTATGTAACGGGTACGGGTACACTATGCTTTTCAGTGTCATTTGCTGTGCATACACAATCCTGAATAACCGCTGAAGCAAGAACTGCAGCAGACCGATAAGAAATTCTATAGCTATCACATGCTCTAGAAAAAGTTTCAAACTTCATTCGAGTTTCGGTATAGGAGGTTGAAGATGGGAATTCAATTGTATCTATTATTGAATCATTGCATACTGATTCGTTTATTTCAATTTCACATGCAGCATCTTCTAATTGCGGTGCTTCTCTTTATTTAATCTTCTTTCTATTAATTTATTTTCAGCGTGCCGTTGTATGCTGTACCAGAATGGCAACGCCCCTTTTTTACAGAAATTTGTCAGTTTTGCTCCAGTTAAAAATAATAAAGATATCGTTTTATCGTTTCAATATTTTAAATCTTTATTAATAAAGGTTCAAGTGACACTATTAAATCATAATCAGTTCTACAGAAGATTTTTATTTTTTTTTTGAAATATTTTCAAATTTTACCCAAAATTTCGACATTTAGACCAAAAGCGCAGACTCAAGGCATTTTTTTTCAGCGGTAAAATTTCAGATATTTGATGTACTAGTATAAAGGCAACTTTTGGCACCTACCCGTTTTTTGTAAAAAAAAATTAATTTTTTTCGCTCCACCCTACTGCTTAATCTCCTGTTGTAACACCCATGGATTTTTGCGCTTTTGGACTTTTAAAAACCGCGTTATCCAAACGTCGACCTTTTGGACTTTGGAAAGCTGTTCAAGAGTAAGGGGCGAAAGTACTTCTTCCAAAACTACAAAAGACATTACTGCCATATAAATTACGGTGTAGAGTGATAGTTCAGAATAATGATCACCAAATTCAATATTTCAAACAGAAATATTGTATGTAAAACAATTCTGTAAGTACCATTAAAATCGTCTAAAAAACGTGCGAACGCCCTCAGCACATTTCTAAAAATAGTAACTTGTTGATGGCAGTCGTTCAAACATAAACTACGTTTTTTTGGACGCCGAAAGCAAATCCACAGTGAACGAAATAGAACTTTGTCACTAATAATGATTTTGTGACTATTTTTTTTAATTTTCTCTTTAAACATACGCCTAATCTCTTCTTGTTTCAGTGTTCTCCGAGTGACAGTTGTTCTATGCAAACAAAGGATAAAAGAAGGATACAATAAAGGAAGTTTTAAAGATAATTCAAAATCCAACAGAACAATTAATGGCGAGAAAAGACACCATCAAATTAATCAAAATTATAACTCCAATCTGTTCTCGAATTACTAAAACAAGAAAAATATGGTTTACAATTAATAAACCAGATTTTTTTGGAAATAAACGACTCTTATATTTTCAAGAACAATACAATCAAATTTGAGGTTTAAGATACGGAGTAGCAGTATTCTGTAGCTCTTTTTATTTTCTTTGAAATTTGTTTTTATTTTAACATAGGGTGTTCAGTGGATGTTATTCAATAATACAATAAACATTCATAAGGAAATATACACATTCAAAGTCTTTTAAATGTAACTTTGTAAAATAATTTTGTAAAATGGGAAATTCTTTATATAGTTATATGCTATTATGAGTGAGAAATTTCATTAGGTCTGTAATTTAATTAAAATGTTGATAAAGTTTATAAACTATGCTTAATATTGAAAAAAAAACGATAGACTTACCGGAATCATCTTCATAAATTATAGCCACCTTCGTCCAATTTAAATACTGTGTAAGATCTCTCACTGCCATGCCAAGGTACCAGGGACTAGGAAAAAGGTTTATGGAAAATTCTTTAGACTCACTGGACTCGATATCAAGCCTGGCTTCTATATGAGGAATGTCCAGTGCGTCACACAAGCTCTGTACGTGGCTGCCAAGAAGTGGACTTTGGGGACCGAAAATTGCGCTTACGCCGGAGCTGACTTGTTGGCAAGCTGAAAAGAGAAATGATGCATTGTTGGATTATTCATCTACATATATTTAGATAGTATTCTAAAAATAAAGTATAACCCCTATTTAATGATAGTCGATTTAGCGATTTCTTCAATATAACGATAAATTGTAATGGATCGGGTTCGTCTACAGTTATTTCTATGTAATACAATTATCGTTTTAAAGATAGCTTTCGACAATTTAATGATAATTTTAATCAATTTCAAATATGTTAAACTCTTTTTTTTTTTTTGTAAGCAGAAATGCCAGTTTTTCCCCTATTGTTAATTTATCGTAAGAAAGAAAAATACGAAAAATTATTTTCTGTAACTTCGACAATCCGATAATTCCGTACAGTATATAGTACTCGGTAACTCGATATAGTATGATAAGCATGTACTTCATATGGATGAATTTTTATCTAATGCCTTTGACACAATTGAGAAAGTCATGTCACATGGACTACAATTAAGGAAAATGCAAAGAAATTGTTATTAAAATATCTCTTCACAGTAAAAGTTACGTAAAAGCAAAGGTTAATGTGATAAATATTAATTAGTGACTGTCACTATTAAGTAATTGTTTTTAATTTAAAGACAGTATTACCACTGTTGTAAATTGATTGCTCAAGTTTGAAAAGGATTCTCCTCTAAGTGATTCTATCTTTGTGACAAAATAAGTTATGTGAATTTTCGATAACAATTGGATTATATAATAATAATTTTAATAATGAAGTTCTAATTATATAAAAACAAGAAGGAAAAATCATGCATCAAGCATAGATTATAAAACAATTTCCAACACCTACAGAAAACTGTAACGAAACTTCACCTTTAAATAAGGCGAAAGAAGATATGTAAGTATACAGTATTGGAAACGTGTAAAACATTTAAAAGTGTAGTTTTCACAATTACCTTCCAGAACCAAATAATGTAGTCGAGTTATTTTGTACAGTCCTTTATATGATGTAAAGATTTGGATATATACTACATAGCATGATGAAATTTAGTTCTTTTAAGAAATTCACATTTAGAAATTTTAGCCAATCGAAGGAAATGCACTCGATATCTTTTATACAACCCTGTATATTTTCTAAAGATTTTTGTACACACTCCATATTAAGTTAAAATATAATTCAGGTAAAAAACGCATAAGACAACATAAAACAAACTTCCAACAATTACTAATCGCCAACGACAATTTAACTTGTTCTTTGCGTAGCCTTGTATATGAATTTATTTATTTTCCTCAAACTTCTATAAATCAACTAACTATAGTTCAACAGGAAAAGGCGCAACACAATAAAAAACTACCCTAAGCAATTCACTCCCATAGTCTGTAATACTTACAAATTCTCTTGAGTAGCCCTGTATATGATCAACTGAATTTATACACATCACGTTCTATGCAAGAATTTAGTTAAACTTAAAAACGCAAACCAATGTTCAAAACGCACTTATCACACATAGACTGTAAATATCGCACATGTACTGTAACCGATATCTTTTGTGTGTCCCTGTAAATAAACACAATGCACACCGCACTTTCAAGAGAGCAATTTATAGTGCACATCAGTAATGCATATAAATTTCATTATGTTTGAAATAGTGAAACATCATTAAATTACGTATCAGATGGAATCTCAAATGAGATGGTGGAACGTCTAGATCTTCAGCAATTCGTCTGAAATTTAAAAAATAAATAAATAAACTACATAAAATTGTTGAAGTAGTGAACCTAAAGCAGTTGATAAAAAATATAATTTTTTTCTGTCTTTTTAAAATCAAAAATTATTTCACAATTGAGCATGTTTAATAATTCTTAAATTAGCCTTAATATTAAATATTCAAGGTACCTTGCCTGCGGAAAATGTAATCTCCAATTTAAAATATATAGATAAATTAATATCGATTCATTAATTTTTGAGATATTTGTAATGAATTATTTGTCGAGAAAATATCATTAAAGTTTAAGATCTGGCTTAAAAATTGCAAAACAAACTTGTTGAATGTAATAACAAGTTTATATTCGTGATTGAGAATTCATTAGTTATTTTTTTTTTATTGGGGATACAATGAAAATATATTTTAAAAGTCTTTTAAAAATAGAGATTTTATAACATTTCTTGACCAGAACCTCCCTTAAAGCACTATTTAATACCACCTAACCCTAAAATCAGAATTTTAGTGTTTTTCCAAGGAACTTCTCTATGAAATTAATACTCTTTAAAAGATAATGTAAATAAAACTAATTGATGCTGAAAAAGGGTTGAAAAAGTTAAACATTACAAAAATGAAAAAGGCTTTTTTTCAAATTCCCTCTTTCCATTCTACTGAGTTAGTACGCAATTTAAAATTTATGAACTTCGTGACATATGAGAATTCTAAATCAAAAATTCCCTTATTAATCTCATAGTTTCCAGACAATCTTCTCCCTTTTCCTTTTATTAAATTTGTTATCTGTATTGATCTGGAAAAATATGAGTTACAGCATAAATATCTTTGATATAGTACTTCAATCTGTCAAACATGTTACAGAAAGAAAAATCTCGAAAATACTTTGTAACGTAAAATGTTAATTATTTTTTTATAATAAATTTTTTTTAATTATGCAATTTTTTAACTAAAAGATGGCAATATTTTTGACTAATAAAATATTTTTTTCGTTGAATGTTTTATATCAATATACGAATTTGTTACAATCAGTCATACAGAAACAATAACATCACATTTTTAAGATAGTTGTAACATTATCGTTGTCAATGCATAGTTTATGCTATTCTTACTCGTATACACATATTGTATCAATACTATGTGTATTGTTATGCGTTTTCTAAGATGTTTACTTAAGTTTCTTCTTTCAGCATTTTGTAAACGGCGAAGTTGCGTCAGAGTATTGCGGAAATGATGGAACGTATTTCAGAAAACAAGCTTGACACTTGATTTTTCTTTCTTATTTATGTATAATAGAGATTTCTGATTTAATTGTTTTAATAATCAACAGAAATTTCCAAGCGTAGAGAATTTTAATATTTACAAAATATTCTGTATACATATCTCCCATCTAAACCTCGATTTGCGTATTTATTTTTTTTATTTGTTTTCTTTTCTATAAATTTAGATCTTAATTTTAATATGACATTTATATTTATATTAAAAACTTAACAAAAAAAATAGTTTTGCTTTCTTCGTTGCCAAAAATCTTTTGAATACCACTAATTTTTATCTTTAATCTTCCCTTTATTAATTGGCAAACTATTTTAGATTATATAAGGAAAATATTTTAGTACGGAAAAAGTGGCGTTTAGTCCCTATTTTTAGTTTATTGCTTCAAAGAAAGAAGATGTTAAGAGGTTAATTAAAAATAAAGTATTCACTAATATCAGACACATAAGAGCATACCTGTCTGCCAATAAGACAATTTTATTATATATATTTTTATTGTTATCTTCATTCAGCAAGCCATTCTGTATACATAAATCTGCGGAAACATTAAAAATCTGCCTCGTCTGCTGATGGCAATTATCTAAATATTTTCTTATATATTTTTTATAATTATTTTCATTCTGCACCCCATCTTCTTAACGTAATACAAAGGAAACAAATATCTGCATATTTTATTGATACGTCTGCGGGGGCTATTAGCGCCAAATATGTCATAACATAAAAATAAAGTATTGAGTAGAGTTACACACAGGCGCATAAATCACATGCGTTAATAAAAGAGTTTTCTTTTATATGTTTTACAAAAAATTAATTTAATGCTGTTTTTTTTATTATTATACATAAACATTCACTACCTTAGACTTATAGAAATACGCCTGGATAAAACCAGGTGGTTTTACCAACATTTACCAATTATTAATTAGCCAAAAACTTCAGTTTTAGTTTAATTAGAAATTACAATGAACCTGAAAAAAATCAGGTAGATTGACAAACAATTGATAATATCAATTTAGCCTGAAGCTGCATGCAATGTAGCTTCATGCAATGTACGCTCATTTCAATAAGACTGAAATATGTTAGGCTGATTGGAAAGAGGCAGATTATTCTCTATTTAATCTGCCTCTTTACAAACAACCTAATGCACTTTTAAAGAAACGAATTTTGCAACCTATGAGAAATATTCTAAAAACACTATTTCCCACCTATAATTGTACTCATTGAAAGATTGCATGTCAATATAAATATCAACATTCCAAGCGATATTTGGATGTTAATTTAAGAATATGTAACTGGAAACTTTTGTTCTCGAAAACATTGTTGAGCCTCAGGAGCTTTCTAAAGATCTGTACCTTAATATAATATTCATGTTCTTGAACAACTCAAATGCAAAACTAGGTTATACATTTTATAAGAAACATCCGATCTTTCAATTGAAATAAAGTATTTATTCTTATAAATAACAAATAAAAAAATCATTAATACCTTAAGAAAAAAAATTATATCTCTAATAGGCCAATGTTGTGATGTGTATTTTATTCTGAGAAAATAATATGCATTTACTGGGAATGGAGGAAAGGGAGGGGGAACGGCAATATAACCAGTTATTGGTAATATTATAAAAGTTCCATCAAATTAAAAAATGTCATTTTCAAACAACATTTGTTTACATTTTCATGTGCAGGTTAATTCATTAATTTAAATAAAACAGCATTTAAAGTGGAAAACTATTGTGGCATTAATTCTAACTTAGCGTACCTAAAAACTGTTCCATAAATCAACAATGAAAAATTAGTTAAACATTACTTTAACAGATTGCATGAGTTCGTTTTAATACAATTATTTTGAGGTAATATAAATACAAATATATATATATATATATATATATATATATATATATATATATATATATATATATATATATATATATATATATATATATATATATATATGTATGTATGTATATTTGTATGTCACTAACCTGTGACTTCTTTCTGTGGGGACACTTGAAAGACCAGGTGTACCGCCACAATCCAGAAACAATTGAACAACTGAAGCAGTACATCTCTTCTGCATGTGAATCCATTCCGCCTGACACGTTTACAAAGGTTTCTGGTAATTTCGTTCAGAGACTACGCCATATTATTGCTGCGCATGGTGGATATGTGGAAAATATCGTGGTTTAGATTTTTCCAGACTGCAGCGTCATCTGTTGTTGAAAATTGTAACTAATTTCGAAAGTTTGTCTGCCTGAAAATTTACTGTTGTCCCAAGTATATTGCAACAAACGGTGTATTTCTATCGCTGTCCGTTTAGTTTTTATTGATTTTTCAAATATACCGGTCATTTTTGAAACACCCTATATAATATATATATATATATATATAATTATAATATATATATATAATATATATATATATATATATATATATGAATATTTATTTATTTATTTATTTATTTATTTATATAAAAAATTACATTTAAAAATAACAATAAATAATATTAATATAGGTCATGTGATCACAAACTTTCAAATTCAATTCATCATTTTGTAAGAAGCGTCAGATTAAACTTTCAGAACTGACTGATCACAACCTTGAAAAGACGTAAAACGGTTCTAAGAAATGTTAAAATTTTAAGAAAAGCCTAACCCATATTTCATTGACCAATATGCTATATTTCACGTTTACGGCGCAACGAAGTAGTGTAGAATTCAGTAGCATTGAGCCAGTAATAAATGTTTAATTTATTGTTTTAAATGAATATAGCAAGAGTTGAAAAATAGAGCGAGAGAGAATTAAAAAGTTTAATGTAATATTAGCATTTATAATATTTAAATTTACTTGCTCAAGGCCTCTACATCTCATACAAAATCAAGAAATTTCAAATAAAACTAAAGCAGCAAGAAAACCATAAGAAAATAGATAAATTTATGAATATCTTATAACACGAAATATTTTATGCCCTCTATTTGGCTGTAAAATATATTTATTATTATTTGTCATCTGATCACAAACTTATCAAATTCATTTCATCATTTTGTAACACACGTCAGTTCAAAGTTTCTGAACTGATTGATCACCACCATGAGAGGAAGTAAAATACTTCGTAATTTTTAGAAAATCTTTATCCTTGTTTTCTCAACCAAAACGCTATATTTCACCTTCATGGTTCAACGAAATATGGTTGATTTCAGCAGCTGGGAGTCAGTAATAAATGTTTCGCACGATGTATTATATTAGTATAACGAGAAGCGAAAAAATATATAAGAGAAGAGAAAACGCGTGAAAAAAAAATGGTGTACTAAGACATGAATATATCCATATTTTATGTGTTAAATGCCGCTAAAATTCATTAATATTAAACTAGGCAAAGAAAAAAAAAATATCAAGGAAATACATAAAATTATTTATGTATTTTAGCATACATGAAGATTAATACATAAAGATAATTTAACATGCATATTTTAGTTATACATAAAAATCTTTCTGTATTTTAAATTATTCATTTCCTTACATCTTGAAAAAAGCAATATTCATGTATATACACCTTGATTAAAAAGCAAAATTCATGTGAATTTTCTTATTGCATCATATCTTAAATATTCAGGTGTCATTTTTTAAATACGTGATTAAAATTCGTACATTTTTATTAACACGATATATTATTATTGGTGACCTTTGTTACGTTGTGTCTTATTATAACTTTCATTCCGATATATCGATCTACCGAAAGAAAAGTTCCGAACTTTTTAAGTAATATTTCCTGTTTCACAATTAGAATATATTTATTTCTATATAGTTAATGTTACTAACAAAATTTCAATATTCGTGCAAACGGACACAAACAATTTTAAAACATTTACTTTTAATTTGTCATCTTTCTTAATTGTAATGCTCGCAGTTTTAATGCACTTTTTTCCAGTGTTTTCCGCATACACCACATGACGTGGTGCTTTGTGATTAGAGTTTTTCCTGTGATCTGCTATAAAACTTTTTTTTCTATAATTGGAAGTTTCATGAGAAATATAATAAATCCAATTCCTCCATTTTACAAAAAATGTCAGATTAAGATTTCATACCTGATGGATCACCGGCATTAGATGAAGTAACGCATTACTTAGTTTTAAGAAATAGCTTATCTTTGTTTCCCTAGATAAATTTTCCAATTTAACTTCCATGCTTGAATTATTATTTTATTTTTATTATTATTCAGAAGCTTGGGGCAAGATATATTTCTGACTTCATATTTTATATTAGCATTACATGAAGCAAAATTTAATATAAATAATGCCTTAGATATTTTAAACAATACGCGGGACTAGTAGCTTCAATGTTTTTATTATTCGGAGATTTTTTTCTTAATCTTTAAGAAGTACGAACAGGTATTCGTTCATCCTAGAAAAACAATATAAAGCTAAAAAACGAAATAAAATATACAGGAATTTCTATACTGCATAATTCTGATAACATTATTTTATATCCACGTACCATAAAAATATACCGTCGTAATGCTTGGGCTATAAATCGCAAGTTGTGATAAACATGACATTTGCTCATTGGTTTTGCAAAATTATTTATTGTATGAATTTAAAACCATTTTCCTTTTTCGTGTAGACAACGTGTTTGTTTTTTTTCTCCAAAAAATTACTTTAAAAGTGTAGGAGCACCTGATAAACTGGGATTTTTTATTTTATAACAGACCGTCGCTTTATTGGGGATGGTTAAGCGTATACATGGACAGTCTATTCAGGAATAATCTGAAAAATTATAACACGGAGTGGGTGGAATTTTCTGTTTACGAAACAAAGCAGATGGGAAGGGTGAAAAACACATTAATTGATTCTCATCTGTGCAAGACTTATCGCAACATAAAATCTTATTTCGAGAGATTTTATTACTACAAGTTACAAAATAAATAAAGAAATGAATAAATAAATAAGGTGAATTTCGAATGCTCTTGATGTCAGTAATGATCTGGCATCTGTTTGAATGTGAGGTAATAATTTTTCTCAGCAAGGAGTAAGAGCCATCGACGGTGAAAACTGGAGTAAACTCGAAAAATGTTTTTATTAAATATCTAAGAATCGCATTACCTCGTTACTTTAACTCAGGCTTCTGTAAATATCAAATAAAGTCATTCAGCACACCATTTTGTTTCAAATTTTATGAAATTGTGAACCAATATTTTGTGCATATTCTATGATTTTTATAACTCATAATTTGTAACATAATAAAATCAGTAACCGAACTATTATTTCCTTATTCTTTTGACTAAATATTTTACCAGCAACGGATTTTATGTATCAGATTGTGGATGTAACACGATTTAACATCATACACGAACAAATACGGTACATATAATTTTCATTATTTTGCTATAACTCATCGTTCGATCACAAAGATTTTTAATCCAATTTGACTTTTTTAACAAAAATTAGGTTACAATATCTTAACTGATTGAATATCTTTGTTTCTCTGAATCACTTTCATCTTTATATTTGAATGAGTGCATTTCTTTTGAATTCAGAAGCTCGGAGCCAGTAAAATTTATGCTGATCAATTTGTTATATTGACGTCATAATAAGCGAAAGCCAATTATAAGCGAAAACTAATATACATAACGTGTCAGACATTTTATAGAATAACAGAATTTGTTTGCATAATATTTTTTCTTGTTCAAAGCTTTTTATCTCCTGTAAGAACAATCATCCTTCAATCAAGAACTATATCAAATACAAATCTGTAAAGGGACATGACATATACATAAAATGCAGATCATCAAAATTTAAAAAAAAAGGACTTTACCACTTTTGTGATCTACTTTTACCATTATTGTGATTTTCTTCGAACCTCGGATAACCCTCAGTAAATACGGGTAAGGTTCCCGTATATCCCTCGTATTATAGACCCCCTTGGTCTATAACCCTCGCGTAGATAATCGGCCGTAAAAAACCACGTCAACAGAATCACCCTTTCATAGGTTACATATGTTTTAATCAAAATTCATTGATTTATAAATTATACGAGGTTCACAGATTTTGATTGCGCAAAATATATTATTTCTTCTTGTGCTTTTCGCGGTAATTTTTTTAAATTCTTTAATAATTACTATCGGAAAAGCAAGTATTGGATTCCAATCGTTATTAGACCTTTTTCAATAATTCATTGTTGAATCAAAAAATTATTCGAATCAGTTTGACATTTTTTTATATAAATTTTGGTCATAAAGAAGAAGTAAAATATTTCTTAGATTTTTAAAATTGCCTGTCTTTGTTCCAATGTAGAAAACTATTTAATTATCAAGCTTCAACGAATTCCTGCCTTTTGAATACAGAAACTTGTAGTCAGTCATATCTATGTGGTACGATTTGTTATATTCACATCATAAAAAGCTATAATTACTATATAAAAAATATCATTCATATTCAAGAGTACTATGAGTTCAATCAACGTGAGAAAAAATATAATGCTGAAATTTGTATAAAAGATTCATGGCTTTTTATGCAACGTAATTATAAAATTGACAAGAAATATATTATTTCCTGCGCTTTTTCTACTAAAAAAGATGTATTATACTTTGTCATTTGATCCCTAAAGCAGTCAATCCGATTCCCTATTTTCTAAGAAACGCCAGGTAATTTTCCATACCTGATCGATCACCATTACAAAGTGAAGTAGTATATTGCGTAATTTTAAGAAATTGCTCATCTTTGTTTTATCGGATAAGTTACTCTGTTAAATCTTCATGCCCCAATAAATTTCTGTACTTGTATTCAGATGTTTGGAGCCAAAAACTCAGTTTACTTGTTGTAATTTGTTATATTGCCATTATATGAAGAAAATGAATATATACAGATCATGTTAGATATTTTAAAAACGTTAGGATTTGTTTCCTTCTATATTTTATTCGTTAAAAAATAATTATTTTATAATTTTTTAGGAGATGCTTGAAATTCCATACTCCTTAATTCTAAATTCATTTTTTCATCTACATATATGTGACATACTTTTAATTAAAAATTTTATTGGAAAAATATGTTATGCTACATTTTCTGAAATTTATTTTATTTTATTTTATGGACGAAGGTGTTATGGAAAATTCTGTCATATAGCGAAATCTAAAATTCTATGATTTTAATTAGTTTTGAAAGTCCGAGACACAATTTCTTAATATTTATATTTAATATTGAAATATTTAATAATTTAAATAATATTAATTTTCTTTAGTATTTTAAATATCAGGAAGCTTTTTAGATAGAGTTTAATACCACCTGTTAACATATAAAAATATACTACGAAAAAGACAATAAATCAATAAAATTTTAAATAAAAATATTTCTTTTCAGTTTTCTCGAAATTTATTTTTTATTACATAACATCTTCTTCTACTAAATGGTTATGCAACAGCAATTCTAAGAAAATGTTAAATTTAGTTTGATGCTAAGTCCTGTATTCTATTACAAATATAATTGTTAATACCATCATCCATCCATAAACGTATGAACATGAGATTGTACATGAAATATGTACATAACAATACGTATTGACATTCTTTATAAATTAGATAGATTTTATAGATTTTGATTAACAAGAAAAATATTGCATCCAGTATTTTACAATTAAAATGTTTATTGTAATTCACTTATTCTCTCCCATAAATATGAAATCGCATTCGCCCTTTCGTAAGAAACATCCGGTTAAAGTTCCAAATATGATTGATCATCGTACCATATACGAGTATTATATAGCTTTAAGAAATTGATTAACTTTGTTTCCTTTCATAAAAATCCCTATTTAATCTTCATGCGTCAATGAATTCTTGTCTTTAGAATTCAGAAGCTTGGAGCCAGTAGTATATATGTGACTCGATTTGTTATATCTGCAATATAAGAGGAGAAGATTAATATACAGAGCGTGCAAGACATTTTGTGGAATGCTAGGATTTGTTTGATTCAATATTTTACTTGTAAAAGATTATTTACTAGAAGGTTCATTAAGTAGTCGATAAATGTAGAGAAAAATATAAAGCTGTAATATACATGAAAGATGTGTGAATTTATTACACCTTAATTCAAAAGTCCTTTTTACATTTACGCACATGTGACGTATTTTTAATATTAAATTGCCGTCCGTTATAAAGGATAACAAAAATGAGAAATATCGATAAGCGTGAAACACACAGTGCCTTATATTGTGTCATGAATATATTTTAGTTATTTTCTATACGATCACAAAATTACAAAAAAATAAAATCGCTATTTTAAAACAAATGTGATTTTGATCAAAACTATGAAAGCAAATAAAATACTTTGTAAATTTAAGAACTTCTTATTTTTGTTTTGCCGATCATAATTTTTTTTGGAACTCCACACCTCCACGAAGTACTTGTAAATTAAAAATAATGGAGCTTCAAATTATGTAATATTTAACACGTTGTGTTACATTGATGTTGTAAAAAAATAAGTCGAAAAGTAAAAAAAAAAGAATATATTGAATACGAAATAATAAGCCGAAAAGTAAAAAAATAAGAGAATTATTCTAAATGTTAATTGTCGCTCTGTTTGATGTAACACTCAATAAACATCCAGTCAAAATAAAAAAAATAATAAACAAAATCCAGACAAAATGCAGATAAATCGCTTAAGCTTTCTTACAAATTAATTCAGAAGCTATATTTTAGTCGCATTCAGTAAAACCCACTTACAAAGACAGTTAGTAAAGTGGAACACTTCGGTCATTTTCAAATTGTGCGGTTTATCGTGCGGTCTTATTGTGCGGTCTTATCTAGGTATAAACTATTCCGTATGAATGTTTGGGTGGTATGCATAAACATAAATATTATTGCAAATTGAATATTTCTTTATTTTAAGTTTTTTTAACTATACCTTACCTTTTTTTAAACCACCAAAATCATCTTCTAACGTTTTATATAATATGTCATATGACTTTATGTTGAAGTTCATTTATTAAACCTGATGTAAGTTTGTGACAGTTCCATATTCGTTTGCATTTCAAAGGTTGTTTCGTCTTAACTTTATTCAATACCTAATTCCTAAATCCAACTTTAAGGGTATATTTTTAGTTGCACAAATATTTCAAATGTTGGTCCTCTTAGATATGATATTAAAAGTTAAATATGTCAAAATAATTATTTTTGTACATGTTACGAAATTTAAATTTTTATTCGCCACCTGAGTGTTATAAGTTATATTGCATGGATTCTCCATACAAGTAAAACAATAAAAGTTACCTTTTGCACGAATAAAATTTACCTAAGTATAATACTTTGAATGTTTTTAATTTTCAGCTTTTTGTAGCATTAAAACATTATTACAGCATTTACTGTGACAAAGCGCTTCAAATTCAAAATCAAATCAAAATATCATACAAAAACCACTATTTTGATGCAAATAGCTTTTACTATGACGATATTTGAATCATTTTTTGAAATTAGAACTATACCTTCAAAACTTACAGTTTAAGAATTAGTTATTCGACAACGATTATAAAGAACATCATGTGTAGCGTCAAATAATTTAGAGATATTATAAATTAATTATAGTCTTAATGTAGGAACGTCAGCATAAAGTAATATGACACATTTTGACAAAAGTAATAATATGTTTGCACTGAAAAAGTTACATCGCACTTATAAAAATGCTAAAATACTGTAAAATTCAAATTTTTGTGTATGCATATCAGCCCAAATGTCATATATGTATAATGCACATATATATATAATTTTCATATATATCTTTTTCTATCTCGCTCTATATATATACATGCGCGTGTGCAAAAAGAGGAATTTTATTATATACAATTATTTTACTTTATGAATTGTATTAGAATTCATAAATTTTAATTAATCATACAATTTCCCAAAATTTTCTAAGAAAATGCGAAATATAAATAGTCGTATGATCATAAAACCCCCCAAATGTCCCAATAGCCCATATGTCATATATGTATAATGCACATATATATATAATTTTCATATATATCTTTATCTATATAGATATACATGCACGTGTGCAAAAAGAGGAATTTTATTATATACAATTATTTTACTTTATGAATTGTATTAGAATTCATAAATTTTAATTAATCATACAATTTCCCAAAATTTTCTAAGAAAATGCGAAATATAAATAGTCGTATGATCATAAAACTAGATTAAACCTATCCAATTCCGGATTTTCTAACAGACGCCATGTTAAGATTCTATACATGATTGATCACTGTCATAAGAGGAAGTAACATATTACATAGTTTTAAAAAATTGCATTTCTTTGTTTCCTGGACAAAATCTCTATTGAATATTCATGCCGCAATGAATTCCCGTCTTTTGAATTCAGAAGCTTGGAGCCAGAAACATATATATGACTCGATTTGTTATATTGGCATTATAAATACGGAAAATTAATATGCAGTATATGTCAGATATTTTATAGAGTCCTAAGATTTAGTTGCTTCAATACTTTATCAGTTAAAAGTACTTTTTTAAAATTTCATGTAAGAGCCATTATATAGAAATTATACGAAATAAAGAAAATAAATTATAAGAAACGTTTATCAAAATTTTATGCAAGAGGCAGGTCTTATTATCTTACATATGAATTACTTCATAAGCTAAAATCCTCATCTTATGCATGAAAAATCTGATTTTATATATGTATTTTACAGCTACTCATCTGACAATATGAGGAACTGCGAGCTGCAACGAAAATCAGTTGCTCATAAAAGTATCCAGGGATCTGAAAACAAAACTCAGTATTTAATTTCATATTTAAATTAATTTAAATAAATATATAAATTAATTTTCGAGAGATTATTAATAAAAGTATTCCAATTAAAATAAAATGTTGGCAAATAAATAATTTCAATCGTTGTGAAAAAAATTACATGCTGTATATCATATATGTATTAATGCAATATTTTCATAACTATTTAAAAGTAAAGCATTTTTGCTGTGCATAAAATTATCACAAGATTAAAGTCAAGAGTATTATTTTACGAATGAAAGTGGCAACGAATTTTAAAGAATGAATTTTAATTCATAAACCTCAAACACATTTCTATAATTATAGCAAAATGATGTCATTTTAAATTTTATTTTTTTTTATTTCACCAGCTTTAATGCAAGTGTCCAAGCTGCTTTCAATTATGAAATTTAAATCCATGGAAATTGGATTTTCATTAGGTAAACTTTAATAGTTTATCATAATTTTCATCATAATCGCATAATTTTCAAAATATAATTTTAATAATTTTCGTTTAAACTACATTGTAAATGTAATTATTTTTCCTCGAAATCAAAAACTTTAGTGTAATGCAAATGCAATTAATAGGGTTGCCACATCAGTTTTTTTTCTTTTTTTTTTTAATTCAACTATTTAAAAATTTGTACAAAACTGGTAAATTTTCTTTGCCTCGAAATATATCACGTCCTTTATCATTCTACGAAATTATTTTATTACCATTAGTCATCTGATCACAAAACTATGAAATTGAATCCACCAGTTCATTCAAACAAACGTCAAAGCATGATTAAACACTTGATACATGATTACCACAAGGGGAAGTAAAATAATTCCTTTTCAGAAATTGCTTATCCTCCTGATCGTCTGGATTTCGTCTCCAAGTTACACTGAAATCATGTCTATGGAATTTAGCAACACAAAACCACTAAAAAATGCTTTATGCGATTCATTATAATTTTCCTATTATAATCTAGAAATAAATAAAGTTTTTATGGAGTGCAAGGGCTTGATGTCTTTAGTAATTTAGTAGTTTAATTTTATCACATGAAAAATTATTTTTAAATGAATAAGAAAATAATATTAAGGAATATTCTGCATGTAAGAAATACATTTATTTCTTAACGCCATATTTCAAACGCCATATTTCTTTCATAAATACACAACATTTTTTTAAATGCATTACCGATAATATTGATATGGTTTGAATGACGCGAAATAAGTTATGTTCTATGCTATGTTCTATATTATGTTCTTTGAAAATTACTATTTATTTGTGAACTGATATCGATGTTATGATACCTAATTCACCCTTTTATGGCAAACGTCAAATCAAAACTAGAAACCTGATTAATCACCAGTATAAGGGAAAGTGAAATACTGCGTAAATTTAAGAAATTCCTTGTTCTTGTTTTCTCGTCTAAAATTCAGCATTTTGCGTTCATGCCCCAATAAAATCGTCTTTTTTTTATTTAGAAATACAGCGCTAGCAATACATATTTTACTTGATTCATTACATTGGTACTGCAAGGAACTAATAAAGCACTGAATAAATCAAACATTTCAATAATTAAGACTTGATTTGCTTTATTTATTGCTTTTTTATGTGTTAAATTCCATTTGATCTCATCATCAAAGAAAATTAATTAGTAAACATAAATTATTAAAGGTTAAATCTATGTAAAGAGAAAACAAATTGTATAACAACAGGAATGAAAAATCATGCGTCAAGCATAGATTGCTTTCCAACACTTCCGAAATAATTTTAAAAATATTTACCGTTTAACAAGGTGAAATTTGGAAAACGTAAAATATATTTAAAAACCCATTTTCAGAAATTACCAAGAATATTCGGAAAAATATCCGAACTCTTTTGTGCTGCCCTGTATACAGATTTGTATATATCTATACTAATATTATAAAGGAGTAAATATTGTTTTTTTGTTTGTTTGTATGTTTGTAGGGGATAATCTCTGGAACTACTGAAGCGATTTAAAAAATGATGGCGGCAAATTGATGGTGACATCCCCTGCTCCAACATATGCTATATTTCATGTCGGTGCCACTACCCTCAAGGGAGCAGGAGCGAGAAACGTTCTAAAATTTCGATTTTTTGTATACTGAAGGAGATCGAAACATCAAATTTGTTATTGTAGTTACTTATAAGATGTAAATGCTATCTAAGAACAAATTCTAAAAACATTCGAAATTTAAAAGGGTGAGATGAAGGAAAAGCGTTCTAAAAACATTCTAAATTACAATTTCTATGGAATCCCTGGAACTACAGAACCGATTTCAAAAGTGATGGTAGCAAATTGATGGTGACAGTCCCTGCTCCAACACAGGCTATATTTTATGTCGGTGCCACTACTCCAAGGGGATCCAGAAGCGAAAAATGTTCTAAAATTTCGATGTTTTGTATACTGAAGGAGATAGAAACATCAAATTTGGTATGGTAGTTACTTATAAGATGTAAATCCTCTCTAAGAACAAATTCTAAAAACATTCGAAATTTAAAAGGGTGAGATGAGGGAAAAGCGTTATAAAACATTCTAAATTACAATTTCTATAGAATCTCTGGAACTACAGAACTGTTTTCAAAATCTTGCTGACAAATTGATGCTGACAGCCCCTGCTCCAACATAGGCCATATTTTATCTCGATGCCACTAACTCCAGGGGAGTGCAAGAGCGAAAACGTTCTAAAATTTCGATTTTTTGTATACTGAATGAGATAGAAACATCAAATTTGATATGGTAGTTACTTATAAGATGTAAATGCTCTCTAAGAACAAATTCTAAAAACATTCGAAATTTAAAAGGGTGAGATGAGGGATAAGTGTTCTAAAAACATTCTAAATTACAATTTCTATGGAATCTCTGGAACTACAGAACCGATTTCAAAAGTGATGGTGGCAAATTGATGGTGACAATCCCTGCTCCAACATCCTCTTTAATAAAAAGCTATGCGTTGCTGACGACTGGGTTTTTCGCTAA
The DNA here is from genome assembly GCA_963931845.1 of Maratus michaelseni. Taxonomy (NCBI): domain Eukaryota; kingdom Metazoa; phylum Arthropoda; class Arachnida; order Araneae; family Salticidae; genus Maratus; species Maratus michaelseni. The sequence continues at coordinate 327,785,119 of OZ007588.1, forward strand.
TCGTTGCCACAGATTAATCCCGGAAAATGAAACATTTGGAGTTACTGAAAAAAATAATAGCTCAAAAAGTATTTGTCAGAAAATTGTTAGACAAACTGCGTTTGAAAGGTACAAAATTGTATTCTTCTTGATGTAATTTTCAAATCTAATGATTATTCCGTTTTTCAAATATTGAATTTCAAAAATTACCAAATTTCATAATGGAATACCATAACTTCACGTGTAAAAAGATAATTATAAGGGTGACGTGTCCTGACGTGTATATTGGCTATATCACGTGTCACAAATTATAGTACCTTTATTATTCTCTTAAAATATAATAGTGCAGTAGGAAATGTCATTATTGTGTTTGATTAAAGGTTCGTTAAGAGAAATTGACCAGCGTAGCGGGCGTAGCTTGCTAGTACTACATAGAGTGCTTAAATTTTAGTTCAGTTAGAAAACGCGTTGCAAAGTTAATAATTCCCCTTCTGGAATTTCCGTCTATAAAAGGAAATGTACTCGAGAACTTTTGTGCTGCCCAGTATAGGATTTAAAGAATTTATACACGCCAAGCAATAGACAACTAATTAGTTAAATTTAAAAACGTACATCAATTATTGTTAACAGGCAGTACCGAATTCTTTTGTGCGTCCCTGTAAATTAACAATGAATGCTATACACAAAATATTCTATAGTGAGTTTCTTGTAATGCACCTTAGTGATATATATCAATTTCAATATGTTTGAACTAGTGAAACATTATTAAAATGCACTGCAAACGGGTTTTCTCCATAGACCGTAATTTAACAGAATTATTTTGAGTGTCCCTGTAAAGGAAGTATAAGTGATATGCACACCATAGTCTATAGTTATCCTCCCGTAGTGCACTTCAGTGATATATATTGATTTCAATAAATTTTAAATTGTGTAACATCATTAAAATAAACCTTACATGATATTTCCCCATAGACCGTGATATAAGGGAATTATTTTGAGTATCTCTCTAAAAAACTTTAAGTGCTACATACTTCATTTTCCATACCGTATATGCCATAGTAAACTTCAAAAACGTATATCAATTGCATGACAATCCAAATATATTTATACGAGTTAGTGCACGGACCGACAAACAGAAGACAGACAGCCATACAAACTGAATTCATAAACACTTTTTAAATATTTTCGAAAGTGTTAAAAAGGATCTAAGTTGCATTTATTTCATCGCATACAACCTAACAAGAAACAATTCATTCGTATGTACGATACGCAGCAATTTTTTAATGTTTATTTTTTCTTTCTAAAATAGTTAAATTTTGATTGCTGCGAAATATACAGTATGCCCACTAAAGTCCCTTGCCACCCTCTTAACTTCGGAACGGCTGCTGCTATATTCATAAAAGTAGTGTCTAGGTATAGTAAAATAGCCATGCTCTACTCAATGAAACCACCTACGGTGCCACCTGGTGGGATGCTGCGGAGTTAGCATTCCTATCTCGAAAATGGAAAAAGATAGAGAAAAAAAGTGATTTACAATGTTGTAGAGCATCGTCGATTTAGTACGAAAAGACACCTTGTGGACATTAATGGGAAGAATAGAATGGTTAAAACGCGCATTTGGTTTTTTGCGATTTCCTACACTGTGACGTGACAAAACGATCTTAGAAAGAAAAAAACAACTAGTTATAATAATATACCTTTATTTTAAATGTTCAAACTTCTCACCGTCAGCTGCAATGCATATTTGGATCCTTGTTTGAATTTCACGTTGCACACGTTGGAGCATAGTTTGTGACACATTGGCACAAGCGTCCGTAATGCGTTCTTTAAGGTCCTGCAATGTTTGTGGAGGAGTCGCATACACCTGCTGTTTCATAAGTGGTTGTTTCTTTCTTTTTAAAATAGTTTTGTCAGGTCACAGTGTAGGAAATCACGAAAAAACAAATGCGCGTTTTAACCTTTCTATTCTTCGCATTAATGTCCACAAGGTGTTTTTTTTGTACTAAATCGATGATGCTCTACAACTTTGTAAATCACTTTTTTTCTCTATCTCTTTCCGTTTTCGAGATAGGAATGCTAACTCCACAGTTATCCACCAGGTGGCGCCATGGGTGGTTTCATTCAGTAGCGCATGGCTACTTTACTATACCTAGACACCACTTTTATGAATATAGCAGCAGCCGTTCCGAAGTTAAGAGGGTGGCAAGGGACTTTAAAGGGCATACTGTATATTGTTACATTCTTTTATTAGATGCGTTCGTAATTATATAAATATGTAACAACTATAGTCGTCATTTGGTCTGTCCGTCTGTCCGTCTGTCCGCATATAACAGCGCAAAAACTACTCAACCGAATGGTTTGAAATTTAACGTATATTATCGTTGTAGAACTTTGTCGAATCATTTGAAATGTTATGAAAATCGAATCAAAACTTAAAAAGATATTAATAAAACTTTTCTTTATTCTATTAAATCCTATCGTACGTAATCTATATAATAAAAACGCAAGTCATGTGACTGAGGAAAACAAATACCGGCAAACCACTTCTTTTTTCATATGCCAGGCGGCCATTTTTATTCAAAATTATTTTTTCGAATAAAATTGCATAAAAGTTACAGTTTTAGAAAGATCATTCAAAAAAATTGTTTGCTTGAGATGAGTTACATTAAAAAAGTATAGATTCTGAGATAACTTCAGTGGATATTAGTTTTAACAGCCGAATATCTCCATACATAATAGTAAATAAACACAGGAGATTCGTTCATTATGAGTCATAAAAATATTAAACCATGGACGTAATCATTCGCAGAGCAAGATCTCCAAGGTAAATTTTACAGTGCTGCTTGGTGTAGAAAATACATTCGCATTTGTAAAGGTGGCATACGCAATAAGAAAAAAAAAAGGCATGCTCATTTCGCTCATAGCAGACGATATAATTCATTTCACTGAAATAATAAGGATAATTGGATAATTTTTTTGCATTGTCAAACTAGTTATAGATCGAACGCACCTCCTATATCACGTTTAAAGTACATTTTAAACATAACTTGATTCTTGTATTTTATTCGTATATAAAAATGGAATTTTGTAATCGATTTTTGACTCACTTTGTTATATGGTAGAATTTTTAAAATTATATACACATGTGCGTTTCCACAGACAATTCAACATTTTAATATTTTTAGAAACTAATTGAAAATAAATTAATTTTAAGGCCTTTTTCTATTGGCCGGCTCCAGGTGATAAATTGCCAAATAGTCATTATGGTTAAAACTGCTTACGAGTTACAAAAACAATGAAGTTAATTATGCCCAAATCTACTTTTTTCCAAAATAGGCCAACTGGCCGTGAAACTGGAACATTAAAATAATTAAAATATTAAAAAGTAGAATATATAAATATAAAATAAATAGTGTATTACTTTTAAAATATATTATTCTTTTATAATTTTTTTTATATGAAATATACTTTTCATCATTTGTTACCTCATCATAATATTTTGAATTCGAACTCACCGCAGTGTTGCATTTTTAGAGGATTTCTTTATTCAAAATATGTACGCCAATTGTTAATAAAAATTTTCACTTTACTTAACCACGGAATCTCTCTCATTAAAGAAAGAAAAAAAAATTTTCGAAAAATTTGGCAGATATTTTGAGTAGATTAATACGCTGAATTTGGCAAAACTGATTCACCCTTTTTAACAAACTTCACATCAAGATTAAGTACCTGATTGATAACCACTATAAGGTGAAGCAAAATGTTATGAAGATTAAAGAAATTGCTTATCTTCCTTTCTCATCTAAGTTGCTGCATTTAATCTTCATGCCATAAAAATCATGTATTTTTCAATATAGAAAGACCCAGTTAAAATAAAATATTTGTTTCGATTCATTATACTGGTAAAAAAAGAAAAAGTCAAATACTAAATGTGGCATTCATATTAATATATTAAATGGATTTTCTTCAGTAATTTACTTTGGTAAATGTATTTTTATCTGCCAAAATAATAAACAACTTAAAGAAAGGTAAAAAAAAATACCTTAAAAATATATGATTAATAAATAAAATCTTTCATCATACATATATTATTTGTCATCTGATCAGATATCTGAGAAATCGCTTATAACTTATTGTAACAAACGTCAAGTCAAGAATAAAAGTGTTATGTGATCACTGCCAGAAAAAGGAGAAAAGATTTTTTTTTTTTTTTTTTTTTTTTTTTTTTTTTTTTTTTTTTTAAGAAATTGCTTATTTTTGTGTTCTTTTTTAATATTTCACGTTTCGTCAATGAAATCGCACCTTTTCAATTTAGAATCTCCGAGCTAGAATTAAATATTTCACTCGATTCGTTGTACTGGTACTGTGAATAAGCGGAAGATAAAATTATGAGGCATTTTAAAGAAATAGATTGTATTAATTTTATTCCGTAACTTATTGTTTACATTCCGATTGACCTTATAAGAATAGCCAAATTTTGTGTGTTGCGAAAAGAGTAACAAAATATAAAAAAAAAACAATGTATGAAAATTAATTGAATGGAAAAATTTGCATTATACAAATCTTATTCGTCATCATATTATGAATCTATAAAATCAAATTTGCCTTTTGTAGCGAATTCCAAATAAAGGTTTAAAACATCATTGATCACTACTGTAAGGAGTGGGGAGATGAATGTAACGTAGTTTTAAAATTGCATTACTTTCTTTTAACTTACATTTCCGTATGTATGTGACAATCAAATCTTGATACTCTTTTTTCATCCACTTCCTGTTCACGTAGATCTTTGAAATTTCGAATATATATGTATTCCTGAGGGCAATACATGAATTGGAAATAATTTTTTTAAAAATTATATCCCTAAGAGGGGTCAACTTCGGCCCAAAACTTGCATTTCCCCATATAAGTAACGTTACGATTGTTTAATTGAAAAAATAGCTCCATTGTTGCTATCCATTTTCACCACATTCTTGCTCGCTTCATTGTGACGTCAGCAGTGAGCGACGTACACATTTGTGCTTTATAATATAAGTTGATTTTTTGTGAATTTTAAGGAAAGTGTGTTTTTTTTTTGTTTAATTACATTTAATTTTTATTATTATTCACATCTAAAATGCTCTATGTCATATTCATGCCTCAATAAAATCATTGCTTTTGTATTCAGAAACACCGAGATGGTGATAACTATCTGACTCGATTTGCCAATTTGGAAATTTAAACAAGAACGAAAAATCATGTGTCAAGCATAGATTATGTAACACTTTCCAACGCTTCCGAAATAATTTTACAAATCATTACCGTTTAATAAGCTGAAAGATAGCATCTAAGTAAACAATTTGGAAAACGCATAACATATTTAAAAACGTAATTTCAGGAATTTCAAACATATATTCCCAACATATACAATATTCGGAAAATTATCCGAATATTTTTATTCAGCCCTTATATGATCTATAGATTTGTATATAGGCTACATAGGATGCTAAATTTTAGTTTAGTTAAGAAACGCGTAGCACAGTTTAAAATTCTCTTTCTGGAGTTTCTTTCAATAGACGGAAATGTGTTCGCGAACTTTTGTGCTGCCCTGTATATGAAATACATAATTTATACACACCCAGTAATAGACAAAAAGTGAGTTAAATTTAAAATCGCGTTCAGCAACTTAAGACGCACTTCCAGGAACTATTGTTAACAGACAGTAGAGAATTATTTTGTGTGTCTCTGTAAATGAACGATGACTGCTACACACACAATATTCTGCAGTAAGCCTCTTGTAATGCACCTTAGTGATATATATAAATTTCAATGCGTTTAAAATAGTGAAACATTATTTAATTAAACCGCAGAAGATTTTTCTCCATAGACGTAATGTAATGGAATTCTTTTGACTGTCCCTTTAAAGTAACTACAAGTGCTATTCACACCCTATTCCATATTAAGCTTCTTGTAATGCACCTTAGGGATATATATCAATACAATGTATTTGAAATTGTGTAACATCATTAAAATAAAGCGCAAATGATTTTTCCCCATAGACCGTAATGTAACGGAATTCTTTTGAGTGTCCCTGTAAAAAAACTATAACTGCTACACACTTCAGTTGAAACAGGGAAAATGCTATAGATAACGACAATAACATCTAAAAATTGCAGGGCAATCCGAGCATATTTACGGGAGTTAGAGCACGGCAGAAGGCCATACGGCAGACAAACCGAAGTCATAAACACTTTTCAACTAGGTTGAAAAGTGTTAAAAAGAGTAAAAAGAATATAGTGAACATTCCAGAGACCTTTTAGTGGAGTGCATTGCGCTGATTTGCTTCAGTAAATTACTTGCAAAATGCCATTTTATCTGCCATAAGAAAAAAAAATAGACTGAAGGGAAAAGAATATATATATATACAAATTTTTGCAATGGAATTCACCATTTTGTAAGAAAATTTAAGTCAAGACTAAACACATGATTGACAACTACTATAAGGGGGACTAAAATGTTACGTAGATATAAGAACTTGCGTGCGTATCCTTGATTTTTCATCTAAAATTCTTTATTTGATCGTCAATTCTCTATAATATTTTGTCTGTTAGACTCAAAAACACCGAAAATATAATAAAATATTTGTTTCAATTCGTTAAATATGTTCTGTAAAAAAAGCCAAACAAATACTGAGTGTCTCGGCATTTTTAATGTAGTACATTGCATCGATTTGTTTAAGTAATTACCTTGTTAAATGCCGTTTTATCTGTCTTCAGAATTAGTAAATGTAGATTTATTGGGAAAGGATAAAAAGTATGAAAATTAATTAAATTGAAAATATTTCATCATACATACATTCTCAGTAAATTCTATGGAATTGCAATTTACCATTTTGTAACAAATTTCAAATCAAGATTACGCCACACTGATCACTACTACAAGGTAAAGTAAAATATCACGTAGTTTAAAGAAATTTCTTATTCATGTTTTGTTACCTGAATTGCTTCATTTCAGCTTCATGCTTAAATGAAATCATTTCTTTTGAATTCAGAAATACCTTGCTTTAATTAAATGTTTGACTGGATTCGTTATATTGGTACTGTAAAAATAAATAAATAAATACTGAATATTTCATACATTTTCAGGAGTACATATCATTGGTTTGCTTCGGAAACTTATTTGTTAAGATCTGTTTTTTTCTGTCATAAGAATAAATAAATTTATAGTCATGGGAAAATTTTTAAAAAAGTTCAATGAAAAATAATTCAATTGAAAGACTTTCATCATACATATATTATTCGTTATCTGATCACAAATCTATGAAATCGAATTTACCATTTTGTAACAAATGCCAAATCAAGATTACGCCAGATTGATCACCACCATAAAGATAAAGAAATATTACGTAGATTTAGGAAATTGGTTATCCTTATTTCCCTCGCTAAATTTCGGTATTTCATCTTTACGCTTCAATGAAATCGTGTCTTTCCAATTTAGAAACACCGAACTGGAATTAAATATTTGACTCGATTCGTTATACTGGTGCTGTAAGAAAATAAAAAACTAAAATGCTGATCATGTCAGAAATTTCAATGGGGTGCTAGCTAGATCTTGACTTGCTTTAGTAATTTATTTGCTAAATGCAATTTATCTGCCTGGAGAATCAATAAATTTAAAGCCAAGTAGAAAAAGAAGAAGCTAACATTGAAAAAAAAAATACAGAGGGCATAATATATTATCATACAGCTTTTCAAATTAATATATTAAGATTTTAGAGGAAAGCTTGCATTTCAGACAATTATACAACTGTTTGGGGACGCCTGCTACTGTTATTAACAAGACGGGGCAAGCGCAAACCACAAAAATACACCAAGAGTTGTATTGACAATTTAGAGGCAGTTTTAACAAGTTTCAATGAAAGAAGTTATACAATTCGTTAGAATCTTTTCTTTTTCTATGTAACTTCATTCATAACTTTTGAACGTATGGTCAGAGTTTCATTTTTTCTTTGTTGGAAAGGGCGGGACTGTGCTGGGGCGCACAGCCTTTGATTTAACGTGAAAGGTCTATAGCAGCGAGTCGCTTTTAGCATATTCGATTGAAATGAAAACGAGACTTTGATTACGTACCAAATTTTATTTTACCATAAAAAAATATTGAACGGTACATGATATTTATTTCAACTAATATTCGACAACAATTTCGTTTAACATTAGCTTGTGATATGGAAAGTTAGAGGCATAAAATAGCATAATATCCACATCGATGTATCTGGTGAACGTACAATCTATCGTAGTATTGCCCAGTGTTGTTACTTCTGTAAGCACGTAAACTCTACGAAATTTCAATTGGTTTCTCAAGGACATCCAACCACCCCACTTGATCCCTTCATTGCCACTGTAAAACGTATAGCGGTCAATCAGCCAAATACGGTATTACCATAAATACGGACCTAAGAAAAGGACAGAAACCGACCTTAAGATGTCAATGGAAATTACGTATATTATAGTTGAAGTCCAACTTTTTGTAGGGTCAGTCTGCTGCATTTCAATGGTCTTGCAATGCATCGATTCAACTGATATTGATATCCACCAGCTAGGGGACATCTTCGACACATGTATGGATATCTATGGGGGACATCTCCACTCGCTATATCCATCGGTTCGGCTACAGCAGCTGTAGAGGTGCTCGCGCGGTTGTTCACCAAGCGCGCCGCTCCATCTTTGCAACTCTACCGAAACAGTCTCGAGTGTTCGGCAGCGGTCATTGGGGTACGTGTGTACCACACACACCACCTTTCCAACGATATGATTAATCTATATTTTCAGCTGGCTCTTCTGTGGGCTGAAGTCGACTAATTGAATTTTTCAATTTTTCGCACCCTCATTTTAAGTTTTTACATGGAAATATATTTTTTAAATACATTTACTGTTATTTAAGCGATCGATTTCGAGAAATTATATACAGAAACATCCTAATTACTGCTCTATCACGTCTGAGTCGTGAGTTGTACTGAATGGGAGGAGGGGAGCAATAGTGTCGGTTTTCGCGTTTCCCTGCCACTCCGCTCATACGTTATGTAAATTTATGGTCGTATATGTTATGTACCATATATGTTAAAACACGAAACCGCACTTAAGTCTTTGAGCCTAAGGAGTTTTTATGGTCATCTGGTAAATTATCTGGTAAATTATCTAGTAAAAAATCGGAAAGTGCCAAGTAAAATATATAATTTTTTTAACAAATATTGGTATGGTATCGACGTTTGTTATAAAGATATTTATTATTTATATTTAATTTATAATTTATGATGATATTTAGATTAATTTATATTCAAACAGACATTTTATTCACTTTAATATTGACATTTGTTAACATTCACTTTAATATTGACATCAATATTCTCGTCTTGAAATGAACTCAAATGCTTCGTAGTATATGAAATTGCTTATTGTTGTTTTCATGAACAAACCTATCTATTTTATCTTCGTGATTCAATAAGTTTCTGTCCTTCAAATTTAATAATACAGAAGCTGTAACATGTATTTACTTGGATACATTACTGGCGCTCTTGTTATTCATCATATTCGTCATATCTCTATCATATAACTGTTTAAAAGCCATAGTAAAGTAAAGCGATATGAAAAATATGATTCTATATTTTGCGCATGGATCAATGAAATTAATCCAAAATCTACATAATTATATTTGCATTTTTTACGTACATTTCCAACACATTTTAAGCTGATCGGCTGTTTTTTGCGATATTTGTCATGAGACAGTGAGACAGGCCTATGGATACAAAAATCCAACTGCTTCTCTATTGTAGGCCAGCACTAATATTTTGTTAAATGTTTTTACGATTTAAATAAAAAAAACTGAATGAAATTGCTGTTAATTTTTTTGTAATGCTAAGGGGTAATATTCTTTAAAATTGCAAAATTAGGTGCAAATTTAATTTTTTGACATGTACTTAAACATATACTTAACAAGTCTTAAAAATTCTAATTTTTACATGATTCTTTATTTATAACTTTAGGATTGTACAACTACTGCATCTGAATTTATTTGAATGTATTTACGCATTTTTTAAAAAAAAAATTATTTAATACCTCTAGTCGTAGATTTTTTTAATACTTTCAAACAGCTTTTATGATTCTGTCTGTATTTTTTTCTTTTTTTTTAAGTGCCCGAGAGAGATCTGTTTTGAAACACGTTATAAATGCACCACTAAAAAACTTGGGACTTACTGTAATTATTTTGAAAAGTATTTAACTATTTTATATCTACACTATCAACTATAAGATTTTAATTGTTTTAATAATAAGTAACTTCTTTTCTTGTTTTTTCTGTTTTTTAATGTGGACACAAAATTTTTGCTATTAATCACAAACAACAATCGAAAAAAAATGTTTGTATTGCATTTTATATAGATGCCTAAAAAGAAATTTAAATAAAAATCACTATAATTTTTAGTTTAAAATTTTAACAGTATTACAAAATAATAATTTTATTAGCTACTTTAATTAAAAATCACGTTATACTACATATTCATTCTTTCATTTTAGTTAATATACTGGTTGGTGCGAGGATTTCAAGGTGTGAGACATCTCGTGGATACATCGTGCCTGTGCAAGTTTGCAAATATGCGTTTCTCGAAAAACCGGAAATTAGGTTCTTTTATAATCAAGAGTCGTTCATATGTAACCTTTTTGAAAGAATTGTGGTTATGTAACTTTCTGATTTTCTTTCATGTTTAATTTTGTTTGTTTTATTTGCTTTTTTTTCCATTTATATTACTAATAGAAATATTATCTGCATTTTTATTTAATTACAGAATAATTAATCTGTAACAAACCCATCACATATAAGTAACAAAAAAGAGATGTAACATGCTCACAAATTGTTATTGTTATGTAAAGAGAAATAATCAGCATCTGAAATGCAAAAAAATGAGCATGTCAAAATATAGTTTCAGAATTATTTTACGCCCGTCTCGGTATTTTAACATTTCAATGTCTTAACCAAAAATGTAAAGAGGCTTTTGGTTCCACACACAAAAAATACTTATTGTTTATACATTTTTTCAAGTGTATTGTTATATTTTTTTTTCTGAAATGACTACTAGAGAAAATGCTGTAAATTCAATAGCACTTCTTAAACATGATTCCCCTTTTTCCTTCTATTCTACAATTTAAATATGATACTAAAGTTACAAGAAATAAATATCATATGTCACGCATGGATTACGAAACACTTCAAATGAAACACATCAATACATTCAGATTGCTGTAGTAAAACATCATCGTTTAATAAGGTGAAAGATGGAATCAAGTCAACAAGTATGAAAACGCATAACGCATTTAAAAACTGAATTTCACCGATTACCATCTATAGTCGGATAAAAACAACGAATGTGTTTTTGACGCTCTGTGTGTAATCTGTAGATCTGTATATATACTACATACAAGGGGTGTTCAAGTGAAAAGGTACGAAACGTCGTAACAATGTAACTGTTAACATATTTGTCTCTGCCTCTATGGGAGAACGTAGCCAGACGTCTAAGGATGCGATTGGAGTCTCCGGCGTGGATCGGAGCATGCGCGGGCGCCCGCATGCGCACGCACAGGAGAGACCAGAGGATCTCATATAGTCGGATAAAAACAACGAATGTGTTTTTGACGCTCTGTGTGTAATCTGTAGATCTGTATATATACTACATACAAGGGGTGTTCAAGCGAAAAGATACGAAACGTCGTAACAATGTAACTGTTAACATATTTGTTTATGCCTCTATGGGAGAACGTAGCCAGACGTCTAAGGATGCGATTGGAGTCTCCGGCGTGGATCGGAGCATGCGCGGGCGCCCGCATGCGCACGCACAGGAGAGACCAGAGGATCTCATATAGTCGGATAAAAACAACGAATGTGTTTTTAACGCTCTGTGTGTAATCTGTAGATCTGTATATATACTACATACAAGGGGTGTTCAAGTGAAAAGGTACGAAACGTCGTAACAATGTAACTGTTAACATATTTGTCTATGACTCTATGGGAGAACGTAGCCAGACATCTAAGGATGCGATTGGAGTCTCCGACGTAGATCGGAGCATGCGCGGGCGCCCGTATGCTCAGGAGAGACCGGAGGATCTCATAAAGAGCGCCGTGCAATTGATGCGGCAGTGCGTGTGAGGACAGGATGGCGTCCACATTGCAAAATTCGACGATTGAGGAGCCGCTATCCATCGCCGGATGGTGACCGTATACGGAGACGACTGTGTTTCCGACACGTCAGTGAGAAAATGGAGTGTCCGTTTTGGTGCAGGCCGTGAGAGTTTGGTTGATGACCCGAGACCAGGCCAGGCAAACACAGTGATCACGGCCGATCTCATCGACAAGGTGGACGAAAAGGGAATAAGACCTGAAAGGGAAGCGCTTGAACTCGGATGATGAACTCAAGGACGCTGTGAAGGATTGGGTCTCGTCACGGCCACAGGAATTCTGGGAACAAGGAATACTTCGGCTCGTTAATCAGTGGGATCGTTGTGCTCAGACCTATGGTGTATACTTTGAATAAAGTCTTCATTTATACCCACAGTGTCGTTTCGTACCTTTTCATTTGAACACCCCTTGTATTATACTAGAATTTTGTTCAGTTTGAAAACGCATAACACGGTTGAAAATTCCCCTTCAGCAATTTCCGTCAATAAACGGTAATGTACTGGAATGTTTTGTGCAGCCGTGAATATGATCTATGGAATTTATACACAAAAAGTAATACGCCAAAAAATAATTATATTTACTAATGCGTAGAACAATTGAAAACGCACTTCCAGCTGTTATTACTCATAGACTGTAATATAACAGAAATTATTTTGTACCTGTAAATGAACGGTAACTGCTCTGCACACCATATTGTACAGAAAGCATCTTGTAGAGCACCTGAATGATGTATATTAACTTCAATTTGTTTGAAATAGTTTAACATTATTAAACTACGTTGCAATCGATTTTCCCCCATATATAATGTAACGTAATTATTTTGACTCACCCTGTAAACGAACTATAAATGCTATACACTTCATTTTCAATTCCAAACATTCCAAAATAAACCTCCACAACATATAACGGTTACGTGACTATCCAAGAATATTTACGCGAGTTTTAGTACGGCAAGACAGACGACCATGTCTATGGACAGACAAACAAAATGAATAAACACTTTTTAACTATGTTGGCCAGTGTTCATAACCACATTATTCTCATTGATTAACATTAAAGTTTTAACGTTATGGACAAATATCAAATAATTTAAATGGACACTAGTTAAGATGTACAACATTATTTTCATTATTATTATTTCTTCTTCTTAATAGACTGCTAGAGTAAATACGCACATTAAATGCGATTATAAGTTTTCTAGAATATTGTCCAATTTAAACATAGATAAAATGTAGTATTTTTTTACATTGCAGCCGTTGATTGTAGAAAATTAAATACAGTATAAAAAATATAGCAATTCCTTTTTCTTAAATATATATATCTTGGATCATTCAAAGTATATCTTGATTTTTAACGTTTTAAAAGGATTATCTCCAAATTTAAAAACGTGTAATGAAAATGTTTTCATACCAATCGTATCATTTTTAATAGATTGCTAGAGAAAACATCCAGTAAAATGTTATTGCCGCCTTTGAATGTAGCTAGTTCACTTTTCCTTCCTATTATGATATTTAAACATGCTAACATCTTAAAAACTATTAGACATGAAATAGCATCTTATCATGTTGGGTCAAATTTTTAGAATATATTCCAATTTTCAGAAAGTTAATTTCAAACTTTTTAGGCTAATGTAAACATAATCGGATTTTTATTATCTGCCCTTTTAATTTTGATAAAACAATGATAGATAAAGCTATGAAAATCTATTTTACCTGTATAAAATTTCATTGAAACTAAAAGTTTTAGGCGAATGTAATCATAAGCAGATTTTTTTTTATCTGTCCTTTTAATTTTGATAAAACAATGATAGATAAAGCTATAGAAATCTATTTTATCTGTATAAAATTTCATTTAAACTAAACGTTTTAGGCTAATGTAATCATAAGCGGATTTTTATTATCTGCCTTTTTAATTTTGATAAAACAATGATAGATAAAGCTATAAAAATCTATTTTATCTGTATAAAATTTTATTGAATCTAAGGTAGCACATTAGATCCATCTTAAGTTTTTAACATTTCAGTTGATAACTAAACATTTTAAGAGACATTAGCTACCACATACAGATATTGTGTTTGTATTTATTGTATTAGTTTTCATAGATTAGAGACAACATGCATTAAAATTCTGTTGCAATTCCTGAATGTAATTTCACTTTTACTCTCCTATTCTGAGATTTTAATGTAGTGACGTTTTCAAAATTATTAGACCTGTAATTTCCTCTTCATAAAACAATTATATCTCTATACTAATAAAATACAATATTGCTCTGTGTGTATGTCTGTCTGCTTGTCTAAGGCCTCACCTGATGCACCTGAGTCTCAGAATTTTAATATTTTAATAATTAACCAAAATATAATCTTAAAACTGATCAATAACTCATTTCTTTCTTTGCGAGCTAGTTTTCAGCACTCGCACATGTCCAGAACACGTTTTGCGGCAACGAACGAGAATGAAGAAGCATTTGAATGAAGAATACGCTTATTTCGCAATTCTGTTTTAACTTATGTCGACTAAATCATCTGGTTTATTTAAAAACAAAAAACACATTCTGAAAGTTCGCACTTTTACGTCTCAAATGCCATAATTAATTTGAAAAAAAGTTATGTTAACCCTTTGAAAAACATTTTTGAAAAAGTGTTGTTTTCCCGGATGAATGTTTTCCTCCTTGTGACAACGCACAATTTTAAAGATACAGACATATGATTTTAAAGCCTGAACTTTCTTCTAATCGGCGGTATAATTAGTTTTAAAAAATACGAATTTTAACTTTTTAAAAAATACCGGTGAACGCAGGTCATTTCGCGTCTCAGGAGGGGATTTTTTTTCCTACGCCTAAAGTTACTAAGCGTTCGATTTTCGACACAATCCTTTTAGAGCATCTAGCTAGACCACATCTACATCACCTACAGCAATTTCAAATACGTTCGGACAAGAAGCAATTTTATTTTTTAAATAAAATCTGAGAAACTCATATTAATGGGGTGTTTCTGCGCGGTCACACTCGGCTTAAAGTTTTCACTATTTAATATGCATATATTTTCACATAATTTTATAGAGAACGTGGAAACAGACATGTTTATAAATGGCTAAAATTAGTCGTAAAAATGTTTGGACGACAAACACTATTTTTTTATGTTAACGAACCCGACGTGAAAACCAAAAAAAAAAAAAAGCGAGAAGAAAACATATTTATATTACAACCAGATAACAATATTTCTGACATAATTTTTACACGGGCTGTAAAACCTTTATATTTAAAACCATTAAAATTTTCAGAAGGTTTGTATAGCAAAAGCTAATTTTTTAAAACTATGAGACGACCCTACGTGTAAAAAGAAGAAAATATTTTCTTACGAACACTTTTATCGCTAATTATCAGTATTTTTCTTGATTTTGTCATTAAAAATATAAATTCATACAAAATCGGGTTAAAGATATAAGTTAGAAATTTGGGGTACATTTAAGGTTTTATCACGTGTTGGGCAATGCCGGGCATGTCAGATAGTACTGGAATATTTTATGAGAAATACTTTCACATTTTCTGAATATTTCATACACGCTTTTCCAGTTAATGCTAACATAATCGATTTCTAAGTAGTTTCTCATTACCTGCTTTGTTCCTCTAGATAACATAAAAAGGGATAAACCTAAGAACATTTGCTTAGTCTGTATGATGTTAATATGAAACTAATGTATAGAAAATTATTTAGTTATTATTAATATGTTTCATCTCACTGTCGACATAATTTGAAACAGAAATATATTGAACTGTCAAAGATTCTGAAGATTCCATGGCTATTCATTTATACTCAATATAATTAACAATTCTAAAAAAAGGAACTAATTGTGCTCTTATTGCCGTAATTGAATTTATTGTGACCTTTTCAATATCTTAGCGTATACTGCGAAAACTGGTATACATAAAATGAAAACTAGTAGTTTTATTGTATGATAAATACGTAGAAGTAGACTCGAAGAATTTTTTAAACCGCTGTTTAACCTGAGAATATTGGCGTCTTTTGTAGAAAACTTGTAATCGCATTTGGTTCAGTTACCACCGTTATCGAAAGAGGGGAAATTTGTCGGTGTTACCAGATGATCGAAAACGGAAACCATAGACAAAAAATATTGACTGAATTTGAAAAGATACATTTTACAGCAAATACAGCAAAGTATATATTCAGTTAACATTTGAATAAATGTTTTTAAGAACTCTTTTTTTTTTCAAAATATACTTAAATAAGAAAAATTAATAAATACACTACTGGCCATCCAAAATGCTACACCATGAAGGAATGCAAATAACAGAATAATATTTACTGGACAACTACATTATAAGGGGAAGGACGGGTGATTACATTTTCAGAAAATTAGGAGATATAGATCCTGAGAAAACACTACCCAAAGCACCCACCTCTGGCCTCAATAACAGCAATTATCTGCCTAGCCATGGAGTCGAACATATGTTGGATGTCATGTACAGGTACATCAGTCCATGCAGCTTCAACACTATGCCACAGTTCTTCAACCGTAGACGCAGGAATGGCGTCTCACGTCGTCTTTGATGAATCCAGGCTCTGTATGCAGCATCATGATGCCAGCATCCATGTTTGACGGCATCGTGGAAATAGCACATTGCCAGCTTGCATTCGAATCGTCATACTGTCATATCACCTGGAGTAAAGGTATGAAGTGTTATTGGATACACTTCTCGGTAACTTCTTGTTCGCATTGCCGGCGATTTCAACAGCAGCCGTTACATTTCTGATGTGTTATGGCCCATGGTTCTGCCTTATCTTCGATGCCCCGCAACTCTACGATTTAGCAGGACAATTCACGACCGCATGTTGGTAGTACTATCCTGACCTTACTTGATACAGAACAAGTTCGACTGTTGCCCTGGCCGGCACGTTCTCCTGATTTCTCACCAATTGAAAATGTCCTGTCAATGGCTTCTGAGCGACTGACCCGCCACCACTCGCCTGTCACTACGGTTGATGAACTGTGGCATAGTGTTGAAGCTGCATGGACTGATGTACCCGTACATGACATCCAATCTCTGTTCGACTTCATGGCTAGGCAGATAAATGCTGTTATTGCGGCCAGAGGTGGGTGCTTTGGGTAGTGTTTTCTCAGGATCTATATCGCTTAATTTTCTGAAAATGTAATCAGCTGTCCTTCCCATTATAATGTATTTGTCCGATAAATATCATTCTGTTATTTGCATTCCTTCATGGTGTAGCATTTTGGATGGCCAGTAGTGCAATTTAAATGAATTTATAAAAATACAGTGAGTTACCAATTAGACTGATTTTTAAATTTTTCAATTTGAAATCGTGATAAGGATAAATTATGTTGAAGGATAGAACCACATTATATTTGTTTTGACGGTGCTCCGACACTACGAGGCAATTGAAGTTGAAAAGATACAGATTACATTATCCATCTGTGTAATATAAATAAATATTCAATTGAATATTTCAGGACATGTTATTAATAACTCATCTCAGTATTCTATTCAAATTTTGTTTCTTATAATACAGATAATTAAAAAAATGAGATAAAAGTCCTTACTCTGAAATTATGAATATAAATGCTGTAGCTACTTCTTTTAGGCAGCAATAGAGATTATCTGCTTCAATGCCTTTTTTTAAGTGTGAATATGTGAATCATTTCCTACTTATTTCAAGGTGGGGGAAAAGCCATTCGATCACCATCACCTCTTTGGCTACGAACTTCGTATGTAGATATGAAGTAAACAGTAACTAATTAATAATTTATTGTAATTAATTGTTTAATTTCAATATATTTCCCATTGTAGATTTTAAATCCTGATATGGATAAATTATTTTGAAGAACGGAACTGCTGAATTGTTCATTTTGAAATTAATTAATCTAAATATTTAATTATATATTTCAGCCCATACTATTAATAATTCAATTCAAACTTTTTCTCACGATACATATCAAAATAATAAAAACAGGAATATAGCAAATTTTCTCTGAAATTATAAACCTGCTGTAATTGCTTAATTCGAATGAATTTTCACATGCATATTTTAAATGTTGCTACAAATTAACTAGTTTGGAGAACAAATCCCGTGAAGATTGATTTTGATGATGTTCCAGCACTGGGCGCCAATGGAAATTAAAAAGATGCATTTTACAGCAACTATTTAATTAAAATAAGTATTCATTTATATGTTTCAAAGCAAGCTATAATTATTTCAATTAATATTGATATATTTATTAAAATAATAAAAGCAGGAAGAAAAATTTCTCTGAAATTATAAATATGCAGCAATAATTTAATTTGAATGAATTTTCACTTGTAGATTGAAAAACATTACTCTTTAAAAGTAGTTTGCTTAACTGAACGCCAGCAAAGTACATTTTGTCAAACCGCGGCACCAGGCGCTTATAAAATTGAAAATAACGAGTTGCTGCGGCGTTGTTAATAATTATGTATTTTCATTTACAGTAAAATTTTAATATAGATAAATTTTAGAAAAGTAATTACCCAATTCATTTAATCATAGTATAAACATTAGCTGAATTATCCACAAAAGAATACTTTTATTTGCATAAAGTCTAATCCAAATTAGAAGACTCGCTTTTTTTGCACATTCTAAACGGAAATTATGCGTAGTTCTTTGCAGCTATACAAACGACACTTATGACGAAATTGTTTTGTTTTCGATTTTGCTTTGTTGTAAAAAAATTGCACATTTCAGTTTCTGGCGATCGAACAACTTTTTTATCTGGTTCCCCACAAAATTATCTGAGCTTTCTTTTCAATAGGATTGGAAATGTTAGTGTCTGTTGTTCTCTTTCATTTATATGTTCCCTTAATAAATTGAAACAAGTTCTTTCAAAAAATAGCGACAAACTACCTTTTTTACAGTATAATTTTTAAAAATAATTGGAGAATTTAGACCCACATTTAATGTAAAAAACTAAGTAAGTGGCTATGTATTACATTTTCTCGCAGCGGAATCAGAACTTTTGATTTCATCCACTACATCAACGCCACCTTTTGTAACATTGCATTGATTTAGTATATCTGGATTTAAATGTTTTGATTCGTATGTCGCTATATTTTAATACATTGAAGAAAGGATGCATACGGATGCATTAATTTTTGTTCATGGCACTAATGTATAATGTCTTGGTAAAATTCAAAAGTCAGCAAAAACACTTAAAAAAATTATTTATTTATTTATTCTTAATGTTTGTCATAGTAAGATTGTTTTCTTTATAAAAGGGGCTTTTCTAAATGAAATGACATGAACCTGTTGTCTATTGTGATATTTCTTTCTGTTCCTGATATTGGCGTAATAAGACGTTTCACTACGTCATATGGCGAATTGGTAAAAATGAAAGACCCCATTTGGTTGCTGACCAGCATAAATTTTTTATTTGGAAACTAAAATTCCATAGCATCAACCAATGCATATATTTTAATGCCCTATTTAGCTGGTTTCGTTTTCATGTATTTTATGACATGAAAAGCGATCACGAAATTGTTCTAGCATTTCATCATTTCTGACATAGTCACTCAAAGTAGAGTGCTTTTCAAAAGCGTCATTTATTTAAGAAAATATTTCATTGATGGGAACTAACCTATCTAAAGCACGTCTTTCGTTTCTGCTGTTCATATTAGCAAACCGTAAATATTTAAAAAAATATAAAAAATTCTTTAAATGCATTGTTGATTTAAAAGCATCGCCGCCGGTACCATCATCGTTTCATAAATCAAAATTTGCATGGGATGACTTTATGACTTCAGCAATATAAGGCAGTCCCAATACTGCTTTAAGTTCTGTTCGGCAAGTTAATTTACAGTCTCTTCCTCTCAAGTAATTAGGGTGTTGACTTTTTATATAAATATCTGTATAGTACACAATTTTCTCTAAAATATTATTATTAAATAATAGTTTCCAGGCACCTAAAACTGACTTTGGATCTTTTGCACTGTTGCAAACAACTGGTGCTTCAGAAATAATATTGTGCTGTCTCCGCCATACAAGTAATCTCGGAGAATTATTTTACCATTGGCAACATTATCCTTATTAATAAAAAATTGTACGACGATGCCACAAACCTATTTTCTCTTTCTTCATTATCAATTTACTCATCCTTGTTTATATGTAAAGCATTGTCTCCCTCTAATGAACTGACTTCATCTTTAATATAATCCTCTTCTAAATTATCAAAATCTTTTAAAGCTTCCTGAACCGTTAAAGTTTTTTACGAGACATATTAAAAATAATAAAATGCTCTAGGAGCAAAAAAGCAGACAGAAGGAAAGATGAAAGTCATCTCATCTGAGCAAACGAAAGAGAATCCACGCTTCTCAGAAACTTTACTGCCGAAATTTGTAGAAACAGGAAAGAAGAAATGGAAGTAGAAAAAAATGAACTAACACAAGTGATCGCAAAACCGTCTTTCAGACCAATTTCAACTTTAATATTCAATAAAATTCTGAGAAAACACAGGAATGATTTAAAATTTACTACACAAAAAGGCGAACAGTCAAAGTCAGCTACACGGCAACCCCTATTGTAACTTTAAGAGGAGATTATAAGAAGGTAATGTATTTCGGTTTCTGAAAGACCGACGCGCAACTACTGCCGGGTAATATTGAAATCGGTCAAGATAGTCCAATTAAAAAAGTTTTATAGGATCAAAAACAATGTATAGCAATTTAACCATCTTTTGCACGCGCATTCGTGACTAGATTGTGGCGTGCAATGTCCAATTATATTTTTAATTTGTCTAACTTGTTAATTCTTTTAAATTTTTTTCTGATAAAAATTTCTCATATGAATAGAGATTTAATTCATAATTCGAAATAGCCGTTTTCTTCTAATGTTGTCAGATTTTTAAAAATCCGAAATAAAAATGTTTCCAAACACTTTTCAATTGATAAGTACATTTACATGTGGATATTAAAAAAAATAAAGAAAACTATAAAATACTTGCGTAATGTATTATGTGCGAAAAGCATTTAATGGTGAACACTACGTACTACTTAAAACGATATTTTTTAAATGCCATATTTAAAACTATTTTCTTATAGCGTCGTTATAAATATCTACGAGACAGTGACATTTTTTACTTAACCATTTTATACAAGCTCATTTTCAAATGTGTAAATTTCCCAAAAGCTGTGGATGCTGATTTCAGAAATAGAAAATCACTCAGTCAAAGGAAATGAATGGCAACCTGATTACAGAAGTTCGCCAATGGTCGTGATACTATCATTCAATCTTCAGTAATCTGGTAATCATTCTAAAAGAGACAAACAATTAATGTGTTTTATAGCCTTCGGGTTGTGGGTTATTAGCGAGAGCAGATCGTAGGAGGCAGAGCCCTCAAGTATTTGGGAAAAAATGTTCACACTATTTTTAAATCGTTTCTGAAATTTATATATTTTAAAGGTAATTTTGTAATTCAGTTGAGTTTCTTAAATTGATTGGGATGTATTTTGAGTTTGGGCTGTATTTTCAATGTTCTTTTACATTCTTGTAATTTTTTTATTATTACTTTTTAGATATAGGTATTTAAATTAATTTAACATTTTTAAGTAAAAAGTATTTATATATCAAAGGTTTCATTTTAAGAACCTTGCAAGTATGTTTTGTATTGTTTCAAATCAAATTTTAACAATGCAAATAATTTGGAACACTTCCCATTCAAAAGTATTGTTAATTAGTACACGACGAGCAGGGAAGACCGAGCTATGCTCGGTCAAAATTAAATTTGAGTTCAAATATCATGACCCATGACCAAAATGACCCACTAATTGAATTTTCTCGAACATGTGACTTAGCCCAACAGTCTTCTCGTGTCCGAAAACCATAGGATGCAAAATTTAGTGTAAATTGAGCCGCTTTTTAGATCTTGACCCACAATGACCCAGAAATGACCCACTAATCAAATTTTCTCGAACATGTGACCTAGCCCAATGATTTTCGCGTGCCCGAAACTCGTAGGATACATAATTTAATCAAAATCGTTAGAGCCGTTTTTTAGATAAAATTAATTTGACCCGCTTTGACCCAAAAATGACCCGCTAATCGAAAGTTCTCGAGCATGTGACCCAGCCCAATAGTCTTCTCGTGCCCGTAAATAGTCGGATACAAAATTTCGTCAAAATCGTTTGAACGATTTTTTAGATACAATTAGCTTGACCATGACCCAAAATGACCCAAAATGACCCACTAATTGAATTTTCTCGAACATGTGACCTAGCCCAACAGTCTTCTCGTGCCCGAAAACCATTGGATGCAAAATTTAGTGTAAATTGAGCCGCTTTTTAGATCTTGACCCACAATGACCCAGAAATGACCCACTAATCGAATTTTCTCGGACATGTGACCTAGCCCAATGATTTTATCGTGCTCGAAACTCGTAGGACACAAAATTTAATCAAAATCGTTAGAGCCGTTTTTTAGATAAAATTAATTTGACCCGCGTTGACCCAAAAATGACCCACTAGTCGAAAGTTCTCGAACATGTGACCCAGCCCAATAGTCTTCTCGTGCCCGAAAATGGTCGGATACAAAATTTCGTCAAAATCGTTGGAACCGTTTTTTAGATACAATTAGCTAGACCATGACCCAAAATGACCCACTAATCGAATTTTCTGGAACATTTGACCTAGCCCAGTGGATTTCTGGTCCCCCAAAACTGTAGGATACAAAATTTCGTCAAAATTGTTAGAGCCGTTTTTAAGATAAAATTTGCATATATATATATATATATATATATATATATATATATATATATTTAATACATCCTTTAATATAATTCGATTTTATATTTATTAATTAATTTCATTTATTTATTATTTAACTAATTGGTATCAATTAAGTTAGTAATTTGGTTGATTTATGAAACATTTATTTCCATTCTATTCCTTCGATTCAGATTATATCCACTTTTTTTTTTACTAATAGATGGCAGCACTAATGTTCCTGTTTATTTTATTCTTTCTGGCATCAGTGCAAGCAATTTATATTTCTAAGCAATTTATATTTCTAAAATTGGCAACACGATATGATTTTTTATGCAATTCATTCCCCAGTCATGTTGGAGTTTTCATGATGGTTCATGAACTGCAAGGTATCTTATTTATATCTCTTTTCATCTTTATGGATTTTTTATAAGTATGGTTTCTTTCCTTTTTTATATTGTATTTTATTTTTTATTTTATCACTGATTTGAATCATTTTATTTGAGATGTAGTCCCAATATCATATTTTTTAGCAATGTTTGGCTAATATGAAGATGAAACATCTCATTTTATTTGTGGTATTTAGGCAATTGGGACTTGATAATTCTGTCTAAATTCCACAAATTTCATTTCATTTAATTCATTTATTCCATTGATTCAATTTTTATTTAATTTCTTATTCTTTCAATGTTTTTTGATTCCATATTAAGTGTGTTGGGGAATCTTTCATTGTCAACTAATTATTTCATACTTAATTATTTCATGGTTTAAGTTGGTGTTATGATAATGTTTCATTTATGGTTATATATATATATATATAACCACACACAAGATTTGCTCGTATTAGAATATATGATACAAAAACTCGAAAAAATAGCATTTTTACTTATCTGTTTTGAAAGACACTCTTGCGGTTTTAGAAGATAACTATTTAAACGGCATATAAATATGATAATTAGACTAAGTTCTGTTATCTACTGGGAGGGTAATGGGTAACAGAGTTTGTGATGTAGGTAATTTGTGATACAAATTGTGATCAGTGCGTCGTGATTGGGAAATATTTTCAAAATATATTGTAAGAGGGATACGACATGCATATGTAGAAATTTCTTTCATTGTGTCAAAGATTAAGATTTTGTATTTTTTTTTATGTAAGAAAGTATATCATAATCTATATGGATACAAAATATTTTCATTTTCCCGTAAAATGGATAAATGCTTGTTACTCTTAGTGCTCCCAATTGTGTTGTGTTCGTGACAAGGTTACTCTAAATCTTCCTTTTCTTCAAAAGTTTTTAGTATAAACTTAAAAAGTTTTCACAGAAAGCAAGAAGGAACATGTTTTCATTTTCCGAGATAACAGCCGAAGTTCTAAAATTCCGAACATAAGCAACTGGATTATATATCAATGCCTAACAAATAAGTAAGGGCAGAGACAAGTGATGTCATAAGGCGCTATGGCGCTAGCTGAGGTTCATTTAACATAAATGAGGAATAAAATATGTTGCCATTTAAACACTAACATGTCATTTTGTTATGAAATACATTGTGAAATAGAGAAATAAGTTTTTCATAACTTTAATTTAGATTTTTTTTTTAATTAAACCGATTTTTTCGTGATATAGAAAAAAAAATGCCAAGAAATTTGTCAGCGCGAAATAAGCAACCACATGTTACAATGAAATTTGCATCATTTATTCTCCGATTCGTGGAACTAAAATTTATATACCAGATACAATTTTGTAATCGGCAAAATATGTCTACAGCAATTTCTTCATTCTTACAGAATATTGTTTTATGCATATTTCTGCATATTCTGATTTTAGAGTAATTTTTGTTTCATGTTTAGTGAAATGCCACAAAATAGCGATGAATATTAAAAGAAAAATTTGAAGAATCTAAATATTCCCGAAAAAGTCAAATTGAGTTTACGGATATTTGCCAAATTCTTCAAATTGATAAAACACGGGTAGACAAGATCTAGGAAAATAAAGAAGGAATCTACGGATAATTAATAACAATAGCAAAAATCTATAATTGAGGAACAACATCAGCAAAACTAATTCTAAAATTTTTAACTGGTCTAGAGAACATATGTTAAATGGTTTTATGGTTGGAAATTTGCGGTTTCGACACAACATATTTTTAAAAACATTTTGTGAGGAGCAAAATCTGTAGCTCGAAAAGAAGTAGAAGATCAGAATGACAAATATACTCGTGGAGCCTACGGAGAGAAAAATAATTATAATGCCGACGAAACCGAACTATTCTTCTGATTTTTTTTTTCGAATAAGACTCCATCCTTTAGAAAAAGTAACTATATCGGCCGTTAAGAAAAAGACTGTTTTATAGTAGTATAATGTGTTAGGGGAGTTTGATAACCTATTTATAATTGGAAAAACTCTTAAATCAAATTATTTCAAGAACATTTAAATTAACAATATCGGTATTATGTGGAAAGCAAAATAGAAAACTTGGATAATACGGCTTTTAATGATTGAATGGTTAACAGTTTTTAATAATTAGATGCAGAAAAAGCGGAGAAAAATCTTATTTCTGAAAAATGCAACTTTTCGTCCACCACATTTAAAAATTTAAATTTTCAAAATTGTGTTATCTGCTTAACATAGCTTCCGTATGTCAACCGTTTGATCAGAGTATAATACACTACACTGATGCTTTTATTATGCTACAGAATTTAACAATTAGATTGTCTAAACACATTTGAGCACATTCTAAAACAAATCAATATCCTGCAGGCTTTACTCTGGGTTTCTTCAGTTATAAATTGCATAAACTATCTGTTACAAGTAGTGATGGACATAACAATTATTTTGATGAATCATTTGGGCATGCGCAGAAGCATATCTGTCAAACTGTTTCATATCTTTCATCTAATCTAATTCTAATTAAAATAAGAAACTTCTTTTTTTTTTCAAAATTTCTGGTAGTAATTGAATAACAAAATTTGAAGTTTGACAGATATCCTTCTGCGCATGCCCGAATGATTCATTCGAATAATCAAAATAATCGTTATGTCCATCACTAGTAACAAGATTTAAAGATTGTTAATAACCACTTTTCCGTTGTGTTATAGTTACGTTATTTAATCGCGAAATATTACTATACCGAAAATGTATATTCACAATCCATAACTTTTGGAACCTATGCATGAAACCAGAAGATGTATGTCAGTGTTTCAGAAAGGCAAACTTAAATGTATTAGAAAGAAGAAACTACCGAACATTTTACGACATAATAAGCAGGTAACGTGAAAAGTAACTGCTGAATTACAACAAGAGTCCAGTAAAATGTATAAAATAATAGCCAAGAATTGACATACATTTTGTTTATATACACTAAATTATGTTTATGTTCTGCATAATTTTATAAACTTTTGCCATTTAAACACTCATCATAAACTGCACAATCTAAAGATAAGTTATCTTGCTGATACATGCCGCAAGATAAATTAGTTAAACATTTGGCAATTTCTGTTAACGTTCTGGAAAAATCTATGAATGGAATATATATGAGCAGTTAATTTTTACTTTTTTATTTCATGTACTACTTTTCTTATGTACAATTTGGATTTTAAGTGTTCGAAATATTTCCTTTTCTTATCTTACAGTGGTAAAACAAGAAAAAGGAAATAATTACAACAAAATCTAAATGCAGTTTGAGTGCAAGAATTTTGTTTTCTGTGAAAATTTGCATAATTTACATACCTTTTTTTCTATAAATAAATAAATATATATATATATAATAAAATGATTTCAAGATACATTTTGCTATTAATTTTCAGCCAAAAAAAAAAAGAATAATACTTAAAAAGAAGTTTTCGGGGCATATTATGTAAAACTAAAATCTTTACATGTGTTCTTAATATTTCATCACCTTTTAACTAAAGAAATATATGTTTTTAATTATTATATTAATCGAGGTAAAAGTTCCTTCACAGCACGGATTTTATTATAATGTTTTGATTTTATTGAAAAAAAAAAACCTTTTTCTTTTTTACTTTTCTATGAAGCAGAAATGTAATTTCACAAATATAATACAGTTAATTGCACAACATTAATGAAATATTGAGCATTTCCTAGTGATTTTGAGAGTATCTCTAAGTTTTACCGAATAACGGACAATTTCGCGCTCCCGAGTTACCTATTATTTAGAAGTTTTATTGTAAATTTATTTCAAGAAAAAATTATTAGAAAATATTTATTACTAAAAAATACATATATATTTATTTTGTTATGGACCACATTAATAATTATCTCACTTTCTCGATTTTGAATTAATATATCGTGTATGTTTTAAAAAAGCACTGTTATTTATTATTAAGATTGATTTAACAATCTTTTATCCAAATGTCAAAATAGCAATTTTTGAAAGGGAAATAAAGATGATACAACTTCGAATAACTTATTCATGGTAGAAACTGATACGTTTTGTATAAATACATCACGAATAATTTCGAAATTGTTAAAAGAGAGAAATCTCAAAGTATTCCAAATAAATGTATATAATACGTGGAGCTTTGCTTTTACAATAAC
This sequence comes from Maratus michaelseni, assembly GCA_963931845.1. Classification (NCBI taxonomy): domain Eukaryota; kingdom Metazoa; phylum Arthropoda; class Arachnida; order Araneae; family Salticidae; genus Maratus; species Maratus michaelseni. The sequence goes on from OZ007588.1 coordinate 327,812,595, forward strand.
ACCTGTATTCATTATAATAATATATATTGCTGAGACGTTACTTAAAATGTTTCATGAATCCTCTTGATAAAATATACTTCTGAGTATTTTCTTCTTATTTCCTTTGTTTTACTGCTTGAGCAACGAAATCATATATCATTTCTGTAACATGTGTGAATTTATGCTAGGGTGTTTTGACAGCATACAAACGAAATTCTGTGAACATAAATTGTAATTTACCTCGATTTTCTCAAGAGTACTCCATACTTGAAATCTGAAACAACTATTATTGCGTTCAAATTAAAAGGAATGTTTTTGCTGTGATTCTCTGTATGTGATATGTAAAATGCTTGATGTTTATTGTGTTCCTGAATTCAGTTATTTTTAACGGCTTTAATAATAATCACAAAGTAAAATATATAATGGATATCAGAAAATAAATAATAAAAATACACTTTTTAGCTCACAGGCTATCAAAGCCTGAGAGCTAATGTGCCCGCCCGTTCTGTATGTATGTACGTATGTATGTACGTAACGCGATAACTCGTGATAGAATTATCCGTTTTGCTTCAAATTTTGTTTACAGGTTCATTCTAATAAGGCGCTTCCCTGATTAGTTTTGGGAGTTCATTGCTTAAGTATAAAGGGGGGAAAGGGGGCTAACACCCTCTTAATTTAGATAAATGGGTTTTGCATGCAGAAGTATCCGTTTTTCTTCAAATTTGGTATATAGGTTCATTGTGATAAGGTGCTTCCCTGATTATTTTTGGGAGTTCATTAGTTAAGTATAAAGGGGGGAAACGGGGGGCTACCCCCCCTTAATTTAGATAAATGGGTTTTTCATGCAGAATTATCCGATTTTCTTTAAACTTTGTATATAGGCTCATTGTGATAAGGCACTTCCCTGATTAGTTTTGTGGGTTCATTGGATAAGTATAAAGGGGGGAAAGGGGGGCTAACTCCCCCTTAATTTATATAAATGGGTTTTTCATGCAGAAGTATCCGATTTTCTTCAAATTTTGTATATAGGCTCATTGTGATAAGGAACTTCCCTGATTAGTTTTGGGGGTTCATTGGATAAGTATAAATGGGGGAAACGGGTTGCTACCCCCCCCTTAATTTAGATAAATGGGTTTTTCATGCAGAATTATCCGATTTTCTTTAAACTTTGTATATAGGCTCATTGTGATAAGGCACTTCCCTAATTAGTTTTGAGTGTTCATTGGGTAAGTATAAAGGGGGGTAAACGGGGGGCTAATCCCCCTTAATTTAGATAAATGGGTTCTTCATGCAGAATTATCCAATTTTCTTCAAATTTTGTATATAGATTCATTGTGGTAAGGCGCTTGCCTGATTAGTTTTGGATTTTCATTCATTAAGTATAAAGGGGGGAACGGGGGGCTCACCTCCCTTAATTTAGATAAATGGGTTTTTCAAGGAAAATTATCCGATTTTTTTCAAATTTTGTGTATAAATTCATTGTGGTAAGGCGCTTGCCTGATTAGATTTTGGGGTTAAGTATAAAGGGTGGGAACCGGTGCTTATCCCCCCCCCTTAATATATTGTCGATTTCTTTATTTTTCGAGTGGCATTATTCTTTGAAAAAATAGCATAATATACAATTAGTGTGAATAGCCTGTGAGCTCAATGCCCTCAGTTTAACTGGGCAGTTTTCTTTATTTATTATTTCACACGTGAGGAGCGTCAGATCAATTTAATGTTTTCATTACTCAGCAACTACAAAGTTTTATCTGTATTTCCCTCGTATTTTCCTTTGCTTTTGACATGCAATACATTCTGTTGCAGAATTGAACGCATATATAATTTCCATAATCTATATAAAATTAAGCTAAACTGATATAAACGAAATGACACATAACCGAAATATTTCGAACACGAATTGCTTTTTAACTCGATTCCTGAAGACTTCAAACTATAAGCCAAACTAGTTTTCTAAAAGAACTATTATTCTATACGAATGTATCTCTGTATGTTCTTTTGCATGATGTAATACGTCAAATGTTTCAGTTTACACTACGAATACTTTTCTCAGCCTATTTCAATAAATGTATTTATTTTGCGTGGTGTCTGTAAAGATGATTTGTATGAATTTGAAAGTTTTTCTTGGAGCTATTTCCATTCGATATTCAGGGTATTCGAGAATTATTAGACACATCACGAAACTATATATATATAATGAAAAAAGAAACCAAATGTATTTACTAACCTACAATAGAAGTACAAAAGTTAATACATCTCGATGCGAGTTCCCTTGTTTACGCGTTGTATGTTACTCGCGCTGTATGTTAGGGATACTTCATTTCATTCCATGTATTTACAAGCATATGAGGAGCTGTGGATTGAATAGTAGGTGTGATACGCTAATCCAGTTTTTGCAACTTAGTACAAGGCGCCTGATACAAATAATCCTTCACATAGCCACATGTGGAAAATCCAACGGAATTTAATCTGGAAATCGGAAAGGCCAAGTAATCGGACCCCACGACCAATGCATCTCTTGGGGGAAATTCTACGAATAGCAATGTTGCGAAACAAGACTTTTAGCGACAAATTATTAATACCTGACGCAGAAATAAATACCGCTGACCATAGTCGTTAGTTTTCATAATTTTTTATATGTCCAATAATTTTCGGATACATTGTGTATGTGTATTCAATCATATATATTATTTCTGTTGTCAATATCCCTTTTTTAAGCAAATATAAAACGCAGAACGATGAATGAGATACCACATGAAAGAATTTTGAACAGGCTTCTGACATAGTACACTCACATTTCGTTAAATTACATTTTTTTGATCAAAAATTGCAGTTAATTAAAAATTAAATCAGTTTTGTTTTCATAAATGAAATGAAATGTTTTTCTCAACTCAGTGTTGCTGTATTTCTACTGTATTTATAAGAGTATAAATACACAATTATGTACACAATACTGTAAATACAACAGTATTATCACTGTATTTATAACAGTGTTGCCACAAAAATAAAATACCGCATTATATCTTGCTCAACAATGATTACAAAAAAAAAAAAATAGTACATTAAAGATAAAGTGGGACATTGTTGCTGCACTGGTTTATTTAATATTTATGATAAAAAAGCAAAATTTAAATTCAAATGCTAAATTTATTTTTTCTATCCCATGTTTTTTTTTTTTTTTTTTTTTTTTTTTTTACAGATGATGTCATCTTCTAATGCAGTTAAAATAAGATATATATATATATATATATATATATATATATATATTCGTTTTTCTATCTTCGATCAGTTTTTAGTGCAAATTCGACGGAATAAATTAGATGATATTTTGGCGTGACTACTGTTGTATGCAGATATTTTTAGTCCTTAAGTTTAATTTAGAAAATTAAACCTGTATCTAAAAAAATATTAGATATTGGTAAAAAATATTAAATGATCGAAATCTGTTTTATACTTGAATTATATTATTTTAAACTGTTACTAGATGGAGCCCGTCAAAACTTGACCGAAAAAAATACTATAACAATATCAGTAAAATAAGTTTCTTCATTACATAAGAAGGGGTGCGTAATGAAACAGTCTTTCAAATATTTTATTTTAAAAGTCCCCCCCCAAGTGAAATACAGTACTATTTCCGACGCAAATTCCAAATAAACAATCCGTAAACAACTGTTTAATGCAAATCAGTTTGACTTACCGCCATATTCCCCACGGCAAGAAAGAAAACTTCATGGACCTATGAAGTATCATACAAATAGTATATCCCTACATTCATCTCATATTCAGTAAATAAAAAAAACATAGTAAATAAAGCGCCCCCTCCCTGTGATAATGTCACCGAATGAGCTCTTATGCGCATGTGCATTGCATCTGCCCAAAGGCATCGTCGACATTCGACGTTAAAAAAAGTTTTAAAATGTTTAAATTAAAAGTTTTAAAATGCCCTCTTTAATCATTGTTCGTTTCAAATCCATATCTTCTAAAACGCATCCATCGTTTTAAGCTAATAAATTTTTATGTAAATATGAAGAACTTTTTTTTTTTTCAATAATAAATCAATCTGCAGATGAGGAAAAAAAATTTATGTTTTGAAGTGTAATTTATTTGTATGCTTTCTTTGGTCCCTTTACATAATCAGGATGATTATTCCTTTTCCATCACAGTCAGGGATCTTTTCCCACTTATACAGTTAAAAATCTAATGGATCTTTAAAAAACAATAAAATACTGTTCCTAGCATATTCTGATGCAACATATACATCAACGAATTCAACATATCAATTTTATGTTACTCATAAATATTTTTTTTGACAGATTTGTTTAGCTCCAAAATCTTATGGATAAGCAGATCTTATGATTTATCACGGTTTTTTTTATTATTATTATTATTTATTTCACTTTTCATGATGGTTAGGGAAATCTATTTTTCATTGTTGCAACTTTCCCAGGGGCTTTTTTACGTTATTAAAGCAAACTGATGGTCATTGTTGAGATATAATTGAAAAATATATGCTTGAAAATGATTTTAAGAGTCGTTAAATTAAGCGGCAGTTTTCAAATAAATTTCAATCGAAAGCTAATTTCTTTTCTAATTGATGATGTCAGAATTGAAATTGTAAAATGTATCAATATGTATTTGAAATATGTATTAATAATATGTATTTGTAGCATTTATAAGTGATGTAAGCGCGATGAAAGGTAAAGCGATAGCGCCGTTTGTTGTCACAACCGTTATGCATTTCTAAGAATTGCCAATGTGCTTTGTCTGGCGTCCAAAAGTAGACTACCGAAAGAGAAATTCACAGTGAAAAAATAGGACTTTGCCGCTAATAAGGAACGGTTAAATGAACTTATAATAAACCTACCGAAATAATTCCTATAAAATATTAGCCTTACATTGTTTATTATAGCTAAATGTACAATCATTATTTCAAGTTTTTTTTTCTACCATAACACTATTTTTAATAATATAAATTTTTCTGAAATCCTTTAATTTTGTGGATTTTTTATTTAAAAATGAAATCTTCTAACCTATAATTTTTTTTTAAAAAAAAGGTAATTGGTAACATGTAATCAAGGTATGCAATCAAGATGAAGCAACCAAAAAAGTCTCCAATTCTAATCTTTAAAATTAAAAATTGAAAAATCAGTTAAAATTACGTCATGTAGACAAAATCATATAAATTTTTAGTTTTAGTTTTATCAATGTTAAAATGCATTTCGAACTAAACATAACGTCATTTTCACCGGCGCAAACTTTGCACACGTACTTTGTATATGTTACTTTTATGCTTAAACACCATGTATACAAATAAATATATATTTTGTATTTAATTGTAATGAAAAAATGGCATCAACAAAGTTATAATGCATAATGATAAAATAAATCCAATGAACAATATTCCCGTGACGTCACAATAAATATAAACGTTTATTCGTTTATAAAACACGCGTATAAATATTTTTACTAAAATTTAACTTGCAAGTTAAAAAATTCGTCATAAAAGCCACGTGCTTTTAATATTTATTATTTATCTTTATCCTCGCAACCACGGAGTTTCTCGTTACTCTGTGCCTGGCAACAGTAGGCGTTATCAGATTGCCGACTTTATGACGTCATACGCAGAAGTAAAAGTTTAATTTAAAATTACGGCTAATTCATAAAATTTTCGAACAAACGAATGTACGATAACAAATCTGTGTCCAAATATATTTCATTTAACCCCTTTCCGGCGCGGAGTAAGTCTGTTTTTAAAATGATGAAATTATGGACTGACACCAGAATTTACCAAATAATTTATTAGAAAATAGAAACTTGTCTATTTTCCCGTACTTTATAAAAGGAAAAATTTAATTAAATATTCTTGGTGCCGTTTGTCAGTTTTGGAATTAAAATTAGGTGTCCTTTTTTGTGACCACCGCCCACTTAAGGGTTAAAAAAAGAATGATGTAATTTGATGCCGTAGTTTGTTCTCACGGATTGTCGAAAGAAAACGCTTAGCGTTTTAAATATATAGATAACAGTAAGAAAGTAATATAAATAACATACATTGTGAGTTAAATACTACATTTTTTTTCTTTTATTCTTTCACACGTCAAGGTTTAAAAGAGTTTTATATAAGGGATTTAAGAAATACATATATTAAACAAACTTTAACGGAGGTTACAGCAGACCCCAAGAAACAGGTTTTGTACAGAACAACAGTGCCAATATCGTTTGTTCAATCGAAAATACATGGTGTCTTACTAAAATTCAATCGTGTATTTTGTTTCTAACCTTAACAATAATAAAGATAACAATGATTTTTCGATAAACTGGCGTTGTATTGTATGCCATAACTTACGAAAGAGTTGGAATAACATAGCAATTTGGTTTCTTGCATCATATGTAAGTCACCAATATTCAGAAATATAGAACGTGATATTCATCATTGTTTACCCGTGAATAGTGGTCACTTTCATCAAAATTATTTTCCAAAAAATTATTGAATGCGATGCGTTAATAATTTTTCTTTTATGTAAAGACGGCCAGAGGGCGCGGTCCAATTTTGAGAATAAAGTTCCCCTTAAAAAATAATTAAGTATTTACAAGATATATGTAATGTTTTTAAAATATATAGACTGTTCCGGACCGATTAAGTTTTCACAATAAAGGACATTTTCTGTATCTGTATCTAGATATATTCCCATAACACTCTGTTGTTGCAATTACTGTATATAATATAGAGACAATACAATTTGGAATAAAAAATGCATTTATTAACCCTTTTTCTGCAAAAATTTTTAAAAATTTACTTCTACTAGTACATGGAAACCAACAAATAAAACCGTATTGTACAATAATTCCCAAATCCGTTTTAAACAAAATTATAATCTATTCACCATTTTTGCAATGAAAACATTTTTTTTCTTTTTGACGTGTTAAAGAAAGTTAAATTTGAATCAAATAATGTAACAGTCATAAGTATAATAATTTTTATGAAGTATTAAAAATGTTTTGATTTGTTTAAGGCAATTAGCAAAAGAATATTTTCTCCCGAAATAACGCGAAACTTTTATCATTTTTAAAGGTAAAAGCATGAAACTTGTAAATATGTTATTAAAGTGATCTGTAATTTGTCTTTTTTTTCATTTTCTAATAATTGAATTTCAATTTGAGTTATAAACGATTGTTTTCTCAGGACGGCAGTTTTTGTTTATTTCCTAGCGCTGCCGTGTCCATAAATTCAGTTTAAATCACCAAATTTGAAAACATTTTCTGAGAGATAATCGGCTTTTAACGGAGAACGTAAAAAAAGAGTTCAAGGACATAGCTTTTGAATAAAAGCACTTGCCAATTTGATACGTTTGCAAACAAAATGAATTATAAATGTATCAGAAAGTAGCCAGCTAGGATTTGAGAAAAGCATTAATTACGTATTTAAAGAATGCAACGGATTTCATAGAAAGCATCATTATTTAACTTTCTTCTCTGCGTGAAGAAGCATCCTTTTTTTAATTAATGTAACGCAAAAGTTACTCATCTACTTTCAAAAGTCAGAAAGTTTAAAACTTAGTCATTGTGTATTTTTAAAATATAATTAGATGTTGTTAAGATTTGTTATTTAAATATGTTGTTGTTTAAGAAAGTTCTGTTTTAAAACTTTGTTTCGAGTTATCTTAAAATGTAAATAAAAGGAATTTCTTGTTAAATTCTTTAATAATTTAACTCATTTAAAATCTCGTTTTTGGGAAAAGGATAATTAATCACATGACTGGGAAGGAAATAATATCTTTTAAATATAGTTGTTTTTAACGATTGGAACTTGCAAATATATTATAAATATGTCTTATCTTGTAATGATCAAGTTTTCTAATAAAAGTTTAAAATGTTGAAAGCACTTTAATTAGTTAAATTATTTTTGTATGCATAGGAGATGCACATACTTGTATATGATAGTTGAAATTCCTGAAATTGTGGTAATAGTTAATTATGCGTGATAATATTAATTATTTATAAAATTAAATTCATGTATAAGGTAAAGCTAGGAGAGTCTGCGCACAATTCAAAAGAATAACAATAAAAAATCTAAATATTAATTTTTTGCTAAACTATCCATGAATAATTTTTACTTCATTTGTTTTTTATACATTTCCATTGCTATTTTGTTGTTATGTTGCAATTTAATAGAACAGTTGTAATAAAACCAAGAAAGTTATTTTGCGCAATCTGTCCTTACAGGGTTGGTGAGATTGCGAACATGGTAGGAGAGATTGTTACTAATAATAACTACAATCAAATTGTTAACAAAAATAATTACACTTAAATGACATTGTTGTAAGGTTTTTGTAAACATATATTATTGTATTAAGAGAGAATATTTCAACATAATGAATAAAGAATCAGAAAAAGGAAATAATTTCAAAAACGATTAAACATTTTTAATTAAAGGAAAATAAAATTAAATAAACAGAAAAAGCAAGTCCAGATAAGATTACATAATAACACTTAGTTACTTGATAACACGTTTAACTTAAAATTAGTCCATTTTCATTTTTCATTTTTTATGCAAATTTACCAATAAGCTGCGTAATCACTCCTAGCATGGAAACTAATGGGAACAATGCGCCATCTCTCCTAAGAAGCAGATGCGCAAACTCTCCAATTTCGGTAGGAGAGTTTGCGCGGTCTTTTATTTAAACATGGTCGCTACTAAAACGATCCGTTGATGTTCACATTGTTAATCTATATTAGTAGCTTATGATAAATCGTTTAAGTTTAAAATCTTTTGTACTACTGACATTGTATAGAAATTCCGATGAATAGCTATGTTAATTCAAGCACTTACATTGGGAAAACAAAACAAAATAGCAATGCTTTATCTTAGACGCTCAAAACAATCAACGTGCACTTTCAAGTAGACACTCCACTACTGCTGTTGTATAACTACCTGAAGTCGCTGCGCGCTCACTCTACTCCTTCCCCCCGAACCTCTATGTGCGCAATCTCTCTGACCGCGCCATCTCTCCTGGCTTTACCTTAAATAAGTTCGTTTTACTACTCTGGAGAAGAAGCTTTGAAAGTTTATTCTTGCAACTTGCAAATCTCACCTTAATGTTTCAAATATTTTTGCAATCCACCTTATTATCTAGGTGAAGTACAGCGAACTTTTCACAGTCGCATGCCAATTGTTTTTTTGTTTTTTTTAAATTATATTTCACATTATTATGCCGTGCCAACAAAAAAACAAATTTCATGGCTCAAAAAATAATGAAACAAAATTGCTGGAAAATTTTTAGTTGGGATTTCAAAAATATGAGTAACATACATGAGCAACATAAATATTAAAATTATTTTTCAAAAATTATATTCAAAACCTTCTTTCAGGAAGGTTAACTTTGGCGCAAAGCATACACCCGAGAAAAGTAAAAAGTAATATTAATGTAAAAGTTATCAAAGCGTATATTTTTCAAAATGTTTTACTGAGTAAACAAAAAATATGTTTAATTTTGAAGACATTAGAAAAAAATGTATTTTAAAAGTCAATGCGATTTATGGCGTTGTTTTGAATTAACAAACAATATGTGACACGATTGAAACCGTTCTCTGCACAAAAAAACAAACATACTATATTTTTGTTATCTAAGTTGTTTATCTATATCTTAACTTTTAGCCTCACATCGTACTCTACATACACATACACGCACACACACACACACACACACAAAAAGATAAGAAAAACTACTATATTTTGCGTACAACTTATTTATCTATATCTTTTTTAAGATATTTTATTTTAAAGCTCTTATGTATTGTTTTTATTATATAATTGCAGCCTATAACAAAAAATATTCCCTATCGAGATATTTTCATTTTAGTGGGATAATTTGAGTATTTAATTGAATTTTATTTTTTAGAACCTAACATTATTTTATTAGAATTATTTAATTTATAACATTTGTTTATACCATGCATCTCATTCTTTCAGTATGAAAAGTTTTTAGATCACCAAGGTTATTGTATGTAAAACATTAGTTTAACTGATACATTTTAAGAAATCTATGGGTAGAAATGTCAACTTCGAAAGGACATTGTTACAAAACCCATCTGATTCACAGCTTTTAATTTCAGGTATGTTTGCATTACATTTTTTTTTTTTACAATTGTAAATTAATTGTAATTTTTAAAATGTTTGGTAGTTTGGGTATGCGGTCTAATTCGAGATACAAACTTATAAGTTAATCGATTACTTTTCATTCAGACATGCATCACACATATATAATGGAAAAAAATAGGTATATTGAGAATGTTATCAAAGTGGTTTAGCAGTGCCTGCGCAGATGGCGCTGTTGACTGCAACAGCGCCGTCTGCTTGATCACGGTCGAACTCTACCCAATGGTGTATCGGTGTCTTCCACGTTCGCGTTCACCTGCTGTGTCGTCTTTCCCCCATAGCCGTTCAACGCTTCGACCGTATGCAAAGCATGTTTTACATGTTTAATATTCAATAATGGCGTAATTTCACTGCTGAAAATTAATTGAAAAAATTTATTCAAAATATGATTTTGTAAGATTTAAAAGGTAGGAGCATGGGTTTTGTATACCCAAATTACACCAACAGATGATAGACATTTTAAAATATATTACAGATCGTTTTGTGACTTACTAACACATCACCCACAAACCACCAGTTTGCATCGAAACAGAGATTGGATACTATTTCTTTAGGAAAATTATTTTTTTTATGTTTATTCGCAAAAATGTTAGTTGAAGATAAATGAAAACTGGGGTATTTGAAAATTCATTGTCTTGCTATTGTATTTCTTAAATACGTGTTTAACAAAAAAACTCAAACATTCCGTATTTTTAACGGTAGGGAATATATGTATTTTTTATCTCATATATTTATATATATATTAATACTGATATTTTGACATTATCTTAGAAACACTGGATCCTTCTTATCTGTTTTGTTATTTTCAAATATTATAACAATTGGACCACATAATAAAATACAGATTTATTTTCCCTTTACACACATATATATGTAAATCTTAGTACCTTTTGCAAATTTATATGATATACTAAAAGTTATTCTGCTGGGAAAATAACATAGCATAACTTATCTCTTCTTATCACATTTATATTTTAATTATTTAATAACTTCCATTTATATGTTACATACGTTCATTTATTATGTACATTGTAGCCTATCGTAGACAGAAATCCAAAGAACTGTTATGTAAATAATACCGCAGCTATTGAAAATGTAGGAATCTCATTTCGACAATAGATTATTTTAATTAAGTTTTATTAACTACATCCATTTCATCCAATTCTTAATGCGTTTTAATCCACACTATAGTTGTTAGACGCTTTTAAAATTACTGTTACACAAAATGAATTCTTGTTTAATGTTAATCCAAGGCGTAAATTGATTTGCTTTTCTATTCAACATTTTTTAAAGAAATGGAAGAAAAAACTCAATACTATTAATCAACTGTGCTTTTTTTCTGGTGTTTAGTAATAAAACATATTATGATAATGCATCTATTTTAGGACAAATAATTTTATTTGATTCAATTTATATGCTCTTATGAGTGTTCGTAATAAAGAAATATTATTTTTCAGATTTAGTGTCTGAACTGTGGTGACAAGTGGGTGTAATGCTACGCTACCGTAGCACACTAGCAATATTTCCCAAAAGACTATCTAAAATACGGAAATAAAAAATTCACTCTTTAAAGCTTAATTTATCGTAATTACAGATTAATGTATTTAAAATATGGATAGCTCGAAATAAAAATGATAGATAAAAAATGTTTTATCTTAGCTCATACTTCCATTATGCTGAATATAAAAAAAAAAGAAACTTCAATGTTAAGCTAAAAAGTAATTCTCTTTAGCAACAATTTTTGGTGCTTTAAGAGGAAATGTGCTTCAAGGAGAAAGTAGGGGTCACTTCTCACTGAAAGTATAGATACGTATTTTTTTAAAAAAAATAAAAAATTTCACACTTCTATAAAAACTTGATAAAACCTTCTTTTTTTTAAATTTAAGAATAAAATGTGAATTAACTTTTGAGAAATCTTGTATAAATAAAAAGAATGTGAAATTTTTTACTCTGAATAAAAAATAATTGCATGTAACTTGGTAATTTGTTTTTAGTATATGTTTAAATGATTTTATAAAAGGATTTATAAAGTTTTAAGAAATCACATTTAGAATTGTTGTAAATATTTCTGACACATTTTAGAAGCGAATCAAAGCTTCATTTTACGTAAAGTTTTTTTTTTTTTTTTTTTTTTTTTTTTTTTTTTAATAATAACATGATTATATGTTTGGAGTGGGCTGAAACATTTAACGGTTGCTGTGTAAATTAGTAAAATTCACTCCTTCATCTTACAACAATTACAAGAAAAAATACTTTTATTTATATCAATGAATGAAGAAACTTTGAACATTTAAGAAAAAGAACAGAAATAATGTAAAGGCAGGAGCAATTAATTAGTGAGACAAAATATTACTGGGATATATTAATTTTTATTGTTATACCAAACAAAATTAACTACAGCTCACATTCAAAATATTAGAATAACTGAGAAAAAGTAATAAGAAATTTTTTTTTTCATTTATTTATTTTTGATACTAAGTAAATGCAATTAAATTTCTATAAATTAAATCTGGAATGTTTAGATAAAATTTTAACATTTACAAAATATAAAATACAGTACAATAAATTAGGTATACAGCTTTCTGAAACACAGCAAAATATTAGAATAAAATTTAGATTGGTTCAAAATATTAGAATATTTTATTTTACGCAACAATATTACCTTACGAATATGAAGTAAATGGTAGTTAATATTTTATAGCATCCCCTTTAGCATTCATAACAGCGTACAACCGATCTTGCATACTATATACAATGTGTTTACAAACATTTCCACCAATATTAGCCCAAATAGACTTTATACATGCCACTAACACAGTTTTACTTGAAGGAGGCTTTTCTGGGAGTTTTTTCTTCATAATACACCATAAGTTTTCGATGGGATTAAGGTCTGGTGAGTTTGGTGGCCAAGGAAGTACCTTATGTTGCGTTGGCGGAACCAATTCTTAGTTGACACCGATGTATGCGATGACGCTAAATTTTGCTGAAAGATGAAATCATCTTCAAATAAATCTTCTGCTGATGGAGTCATGTAATATTCCAAAATTTCTTGATATATCTTAGAGTTAACCTTTTTGTAGACGATGCATAACTTTCCAGGTCCTTCTACACTCATGCAACTCGAAACCATGACACTAGCAGCAAATTTTACGGAACGTTTAAGGCATTCTTTATCAAATGCTTCTTGCTTAATTCTCCTAACTCGAATGCCTTGATTACCATATGAAACACAAAACATACTTTCATCACTAAATAATATATTTTTCCAATCATCTTCGCTCCGTAAACGTCTTGATTTACACCAGTTCAATCTTATACGCTTTTGTTTTGTAGTCATGAGAGGTTTTGTTTTCGGTACACGAGATTCAAACTTAAATTTGTGGAGACATCTTAATGTTGTCGATGTATAAATTTTAACTCTTTCTTCTTTCCATTTTTGGTGCAATAATCGCACACTTTTAAAACGGGTTTTTTTAACTATACGCTTCAGTTTCCTCTCATCTCTAGCAGACGTTTTTGGTTTTCGGCAGGCCATTTTGGTGATTATTTTGAGATTTTCCATTTTTTGAATATTGTGTTTTTATTTTACTAACGCTTGATTGCGAACAATGTAAATAATTCGCTATATAACATTGATTTTTACCGTGCCGATACAAATCAACCATACGAAGTTTAATAGATTCAGGAATATCACTCACACCACCCATTTTAAGACGAAAAAACAAACAAACTGCAAAAAAATACTGATTTTAAATAAAATCGTCTGAATTTAATCAATGATGCCACCAGTTATTAATAGAAGATAATTAAAGGAGAATTAATGTGAAATATTCTAATATTTTGAACCACTTGAATAAATATTCTAATATTTTGACTTTTCCAAATATTTTTTTTTTGCAATTAATCTTCTCAAAAATGATAGAATTTTTAAGATAATAAATAAGTTTAATCAACAATAAGTTCTTAATAAAAATATCGTTTGCATATTTGCATTAAAAGACATTAAATTACCAAACGATATTTTCAATTTGTAAAAAAAAAGTAATTATTCTAATATTTTGAATATGAGCTGTATATCTGTGCGTTAATTTTTGATTCCGACAGTTTTTTTCTCTCACCGGTCAGCTACTGGAACCTCATCAATTACATATGCGCTCTATCCAATCTAGTTCCTGATTTTTATTAAGAACAATTGTAACGCATCAACAGCATCAATAACAGAAACTGTTAATAAATTTTTCTTATGTTTATAAAGTTTATGTTTTGTTTAGAAAATAATTTGCAGTTGCACAATAAATAAATAAAAACATTGGCATTCTAATAGTAATTATTATTATTATTGTTATTGTTTTTATTAATATAATAGAAGATTATATACAAAAACTTTACAATTGTAAGTGACTCACCTTTTTTTGCTGCGTGAAAGCTGTCGTCTTTTGGCACGTATTGTATGTCGTAAACGAGGGTTGAGTTTGCTAGTAAATCTTTATCCTTGTTAATTCGGTAAATAGAATACTTAAAGGCTAGTTCAGAGGGGCTACCTCTCTGATCTTCTGTGAATAAAGCACCTGGAAAGAAAAAAAATATATATATATGATCATTTAGAGAACCAGAAAATCATACAGTTTATCCGAAAATGGATTAAGATTTTAAACGTTCAATAAAATACTAAACAGCGACAGATAATGAAGTTATTCTTGCAACAGATTAAAGTCTGGTGTTTCTTTACAATGCTGCCTTGTTTTAGTTCCTAGTAACATTGACAGATGGCACTGTTCTGTATGAAACTAATTAATTAATGCCAATTAACCTATAAAAAGGGATCAGAATTAACTCATTCACCGCCAAAACTATAAAGTCTTAACATTTTAAATGAAGTTTTTTGCCACTCGAAATTACGAAAGGTAATTTTCGCTTTAATTAATCTCAATGTTTCTGCAAAAGCAATTTCTTAATTCTAAAATAGTGGTAGCCTGGTAATTGCAAGTTAAAGGTAATGAAGTTATTCCTTCAGGAGACTACAATGTAATTTCTGGAATATTTTTACAACGCTTCCTCGTTTTAGTTCTTAATATCATTGATAGATGGTGCTGCGCTGTTTGAAAGTGTTAAAACTCTCAACTAACCTATAAAAATGGATCAGAGTTAATCCATTCCCCGCCAAAAACTTTGAGGTAGGTGACTTAAAACTTTTTCCTGAACGCCATTTGCCACCACAAATTTCGAAAGGTAATCTGAGATTTATTTAATATCAATGTTTCTGCCGAGGTACATTTTTTATTTATAAAATTATGGTAGTTGCAAAACGAAGATAATGATGTCATTCTTGAAGGAAGTCAATGATGAAAATTTTGTCAATGGTGAAAATCAAGTCTTGATGTCATTCTTGAAGGAGTAAAGTCTGGAATATTTTGCAGTTTATTTAGGAATGTGCATTTATTTAGACCGTTGCGTCAGCGGGTAAAGATTTAAGTCAGATTTTATCCTTAATGCTTTTTAAATGTTCAACCTCCAAAAAAATCTGTTATTAGAAATTGTAAGGTTATTTAGAGCCTTGTTTAAGTTTTGGGCAGTGCACCGACACATATTTGTAACTGAGCAAGAATGCCTACTACAAAAAGTCCTGATTTCTCACATTACTCTTCTGCAAAAATAAATTCAATATCTGTTACCGTTTGCTTGGTATAACATTATAACAACCTTCAGTCCTTTTTAGGACGTCCTGTATTTATAAAATTAATAATTTTGTGTATACAGTGGGTATTCAATAAAGAGAGAAATATTTTTCAATATTAATAAATATAATATTTATTATCATTGAAGTTTATAGGATTTTTAATAAATTTAGAAAAATCGGCATTTATTTGAGACGATTCATAGAACAGAAGAAACTAAAGTAGGATGCATAAACATTGAAAAAATTTCAACAAATTCATCTTCGTTCATGCATGATCATTATTTAAACTTTAAAAAATGCGATCTCAATTAAAAGTAATTAATAAAATTGTACTAATTAAGTTTAAATAATTATTGACAGAATGGATTACATTCTATAAATTACAGAATTATTTCTCCTATTTTATCCAAGTTTTATTCAAGAAAAAAGAAATTCCTGAAAAAAGAAATGAAAAAGATTAAAAAAAAAGTAAATAATAATAATCTTAGTATGCGTTTGTATAACACTAAAATTTTGAAATTATTTAAAAAATATATCTCCTGAAATTACTCTGTATATATCAATGCAGACAGCAAATATTAGAAATAAATAAAATACGCTAAATGTGTGTGAAAAAGACGATCTCAAGACATAACTCTATTACTAAAATAAAAAATAAAAAAATTGTTTGCAATAAAGTTAATTGTTTAAGATATTCTACTCTTCTTTTTTAATTTATTTTCCTTCAGGGACTCTCTGCATATACTATTCTTCATTAAATTTCAAAATGTCAATACATGACGATTATATCATTATTCGATTTTGTATGCGTCATTTACCCTAAAAATGAAATTGTACTAATGTTCTCTGAAAAGACAGTCAAATGTGAACTTTTTTATTTCTTTTTTTTATTTTTATTTTTATTTATTTATTTATTTATTTATTTATTTATTTATGTATTATTTATTATTTTTTTGAGGGAGGATTTCGTGAATATTGTGATAGGTAATTTAAAATTTGATTATAAGTTATAAGGATAAAACCATTTTACTTACCCATCATACATAGTAAAGGGCAACTCTTGTAATCGTTTTAAAAATCGATTTTTTTGACGGATTTACACATTTCAGAGCCTGGAGATTCCGCGCGAAAAACATATATATATATATATATATATATATATATATATATATATATATTTTAATTGCCTTCCGTCTGTCTGTGTGCATATAGATGCTCTATATCCCGAATAAAGTGAGATAGAGACTTGAAATTTGGTATGTACTTAGTATGTAATAATGGGAAGAAGTCTATTGAATTTCAGTAACCTCGATTATCCGGAACAATTTTTTTTCGGACTCTCGAAATATTCGTTCTGATAAAAGGTATATAAAAATTTTCGAAATAGTTTATTTTTAAGAATGAATATAAAAGACAATATAAAAACACAAATTTCGCATAAATAATGAAGTCCATCGGATAATTAGTTGCCGAGATATTTTTAATCCTATTTACCACACTCTTCAGTTTTTCATGACACTGTATTTCAGTCAAATTGAAATTCAAAGATATATTTTAAGAGGAAATGAGACGCTTAATCCAATGAAGTAAACTGTTAGTTAATATGATTAACATTTTTGGAGTTATGAGGATATTTCTCTAACGCAATTCAGTAATAGAGCATTTAAAGTTGATGATGTCATCAAGCCGCGATTTTATTCAAATTGCACTGCATTTTATAAATAGTTCACACATGTTTTATTTTCATATTTTATATTATGCATGTCCATGATTGAAAGTATTAAAGTGGCCCCTAACGACTAGTTTTAATCGTGAGAAAAGTTGCCTACCAGGAAATTGCTTAATATACCGTTATTTGCTAACACACAGCGCACTTTAATTGGCAGGAAACTGATTTTCAATCTTTAATGTACAAATTTACGAATACTTAACAATGTTGTTTTTATATATTTGATGTTTTTTATCTTTGCAAATGAAAAATAGAAATGGGAAGACAATTTTAATTTGTGCTTTATTTCTGTACAATGGATATTTGTTTCTTAATTTGTCCGTGTCAGTGGCATTAAACATATATTTACACAAACCGCCAGACTCTATACATAGGTTACGTTTATACATACACTGTAAAAAACGACAATTGTTTATTAATCAACGGAAATATAATATAACCACGAACGAAACTATACAATAACACGAACAAAACTATACACGAACTATACACGAACGAAACTATACAATTCGGAGTTACCCATGATTCCGAAAAAGCGGTCTTTATCTTTAGAAAGTCCAGAAACCAGTATATTTTCAAGATTTAAAAATTAAATCCGGAATAAGGGTTTTTGAGATGCCAGCGATTCTCAATTAAACATTTTCAGCTGCGTAACTGAATTTATACATGCATGAGTATAACAAAATTGTATTATTATTAAAGTAAATCCTAATGCTGTTAATTTATCAAGATTGTCATAAACATGTTTGTTGAACATGACAATGTTTACTTCAGAATCCATAGCATCCGAAACTAGTCGTTGGGGGCCACCTTAATACTTACCCATCATGGATATGCATAATGTAAAATATTAAAATAAAAATGTGTAAACTACTTATAAAATGCATTGCAATTCAAATAAAATCGTGGCTTGATGACGTCATAAACTTTAAAGGCTCGATTACTAAATTGCTTGAAAGAGGTTTTTCCTTATAACTCCAAAAATAATAATCCTATTAACTAGCGGTTTATTGCATCTGATTAAGCGTCAAATTTCCAATTAAAATATATCTTTAAAGTGAAATTTGAATGAAATACAGTGTCATGAAAAATCGAAGAGTGTGGGAAATAGGATTCCAAATATCTCGGCAACTCATTATCCGATCGACTTCCTGCTTAATTGAAAATTTATGTTTTTTTATTGTATTTTATATTCATTTCTAAAAATAAACAATTTCGAAAATTTTTATATACCTTTTATCAGAACGAATATTTCGAGAGTCCGAAAAAAATAGTTCCGGTTAATCGAGGTTATTGAAATGAAATAGGCTTCTTCCCATTATTACATACTAAGTACATACCAAATTGCAAGTCTCTATCTCAATTTTTTCGGGAGATAGAGCGTTTACAGACACACAGACACACAGACACACGGCAAATTTTTTTTTCTAAAAATATGTTTTTCGGAATCTCCAGTGTCTGAAACGTGTAAATCCGTTAAAAAAAAATTTTTCGATTTTCAAAACGATTACAAGACTTACCCTATACTACGTATGATGGGTAAGTAAAAGCTATATTCCGCGTTCAGAAAACCGATTAATACACTATAAAAACTAGTCGAAAACGCTTCCTAAAATCTGTAGCAGCAAATGTAACTTGTTTATATACATATATATATATATATATATGAATCTTTAAATTTCAAAATTATATTGGTTTCTGCAGTTTTTAAAGATCAAGAAAGCTTTCCGGAATTGGTGGTAACTCGAAAGAGGTTATTGTTTATTTTCATTCGTGGTTATAATATATTTTCCTAGATTAAGAAACATCTGTCTTTTTTTTTTACAGTTTATACAGATATCTATATTTTAAGCTATATACATGAAAGGCAATAAATAATAAGTCCCATTTTAAATTAACGTCTCAACTAAATCGCAATTTTCTATCTTTATAGTACTTAATAAAATAGTTACCACCTTTTTACGATCATATTACTTATAGAAGTAAAATATTCGCAAAACGTATCACTTCAGTAACAATGTTAGTTTATATACACTGCAAAAAAAGTGCTGATATTAGAGTGTAATACTAGCATCCCAGCTGTCAGTATTATACCGTAAAATTAATAGTAATAAACAGTAAAATAAGAAATAATACGCAGCCGTGCATGCGCAGTAGCATATTATTGCTTATTTTACTGTTTATTACTGTTAATTTTACGGTATAATACTGGCAGCTGGGGGGTGCTAGTATTATACTGTAAAATCAACACTTTTTTTTTCGCAGTGTACAAATTGCTTATTTTGGAAGCAAATATGTTTAGATTTGCCTATTTATTTGTTTAACTCAAGTAACTATTAAATATAATATGGATGGCTATCTTAAATAAAAAAAAAGTGTAAGAAGAAAATCTCTTACTAAAGATCCAAAGAAAACAAACATAACACAAAAGTAGTAGTATTGATTGGAATTAAACAGCATTTTTAATTGGTTGTGTTTACTTCGCATAGCATTTCAGAGACATATTTCCTTCTCCGTTGTTCTCGAAGATGATTACTGTGCTAAATTCTTTATCCGCTGCAGTTTTGAGGCTTCAATATAGAAATCCAATCAAGGTATTTGGAATCCTTATCAAAGAGATATTCTTTCCCTTTGAGATTTCTCAGTTAAAATTATCGGAATAAGATCGAATAATTGAATGGTAGCGGTAACTAATCTAGGAATAAGTATTTTAGAAAACAATGAAATTGATTGGAGAACATTTTAGAGTAATTTTTAAGTTTATCCAATATAGTTCAATTTCTCTGTTAAAGAGCATTAAATAATATCTAATAATTGTATTTTAGTAATACTTACATTAAAATGAGAATTTATCGAGTAAATTCTCATGAATTATTTCTAATTTCTTAGGAGGAATGTATTTAATAGGAATAGGCTAGTTTTGGATCATATTGTCACGATGCAGCACATTTACGAAGGATTTTTTTTAATTATATGGATAGAAACAAACAATTGTATGGTAGTGGTATATAAATTACAAATAAATACTTTTGAGTTCATAAGATTTATTGGGGAATGCTCTGTAAGCATTTTAGAATAGTTTATTAATGCATTCGCTATAAATGGTATTGATCTTTTAAATTATATAAAATCAGATTGATTATGAATATTGCAGCAGTATACTTTCTTTTCTTTCTGCATTTTAAAATCACAATCGTCGAGACACGGACAGATTTATGAAAACAACAAAAAAATACTTTTAGGTAATCAGTGCATTCTTCTCGTGAATGGTTTTTGTTGTTAAAAATATGAAAAATTGTACTTTTTCAAAAAAAAAAAAATCTGTATGTTGTTTTTATATTTTTATACAGTTTTAAATTTCTGACACGTAGATCCTGACACCTGTATCCTAGATGGAAATACAAAACATACCCACTACTAAACGGTACTTTTAAGCTCTCAACGAACCTTTCATAAAAAAATATATATATGAATGTTTACTATTTAAATATATATATTATCTAAAGGTCATTTTCATATTTTCCCTTCTTTATGCAATTTAAAATTGCTGTCTGCGTGGCCCGGTTTGGAAAAAAAACTAGTCGTTGGGGGCCACCGTAATACTTACCCATCATGGATATGCATAATGTAAAATATTAAAATAAAAATGTGTAAACTACTTATAAAATGCATTGCAATTCAAATAAAATCGTGGCTTGATGACGTCACAAACTTTAAAGGCTCGATTACTGAATTGCTTGAAAAAGGTTTTTCCTTATAACTCCAAAAATAATAATCCTATTAACTAGCGGTTTATTGCATCTGATTAAGCGTCAAATTTCCAATTAAAATATATCTTTGAAGTGAAATTAGGATGAAATACAGGGTCAGGAAAAATCGAAGAGTGTGGAAAATAGGATTCCAAATATCTCGGCAACTAATTATCCGATCGACTTCGTGCTTTATTCAAAATTTATGTTTTTTTATTGTCTTTTATATTCATTTCTTAAAATAAACACTTTCGAAAATTTTTATATACCTTTCATCAGAACGAATATTTCGAGAGTCCGAAAAAAATTGTTCCGGTTAATCGAGGTTATTGAAATGAAATAGGCTTCTTCCCATTATTACATACTAAGAACATACCAAATTGCAAGTCTCTATCTCAATTGTTTCGGGAGATAGAGCGTTTACTGACTCACAGACACACACACACAGAGACACACAGACACACAGACGGACGGAAAATTTTTTTTTCTAAAAATATGTTTCTCGGAATCTCCAGTGTCTGAAACGTGTAAATCCGTCAAAAAAAATTTTTCGATTTTCAAAACGATTACAAGACTTACCCTATACTACGTATGATGGGTAAGTAATAGATAGCTGTTACATTTGTGACCTTATTGGTACTGTCTTTCTTTTTATTTATTTAATTTTTTTCTCTCAACAAAATATAAATATTTACTATTTCAAAAAAAAAAAAAAAAAAAAAAAAAAAAAAAAAGTTGAAGATGGTTTTCGAAGCGGTTGGCTATTTTATTTTATTTTCTTTATATATATATATATATATAACGGAGGAAGTAAAAGGCGATTTAAATTTACGTATGCGTTTATATTATTACTTGAATTTCTGTGTTGCGGGCCGCATACTTGTCTCATTAGACTTTTATTTTTCCACCTTTATCTGTCAGGCACGATGCCTAGCTTAACGGGTCGTGCGCACGGCCGTGGGGCGATATTCGTCTGATGCAGCTTTTTGTAGACATTACTGCAGCACTTTTTAGTGATTTGCTTTAATGTTTAGCATTTACCGTTTCTCATATGTTATTTATCTTTGTTTATTTTCTCTCATTAGACTTGGTATCAGGGATCAGGTCCGGGATTATTTTTCTCGGCAGGCACAGACCCTACCAGGACCGGAATGATATTTTTTTATTCACATTGTTTATTTTATTATCATTGTTTATTTTATTCTAATTATTTATTTTTTATTCTCATTAGACTTGGGCTGGATCAAGGGCTGCGTTTAATTTTTCTCTTGGTAGACTTGAACGTGACCGGACCCATTACAACACATGGAGTGATTTCTAGTAAATTATGAAATGAGAAAGTTATGTTAACTATATGTTTTTTAAATTTGCAAAGTTTTTTTTTTGAAAAATAGCAAGGTTCTATGTAGAAAAAAATATTCATAGTAACCTATGAAGTAATACTATGAAGTTATACTATAAAGTAATATTATGTACAAAAAAAAAGAAAAAAAAAGAAGAAGAAGGAGAAACATGCGTGTTATGTAAGATTATGAAAACATAACTCATGCGAATCTGTTATACTAGAAAATGAAAAGGAAATAGATTTTTTTAATAGGACAACTAAATGTAAATTTTTAATAGTAACAACTAAAGATAATAAAGAATGAATATCTGACAATAATAAAGTATTAAGTAAGATTAATAATGTTTAAAAAAGAAAAGTAGCGATTGGTACAACAGTGGAATTTTCATATGTTTGAAACAATAACTAATTAAAGAAAAATGTTATCTCAGTGTGGTCATCTAACACGAAAGGTCTCTTTAAGTTTTGAAAAAAAAAAGAACAAAATATTGAAACATACTGAATAAGTTACAGATGTTTGCAATATAACAACAATTATTGTAATAATTTTCTTTGTGCAAATACAGGTTGTTCCAAAAGAAAGGCCGGACCTTTAATAATCACTAACTGTCATAAATATAAAGGTACAAGTCGGTTAAAAAGATGTGAAATGTATGTATGATACTACTGTCCATTGACAAAATTTTGCATACGTTAATTTTAAAATGTGTTTAATATTTTGTTCATAGATGGTGATGCTCTGTCTCAAACTATCTGAATAATTAAATTAATGTGTAGAAATGGACCAGAGTCCACTTGGGCTTAGTCTTTACTCTATGTAGTTGTTAAAACGTAAATAAAGCACTACATTCTTAAGTTTTAAGTTTTATTTTAGCATTCCTCCGGGTTGGGACGCGATAATACTTTCTATTAAATAAATTAAAAAAATATTAATTTATAGTGCTCAAAAATTATAGATTTACCTATATGTACGTCACTTATTTAAGCTATATTTTTATTATAGTTAAAGATTTATTAAATTTTAACGTTCGGATATATTTTATGGGATATTATGTAGTGATTACAAATTTAAACAGAAGCAATTATTGGATAAAAAGTTGACTACAAATATGAATGGTGATGATGATTTTTGAGATATTGTTCTCATAAAATTATTTCATTAATTTACCTCTAAAATAAAATGCTATTATACATTTTCAATGTTAGAAAAAAAATCTGAAAATACTACAATTTTCCAACATTTAAACAGCAAATGACTTCGGGTTATATGTATTCTCGTTTTTTGAAAATGAACTTGCTGTTAATCATCTAACAAATATTAAAAAAGCAAAATCAATTAAACAGATTTTTCATAAAAAAGTACATTGCAACTATATTTAATTTGTGGTTAATTATAATATATATATACATATATATAAACCAACTTATACCCATTACATTAAATTCTGTTTTCCGTTTAGCGAAATAATTTTTTTTTTCTACGCCTTTTTAATCAATCTTTAAAATATTCCTAAAAGCGTTTATCTATAAAATTTCGGCTAACGAGAAAATCATCATACAAGGTTTTACTTTTAATTTTCACTGGTACGATATCGTAAGGATTCTTTAAATGACCCATTATTTCACAACTAATTTCCACGACACCCTAAGATACTGGATATGGTGCACTAAAAGAGATAAGAGCTCAAAACAGGAATTTTAATTATGTACAGCTAAAAGTGCTCTCATGTTCTCTTATCTAAGCCACGATAATTTTGCTAATTTAAATAAAAAAATATTTTAATAACTACTAGCTTGAATTTGCTTTACTTCTGAAGAGTTAGGGTCATTTTTTGTCATGGTAATTTTCTTTATTAATACTAAAAGATGAGGTATAAAGACAGCAAAGAAATAGTTCCTTACTGAGCAACTTTTATACATCACTATTTTTTGACATTGAAAAAAAATGGATTTGGTTTAAATGTCTCATATTATATTTTATAACAAAGAAAAAAAAAACCTGCAAATCTAATGTCACAACTAACCAATATTGTACAGCATGATATTGACAGTTATATTGACAGCTTTTAATTATCACAATCAAAAAGGGTGCTGAAAAAAGGTATCGCAATCTTTTGCTATTTCTTCAGCTATTAACTTCTGACATGCTGCTAATACGAATATATCGCTATTATTAAATTTCATCATAGAAACTCGACAGAGTTTCTCGCCAAGCATAAGAAACAGCAATGCATTGAACCGTAAATGAAAGGAATTTCCGACAATGGATGCCAAACGATTTTACAAAAAATTTTTAGCACTCTGTCTAGCTTATATTTTGCGGACGGGACAAAACGGGTTTTTGACACATCTATATCTCGCGTTCTATTTGTGTTAGAAACAAAATTCTTCATTCTATGGAATGGGGCCTGTGAAGGAACTAATAATTCAAAAGTAAAGCAAAATCCGACGAATAGGTTTTCAGTAAATGCGATTTTAAAAGTGCTGTTTTTTGCACTTTTTAAATCTTGTTCAGACCAAAAACTGTTGACAGGGCTACAACAATGTGTAATTATCTGATTTTTACGCGGTTTACGTTATTTGAATAGTTTTTATGAGTAGTTCGGACCTTTGTAAGTTTCATGTAAAAATATTAATTAGTTTTTGATTTATATCAATTTAAAATTATTGATTCCAATACTTAAAATAGAGCAAAAAATCTGTTGACAGGGCTACAGCAATGTGTAATTATCGGATTTTTAAGCGGTTTACGTTATTTGAATCTTTTTTATGAGTAGTTCGGACCTTTGTAAGTTTCATGTAAAAATATGAATTAGTTTTTGATTTATCAGTTTAAAGTTATTGATTCCTATACTTAACATAGAGCAAAAAACTGTTGTCAAGGCTACAGCAATGTGTAACAATCGGATTTTTACGCAGTTTTGCGTTATTTGGATCGTTTTTATGAGTAGTTCAAACCTTTGTAAGTTTCATGTAAAATTATTAATTAGTTTTTGATTTATATCCGTTTAAATTTATTGATTCCTATACTTAACATAGAGCAAAATAAATAATAAATGACCCAACTCTTTTAGGAATGGTCGTATACACATGATATTAAGATATGTTATTACACTCGACCCAAGTAAGCTTCCTATTATAAAAAATCGTAACATTTAAGGTTCGTTTACAGGGTCTCACAAAAGATCTTTTGATAGAGATCTAAAGAGTTGTGTAATTATCCGATTTTTACGCGGTTTGCAGCATTTGAATTGTTTTTATGAGTAGTTCAAATGTTTAATATTTCGTGTAAAAATATTAATTAGTTTTTTATGTATACCACTTTAAAGTGATTTATTCCTATACTTAAGATGAAGAAAAAAAATATTAAATGGTCTAACTCTTTTCAAAAAAGAACGTATGCGCATGATGTTAAAATATGTTACTACGAACGACCTAATTTAGCTTCCTATTGTAAAACAGAATTGTAGAATTTACTGATCGTTTACAGGGTAACTCAAAAGATTTTTAATAAGACTAAAAAGTTGTGTAATTAGCGAATTTTTACGTTGAAGTACATGATTCCTGTACATTTAACACATTGGATTAACACAGAGGAAAAACAATAGTAAATTGCATAACTTTTGTCAAATTGGCTATATACACAAGATATATAAATATGTTACTACATCCTCTCTATTGTAAAGCGGCATTGAAGCATATACGTTTCGTTTACAGAGTCTCTTAGAAGATCTTGATTACATTACATCCGATGTATATTTACTGAGTGAGATGTATTTTAATGATTTTACACTGTTTCAATCTCTGTAAGGTTTCATTATCTTGCTTTAAAATTTAATATAAGATCATTTTGTCCGTCTGAAATCTCGTCGATGTTAAGCTCTAAAACTATTAAAATATAGTATTTTCATCGATTAAAAAAACTGTGTTTATTTATAAATATATAATTCTAGCGTATCAGGAATTGATTGAAATAGCGATTATAAAATTCCAACTTTACGTTCATGCGCTGAGTAATAGAATGTAAAAATGTTGCTACCCCAAGATTACAAGTTTTGCGTTTAAATATTTGCCGTTCATCGAATCTCCTGCTATGGCGAACTTAAAATGCTAAATTTCGTATACAATAGGTGATCGGCAACGAACTGTTCGGTTTACGAACCAATCAGTTAACGAACACTCTAGCGTGAGATTTTTATGTTCGGAGAACGAACACCTCACGAAACAAAGCCATGATGAAGCAATGCCGTGTTTCATATTTGCCGAGCTATACTTATTGCCTCTATTGTCAACTTTGAGAACATTTTAACAGTTGCATACATATTTCCTAATTAATTCATGGACTGCCGGAAATTGGGGACCTATATTTTAGGATCACCGAATTGGAATGAACAGACTATATGAACAGAAATCACTTTAATAGTTTTTATACTTTTGTAAACGTTGCGAATTTTATATTTTTCAAATTCTCGAAACGTTGAGTTAAAAAACTTAAACAAATAAAAAAATTCTAAGATGCTCAGTAATTTTCAAAAATAATATATTTAATATGTTAGTATAAAAATCCCTGTAAATTTTTACAATAATAGAAATAGGTTCGTAGAAAAAAAATATTGATTATTCTCGGTAAAGTATGCTCCATAAACTTATCGTTGTAGTTGACCGAAGAAAAGTGCTTCTTATTTTTCCACATTTTTCTGAAACTGTAGTATTTTAATTAGTTTGTAAACTACTGTAAAATTGTCTTTTTTTTTGTTTTTGAATGTGTATAAACGAAAGAGTGATAGAAACAAAAGAAAAAGGAAAATAAATATGTCATAAATAATCAATGAATACAATGTAAGGAAATTAATATAAAAGTTTCCCCTTTGTTATGGTAGCGACATGTACATTGGAATAAGTCATTCAATAAATTGTATAATTCTGATGTATAATTCTGTTTATAGCATCACTATTATTTTTTTTGCCCCTTTCATCTTTTCTTTTCTGAATAAAAATGGAATCCGTATAATTGAAATTAAATACCTTTCAAAAAGGAGTGATATCTCATCAAAAACAACTCGTTGTAAATGATCCCGCCAAGCCACAAACCTAAAACGTCAGTCACAAAAAAAAGTGATATCACATAAAAAAACAAGCGATATAGAAGTGCATACTCCGAGTCCCGTGTAAAAATCTATCACCACTCATAATGTTTTCAAAGGACTCGGAGTGAAGTACAGTATGTGAAAACTGCTTGGCGACCTGCAGGCTTTTATAATGTTTGCGCTTCCTGCTATTACATATGGCTATATTATTTTTATTTTATTTTATTTTATTTTATTTTATTTTATTTTATTTTATTTATTTATTTATTTATTTATTTTGCTCCCATAAAATTGTAAAAGTTTAAGCTTCTGTGTTTTCATGTCCTTTCTTATTTATGAGCTTGAAAAATCAATTTGTTGATTTTATTTACCATTATTTAAACTAAAAACACCACTCTTACGAAGATGATTTTTTAAGTAAACGTATAAAGATTTTAAGTTTGTAATATATATATATATATATATATATATATATATATATATATATATATATATATATAAACCTTATAATAAACGTTAACTAAATTGAGATATATTGCAGTAATTCCAGCGTAAGGGAATGGCATAGATGTGGGGGAAAATCTGTTCTGTCAGTTCTTTCGCATACAAAAATATTTATAAAAGTGGTATAACAAAAATATAAAATTTATTTTTCGATTTTCAAAATTGATATACTACATATATTATAAAAGCCTGCAGGTCGCCAAGCAGTTTTCACATACTGTACCTCACTCCGAGTCCTTTGGAAACATTATGAGTGGTGATAGATTTTTACACGGGACTCGGAGTATGCACTTCCATATCGTTTCTTTTTATGTGATATCACTTCTTTTTGTGACTGACGTTTTAGGTTTGTGGCTTGGCGGGATCATTTACAACGAGTTGTTTTTGATGAGATAATAAATTTCTTAACGTCATATTGACGAACGCAACACCTGACCAATAAATTTCATCTCTACTGCAATTTTTATAACTTCTACCCATCGTGCGATTTCGGATGGTAATGAAATATCGTAACTGACCAATTCAAACTTCAATAAGGCCATTTTTATTCGAAGTTAATACAGATCACAAAAGTTAAAATGTGTATAAAAATTTGTGTTCCCATCTAAGCGTATTTTCTTTTCTTTTTACCGCAGACCAGACACCTACTGGCTGGATGGAGTGCCTAGCTTAACGGCTTGGAACCTGGCCGTGGTGCGAAATTCGCCTTATCACCGCATTCACTTGATTATGATGCCAGGCAGCAGGGCAAACTTCGTCTGATCGCCGTTTGGCGGAGATCTACAGGAGTAGCACCGCTATCGTAATGGGAGCAGCTCAATTTTAGGACTTTGTTTTATCTTATATGTTTGTCAGATTTCTATTTTTTTTTTTTTTTTTTAGTTTGTTGATGTGGAACTGCGCAGCGCAGTAAAACATCACCATACAATGAGAAAACTAGGGCCACATGGTTTTGGAGCGGAATTGTCGTTGCTGACTTATCTAAAAGAGTAGAGATTTGGATGGGGGGGGGGGTATGCAGTGACAAGGTAAATTGCACCAAGTAAGTTAATTTTAGGCTGAGATAGAAGACATGCAATTGACATGGCAGTTGTTGATGAGACCCCGCCGCCTTTCTACCATAACTCGCCGAATAGTACATAATTTAGACTATGTTTTCAAACGACACATTATCAAAATTATATATCTCTAGAAAAAAAAAAAAAAATATATATATATATATATATATATATATATATATTGTAAACGCTAAATTAACGGGCTCGTTCGGAAATGCACTTGAAAATGTTTCAAATGTCCGGATAATTGATTGCGACAAAATCTACATCTGATGAGGGGTGATTGATGAAAAACGGAAGCAGGAAAATAATTTTTTGCCTATTTTCTTATCGATATCTGTCAAGGAATTCTAATTTTATTATTTTAAAATTTACATTTCATAAAATTATTTTTGACAAATAAAAAATAAAATAAAAGTTAAAATATTTTTTTTGTTTGAACATAGTTTCTAAGTTTATTTCTTAATATTGGGGCTAGAGAAAATGCCGTTTATGCTCCTTTCTTAGATCAATTTTAGTAGAAAACAAATACAGATAAAAAAACTTAGTCGCCAGTGGTTTCATGGTGACCGCCTTTGCCAATCCCTGGTGTTGAAGACACCGTGAAAAAATATCATATTAGTTTTTCTAGCTACAGGTGCATTATATAATCTTTCTGAATATTTTTGTTAGAATATTATCAATTAATGTAAATCTTTTATATATTAAAAAAGCAAATAGTAAATGTATTCAAAAAAATTATTTTTTGAGAATTTCTAACTAATTATATTTTATAATTCTAATGACTTTAACAGATATAATAAAACAAATATAATAAAATAAGGTTGTTTTTGGTGTTCAAATAAATTTTTGAGTATTCATCTTAAAAGCGCATATATAAATTATAAACAAAAAAGAAAAATCACGCGTTAAGTGTAGATTATGAAGCACTTTCCAACATAATCAGAAAACTGTAAAATATTTTCATAGATTAGTAAGATGAAACATAATGTCTAAGTAAACAATTTGGGAAACGCATAACGCATTTGAAAACTAAATTTCAGCAATTACCATTAATAGTCAAAACAACATTCGAATTTTTTTTGTGCAGCGCTAATATACATGATCAATAGATTTGTGCATAAACTAAATAGTATGCTAACATGCAATTCACTTTCGAAACGCATAGCACAGCTGAAAATTCCTATTCGCACATTTCGTCAGTGAACGGCAATATATTTGATATCTTTTGTACAGCCCTGTATATGATCTATAGAAATTATATACACCATATAATATGCAAAAAATTATTTATATTTAAAAACACTTACCACTAATGAAAACAAATTTCCCCAAGCTACTCTCATGCTTTTAAGTTACGCATTTAAGCTCTTGTGTGCATTTAGTATTTTAAAACATTTTTTTCTGTAACAATTCCTTAAAATCTTACGCTTATTTTAATGGAACACAGTTAAGAAATTATAATCACAGATAATGCCATAATGTATACTTTTAGTACAATGTTTTACACGTTAATATGCAATACCAAACATTTATTGAAAGCGTAACATATACGCATAACATAATAAAGGCATTCAGATTTAAGCTTTATTTTATTTCCATGTAAGCAAGATTCAATTATGCCATGTAAAATTTTATTAAGCTAGTCAATTATCTATTCTTATGTAAAGATACTGCACTTTTAACAGAACGCCTGATAAAATTTAGAATATTTTGAGAAAATTTTATTTTCCTTATTTTTTTTTCAATTTCTGTCATATTTCAAATTCTAAAGCTGACATGTTTCATTTAATCTCTAGAATATATATATATATATATATACAGAGTGTCCGAGAATTATTGGACACATTACAAAATTATGAAAAGAGATAACTAAGAAGAGTGACGTTTTTTCGATGTCACGTATTAATAACAAGCTCCAAAAGTTATTTTCGCAGCATTTTTTTCCTGCAATTTTCCCATAACAGATCGATTTGTCGTGGTGTTCCGATTCTTTGGCCTTCTCAATCTCCAGATCGAACTCCGTTGGACTTTTTCATGTGAGTTTATGTGAAGGATTGTGTGCATCAAACGCCTCTATTAATTTGCAGGAACTGAATCAACGTATAACACATGTGCTATGCAACGCGTAACTACTTCGATGCTTGCAAATACATGGAATAAAATCCAATGTATCCTTGAATCGAGTATCGCTACGCGTAACCAAGGGATCTCTCATCGAGATTTGTTAACTGTTGTTAATCTCTTATAAGTTAGTAAAGACTATTTGTTTCTATACCAACTGGTTTTTGTTTTAAAAAATTTTGTAATGTGTCCAATATTTCTCGGACCCTTGTACATGTCATTGTCTAATTGAGAAATCTGGCTGTTTGTAAAGAGCCAGGCAAATCTGACTTTCTCAAATCAGCCTGATACTTTTCAGGCTTACTGCAAACAGCCTATGTTGCATTGGAAGGGGACCATTTGTTTGTCAATCAGCCTGATATTTTCCAGGCTTATTCTAAAGAGCATATGCAGTTTTAGGATAGTTAGAAAATCCCCATCCGTTTATCTATATAGCCTAGTTTTGTGTCGGTTTATTGCAATAAGTCCAAAGTAGTGAATATTTATGAATAATTTTATTCTAACAAATAGTTAACAATGGTTATAAAAATGTATAAGGAATATGTCTTATTTACAGATTTGATTAACGCGCTTGAATATAAAAGGTTAGTGAATACTTCATTTTACTTTCTTCTATCTTTACGAAAAGAAAGTATTGGATTCATGAAAAATTTCGCCTTCCAGTTTTCGACGGATTTATACGTTTTAGAAGATCCTGAACACGATTTGACTGTTTTTAGAAAATGTCTGTCTGTGCTCTCTATCTCAAGAACTAATGCATGGAATATTTGTAAAAGTTTATATTCACTTAGTCCCTGATATAAATTGATGCTGATCAGATTTTGGTGTAAATCACCTAACTGGTGGCGCTGCTATGCTGCATTTTTCGTGATTTCTGCAATAGCTCTATCTCAAGAACTAATGCACTTACTTTCATAAAATTTCACATTCAGTTAGACCGTGACATAAAGAGACGCTGATTACGTTTTAGTGTTGATATCACAAAAGGTGGCGCTGCTATGCTACTTTTTTCCTGTTTTGACGATAGATATATCTCAAGAACTAATGCACAGATTTTCACCAAACTTCAGATTCTATTAGACCTTGACATAAATAGATGCTGATTACGTTTTTGGTGCGAATAGCCCAGAAGGTGGCGCTGCTATGCTACTTTTTCATGATTTTCACGATAACTATTTTTCAAGAACTAATGCACGGATTTTCATGAAACTTCAGATTCAGTTAGACGTTGACATATGTTATTGTTGATTAGGTTTTCTTGCAAATCTCCCAACAGGTGGTACTGCTATGCTGCATTTTTCAGGATTTACATGATTTCAGCAATAATCATATCTCAAGAACTAATGCGCTGAATTTAATAAGTCTTTGAATTCTAAGGTATTTAATACTTTAGATTAAGTTAGACCTTGATATAAATTGGTGCTGATTCGTTTTTAGTGTATGAAAAAAACTTCGTGAGTTAGAAAAAAGTTTTGGGATTGGCATATCCGACTAGTTATTGCTAGACACTGCAAATAGATGTGTCTTAAATTCAGACAAAAATGTGTTTGAAAATGTAATTAAGACACCTAAGTGTCTGATTCTGAATAGTCAGACATAATAGATTTCCTATTTAAGACACATAAGTGTTTTACTATAATCATGGTATAAGCGGCATGAGAAAAATGTCTGAATCAAGTGAATTCATCTTAAAATAAGACTTTTTGATAAATTCTGAAGCAGCCAGCAGATGGCGCAATCTTAAGTTGCGGCGCATGCGTTGTAAACGTGTTTTCTTCAAACTTAATGGTCGTTATAATAATATAAACTGAATGTTCGTTTTAAGTGCAAGTTCGCGCAAATTTAGTTTTATGTGAGTCATTTTTTGTGGAATGTAACCTTCGTATCATCTTCGTTAAATCGTATTAATCTGATATCGTGAAAGCTTGATAAACAGAACTTTTTTCCCGCTGATTTATGTTTCAAGGATGAAAAAGAATCATTCTTTTGATATGAATTTGCAGGTTATCTCGTGCAATTTTCTTTTAAAACATGCAAGACTTACTCCCTCTTATTTGTTGGAACAGTACAGTATTTCAAATCTCCTACTATAAACATTTTTGATAAATCGAGCAATTTGCCTTTAAAAAGGATAGAAGACTTCTACGTCTACCTGATTTCTGACAGTGTTTCAAGTAAGATGACAGTTTTTTTTTTTTTTTTTTTTTTTTACATATCGACATATTTAGTTGATATGATAGTTTATAGTATTACATACAGTACATCCTCTAATCCGGCACGTTCAGAACTTGAAATATGCCGGATTAGGAAATTTTCCGGATTTCAAGATGAATGTCGGGAAAAACGCGTCGAAGTTAGAATTAAACAAAAAATGACAGTAAATCATGTTTTTTACGATAATTTTTTTTTTAAACATCTTGAATAGAATAAAAAAATACTCAATAATGTAAAGTACAACATATGTATATGATTATAAAATGAAAGCGTGTATAAATTTTTATGTACTTCATATAATTTAGATTGTTTATATTTACAGAAACATTTGAAACTAATGATCTACATTCATTATATATTATTTGATGATTCTTATTAATTTCCGTTTCAAGTAGAGCATTCTTTTCTGAAATTGAAAAAAAAATTTAATTTTGATGATAAATATTTATTTGCACTTTCAACAGTTTTATTTCGCAAATTATCCAGAGAAATATTTTTTCGGCCTCATCATCGACCGACGGGGTGACTGAGCTATTTATAGATTCGCGATTTTCAACAGTTTGTAATGGGTTGTTACGTAATTCCTAATTCTGAATGTTACTTTGTATGATTTATATAATTTTATATATGAATTTTCATTTTTTACTGTCAACAGTACCATTTAATTCAGAGTATATTATCAAAGTAAATATTTATATACTATCAAATTTAAGTTTATGTATGAGAAATGTTTCATTTATTGCTTCAGATGGGGGAATATAGAACATGAAAAGAAATCAAGAAAATATTAAAATAAAGTTATCATGACTTTCTGAATATTTTATAAAACAAGTTTTCTTTTCCAATGGGAAATTATCTCTCCTATAGTATTCATTTGCATGACGATGCTATTTTTTAAAAAATAATCTTATGAAAAATTGTTTGAAAATACAAAGCTATTTTGATAAATATCCTGTATTGCATCTTAATAACATGTTTAAATTTCCAGATATAGAGCCATCTTGAAAATACCGTACAAATGAAGAATAAAAATATGTGTAATCAATCCAATATGCACTAAAAATATTTTAAAAAGTCAAGTTGAATAATAACATACGTAAAAAGAAACGAAAATAATATGAAAAAAAAAAAGGAAGATGGGTATTATAAAATCCACATTTAAACCACATACTCTTTTAAGGGGTTTTCATTTTTATAATAAAATTTGAGATCCAAATAAAACAGTTCTTAAAACACAGTTGTAATATAATATTCCAGGCATCTAATTCCAGTAATGCCTACTGATTGGTAACAATGTTGAAATTTAATAATTTGAAAAGGTAACGATATAATTATTATTATTATATTTGTTCAGTATATTTCATATAATTATTTTTATCATATTATCATTATTCTTTATTAGCATATATTTTTTAATTTATAGTTAAATAAAAAAAATAATAATTTGATATTAATAGAAATTTTTTTTTTTTTTAGATTTTTCCCTCGCAAAGTATTTATTTACATATGTGGGTGAAAGAAAAAAATACATACACGTCGAATTGATAACCTCCTCCTTTTTTGAGTCGGTTAAAAAAGAGGAAAAAGAAAATCTGATTTAAAAAAAATTAAATCGGATTTTTATTTATTTATTAAAATATTTAACCATAAAGCATGCATGAGTTTGCTCCAGAAACAGAATCTGATTAAAGAAGGGGCAAAGTGAGCCGTGACCCTGCCCCCTCCCATTATTTTAGGGGCCCAAAATTTAGTATGCAATTTTTGTAAAGCTGATATTTTAAATCAATTTCAACATTGTACTGTTGAAATAGATTTAAAATATCAGATTTAATAAAGCTGCATTCCAAGTTTAGAGCCCCTAAATTCATAGGACGGGGCGGGGTCACCGCCCACTTTGCCCATGACTTAATCAGATTCTGCCTTTGGAACAAACACATACCTGCTTTATGGTAAAATATTTTCCCATTTATTGAGGATTCAATGTGGCCAAACAATGTGGCTTATTTTCTCATGTGATGAATCAGGAAATCTGTTACCAGAATGTGGGGTAGTGCATTGTGGGTTTTTTTTGTAATCTGGTTAAATCATTCCTACACTTGTTTTGCTGGTGTGTTGAAAGTACTATATTTTGTTGCTTATGGTTAATTACATATTTTTGGCTTTTTTTTTGTTTTAATATTTCTTGCGTTTCATCTTGATATGTTATAAAGGGTATAATATTGTCATTTTTAGGCTTAATGCTGTCAATATGTGAGGAAATAACATATATTTACTGTGAAATAACACATATGATGCTCCTCTGATGAATCCATAAGTTATTCATAGTATTTCATATTTGATTTTCATCTCGTTGGGTTTAATTTTGTAATATCATTTCATTTGAATTTTATACTGTCTCTTTCTTAGTTTTTCACACAAGTGATTTCATTTTAATTGTATATATATATATATATATATATATATATATATATATATATATTAAATTACAGATTCGATTAGATTTTGTTGATATAACTTGTTTGGCGTATTACGATTTCAAAGATATTATATGTATATAAACACACACGCACACACATACACATATATAAACATATATAGTATGTATTCAAGAAAGTGTTTTGTTTAATATCTAGAAAAAATATATAGATGCATATATTCTAGTCAATACCAAAACACGTGTATACGTGGGTGTGCTATAATAATTATTTCAAAAAATCAATACATCTTGGAGAATGGTTGTTCATTGAAAAATATTTTTATCTGTACTTGTAAGTCTTCCTGTTGAAATGGAGAGAATTCCGAAAAATTCAGAATGGAAATCGGAAATGTGCCAACTACAGAGAATCCCGGAATACAATCAGCTGCTATCAGATGGAAAATATTATGCCGCTCAGAATAGAAAACATTCGAATAATTTAAGTTAAAAAATGCATGTCTTCATGTAAAGAATTTTTTGAGAGGAGATTATTTTCATGTGTAAGATTTGTTTAGAGTAGGGTTTGTTTTTCATATGTAGATGAATATTCATCATAGAACAAATGACTCCATTTATAAACATTTATTGCATTTTATTTCGTTTTCATATTATACGAGCAGGGAAGACCGAGCTCTGCTCGGTCAAAATTAGCTTTGAGTTCAAATACAATGACCCATGACCAAAATGACCCACTAATCAAATTTTTTCGAACATGTTACCAAGCCCAATGTGACCAAGCCTTTCGTGCCCGAAACCCGTAGGATATAAAATTTAGTCAAAGTATCTGAGCCGTTTTTTAGATAAAATTAGCTTGACCCACAGCGACCCAAAAATGACCCACTAATCGTATTTACTCGAGCATGTGACCTAGCCCAATGATTTTCTCCTTCCCTAAAACTGTAGAATACTAAATTTATTTCAAATCCCCTGAGCTGTTATTAAGATAAAAATAGCTTGACCCATAATGACCCATGACCAAAATGACTCACTAATCGAATTTTCGTGAACATTTGACCTAGCCCAACAGTCTTCTCGTGCCCCAAAACCATAGGATGCAAAATTTAGTCTAAATAGTCTGAGCCGTTTTTTAGATAAAATTAGCTTGACCCACAGTGACTCAAAAATAACACACTAATCAAATTTTCCCGGACGTGTGAGCCCAATGATTTTCTCGTGCCCGAAGCTCATCAGATACAAAATTTAATGAAAATTGTTAGAGCCGTTTTTTAGATAAAATTAACTTACTCGCGTTGACCCAAAAATGACCCACTAACCGAAAGTTCTCGAACATGTGACACAGTCCAACAGTCTTCTCGTTCCCGAAATCGGTAGGATACAAAATTTATTCAAAATCTTTTGAACCGTTTTTTAGATACAATTAGATTGACCCTGACTCGTGGTGACCCAAAATGACCCACTAATCAAATTTTCTCGAACATGTGAGCTAGACCAATGCTTTTCTGGTGCCACAAAATGGTAGGATACAAAATTTCGTTAAAATAGTTAGAGCCGTTTTTAAGATAAAATTTGCATATATATATATATATATATATATATATATATATATATATGTAACCACACACACATACAAAATATTTGTACGTATTAGAATATATGATATATATCATACTTCTCAAATTTCTGTTGTTTAACTCTTTCCAAAATATGGTTGATAAATGTTTATAAATTCGGTTTGTCTACTGTTTGTCTGTCTAGCCGTCTCACCGCGTTATAGCTCGCGTAAATATATTTAATTACCATGTTATTTAAAAATGCTATTAAGATTTACTATGTCATGTATTAAATAATGTTCGTTATTGAAATGAAGCGGGTAGCATTTATAATTCGTTTACACGGACACTCAAAAAATTCATTTTACATTATAATCTATAGGGAAAAATCCTTTGCAGCGCATTTTTTATGCTTGACTATTCAAAACATATTTAAATTCATATGCATCACTGAAGTGCACTGCAAGATGTTTACTGAAGAACAGTGGTGTGCATAGCATTTGCCGTTCATTTGCAGGGAGGGACACACAAATTAATTCTGTTACAGTATTGTCTATGAGCAATAATTTCTGGAAGTGCGTTTTTATTTTTAGCTATTTTTCATGCATATAACTTGGTGTGTATAAATTCTATGGATACAGATCATATACATGTCTTCACAAAAGTATTCGGATATTTTTTCGACTATACTTGGTATTTGCTGAAATTGGGTTTCCATATGTGTTATGCGTTTACCAAATTGCTTATTTAGACATTAACTTTCACCCTATAATCGGTGATAATTTGTCACAGTTATATGAATGTGTTGGAAAGTGTTTCATAATCCGTGCTTGACGCATAATTTTTCTTCATTGTCTTAAAACAGAAAAAAACATACTTCGAACCAGGAAATTCCTTTAATTAAATATTCATTGTTTCTATGTGATAGACATTTCTTTCCGAATTCATCTAATTTATTAAAGAAAATTTTTGGATCATCTATATATTTAAAACGAAAGGCGCATTTAGACAAATTTCACACGAATATCCTCTCTTTGTGCATGCGTCAACGTTTTTTTTTTTTTTTTTTTTTTTTTTTTTTTTTTTTTTTTTTTACAGCTTCTCCCCTCAGAAACGGGCATCCTGATTGATTAGCCTGTTTAGCCTAAGGGGATTGTAAAGGAAATACCATTGCATTGAAAGCATAGACCTTCTAATATATTTTTGCTCTGAGGTTGAAAGCTAAACCTTTTTTTTAAGAATACATGTTTTCACTACTAAATATGCATATTCTTTCGCAACATTTTAAAGAGAGTTATACAGTTATATTTATAACCGATTGAAATGTCAGAGAGTTCGGAAGATGAGAACTATTTTTTTTATTGCTATGTTAAAGGAGAATACGCGAAAACAAACAAACAAACAAAATCGAGAAGAAAACATTTCTTTTACAACTGGATAACAATATTTTTTCACGAAATTTTTACACGGGCTGTAAAACCTTTTTATTTATTACCAATAAAGATTTAGGACAAAAAGAACTTTTTATTTTAAAACTATGAAACGACCCTACGTATAAAAACAAGAAAATGAGTGCTTTTATCACTAAATATCAATATTTTTTCGCGGATTTTTCATCTCAAAATGTAATTTCATACAAAATCGGGTTAAAGATATAAAATAATAAAAACTTGATTTTTTTTTTTTTTTATGGGCCCGGGCAACCCCGGGCGGGGGTCAGCTAGTATAAGTTTATTTCACTTGAAAAAAAAAAAAAAACGTAAGATTGAATCTATGTTATACATGTATGCATTTATTCGCGTATTTTACGCCACCTGCGTGTCTTACGCACTCCCTACTACTGAAAGACGATTTGGGTGAAAAACAACGATTCATGTAATTTTTCGAATCAAGATTTTGAGATAATTTCAGATAATAAAACCGGATGTATTTTCATACTTTTCAATTTTAGGACTTTCCAACATAGTTAAAAGTGTTTATGAATTCGGTTTGTCTGTCTGTCTCTCCATGCTCTAACCGAAGTAAATATATTCGGATTGCAATGTAATTGATATATGGTATTGAGGTTTACTATGGCATGTCCGGTATCAAACATGAAACGTGTAGCACTTATAATTTTTTTACAAGGACACTCAAAAGAATTCCGTTACATTAATGTCTATGGGGAAAAATCATTTGTGTTTTATTTTAATGATGTTATACACTTTCAAACGTATTGCAATTGATATATATCACTGAGGTGCACTACAAGAGGTTTACTATAGAATATCGTGTGCATAGCGTTTATAGTACCTTTACAGAGACACTGAAAAGAATTCCATTACATTAAGGTGTATGTGAAAAAATCATTTGCGTTTTATTTTAATAATGTTTCACTATTTCAAATATATTGAAATTGATATATATCACTAAGGTGTATTACAAGAGGCTTACTATAGAATATTGTGTGTATAACATCGTTTATTTACAGGGACACACAGAATAATTCGGTACCTTCTGTTAACAATAATTGCTCTTAGTGGTTTCTTAGTTGCTGAACGCGTTTTTAAATTTAACTAGTTTTTCTTGTCTATTACTTGGTGTGTATAAATTTTACAGATCATACACAGGGCAGCACAAAAGTTCTAGAGTACTTTTCAGTTTATTGACGGAATTCCAGAAGGAGAATTTTAAACTGTGCTACGCGTTTCCTAGTTGAACTAAAATTTAGCTATTTATATTGTATCTATACAAATGTATAGATTATATACAGATCTGCACAAACGAATTCGGGTATTTTTCCAAATATTGTTGGTAATTCCTGAAATTGGGTTTTTAAATATGTTATGCATTTTCCAAATTCTATACTTAGATCAGCTGGGCGGGGCTAGTTGAGCTTAAGAGGAAAGGTAGGCCTAGGTTTGACCTTGACCTTGTTTACTTAGATATCATATTTCACCTTATTAAACGGTAAAGATTTGTAAAATCATTTTGGAAGTGTTGGAAAGTATTACATAATCTGTGTTTGTCGCATGATTTTTCGTTCTTGTTAAGATTTCAGTTTGGTTATTTAGAATATTTTTTTATTATTTATTTATCCTTTTTATTCTTTTATCTTCATCTGCGGCATCGCTGTTTACACATGATATTATAATCGATAAATCGATGTGTATTTTGATACATAAAAGCAGATTTATTTACATTGAAAATTTCACTGAAAATATCTTGGTAGAGTTAGTACGTTTTTTTTTGGGGGGGGAAGGGAGGGGGCAAAAAGTAGTACAGTATATGGGGGAGAATAAAGAGTTAATAAACAGTTATTTCATATTAGATTAAACAATCATATCCACTAAAAATAATAATTAAATTCAATGAGAATTTTTTCGCCCAAAAACGTCTTATAGGAAGTTTTAAAGTGTTTTTTTATGGTTTAATGTATAATGTATTTAATTGTACAAAATATTTCTATGCAGTCCCTATAAATTTCTTCCCTCTCTAATTTATGTGATTTCCAAATTTTATTGTTGAATGCTCCAGAAAAGTGAAAATTATAGTAATGTCCCAGTTTTCAGTTTTATCTATGATCTTTTAAAACTTGTATACATTTAGATTAATCTTAATTACTCGTTTAATAAATTTCATATTCATCTTATTGATAGCCATTTCTCTTTTCCTATTTCCCTTTAAAAAGAAAAAAAACGAAAAAAAACGCGTATTTTTGGCAATTCCTACTTTGATAACCGAAAAATTATCGCTCAATTTACGCGAGTAAATACGATGTATATAATAATAATTAATATTATTACACTATATAAAAGCAATCATGTGTATGTATACAATCTTCCAGAAAAATGAAATCTTGTCTCAGGACCGATGCTAATTCCATTATTACGATTGATAAATAATTATTTTGTTAAATATAATGAATAAAAGTCTAGACATAGTGATAGAAACCAGAATTATTCAGAAAATTCTAATTACGTTTACATACATTGTATACGTGTTTGTGTTTTTATTGTTTCTGAAAATCAATAGAACGTGAAGAAAGGCTGTTCGTTGAAAAATATTTTTCATTCATATTTGAAAATCTTCCTGTCAAAATGGATGAGAATCCAGAAAAATTTGAAATGGAAATCGGAAATGTGCCGACAACAGAAAAACGTGGAAAACAATCAGATGCTTTCAAAAGGAAAATATTATATCGCTAAGAATGGAAAATATTCGAATAAATGAAGTTAAAAATGCATTTCTTCTTGTAAAAACCTTTCTAGAAGAGAGTACTTTATTTGTGCATGTATGACTGTGTGGGGCTGGGGTTTTATATGCCTATTATAGACCTAATCCCTACATTTATAAATATGTATTGCATTTGATTTTGTTTCATATATACAGGGTGTTTAAAAAATGACCGGTATATTTGAAAAATCAATAAAAACTAAACGGGCAGCAAAAGAAATACACGGTTTGTTGCAATATGCTTGGGACAACAGTAAATTTTCAGGCAGACAAACTTTCGAAATTAGTTACAATTTTCAACAACAGATGCCGCTGCAGTCTGGAAAAATCTAAACCACGATATTTTCCATATATCCACCTTGCGCA
Organism: Maratus michaelseni; assembly: GCA_963931845.1. NCBI lineage: Eukaryota > Metazoa > Arthropoda > Arachnida > Araneae > Salticidae > Maratus > Maratus michaelseni. The sequence goes on from OZ007588.1 coordinate 327,854,782, forward strand.
GCAATAATATGGCGTAGTCTATGAACGAAATTACCAGAAACCTTTGTAAACATGTTAGGCAAACTTTGGCTTCACATGCAGAAGAGATGTACTGCTTCAGTTGTTCAATTGTTTCTGGATTGTGGCGGTACACCTGGTCTTTCAAGTGTCCCCACAGCAAGAAGTCACAGGTTTACAAAGGTTGTGTCAATTTGATTCAAAATGGGTCAGTTTTTTTTGCCAAAATTAAGTTACCGTCCGAATTAAAAAAAAAAAATACATTTTCCGAATCAGAAAAATAAACTACGTATGCACTTTGAGTTTTGAATCAATACCTCCAATAGTTTTCTTGATATTCAATATTATCAAATCGGTAATATTTTTTTTTCGTCTACGATAAAAATAGCCATTTTCGAAGCGCATTTTAATGAGTTTTTTTATGCGATGCTTTTTTAATTAATACCTAGTATAATTTTCAAAATATTAAAATTCTGATTCACAGGTGCCCTGGGGAAGGTTTTGGACTATCCTTACCTAAATTTTCAGACTTCTACATGCGGCAGATTGCACTAGCCATCGCACACACAGGCAAACAGACAGACAAACAACTTTATTTTATTCGTATATATGTATAAGATGGAATTTAATTTTTCAGCATCGTCGTTCACGTTGCTATAGGAACTGATTTGACATTCTTTGAACCTGAATTTAATCACTCTAGTAGCAAAATTTAACGGAGTTATTTCCGTTTCATAAACAAATTGCCAAAAAATCGCTACAAAACGCGAAAATACTCTAAATATCGCATAGAAATCTACAAAAAATTCAACAGTCACTGTACGAATTATAATAATTTACTATAGTAATAATAATAATAATAATTACTATATTCGGTTAAAACATTGAAGACGGATTTCTGTTAAGAAATCCAAAAAATTCGCCACGAATCGCAAAAAAAAACTCATTAAAATTCGCCGAATGTGCATAAATCGCAGAAGACAAATATTTAATATATTGGGCTAAAAGATCGAAATCGAATTCCTTTTACGAATGTAAACAAATTGCAGTAAACGCGAAATACCTCTAAAAATCGTATTAAAAATTAAAAAAAAAATTAAAAATCACTGTGCGATATCCGAGTAAACATTATTGAAAAAAGGACAATATTTACTATATTGTGCTTAAAACATTGAAACTCAATTATTTTACCAATGTGAGAAAATAGTAGCAAACCACAAAAAACGATACAAGTCGCATAAAAAAATCGCAGAGAACAACATTTTCTATAACGGGCTAAAAAAATTTATCAGGATTGCTTTTACGAATGTCGAAAAATCTTCAGGTCAATAAATTAACTGTTTTCCCTATAAATAAATTGGCATAGTGTAAAATAATGGAAATTTGGAAATCGCTTCAAGCAAATATACTATATAGATGCTGTAAAAAATATAAATTAAATCTATATATATTTTATTCAAGTGTATAGAATTGTTTTGTGTATATTGTTCTCTCAAATTTATAATAATGTGTGATTTTTTATTAAGAAGATATGGCTTATGTACCAGTACTTGTATATATATTTTAGTGATTTGTATAATATTAATTTGTCATTGTATTGAATTAGTTGGCAAAGTTTAAATGTCTTGAAATTAACATTTCAAGGGTGTATGTTACGTCATCTCTTACCCCTTCTTTTGTATGCACGCCCTCTCGTGCCGACTCTAAGCAGCATTCATTCATTCAGAGCCATGCTCAAAGCAATGTAACCATAATCAGCTCTCCCACTAGCGGCGAAACAAATAAAAATCTAATTCATTTTATAAAAAGTGACCGTCGAAAAAATTGATATTAATACATCTTCATCAATATAAAAGTAGATAAATTCTTTTTTACATTCTATTAGACACACTGGTAGGAAACTAATAATTCATTTTCCAATAAAGAAAAAAAAAATCTTGCATTAGTTACTGGCATTTTCTTACAAATAACATACAATGCTTTTTTGTCGCTTTATTCCCTATGTAAAATTACTTTTTGTTATGACAGCATATTTCTTGTTTTATGATTGATTTCTTTTTTAATAATACATTATTCGCCCCGTTTCTTGTTTGTGAATCATGGTAGTCCACTAGATCAATCCATCAACAAAATTACATTTCATGAATTATTCATATTTAATTCTGTTCATTGAACATCGTCAAATTCTAAGAGCTCTAAAATGTTGTCTATAGCTCCGAACGTTTCACTACATAGTAAAAATAATAATAAAAATATATATTTTTTAAATGTGAGTGTCGCCAGACGTGCGTCTGACTGTAGTGAAAAAAATCCAATCGTACTTTTTTCTTTTCAATTTTGAGTGGAATTTTAAAAGAATGCGTTATATATGAAGACACGCTTTAATATATTAAAACAGCAAACATATTAGGGTCAGTTGGGGTAAAATAGGTAGGTTTCAAAAATAAATTTTTAAAAAATGCAAATTGTAATGTTTTTCAGTTATTTTGCCAAATTAGTGTGTTACATGTATTATTTATCATTTTTCAATGGATAGCAAAATATCTTTATCTATATAAGTATAGTTGGTAGCCATTGTAAAATTTTGAATGATGCTTGGTGTATTCATGAGAAAAATATTGATTTAAAGTACATAAAAAAATATTTTAAGCTTATTTATTCATTGTATAGCATACAACACTTATTTAGGATTAATTGTCTGCATTTTGTATTGCGAAATAACGTAAAATCAATATTTTTGAGAAAAAAAAAATCTATGTGGGGTAAAATAGTTATACTGTTAGGCTTAGTAAAATATGACACCTTTTTTTTTTACAGTTTTACAATATTTTTATATGTAACATTTGACATTAAAAACAATATAAAACTCTAAACTCTTTACTGCTCTAAAACTCTTTACTTATTATTAGCTTATTAACAATTAATTTAATTTCATAAAAAATACATAGTAAAAGCAAAACATACAACATTCAGCTTTATTTTGTACCAATTACAAGAAATTTTAAAAAGTGACAGGAAAAAAGAAGAGAAATAGAAGATCAAGATAATAACTAAATAATGGTTAAAAGTCTTTCCACCAAAGTTATTGAACTTTTAGAAGAAGTTTTGTTTCTTTAGAAAATTGGATTTTAGGTCAGAGTTTTTGAATAAGATAACAGATTATATATTTTTTGCAATCACAATAATCAGGAATACATAGGTAACATCGCAAAAGCGAGTGGATGTCCATATTTTATGTTTCCTGGGAAAGATGTTTGACGTATATTACAGCTGTCTTTTCTGATCAACCAATGAACCATCATCCATACTTTTTCTTCTCTTTAATCTGTTGTTTAATATTTTCAGCATTTTAAAGAACACTTTTAATCAGATTTATGTGCAGTCTATTCTGTTGGTCTATTCTACGGTTTATTCTGTTGAGCTGTTTCAGATAACAGTTTAGATGTCATTGCAAAAAGGTTGTCTGAGTAAAATATGTCGGCTTTGTTGTACTCCCAGATATCTCAAATAGTACAATATTGATAATGTAAGTTGAAGGTTCTACGTTCGACTGAAGGAATGGATACTTTTTCACTCAGTTGGAAGATTTTCAAATCGTTTTATACATTGCACCTAAATAATGTTCGGGTGATTCCTTATCGTTTGTTAGTTCTTGAACCCGGGGCCTCTCAGCTTGGCACCCTGTGTAGTTCTGGTGGTAATGCAATCCCACTCTATGTTCAGTTTTATTTCGTAATACAAGTCATATTCTGACAGGTCTACCACGGTTCTTCATGTTTGGATTCCAGACGAGTAACTGCAGACAAAAATGGAATAGCAGTAAATTAGACTGTAGTCACAGAAAACATGAAGTAGAAGCAATTATTAGTACAACAAGAACAACTGAAAATTAGAAAACAGGGCGGAGAGCTTTTAATATCCTACTGCCATCATTAGTGAAAGACATTTTTTTTTTTAATTTGTCACTCAAGCTCGCTGAAAAAGAGAAAAAAAACTGAAAAAAGTGATGTTATGCTCATTTTTATTCATCACATTTTATAACAATTGTTTTTGAATTTATTATGCATTTTCATATGAATAATGGAAGAAACATTTAACGTTTCTATAATTTGAATTTTTGTTTCTCTATTAAGTAATAAAATGTGCAGATCGCAGTAAATTTTTAGCATTTTTAAAATAACTCTTCTCCTTACTTTATTATATATACACACCCTAAAAACGACATTTTCAAAACTGAGCAAAAAATAGTCAAATTTGAGTATGTCGCATAGTCAAAATGTCTCCGAATCAAAATTACTCAAGTATGAAATATGTATATACTCATTTCTGAAAACATGCACACACTCAAGAATAAAATATCATGTGCTCATATTTGAGTATGTCCATGTTTCAAAAAACAGTAAATAGCAGCTAGAAAAAAGTGCTAGTGCTACCATCTCTGGTTCTATTTACGATTATGCGAAGATAAAATAAATCTACGCTTTTACCCAGAGCCAGCATCGAACCCGAGTCCTACTAGTTACAAGCCCATTGCCTTATCCACTTCGCCATCCAGATTACATGAGCGAGTTATTTTAAATGCAAATCGTCGAATGATTCGGACGCATGTTGATATTTTTATAGGATTCATTAATTTGTTGCTGAGAAAATTGGAAACTTTTAAGGCGATTTTGGGCTTAGATGCTTTACACTCACGCTAAAAAAAAAAAAAAAAATTATCGGTTAAAAAAAAGAAAAAAGTCGCCAAATTTAGGGGATTTTTTTCTTTAATGGCAACCTAGCCATTGTATTAAGTTATTCGTTTGGCGCAGTCTTGGAAATCGCGCCAAACAAACAGTCGCCAATCTTTTGTTTACATTTTAGCGTGATAGTAACACATCTGTTCCCGATTTTGGATAGATTTGGTCAATTTCAGATGGTGGTAAAGATTGTACAATTTTATTATTTATGTGGGGAAGGGGATATATGAATTCTACAAATTTTGAATTCGATAGTTATCAGTATATTTCTTAAATGAAAAAGCGCTCCCTGGATATTGAAATTTAACTGGCTAAATTTTCTTTTTAACACATTTTAATCCATTAACGCCATATAATTATTTTTCTCTTAAAAAATGGAAATATTGCATTTCATTGAAATGAGTATGAACTGACTTCTATGTGCTCATTTTTGTGTATTGCCATGTTTCAAAAATGGGTTTGAACTGATTCTAATCATTTTTGAGTATGTCCATGTTTCAAAAATGAGTATGAACTGACCACTATGTGAACAGTTTTGAGTATGTCCATGTTTCAATATTCTATGTATTTCTAATATTTCAGATATGAAAGCATGGGGTCGTCCTATTTGAAACAAAAAGTTTCATAACAAAATGAAAACATCTATTTACTCAGATTATATTTCTAATATTTCAGATATGAAAGCTTTGGGTCGTCCTATTTGAAACAAAAAGTTTCATAACAAAATGAAAACATCTATTTACTCAGATTATATTTCTAATATTTCAGATATGAAAGCATTGGGTCGTCCTATTTGAAACAAAAAGTTTCATAACAAAATGAAAACATCTATTTACTCAGATTATATTTCTAATATTTCAGATATGAAAGCATTGGGTCGTCCTATTTGAAACAAAAAGTTTCATAACAAAATTAAAACATCTATTTACTGAGATTTGAAAGTGTCATTTTTCTCAGTTCAGATTTGCATAAAGCCATTTTGCCCCAATCATGATTACGGAACTTTACTGAATGCTTTTGTTTAATCTTATAATCGGTTAAAGCGATTTTTTGAAATAAAACTCATCAAAATATTTAATTTAACATGGTTTACTCATGGAGTTTAGTTTAAGTATCAGTACCTATGTAACTATATTTTTCAACATGTTATCCAATTGATATAACGTTTGAATGTTAATAAGGTATCAATAGTTTCATCTGGGCAATTTATTTTTATTAGTTACGTATTTTTACCACAAGATGGCCCCCAGAATCATCTCTTTTTAGCTAATCATCACTTATTATATACCATTTGATTTAAAATCACCAGTATAGTTCATAGATTGAGGCGCGCTTCGTGTCTCTCTTTTTATTATAATTTTAGTCACAACCGCTCCCTTTGCTATCTATATAATAAAAGCTTAAAGCATTTGACTGTCATCAACAATTCCGGGGTGCCCGCTTCACTTTTTCATATGCGAGGCGTTTGTACTTTTGTGTACCGTTGTTGAGTCCATTGTGAGTGTTAATTTTGTAATGTTGCACCTTACAGACAAATATTGTTACATCATAGTTTTAAACAATGTTAACACTTCTGAAGATTTTCGAAACACGAAAGATTAATTCATCATAAACTTTTAAAATAATAAACCATGGAGGTGACGATGGATCATGGATTCACGATGTAGCCTGGTGTAAAAAAAAAAGGCGAATTATGTTGAAATTAAGTTTAGAAAACTTGATTAAGTACTTTTAATGTTTTTGTTTTTCATTCCTGTTGCTATATGTTATTAAAAACAGCAACAAATATTTTTCTAATGCGATTAATCATAATATTGTTCATAATCGGGATCTGTTTCAAATTAGCAAATCATAACAAGCATTTTTTGGAACAATAGGAGTAACATTCATGAAAATAGGTTTGATTCTAAGAAATGTTATTTGGAACAGTTTTAAAATGCTTCTTTAAATTAACTTAGACGCAATAAGATTACGCCTTAGTTTTTTTTTTAATGATACGATGAAACACGGAGTTTTTTATTCTTGCCGGCATTTAGAGAGTAATTTAAACAAAATCACGTGTGTTTATCTTTTTCTGAGGTCCTTGGAAACGACCGTCTAGACGGGCGAAGACCGGCTAGTTTTATGATGTTAAAGCGAATGAGCTGGCTACATATATTATTCATACTTTTACAAATCCACTCAAAAGAGGATAAAAAATACGATTATTTTTTTTTTTCACTACAGTCATGCGTTCTGTTGCGCATACAAAATTAAATTTTAAATAAATATTTACTAAATTTATTTAACCTGGACGTAAAAATGCATTACTGGAAAATTATATTAGGGCATTGTTGTTTGTGTTGGCTAGTCGTCCGCCTTGGCTTCATCTAGGTTTATCTTGGAAATATCTGCAATATATATTCCCAGTTTTGGGAAATTTACATTTAACTAATATTTAAAAATATTTGAATTCGAATGCTCGTGAAATTAGAAACTAAAATTGAATAAATGAAACCAAAAATGAAACTGACTTCTTTAACAGACTTGTATCTGTAATGTGGGTTCTATTTGCTGGAGTCTTATACGTTGTAATATATTTTACTAATCGTATTTTATATTAATAACTGTTGTAAAAGAAATTGTTTTACGTCACGATTGCAAGATAAATATTCTCTATTTAATGTTGTTTTATTGTTAAGTGCATTGTAAAAAAATATATATACTTCTGTTATACATTAAATTATCGTCAACGATCATAATATTAGTATGAATAATTTAATATTAATATGAATTAATTGTGAATAATTAATATTATTATATAATAATTTATTATTATGAATTAAATAATTTATGAATAAAATTATACAAATTTCCATATCGTCCTCGTTTAAAAAGTAATGTAATCAATTTAACTACAAAAAATATAATAATTTACTTGTACCTTCACAAATAAGGTATCACAAACGTCGAGTACCAAGGGGTGACGAATTACCAAAGATTCATTATACAAAACATTTTAAAAATTCGAAATTGTTTGAATGCAATTCAACATATGGTCATTTATATTATAAGGTAAAGCCAGGAGGGATGGCGCAGTCGGAGAGATTGCGCACATAGAAGTTCGGGGGGGGGGGGGGAGGAGTAGAGTGAGTGCGCAGCGACTCCAGGTAGTTCTACAACAGCAGTACTGCAGTGTCTACTTAAAAGTGCACGTTGATTCTGTTGAGCGTCTAAGATAAAGCATTGTTATTTTGCTTTGTTTTCCCAAAGTAAGTGCTTGAATTTTCATAGCTATTCATCAGAATTTCGTAGTACAAAATCGTAGTACAAAATACTTTAAACTTAAACGATTTCTCATAAGCTACTAATCTAGACTAACAGTGTGAACACCAACGGTTCGTTTTAGTAGCGGCCATGTTTAAATAAAAGGCCGCGCAATCACTCCTACCGAAATTGGAGAGTTTGCGCATCTGCCACTTAGGAGAGATGGCGCATTGTTCCCATTAGTTCCCATGCTAGGAGAGATTACGCAGCTTACTGGTAAATTTGTATAAAAAATGAAAAGTGAAAATGGACCAATTTTAACTTAAACGTGTTATCAAGTTACATAACATTATTTTGTAATCTTATCTGGACTTGCTTTTTCTGATTCTTTAATTTTTTTTTCTTTAATTAAAATTTTTTAATCGTTTTTAAAATTATTTTCTTTTTCTGATTCTTTAATCATTAGGTTGAAATATTCACTCCTAATATAATAATATTTGTTCACAATAACCTTACAACAATGTCATTTAAGTGTAATTATTATTGTTAACAATTTAATTGTAGTTATTATTAGTAACAATCTCTCCTATCCATATGCGCAGTCACACCAACCCTGTAAGGACAGATTGCGCAAAATAACTTTCTTGGTTTTATTACAACTGTTCTATTAAATTACAGCATAACAACAAAATAGCAATGGAAATGCATAAAAAACAAATGAAGTAAAAATTATTCATGGATAGTTTAGCAAAAAATTAATATTTAGATTTCTTATTGTTATTCTTTTAAATTGTGCGCAGACTCTCCTAGCTTTACCTTATAAACATAAGTATTCTCTATAGTACATTTCTAAAAAAGATATTTCTCTTTGAATGAATATTTCTCTTTTTAAGTAAATTGTCTGCACCTATATTATCAGATGTTTTGGAACTCTACTTCAGTACTATCAACATTTCATGAATTCCCTAAAGACCACTATATATGTTTTGGAAGCTCTTATGATCATCCTTACTTTCTTTCTTTTTCGTATAAATATAAGTTTTACCTCTATATATTTTTAAAATTTGTTCTAGTTTGATTTTGAAAAGTCTTATCAGGAAAATATGTGCCTCTTGATATTTGAGATGCCCTGTTTTTATTTTATCACGCAAATATCTTATCCCAGCGTTTACATAGTATGTATACTAAAAAGGGGAAAAGTGTGTTTCCTTGATATGCCAAACATTTAGGTATTTTTCTTGCATACATTATATAAATTTTATTGTATATTTTTAAAAGAATATTATAATATAACAATGGATGTGTAATTTATTGAAATGCTATTGGATAAATGTGTTGAAAAATGTATTTATGGATTTTAAAAGCATGTTTTTTATATTGATTTCTAAATCGAAACCAATACATTTAGAAAACTGTACTATTTTTTGATGTGATATCATCAATTATCAGAAATCTAAAACGTATTAAATATTACTTCAAAAATCATATTTCTGCATTTTAACTATTTAAAAACAAAAGTAATAAATGTAATAAAAGTTAAAGATTTTCATGAAAATTTCAAAATAGATTGTATTATAAATTTTTAAAAAATTTAAAGAATAAAATTAAAAAAATTAGAATTTATGTAACAAAATGTAACTAATTTAATGTGAAAAACCAAACGTGTATATTTGTAAATAGGAAAATGTAATCCTGTTTTCAAAGTAAGTTAACACAGCCCCATTAATAGAATAAATAGTTTAGACTATAGGTAAAATTTGTATTATCTATTTATACACGAAGAGTCTGATCTATTAACCCACGAAGAGACAACAATTATGCAACAATAAACGAAAATTCCTTATAGTCCTGGTTGGTTTCTATATTAGTTGGTTAATCACTTAGTTTAGTTATATACCATAGAACAGATATTGTCAACCCTTTTTCTACCAACAGTTCATATTTGTACAAATGTGAACATACATAATATAATTACCCTTGTGCCAAAAGATGTCTCTAAAAGCTATTTTAAATACTCATAGAATATATATATATATATATATATATATATATATAATTATAATATCTATGAATTTCAAAAAACATATCAAGTTCTTTTTAAATCTTGAAAGAGATAATTAATGATAATGTGAAGACGGAATACCACATAGCTAATAGTTTAACTAGTGCAATCATAATATTACCATAGCTTATGCTTCAATGGTAATTGGCCAAAAATACTGAAAACATGAAGAAAATTTAAAAAGAGAGAGAGAAAGATAAAAAAATAAATAATAATTTGGAGTTGCTATCAATTGAATAAAAATGGATTAAGAAATGAAATATGAACCATATACAATGGAAAATTTGACAACAAGAGAGTAAAATCAGAATTGGATATGAAAAAACACATGTAGATATAATCGTCAGCCTGGGTGTACCCACATGTGTTTTTAAAAAATAATTCAGTATTTCATAATTCTACTGGTATATATGCTAAGATCAGTAGAATCACCCAGGTATACTGAATTATTACCAGAAAACAATTAGAAATAATAAAATGTGAAATAAAATCCGTAAATAATAGATAAAATATTTTACTCACAGTAATTATCCATAAAACCTTATACAACACAATACTAAATTATTACCAGATAACAGTTTAAATTTTAAAATTGGAAAAATCCGTAAAGAATAGATAAAATATTTTACTCATAGTAATTTTCCATAAAACCGTATACAACACTATACGAAATTATTACCAGATAACAGTTTAAATTTTAAAATTGGAAATAAATAAACTGTAAAGAGTAGATAAAATATTTTACTCACAATTATTATCCAAAAAACCTTAACTATCACAATGTTTTCATGATCCCAACACGTCCACATGGCGATCATCATGAAATATCTCATACTTGATTATAATAGTGAAGTTGAGAGAAATTATTTGAAAGTTAAGTTGAGAGTACATTTTTTGAAATAACACCTTAATTATTACACCATAACACAAATTGATTTAAACACACACAAATTTATTTTTGTGATAATACACTTAAAAACAAATTTATATTTGTGAAATTACAAATTTTCCATTTAATTTTAATCTTTAAAAGTAAAATTAATACACAAGCGATAAGCGCCCTCTCTATATATAAATTAAAATTACTATTAATAATATTATTAACATTTATATGACATGTAAAGTGCTTCCCTCTATTGGAATTATAATTATTCAAAATTAAGTTTGAGTTATATATTAATTATATTAGATTTAATATGATATATAAATATTAGAAAATATTATTATCATTGTAGTTTTACATTAAAATCGTACAAAATCCTATTATATGAATAAATTTACACAGAATTAATTTTATCTTAAATAGTATTTCATAGATTCTTAACAACAGTATATATTATGTAAAAGAGATATTTCTTTTAATACAAAGTGCTGGTGCTGCCATCTATGTTAGACTACTTATATATATATTATAGAATTTATAAAAAAAAAATTAATCTTTTTATATACTTCTACAAATAAGTTAATGAATTCTGATTTAAGATAATGATATGTAAATAGTAGATTTACTTGAATTATATGAACAAATAGACGATGAATAACAAAATATGAACTTTAATACAGTCCTAGACAGATAACTCTACAATACTTTACTCATAATTTCTCTTCAACTAATACACTTTTCGTCCAATATATGCAATATGTTTACTTTCCAAAAAAAAAACCAAATAGGCCTAACAGCGCCTTTACTGTCTATTTCTCACTTTGATGCTTGCTTCACAATAAAAATTAGAAGACTGGCTCTTTTCCAATTTTGAAGATGTTCAAATCTTGATATCGCTATCCAAAATATTTATAACTCGTGCATTTAAATCATAGATAATAATAGTACACTAGAGTGTCAGTTAATTTGATAGTCATTTACGTCATAAAGGAGAAGAAATGTTCAAACTGAAATCCTACATATATATATATACAGAGAGAGAGAGTAATCCGGAAAGTTCTGCGGTTTTTCAAAGAGAAGCGCGGTTTCGTCTAGTTATTTTACTACTGGTAATAAGGAATGCCCTTGAATGGCACATGTACATTCGGTCTTTTGTGATTGTTCTATGTAATTCTTGCTAGTATTGACGCGTGGTATTTATTTCAGAGAAGTGCTAAGGATACAGACACAAAAAGTTCATTTTCGTCAATTATGCTCTTTTATTTGAAGAAAGTTAAAATTGATTACAAGGTTACTCGTAAAATTTGTGCTGTATATGGACAAAGTGCTGTTTCATATGACACAGTGGCAGTTGTTTTGAGAAGTTTAAAAGTGGGAATTTACGCCTCAAAGGTGATGCCCCTCTGGAATGACCATTATCTGTAAATGAGAACCACTTAAACGAAGCTATCTCTGAGAATCCACGATATACAGTTCAAGAGCTATCACACCAACTAAATAATCCAAAAATTGGAGTGCATTATCATTTTATAGCCCCTTTTATAAGATGTCTTCCTTTACAGATGATGCAGTGCCCAATCTTCGTCGAGGCTGAAATTTCTGCGCTTAAGCTTCTCAAACCACCTTCGAGCTTAGTCACTAAAACAGCGCTTTGTTCATTTATAACATCGTGTAGATAATTGACCGTCATAAAATCAACCAACCAACAAACCATTTATAGCACAAATTGTATGAGCAATCTGATTATCATTTTTACCTTTCTGAAAATAAAAGAGCATAATTAAGATGAACTTTTTGGATCTCCATCCTTAGCACTGCACAAAAAGAAAAATTACACCACAACACGTGCAAGAATTTATAGTACAAGCAGAAAAGTCCGAATGTACATATGAGGATTCGCAAATATGGGAAATGTAAAACATAGAGTTCCTTTTAGTATTCTATGGTTCCTTTAAATTTTAGACAAACTTTCACTGCTAACTTCAAAAATTTAGACGTTCGCTAGTGGATGGTAGGGACTAGGTTAACGGCACCTGAAGCAGCGACTATTTGAAGTGATTCAAATATTTTCTACATCAGGACAGGCAATGTAAACCAGAAGTGTAATTCCAGTACACAATATGTAAGCTGTAAACAACCACTAATCCGTTGCGAGGACCAAAAGTTGACCAAACTTAGTATAGGGAATGTTTGAAGAGAGTCAAATATTTGCGGCACCAGGAGAGTAAGTCTAATCCAATAGTCTAATATTACAAAATATGAAACATTTAATTGCTATTGAGTGGTAGAGACCAGGATATTTAGTGTGACGAATATTCGTCAGAAGCTCAATCTACTTCTATATTAAGGGGATAGCATGCAATATTTCCACTTCTGCGCAGTAAATGTATATATTTTTTATAATATAATATTGGTTAATCAATTCAGTATATCACACATCATTCATTTGGATATTTCGCTCTAGAAAAAAAAGATTTACTTTAAACATACATTTTATCTATGTTTTGATCACAGTAAATGTAACTCCTTAGCGATAATATTATAAGAAAAATTGTTTGCACACGTATATACTAAAGTTTTGGAGGAAAATATAAAATATTTAGTTTTATGTCATCATCTTTCATAATTTTGTAATACTCTCAGCGAAATAGAGTTATTATCATGTCTCCTGTCTTGCTCTGAATAACAAGAAACAACTATATTTCAATTTTATACTCCTAAGCTTATTTTTAATTATATAATGATATATTTATAAAGTTGGTCTTAATTATTCTCATTTTAAAATATCAAATACAGATTAAATTATATTAAATATCTGAACATATTTCACGAATACAGTTCACAATGCAATTTTTTAAAATGAAGTTTTACTAATGTTTGAAATGTAATGTATTTGAAGATCAATTTTATTTTTGCTTTTTCTTTAATTTTATGCTTGAATAAAAAGGCTTTAATTATGTGACATACTTCAGTGTTTTCAATCTTATTATTCATTTTCTCTCTGTCATTCAGTCTGACAAATAAAAGATTAATTCGTTTTTCATTCTGTCACCAGTTTTAGGAAATATGAGACGTAATAATTTGCTAGAGCAATTTGGTTTCAAGCAACAAAAAATATTTTATCAAAAATAAATTGAAAATATCTTCGAAAGGCTTTCATATAACCTTTTAAATTAAATGGTGGAAATATATTCGATATTAAAAATATTTCTCATAACTGGCATTCCTAATAAAATATTTACATTAATGAGATTATCTGCCTATTTATAATGAATGTGCTTTATTATAAGAGTTTTCACCCATACTTCGATGCCATTGTGGGTGGAAATTCAAGGTTGTTGCCGCGTTTTTTTTTTCAAAATATTTCAAAATACATCTTTTGTTAAATTCAACTATTAGTTAAAGTCATTAATGAAAAAATAAGAGGTAATACAACTTTGACGCCTTGAAATTTAGGTGTTTTTTAGGAATTACTTTTAAAGAAATGTGAAGTGTTTGTAAAATTCCATTTACACAAAATTTTTATACATATATTCAACTAGAAAACTATACTTCCTTTAGTTTATATATCGTATATTTCGGTGTATAACGTGCATTTTTGAAACAAGAAAATGTATAAAAATTTGAAGGTGCGTATTATACGCTGTTTAAAAAATGGAATAATACTAATTTAAGAAAATATGAGCATGATGATTGAGATTCCGTTATGAATGAACAAAGTAAGAATACTTCATCAGTTGAATGATGCTCTAAAGCATAATTCCATACTCTTTGGGAGGAATTCAGATAGACAGACAGCATTGTATATCTCATTTTCACGTTTGCTAATTTCATTCCTTTATATTTGTATTTATGTTCATTTAATGTTCTTTATTGTATTTAAATGCTAGACATATGACATAAGTTTTTTTTTCTTTCTTTCATTTTTTAAAGAAGGTAGTACGAATAATATGACGAATATACCTAAAAACTGAAAAAATATAGTCTCTAATCGTAGGTACGCGTTATGCACTGGAGTGAGTCAGAGGTCACGTCAGTATGTAGGCTAATAAAAAAAATGGCGGCTTGACAACTGATGGGCCAGAGTACTTCGAAATAAGAAAATGAAATGTTGGACACATACAATTCATAGTAGGCTTAATTATAACAATGAGACAAAAGCAAATGTATTTTTATTATAAAAGCTATTGCATTATGTAATCGTTTAAAAAGTTTGCATTTGTAGTGAAATAACATTAATTTAAAGTAAAATGTAAAATTTCATTTCTTAAAGTTACAGAGAAAAAGGAGAGATATTAATATTCATTTCAAAGAAAAAAAAAAAGAAAACCTACGTATTTTCACTAGAAAAATATGTGACGACCAATTTTTACAAAGATCAAATTTATTGATTGAAATCCACTGATTTTGAAAATTCTGTTCTGAAAAAATTGCGATTAAAGTTTATTTACTTGTTGTGGCGCTGTGAAATTCTATAGATCCAAAATTGCCTCAAGTAGCAAATAATCCCTCAACGAACTGCCTCCGAATGTCCCAACCCAACTATTTTTGTGTCACTTCCCGACCTCACTTCCTGAGGTCGGCAGAAAAGGCTTATTGTCTGGCCAGCAATCCCCTTGTCGACCGTTGCATTCCGTCAACTATTGAATAAATTTTGAAACGTTTGCCTATTAGTTTCTTATCATTTGTTCATTTGGTAATCTTTTGCCGATTGCAGTGCGATATCATATGATATTTTGCCAATTATTTAGCGATATCATACAGGAAAAAATTTACACAAATAAGAGAAAATATCCGAAATTATAAACAACAAATTATTTGCTCTAAATGCATCTTTTAAATTATGAATAGAAAATACTGAGTTATTAAAGTATTTTTTTTAGACATTATTAAGGTTCATTTTGAAATTCAAAAAATGGGATAGTTTTTGAGATTTTATTTTCTAAATATTATGAAGTAAATTGTTTTATACAGAAGATCATATCTTTTTTCCTAAAAATAGATATACATTTCATTTTATCCCTTTTTAACACTTTCCAACCTAGTTGAAAAGTGTTTATGACTTCGGTTTGTCTGGCCGTCTGGCCGTCTGCCGTCTGGCCGTCTGGCCGTCTGCCGTCTGGCCGTCTGCCGTCTGCCGTCTGTCCGTGTTCTAACTCCCGTAAATATGCTCGGATTGCCCTGCAATTTTTATATGTTATAATCATTATCTATAGCATGTTCCCTATTTCAACGGAAGTATGTAGCACTTATAGTTTTTTTACAGGGACACTCAAAAGAATTCCGTTACATTGCGGTCTATGGGGAAAAATCATTTGCGGTTTATTTAAATAATGTTTCACTATTTTAAACGCATTGAAATTTATATATATCACTAAGGTGCATTAGAAGAAGCTTAATATGGAATAGGGTGTGCATAGCACTTATACTTACTTTACAGGGACAGTCAAAAGAATTCCGTTACATTACGTCTATGGAGAAAAATCGTCTGCGCTTTATTTAAACAATGTTTCCCTATTTTAAACGCATTGAAATTTATATAAGGTTCATTACAAGAGACTTACTACAGAATATTGTGTGTATAGCAGTCATCGTTCATTTACAGGGACACACAAAAGAATTCTCTACTGTATGTTAACAATAATTCCTGGAAGTGCGTTTTAAGTTACTAAACGCGATTTTAATTTTAAATCGCTTTTTGTCTATTACGTGGTGTGTATAAATTCTGTAGATCCTATACAGGGAAGCACAAAAGTTCAGGAAAACATTTCCGTATTATTTAACTCCAGACGGAGAATTTTAAACTGTGCTACGTGTTTCCTAACTGAACTAAAATTTAGCATCCTATGTAGTATATATACAAATCTATAGATCCTATACAGGGCTGAATAAAAGTATTTGGATTACTTAGATGTTATCTTTTAGCTTATTGAAGAGTATGATTCGTAAAATTATTTTGGAAGCGTTGGAAAGTGTTACATAATCTATGCTTGACGCATGATTTTTCGTTCTTGTTTAATTAAAATCTAGAGAAATGCTTAAGTGATACTAAAAGAAAACAACAAAAGGCTTATAAAAAACCTTCTTAATGATCAACATACGTTTCAACGCTCACTACGGCGTCATTTTCAAGAAATATAATGATAAACAAAGTATTCTTGCAAATTTTGAAAAATAACCTTGAAAACACGAATCACGAGATCCAAATATGTAAAAAAAAAAGAGAAAAGCAGGTGCTTGAAGTAGCCAACTGTAATTGTGAAAATTATATTTCGTTATTGCTTTTTAAAACGGAAAAGTACCTCGTGCCAAATTTTAGGGAATTCAGATAAGGCGGATTCATTGCAAATGCTTACGTTGCGCATGTAGATTTCTATTGATTCACGGATAATGGATGGGAAGTAGACTCTTGATGGGTAAATTATTTTACTATTTTTAAAATCAATATATATTGCCTCGGTTCGATGTAGTCGTGCCAGTGCTGTATGACCTTTTTTTAATGTTAAGAGAATATTTTTCATTGTAAAATTCAAACACTGTATAAGTAATTGAAAAGTTTGTTTAAATTCAAATAATATATTTTTTTTTTAAATGGGAATATTTTGTACTATAAAATGTAAAAATATTTACCTGTCGAGTGCGTAACTAATAAAAACGTAAAAAAAAAATAATTTTGTTTAAAGACTAAACATTGCTGTTTAATGATTTTACAATAAAAATTACCTTTAATTACAAATAAAATTTTAAATTCATTTAATTTCCATTGTAAGATGCAACTGATATTATCTTTTAAAATGAAAACTATGTTCTTACTTATTAGTTACATATACTATTGCTACATAAATATTTTTGCATCTTACAAAAAAAAAAGTAATTGTAATTTAATTTGTAATTGTAACTAAATGTAATTTTTATTGTAAAATCATTAAACAGTAATGTTTAGCCTTTAAACCAAACTAACTTTCTTACGTTATAATTAGTTACACAATCGATAGGTAAATATTTTTACATTTTATAGTGGAAAATATTCTCATTCAGCAAAATTTATTATTTGAATTAAAACGAACTTTGATACATTTTGTTTAAGTATATAGTTTTTGAATCTTACAATGAAAAAAATCCCCTTAACTTAAAAAAAAAATGCATAAAATTAAATTTATCTCTATTTTTAGAAAAAACAAGTCTACTGTATAAAACAATTTACATCATAACATTTAGAAAATAAAATCTCAAAAACTATCCAATTTTTATAAAATTTCCTATTTTATTTAATTACAGTTCTAGCAATGTATTTTATTAATTCCTAAATTTACCTTAATAATTTCTAAAAAATTACTTTAATAACTCAATATTTTCTAATTCATAATTTTAAAAATGCATTTATGATAAATAATTTGTAGTTTATAATTTCGGATATTTTCTCATATTTGATAATTTAAAAAATGCATTTAGGACAAATAATTTGTAGTTTATAATTTCGTATATTTTTTCATATTTGTCAGCTTATTTAATTAAATCAATAAAACAACAGCTTATTACAAAAATATCAGTGAATTCATTAGGTTCCTTTTATCAAAGTATATTTTTAATTATTAAGGACTATAAGTAATTATTATTTAAAAATAAATAAAACAAGCTCTTTTAAATTTCTTTTACATTACTATCTATCGCTAACTTTTTATCAAATTACGGTTTATTGATTTGTGCATAAATAATTATTTATTTTCACCAAGAAACATTTTCCTTTGGAAGTACTTTTGAATTGTCTTTATCGTTGTCTTTATCAAAGATCTTTATCGTTTTCTGTTTAAAACTGCGGTTTGGTCTTTCATTGAAACGTGAAAACAGCTTTTTGAGGGGTTCTGAGATAAAGATCTTGAAGGATATTAGTGGGTTTGTGTCACGTGACACATTTCACTGCACGAGGGAGGAGAATTACCGCGAAGGCAATATGCTCCCAGTCAAAATTATTCAACTTTTAATCGTTTACAAACACCGTCTGGCTACAAACTTAACAGTATTTGCCGATCAATTTATTTCCGACATTAATCTGATTTACTGCTGACGTTTGCCTTTGATTTACAACTGGAGAATTCGAAAGTTATGGTCGAGAAGATATCGTGTGAATTTCTCTTTACGATTACCGTTCATTTACCGACAATTCTTATAATAGGCTGAAATTTAGCCGATATCTCTTGCTGTTGGAGGCTCTTTCAAGTATGATATCTACTTCTAAATTAAAAATTATGTTTTTAAAATTACTTTACGCCTAAAGCAAAACTCGAAATTTTCAATAGGTCAAAGAAGATAAATAATTGAAATACTTTATAGAAATTGTATATTCATAAAACGAACTATCTTTATTAAGATTTAAATATTTGCAAAATAATGGTTTGTTGAACATTTTGGGTGAAACTGTTCCCTCGTTTTCCACATCACATGTTCTTCCGACTAATCACGCTACACTGTATTATTGTGCCTGCAAATTGTGCCTAGTAAAAATCATTTCTTTTTAAAGTCATGTTTAAATAAGGCACGTTTAAATGTTATTGCTTTAGAAATCTACTTATTGTGATCAACTCGTTTATAATTATATATATATATATATATATATATATATATATATATATATATGACGAAATACTGCAACTCTTAGTCAACTTCTCAGGAATTGTAGAATAGTTACTCCAGCATCTTACCCGGCTTAGGTTATGTCACAATTCCCATATTCGCTACAATGATGGATTAAAATAGAATGCATTATGTTGAATAAAATTTTAAAAGAGACAAAAACATGAGAAGATTTCTGCTGTTTTGGCGTAACTTCTCAAAATATCCGATAAATATATTTCATTATGCAGACAGCTGGTTCGAGATTTCAGTGCATTTTTTGAAGAATGAAAAATCAGCCACACAAAAAATATAACGTTCTTCAAATCATGGCTGAAGAAACTCTTTACATGCAACATTTTTAAAGAAGTCTTGTTCAATGTTCTAAAAACAAAGTATTCAATTTCCTTAGAAAAATTACGTGCGAAGATTTATAAATATTTTGTTTATTAAATTCTGCTTTAATAATTCATTAAAATTGAGGGAAATCAGCTGGTCAAAACGTATGTCCGATGTACTGAACCAACTTGAACATATTCAGAACAACACATTCGTCTAAGGTCTTGCCAGTATCTTGGATGAGTTAGTTAATCAAGCTCGTATAGTTAGTTTACAGGGACACACAAAAGCAAAAAATCATGCAAAATTTGTGATAACGATATAACATCCGAAATACTGAACCATCTCAAATATAACTGGGACAGTGTATTAATATTTAGAGTATCATGAATGAGTTCGTTAATTAAGTAAGTTGCACTTATAGTTCATTTACAGGGACATACAAAATTTTTCAGTAGTATTAATTGTATGGTTTGGGTTATGTTATAGCATACCGGTGAGTTTTAAACTGTGATTTCAACAAATGAGTAACATTTTCTATATTATTGCATCATATCCATTGTTTTACATCTGGTAATGCTAATCTAAAAATTTCTTCAAATTACTTTTTTCGCCTATATAGCGAACTTACAAAGAGTGAGACAAATATGTTTAATATATTTAAAAACAGGACAATTGCACCATAATTTCTATAATTCAAATACTTTAATAATTCTTTTCACTACAGTGGTATGATCCACTTGGTTACCATGGGAACTTGATGACGTTTGCGCGCTCTCCGATCATGTTTTCTCCAGAACTCTGACGTGTATGCTCATTTTGACATTTTCGACTTGTTTGTAACATCCTGATGACGTTCGCAGAAGCGAAATGAAACGTTGATGTTTAATTGTGGTTGTAAATTCACGATTTTAATGTATGTACCATTTAGCAAATGTTGTATTTGAATTATGTTTAATATATTTTTTAATCTCCTGCCTGTACCTCAAACAAAGAAATGAACCTTTATTATTTATTATGGTCAAGTAATTGAATTAAACCTTTGTAGTTATAATGTTTATGGTGAATTAACACTTTGCCTTACACAATTAACTTACCAAGTAAAACCATGTTGATGAAATATGTCATTACATTATTATTTAAAAAAGGAAAATATTTCAACGTATTCTTAAAATATTTAATCATTTTAATCTTTTATAACTAACAAATAGTTAAATTAAATCAGAACAGTTTTAAAGATCTTATGCGAATTAATAATTTATTTAAAAAAAATATATCAAGTGTGAGAGGTGTTGCATTTTATTCACAAAATAGGAATTTTAAACGTTTATTTAAAATTTAGAATCATTTTGATCATTTATAACTACCAAATAATTAAATTA
The DNA here is from genome assembly GCA_963931845.1 of Maratus michaelseni. NCBI lineage: Eukaryota > Metazoa > Arthropoda > Arachnida > Araneae > Salticidae > Maratus > Maratus michaelseni. The sequence goes on from OZ007588.1 coordinate 327,876,040, forward strand.
AATCTTTGTAATTTTAAAGATCGTTAGCTATTAATACTTTTTTAAACAAATAAATTTCTAAGTATGAGAAGTGTTGCATTCTATTAACATATTTAAAAAAATAAAGAAAAAAATTTAAACATTTATTTTAATTTTGTATTTTAATCAATTGCTTCGACCAAGTAGTTTAATTAAATTTTTGTAGTTTTAAAGGTCTTAGGTGAATTAATATTTTAAACAAATAAATTTACCAAGTAAACCAAATGGAAGAAAATTGCATTATATTAATATTAAAAAAAAATTTTAAAGCATGCATCAGAACATCTAATGTCTGAAAATAGAGAACTTCCAACCTTGTCAATAAGTTTCCTAGAAAATTCTTGCATGATGTAGCAAACAAATTTAACTTGTCAACAACTATGTACCTATCATTTTATACTGAGAAGCTCATTCGGCTTTGGTGTCAAATAGCAGTCTATGAAAATGAAGCTGTCAATATTGCATCCAATAAAACTGTCATTTAGGCAGTGGAATATTTCTTTTGAGATTTTTACTTTAAAGAACAAGGTTTATACTCGTATTATAAACAATAGAATATCTGTAACAAAACTACACTGTGTTAATGTATATGACATTTATCGTTGTCACGCAAATTTTGTTTCTTATTCTAATCATAGTTGAATACTTATGTCTCACAATGTGTAGAATATGACAAACGCAGTAGTTTGTAATTTTTAAAAATTTAATCAACGAAAAATTAGCAGTTTTCGCTGTCAATTTTGTTATAAAATGGTGAATATTAATTATTTATTTCACTGGTTTGATTTGAAATCAAATACTGAGTTACAAAAATGAGTTAATTATGAGATCACTGAAAAAACTGGAATACATAAATTAACTAAAATCTACTCAAACTAAATATAGGATCAGGGTTTGTATTGCTTTATTAAGCTTTTGTGACCATTGGCACTAAGGTGTCAAGGCTAACGAAAAAGAAAGGCTACCGCGGTGCTTTACGCGTATCTTTTTTTACAGACCGCCGGAGTCACGTGATGCTCGAATGCATCAATGCAGGTGTACGAAAAGAGCATCGCGTCACTCTAGCGGTCTGTAAAAAGAGATCAGTACAAAAACCCTTAACGGGTTAAAAGTTGTGACGCAGCACTTTCTTTTGGCTTTATGAATTTTAAATATGGGTCTTAAAAGCAATGATATCAAATTTAAGTGACGCTATGTTAATAATTATTTTTTTAAATCATAATTTTCTTTTTAGTTTTATTTATATTCACAGGTGCAATTATTATCTTAATATGAAAAAATATATAAAATTTATTCGCTGATGCTTTTTCATTCACATCTCTCATGAATTCAAAATATGGGTTTTAAAAGAAATGATATCAAAATTTGAGTGACACCTTGGCGTTAATTTAATAGGACTCTTTTAAAATTCAATTTAAATTATTTTTGGTTTGTCTTCTAAAGTATATTTACACATACAAACAATACTTTTAATTTTTCAATACACTTTTAAATATATTACTTTCACTGAGCCTATATTATGTATTGAAATGTATTTATTTCAATAAATTGATTTATCTTCTGTGCCACGCTATCCAAAATCATAAGTAAAATTTATGTAAATGATTATTTTGCGTCATATTATCCACTTGAATACATTTCCCTTTGTTTGGATACTATGACGCAAAATAATCATTTACATAAATTTTACTTATGATTTTGGATAGCGTGGCACAGAAGATAAATCAATTTATTGAAATAAATACATTTCAATACATAATATAGGCTCAGTGAAAGTAATATATTTAAAAGTGTATTGAAAAATTAAAAGTATTGTTTGTATGTGTAAATATACTTTAGAAGACAAACCAAAAATAATTTAAATTGAATTTTAAAAGAGTCCTATTAAATTAACGCCAAGGTGTCACTCAAATTTTGATATCATTTCTTTTAAAACCCATATTTTGAATTCATGAGAGATGTGAATGAAAAAGCATCAGCGAATAAATTTTATATATTTTTTCATATTAAGATAATAATTGCACCTGTGAATATAAATAAAACTAAAAAGAAAATTATGATTTAAAAAAATAATTATTAACATAGCGTCACTTAAATTTGATATCATTGCTTTTAAGACCCATATTTAAAATTCATAAAGCCAAAAGAAAGTGCTGCGTCACAACTTTTAACCCGTTAAGGGTTTTTGTACTGATATCATTACTTTTTTAAGGTTATTGATGAGAATGTCAATTAGTCGAAATTAAGCATAGGGTATAAATTAATCATTAAAATAAAATTTTAAAGAAATGCTAAAAAAGACCCCTTGGACCCCAATAAAATATGAGGGTGGTGGCCCAGGGAGAGGAATCCAAGACTCAACTTTTAAATTATACAGCGAGAGAGTAACACAATTAGAAGGATGAAAATGCATGGCAAAACCCGTTTGTTCCATCTTCCTCCGCCAAAGGACGCAACCTTTTCTATACAAACATAGCTGAAAATTTTCGGGCCGTCGATTCCGAGTCAAATGAGCCATACGTCGTCGTGATCGGTCCCATAGAACCCGATAGGAAAGTGCCCCCTGGTGGTGAAACTTGGAACTAAAATCGATATATCCTGTCGATGTCGAGTCGAATGAATCACACTGCATTGTGATGGGACCCATAGAACTCGAGATAGCTGCAAAATCCGTTAGTTCCATATTCCACCACCAGGGAGCGCACTCTGTTCCATACAAACATGGCTGAAATCTTTGAGGCTGTCGATTTCGAGTCGAATGAGCCATACCGCGTCGTGATGGGGCGCATATGACCCGAGATAGGAAAGCGCCCCCTGGTGGTGAAACTTGTAACTAAAATCTATATATCCTGTCGATGTCCAGTTTAATAAATCAAACTGCATTGTGATGGGACCCATAGAACTTGAGTTAGCTGCAAAATCCATTAGTTCCATCTTCCACCACCAGGGGACGCACTCTGTTCTATACAAACATAGCTGAAATCCTTCAGGCTGTCGATTTCGAATCGAATGAGCCATACCTCACCGTAATCGGGCCCATAGAACACGAGATAGGATAGCGCCCCTGGTGGTGAAACTTGGAACTAAAATCGATGTATCCTATCGATGTCGAGCCAAATGAATCAAACTGCATTGTGATGGGACCCATAGAACTCAAGTTAGCTGCAAAATCTGTTAGTTCCATGTTCCACCACCAGGGGGCGCACTCTGTTCTATACAAACAGCTGAAATTTTTGAGGCTGTCGATTTCGAGTTGAGTGAGCCATACCTTGTCATGATCGGGGCCATAGAACCTAAGATGGGAATGCGCCCCCTGGTGGTCAAACTTGAAACAAGTTGAATGAATCAAACCATGTTGTGATGGGACCCATAGAACTTGAGTTAGCTCCAAAATCCATTAATTTCCCCTTCCACTGCCAGGGGCGCTCTCTGTTCTATATGAACATAACTGCCCCTGGTGGTGAAACTAAAATCAGTAAGTTCTATCGATGTCGAGTCGAATGAGCCAAACTGCATCATGATTAGGAATGCACAACCTGTGGCCCGTGATGGATAACTGATGGCCCGCAGAGACCATACATGCCAACCTATCCAAAAATTTCGAATTTCCTTAATAATTCGTGAGAAAAATTTGCAAATTTTGTCCATAAATCGTAGGAAAATATGAATTTCATCGATCAGGCGCATAAAATCATGAATTGCATCGACTGGATGCGAATTTTGTCAAATGGGCATGGAAAATCACAAATTTCGCCATTTTGTCGCTAGAAAAAAAACCGCAAATTTCAATAATCGGTCAACAGAAACCAGAGATGCCAAAATCAGTAATTCCGGAGTTGCAAATTTCGTCAATCACTCAAAAAAAAAAAAAAATCTTGAATTTTGTAAATCAATTGAAAAAACCTGCGAATTTTGTCGATAAGGCACTTAAAATCGTGAATTTCATGGATCGAGCAGCGAATTTCCTCGAATGGCGTGGAAAGATCGAGAATTTCAATGAACAGTTGCAGGAAAAATTTGCAAATTGTCCATAGATCATAGGAAAACATTATGAATTTTGTCTATCGGTTCTGCAAAATTATGAATTTTGTCGATAGGCATGGAAAATCGCAAATTTCGACAACTGGGCTTGGAAAAATCAAGAATTCCATCGAATGTTTGTGAAAAAATTGTAAATTTCAACGAACGGTAAAAAAAAAAAAATAATTTGCGAATTTCGCCATTGTCTAGAGAAGAAAAATTGTGAATTTCATTAATTGGCCGATGGAAAGCATATCAGTTGAAAATCATGAATTTTGTCAATCAGGCACAGTAAAAACATGAATTTTGTGGATCGGGAGAAGGGAAATCATAAATTTTGTTGAACACATGCATAAAAATCATGAATTTTGTTTATCAGGCATGTAAAAATCATTAATTTCGTCAAACGGATGCATAAAAATCAAGAAAGTCATCAATTGGGTGCGTAAAAATCTTGAATTTCATCGATCAGGCGTGTAAAAAATCATGAATTTCATCGATCAGGCGTGTAAAAAATCATGAATTTCATCGATAAAGTGCATAAAAATATAGGACAAAATTGCCATTCGCCAATCGGCGAGTAATACTGAAAATTTGCCGACTGACTTTACTGCCACCACTGGTCAAACTTAATAGTTCCAATTGCGATGATTGAATGGAAAAAGATTTTTTCCCCGCTGTCGCTCGACAAATTTCAAAACCATTTGGCGAATTTCACGATTTTTTCAAAGAAATTATTTGACGGATTGTGATTTTTTTTCTTCTCGAAGCCATTCGACGATATTCGAATTTTTTTTCCCCTGAAACCAGTTGATAAATTTTGTGATTTTTCCACTATCAATGAATTTTGTGATTTTTCTGCTATCGATTGATGAATTTCGTGATTTATCGACTATCGATTAATGAATTTCACGACTTTTTCCATAAACGAACAAATTGTGCACTTTTTTTCCACTGCCATTCGACGAATTTTGCAATTCTGTTCCGCGATTGTTAGACAAATTTCACTATTTTTCTCCCGAGATCATTTGACGAATTTTGTGATTTTTAATTTTACTGACTGATTGATTTATATTTAATAATAAAAGTTAAAATGTTTTGATTTAAAAACAAGATGGCTAACTGAGGGTGAATCCCAAAACTTAGCCGCATCATCAATGAGTTAGCTAATCAAGCATTTAGCTCTTACAGTTTGTTTAAAAGGTGCACACAAAAGCAAAAAATATGAATTTTTTTTAATCCTTACCATCACTGTTGAAATCCTGAACCAATTAGAATCTAATTGTGACAGTGTATTTATCTTGCAAATATCATTGAGGAGTTTTTTATACAGGGACATCATGATAACATTCAAATTACTAAGCCAATTCAAACCTAATTATGCCAAAGTATCAATCGATGAATTCATTAATCAAATATGTTGGGCAAAATCCTAGAACAAGCAAAACATCCGATTTGGCTATTTTTTTTACGCACGTCAACCAAAAAAACGGCAACTTCCAAATTCTACCCAATCAGAACGCATGCTTTTTAAGCTTAAGCAAGCAGATACTTACACACTGCTTACGGCAAGCTTTTTCACAAAATAAACAAATTTTATTTCGTTTTACAATTATTTACAAAGTTTCAGCAAGTTTTTCTTCACGATTTTCTATTTTTACAAACTTTTAGCAATATTTCGTCTGGATATTTCAATTTTTACATACAAGCATTTAGCAATTTTTTCCTCCAGATTTTTCTATTTTTAATAATTTTTAGCTATTTTTTCCTCCTTGCTAAAACTTTGTAAATTGTCATAAAACGGAATAAAATCAATGTTTACTTCGTGAAAACATTTTCATAGAAACTGTGTAAGTAGTGAATTCTCTGCTACAAAGAACACAGGTTATGATTGGGGAGAATCTAGAGAATTCTGATTTTTCAAATGCACGAAACTCATTCAAGCACCAGTTAGTAACATGTATATGTACTCTTTGCGTACATTAACAGAAAAAAAAATCCTGGATGCATGAAACTCCCTGTGCAGCAATCTCTAGAATGCATGAAATTCATCCAAACAGCGGTTAATAATTGATATATATATATATATATATATATATATATATATATATATATATATATATATATATATATATATATATATATATATGTGTGTGTGTGTGTGAGTACGCTTCGCGTACATTAACTGAAAAAAAAATCCTGGATGCACAAAACTTGCATTTCTCTGACTTCGGTTTTTCGAAATAGATAAAATGCTTCAGGGATTCAATCCAGCATCGCTGAAATGTTACATAATCACAGAAGATCACTAATTATAATTAAAATATAGATAAAATGCTGAAGTGATTACAAATTAATCACTGAAGCATTTTATCTATACTTCAAAACATATTTGTTTTGTTTCTCATTTCCAAAATAATTTTCATTCATATTTACTTATTATAAGCATGTTATTTAATTTTACTGACTGATTGATTTATATTTAATAATAAAAGTTAAAATGTTTTGATTTAAAAACAAGATGGCTAACTGAGGGTGAATCCCTAAACTTAGCCGCATCATCAATGAGTTAGCTAATCAAGCATTTAGCTCTTACAGTTTGTTTAAAAGGTACACACAAAAGCAAAAAATATGAATTTTTTTTAATCCTTACCATCACTGTTGAAATGCTGAACCAATTTGAATCTAATTGTGACAGTGTATTTATCTTGCAAATATCATTGAGGAGTTTTTTATACAGGGACATGCAAAATCAAAACGTCATCATGATAAGATTCAAATTACTAAGCCAATTCAAACCTAATTAAGCCAAAGTATCAATCGATGAATTCATTAATCAAATATATTGGGCAAAATCCTAGAACAAGCAAAACATCCGATTTGGCTATTTTTTTTACGCACGTCAACCAAAAAATCGGCAACCTCCAAATTCTACCCAATCAGAACGAATGCTTTTTAAGCTTAAGCAAGCAGATACTTACACACTGCTTACGGCAAGCTTTATTATACAATTTTAACATAAATTTTATTTCGTTTTACAATTATTTACAAAGTTTCAGCAAGTTTTTCTTCACGATTTTCTATTTTTACAAACTTTTAGCAATATTTCGTCTGGATATTTCAATTTTTACATACAAACATTTAGCAATTTTTTCCTCCAGATTTTTCTATTTTTAATAATTTTTAGCTATTTTTTCCTCCTTGCTAAAACTTTGTAAATTGTCACAAAACGGAATAAAATCAATGTTTACTTCGTGAAAAAATTTTCATAGAAACTGTGTAAGTAGTGAATTCTCTGCTAAAAAGAACACAGGTTACGATTGGGGAGAATCTAGAGATTTCTGATTTTTCAAAAGCACGAAACTCATTCAAGCACCAGTTAGTAACATATATATGTACACTTTGTGTACATAACAGAAAAAAAAAATCCTGGATGCATGAAACTCCCTGTGCAGCAATCTCTAGAATGCATGAAATTCATTCAAACAGCAGTTAATAATTTATATATATATATGTATATATGTGTATGCTTCGCGTACATTAACTGAAAAAAAAAATCCTGGATGCACAAAAATTGCTGTATTCCGCACTCCCTAGAATGCATGAAATCCATTCAAGCTGCGGTCAGTAATGTTCGCACAAAAATCGGTTTACAGCAATCTCTAAAGTGCTTAAAATACATCTTATCATATAAAATCAACAAAAATGCACTTACCGTTATTTCTCATCCTTCGTTTTTTTTTAATATTTCACAGGATTTATCCTTTATGACATAAAACACATTTCATAAACATAATTCAACAAATCTGACACACAACAAACCAACCCACAGACAATAGAACTCTATTATAGAATATTCTAATCTGTCAACCAACCAATCAAATCTAATTCCCTCAAAAACCAGCTCAATTTTCAGAACCATGCATTCTGCTCATGCTAGAACCAAGCACAGAAGGCGTGGAAAAAACGTAAGAAATAAACCGGTAACAAGAAAACTCATTTATCGCTTCGCTAAATTCGATGACGCCAAGCGTCTCGCTTGTTCTAGGATTTAACCTATTTTTCTTAATTATCTGTCTTAGTTTGTGAATAAATTTTTGTAATGTCAGTTGAAACTGATCTCTCGTACATAACGATGCATCACATTATTTTAATGTTTTTTTTTCTACACCATGATGTTGCTATTTAACAACATTATTTTAATTTTAAAAAGAAAACAAACAACTAATAAATCAGTAAATATGAACGTTTTGCACTCCTGAAACCCCCCCCCCCCAAAAAAAAAAAATATATATATATATATATATATATATATATATATATATATATATATATATATATATATATATATATATATATATATATATATATTGTTTTAATTTCAGGGTAACTGAAGAAAAAAGAAATCCTTCTATAGCGTTTCTATTTTTCCATGCGCTGTGAAGATTTTTTTAACGGGTTCAAAAACAAATTTCACAAATACTTCTAACTTAATTAACAAATATTTCAAAAATATATTTTTAATTCCATGTTGTTTATGTATGAAGAAAGAAACAAAAGTTTGGTAAACTTCTATCTCTGTTTAAATAGTCTATTTCAAGAATAAAAACATTCGGTAGAATGCATAGCTTTGACAATACATAAACAAAAATGAAGAATACAGTACCTTTTTTTTTTTTTTTTTCAATTTCTTATATTTGGTGCAAGATACTACTGAATACTTTGCTACAAGATTTGTTTAAAGATATTACCCTCTCTCATGATTTTTAGGTTTCCAATGCCACGTCTACCATTGCCCCGAGAACTGACGACTGATTTCGTGATTTATTAAGTAAAATCTATATTTAACATTTGAAAATAAACTTTCACTAGAAAAAAAAAAAAAAAAAAAAAAAAACAATGGTAGAACTTTGCATTTCTCTGACTTAGGAAAATAAATATTAGAAGATAAATACATATTTCTTTATTATTTGTTTTTAAAATGCAAATTTAAGAAATGAAATTGAAAAAAAAAAGGTACTGTATTCTTCATTTGTTTATATAGTTGATCAAATATACGCATTTCACTGAATGTTTGGATTCTTATACTATGAAACAGAAACTTACAAACGTGTTTTTTATCGTACATAAACAACATGGAATTAAAAATATATTCATGAAGTATTTGTTAATAGAAGTTAGAAGTATTTGTGAAATTTGATTTTCAATACTTCAAAAAATGTTCATAGCAGCGAATCGCATCGCACACGAAGAAAACAAACTGATGATTGATTCATTTTGAATGATTCCTTGTTACGCAAATTAATTGATAAAAAAAAATCTTAATCTTTTTTTTTTTCCTTTAAAAAATCACAAATTAAATATAAATAACAATTAAATTGTATATGTATAATTATAAAATATTTCAATATTTTAATCAAGGAATCTAAATATTTTTCGACTGAAAATCTTCATTAAGATTTTGATATAAGAAATTCTTTATTATAACAAAAAAGAAAAATATACAAACAATAATTTAATTTAATACATATATATTACATATTAAAAATTGCATTAAAAACTGTTTTCGTATTAAAAAAAAAAATCTAAATAGTTCTTCAGCCAGATATGATTGCGAAATCGCCTTTAACTATAACCGTGATACCCATGAATATCCTGACCGCGCAGGAATAAAAAAGGGTGAAAAGGCCGAAAATCTTTAATGTTAGTCTACCAGAAAAAGCATAAGAAAAGAGTCCGATTTTGAAGCTGGATTATATAAAAAACAAGAGTTTTCCTACGTTAGCTCAAAATCTTACTCTCTTCATCTAAAAGCGATTAATATAATATATTAATTTAAAAAAAATCGTTCGATCCATTTTCGAGATAACACCTCTGTGCCCATTACACCATTACATTTTCCATTTTCGCTTAAAAATTGGTTTCCAGATCTCAAAATCTACTGCATGTAGAAATCTATAAATTTCAGGATAGAGTTAGGCCATAGATATAAGACTAATGTGAAAAAATCGAAACGGTATGACTCATATTTACTGAGATATTAAATGTCGGCGTTTCGATTTTCCTTTGATGTCCTGCTAGCTGTATATATGAGAGTGATGGAATCTTCGGTTTTGGGCTTACGGTTTTCGGTTTTTCGCTGCGTCACTCAAGAGACTACCGTCTCTTATGATAGGTGGAATGCACCGTGGTAGCCTGTCTTTTTCGTTAGCCTCCCTAAGGTGCAATATGACATACATTCCGTTGAAGTATTCAACCTGACGCGGATTACCCAGACTTAGTTCCCCAAGCATTTTATGGTCTCTGAACCTTGTCCAAATACGGAGACAAGTCATACAAATGATGTTCGCACATATTTTAGACGATTTCGGGGTTGTTTTTTTAATATTTAAAATGTAAATGTTATTTTTTTAATGATCGATCTGATAATCTTGTTTCTGGCTTCTAATTTTGCGCCATGATTTCCACGATAGAAGTTTTTTTTGTAAAATTTACAGGGGCATTGCTTCGCATGCCTCTTTAAAATCATTCCAAGATCATCCTTTGTGGTGGTTTCTCGCTTTGAAAGCGATCTTTTAAACAGACCAAATGCACAATATACCATAAGTTAATCCACAAATGACTTCTTATGAATATGTTGAAAAGTATAAATCCAATACTTGTGTGGGTTTTTATTTTTTCAACGAACACAGCGGTAGTTTTTGAAGCATGATTGGTGGCTTTGCCTTGGTGCAGTATGTCTTTGAAATTCGATGAAAATTAAAAAAAAAAGGCTTTTTTTCTGTTACTATCGGACGTAACATATTCTCTTAACAGTATGATGAATTGATTGTAACATTTTTGTACAATCTTCTTATTTTTATTTTTCCATTGTAAGAGAATGCGACAGTCATAGCCTAGGAGTTCGCCTGGGAGTTCATGTAAAAAAAAATAACAAAGTCATCTTTACTTATGACATAAAAAATATTAAGCCTGATGACCGTATCTTGCGTTTAAACAAGCAATTTAGATTGCCATCGCAAATAGCAATTGGTCTTAAATGTTGGCATTTTTTTTTTCTGAAACTTTAAGTACAGGATATATGATTAGCATTCTTTTTTTTTTTGACAACTGTACATTAATTTAAATAACAGTTTATCAAATCTTGCATAAAAAGTGTAAAAATTATGTATAAAGGCAGTATAATTAAAAGGTTTTTTTAAATCCTAAATAAGATATAAATTAGATATTATTTTTTTCATAAACAAGAATAATTAAAAAGTGTTATATTTAGTTTTTTATATTAAAAGTATTTTACATTGATATATTTCACAAGCACAGCACATTCCTTGTAGATTTGGAAATATCTCTTTTGACATACGAAAAGTCTCGTTCATTCTTTTCGGAACCAATTGTCTTTTTCCCTGAATGCAATTTTTCTACTTATTGTTATAAGTTTTAAATTTTTAATTCGACCTCAAAGAATTAATTACCTTGTCATTCTCGATTCTGCAGCAAAAAATGTTCGTTATGTACAATGTATCCTGTGTAAATAATTTTATTTGAGTGCATTCAAAAATGTATTTAAAATACATTTTTGTCTTATTCTATATGTAGATAAACATTGAGTTGAATTTGTTTGCGAAATTATTACTAAAAATACTACTATTAAGTGACTTTATTTTCAAAATTACAGAAATTGTATACAGCTCTCACCTTTATAAGTGTATGATAAATTTAAAACTAATGTACTAAATTAAAATAGTTTACTGTGGAATCTTTATTGTTCTATGAGTTGTTAACTGTTGTGTGTTACAGATATAGAAAAAAAATGCTTTAAATATTTAACGATTCCAAAATAAAGAATGAAAAAAATATGAAACGATATTTAATTGAATGCTTCAATATATGTTCGGTGTCACAAATATTTATCGTTGTATTGTTCTAATACTACATGAGTATTTTTTCGTTCTGATTTACACTATTAATTGCAAAAACATTTATAAAAATGTTACTATATTTAGTTAAATTTTCTTCTTTATAAGATCAGTCAATATACTAAACCAATAACCTAAAATAGATTACATTTTCCAAAATATTAATTAAATAAACATCAACTTGAAAATAACTATAAACAAACATTAAACTTATTGATCTAAAATATAAACATATTATATGTATGATAATGCCGAAAATTGGAAACCTGTCAAAACCACAAAACGTAGAGCGTTTAGTGAAGAAGTCGGGAGGTTTTCCTTGAATAAAGTTCTGCAACTGAATATGAATGAGATTTTCTGATATAATTCAAAACTTTTGTTCACATAGATCATTTCTTAAAATGTGAAGAAAAGCTTCTGTATGTGCAAGCGTTAATAAAACAAATATCTTTTAAAACAGTATCCATTAGATTTTATTTATCAAGAAGTGCGTTAAAGTAATTCATAACAAACATACTTTATTATTGTTTTGAAATAATGAAAACCAAATGAAATTATTTTTAATATATTTTAATTTTAATATTGATTTTTTATCATAATTATTATATTTTTAGTTCCAGTATACGATTTATCTAGCCAACCAAGACACCAAAAACGTTTTTACTCAGATCTGTATGCACATTTGTGTTTCTACTTCAATATGAAGTATTTACTACTTATAACATAACAGAGGGGACATAATTTTTTTTCCACATTAATATATAGATTTTATGTGTCATCATATGAAAAAAGTTAAAGCTTCAATTCGTTCTGAAATTTAAACGTGTTTGTCTGGGAACAGAAGTAGTCGAAATGGCTGCTGAATAATGACTTTAATTGAAACCCTGTATATATATGAACACTAGAGATGAGATCGGGTTTTTTTTCGGAGCACTAGCCCGATGGTTTGAAATCCGAGGTCAATATCGAAAGTATGCAGTAGGAAATATTTAATAATTTAAAATTGCTTTAATTTTTTCTTTTAATCTTTTTCTTTTTATATTTATAAATAAGTATTAATCCTAAATACTCCCTCATGACAAAGTTTCATGATTTGCATGTCTCTGAAAAACTGTTTATAATGACATTTTTTTTATTTATACCCAACCACGGGCAGATAGATTCAAAGCCTACAATTCTGTAAATATCATTGTACAACTATAACAAGAAGACATTAGTTCTGTTTTCCAGTAATTAAGAATGAAGATTTCAAAGAGAAAATCGGGAATGACAAGAGATATCCCATGATTTCTTTAAGTTACAAACTCTGAACATGCAAAAGTTTCAGAATATTTCTCGTTATATTCCATTAATAACATTTCATTTCCCTTTCAAACTGATTTTACAGTGTACTGAAACACTTAAGCAAACTTAGACAATATGTTTGTTCCACAAATAGCAATATTTTTCTGTTCTTCAAGTTGTGAATAAATAAAAATTTCACTTTGCACCCGAACTTGAAGAATTGTATAAAAATCGAGCTTGAACCCGTTTAACCTCTAGAACACATAGATAGATATCTAGGTGATAAACAAATTATTAAGATAAACTAATTAATAAGTTTGAAATTGAGAAAAACCGTAACGTTATTATATAAATAATTATAAGAGTTACTATATCTGAAATACTTAGAAAACTAATTACGGTCCAATTAAGACATACGAAAAAATAAAATTAGTTCTAACTGAATAAAAATAAAAGTATTTTTCTCTATATTCCAACAACAAACTTTTTTTTAAAAGAAATAAATTTCGTAAAAATGCATCTCACAGAATTTCTAAGACTCATAAAAGAAGTACGGAGCTAATTTCTTGTTTTCGATAACGGCATTTTTAAAGGGGGATTTTTTTTCTTCTTTTGCACTGATTTAAAGGAAAACGGATTATACTGAAATCCATAAAACATCCCATTTAGCTTTTCTGTTGTAAAAATGATCTGTCTTTGCTGTAAAAACATGTTTTATCTTCGAAATTATCTTGATCTTTATCTTGATTTTTTTTTTCAAATTTAACAGAACTTTAAAACCGAATTTTAAATACATTCCCGTATCTTTTTCTAATGGTTGATTAAAGTGGTAATGATTACTTTTTCTAAAGCGGATTGAAACATACACAAAATACAGACATAAGAAAAAAAAATCTATTAAGTTTTTAGTTCTTCTGTAAAATCAAAATCCAAAATATACAAACGTAATGAGTTTTTAGTTTTAACCATTTAATTTAGCTGATGTTTTTAATTTTAAAACAAAACTTCGAGGAAAAAAAAGTCACTCTGTATTTATTCCAGAAAAAAAAAATATTGTTAACCTTAAATAATATCCTGAATTTACATTTTATTACGTTTTTAATTTTATTAGAATGAATATCAGTACAAATGATAGAATAATAGGAAAAATTAGAATTATTGTTCATTTTTTCACTATGTTTCTATATCAATTAAGAGCATAGACACTTATGCATACATATTGGTTTCTAAAACAGTTTCTTAAAAATTATTCTCTTAACTTAAAAGCGTCTTAAATATAATTATAAAAGTTAGACAAATATGACTGAAATATTTTATATTCATTAAACGATACAACAAAGGTATAAACCTAAACTAATTATTTAAAATCTATTGAAAGTGAGAAAACTTTAAGTTAATTATGTAAATTTATGTTTAAACTTCTGTGAGATCTGAAATATTTAGAAAATTAATTATAAACAACTTAAGATATAAAAGACCATGTGACTAGTTTAGAAACTAAACAAACACACAGGTACTTTTCTGTTTATTTTCTAATAATATATATTTTTAAAGAAACAAAATGCATCTGATAGAACATGTAGAACTTATAAAATCGCTACTAAGGTAATATTTTTCTTAGCGATGAGATATTTAAAGAGTGAAAAAGTTAATAATCTTCAATGGATTGAAACGAAAATGATTAATTCTCAAATATAAAAAAGATATAGTTTAGTCATTTTTTGTAAAACTTAATTTTGCTGTTTAAAGACAGTTTTATTCTAAAGAAAAAAAACTGTCAGAACTTTAAAGCCAATATAAGATACAAATTTCCTCCTATTATTTTTTTTATAGGTTGATTAATGTAATTATAATTGTTTTTCGTTAAATCAGATCTAACAAGGAGAGGACAAAGTTTGGTAATGACAAATTTTGATTATTTTTATATATGTTGTAACGAACTGAAAGTATATAATTGAAAATTCTTTCTAATTACAAGCATTGATCCTTGGAAGAGAGAGTCCATCCACCCTCTCAAATGTTAAAAGACTTCCAACATCTGTGATCATTAATTTTACTCAAGAATGCATCTATATTCCTTAATAGAATTTCTTTATGTTACAAAACCCACAATTCTTGCTAAGAACTTCAAGGGTCTAATAAACTGAAAGCAAAGTACTCTATAACTTACAAGATCTCAGAAAAGAGTGTTATTACCTGTAATTTTTTTTCAATGCTTTCGCCTACACGTGTAACTGTTTCTAACAAAGAAGGTCTCCTTAAAGCGCATACTGAGAATATTTTGAAAAAAATGCTAATGGAACTACTCATGTACATAATGAATGATCAGTCAAATTTAGCTGCGGAATCCCAGCAGAAAATCTGTAAAAAAAATAAAAAAACTTTCGAGTACTTGGCGAAAAAGATGCGATTTGGCGAAAAACACTTTTTCGTCGCCAAATGCAAGCGATTTTAATGTATTTGAAAATTCCTGGTAAAATGAGTGTCTAAATTCGTAGTATTTTATGAATTTAAACTTCAACGATTAAATAGTTTATTATTTTTTCTATAAGCGTATATTATATACATACAAGTTAAGTATTGCTGAAGTTATTTAATTTTACATGGTTTTACTGCCTGGATAAGTTTTAAGTTACCTGTGCGATTAAGATCGCTCTCATTATACATTTCGATTTTGAATAAGTCATTGTTTTCACGGTAACAAGACTTTTCTCTTGTTGTCTCCGACACTAACAATATCGAGGTCAAATTGCCGGTGCTCAGAATTGGACAATTAATTTTTAGTTTGAAGCATTTTTAATCAATTTAAATTTTTTTCTAAACCATAGAATACTATCGTTAATTGTCTTTATATGTACATATAAATGTCTATGGCGAAACCGTAGTTATAAAAGTGAATTTATTTAAATTAACTTTATCAGAATAATCTTTTTTATCCATAAGAACAATTTGACCACCTTTATCAGCTTTAGTAATAATAAGATTATCATTGGACTTAAGCTCATTCAGAGCGATATATTGAGAACGTGAAATATTAGGTTTATATTTTGAGTTATTATTAGAAATAGTATCAGCAAGGATGTGACGAAGAGTTTCTTTTTGAAAAGGAGTGACTGTACTATGTTTAAAGGAAGACTCAATAGGAGCAATAAATTTGGTGAGAGAAGGTTTGCAAGACTGAGAAAAATTTAAACCAAGATCTAAAACGCTTTTTTTGTTCAGAAGTTAAGATATGAGAGGAGAGATTAACGATGCAGTTCTCATTCGATAGATTCTTATTTGAAAATTGAGACTTTTTTTGCTTATTGCACAATGAAGAAAACTTATTATCAAGATTATTTTGATGAGCAGTTTTGAAAGTAAACAGGTAAGGCCAACATTTATTTTCCATATCACAGAAATTGTCAAGATTTTTACTAAGGAATAAATGAAGGTCATAAAGCTCTTCTTCAATTTTGGAGAGAGTATGCCGAACATCTTGAATACAAGCTCTTAAAATAATAAAATGTGAACGAACCATAGCTTTAGAAATTCTGACAGAGCTACTAACAGAACAATTAAGTTGAATAAAAGTAGAGATAACATTATTTTTCTTGCAATTTTGAAGAACATTTAAGTGGTTAAGAAATTTTACACGCTTACGTCTGAGTTTAGTAAATCTGTTAAATTGAGAAGTAAACATAATAGCAACACAAAAATAAACACAATACAATTATAGAATACTAAACTATAAATAATACATAAAATAAATAAGCAAATAAATACATCAATAAGATAAATAAAGAAGATAAACAATGCAAAATTACAAAAAAGTACTTACATTCGAAAGGGGAGGGGGGATGAAAAAGTAGTTGAAATGCCAGAAGAAGCACAATCAAATAAAATAAGTTGAAACTGGTGTGAAACACTAAGAACTAAAATAACTTCTTAAAACACCATAAAAACTTTAAAATGCGCTGTTAAAAACTTAAAGTTTTTATGGTGTTTTAAGATATTATTTTAGTTCTTAGTGTTTCACACCAGTTTCAACTTATTTTATTTGATTGTGCTTCTTCTGGCATTTCAACTACTTTTTCATCCCCCCTCCCCTTTCGAATGTAAGTACTTTTTTGTAATTTTGCATTGTTTATCTTCTTTATTTATCTTATTGATGTATTTATTTGCTTATTTATTTTATGTATTATTTATAGTTTAGTATTCTATAATTGTATTGTGTTTATTTTTGTGTTGCTATTATGTTTACTTCTCAATTTAACAGATTTACTAAACTCAGACGTAAGCGTGTTAAGTTTCTTAACCACTTAAATGTTCTTCAAAATTGCAAGAAAAATAATGTTATCCCTAATTTTATTCAACTTAATTGTTCTGTTAGTAGCTCTGTCAGAATTTCTAAAGCTATGGTTCGTTCACATTTTATTATTTTAAGAGCTTGTATTCAAGATGTTCGGCATACTCTCTCCAAAATTGAAGAAGAGCTTTATGACCTTCATTTATTCCTTAGTAAAAATCTTGACAATTTCTGTGATATGGAAAATAAATGTTGGCCTTCTCTGCTTATTTAAATTAAACCTAAGTAAACTAGTTCAGTATAAGGAGTAGAAAACGTTTTTCCTAAAAGAGTATTTATCTTAAATGCGTATTATTTTTTATTTCATTGTGTCGCCAACCCAGCGATAAATCGCCAAAACACGAAATTTTCATAATTTTTTACGGACGTAATACCGAGGTTCCGCAGCAGTTTTTTTATAAACGTATATATCCTCATGAGAAGAATATTCTGTATTTTTTCAAAAATTTCTGAGTATGCGCTTATGGAGAACTTCCTTGTAAGGACCTTTTCCCAGACCACTAGAACACTTGAAATTCCTTTTCCTGTTATATACGAAACAGAAGAGGCTTTTTTGTAAGATTCATAGCAAATTTCGCCGAGAGTGGCTGTTGGGAAAAATTCTCTCACAGAGAGGATAACGGAAACCCGGCAGGCATCGCCGAAAAAAATCGTTTGGATAAGAACCCGATACCAGAGCGTAATGTCCTGACTTTTAACCCTAACTTACTGTCTGAATGAATGTCGCTTTTATCTGTTAAATGTGCTGAGTAATTGTGCTGAGTGTAATACTAAATAAATTGTGCTGTCATCCGTACAAGGCTTCAATTTTTTTTAGTGTTACAATGTTGTAGGGTAGGAGCCCCTTACTCTCAGGTTCAACGTATTTTATACAATGATCCTTAGTTCTCGAGAAATAGGGGGGTCTAATATTTTAACACAATTTAAATACTTACGTACATACATACATACTTACATACATACATATGTACATACAGAACCTGCAAGCACATTTGCTCTCAGGCTTTGATAGTCAGTGAGTTAAAAAAACGATTTTACCATTAATTGATAAATGAAAAAGCTTATTTTTAAGCATTATGTAAATTTTATAAAATATAAGCAAAAAAAGAAATAACCCACAAATAGAGGAGTAGGCAACGGCGGGACGTGTTTGGCAGTTATCGTTCTGACAGTTATCGTTTGACAGTTATCGGACACACAAAACATTTCGGTTACAGTGGTGTCTATTAGTGTTAATTGCAGGAAGTGCGTTTTTTATTACGATATGCGTTTTTAAGTTTAACTATTTGCATACAACGTCGTGTGTATAAATTCTATAGGAAATACAGGACCACACAAAATAAGCATTACAAAGTATGAATATGAATTTTCTTTAAGTGGGTTCTTAATTGTGTCCTTAATATACTTAATGTATTTTCAAGCTGAACTATAGTAAGTATACTAGATTAATTTTAACACAATTAAAATTAATCTAGTGTAATCACGTATCAAGCGTTTACTGGAGTTCCTTTACCTTCGATTTATTCTGTTGAGCTGATTAAAATATCAGACCAGATGCTATGATCAATAAGGTTAACTGGATGAATTATGCCCTCCAGATTCGACCGAGATAGCTCAGTTGGTACAGCGTGGCGGCTTCAGCCAAGATATCTCAGGTTCGAATCCTGGTCCGGACATTTTTCGTCCAGTTGGAAAATTACAACTCGTATATTAAGTATACTAAGAGACGTTTGTAGATTATAAATAAAATTATATACAGGGACCCGCAAATAAATGGATACATGAACGTCTATGGATGATAATTTCCGGAAGTGTTATTTCAGTAGTTTTAAGCGTCTTGTCTGAATTAAATTTTTGCTTATTATGTGGCGTGTAAAGAAATATGTAGATAATATACAGGGTTGTACAAAATAATTCAGGTATGTGTTCATCTATTGGTGGAAATTGCTGAATGTGAATTTTCAACCTATTATACGTTCTCTTCTAAAATAAATTTTAGCATACAATATAAGATACAAACAAACCTATAGACCAAATACAGGGCTACACAACACAATTTGAGTATTTTTATTGCTATGTTTGAATAATTCCTGAAATGTGAATTTTCCATGTGTTTTGCGTTTTCTAAAATGTTTACTTGGGTGTCTTAGTTACCTTATCAAACAGTGACGTTTTGTTAAAGATTTCCAGCGCTGGAAAGTGTTTCGTAGCATGATTGACGCAGGATTTTTACTTTCTTCTATCTTTACAAGAAAAAAGTATTGAATTCATGAAAAAATTCGAATTCCGTTTTTGACGGATTTATACATTTTAGAAAATCTAGAACATGATTTGACTGCTTTTAGAAAATGTCTGACTGTGTGTCTGTATTTGAGAAAAATTTTGTGGGCATTCTATATCAAGAACTAAAGCACAAAACTTAATAAAACTTCAGATTCTGTTAGACCTTGATATAAATTAGTGCTATTTAATTTTTGGTGCAAATCATCCAATAGGTGTCTTTGCTGTGTTGTATTTTTAACGATATCCGCAATAGCCCTCTATCTCAAGGAGTAATACACGGATTTTCATCAAACATCAGATTTATTTAGACTTCGATATCCTCTTGAGACCCCACGTCCATTCTATTGGACATTTTTATTTTTTATATAAAATAATTAATATCAGTTCGAACTTGTAAATACTTGCTGTCCATTATACTAGATAGTCTAGTGCTTCTATCTGTGCACCGAAATAATAAAAAAAAAATTGCAGCTAAATATGTATTTTAATCATTTGAAAGGGGCAGAGAACAAGAAACAGACTGTTGAAGGTAAGCAGACAGTTTTAACTCTAATTTTATATATTTTTTAAAAGTATTTTGATATTAATGGTACACAAATCTGATTTTAAATGTTGTATCAGTGAAATGATATCGCAGTTTAAATAATTTAATGTATAATTTAGATTTTAGAGAATAAACCAAAAAAATTTTAATGTCCATTCTATTGGACGTTGGGTCTTCATCAGTTGTTTTTATTCATATTAGACTCTTGTTGTATACTGAAGAAACGCATGAGTTTTTACTTAAAAATCAAGACGGTATTGAAATAAATAATAGATACAGAAGTAGATAATATATTTTCTTAAATAAATAAATAAAAAATATTTAGTGAAATTTTTTTGCAGCATTTGCTAAATGCAGATACTTAGAATTAAGCTTTTATTATGTGTTAGTCTTATTCATTGTAACTATTTTTTGTATTATTTTTCTGTTACTATGCTATTCATAATTGAATTAATAAATTTAATCATATTTAAATAACAACAAAATTTTAAAGACAATATATTTAAATATAACAGTATAAGATTATAAATAAGCTCATTTTGATTTATTTTACATTTCTTCTTGGCATTTACTTGTTAATTGTGATAGGTGTGCCACTAATTATCATTATTCTAACAAACCAAATGACTGGTGTTGAGAGAGTTAAAAAACAAAATAAGATATTTTTATTATTATTATTAATATTATTTTGAAAATTACTACACTGATCAACACGTTTCGTACTTAAAGTACACTTTTTCTATTTAATGATGCAAAAATTGAATTTATGCGATATTTAGAAGTGACGTATAAACGATAAAAACACACTTCTGATGATACAAAAGTTTGTAGAAATAAGAAAATGATGCTACTTTTTGAGTGTTTTGTTTAAAAATCTGTTTTTATAAGCCTATGCAGCGATTTTACCTATGTGCGCATGCGCATAACCTTATTTTATATTATAATACTTATCATCTTACTTTATAAGTATTATAAAATAAAATAAGGTTGTTCGCATGAAATGCAACTTGTATTCGTATATTCGTTTAACTATAATTAATAATTGACTTGCAGAAGCACATTTATAAACTACTGAATTTCAGGTTGATCTATTTTTTACGGTAATGAACTTTTTAAAATTCTTATTAATATTATTTGGTGTCTAATTAAATTTTGTATCATTATTTTATGTAGAATTCAATTTTGTGTCATTATTTTTTCTCAAATATTAAGAATTTTACATTTGATTTCATCTAATTCAATAGCAAGTTTTTTACAGGATTAAGACCCAATGTCCATTCTATTGGACACGCTAAAAAACAAAGCATTTAATTTTTTTTAAATGAAAATATGTATTGCTTTCTAGACTCAAAAGAAACATAAATCTCAAAAATTGTAAAATTTGCTCAAAAAATATGAGCTTGTGTCTCAAGAGGTAATAAATTTGTGCTGATTAGTTTTGGTATAAATCATCCAACAGGCGGCGCTGTTATGATGCATTTTTCACGATATCCGATATAGCTTTATCTTAAGAACTAATGCAAAGATTTTCATCAAACTTCTGATTCAGTTAGACCATGATATAAATTTTTGCTGATTAGTTTTTGTCTAAATCGCCCAACAGGTGGAGCTGCTATGCTGCATTTTACACGATTAACGAAATAGCTCTATCTCAAGAACTAATACACGCATTTTCATCAAACTTCAGATCCAGTTAGAGGTTTACATAAATTGTTAGTGATTAAGTTTTGGTGTAAATCTCCCAACAGTTGACGCTTCTATACCGAACTTTTCACGATTCCCGCCATAGAACTTAAGAATTAATTCACGGCATTTCACCAAATTTAATATTCTGTCAGACCTTCACATTAACAGATCTTTATTTGGTTTCGATGTATACCGACCAACAGGTGTTGTTGCTATGCTCTGTTTTTCAGGATTTCCGTGATAGCTATATCTCGAGAACGAACAGATTGTCATTTAATTTTTATTTCAGACTATATGATTTATATAGAGGAAAGTTTAGGCCACAGCATATGCATACTACTTTTTTCTTGTTAAATTATTAGTTTTAGCAAAATCATGAAAAATTAACTTTACACACCAAAAAAACAAATTAAAAAATATCTGATTTTAGATTTGCAAAACAGTATCGACCGCAGACGACTTTTAATTTAATGGAATATAAGTATATTTTATTATTAAAGTTTCTAAATAAAAGAGAACTACAATATAAAAAAACAAAGAAAATAATATAAATTTTATACAAATTGTTGCATTATAGCGGAAATTATTTTTACACTGTAGAATAAATGAAAACGACAAAATTTATATTCGGAAAGTTAAGTGTTTTTTCATGCAATTATAGAAAAATGCTAAAGATTTTACTCACTGAAAATGCACTATTTCAACATTTATATATTTAAAAAGTCACGCCATTTGTCAATTGTATTTTACCGTTAGACAAATTCAGACTTTTTCTCATAACGTTAGAATAACCGAGTTGCCACCATTACAGAAAATAAATTAGAAATTTAAAAAAAAGAAAAAAAATCTTGCGTCATGCATAGATTATGAAATACTTTCCAACACTTCCACAATACTATAACAAAACTATAGCATTTAATAAGGTGAGAGAAGATATTTAAGTAAATAATTTAGTAAAACGCATTACATTATTTTCTAGTAATTACCGTCCATCGCCGAAAAAGTAGTAGAAGGGATTTGTGAAACTCTGTAAATGATCTAGATTGGTATGTAATGCAGATATATGCGAAAATTTAGTTTAGCTAATAAATGCTTATACAGTTGGCACTTTGTACATTTAGCAATTTTTGACAATAAACGGAAGCGTAGTCGAATTCTTCTGTACAGTCTAGTATATTATCTACAGAATTTTATACATGTCACATAAAATGGGAAAATTTAATTCAAGCAAAAAAAAAAAAAAAAACTCATTACACTATTAATAACACACTTCTAGAATTTACCATCCATAGCCGTCAATGTATCCAGTTCTTTCATACATTGGGAATTTATTTATATTCTACAAACATCTGCTAGTAAACTAATATAATTCAATCCGAAATTATACAACTTAAGTAAAAACCGGTTTTAATCAATTCACGCCCGTATAGCTTAATGCTTACAAATACTTTTGGGTTGCACTGTATATAATCTATAGAATTTATGCATACCACGTAGTATGCAAATAGTTAAACATAAAAGCTTAATAATTTAAAACCAACTTCCAGCAATTATCGCTAATAGAAGCACTGTAACCGAATTCACCTGTGTGTCCCTGTAAATTAACGATTATAGTCATGCATGTCATATTGTACAGTAAGCATCTTGTAATACACCTCAATTACGTATATAAATTTCATTATGTTTACAATAGTGTAACGTTATTTTAAAATACGCTTCAATCATTTTTTACTGTAGACCATTATAAAACCGAATTCTTTTGAGTGATCCTGTAAATAAATGATAAATGACGTCACACCATATTCTGTATAAAACATGTTTTAGTTGCACTGGAAAAATCCATGTCAATTTCATTGTTTTAAATGGTGTAACACCATTAAAATACACCGCAGATGCTTTTTCCTTATTGAACGCAATGTAGCGAAATTGTTTTGAGTGTCCCTGTAATGAACTATAAAAAAGGTACAAATTCCATTCTCAATCGAAAAAAAGCTATAATACACGTCAAAAACATATGACAATTTTGCTGATTTTGAATCCATAATTAAAACAGTTTTTTTGACTTCCTGAAAAGTGACAAAATTCATTGTTTGACATGGTATGAATGATTATAAAAAGTAAAATATTACAAACATTTACGGCATATGTGTAAAAATGGCTTTATGAACGATCATAGATAAAAAAAAATAATAATTTACTCAAAACTTTGTTTTGATTGTGACAGCCGTATTTATTTCTATCATTATTCTCAAAAAGAAGAGGTACAAAATATGCTATAAGTAGAGAATACAAAACCTACTAAATAGCACTGTTACAAAGAAATGCTGAAAGTATTTTTAGATTATTTCCCAATGCAAGTTTGAATTGAAGACAGTAATTTATGAATATACATTAAGAAACATCAATTCATCAAAACAAGGAAGAAAAACACAATTTTTTTTCGGCACAGTGTAATAATAGATAACAATACCTAGTTAAATTTCGGATGTTTAACTACTATTATTTCCTATTAGTAATCTTCGTCTTATTTGGTGGCTAATTTCAGTCAATGAATCCATTTGGAGACAAGGGTATGAAAAAGTCGGAAGGCTCAGCAGCTATGTGTTACTATATTTTTTTAATTTTTGTTCAAGTATATTGCATTATTATATTGTTAATTATTATACTGAATACATAACTGCAACAGATTTCAGAAGAACACTTTTTTTGCGTTATAATATTACCATTGACATAAACTATTGAAATTAAAACTGCTTTATTTGGGGCAGGCTAATTTACTTTTATAATTCACAAAAGTAAAGCTACAAAAGATTCCATAGAAAATAACAAAGAATCTTTTAAACATTAGATTTAGCTTATTGAGGATCTGAAAGTATTATTTTCGTTCACAAAGTAAATTACAGTAACAAAAAAAATAATCTTTTTTGAAGAAAAGATGTTGACTTATTGATTTATTTAGTGGACTTACATAGAATTACTTATAGAACTATTGGATTTTATTCAGCATTTGGTAAGAAACCATTTGTACACATTTTCCTAAAATATTTCGGCATCCTTAGTGAATTAGAAGAAAAATTGTTTGTACAGCAGGACGAAGGTTATATTCTTTATTTTTAAGTGACGGGAATATTAAAAATATGTTTAGCATCTTTTCCTAACGTGTCTAAATTAACAAATGAAATATATACGAATCAAATTAAGTTCAGTAGAACAATTTTTTCTTCTGATCAACTACGACTCAGTATTGTTTTACAATAGGTATTTTTTCTAAAAATTTCGGTTAAAATATTTTAAAATCTATTTAATATATAAAGTCAATGATTCCTAAAGCAAAATAAATTTTTGTTTGTGCTAGACGAATTTACTTCAATCATTACTCTTTAGAGTAAAAGTATAAAAGAGTATAAAACAGAGTATAAAAGAGTATAAAAGATCAAAGAACCTAGTAAATATCTGAGTGAGTTCTGAAAGCTTATGTCTTTTCACAAAGTAGCATATAATAACGAAAATATATATCTTCTTTGATGAAAAATTTATTTACTGGGCATACATCGAATTACGTATTAAAATATTGGATTTTAGCCAGTATTTCATAAAACACCATCTGTATTTCACCCACTTTGCTCTATTTTTTCACCATCTACAGAAAATGCTGTGTGCAGAATCAATTTGAAAATGATGTGTGTACAACATGGCGAAAGTTAGATTGTTGATTTACGTGACAGGAATGCTGAAAATTTTATTTAGATTTTTATCGTAAATTGTTCACATCCAAGATATGAAATTAAATTAAATTCTCTAGAAGAAATAATTCATACAATTAACTACTTAAACACAAATAAATTTATTTAACAGTGTGTTACAATAGATACCTATAGATTACAAATCTCCCGCTTTTTGAATACCGCAAATTCCAAATAGTAATCTTCATTCTATTCAAACGCAAATTTCTGTCTTTAAATAAAGATAATATTTTTATTCGAGATAGTTGTATTAAAAAATCGGTAGGCTTCGAAGCTATGTATGATTGTCTTTTTAAAATTCTATTGAAATGTATTTAAATATTATAGTGAATATATAACTGTAATGAATCCTACAAAAAGACATTTGCGTAAAAATTTTACTACTAATAAAATCTATGGAAGAGAAAACTCATTTACTCAAAAAGTCAGTTTTCTTTAGAGTAGCCAAATATTGTTCTACCGTTATGCTCAATAGTAAGAGTATAAAAGATTCGATAGTAGAGAATAAAGAACCTATTAAACATAAGAGTTCATTTTTTACGTCTCTGAAAGCCTGATTTACTTTTACAAATCAACTTATAACAGAACATATATGTATATAATATATACATATATATATATATATATATATACAATTTATAAAGGGCGAGGCGGAGGCAAGGACCGCTTGTGGGGACGTAGTGACGTCTGGCTAGTGAGTGAGGAGGCATGACGCAAGACGCAACCCTCGGTACTGGCGGACGGCGGAACGTAGACGTCGGAGTAAGGAGCAGAGCCTCTGCCCGAAATGGTGTCCTTTTTGACCGACCATCCCTTGAGGTTCACTCTGCAGCTGGAGTAGTTGTGAGCCAACCTCAATTTCTGTTGGAAAGGGAATTGTACTGTTTTGACCAGGAGTGGTTCGATACCACGGAGGACCACACGGCCTCTGTTCTGTGGCTCGTATAATCTCCCTGAGAGAGAGTTGTATTTTCCTCGAAGGACCGACTACGAGGAACCGGACCAATGGCGCGTCAGTCAAGTGACGGCGTCTAGACCAATGTCAGACCTTGGGTCGTCAACCGATCCAGCCTGTTTTTACGTAGTCGGATATTTCTGTGCCCGACGGTTGGATTAGCAGGAGTCTAGAAACTAACTTTCAGGCTACTAACACCTGATCGGGGGCGCTTGTTTGAGTCTTGAGAGGGAGCCTTTTACGACGCTCTGGGACCGAGAGTGGCGTCTATGGTTTCCCGGTACTGGCGACCCTGCACGTCGAGGGGCTTCTCGGAGTCTTTGGACCAGGTGATGGGAGGAAAGGTGAAAGACGTTCTTGGGCCGTTGGCCGGGAGTTCCAGACCCTGCGGCCCAAAGTCTAAGCTGGGTCCCAAGAGAGTGAGCTTCACCGCAAATCGCAGCGACCTATGTTGTCAATACCTTGGAAAAATGGGGGTCGTCAGCCGGTGACGTCGCCCACGTGGACCGTAGCGCTTACAGGGCTCTCCTGGTCAAGCGCGTTATAGGTTCTTTAGAATATGGGTACGGCGGTTTACGTGCCTGACGGGCGCCCGTTGGCGTCTGGCGGCGCAGCTCAATTTTCACAATTGTATCATTTTCTAACGGTTCCCACAAACGGCCACCGACGGGCCAACAATGTGTGCTTCATCGGGTGTTCATGTCTACCATTACTAGCATGAAAAATTATATAAAAAATGCTACAAAATAAAATAAAGTATCTATTCGTAAGAGTTTAGAAGGTATGCTGGACATATTTAAAAAAAAATTTCCCACCAAGTTTGCTAAGTCCCCACAGGATATGTCTATATGAAAGACACTAAATTAAATAAAGTGGAAATGTTGACTCATCGAATTTTTCAGTAACGTGTTCTATTAAATTAAGGGCATTTTATAATGTCTATGAATATATAGCTAATTATTGTACAGAAAATATAACTGCAATAAATCGTATGAGAAAACAAGTTTATGTAATATTATCTTTAATAGTAGAACCTTTGAAAAGGAAATTATATTGCTCAAACAATCATTTTGTTTGTGACAGACGTATTTATTCCTATGTTTATCCTCACGAGTAAAGGTATAAGAGATTCCATATCAGAGAACAAAGAATCTATTAAACATCTGAGTTAGTTTATTTCACCCCTGAAAGTATTAACGTTTTCATAATGTAACTTATAATAACGAAAAAAAATATCTTCTCTGAAGAAAATATGTTGACTTATTGATTTATTTACTGGGTATATATAGAATTGCAGAACTATTGTAATTTTGTCAGATTTAAATAAAATACTATCTGAATTTTTCCCAGTAAGCTCAGTTGTTTCAGTTCCTGTAGTCAATTAGATAAAGCTGTGCGTAGAGCTTGACAAACGGTAGAGTATTGATTAGCATGATAAAAATGCTCAAAATATATATTATATATTTTTTTTTCAAAAAGTGCGGATAGTAGAGAGTAAGATATAAAAAGAAAATAAGTACACTAAACGTATTTATTCTCCTAATCAGCTACCAATATACTCGATTTCCACAACAGTGTTTTAGAATAGATTACTGCTTTTTTCCTTCATCTATTGAAATATGTTTAACTACAGAGTTTTACAATGAAAAACTTTTTGGATAATTTTAGCTATCCTTAATGTAAATTCTGGTGCTGAATTTTAAAATCACATTTAAATGATGTATCACATACCAGTTTTTCAAAGCTTTAATCTGCTTACTGTAATTACAACGTCCAATTTAAATTAGGTGGGAAAAATTAACTATCAATTTTCAAACTAACAAAATGTATTTGGAATTCAGTAAATGTATTACGTATTATACAATCTATTAGAATTATTTTCGTATTCTATTTTCGGGGAAAAATTAGAATCAGATTAGACCATAAGCTTCTCACAAAGTTTGTTTTATACGTGTAGACTAGGGCCGTAATTTTCAATTAAACTTTTACTTCTGCTTATGACGTCATAAAGTCGGCAACTCCCACTGTTACGAGGCATAGAGTTTATTCTCTGAGCTCTGTGGTTCGCCAATCTTTTGACATTAGCTAATATCAACTAGGTAATATTGTAATTGCCACATTGTAATATAAAATCTTAAAAAACTTGCTTAAAATTAGCTGTAATATAATCATATTAAAGTATCTAAACATAAACATAGCAATATGAATAACAAATCTCACGTAAAATGTTGCAATTTAAATGATTCCAATTGAAATAAGATTTGGAGAGTTATCCCTGACGCCCAGCTAACATAAAAGTACCCATTTTATTTTATTTATTTACACACATATTCAATTTTATTATAAAACACCAGGTTGCCATACAAAGTAAAAATCGTCATTTTGGCACCAAAAATGAGCCCCGGTGCGTCTGCGATATCTGTACCGATTTAATCAAAATTGTTTTCGTTGCACCGCATATTGCAAAATTAATTAAATCCATGATTATTGTTTCTTTCTCAGATTAAAAATAAGAAAATTTTGCACAGATGTCATATACGTACCAGATTGGCGCGATTTTTTTACCCCGTCAATTTGGCGAAAAATTTGCTTTTGAATATTAGTTATAAATAGCATGGAATAATAGCACGTGATTTTTTATTTCAATATAAAAAATAAAATAACGTAATAAATGAAATAGTTTCTATTATTTAAAAAAGGAAATAAAAATAAATAAATGATAGTTTGATATAAATAAATCTTGATATACATAATAAAAACAATTTATAGAATTAAAATAAAAAATAAAAGTAAATCAACAGCAATATAAACAAAATAACCGGGTTACCATGTGAGGCATAAAATTACCATTTTGTTGCAATCGGTGCGTATATGATATCTGTGCCGAAAATTTAATGCTTAACGAAATTCAAATATTTGATCGATCGCAAATTTTGGTACTTTTCCGTTATATGGACACCATGCCATACATGTAAACGTATGTAAATGCATGCTTGGCGACAATGGTGTTCGTATAACGGAAAAGTACCCAAATTTTTCTTAGTTCGGTCTATACCAAAAACAAACATTTTACAGGTAACAGGAAAATCGGCAAAAATGACCGTTTCATCAGCAGTTATGACAGCAAAGTTGTATAGAATCTAATAAACTGAATTTTACAACGTTTATGCGAAACACCCCAGAGAACGCACGCTATTTTTATATAAGTAGGGGATATTTAAACGAATAAGAGAACTAACAACCTTCAATAACATAATGCCTGAAAAAGTAAACAAATAAGTGATTCAGCAAATCTTAAAAATATGTATTTCTGGTACTTCTCTATTATCCCGTCGACCACTTTTCATAGCAAAAAAAAACTATCGCCAAACTAAAATTAAACGCCAAAACTGCAGTCCCATTACCTTGATGTCAAAAGCATTATGCGTGTTTGTTATGTCATCAAGTGGTTTTTAATTCAACATTTGCGTGTATTTTTAATTATGTTTTACTGATTTATTAGTTATTTCATTAATTAAATTTATAATTGTGTCCTTAAATTCTTATATTTTATTTATTTAATTATTTTGATATTCCAATGGCAATGTTCTCCCGTTTATTTGGCGTTGCAGTTTGGCGATAGTTTTTTGTTATGAAAAGTGGTCGACAGGATAATAGAGAAGTACCGTATTTCTTAATATAACTATAAAATGCAGAAAAATATTCTGGTACTTCTTTATTATCCCGTCGAAATTCCGTTCATTATTCCGTCGTCCCATTAAGAAAAAAAACTATATCCAAATTAGGTACTTTTCAATTAGCCGGCACCAGTCAAAAAAATAAATAAATAGCCTTTTACTTATGCGTATGACGTCATAAAGTCGGCAATAACTCCCAATGTGGCGAGGAACATAGTAACGAGAAACTCTATGGTTGCGAGGATAAAAGAAAAATAATAAATATTAAAAGCACGGGGCTTTTAGGCCGAATTTTTTAATTTGCAAGTTAAATTTCGGTGAAAATATTTATCCGCGTGTTTTATTCAACGAATAATAATTCATATTTATTGTGACGTCACCGGAATATCGTCCATTGGGGTTATTTTACCATTATGCATTATAACTTTCTTGATACCATTTTTTCATTACAATTAAATACAAAATATATATTTTTTTGTATACATGGTATTTAAGCATAAAAGTAACCTATGAAAATCGCCAAACGTGTGAAAAGTTTCCGCAGGGGAAAATTACGTTATCCTTAGCTTGAAATGCATTTTAACATTGATAAAACTAAAAAGAAAAATTGACTGTGTCCGAGGCTAACGAAAAAGAGAGGCTACCGCGGTGCTTTACGCGTATCTTTTTTTACAAACCGCCGGCGTCACGTGATGCACGAATGCACCAATGAATGTGTACGAAAAGAGCATCACGTCACTCTAGCGGTCTGTAAAAAAAGATAAGTGGAATGCACCGCGGTAGCCTGTCTTTTTCGTTAGCCTCGGATTGTGTCAACATGACGTAATTGATTTTTAAATTTTTAATTTGAAAGGTCATAATTGGAGTCTTTATTGGTTGCTTCATCCTGATTGCATACCTTAATTACATGTTACCAATTACTTTTTTTTAATTATAGGTTAGAAGATTTCATTTTTTAATTAAAAAAATCACAAAAGTAACGGATTTCAGGAAAATTAAAATTATTAAAAATAGTGGTATGGTAAAAAAAAAAAAAAAAAAAAAAAAAAAAAAAAAAAAAAAACTGAAATAATGATTGTATTTTTAGCTAGAATAAACAATGTAAGGATAATATTTTACAGGAATTATTTTGGTAGGTTTGTTATAAGTTCATTTAACAATTCCTTATTAGGGGCAAAGTCATATTTCTTTCTCAGTGAATTTCTCTTTCGATGTCAAAAAATGGTAGTCGACTTTTGGACGCCAGCCAAAACACAGTGGCAATTTTTAGAAATGTATAGCGGTTGTGACAACAAACGGCGTATCGCTTTAGCTTTCATCGCGCTTACATCACTTCTAAATACTTCAAATTATCAATTTATTTACTACGTTTTACTACATTGTACAATTTCAGTTCTTACATCATCAATTAGAAAAAAAAATTAGTTTTCGATTGAAATTTATTTGAAAACTGAATTTTTAAATAATTTTCAAGCATGAAATATTTTTCAATTCTATCTCAACAATGATCATCAGTTTGCTTTAATAATGTAAGATAGTCCCTGGGAAAGTTGCCCCAATTGAAAATAGATTTTCCTAACCATCATAAAAATAGAAAAAAAAATAATAAAAACCCCTAATAAATCATAAGATCAGATTATCCATAAAATAGAGCAAATCTGTCAAAAAAAAAAGAAAAAAAGAACTATTTTTAGTTTATGATTAACATAAAATTAATATGTTGAATTCGTTGATGTATTATATGTTGCATCAGAATATGCTAGGAACTGTATTTTATTATTTTTTTAAAGATGTGTTGGATATTTAACTGTATAAGAGGAAAAAAATCCCCGACTGTGAAGGAAAAGGAATAATCATCCTGATTATGTAAAGGAGCCGAAGAAATCATAGTAATAAATTACACTTGAAAACATTAAAAATCTCTCTTATCTGCAGATTGATTTATTATTGTATCAAAAATTCTTCATCTTTACATAACACGTAATATATATATACTTTTTTTAAAGTCGATTACTACTTTTTAATCATAAATATATAAAATAAACCCGTGCAGCATTAATGTCCCACGTTATCTTTATTGATTTTTTTTTATAATCATCGTTGCGCTATTTCATTTTTGTGGCATCACTAATTTGAGGAAAATCTTTCATTTCATTTATGAAAACAATGGGAGGAAATTTTTTCTCCCATATAGAACTAAAATTAATTAATTAAATTTAATTAATGAATTAATATTTGAAAAAACTGTATTAACATCAAGTGTCATCCACGACAAGTTAAAAAAATGTATTTGAACTTGAGTATTTGAATAGAAAATATTTTATTAACAATTGAAAATTTGAACAAGATATATAAATATATAGAGATTGTGAGCTAATAGTGGGAATTGAAAAACTGATTAGCTTACAACAATGGATGCGTTTCAGAAGATATGGATTTGAAACGAACAATGATTAAAGACGACATTTTAAAACTTTTAATTTAAACATTTTAAAACTTATTTTTAACGTCGAATTTCAACGGTGCGTTTGGGGAGATGCAATGCACATGCGCTTAGGAGCTCATTCGGTTGCATTATTACAGGGGGGCGGGAGATGTGTGCTTTATTCACTATGTTCTTTTATTGACTGAATATGAGATGAATGTAGGGATATAATATTTGTGTA
This sequence comes from Maratus michaelseni, assembly GCA_963931845.1. Lineage (NCBI taxonomy): Eukaryota > Metazoa > Arthropoda > Arachnida > Araneae > Salticidae > Maratus > Maratus michaelseni. Next base: position 327,909,180 of record OZ007588.1, read on the forward strand.
ATACTTCATAGGTCCAGGAAATTTTTTTTCTTGCCGTGGGGAATATGGCGGTAATATCAAACTGATTTGCATTATTACACAGTTGTTTACGGATTGTTTGTTTGGAGTTTGCATCGGAAATAGTACTGTAATTCACTGTGGGAAAAAACTTTTAAAATAAAATATTGGAAAGACTGTTTCATAAGCAAGCTTATTTTACTAATATTGTTATTGTAATTTTTTTCCTTCAAGTTTTGACAGATTCCATTTAGTTTGATTTTAAAACCAGAAGATCCATGCAGTTACTTGATTTATTAATAGTAGTAGTAGCAGTTGATACACAAATAATCATAGACAGGGAGTGGTGTTACGGCGCAACTAGGAATCATCTTTAACCAATAAACTTATTAACTGATTTGGACCTATTTAATTTTTACTAGTATAGTTGTTCTTGACTTTGGCTGCGGTTATATATCTAAGAACCACATTTATCTTAGTAGAGATACAGAGTCCATGGATCTATGAACTCCGATTAATGAACTCGTTCCAAGTTCTGTTGGGTAGTATTCAATAAAATAAGCATTACTGTGTTTACTACAGTACCATATTGTAACATGATGTCTCTTGTATTATTATTGTAACATCTCCTGAACAACTGTTACCATAATGATAAATATCATAACGCAGAACTAATGAGAGCTGTTAGTTGTGAATTATGTTTACGGCTTCCGATGATATATAATGATGTATATATCATCGGGTGCTGTCAGGTTAAAACGGTCCTGTGAATGTTGGACTCAAAAAGTTTCAGCTTTTTCCAGTATGAAAGGCGGAAATTCACTCCGCTGACATTTGGGTTGATGTAAAGGAACATATGTGCACCGAGTGTCTTTTACTCTGTTTCTTGGTCAACTTTTATCTGTAGGATTGATTTTTATAGCTACCACATTTTTCGTTTTCCTTCAAATTAAATAAACATTTTGAATCAGAAATTTTGCTTAAAAACCAGAATCAATTAAATGTCATATGGAAACATTTTACTTCTGACTCAGAATTCCAGGTTGAAGTAAGAAAGAAATAACGGTTGGCAATTATGGATTTAACCTAATAGACATACCTCTCAATGTTTCGGTTTCTTTAAAATAAATTAAAACGTGAATTTTAATAGTAAAAGGAATTAATTTATTACTACAATTAAGTAAGAAAATGTTCATAAAATAATTTTTCTGGTACAAACTATTTTTATTTGACCAGAAAAAAATAGCGGAATGTTGGTAGCTATTTTCCGATTTTTTTCGATGTCGCTGAAAATGTTTCGTTCGTAATATTCGAAAAATTACGGCCGGCCCTATTGAGAAGAGGAGGATAGAATAATGTTGTTTAAAGATATGTAACAGAATTCCAGATTTGGAAGTCCATTGATATGGAGAAGACCTGAATGTCACATCGATGATTGTAATTTATGTTCATGTGATATTAGTGGTTGTTACTTGAAAAACAAGAAAACCTTTATGTACGCAATCTTTCGTAAATTTCGCCATTTGCTTCACACAGGCCACAAATTCCTGAGTATTTTTTGGAAGAAATATTTGAAATCGCCTCTGATCATGATTCGTATAACGCTGCTGATTATGTTTTTAGTGTAATATGTAATATACGCAATGATAACCTTCAGCCATCAATAAATCTGAAAGTAAACCTTTGGATTTAAGGGGTAACACCACTTTGATGCTCTGAAATGTAAGGCATTTTCGGAATTTTTCTAATGAAATTCAAAGTGTTTATATAAATCCATTTACACTAAATTATTAAATATGTATTAGGTAGAAAACTATATTTTCTTTTAGTTGATATATTATTGTTGGAAAACAACGTTCATTTTCTCCTCTCCGCACATATGGCGCATGCGCGTACAGTTACGATGATGATGCTCCGAAAGCGAGAGCAGTTGTTTTACTTTAAGAAAGATGTCGGCGCTCAGTCGCATACGAGCTGTATATATCTTGTCTTCGTTTAATTGTAAATAAATGTCTTATGTCGTGCTATTCTGCAAACTCTGCTTGCCTCATACACCTACAAATGGTTATGGGCCCAGAGACGCTACTTCACTGCGCTATAATTAGCAGAAATTATTTTTAATTCGAACATTCGGATTTGGAACTCTTAAGCCTAATCGAAAGTAAGAATTGTTCTTCATTCTGTTTATCATTTGCATTATTTCTGGCTGTGAGAGACTCTGCATAATTATGTCTCATGTAACGACAATTGAAAAGCTCGGAAAAGATAATTTTGATAGCTGGAAGCTTCAAATCGAAGCTGTATTAATCAAAAATGATCATTGGGATTACGTAATTGGTAAAGAAATTAAACCGGCTGAAGGAACCACCGAAGAAAAGAAGTGGCTCCAAGCTGATCAAAAAGCTCGTGCAGATATAATTCTTTCTATAAATCCTAGTGAACTGAGTCATATAAAGCATTGTACGACTTCAAGTGCTGTATGGAATAAGCTGAAAGATGTTTATGAATCGAGGGGACCCGCAAAGAAAGCAACTCTGTTAAAACAACTTCTGTTTAGAAAAATGTCCATAAATGAAACGATGGCTGATCATTTAAATATTTTCTTCGAAATAGTTGATAAACTGAAAAATATGGAAATAGAAATCGCGGATGATTTATTATCAATTCTACTTCTTTATAGTGTTCCTGAGAACTTCGAAAATTTTAGATGCGCTATAGAATCCAGAGATGAGTTACCTAAACCCGAATCTTTGAAAATTAAGATGCTGGAAGAATGGGATGCAAGAAAAGGAAAATCCACTCAAGATTCACAAAACGCATATTATATAGAAAATAAAAGAAACAATCAAGAACAGAAGAAGAATGAAAAATGGAAAATGAATCCAAACAAAAATTTTTCTTCGGAAAGGTGTTACCGAAATTTCAAGTGCAATTATTGTTCGAAAATGGGGCACAAAGCTTCGGAATGTAGAAAGAAAATAGCTGATAGAAAGCTTACATCTTTAAATAAAGGAAATCAAGGATCGATGATAGCCACTAATTATGAAAAACCGATTAGTATGGCATTTAATGACGCATATCAAGAACCTTCTGCATGGTGTTTAGACAGTGGATGTACATCTCACATGTGTAAAGATAGAAATTTATTTTCAGAGTTTCATCCTCGTACGAATTCTACTATACAGCTTGCAGTGGATCAAACAGCGAAAATTACAGGAATAGGAACAGTTTGCATTACAGTACCTAACGGTGGTGGAATTACTAATCTCACACTCAAGAACGTTCTATGTGTTCCAGAATTAAAGTGTAATTTGCTCTCAACATCTAAAGCAACAGCCAATAATCGTTCAGTGATTTTTAAAGAACGATTTGCTAAAATTATCGAACCAAATGGTTCTACATTAGTACATGCTGTCCGTCATGGGGATTTGTATTACGTATACCCAAGCATCGAGAGAGCTGCGATAGCAGAGGTAAGTGAATTTCTAAAATGGCATCTTAAATTAGGTCATTTAAATGAGTCTGATTTAAAAAGACTTAAATCAAAGAATATGGTTAGAAATCTAAATTTCAGTGATAATGAGTCTCTTAAAGACTGTAAAATTTGTATTCAAGGTAAACAAACTGTGCGTTCTTTTCCTAAAGAATCGAACTTTAAAAGTGACGATTTATTGACTCTTATACATTCAGATTTGTGTGGTCCTATGAGAGTTCCATCCCACGGAGGATCGCGATATTTCGTTACTTTTATTGACGATAAATCCCGTTACATTGAAGTCAGTTTTCTTAAAACCAAAGATGAGGTTAAAAATGCATTTGTTAAATACAAAGCAGCAGTTGAAAATCGTGTAGGAAAGAAAATAAAAATTCTTCGTACGGATAATGGCAAAGAATATTTCGGAGAAGAATTTAATAAATATATCGAAGAAAGCGGTATAAAACGAGAATTTTCCTCACCACTAACTCCGCAACAGAACGGAACATCAGAGAGGGCCAATAGAACTTTAGCTGAAATGGCGAGGTGTTTACTATTACAAAGCAATCTCCCACAATCTTTTTGGGCCGAAGCTATTAATTGTGCGGTATACATACGTAATCGCTGTCCTTCGCGACGTTTAAATGATAACAAAACACCCTACGAAGTATTTTTTGGCATCAAGCCAACTTTATCATATTTTAAAATATTTGGGCAAAAATGTTTTGTACTAAATAAAAGACAAAGTAAAGGAAAATTTGATCCTAGGTCAGAAGAGCATATTTTTGTTGGATATTCAAATGAATCAAAAGCGTACAGGCTGTGGAATAAGAATTCCAGAAAAATTGTTATAAGCCGAGACGTCCGATTTATTAACGAATTTGAAAACGATTTACCTTCAAACAGTGAAATAAAATTAATTTTTCCCTTCTCTCAAAATAATGAAAACAAAACAATTACGCAAGAATCAGAAACATCTTCTCCTCCCGTCAAAAATGAACCAGACAGCTGTGGCGACAGTGATGTTGATATGCAATCGGATGAAATTTCCGACCCCCTTTCTTCCTCTACAAGAGCGCGCGGGCGGCCGAGAAAATTAAAAACTGGTAAAAGAGGTAGACCCAGAAAAGAATTTAAAATGATAATTCCAAAAGATGAAAAATCTCAAGCTGTAATGGAAAATTTATTTTCTGACCCATGTCCGGAATTTTCTGAAGCTTTAAACGGACCTTTTAAACAGGAATGGATAGATGCAATGGAATTAGAATTTAATTCTTTAATGCAAGAAAATGCATGGCAAATAGTTGATAGGCCAAAACATAAGAAAATTATAGGAAGTAAATGGGTTTTAAAAACTAAATATAAACAAGACGGGTCAATCGAAAAGTTTAAGGCGAGAATAGTTGCAAAGGGGTGTTCTCAAAAACCAGGAATTGATTTTGAAGAAAATTTTTCGCCTGTAGCCAGATTAAGTTCGATCAGAACTGCGATCGCTTATGGTATTCAAAATGGTTTTACAGCTTATCAATTAGATTTTATTATGGCTTATGTAAATGGTGATTTAACTGAAGAAGTATACATGGAGTTACCTGAAGGTTTTAAATATGAATCTAATGTTGACAAAGTTTGTTTATTAAAAAAATCCCTCTACGGATTAAAACAATCAGGTCGACAATGGTTCAATAAATTAGATGAAAAATTAAAACAAATGAAGTTTAAATCACTAAATGCTGATAAATGTGTTTATTTTTCTAAATCTCCAATTGAAGCAATTATCATTGTTTATGTTGATGATCTCATAATTCTTACTAAATGTAAACAAGATTATGAATATATTAGAGATGAATTATCCAAATCTTTTAAAATGAAAGATTTAGGTTTGTTACACTATTGTTTGGGCATAGAATTTATGCAAAACGGGGACAGTATTAAAATTACTCAAAAGAAGTATATTGAAGATATTCTGAGCAAATTTAATATGCAAGAATCAAAATCAATATCTACACCTTTTGATAACAATGTGAAGCTTACTAACGATATGTGTCCCAAAACTGAAGAAGAAAAATCTGAAATGAATAATATTCCTTATCGTCAACTAATTGGTTCTCTTATGTATTTATCAGTAGCAACTAGACCTGATATAACTCATGCTGTGAATTTCCTAAGTCAATTCAACAACAATCCAGGCAAACCTCATTGGATAGCTGCAAAAAGAGTTTTAAGATATCTAAGAGGTACTCAAGATCAAGGACTGATTTTTAAACGTGATACTAAGTCCTTAGTTGCATTTGTTGATGCTGATTGGGCTTCAGATGTCAATGATAGAAAGTCCTATACTGGATACATTTTTAAATATGCTGGTGGTGCTATATCTTGGGAATCGAGAAAGCAACGAACTGTTGCATTATCCACAACTGAAGCAGAATATATGGCTTTATCAGAGGTTGCTAAAGAGACTTTACATCTCAGACGGTTCTTAAATGAACTTTCTCCTGAAATAGTGTCTGCACCTACTTTAATATTCTGCGATAACCAGTCTGCTCAAAAATTAGTAAGAAATCCAATTTATCATTCTCGCACAAAACATATTGACATTCGTCATCACTTTGTGCGCGAAATATATGAGAATGGAGATATAGAAGTTAAATATCTAGAAACTGAAAATATGGCAGCTGACATTTTAACAAAAGCTTTAAGTGCCTATAAACATAAGAAATGTTGTGATTTAATAGGACTAAGTGTTTAAAAACATTCAATGTTATTCTGTATCCTTTTTCCATATAAGTTTAAAGTATATACTGTTTGTAATTGTAATTTTATATTTTGTTTCTCTGTAATTTGCATAATAGGAGAGTAATTAATGCCTTGTTAAGAAAATGCACGTTGTAAGGGGGGAATTGTTGGAAAACAACGTTCATTTTCTCCTCTCCGCACATATGGCGCATGCGCGTACAGTTACGATGATGATGCTCCGAAAGCGAGAGCAGTTGTTTTACTTTAAGAAAGATGTCGGCGCTCAGTCGCATACGAGCTGTATATATCTTGTCTTCGTTTAATTGTAAATAAATGTCTTATGTCGTGCTATTCTGCAAACTCTGCTTGCCTCATACACCTACAATTATAAAATAGTGGCTTAACAGCTGAAGGGCGAAAGTGCTTCGAAAAAAAGAGGGTTTAACGGTAGAGGGAATAACTCAACGCAGACTTAACCTAAAACGATGTGGCAAAAAAGAGATATTTTTTTTTAGTCCAAAATCTAAAAGTAAGTGAAGTATGTAGAAATTTAACAAAATATACATTTTTACTGAAATGGTATCGTTTCAAAGTGAAATGTAAATTTTGAATAAATAATTTCGTTTTTTAAAGTTACTTAAAAAAGCGAGATATCAATACTTCGGAACAAATTCTACATATTTCAATGCTGAAGGGTGTGACAAATAATTTACAAAACCCCAAGATTATTGATTAGAAATAGGGGCTGGCAAGAGCAAGAGTACCCACCGTTTTAAAAATTCTGTTCGGGTAAGAAAATGTTGTTACCGTTTTTCTTACTGTTAAATCGCTGTGGCGCACTTAACATTCTATAATTTCAAAAGTGCACTTTCGATACTGATTTATAATTGATAAAATATGATTTTCGTGTATAAAGATTATTTTAAGCGAAACAAAAATCAAAATTTTGAACAGCTCAAAACTGCAACCGTTATTCAGAAATTTGTGATTGTTTAAGGTATGTGTTTAAATTTTCATAGACTAAAAGAAGAAATTTGTTAGCTTATAACACAGTACTACATTGTATATAACCATTGAACAGTAATTTCTATTTACAAGATGGAAATACGTTTACTGCAATGATATTAATATATTGATGCGCAAATTTGGCTATAAATATGCATCTCAGGAATGGAGACATTTTTAGATTATATCAAAAGAAGTCACATACGAAATCTTTGGATAATGGGAACTAACATGTCTATTTATCCATAGTACAAGGGCCAGAGGATTATTAGTATGATTTCCCATTACTGAGGGATACTGAATCGTGAAAATTCATTACAAAAACTGAAAAAAACTCAGTTTTACTACTTTTACTAGTAAAAGTAAAAAGGCAATGAAATATATTTGCAAAGAAAAATAAGTTAATTTAAATGTATTTTAATGCATTCTGTATGTATACGTAAACCTACGTGTAGACGTGTAGTTTCAAATACGTTGCTCTATTGTTTTATTTGCCATTGTTAGTTTCAACAGGCTGTATTTATCAATGTAACACATGTTGCCGCAGATTTTTAATTTGAGAGATTGGTGTTATTTTTAGAATAATTATATCAGTATTATATAGTATAATAATAATAATAAGCACTTCACAAACGTAAATTTTGTAGACAAGTGAATAAATACAATTACTGAATGATTGAATAAATAAAAAGAATTAATCGAAAAGTGAAGCACTTTTCTCCAATATTACTATTCACTTAAAAGTATGAAATTTAAAATGAATCAACTCCAAAACATATATTTTTTAGGAGAAACATATATAATTCTTTCATTATTCTAAAATGAATGCTGAAAATATTTTTATATTCCATGCTCAAGAAATTTTAACTGAAGGCAGGGATTTGTGTGAAATTCACGAGAAGTATTAAATCGTCGTATCAACTACGAAAACAGATACGTTTTCTCAGCAATGTGTTAAAATAAACTACCATATAATTTGAATGACTATTGAAACACAGGTAAGTATTATACTGAATGCATAATTGTAATGGATTCTGGAAAAAAATAGTTTTGTATAATAATATTGTTAATATCTATAAAAAAAATTAAAAAAAGCAGCTACTACGACAATTTACAAAAACTACGACAATTTACCCAAGTTCCTCAGTATTGTTTTCTTTAATTCCTGTTAAAATATACTTAATATACAAATATACAAACACAAGAAATCCTGTAGCAACAATAATTTTTGTTTGCGACAGACGACTTTATTACTACAGTCATTCTCAAGCGTAAAAGTGCAAAATATTCAATAGTTTGTATTAAAGGACTTATTAAATATCAGATTTACTTTATTACGGTTCTGAAAGATGATGATCTTCTAATCAACCTTTTTACAAAGTAACTTATAATAACAAACAATATATATGTTCTGTGATGGACAAATAATGAATCATTGGTTAATTTACTAGACATACATGGAATTACTTACAGAAAGATTCGATTTTAGACAGTATTTTATAAAACGCCACCTGTATTTTATTCTGCTCAATTCTTTCGATTCCCTTAGTCAATGAGAAAAAGCTGTGCACAGCATGTCGAAGGATAGAAAGTTGGTTTACGTGACAGGAATGTTGAAAATAGCTTTTAGATTCTTTTCTCAAAAAGTGTGAATTGAAGACAGTAAGATATGATTATAAATTAAATTAACTTCACTAGAAGTATTTATTCTTCTAATGAACTATGACAACGTACTCGATTTATTCAGTAGAGATTTAGTAGATTGATTAGTGTGTTTGTTTTATAAGTCTGTTGAAATATATTTAGTTATTATACTGAATATGTAAATTCAATTAATCCTAGATGAAAAATATTGTTTAGTTCAATAAAAGATATGAAATCGGAAACTACCTACAACGTATTTCTTTTATAATAGAAATACAGGGTGAACCAAAGGTATGATTATAATAATTAACCCTGATTATAATAATGCAAAAATTACCGGGATTACAAAATAACCGTTTGTATAATAATGCAATTTATTGTATCATTGGATAGGTCCGTTTACGTAGCTTTTTGTGCAATAGATGGTGCGATTGCTCTTTCAAGAGTGATTCAGGGCAGCATTTGTAAGGATGACATCATTTTCGTCCGAAATGGCGTCGATTCAAGAGAAAGTTCAATGTGTGCTTTGTACACGAAACAAAATCGCCCATTAATGTTCAAAAAATTAATTAATGTTAAATAATGTTAAAATGCCCATTAATGTTCAATGCAAAAATTTCGACGCTGTTATGGTCACAACCCTCCTGATGCAAAATAAATAAAGCGATGGTATGACAGGTTTAAAGAAACAGGTAGCGTTACTGATCTGCCCAGAAGTGGCAAGCTTAGTGTGAGTGCACGAATTGCTGACGTCGAATAACTGAAGACTACAAACTGCTGTGTATACTGTAACAGAAGACATGTTAAAGAACACTTGTCGGGAACTAGAATACAGCTTAGACATTCTCCTAGCTACTAAGGGGGCACACATTGAAATTGACTGAGGTGCATGGTCTTATAAAAAAATTTATAACAGTACTTACGATATAGCCAAACAAACATATGTCTAATTATAATACAGTGTCATTCATAATTCCCTCCGGGGTTTCGAAACGTTATAGTAAAAAAACGAAGACGAATATGAAAAAAAGAAACATATGAAATTATTCCGAAACTATTCAAGTTTTACTTACATACATTACAGGTGTTCTATGTGTGAACCCTTGGTCACACGGCATACATCCATGCGATAGTCCAGTTCCTGCCATACTCCGTTTCTTTAAATTTCCGGTACCACACATGAATTGTTTTGTCAGTTGGTCCCTGTTTTCGATATTTATTACGAAAGGCCCGTTGAACTGACACCACTGATTCAGATTTAAAGAAACGGAGTATGGCAGGAACTGGACTATCGCATGGATGTATGCCGTGTGACCAAGGGTTCACACATAGAACACCTGTAATGTATGTAAGTAAAACTTGAATAGTTTCGGAATAATTTCATATGTTTCTTTTTTTCATATTCGTCTTCGTTTTTTTACTATAACGTTTCGAAACCCCGGAGGGAATTATGAATGACCCTGTATTTTGAGCAAATAATTATTTATAATCAGGGCAAGACTTTTGCTTCACCCTGTATTTCATTCTCCCGATGGAATGAATACCATGCAATTGTACCTGCTAATCCGCAAACTCAGAGGTAATCAGCGATTCCGTTTTCACAAACTTTACTGTAACATTATTTATAATAAAAAAAAAATATAAAAGTAAAAAGTTATCTGCTGAAAAAAATGATTTCTTGTTTACGACAGGCGTATTTATTTCTACATTTATGCTCAAAAGTAAAAGTATCAAAGATGCTATAGTAGAGAAAAAATGACAGTAGTATTTGTTTAGGCAGTGATGTTGAAATTATTTTCAGGTTATTTTCACACGAAGTTTAGATTGAGGACTGTAAAATATGATTAAATTAACTGGAAATGTGTAGTCATTGAATAAAATACGAATACACATTAGATAGTTTCTGAGGTGTGTTTTAATAGGTTAATATATAACTGCAATGAATACTAGAAGAAAACAAATTTGTGTAATAAAATTATGAATAATGGGAACAATAAAAGAGATTTTGTTATTTATTATTTATTTTTTAAGTTATTTTATTATTATTATTATTATTATTATTTGCGATAGACAGTTCTACGTATATTTACAATTATTATTTTCAAAGGCAAAGGGCAAAATATCAATTAGCAAATAATAAAAAAACCTATAAAATATCAAAAATACTTTAATATGACTTTAAAAATAACATTAATGTACTCCTTTCACAATGTAACTAAAAATTTTTAATGAATATAATTTGACGTTAATTTATTTACTGTACATGCATGGAAACATAGAAGTATTAGATTTTAATCAGCATTTAATAAAACACCATCTGTGTTTTACCCACTTTGCTAAAAAGAAGTACACTCGCAAAATCTGTGTTCATAACACGGCGAAAGATAGAATGTTGGTGTACATGAAATGAATGCTGCAAATATTTTTAGAATCTTTTTCAAAGCCATTTGGCTAACAGTAGGATAATAAAATAATTTGAATCAAGTTCAATAGAAGCATTTTTGCATCTTATTAACTAGGATAGCAAAAACAGATTTACGCAGAATACTGTTTTTTTTTTTTTGTAATAGTTACTAAATTATGCTTATTTAATATAGTGAATAACAAAATAAAAAAAGGTTTAAAACAGATATTCTTTTTGGTTTTAATAAAAATGATTTTTAATGAAGAAGTAATTTTTATGAAAAAGAAACGCAATTTCAAGGAATTATGCCTTTGCTTCGTGTTTCTGTGGGAACACTTGTTTGCTTTCAATATTCGAGTTTTCCACAAGGCGAGTTACCTGACCCAAATCCGAAAATTCTATTTGAAGTTAACAGGAATCTGGCACCCTTCAACCGCAAATTGACAAGAAATGAATACATGAATGAAAGATCATGCATCAGACAAAGATAATGAAAAACTTTCCAAAACTGGCAGAATATTTTTAAGAAATTTCATTTTTGTTAATATAATGAAATGAGATATCTAAATAAGACATTTAAAAAAACACATATTTCATTTAAAATTACTTTTTTGCAATTGCTGTTCCTATCCGGTAACGTGTGCGAATTATTTCGTGTAGCCCTGTATGTGATCTATAGAATTTACACACACTATTTAATACACTTAAAATTAAATAAGTTTAAAAATGCATAGCACAGCGGTAAAACGATCTTCCAGCAATTATTTATCTTAGTCAGTCCTGTTACCGATTTATTGTGTGTGTCTCTGTAAATGAAAGATAAATGCTATGCATTGCATAATTTATAGAAAATATCTAATAGTGCACCTTAGTAATACTTCTAAATTTAATCATGTTTGAAGTATCATAACATCATTAAAATGCACCCCATCAAATAAACGAACTATTGCTGGTACTTAATTTGTACTCCTGCACTGTAAAAAAGGACCAATGTTTCTTATTTTATGAAAATATGCTATAACCACGAACGAAAATATAATATAATCTTCTGAGTTATCCGAAATTTCAAATAGCATGTAACATTGTCTTTTGAATCCCCAGAAACGAATACATTTTCAAAAATTAAAGAATTATTTTCCAATAACAAATTATTTCTAGCTACCCGAATTTTTCAGAAACGTTTCCGAAGGGTTTTTATAGCGTATTAATTAGTGTCCTCAAGCTGAAATACCTGTTTTTCGAATGTTATCCATTCTCAAGTACACGTTTTCAGCCGCATAAGTTAATTTATACATGAAAGAGTAAAGAAATAATCTTAATTTTAATGTTATTGTTAACGCTGTAAATTTTGCATGTTTGTCTGTTAAACTTCTTTTTGAGCATGAAAATGTTCTTCAGAATGGATAACATTCGAAAAACAGGTATTCCAGGCTGAGGACACTAGTTAATACGCTATAAAATCCCTTCGGGAACGTTTCTGAAAAAATCGGGCAGCTAAAAATAATTTGTTTTTAGAAATTATTCTTTAAATTTTGAAAATGTATTCGTTTCTGAGGATTCAAAAGACAAAGTAACATGCTATTTGAAATTTCGGATAACTCAGAAGATTATATTATATTTTCGTTCATGGTTATAGCATATTTTCATAAAATAAGAAACATTGGTCCTTTTTTACAGTGTGAGGAAGCATGCTGTAGTTTATCGCAGTGATGCATATCAATCTAATTATGTTTGAAATAGCGTAACATTAATAAAATGCAATGTAAATGATTTTCTCCATAGACCATAATGTAACGGAAGTCTTTTGTGTGTCCCTGTTAATGAAGTGTAACTGGTACACAATTCATTTTCAATACCGAACATTCTATGGTAAACCGCAATAACATATAAACATTTCACGTAAATAAGAGTGTCGTAATAAGAGATCACGTAAATATTTCGGAAAGTTAGAGCACTGACACGCAGACAAACCGAAATGATAAACACTTTTCAACTATGTTGGAAAGTGTTAAAAAATTAACCATTATTGTAATGTAATTATGGGAAAATACGGTAAAATTTCATCGCTAATATCAACATTATTTTTTATTTCGAATACTCATTTATATTCAAATATATAGTTTTAATTTGATATAATATTGTGGACACACATTTAATAAATGACCGAACCGAAGATCAAATTACAATTCTTCTTCCATAGAGTGGAAATTTTCTGTAATCGTGGTTCTGATCAGTAACATATAGTATTGGAGAGAACTTCAGTGACGGAAGATTAATTACTTAAAACTTTTTTAAACCTTTCAAAGCGAGTATTTTCAAAGTTGAGTCCTAGTTAGATGGTTTCCCCGTACTCGAATTAGTATGCAAGTTTTATGTCATGAAAATCGCACCAACCGTTTTCGATTTAAAAATTTTACATCAGCGCTTTTAAGGATCGGTTTGTTCTAACCTGTCAAAAAGAATTTTCTCGAATTAGGGACTTAGCTAGACAATTTGCTTGTAGATTTAATATAGAAGGCAAATTTCTTGAAAATCGTTAGACCGTCTTCGATATCGTCCGTAATCGTGTTGATGATCAATAACCAATAGTCTTGGCGATAATTTCAATTGCTAGACATTAATTTCAAAAATTGATTAAGCTTATGAAAACGATTTTTCCAAAGTCGGGACCTAGTTAGATTGATTTCACGTATTTGAATAAGGCTTTTTTTAATGAAAATTGTTCGAACTGTTTACAATTCATCATTTCAAGCACTTAGTTTGTTTTAATCATATAAAACGTATTTCGGCGAATTAGCGACATACCTGTATACATTTATCATGTTCGAATTTGTATAGGAGCCAAGTTTATTGAACATCGTTTGAGCATTTTTCGATTTATTGCAAGTAGCATTTTCAGCGCTAAGTTTGTTTTAACGAGTAAAAAAAAAAATCTTAAATTCGGAACCTAGCTAGATTATTTTCTCCTGCTCGAATAAGTATAGGTGGAAAATTTCATGAAAATCGTTCTAGCCGTTTTGCATATCATCCCTAATCAGGAAAATTGCTTCCTCGTTTAACATATATCATTAAATAACAATACAAAACTATAAAAACTATTCTATTCCTAAAGTCAGACTGGTACAAAAAAAATTTCTGTTAGCCACTTTTCTCAATAGAAATATTATAAAATATGCCCTAGCAGAGAATAACTATTAGACAGGAGAGTTAGGTTATTAGGGTTTTCAATGCCTTATTTTCTTTCACAAAGTAACTCTTAGCAGCAAAAATTATATCCTCTTTGAAGGAAGATTTGGATTTATTGATCTAGTTACTAGACATACATAGAATTACTTATAAAACTATTGGATTTCAGTCATCATTTGATAGAACACCATCTGTATTTTACCCACTTCGGTAAAATTTTTCGCCACACGTTGTCAATTAGAAAAAGTTTTGTTTGCAGCATTCCAAAGGTTAAAAAGATGATTTACGTGGCAGGAATACTGAAAACAATTTTAGGTATTTTCCCCAAAAAGATCTAGATCGAAGACAGTAAGATATAAAAATAAATTAAGTTTAGTAGAAGTATGTTTTACTTATAATTAACTACGACAACACACTAAATTTCCTCAGTATTTTGTCAGAATAGATTGTTGTTTTATATTTTATACATAGTTATACATGGTTAAACTTTTACAGAATCAGATATATTTTAAGTTATTTTTTTATATTTTTATTCTTAATACCCTGATTTAAATATATTCTTTATTGA
The DNA here is from genome assembly GCA_963931845.1 of Maratus michaelseni. NCBI lineage: Eukaryota > Metazoa > Arthropoda > Arachnida > Araneae > Salticidae > Maratus > Maratus michaelseni. Next base: position 327,924,192 of record OZ007588.1, read on the forward strand.
AAAGGGAAGAAAAAAATGCTGTATGATTTTTGTGTTTAACTTTTATTTATATATTTTTTCTCACTTGAGAGTTCGAAATTCTAATAAATTATAATACATACATATTTCATTTCAATATTATCATTTCTTATTCTTTTTAAATATCGTGTTTTTAAAACATATATCTTAAGGAAGTCTCCTATTTTTTTGGAAACCTTGGATTGGTACTAATATTTGTATTGAGTTTTTTAATTTTGCCCCATTAAAAGTGTCAAAAAGTTTTTATGAGGATATTATTTTACTGTGATCATTATTTATTGAGATAATATGCTGAACTATCTCCTTAAAATGCCAGATATTGGCATAAATATAATTAATGAAAGGAAAGAAATAACACTATGGATGTTTTATAAGAGTACTAATCCCAATCACGAACGGGTTTAAAAGAAAATGTATCGTGGATTTACTGCTATTTCGCGTGATCGAAATAAGGAGATATTTTATTTTAAGTCGGTCTAAGGAGACCGTCTCCTCTTATCATTTGCATCCAAAGAAAGAGTAATCTTACAAAATACCATAAAAAATTGCACGAATTGTTTTTATATATATAAAGTTAGTTTATATTTTAATGAGAATTATTTAAAAATTTTTTGGGGATTAATTGAATGACTCTTAAACTGTTTCTTTGTAAGATCTTAATCATATTTTTCTAAATTTATATATAAACACTTAACACATTTAATGCTAAAACTCTCTGATAGTTTAAGGCAAAATGCATAAACTATGTACTTTTCCGGGCTGATTTTATCGAAGGAATTCAAATATAGTGTCAATTGTGCGTATTATCATTATAGAAATCATAGTTGGAAAAATCTTTAATATGTGGACGTCTCCCAAATCTTAATTCATGCAAAATGTTTAATAGTATACGTTATTTTTAATTGGTTGATAGTAGTATAAATTTTATAGGATGAAGGGAAGGTGTACTTTTTTCACAACTGTACATCGAGTTAACTATTTATAGTTCTTTTGTTTTTCAATCAAATAATAACAATTAATGGCATGAATATAATTTATAATTCTCAAGCATACCATGAAAAACTGTGTTTCAACCCTGTCTAAGTGTCTAATGATTATTTAAAAATATGTTGTTATATTCGTTAAAATTTTCTATACTGTATTAAAACAGATTATATGAAGTATGAGAACATTTTAATTGTTCAATTTCTATTTTTTATATATTTTTTTTCTATTTATGCAGAATACACTGTAAAATGATAAATAAATTTAATTGTATAGTTATATATAGTCTGATAGTACTTGATAAAAGTTATTTTTCCACATAGAAATATAAGAGTTTTAAGTGTATAGTAGAATGAATTGAAGTTTTGAATGAATACAAGCCTTTTACTTATTTCACGGAAAGCGATAGATACATTTATCAAAAATAGTGAACACAACTTCGATACTGTCACTGCGCACAGCTTCTTGCACATCGTCTGAAGGTGATAACATCAAAACAGTTACATCGAACTAATTTTTGAGAATCTCAAAGTAGTTTGGAAAAAAAATTTTAGTTTTGGGTCCTCCAGAAAGATCTGCGTTTTTTAGAAAGCAAAGCACCGATTCGTTTACTTATTTTACTGCATCAAAATAAGTTACCTTGAATGACCCAGGCATGTACATTCGGTCTTTTCTGCTTGCGCTCCATAATTATCACGTGTGTTGTGCTATAATTTTTGTTCCAATGCAGTGCACAGAATAGTGAACCAAAAAGTTCATTTTCGTCAATTATGCTCGTTCGGAGGTTTTTTGAGAAATTTAAGCTTGGAACTTGCAGCCTCGAAGATAATACCACTCTGAACAACCATCATCTGTAAATGAGAACTTCTTAAAATAAGCTAATCAAATGACCATACACTGTATTTTTGGAATATTTAGTATGTGTGATATCTCCAGAACTGTGTAATGTGAATTTTCCACGATAGTTTCCTTTAAGAGGTCCACCTTTACAGATGAAAGACATCCAGAACCAGTGTGGGCATCATCTTCGTGTCTCGAATTTCCACGCTTAAACTTCTCAAACCACCTTCGAACTGATTCATCTGAAACAGCACTTTATCCATATAAAGCACAAATTATATAAGTAGTCTGACTAGCATTTTTACATTTCTTGAAATAAAAGAGCTCAACTGACGAAAAATAACTTTTGGATTATCCATACTTAGCGCTGCACTAAAACGAAAAACATTGCAGAAACACAAGCGAGAAGTATGCAGCACAAGCGGAAATGTCCAGATATATACACCTGTGTCATTCAAGATCACCCCTTAGTAGCAGCAGCAAAATCACTAGACGAAACCGCACTTCACTTTAAAAAATCTCAAAACATTCCGGGTGATCCAATATTTTCTTATTTAGTTTGTGCGTTACGAGTTTCTAAATGTGTCCAACCTTTTTCTATGACCCTGTATTATGTAACAAATCATTTATGGATCCATAAGTCCCGATTTGCTTTTCGTTAAACATTCAAATCATTCATTTTCGAAAGATGTTTTTGTGTTTTAGACGATTCACTGGTATTTTATTCATAAAAATTATAATATCTTCATCAATGTTATTTATCATGAAATAAGTATAAATGCATAATAAACAGAAGTCCCAGGATACTATAACTGTACACTGTAGAAAACGAAAAATGTTTCTTAATCTACCTATTTTCTTTCTTAATGGTTAAAAAAATGGAATATAATCGTATTCGAATTACGAATGATTCCGAAAAGTATTCCTTTAATTTCAGAAACAAATAGATTTTTGAAATTTTAAGAAGAGTTTCGGGGAAAAAAATCTGCTGGCAGTAATTTTTGGAAAAGTTTCCGTAGAGTTTTTACGGTGCACTAACGATTTGCTCAACGGGAAATATTGGTTTTCGGATGCTATCAACTATTCAGTAAATATTTTTATGTTGAAAAAACATGACGAATTAACGGCATTAATACGAACATTAAAATTAATATAATTACCATTAACGTTAAAATTAAAAGCTTAATTATTAATATTAAAATTAAAATTAATTTGTTACTCTCGCATGTACAAATTCTGTTACGCAGCTGAAATTTCTTATTTCAGAATTAATTACATCTGAAAAACCGATAGAGTGGTGAAAACTGATGAATACATTGTAAAAACTACATGGAAACGTTTCCAAAAAAAAAAAAAAATATTTTACAAATGCTTTATTTAAATCTCGGTAATCTATTTATTTCAGAGACTTCTGCACTGTAAAAAAGACAAATGTGTCCCAAAATAACACGAAATTTCATGCGGTGTCCAAAAATATAATATAACCTCTTCAAGTTACCCGGTATTTGGAAAACATTCCTATATCTTCCGAAATATCAGAAACCAATGAATTGTACCGAGATTATAAGAAGCATTTCTTAAACAAAAGTTTGTTTGAATGTAATCCTCCCAACTGAGTGAGTACTATTATGATAGAGTAATAAAAATATAATTCAAATTATTTCGTAATTAAAAAACTCAAATTTTGTATAAAAATTAATAGAAAACTAAATTTATTAAAAAACGACCATTATGCAAGGCATGTAAAAACATTTAACACTTAAGAGATGGCACGATTGCTGTTTTTCAATAAAACAAAATTTTAGCTGTATTCACTTATGTCAGGTACTGAAAAAACATTTCTTTTTTAAAACATAGGTCTTAGAGAGTTAATTAAAAATATATTAACACTCTAACAGCAATTTTTTCTACGACCTTTTAGTCTATTTTTTTAAGTAGTGATTGGAATTGAATGTTTTTAGTGCTTTCATTTAGCTTAATACATGCAGTAGAACATCATCTACCGCTTTCTTCAGCGTTTCATCAGTATAATTTTATAATGACGACTACCCATAGGCGATTATACAAAGCATTATTACACCAGTATCTGTACAATAATAATTATATGCATATTTATTATTACAATATATATATTTGCAGAAAATGTTTACTTTAATGTATATATTTTCAGAGAAATAAAATATAATAAATAAACTAAATTTGTGGGGACTTTGTTCTGACCCCAAATAGGCATTCAAAATGCTAGTTGTGAATAAAGTCAATGTGAAATCTAAAATATCAAATTAATATATATAAATCTTCTTGATTTGTTAAGAAAATATATTCAGAAATAACACAATTACTTACGACTTTGCATCATCAGTTATAAATAACTTTTCCAAACAAAAGTTTTCCCCAATAAAATCACGCGTAAAAAAGTAAACAAAACATTAACGAAAGTGATACCAAACTTAATTTGTAAATTGCAGAATTAAGTAAATTATGTTTAAGCTACTGCTCTAATCTATCAGAAATCTGCATTAATAATTAGTTTTATTGTAGCAAACTTCATTTATTACACGTTTTGCCTTCATCACATGATAGGACAAAGTCACGGTAATTTCATGCTACTGTCACAAGTTTCCGGCCAGTTAGTTTGTTAGTTTGTCGTTTCAGCGAAGAAGAAGCGCAATTGCTCCAAAAGTTAGGACTATGCAAATGACCTCTGACCACGTGATCATTTTGTTTGGATACTGAAGACACTTGATGCAAAGGGGAGGAGTTCGAAATTCGCGCGTGCAAAAGTTTCCGGCCATTTGTCATTCGTTAGTTTTTGCTATCGGTAAAGTGTTTTTTTGCCGTGTTTGTTAATTAATCAACATGAATAACGTAGTTGAAATTCAAAAATGAAAAGTTCAACAATTATTGTTCGTAAATGAGTGATTTGTTTGTCGCTAAAGGGCCAATCCTCTCGTGAGATTGCGGCCAAGTTATCGATCGGAAAAGCTACTGTGAACGATATTTTAAAAAATATATAAAGATGGCCATGGCCTTTAGGACTTGCCACGGTCCGGGAATCCCCAGAAAACGACTATTCGTGTGGACAGAATTATCAAGAGAAAAGCCGTTGATGACTCGCATAAAAATGCCGCTGCAATATCCTGCGATTTACGGAGTGAAAATATTGCTGAAATAAGTCGGTCTACCGTATCAAGATGCTTACGTGACGTAGGACTTTATGGAAGAGTCGGTGCTAAAAAACCTTTCATAAGTAAAAAAAAATCAGAGATCCCGACTAGCGTTTACCAAGGAACACAAAGACTGGTCAAGTGAAAACTGGAAAAAAGTACTATTTTCCGATGAATCAAAGTTCAACTTTTTGGGAGTGATGGCAGACACTACGTCCGACGACCTAAAAACAAAAGATATGATTCGAGGTATGATATTCCTACAATTAAACAAGGCGGAGGACACGTTATGCTGTGGGGAGCATTTTCTGGAAAAGGTGTCGGTCCGTTAGTTGAAATCCACGGCAAGATGAATGGTGTAATGTATAAGGATATCTTGCAAAATCATTTGCTGCCTTATTGGAGGAAAAATAGTGGTCGCAACTATTTGTTTTAGCATGATAACGACCCAAAGCATACATGCAAGCTCGTCAGGCAGTGGTTTTCGCACAAAAAAATTCCGCTTTTGAAATGTCCAGCCCAATCACCAGATCTTAATCCAATAGAAAATCTTTGGAACGAATTTGACAAACGTGTGCGGAATTATAAGTATGCCAATTCAGCAGAATTTTCCAAAAAATTGCAAGAAGAGTGGAAAAAACTTACCATAGACGATCTTCAACCGTTCATTGAATCGATGCCCCGTCGCTGCGCCGCAGTACTTATTGCTAAAGGTATGACGACAAAATACTAATTGTAAATGCTGTTGATCACTGTTATTTTCTAGTATAACACCATTTTTTTGCAAACTTGCCAAGATGGCCGGAAACTTTTGAGAACATGCGTTTTCCTTTGCAATTAATTTTGTCAATTAAATTTATTGATATTTATTTTTTATTTCATAAATAAGTTCCTAACTATTATGTTAATAAAATGTATAAGTATCACTTTGAGATTCCTCTTCATATGGCTATACTTACAAATTAACCAAAAATTATATGCTGGCCGGAAACTTTTGACCACCACTGTATATCTCGATACCTTTATGATTCGCAAATCATGTGGCATCACATAATTTTGTAAAGATCGAACTAATAATTTTGAAGAAAACAAACTTCAAAACTTTCACTAACTTTTTGACATTTCAATCGTTCCCTACCCTTTCAAGTCGTAGAAATCTCTTTCCATTAAGCGTTATTATAATTTTAAATGGAATATTCAATATCTAACTTAAACATTGTCATTTGTTTGGAATAGAGAAATGCAAGTGGAAAATCGATTGTTTTGTAAACAAGAAACATTACTTAGAGATACCTTGTTCCCTTTCTTTCGAAAGGCAAAAGAGCGTCAAATATTTAAATAAATCATACCTTCGTGAATTCTGTAAAAGAAAGTTCATCAACTTTTTCAAAAGATTGGACATATTTTTGCCCATTTATCATCACATAAAAGATATAAAATATGACCTACCGCACATAATGGACTCTCAGCAAAATTAAGAATTATCATAACAAGTTCTCGAGAACAACTTCTTTTCTTTATTGTACTGAAGATTATTAGCAAAGCATTAGAACGTAAGAAAAACTACTTATTAATAAATCACTGCATCATAAAGAATAACTTTTGTATCTTTACAAATCATTCATATTTTTTATATAAAGGTAAATTTGATTATAAATATCGAATTATTCATAGATAACTGAAAAACAACCGTTAAAGACAAAACTGAAGGAAACAAACATATTTAACCAAATGATAGATTTTCGCTCATAAATCTTTAAAACACTAAAGTGCACTTTTTGATTTTGGCATAAATAAGTGCTTCATTTACAATATTTTACAAATGGTTTCTGGTTTTTTTTTACGTAATAAATCTACAACACACGTTTTAAATCGAATGATAAATACAAATTCATTTTTGTTTAACAATACAATATAATTATAAAGTTACTAATCACTAAAAACGCTAGGAAATGAGAGGGTATAAAGACCAACCCTGGTCATATTTTTGTGTGAAATAATTTACATACTTACGACAAAAATGTAGCAAATTTTTGTTTTCTTATAATGTCCTCCAACGTTTAGTCACAATATACCAAATCTCTAGATCAGTATTTGCAAATAGTAAAAATTAATTTATATATATCATTTATTTCTATTCTGTGTTATTTATTTCTTTATAAAAGTAGAAAGTGCTTTGTGCTATCCAGCAATCACTAAATAAATTACTTCTAAAATAATCAAATTATTCAAACTGCAGGCTTTTGCTCACATTTGCTTTATTATTATTGCAACACTTTTGCTCATTTATCATCACATTACATGTAGAAAATACAACATACCGCACATATGGTAGGTGCACCATCGTGTTAGTTGCCCTAGTTACTGCATTTCAGCTATTGGATGTATGGAAGATGCAGAACTAGTGACGTTCATCTCATCTCCACAATTATATATATTTAAAAAAAAAACACATAGTAGACAAAGTTACGGCAAACTAGTTCTTTAAATAAGGTTTATATTAATCAAAGAAGGTATGTTTGGCTTTTGTTTTATAATCTTTTAAGATAGAGATAAGTAGAAGATGAAATATAATGAACTTACTAGAGATTTTTCATGAAATATTTAGTGAATGTTGTTGAAACAGGTTACGAGAAATGTGTTAATTAGAGTTTGTAACCGTATTTGATCCTATTTCCAGCGCTAATGGCTGGGGCATATATCCCGGATTAACAGGATACATGCCCCACCTGCATCGAAGATATATGCATCACTTGTGATGCTGAATAATATGTCTCTTTTATAGTTGTCAAAGAACGTGGTTGTGTGAGAGTATATATATTTTAAATCTTCAGGATTGTAAGAAAAAATCTATTTCTCTTATTGGTTGACCATGGCCCTTCCAGGGGATCATTACCTAATAATTCAGGGGGCGGTGTTAGCAGTTATAAATTCTCCATTTACGCAATGATTTAAAAAAAAATCATTCGTTTCATTTCAGAAAGTTGATCCAAAAGAATACAATTCCCTCACATTTTTCAGTGCAAATATTTAAGTTTTTGGTATTTACAGCTCTGATCAGAACGTTTTACTTCGCACATTTCTAAATTTTCCTCTCTTTATATCGGAAAATATTCAGAAACACTAAATAGAAATCTATAATCTCTTAATTATATGATTCTCACAGAAAATTCGGAAAGATTATAACGAGCCCAATATTAGAAGTATAATCCCACTTTATGCTTCTTTATTTATTTAAATAATAGTACTTTTATTGTTTGCAAATTTTCTCTCCCAGACCTTATTTTAATTTACATAAGTTTAACCTTAAGTAGAATATATAAAATATTTTGATCTGATTCATCATGAAACAAAAATCTAACGCATTTAATTTGAGAATTTTAAAATTGCTTCCCGAATTAGTTTTTAAAGTTTGTACATCGAATATAAGTAGTGTGTGTGGGGGAGGAGATAGCAATCCCTCTTAGTTTAGACTAAACAACTTTAGATTTCGTTAGAATTATCCGATTGTCTTCAAATTTTGTATACCCATTTATTTAAAGAATTGGGAATAACAATTATCATTTGGTTTAAATGCATGTAAATTGTAATGCAATATTAGTATACTGAGCCTGTAAGCTCAAAGTGTTTTCCAAACAAATCATAAATTTCATGTAAATACGATATTAAATCAAATGCAAATAAAGATTTTAAATTATAAATGCTTGACTATAGCAGGTGTTTTTTTTTTTAGAACAGCGGTTTCTAAATTTTTTCTTTTCCGCATTCCTTTGTTAGGCATTTCAGACAAGACAACCACCTCTAAGTAAACACTCCTTCACAAATACTTCCACGCAAAAAAAAAAAAAATGTTTTTGTTAGTGGATAATGCTTTTATGTTTTCGCTAAATAGTTAAATGATTCATACTAATTTATTTGTAGTATTTTACCTAACTTAGAAAGAAATAAAAAACATATATCATGCACACTTTACCATAGGAATATCCAGTGTGAATAAGGTAACCACACTTTGGCGTAGTATTGTTTAAAATTATATAAAACAGCGTGTTTTATATAATTCTAATAACACAAATTTGTGCTCACAAAACATTTTAATCTTCTTTTGCAAATGTTTAAACGCAGCCCTTAAGTATTTCAAAGATATCCTTCAGCTTGTTTCAAGTAGCTGGGAAATTGTGTTTTTAACTTAACTTTTATTTTGTGTGTTTGCCGTCATTACTGCTAATATTTTTGCGTACCCCCACGCTGAGCACGCAGGTTTAAGGTATGTTCTAGAAGTTCAAACCCCTCTCCATAGATATGAATAGAATGATCATAGTTATGAAGGTTAAGTAAAAGACTTGAAAACTAAATTTTTGTAAAAATGTTGCTGTTTCATATGCATTTGAACCAATGTTTCTTTATTTTTCTAATGTACCTTTCCCAAACGATTTGCCAAGCATCCCTGTCTGTGAACCCTATTTTAGAATGTTGTGCGAATGCTATATGGCTTTTGTACTAGATCCTAAACTCCGCAACTTTATCTAGTAACGTAAGTTTCTTCACAAAATCATTTTTCTTTCTTAAACTACTACTTTTGTGTATTGATAATTTGAAAAAAAGTTACAATTTTAAACTGTCTATCACAAGCACTTGCTAATTACAATTATATGGACATAATTCTCATAAAGATAGATGTATTTTTCACATGAAGTAACTCAAACATATTACATTTCAATAACAGTAATATTCAATAAATATAATTACATGAATTTTGAAAGGTCTTTTATTATTTTTTTTATTATAGTTAAATTGTTTAGAGAAATTTCATGTTAATGTCTCGACACGTGTATGATTCTGTAAACATAAGATTCTGTAATTATAAAAAAATTCAGAAACGTTTACATTTTTTTTTAAGATTTTAAAGATTTCCACCAAAAATTAGATTGTCAATTTTATAATTGGGCATATGGAAATTTTGATTTTGCCTACTAAAAAGGGTCTTCACTATACGAGAAGAAATTTGTGACTCATTATTCGTTAATCTGTAAAGTGATTACCTTTTTAACGGTACTTGATAAAAAGTATCACAGTAGGATAAAGAAAAAAAATAAGGTATTATTAAGGGCAGGTTTCATTAATAAATATTAGCGCTTAATAAAGAAATTTCCTCTCTAGACAGATTAAGTAATATTAGGCGGAAACTGTGTTAATGTAAACCTATCATATCTTAATAAGGAAAAATATGCAAGATGTCTTTTTCGATCTCTCTAATGAACTTTTATGCATATTTCATCTTTAATTAACTCTTTTGTTTGCAGAGATTATTCATATTACTGAAGAATGAATTTTAGCTAACATTTACGAATGAGTGATATGATGCATATTTAATTATACTTCATCATCCAACAAAAAACTCTTTAATATGTGGAATATGTGGCGTAAAATATAAAATCGTATTACTTGATTTTGCCTAATATAATATTTTTATTTTTCATTCATGTATCTTTTTGTTTAATAAAACTTATAACTGTTACTCTTGTGCTCAATAGATCAAACATTTATTAAGAAATGAATATATAAATTTATTTATTTTTTATTGCAAACATTTTTAAAAATCTTTTCGTATTTCTATTATCTTAAAAAGTAATATTTTTAGTGCTATAAGCCCACGCTATATTATTATGATATAAGTGTTTTTATTCGATTACGATTTGGAAAGATCTTAAGTACTTACTAAAAAAGAAATAACTTTATTCTTACAGATCCTCGTTTGTGTTTCTTTTCGATCAAGTTCTTTTTCACTAAATATCTGGTTTTGACCATTATGAAACACGAAGACGGTGTATGTAAGATAAGATTTAGGAAAATACACTTACGTTTTTAATCGAATTCTTGTGAAAGAAACGAAATGATAATTCATTTTATGTTTTGTCATGTTATTTTTGTCATTTTTGGTGAATGAACAGCGGTAAAACAAAACTCTTGCTCTAGAAACTATGTTGTAAAAAGTCTTACAATGATATGTAGCAGTTATAATCTTTTAAATTTTATTAATTCTGAGTAGTGTATAAATCGAACTTACGAACCCGTAATTAATTAATTTGTTTTAATATACATATTTTCATTAAACTTGTAATTATATAACATATAGATTTTTTTAGAATTATCATAGAGAATTTTTATTAGTATATTTCTTGAAATTCATTATAAAATTTACATAAACTTTGTTCCATTATTCTGTTTAAACTTCTAACATACAGCACTGAAAGTATTAACAGTAGTTAACACATATAAATATTTAGTACTTACGTATTAACGCCACCGCAGCTACAGATTTTGCGGTTTTTAAGTGCCGCCAATCTACACCTAAAATTTTTGCGACAAATCATAAAATACAACAACTTATTTAAAATCAAAACGCTTTCAAAATTCAAAACACTTTATTTAAAAACAAAGTAGTCAATCGGATTTCGGTGGAAAATGGGCCGATATAGAGTTGTACATAGATTCAAAACAGTCTCTATTTTCTTTCACCTGATGCTGTCGCCATATGAACTCTGATAAATAAGATTCCAAATGATGTCTCGCTGTCCCCCTATGTCTCTTGTTCCTCCATTTAGCACTGCCCCACATTCTCTCAACTGTTTGTGTATGAACTCCTGTATCAGGATAAATAAAATTGCATTTAGGATTAACTTTAGCATGTAGGAATCCTTCTTTTAGGTAGCTTTCAATACAAAAAATTATAAAGCTACCTATTGCAGCCGTTCGGAGGAAAGCAGTTCCGGAAAATTTCGATATATTTTCACCGATCAGGACCCCCAGACCTCAAAACCACCCTCCGTTCAAATGTTGATATATATATATATATATATATATATATATATATCTGACCTATGTCATACGATAACGCTCGTATTTATAAATCAATTTTGATTAAAGTAATTGTATGTATTAAGCTAACCAATGTCTCGACCGAGTTCGTTGGCCAGCTTGGTCCACCATTTTGTTTCAAGATGGCGGCCATTTAAAAATTTAAAACTAAAATAAGTATGCAAAAAAATTAAAAATTAAAAATTATTTTTCAATTACGTTTTAGGCCTTGATACAAGGATTCCATAGCATTTTTTGGTTTACTTCTATCTTACAAAATGACTGAGATAGAGCAGTTTGAAATTCTTGGGTGGCTGGCATTTTGGAACAAAACAGCACATTAACGCGATTACTCGCAAATTATTTTCTTTCATTGTTGTAATAATTTTCCCAATCATACGCATAAAACTATATATTCATATCCGTTAGCGCTAAAATTGGTGACATTGGCGACAAAATTGGCGACATTTGGCGAAATATCGCCAAATTTGGCGACCGAAATAAGTTTTCATAAATGAAGCCAATTTGCTATTGCTCAATAATTTGGCGAATTTCTTATTGAAATTCAGTATTAACGAATCTTTTGTAAACGTTTCTTTGCATTTTAACTTGCTGTTTTCGTGTAACATTAGCTAAAATTTTAAAACGAAGATATAGGAAAGCTACCTTTTCCTCCAGGTACAGGCCGGAAGGACTTTTTCTATTCTATTTATTTGGTAACTTTTCCAACTGTCAGAATAAATTGTGCTACCATCTGCAATGTTTTCAATAATTTTATCAAGAAGGGTAGAGCCAGTTCTATTAGGAACAGTGACAACAAACGAATCTTTTGTTTCTCTACATATACCACCAAACACCCACTGTTCGGGTAATACTCGACCACAATTATTTTTTTACTTTTAGTAAACAAACTTTCATCAATATCCACAATGCAATCTGGTCCACCTACTTTCTTGTTTGATTTATTCTCCATATCCAAGACACATAATTCACGCATGTAATTGTTCCAAATATTGATTAATATTTTATTTTAAAATGTTTTTTAAATACAGAAAAATAAATAGACTTCTTTCCGATGGATTATATAAATTCAATTTGAAACAACTTAGATAATCCTCAAAATTTTAAATTTTATGTTTTTAAATGTTTAAATTTAAAAAAATGTATTAATTAATTTGATTCACAATTTTTTTAAAAGTTTTTCTGTATATCTATTTGGGTAAAAAATAATATTTTCATGTGCTTATAAACATGTCCTGTATTTAAATGATATACGTTATACGTATTTGATACGATTACAACGTGAAGAGATCTGAAGCACTTACTAAAAAATAAAACATTGTTGTTACAAATCCCCCTTTTCTGTCACATTTTCATTCAAATTTATTTTCACTAAACATATGTTGGTGAAAAATACGAAACTCGAAGACAGTATTTGTAAGAAACTGTTTAAGAAAACACACGTCTTACTATTATTTTTTTTTTAAAGAGACATTATACTAAAAGAAATAAAATAGTAGTTCATATTATTTATTTTTATTTTTTCATGTACGATGGGCCGAAAAATGTATTGCATCAATTTAAAATGAAAAAAAAAAACTGTCAACTTTATTAACTTTGGGCACTGTATACAACTTAATTTTTATCTAGCGTTAACTTCCATACTTTAATAATAAAAGTTTACAATTATAACAGTAATATTTTTCAATATTTATTACAGTTAATCAAAACTTATATTCTTCCTCATAAACAATATACTAGATGGAACCCGTCAAAATTTGACGGCAAAAAAACTTGATAGTACCATAAAAATAAAATTCATAGCTGCTTTAAAATGTTTGAAACTTTTGCAGAATAATTCAAATAAATAAAAAACCCACTTTGAATTAAAGCTAGGTTGAAGAACAGCAATTGGCTAAGTTTCACTGGCACATGCACTCGCGGAATTTCTTTCATCTGACACATTTAGCGCTGTTGTGCAAGTAAATGGTAAGTGCCCCCTTGGGGAGGGGGAAATGGTGGGATGAACCAAGGAGATGCATAACATGAATAAGCAGTCAAAGACCTTTCAAACGATATGTAACATGAGGGGTGTGTGCAAAATTAAAAAAAGTACCCCCTTGGGGGGGGGTAAAGTAGGGGATGGACACGGAACATGCATAATATGATTAAGTGGTCACAGACATTTCCAACGATATATAACATGACGGTTGTGTGCAAAATTTAGAAAAGTACCTCTTTGGGGGGGGGGGCAAAGTGGGGAAATGGACATTGGAGATATGCATATGATTAAGCAGTCACAGACCTTTCCAACGATATATGACATGAGGGTTGTCTGCAAAATTTAGAAAAGTACCCCCTTGGGGGAGGGGGGGGCAAAGTGGGGAGATGGACATTGGAGATGCATAATATGATTAAGCGGTCACAGACTTTTCCAACGATATATGACATGAGGGTTGTCTGCAAAATTTAGAAAAGTACCTCTTTGGGGGGGGGGGGGGCAAAGTGGGGAAATGGACATTGGAGATATGCATATGATTAAGCAGTCACAGACCTTTCCAACGATATATGACATGAGGGTTGTCTGCAAAATTTAGAAAAGTACCCCCTTGGGGGAGGGGGGGGGGACAAAGTGGGGAGATGGACATTGGAGATGCATAATATCCTTAAGCGGTCACAGACCTTTCCAACAATATATGACATGAGGGGTGTCAACAAAATTTAGAAAAGTGCCCCCTTAAGGGGGGGAAGTGGCGGAATGGACCCCCGAGATGCATAACATGAATAAGCAGGCAAAAACCTTTCCAACAATACGTAACATGAAGGGTTTGTGCAAAATTTACAAAAGTATCCCCTTGGGGGGGGGGGCAAAGTGGGGGGATGGACACCGGAGATGCATAATATGATTAAGCGGTCAGAGACCTTTTTAACGATATATAACATGAGTGGTATGTTCAAAATTTAGAAAAGCGCCCCAATTGGCGGGAAGGGGGGGGGGATGGACCACACAGATGCATAACATGAAAAGGCAGTCGCAGGCCTTTCGAACGATATATCATATGAGTGGTGTCAGCAAAGAAAAGTCTCCACCCCGTGTGGGCAAAACATACTACCCCCGCCGCCATAATTATTGATGCGGACTCATTTTTTAAATTCGTTCGCACCCCTCTTCTCCCGCAAAATGTTGTGAATTTTTAAAAACTCCCCTTCCGAATTTTTTTATACCAAAAGCACTTATGTCCGTCGTCTGCATGCAGAGTTTTGTGCTTACAGACGCCTGACACAACAATACACACACAGACAGACATTTCACACACAGACAGACGTTTACCGACATTAATAGTATAGATGATACTCAGTGCCTACACATTTCACCCTTTATAACTCAGCCAATGAGTTGACGGTTGTTCATTTCCAGAAACGAAACAATAATTCTTTAGGATGAATTTTGTTTGTTTGATACACCGTGGCAGAATGCGTGCAATACAGCGACAGGCATCACAAACTTTTTAGGGCACCTGCAGACTAAAAACAAATAATCAATCTTCGCGGGAAAAAAATCCTAGATTTCGTCAAATGATCACAGGAAAAACACTAATTTCATCAAAGGATCATGTAAAACGTGAATTTTGTTAAAAGGCCACAGAAAAAAGCGATTTATGCAAAAGATGAGCAAATTTTGTCAAAGAATCGCAAAACAGGAAATTTCACCAAAAGATATGCTTTCTTGCCAAATTTCATCTAAAAATTGCGGAATAAAATGTATTTTATCAAAAAATCGCTGGAAAACGCACATTTCGTTAAAGTATCAAGAGAAAAATGCGAATTTCTTCAAAGATTGCTGAAAAAACGCGAATTTCATCGAAGGATTGCTGAAAATTCATGAATCTTATCAAAAGGCAGCAGAGAAAATGTGATTATTATCAAAGCATTGCGAAAAAAGAAAATTTCGTCTATGGATCACAGAAAAACGCAAATTTCATAAAAGAATCATGGAAAATAACGCAAATTTCATGAAAAAAAAAATCGCAGAAAAAACACAAATTTCGTCAAATTATCGCTGAAAAAAACACAAATTACGTCATAGGATAGCTGAAAAAATTGTGAATCTCGACAAAAAAAAAATACAGAAAAAAATGCGAATTTCATTAAAGAATCACGAAAAAAAATGCGAATTTTGTTAAAGGATTGCGCAAAGAATGTGAATTTTTTGAAAGGTTCGTGTGAAAAATGAAACTGTCTTTATTAAAAACAGCACACACACAAACATCTATACAAACCTCAATACACACAAACATATTATAGGCAGGGCTTGAAATTCAATTTTTCCAAGGACGGGAGTCTCCCTACCAACATTTTTAAATGGAGGGGAGTTGTAATGTTTGGGAGGGAGAAAAAAAATCTTTAAACCCCACTATTATTTTACGTGCTATTTAAAGAATTACATTAAGGCAGACATGACAAAATACCATTGAAAAAATTAAGTCAACTGAGAATGATTATGTAAAATGTTTATTTTTATTATAAAAAAGGGAAGAAAGTTAAGTTTTATATATGCAGTGTATTTTTCAAGTTCCATTAAATGTGTTAGGGACCCTTAACAATTAGGTTGTTAAATAAATTTCTGACTTTAGATTTTACTTGATTGAGATTCACCGATCGATCGTGGAAAAGACACAAAGTTCATCGATCTGTCGCGGAAAAAACGCTAAGTTCGTCGATCTGTCATAAAAAACGCAAAGTTCGTCAATCAGTCAGGGGAAAAAAGCAAATTCCGTCGATCGATTGCAGAATAAACACAAAGTTCGTCGATCTGTCCCCAAAAAACGCAAGGTTCGTCGATCAGTCGCTTAAAAAACGCAATGTTCGTCGATCTGTCGCAGAAAAAACTCAAAGTTCATTGATCTCTCACGGAAAAAACCACAAAGTTCGTCGATCAGTCGCGGAAAAAACACAAAGTCCGTCAATCGGTCGGGGGAAAAAAGCAAATTTCGTCGATCGATTGCAGAATAAACACAAAGTTCGTCGATCTGTCCCCAAAAAACGCAAGGTTCGTCGATCAGTCGCTTAAAAAACGCAATGTTCGTCGATCTGTCGCAGAAAAAACTCAAAGTTCATTGATCTCTCACGGAAAAAACCACAAAGTTCGTCGATCAGTCGCGGAAAAAACACAAAGTCCGTCAATCGGTTGCGGGGAAAAAAAATCACGAAATTTATCGGTCGGTTGCAGGTAAATTAAATAATGCAAATTTCTCCAAAAATGCTGAAATTTTTTGGGCGGGAGGCTCCCACTCATTGTCTTTTTTTGGGCGGGATTTCAAAATTTTCGGCACGAATCACGCCCTGAAAGATATAGTTTTAATCTGAAATAATATACTGAACTTGAACTAACTTTTGAAAAATCGGGTTAACCCAAATCCAACTTGCAGAAATCTACACTCAGTCTGAAATCGACTCGAACCATAAAGACAGTTAACCCAACTTGCAACAAAAATAATTATTGCCGAGAGAGCATTTACCCTCTCTCCCTGTGCTGAAACTTTTCAGAAAATTTTCTGTGAATTTTCTGATTTTTTCTTTTCTCAAAAATGCTGTAGTCATTTTGTCCCCCAATTTTGCCCTTTACAATTCAGCCAATGAGTGGAGGGGGCCAAAGGAGCGTTCCTTATCACAAACGAAAGATGAGATACGTTCGTTTGATGTAGTTGTTGAAAATTTATGGATTTCTATTATTAAAGTAATTTTTTCATTTTACCGTATTTATTTTCTTTTTGTGTTGTATGTATTTTGCTACTTTGAATTTTTTTAAACTAACCTTTTTTTTTTTTTTTTTGGAGAGTGAGAGAGAGAGATTTAGTAATTTGGTGACACGAAGTTCCGCAAATTCTTAAAATCCACAAATCGTTTCCAATGTAAACAATGAAATTTACAATTAAGTTGCAAGTGCAAAATTTCAGTTTTTTAAAATTTTCATGTCATTCTGTACACATTTTAATATGTCATTCTGATCATTATACATATTTAGTTATGCATTATTAATTATTTACTTGACCTTTACTTTTAATATTTTAAATATTTCAAACTTACAGCTAAATATAATTATTAAAACATTTGAAATACTGCATTCGAAAAATGAAATTTCAGCTTAGAAACGCGACAATTACTATTAGGTTAAAAAAATTTAAAGTAGAAAAGTACTTATGATATAAAAAGAAGAAAAAAAAATACACCAGAATTTATCTGTATTACGAAAGCGGGAGAAATGATTTTCTGTGCTATACGAAAAGATATCCAAATAACTCAATCATGAACATAAAAATAGGTATCGGTTTCTATGTTCATGTGCACTCAATCCAAACTTGAAACTTTTAAAAAGGTCATTGAATGAATGAAATTCATCTCCGCCTTTCACATCCAGAAAACTTGCTGTGTCGCCAATTATGTTTATATTTTATATATATATAAAAAAATAATAATTCAGGCACTTTTCCGTTATACGGACACCATTGTCGCCAAACATACATACATACATTTTGGCATAGTGTCCGTATAACAGAAAAGTACTAAAGTTCATGGTTTAAAATCACAATAAAATATCATGAAATTTATTGATTAGTTGTGGGAAAATATCGGGGAAATAATGTGTTTTTCGTGAATTTTTTGTTTTGTTAACAATGTGGTTAGAGAGCCAGGGAGAAATCCAGAAAACTTGCTGTGTCGCCAATTATGTTGATATTTTATATATATATATATATAAAAATAATAATTCAGGCACTTTTCCGTTATACGTACACCATTGTCGCCAAACATACATACATACATTTTGGCATAGTGTCCATATAACAAAAAAGTACTAAAGTTCATGGTTTAAAATCGCAATAAAATATCATGAAATTTATTGATTAGTTGTGGGAAAATATCGGGGAAATAATGTGTTTTTGTGAAATTTTTTGTTTTGTGTTGTTGTGTTTAATTGTAAGCATTCATTATAATTTTCAGTGCATTATTAAATTGAAATTTTTGTTTAAAATATGTAAACAAAACAGTGACCAGAAACCTGCACAATTTCTAATATAGATAGATAGATAGATGCATGCATGTAGTACTTTTAATTATTTGGTAAAAATACTGTGATCGTCACTGAGAAAACCTGAATTTAACCTAAAAGTAATTGTCGAGTGTTTAAGCTGAAATTTCATTTTACGAATACAGTATTTCAAATGTTTTAATAATTAAATTCAGCTGTAAGTTTGAAATATTAAAAGTAAAGGCCAAGTAAATAATTAATAATGCATAATTAAAAGTAATTGTTGAGTGTTTAAGCTGAAATTTCATTTTACGAATACAGTATTTCAAATGTTTTAATAATTACATTCAGCTGTAAGTTTGAAATATTAAAAGTAAAGGCCAAGTAAATAATTAATAATGCATAACTAAAAGTAATTGTCGAGTGTTTAAGCTGAAATTTCATTTTACGAATACAGTATTTCAAATGTTTTAATAGTTACATTCAACTGTAAGTTTGAAATATTAAAAGTAAAGGCCAAGTAAATAATTAATAATGCATAACTAAAAGTAATTGTCGAGTGTTTAAGCTGAAATTTCATTTTACGAATACAGTATTTCAAATGTTTTAATAGTTACATTCAACTGTAAGTTTGAAATATTAAAAGTAAAGGCCAAGTAAATAATTAATAATGCATAACTAAAAGTAATTGTCGAGTGTTTAAGCTGAAATTTCATTTTACGAATACAGTATTTCAAATGTTTTAATAGTTACATTCAGCTGTAAGTTTGAAATATTAAAAGTAAAGGCCAAGTAAATAATTAATAATGCAAAACTAAATATGTATAATGATGAGATTTTTTTTTCTTGAATTATTCAGTGAAACTCGCCTTATAAATGTACGCAAATAATTCACATCAAAATCTTAAAATAACAAAGTTTTCTTTCGTGTTTAGCTATGCTTAATAACCAAAAAAGCTTGATTAATACAAAAGTTATTTGGTAAAAATACCGTGATCGTCGCTGAGAAAACCTGAATTTAATCATATCACACACGAAATCTCTCTCTCTCTCAAAAAAAGGGTTAGTTATAAAAAAAATTCAAAGAGGTAAAATACATACGACTTAAAAAGAAAATAAATACGGTAAAATGAAAAAATACCTTAATAAAAGAAATCCATAAAAATTTCAACAACCGAACAACCAAATGGAATCGTAATACACATACGCTTCTAGAGAGAGGAAAAAGCCTTCACCTCATTGGCTGAAACATCGCGTCTGAAGATAGTAAAAGCCTCTAGCTGATTAGCTGAATGCTCGCGCATGGGTATAAATAGCATTTTTGCACGAAAAACTAAAAAGCAGGTTAGCTTTAAGTATATGGATTATTTATATTTAAATGGTTAATAACAAACAAATATAAAAATGTATATATATTTTATTTTTCACGCATTTTAAATGTTTTTCTTGTTTATGTAAGGGTAAAACATAATATCCTTACTGCAATAAACCGACCCTATATTTTGTTGATATATGTGTTTTAGTTTTTATCCGATTGTGGAAAGATCTTCAGCACTTACTAAAAAGAGAACTTTATTCTTACAAATCCCTTTTCCTGTCACACTTTTTATCAAGTTCTGTTTCACTAAACATATGTTGGAGACAAATACAAAACTCGAAGACAGTATTTGTGAGAAAAGCTTTCGGAAAATACTCTTTCCTTTTTATGAGAAATAAAATGATGCTTCATGTAATGTTTTGTTATTTTCAGCAGATGATTGTCAGCAAAAAGAAAATGCTTGCTCTCGAAAGTAAGCCGTCGCAATTAATAAATTTACAAAATAAAATTCGCTTTCAACTTTATTAATTGTACTCAGTGTATAAAAAATACTTTCATCCATTTATTTAACTACACTGCAAAAAAAAAAAATAAAAAAAAAAAAAAAAAAGTTTTGATTTTACAGTATAATACTGCCATCCCAGCTGCCAGGATTATACCGTAAAATTAACAGTAATAAATAGTAAAGTAAGCAGTAATACGCTGCCGCCCATGTGCTGTTACTGTTACTTAGTGCCGCGGTAACATGCCGCGATTACAGTACATGCCGCGGTTACAGTATAATACTGGAAGCTGGTGTGCTAGTATTATACTGTAAAATCAACACTTTTTTTTCAGTGTAGAATTAACCTCCATATAATAGTAAAATAACTATATAATGTATTAAGAGGATATAGGTATAATGTTGTTTCTTTTTTCTTTCATTATTACAGTCGATCTTCACCTGACTTCTGACAAAAATTAATACATTATTTACCGTTAAATATTTATTAAGAAATTGCATATACATTTATTATTATTATTCAATTCATACAATTTTTTATTCCCTTTGCGTGTTTCTTTTAGGGTAAAATATAAAATTTTTAGTGTTATAAATCCAACCAATAATATATATATATATATATATATATATATATATATATATATATAAATATATATATATATATATATATATATATATATATATATATATATATATATATATATATATATATATATATATATATATATACAATGTGGAGGAGTTTTAAGCACTGATAATAAAACAGAATTTAATCTTACAAATTTCCCTTTCTGTCATATTTTCTATCAAGTTATGTTGCACAAAACATAAGTTTGTGACAAATACGAAATTCGAAGATAATATTTGTAAGAGGAGCTTTAACAAAACACTCTGCTCTGTTCATGTGAATACACCAAAATACATAAAATAATAATTCATAATATGTTTTGTTATTTTCAACAGATGTTGTCCGATAGTCTGCAAACTATTGCTCTTAAAAATAAGCCAGAGTAATTTATAAAGTTTAAAAGTAAAATCAAGCAGTTCTATTTTTAAACTCTAATTATTTGGACAATGTACAAATAACGTTAATATCAACTCAATTATTTAACAAGTATTATCTGTCATATCCTCATAAAATAAATGGCTGCATGATAGAAATTGTTTTTACATTCTTTTATTAGCACTTTCCAACCTAGTTGAAAAGTGCTTATGACTGCGGTTTGTCTGGCCGGATGGCCGTCTGTCCGTGCTCTAACTCCCGTACATATGCTCCGATTGCTCTGCAATTTTTATATGTTATTGTCGTTATCTATGGCACGTTCCCTATTTCAACTGAAGTGTGTAGCACTTATAGTTTTCTTACAGGGACACTCAAAAGAATTCCGTTACATTGCGGTCTATGGGGAAAAATCATTTGCGGTTTATTTTAAAAATGTTTCACTATTGTAAACGCATTGAAATTTATATAGATCACTAAGATGCATTAGAAGAAGCTTAATATGGAATAGTAGGTGTATGGCACTTAGAGTTACTTTACAGGGACAGACAAATTAATTCCGTTACATTACGTCTATGGAGAAAAATCGTCTGCGGCTTATTTAAATAATGTTCCACTATTTTAAACGCATTGAAGTTTATATATATTACTAAGCTGCATTACAAGAGGCTTACTACAGAATAGTGTGTGTATAGCAGTCATCGTTCATTTACAGGGACACACAAAAGAATTCTCTACTGTCTGTTAACAATAATTCCTGGAAGTGCGTTTTAAGTTACTGAACGCGATTTTAATCTGAACTAGCTTTTTGTCTATTACGTGGTGTGTATAAATTCTGTAGATCCTATACAGGGCAGCACAAAAGTTCGCGAACACATTTCCGTTTATTGACAGAAACTCCAGAAGGAGAATTTAAACTGTGCTACGCGTTTCCTAACTAAACTAAAATTTAGCATCCTATGTATATATACAAATCTATAGATCATATACAGAGCTACATAAAAGTATTCGGATATTTTTCCGAACATTGTATATGTTGAAAATTACTGAAATTACGTTTTTAAATATGTTATGCGTTTTCCAAATTGTTTACTTAGATGTGATCTTTCAGGTTATTAAACGGTAATGATTTGTAAAATTATTTTAGAAGCGTTGGAAAGTGCTACATAATCCATGCTTGACGCATGATTTTTCGTTCTTGTTTAACTTAACCTGGTTCATGGACGTAATAATAGAATGGACATGTGGATTTTGTAACCGATTTTGCACTTATTTTCTGATAAGCTAGAATTTAAAAATATATGTACAGTGTGTTTCCGATTACAATATCAGATTTTAATATTTTTAGAACGTAATTATAAATTGATAAATTAATTCTAAAGCAATTTTCCTGTTAGCCGGGGAAGATGATAAATCGCCAGATATTCTTTATGGTTATAACTGTATGCAACAACAATGGATTTATTCAAACCACGCTCGCTAAGATATGCCAGCTGGCTGTGAAATTTCAACTGTGAACTACTTTAAACATTGAAAAGTAAAAAATAACATAGAAATAAAAAATGAATGGTGTAATATATATAATTTTTTTTTTAAATACGCTTTTATAAATGAATACTTCATTATTAATTAAATTATGATTATACGTTGAAAAACAATTTAAAAATTCTAAATAGATAGTTTAAATAATGTTTTTTTCTCCCTGTTGCCATCTAAAAGAAGAGCAAAAATTTTATTTCAAAAATTCACTAGTTTGCGCTTTATAAAAAAGCGATATCAAATAGGTGAATTTTATATACATGGAGATCACACCATAGTAACATATTGTAACGTAAATTCTTTGATATAACATGAACTAAATTCATGAAATTATATAGTATTTTTAAGATAAACATTGAATACTTATAAAAGAATGTTTTTTTAAATCTTTTTTTTTTTTTACATTTACTAAAGGGGTCTTCCCCCTACAAGCAATGTTTGTCAACCGCCGTCCAGACCCCACAGTTTCTAAAAACACTCTAATATACTTAGTTTTAACAATATTAACTGATTTTGGAATTATCACGACCAGTAGTGATCATATGTAATTGGGCTGCCTTTTATTTTGGTTTGAATGAGGAATTTTACGGCTCGCAAAGCCGCATCCACCACTGTCGCGACAGTTGATGTATTATTTATTGAAAGATTGAGTAAGATCTATCACATATTTCAAAATCAGGTTCTATAAAATGGTTAAGTAAAAAATTGTTGCTCACTATGGACTTTTATAATAACGTCAAAAAAATATCTTTTGACACGCTATAAGAAAATCGTTTTAAAAATGACGTTTTAAGTAGAATATTGTTTTAAATTTACGTGGTTTTCTCCTATTTAAACCATTCGGGACCATGGGTGCATATATGCACCCTCAAAAAGAGCATACAGAATGTGTTTTAGGCATCAGTAAAAAATAAAAGTAATATTTACTTTCTCTAATTAGAGCATTTTTGTGATAGTTTAAGTAAAGGTAGCTTTCTAAAAAAAAAGGTGCCATCCAAAAAAAAAATGTGTAAAAGCCGCCGGTCCCGAAGGGGTTAATGCGTTTCACACGTAATAATTTAATTATTTTTAAGTTTTCTTTCTCTTTTAATATCCACGTCTATATATTTTTAGATAGATAAGTGTTTAGCAATATTATCAGATGGTCTTTTTAAATATGGCGTAATTTTCCACATTAAATGCTTTTCACACTTATTAATATAATAAGTTTTCTGTCTTTTTAAACATTATGTGTTTCATATATTTTTCAATTGAAAGATGTTTCTAAATATTATCATTTGCGCTTTTTTAACATTTCGCAATAGTAAGTAAAAAAAAAAAAAAAAAAAAAAAAAAAAAAAAAAAAAAAAAATCTTTCAAAAAAATGAAATAAATCTCTATTCAGATAATGAAAGTCAGAATTAAAAAAAAATTTTTAATACACAAATTCAGAAAATGTGTAGACACTGCACACGACAATATTGTCAAGTATGTGTCTGCAAAAGATGGTTACATTGCTGTGCACAGTTTTTGATCCTATCACCCGTTTGTAATTGAAATATTTTGAACGATTTCAACATAAAATAGAACTTAAGGAACTTCTCTATTATCCCATCGACCACTTTTCATAACAAAAAGCTATCGCCAAAGTGTAAGATTAAACGCCAAAAAAAAAAAAAATCTCATAAAAACTTTTTGACACTTTTCATGGAGCAAAATAAAAAAATTCAATACAAATAGTAGTACCAATCCAAAGTTTCCAAAATATAGTAGACTTCCTTAAGATATATGTTTTAAAAACACGAAATTTAAAAATAATACTAAATGATAATATTGAAATGAAATATGTATGTATTATAATTTATTAAAATTTCGAACTCTCAAGTGAGTAAAAATATATAAATAAAAGTTGCTACTTCTCTATTATCCCGTCGACCAATTTTCATAATAAAAAACTATCGCCAAACTGTCAGATTAAACGCCAAAAATGCACTCCCATTTACTTGATGTCAGAAGCATTATACGTGTTTGTTTTGTCATCAAGTGGTTTTTAATTCGACATTTGCGTGTATTTTTCATTATGTTTTACTCATTTATTAGCTATTTTATTAATTAAGATAACAATTGTGTCCTTAAATTCTTATATTTTATTTATTTATTTATTTTGATATTCCAATGGCAACATTCTCCCGTTTATTTGGCGTTACAGTTTGGCGATAGTTTTTTGTTATGAAAAGTGGTCGACGGGATAATAGAGAAGTACCGAACTTAAAATAAATCTTAGGTTTAAAAACTGTCTGCTTCAGCGTGTTTAACATACATTTCTCTATAAAACTATAATTTTTATTTATTTATTTTTATTTATTTTTAAATATAAGCCGAGTAAGATCCCCAGTCAAAATACATCGAATTGCGGCAGTGAGAGAAGCAGCATCAGCACCATTACTTACTTCCTTTAGAACAGAGATATACTTATTTATAAATATAGTGAATAATTATAAGTATTTTACCTGAAAAATATTATAATATTTTTATGAGTGGCTTCTTAATTAAATAAAGCACGCTTATTTATTTATTATATAAACGCACACATTTATGTATATTTATCATGTATGTGTCTATCAGGTTGAGAAAAATACGTTAAGTGGATATATATTTGATATACAAATATACAGATATATACAAACATATTAAATGATACAAAATTGGCGTATCAAGGTGTTAGCACCATAAAATATATTCCAAAAACTTCAGAATATATACTAAAACACTTTAATTTCTTAAAAGGTGTCAAATATTAATAAAAAATCATTAAAATATTGACATGTTTCAATTAATTCCCTCAATCATCATTAGAACTTAGAAGAAACACAAATACAATCATATTTGTGTTTGTATTTGTGTTTCTTATGTGTTATGATGGTGATCGAGTGAATCAATCGAAGCATGTTAGTTTTTTTTTTTTTTTTTTTTTTTTTTTTTTTTTTGACATTTGACGTGTTTTAAGGAATTAAATGTTTTAATATATATTTTGAAGTTTTTGGAATATATTGTATCGTATTTATATTTTAGTCTTTAGCCGATAAGGATGTGGAAAGATCTGAAGCAATAAGTGAAAATGAGATCTCGAAAACTCTTACTAAAACAGAAAACTTGATTTATACAAATGATAGGTAAATGTACTCTGATGATAGGTGATGATAGGTACTCTGAAGATTTAGCCACCCTTGTTTATAAAATTTAAAATTAAACTTAAGCAATTGCATTTTTTAAATGACGATCAGCTACTTAAGCTGTATTATCCGTCATATCCTTATAAACTAAGCATATAAAATACATAAAGAGGATATTTAGTGACTCGTTATTTGAAATCTACATAAAAAAATAATATGTTATAAACCTCTAAATGCGTTAAAAAAACACTTTTTTAATTATTTCAATGCATACATATTTCTTTAGTTCTTAGGTATATCTATTAGGGCGAGAAATAATAGTTTGAGTGCCATAAACACATCCAATATTTTATTAATATATATGTTTTCGTTTTTATCCGATTACGATATGAACAGATCTGCAGCACTTAATAAATAAAAGAACATTATTCGTACAAAGCCCGTTTATGTCACACTTTCAATCAAATTCTGTTTCACTTAGCACCTGTTGGTGACAAATACGATACATGAAGGCAGTATTTGTAAGAAAAGCTCTTCTCATTTTTGATGGGAATACTCTAAAAAATAAAATGATCGTTAATGTTCTCTTTTTTTTCCTCAGATGATGGGGGGTTAAACAAAAACACTCGCGCTTAAAATTACATTACATAAATGCATAAAATTTAAAAATAAAATCAAGCAATTTTATCATTTACAAATTTCGGGTAGTATATGAACGTGCATACACTGAATTACGTAATCACTTATAACCATCATGTCTGTATTATAAAGCAAAAACGTGTCCGTCAGTAACGCTGGCCTCAAAATGACGGTGGCAACGACCTTAGCAATCCGTTTTGTTTTTATTGGAAATTATTTTCTAAACATCTCACAATTTCAATTTTTACACAGACGAATAGAAAAGAAATATACTTTCAAATTCAATTTGTTTAGAAGTTGTATTACAATTTGTCACAACTTTACTATACAAAATATATATATATATAATGTTTTGTTTACAGTTTAAAGTGCAGTATATTTCTTAATATTGAGAAAATATGTGTCACAAAAAAAAAGGTACAAAAATCTGGTGTACTTTTAAATCGAATTATAAAATACTTTTGTTATTTCTGTCTTCTCCATAGCTTAGTATTCAAGTAGAGTATACACATATTTTAAAGTAAAGGCATATTACGAAAAGGGAAACAATTCTTTCTGCATGTAAAAACTCTGAAAAGTTAGTTTTTACATAATTAAAATTTTAGCATTTAACAACTAGTCTCTTTGGCTGTATAACTCATTATTATTTATACAATTATTATTTAATTTTCAAATAAGATAATTCAGGAGAGATGGCGCAGGTGGGGAGATTGCGCACATAGAGGTTCGAAGGGAAGGAGTGGAGTGAGCGCGCAGCGACTCCAGGTAGTTGTACAACAGCAGTAGTGGAGTGTCTACTTGAAAGTGCACATTGAATGTTTTGAGTGTCTAAGATAAAACATTGCTATTTTGTTTTGTTTTTCCAAAGTAAGCGCTTGAATTTTCATAGCTATGCATCAGAATTTCTATACAATGTCAGTAGTACAACATATTTAAAACTTAAATGATTTCTCATACGCTACTAATCTAGACTAACAATGTGAACATCAACGGTTCGTTTTAGTAGCGGCCATGTTTAAATAAAAGGCCGCGCAATTGGAGAGTTTGCGCATCTGCTACTTAGGAGAGATGGCGCAGTGTTGCCATTAGTTTCCATGCTAGAAGAGATTACGCAGCTTATTGGTAAATTTGCATAAAAAAATGAAAAATGAAAATGGACTAATTTTAAGTTAAACGTGTTATCAAGTAACATAATTTTATTTTGTAATCTTATCTGGACTTGTTTTTTCTGATTCTTTAATTTTTTTCCCTTTAATTCAAATTTTTTAATCGTTTTTAAAATTATTTCTTTTTTCTGATTCTTTAATCATTAGCTTGAAATATTCACTCCTAATACAATAATATTTGTTCACAAAAACCTTACAACAATGTCATTTAAGTGTAATTATTATTGTTAACAATTTAATTGTAGTTATTATTAGTAACAATCTCTGCTACCCATGTGCGCAATCACACCAACCCTATAAGGACAGATTGCGCAAAATAACTTTCTTGGTTTTATTACAACTGTTCTATTAAATTGCAACATAACAACAAAATAGCAACGGAAATGCATAAAAATCAAATGATGTAAAAATTATCCATGGATAGTTTAGCAAAAAATTAATATTTAGATTTTTTATTGTTATTCTTCTGAATTGTGCGCAGACTATCCTAGCTTTAGCTTACATAAACGATTTCTAGTTAAAGAAAAATAAAGATGATTTTCTGTAGAATCTGCTAATTACCATTGTTGCATTCATGAAGTTAAGAAATTTTAGAAAACTTACAATATGTCTTTTTAAATGCAATTTGAATACTCATGATAAATAACTATATGGTTTACATGCACATAAATTTTTCGAATCGTACTGTTACAAGTGAAATATCACTAGAAAATATTTAAAATTTTGTTTTTAAAGTTTTAGTTAAAGGAAGATATTAAAAAATAATTCTTTGTAAGTAATAAAATATTTTAAATTCGAGTTCTAAAACTTGCAAATAAGACAATTTGCCAAAAAAAAAAAAAAAAAAAAAAAAAAAAAAAACATAGTACCATGGCACAATAGATTTATTCAGCCAAAAATGTACGGTGTCTCACTTTAACACTAGAACGGTGGAAAATCTTACCTACCGAAACGGCGGGAATTAGGAAGGGGTCATTTTAACCCCTGGATGAAACTACTAAAATAACAACGATAAAACAGTTTTAAATGCCATACATCGGATAAAATATGTAACGTGTATTTCATCATTTATATTTAATTTATATTTAATATTTCCTAATAATTTATTGCATTTTTCAAGTACTGTAAATGTAACGCCTACAGTGCGATCAATTGGATCATACTACAACTAATCAAACAACTCATTAATTTGATATAAAAATTGATTGGTTTCACAAATTAAAACTAATGCTAAATAAAATAAAGCACAATTTATAAATCAATATTCTTTTCGCATAAATATTTCATATGTATATATATATATATATATATATGACACATTATTGTTACGATTGGCACATTATTGATGATTACTATTACTGTCGACTTGACAAGTTCATTCTATCATACCTCCTTGACGACATATCAGTCCGAACCCCACGAAAATTACCGTATAATCAGTTCGATGTAGGCGCAGTCGAGATCATGGAAATACAGTCATGACATTCGGCGAGGGTATTATTCCGATTTAATCACTATGAAGGCAATTCTCGGAGTACGAATCATATTTGAACATCATATTATAATGCAATCGCGGAAGCTGAGTAGAGACAGTTCATTCCAATAGAAATTTCCCAAAAACATTAAGGAAACTTAATAGATGAGCAAGAACTTTATTATGAGAACGGAGATGAAAGCAACCCCACCGACTTTCGCTTCATTAAAAACTTGAACACATTAAGTATTGAAGAATTAGCAGAAATTGAAGAACATACTACCGACGAAATAGTGTAGACTTCCCCAGTGACGGCTTATAGATGACAACAACTAATTCGTGTAAAAGTCTGTCTCCGAAGCCAGTGTAACCGTATAAATACTTCCAAAATCTTGCCCAAAGTGACAAACGCGCGAAAAAAGCTGGCCCATTCACATCAATGTTCGGAGGGAGCCAGGGGGATAGACAAGGCGGAGCCTGCTCGCTAATGGATGAAAAAATGAGGCCACGAGGGTGTGTCTCTGACGTATGACCAAAACTCTTTATCAGAAGCGGCAATTTAAAAAGATAAAAAAGCCTTTGCGCGCGAAAACGCCAGGAATCCTGGGATGCCGAATGATAATTAAATAGAAATAAAAATGGTATTACAAAAGTTCCAAAGAATAAAAATTCAATGTCTCAATAGAAGAAATTAGGCAGGTGCGTTTTAGAGGCAGTGTTGCAATTTAATAGAATAAGGTTTTAATAAATACGTGTAGCTTTTAACAGATTAAGATTTTTAGAATGATAAATAAAAGAATATTTTGATTAAGTTATGGAATAAAATATAAAATAGATTTAAGAGATATTTTAAAAAGAGAGGGAAAAATTAGAATTGTAAGAATTTGGAATAATTTAACTAAGGAAAAATGGCGAAAAATTTTATTATTACATATATTATATATATATATATATATATATATATATATATATATATATATATATTCGATATTGTCCAATATTTCAAAAACTAACAAATCTAGAATGCTAGACATTTTTTTAAATACTTGTTATCGATTTAGGAAAAGTCAAAACATTTCAAAAAACTTCTTCCAACCACACAAAAGTAATCAACGGACAAAAATGCTCAGGGGTCAAAATGACCCCTACCGCCGTTCTAGTGTTAATTCGGACCAGGATATTTGTTTATAAGGAATAATATATTTTGTACAATAAGGAAGATGTTATAACAGCATTTTCAAATTATTGATCTTGCTTTGTGCGAAACGCATTAGGAAAGATCAAGAAAATACTCAAAAATTCCGTTAGTGTCACCATATGTGATTTCAAGTACATTCCGAAAACTGCAGATTAAAGTTAAACGTTTTTTAGATGCGGATGATGGCCGCTTCTATCATGGCTCCTGATATTGTTACAGTGCACAATCTAGGATTGACTAAATGGATTGCGACCCTCAGTTCCGATACTAATATTTATTGTTGTAGTGTTCTCTTCTACATTTCAAATTTTACTTATATTTTTACACATCCTATATACATAAAACAAAATTTTTTACACAATTTGATATACATAGACCCACTATTAAAATTTTATCTTCAGAAATATGTTTTAATGCATTGAAATGATCAAGAAAATTTTAGTTTTATATATAATTAAAAATAGCATATTAAAAGTTATGTCAATATTATATGTATTTTTGGCATCTATTGTGTTTTAGATTCGTCAAGTAATTATTTCATTTTAAAACAAGCTGACCTATAATTTTAGTAGCTATAAAACTAATTATATTCTTAAAAACAGGAAAAAAGTATCAATATAAATGTTCATAAGAGCTGCCCTTATGCGGCTGAAGTGTTTACGAAAATTCTATTAACCACCGTGATAATCAGGATTCCAGAAACCTTTGTGTTTCCTCTTAAAAAATAACCCTAAGAAGGACCAATCACAAACTTCAGAAAACAGTGGAATTTCTAATTTTACATCATCGTTGCTATAACTAAACAGCATTTTTGTTTTCCGCACATTTCTGAGAAACATTTTCTGATATTATTCCAAATTATTTTGAAGACACCGGAAATTTTTTTAAATCGCAAGCTGCTATAAAAGTATAGAAAATTTTCATAAATAATACTTACTTTCATATTAAACTTCTTTCTTTTAAAAAAAAAAAATTCTTTGTAAAAACCCCTAATTTATTCCTTCATATTTTGAGACATTAAATTTATATTTCTTTAGAATGTTTCTTAGTACCATTTTTATTTTTATTAACATTATCATTCGATGTCCCATGATTCACTGACACTCCCGCGTCTAACTATTCACCTCAAAATTATGCCGAGTATAATAAAGAGTTCCACGGACTTGGAAGCCACTCACTGGTTAAATTACCCCTGCATTGGTGAAGATTCCTACTCCTGGCTGAGTTTAAATGTGTTACGCAGCCTTGGAGCTCAGAATTTTAACGCTTTTGACTTGCTAGATAAATTCCGTCACTTGGAGGAGAATTGTATTTAAATTGGTGTACCTCTAATAACATGTAACATATTCATGCCTTTTTTACGATGTAATACAGATCGATCTTAGTTCTAAAAGGTGCGATTAGTTCAATTGTCTATTCTTTGTGAAGTGTCAATAAATTCGTTGGTGAAAATGCAGCTTCCTTTAATTTGATGGGAAAATTCCAGTGAAATCATAAACATAGCCTCATCTTAATGACTTCGACTGCAACATAAGTTAATCTATCAATGCATTGGTTTCCAGAATTAATATTTCACTGTTTTATCGACATAAATTACTATGAAATAGAAAGTATTTTATATATATACTCAATATGTAACACACTCAATAGTTATCATATCACTAATTTTAATGCCTATAAAACATATTACAGATAAATGAAATATAGAGAAATACAAACAAATAAAAAAAACATTATTTAAAAATAATAAAAGGGTCATTTTGCATAGATGTGTTTATGTATAAACAAATTACCCATTAATGTACATTGATAAATATAAGAAACTCTGGTAAATATCCACATGAATTCTTATACAATAAATAATTCAAAGGGGAGTGTTTTATTGAACTGCATTTTATCGATTTCCTTTATTTCAGATACGAGTGGAATTTGTCACCTGCCAGACAACCTGTCGTTTTTCCACGATCTTTATCTTAGGATGGAGGATTTTTCAGACGAGACCGAAGGCGGCAAACCTATGGCACGTACTATGTCATAAGTATCACGCGACACAATATTTTCGGCACAGTGTTGATTGGGGTCAACCAAAATATACTGACAAAATACGTGAATTGTTATAAGCTGAGTTTGAATAAAATTGATGGTTTATAAATTGAAAAATTTTAATTGCAGTACAGTGTATTCTAATCTAGCGTAAATTTCATTATATAAGATCATATTGGGATTCAATAGGCTACAATTAAAAGTATTCAATTAAAAAACAAAAAAGTCAAACTAAGGCAAGATTAGAAACTATCAAAAGACAAACAAAAAAATCTTAATTAATGACCAAAAATAAATATAAGTAAAACTTTCGTTAATAAAAAGACGCCAAGATGAAATTAAATTCGAGAATTATTTAAAGAAGCCATTAGACACTTAAAAACTAGTCGTTGGGGGCACCGTAATACTTACCCATCATGGATATGCATAATATAAAATATTAAAATAAAAAGTGGGTAAACTATTTATAAAATGCATTGCAATTCGAATAAAATCGTGGCTTGATGACGTCATAAACTTTAAAAGCTCGATTACTGAATTGCTTAAAAGAAACATCCTTATAACTCCAAAAACAATAATCCTATTAACGAGAGGTTTATTGCATCTGATTAAGCGTCTCATTTCCAATTGAAATATATCTTTAAATTGAAATTTGGATGAAATACAGGGTCATGAAAAATCGAAGAGTGTGGAAATAAGATTACAAATATCTCGATAACTTATTATCGGATCGACTTCATGCTTTATACAGTACTATGGTGAATTATATTTATGTAAAATTTATGTGTTTTTATTGTCTTTTATATTCACTCCTTAAAATAAACAATTCGAAAAATTTTACATACCTTTTATCAGAACGAACATTTCGAGAGTTCGAAAAAAATAGTTCCAGATAATCGAAGTTACTGAAATTCAATAATCTTCTTAGCATTATTACATACTAAATAAATAGCAAATTTCAAATCTCTATCTCAATTTTTTCGGGAGATAGAGCGTTTACAGACACACAGACACACAGACATACAGTCACACAGACGGACGGCAATTTTTTTTTTTCTAAAAATATGTTTTTCGGAATCTCCAGTGTCTGAAACGTGTAAATCCGTTAAAAAATTTTTTTCGATTTTCAAAACGATTACAAGACTTACCCGATACTATGTATGATGGGTAAGTAATAATCCGACTATCTATATCTGCGATTCATGCTTTTTGAAATTGAATATTATGAAACTATTTAAATAGAAACTATTTGCCAAATGATTCAAGTGTAGTTTCCATTCTGTTAAAACCAGCAGACTATGAACCTCAAATTAAATATTTTCCATCCAAGATGCAGCTCTAGAAAACACATTTATTTAATCGCAGTATTTGTTTCATTACTTTCTAAAATATAATGTTACTGTAATTATTACCTACATATATTTTACGCATATATTTTAAATCCCAATAAAAAATTTTATCCAATATAATAAAAATTTTTATACAACAAATATAAATTTTATATACACATTTTACATATTTATAAAGTATTTAATACATTTTGTATGCAGTGATTTAAAAATAGTTCTAATTTTATTCAATAGATGGCGATGCACTGTCTCAAAAATTGTATTGTTACAAACATTTTCATAATAACCTCAAAGTTTCAAAACGCAATCATTTTTAACCCTTTCCAACCTAGTTGAAAAGTGTTTATGACTTCGGTTTGTCTGCCGTCTGCCGTCTGTCCGTGCTCTAACTCCCGTAAATATACTCAGATTGCTCTGCAATTTTTATATGTTATAGTCGTTATTTATAGCATGTTCCCTATTTCAACGGAAGTGTGTAGCACTTATAGTTTTTTTACAGGGACACTCAAAAGAATTCCGTTACATTGCGGTCTATGGGGAAAAATCATTTGCGGTTTATTTAAATAATGTTTCACTATTTTAAACGCATTGGAATTTATATATATCACTAAGGTGCATTAGAAGAAGCTTAATATTTAATAGGTTGTGCATAGCACTTATATTTGTTTTACAGGGACAGTCAAAAGAATTCCGTTACATTACGTCTATGGAGAAAAATCGTCTGCTGTTTATTTAAATAATGTTTCCCTATTTTAAACGCATTGAAATTTATATATATAACTAAGGTGCATTACAAAAGGCTTACTACAGAATATTTTGTGCATAGCAGTCATCGTTCAGTTACAGGGACACACAAAATAATTCTCTACTGTATGTTAACAATAATTCCTGGAAGTGCATTTTAAGTTACTGAAGGCGATTTAAATTTTAACTCGCTTTTTGTCTATTACGTGGTGTGTATAGATCCTATACAGGGAAGCACAAATTTCGCGAACACATTTCCGTAACTCCAGACGGATAATTTTAAACTGTGCTACGCGTTTCCTAACTGAACTAAAATTTAACATCCTATGTAGTATATATACAAATCTATAGATCCTATACAGGGCTGAATAAAAGTATTCGGATTACTCAGATGTTATCTTTTAGCTTATTAAACGGTATGATTTGTAAAATTATTTTGGAAGCGTTGGAAAGTGTTACATAATATATGCTTGACGCATGATTTTTCGTTCCTTAAAATATTAAATACAGGATATGTAAACTAATAAATATATTTAAATTCATTATATTTCATTTGTTAATAGTATTCACAATTTTCATTTCATTTTAATAGCAGGGTTTTTTTTCAGATTGCAGATAAATGAAAAAATCTTATATTAAACGTACAGCCAATGCTGCGGATCCGTCGGTGTCCACGGTAGAGATGAGACGGGCTCAGTCCGAACCCAATCCCGAGCCCTATTTTTATACCAGACTTTCTGTTCTTTCTCAAAATGAAAATTTTATTTTTTTTACAAATATAAAAAAGTGAAAAAAAATTGCTAACAAAACAAAAGTGTACTCCAACTTTCTTAAAGGGTTTTACAATCCTTTAAAAATATATCTGAAAGGTAATGGAACTGTTATCGATGGGATATAAGTAGAAATATTCTATCTGATTCTAAAGCCTTTGCACGGTGAGTGATAGTAACATGAAGAATCCATGGGCTCGCGCTTGTCTATTCTTGCTTTTTAAAGTCTTTCTACAGAATTACTATAAAATAGAACACATGTCTTTTCGTCATAGTTGTACAATGATACTTGAAAAGTATCAGAAATGTGATTTTTAAAGATTTTTGAAAGTGGTTTGGTATAAATAACAAATTTGCAATTTTAACCCTATCACTATATCCCATCAAAACATGCCCTGCTGTTTCCCAGGACAAAATATGCTATCTTTTTTTCAAATAATAAAAAAAAAGTACCACTTATATTTGTACAGTTTAATTTTTACCGTATGTTACAAACATTATGATATGAGATGTCACCGGCTGAAACTACTCAGTGAGTGATAGATTTTTTTGACAACTTGTTGAAAGTGCTTGGGGTTCACGTGGACACCAGAACATAGTGATAGGGTTAAACATATTTTCAGGGACATAAAAATAACAGAACGTTATCATGAGGTAACATTTAGAATTAATGCGCAGTTCTATTAATACTTATTTCTATTCTTCTGAGAGATTTTTAAATGGGAAAAAGAATATTAAAACAATTTTAATATACAATTAACAATTTTCTACCAAGTATATTTGGGAATCGGGTACGTGTTCTGATGACATAATTTTTTTCGGCTTCGGGAGCGCGGATTTTAGATAGTCGAGGTTAGACTCTGGAAAAATAGTCATAAACCCATCTCTAGTTCATGGATCACTGTTTTAGAAACACCGATCTACATTACAAACAATTTTACTACTTATTTATTATTTCGATAAATATATTAGTTACAGGTATAAATTTATTTAAAAAAATTAAAGATTTTCCAATTTTAAAGCCCAGGTGGCTTTTTAAAACAGAACACCGTGTTTATCCTAACAACTGTTTCATTATATAATTCAGTTTACTTAAGTTCTTTAACTGATATGACAAGTCTGATTTTATTTTATTAACTTGATTCAAAATTAAAGGCAAATATAAAATTCTATTACCACATAGTAACTAAAGTTAACAATTTATAAACTACAACTAATTGAATCAACAATGTTATTAAATATAATATTTTGTGAAAAGATTATCTATCTGAATCCATTTTCATTTCTTCCATTATATTGTAAGTAATTTATATGTTCTTTTTATATCTCTGTTTGTGCAGTTTTTATTAGTATCGATGAAACTTATTAAGATCCTCACCGTGACACGTTTTAGGAAAACATAAAAAAGGCAGCTAAGTTTTTAAGAAGAGATTTTGAAAAGAAGAAATTTTGTTGAAATTTATACGTGTTCCTCCAAACAAAATATCAACTACGATATGTTAGTAAATAGAAGAAACTTTATAAATGTTTACATGAATTTTTCGAAACATAAAAATTCTCAAAGGAACTCGTTTTTGCGAACTACATTTTATATATTTCCCTTATTTAGATACTTGAATATAAATTGCATCTTTCGAAAAGTCTGACTTTTACTTCGATTCCAATCATACAATCGGGATTTATTAATTTATTTTGCACATACATATGGACCTATTTTAATAGATTTTTACGTATTACTGTTTGCAAAAGTCTATAAATATGTGTCAACATGTAGAAACATAGTATTTTAATTAATTCTTCTCATTAATTAGATAGTAATTTGATAATTTTGAAAGTACATATACTTTGAAATAATTTTTACAAAGAAATATGAGTTGTTACCAATGAAGTTTCAACAGAATCTATTTGTAGGATCTTCAAATATGCGAATTCAAAATTATAGCTCATTCTGTTTAGTAGTTTTTCAATTATGCTTAAAAATCTATCCATATTGCAATCTATACTTTGTAATGATTAAAAATTAATTTAACATTAGTAGTTCCATATTTTATACTTGCATAATTGCTAAACAACTTGACCTAATGACTGACCAGTTAGTATCCTCCAGTAACATTTACTGCAGAATGTAAATATGATGTCAAAAGTAGGTGTTAACATAAAATTTTTTCGAGTTTGGTACAATTTCTTTATGTTTGCGAATCCTAAGCAAAATTTAAGTATAGCATTGATTAGTAGACGTTGTTACTAATCGAATGGTACAAGTTATTATTATTTTTTTTTTTTTTGACGACTGCACAAAGTTGTATTACTGTGTTAGAAGTTTACTATATATAAATTAGAGGATTAATAGGATCATGATTAACATTTTTAAAGATGTTTAAGTAATAAAAATTGGGAAACGTAATCTATATATATATATATATATATATATATATATATACTATTTGCAACAAATTTTAGATAAATAACATTTTGCATAATTTTGTAAGTATAAATGAAATAGTAACTATGATAATTTGGTAAAAAACAGAAAATTTCTATATCTCTTAAAATTTGTTCCGAAGGATACTTTATTGATTTTTTATTTTTCGGATATTTAAGTGGAAAGTGGCAAAATTTAAAATTTCTAACTTATTTCCAGGACGTTTATCTACGACTAATAGAACCACCTGGCATTGTCCATGTTAACCATGAGGGCCTTACAAGTAAAATAACCAAAAATGCAATAATATGGTGATCACAATAACAGAGTTCGGTACATTCCGGCTCATAAATCGTTAAAAATTTTATAAGGCATTCAGGAAAAAATGAAGTTACTTTGGCATATTTATAAAATACTACCTGGGCATATTAAATCAGAATGTGCATTTTCTTTGGTGCTTGTAACATAAAATATACAATTTTAATGACAATGCAAAAAAATAAAAATAAAAATAACAAAAATAAAAATAAAAATAAAAATAAAAATAAAAATAAAATAAAAATAAAATAAAATAAAAATACACAAATAAAAATCAACCAAATGGCGTAGCCTTCAGCTAAACTATATTTCGTATGGCATAAATATAATAATTAGATTGTAATCGTCAAGATTTGATCGTGAACAGCTTGAAAGTTTCACAGTAAAAATGTTTGAAATTTTATTTTGTTGCTTTTAAATTAGTTAAGTATTGAAAATTCGAAGAATTGTTATATAGTACAAGCTAGTCCTATACATATAAGGCAATAGATGGCGCTGTCAGTCCAAGATACTCAATTAATGAAATGAAAGAATTTTAAGGCAGGAGTTTAAAAATATTAATTAAATAAGTAGGGAATTTATTTTTACTTGCTACAATCTCTCTTTCTCTTTTGTTTTTCTTTTAAATATCAATATTTAGTATTTTGTAATTTTTTTTTTTTTTTTTTATGCGACGTTTAAAATTTTTTCATTAATTTTATTTTTATCAGCCTGACAAAAAACCATGAACTTAAAATTGCTGTTTGCCACTAACGATTTACATAATATATATTTTTTAATTACTTGAATTTTCTTTACAATTTCATACATTATTTATATATTAAACCATGGATATCAAGGTGATTTCTATGATAGTCCTTATATTAATTTTTTTTTCTTTTATCTTAGTATATAAATATATCTTCTTGATATATTTATATGCTATATTATAGTCTATAATAGTCATACAAAATATAGATAAAAGGTTAGCAATTTATTTAATCGATAACTACATGAAAAATCTTTTAATTTAAATATTTTTTAATTACTTGAATTTTCTTTACAATTTCATACATTATTTATATATTAAACCATGGATATCAAGGTGATTTCTATGATAGTTCTTATATTATTTTTTTTCTTTTCTTTTATCTTAGTATATAAATATATCTTCTTGATATATTTATATACTATATTATAGTCTATAATAGTCATACAAAATATAGATAAAAGTTTAGCAATTTATTTAATCGAGAACTACATGAAAAATCTTTTAATTTAAATCTTTTTTATATAAAATTAGTAATTTTTAAAAATATTGTCGGTTGTTAAATTTTACTT
Source organism: Maratus michaelseni (assembly GCA_963931845.1). Classification (NCBI taxonomy): domain Eukaryota; kingdom Metazoa; phylum Arthropoda; class Arachnida; order Araneae; family Salticidae; genus Maratus; species Maratus michaelseni. Next base: position 327,964,037 of record OZ007588.1, read on the forward strand.
AATTATAAAGCATTCGAATTTCAATAACTACAGGAAAAATCTTTTAATTGAAATATCTTTAATATAAAATTAGTAATTTAAAAAAAAATACTGTCTCTCTTAAATTTACTTAATTATAAAGAACTCGAATTTGAAAAAAATACAAATTAACTTCTCCTCCCTAAGCAACATATGACATTATTGAAATGAATGAACTTATCGCAATAAAAAAAATTGTGCTGCCTGTGATCGAAGCGAGCTGGGACAGCGAGTTAGACATCTCAGCCACGGTGACCTTATTCTGTGTTACTCTAAAACTAAATACTTTCGAGACTTAATTTCAAGCACACGCATAAACGTCGAATTCAAACTGAAAAATTAAGATATTTGCTTTTCGCTTTTTAAAGTTTCGCGCTTTAAAGATTTTATGCATGGAGTTTGTTCTGATCGATATATTGTCAATGAGCTCCATGGTCTATATTTTAATGAATCTCAAAGGAATCTATCGGAAACGTTCATAATTAAACATTGTTTTTTAAATCGTGAAATGATTGTCAAGTTTTGTATATTTTATATTGCCATTGAGCAAAATTATTGCATCCAGGGTCTATTTTTTAATGAATCTCAAAGGAATGAATCGCATATTGTTTACCATCGCCGATTGCTGGATGACACGATTTTCGAAAACGATTTTCGATTTCGCTGTAACTCATCACTTAAGTTGTTTTTTGTATTTCGCAATCTTTTAAAAAGGTTAATCTTATGCAGCTTTATTGAAATAATTACATTTCTGAAAATTAAAATGCACTAATTTCAACGAAAGGTTATCAGGATCCGGTGTTATACATTTAGCGCTATTATACATACTAGTGCATCCAACCCGGGCTTCCCGGGATTGAGAATATAGGTGAGAAACATTTTTTTATTGAAATTTTTACATACTGATAGATTTTTTACATTTAATAATTTTGTTTAGCCCCCTAACAACACCAAAAAGCATTTTGATATGAAATATGTCAATTATATATTCAAATAAAATTTTGAAAATTATTAAAATCGGTAATTTCGTATTGACCTCATGCCAGAAGTTAATAGCCGAAGAAATCGCTAAAAATTTCATTATCTACAGCAGTGTTTTTATTCTGATAATTGCAGCGGTTTTAAGCTATTAAATTTGTGTTTTATTTATACTATTTCATTGATTGCTTAAAGAAGTTTTAATTTCGATATTGAATATTAGCTGGAAACAAATGTTGAACTTTTTATATTGTTTAAAATGCAAACGGATTGATATTTTGTTGTCGTTTGCAAGTGTTAGAGATAGGTTTAAAAAAAAATCATGCTTGAAATTTAATTTAAATGTTATAATAAATCAGTCAATCAAGATACTGTTTTCAAACAAATTGCATTTGAAAGTAGATTTTTTTCCTATATAACGGTGTAAAAATTAAAAAAGTCCGATGTTTAGAAATTAAAAAAATGGCAGTAGCAAAAATCGCATCGTCAAGTGTTGCCATTCGCAAAATGACGTCAGCTTTACGCACGGACACGTTTGTCCTTTATAATAAAGATAATATGAAAAAAAAATCCTTAAATCTTTTGTTATTTCTTGCCTAGGTCATAACATCAATCTATTGTCCAAATTTCGTGATTCTGATTTTAGTCGTTTTAGCTCTTCGTTGGTGTGTGAGTCAGTCAGTCAGTCAGGAGTTCAATCGTTATTATATTCGTATAGATAGGACAATTTTTACCAGGTTATAGAACATACTGTACGGTGTACAGAACATAATTAACAATAGTTAACACACCACTACCTTTAATACCAATAAAACCTATTACAGATTAATGTAATATAAAAATATTCGAGAAATACAAACAAAATTATTTTAAAAATAGTTTAAAAAATTTAAAAGGCTCATTTTGCATACATGAGTTTATGTATAAACAAATTACGCATTAACGTACACTGATAAATATGAGAAACTTTGGTAAATATTCACATGAATTCTTATACAAAAGGGGATATATTCCAAAGGGGAGTGTTTTATTAAACTGCATTTTATCAAATTGCTATATTTGAGATACGAGTGAAATTTGTCACGTTCTAGACAACCTGTTGTTATTCTACGATCTTTATCTTAGGATCGAGGATTTTTTTAGTTTAGACCGAAGGCGGAAAACCAACGCGTGTCAGTATCACGCGACAAAATATTTTCAGCACAGTGTTGATTGAGATCAACCAAGATATAATGACAAAATACATGAATTTTTATAAGCTGAATTTGATTAATATTGGGGGATTTGAAATTGAAGACTTTTAGTTGCAGTTTAGGAATTCTAATTTGTCGTATATGGCATTATATAAGAGGAGAGTGGGTTTCAATAGGCTACAATTAAAAGTATTCAATTAAAAAAAAATCCAACTAAGTCATCATTAGAAGCTTTCGAAAGGGAAACGAAAAAAATGATAATGTATAAGCAAGAATAAATATATAAGTAAAAATTTCGATGATAACAGGATCCCAACTTGAATTTAAATTAGAGAACTATTTAAAGAAGACATTAGACATTTTAACATTTTTTTCCGACTATCTATATGTGCGAGTCATGCTTTTCACAATTGAATATTATAAAAAAATCAAACAGAAAATATTTGTCAAATGATTCAATTGTAGCTTGCACCCTGTTAAAACTAGCTAAGTATGACTGTTTTTTAAATGAAAAACTCTAATAGATATTTTTAGAGCAAATATATTTTATTAGATTCCTCACTAACACTAAAAAGCACAGTTATATAAAAAAATATCAATTATGCATTCAAATAAAGTTTTGGAATTTAATAAAGCGATACTTTCATAAGCGCATGACAGAGATTTATAGCAGAAGGAATTGTCATATTTTTGCCGTACTTGCAGCAATCTATTCTAATTATTTCAGTGTTTAAGCACGTAGTTCGATTACAAATATGTTAACTACCTGTTTTATTTATATTATTTATTTATCTATTTATTGATGAAATATTAATTTCGTTTTGGGAGTTTTAGCTGGAAACAAACGCTGAACTATTCAGATTGCTTTACGAACCAACGGGTTAGTCTTCCTTAATTAAACTCCAGACGATCGAAATAGTTTGAAAGAAAATTCATGTTTGAAAATTCTTTTACAAACCATACAAATAAGCAGTAAACTATGATACACCTTTCAGAGATATTGCATTTGAAAGTAGATTTGTTTCCCTATTCGATGGTTTAAAAATTAAAATTATTCGATGTTTAGAAGTGATTAAATTTGCGAAAAAAGAAAAAAAAAATGTTGCTTAGATCGTCGTTATCATCAATATGATGTTACCAGTGTTGGGTACGAACGCGCTCATTAAACGAAAATTCGCGAACTTAGTTCACTTTCTGTGAACGTGAGTTGAACTTGACTCACTTTTTGATAAACGAACGTGAACTGAACGAAAGCTAAAAAAATCTGTGAGTTTGAACGAAATTTACAACTCAAACTCAATTTTTTTCATAATTTATTTTAAAAATTTCCAGCTGTTAAGAACATATTTTTCCCATTCAAATGCCATTTAGAGGCCTTCATGGACTCGGGACGGGTCGAGCCTGATCATCAGTTTTTCTGGGTCGTGCCTGGGTCTTGCTTTCTCTGGATGCGCTGGCCGGGCCGAACTGGACTTATTTCTGAACCTGTGCTTAATTCTTCCAAGAAGTCTGCACAAATACCATTATTCTACAATTAAAATTGCCTTTAAAGAATAATATATATACACATTTCTGGGGGGGGGGGATACAGTACTGTAAAACCTATAATAAGAATCTGTGTATGACGAAATCCTGTTTTAAACGGAAAAATTTCTTTATCAATTGCAAAATGGATATAATAATCCATTTGAAAATAAATAATACTTTGCAAGAGATGACAGACCTGGTAAAAATGGAACTAAACTATGACGATTTTTTTCTGTCCTATGTGATTTCGTCTTAGAAGGTTTTTCGATATAGAATTTTTCAGATTTTCAAGTCTCAAAGCCGTGTAAATGGATTAATGGTATTAATAATAATTCAGATATTTACATACAAATAGAGATCCATTAAAAAATCAATATAGTTTACAATAGGATATGTAGAAATAAATGTAGTACAAACAGTATTTTGGAACGAAGGTCCCTGTACTATGCAGTCTATGGTAGAGGTCTGCATGGGCCGAAATTTCAAGGCCTGGGCCCGGCCCGGTATAAAAGTTAAAACTTCGATCCAAGCCTGGCCCGGTATAAAAGTTCAAACTTCGGCTCGAGCCCGGCCTGGCCCGGAAAAAAGTTAAAATCTCGGCCCGAGCCCGACCCGGCCCGAATGAATTTCTACAAAACGTTTATTTTTACGTCGATTTGGTTAAAATTTTGTCTCCTACGAGGAGTTCTGACCAAAAATACTTATCTTTGCTTTTTATTGTCATGTTTATAGTTTTCATTTTTACAGAAGTCATTGCGATATTTATTTTTTTAATGAATCGCTATTTGTTGTACGTAAATGTTTCAGTTATCATTAATATAGTTAATCCATATTCCATGTATTGGAGACTTAAAAATCTGAAAAATGCTATACAGTAAAATCTTCTAAGACGAAATTGCATAGGAAAAAAAAATGCGTATAGACAAGTTCCCTTTTTAGCAGGTGTAAATGTATTATATATTCTTTTCTTACGTATTAGTATTTTCATTTTGCATGGATCAACATATTTTTCAGGTTAAGACAGGATTCTGTCATAGGCAGGTTCTTTTTCCCGCGTTTTACTATATTTTAATAAGCCTACAAATGTACTATTCTTAATAAAGAATAAAATTTAATGTTTAATTGTAGAATGATGGCGATTTAAAAATGTATTCATTTTTCGCAAAAATTTTTGGGCCAGGGCAAATTTGACTGATTTTTGAATGGGCCAGGTCACGCCAAGACAATGATTTTCATACGGGTTGGGTCAAAACCGGGACGGAAAACTTAGGCCCTTGAAGAGCTGGAAGAATGATACTAGTCCCGGTTCGGTACGGAAAAAGTAAGTTAGGTCCGGCCCGAGCCTTCAGAAAAAAGTATGGACCGGGCCCGGCCCTGAAAATAATGCAGACTTGGCCCGGTCCGATTGCCGTCCGGAATGAAAACAGGCCCAATCCCTGCCCGTGCAGATCTCCGGTCTGTGGCACTTTTATTTAAAATGAACAATATAAACATGAAAAAAGACTGTAATAATTATATTTTTTTTGGTCAGAACTCCTCGCACAAGACAAAATTTTAAACACATGGACGTAAAAATAAATATCTGTACAGAACAATTAACACTATACAGGCTGCTGATGCATTTTATCTGTCATTTATAAAAACTATCATAAAGAAATTCCAAATTCTTCACAGAAAGTTGGAATAATTATTTTTGATTATTATAAGTATAAATATTTCGTGAATAAGGTAAAGGAAAATTAGTATTTAAAATTTTATTCTCGAAATTTCTGAGTAAACAATCCGCCAGATTTAGCAATACTCTTTGTGGTATGTATAGTGGTTAAAAAGGTTCTGACTTGGCCTTAGAGGTTGACTTTTGTTTCAGATTCGAGTCGGTTTCCGATTGGGTTTTGACTCTTGCGGGTCGGGTTTGGGCAGACACGATTTTTCAAAAGAATGTGTCGAAAATAAAAAGGTTAAAAATCTATATGCCATAAGAACTCCATAGCGTACACACACGGAAAGCGAATATTTCTATTTAGCAAGCTTTTCAGTTTTTAACACAATTATATATTTATATTGTACCGCTTTTCTGCATTTATATGGAAATTTTATTTTTTATGCAACATTCATGGATAAAGTACTTCTCTTCTTTATACATTTTGCTTTGGAGATACTTTTGGTTTTTCGTGTTTGGTCATCTGCAACAAAGCTTTAAAGCCCCTTTCCCTACCCACACCTCTCCAGTTCTCTGAATCCTAATTGGAACCTTTTTGTATCAGAGGCCGGAAGGCCTCTTCTTTGTATATTTCGGAAAAAGCAACCCATCTTATTCTTATCTATTTAGTGATCAAATCGGACACTATTTGCCCTCTGCGTCAAAGCGTTAATTTATTGTCTTCTGGCTAGGCCAGAATCAGGAAGAGAAAATTTTCCGAGAAACTTCGTCCCCTGCTCAAAAAGAAGAAAGAGACCTCCGCCCTGCTACTGCCTGTGGAGGGAGAGTGGCGTCTTTTTTTATCACACGCCATGCTAAGGTCTTCCTAAAAGGATTTTTAGGTTGTAAAGAATGAAAGTAAACAACGATTTTAGAGAAAGTGCAATTATCTATGGAAAATATTATACACTAAAAAATAATAATATTATAATTATAATTAATAATATTAGATTATAAATTAAAAAAATTGAGATTTTTTTCTATATCAGTTGGCGCAAAAAAATACAGACCATCTTGAAAAACTATTGGGGGGGGGGGGGGGGGGCTCACCTATGCTGTTTTTACCACTGAATACTGGACATCTGACAATCTATAAACACGTAATATGTCTACCTGTGCAATAAACTATCACAAACATTATATGTGTTTTGTGTGTGTCAGAAACGAATTGTAGATTAATATTTTCCATATTACGAGAGAAGAAAAAATGGTTCTTAACTGTACCGTAAAGAAAGAATAATCTATGATTGCAATTCTTATATACATTTTATTTCTCAAGCAGTAAATTTAAAATACAGGGTGATTCTAAATTCATGGTATAAGCTTTAAGGATTGGTACAGGACACTGTAACCATCATTTATTGTATAGGAATGTATGGGTGCAAATGACGTATTGAGGTACAAACACCAGGGGCCAATTTGGTCCTTTTTTTTACTTAAAAATTTCTCATTTATACCAGAAAATTCCTATATTATTACATAAAGGTCCTATACTGTTACTGATTACATACAGAAAAAATTCTTTGAAAATTCCCGGTATTAAATCAAAATTTTTCAATTAAAAAAACCCCGCAAAACTGGCAAATCTGTCAAACAAGGAAAAGATGAAAAGAAATAGGAATAAAGAATTTTTTTTCAAAAATTTTTATTTCATACCGGAAATTTTCAATGTAATCATGAAATGTCTGTCTTGAATAAAAAAAAAGAATAGCATAGGAATTTCTCATTCTTGGTTTTCGTAATGTTTAGGCTTTTTTTTTTTTTTTTTTTTTTTTTTTTTTTTTTTGCGCTACTTACGACGAGTAACTTTTACTTTTTTATTTCTGATAATCCGACATAGAGTTGGGTTGGGTTGATTTATGACGGCCAATTATCAACAGGAGGGATATAGGGCCTAGGGGGGAGTGCCCTCCGTGGGGGTCTTTCTAAGAATCCGACATAGAGTCCTGCGCGTGTCAAGAGCTCTACCCGAACCCGAAAATTCTATTTGAAATCAGCACGCAATCCAACCTGAACCCGACAAAAATAATAAATTCGATCCGCAAACAGACCCGAACGCACCAAAATAATTGTCGGCGACCAGCAACCCGACCCGAACCCGAAATGAAAGGAAAGTAAATTCTGTTTTCATGCAATTGTGAAAATTAACCTACATTTATATCTCTACTACCAATTTTATGTTTTTATAGAAAAAAAAGACAAGTGTTTAATATTCCAATATTCATAAAATTCATTTTTCAATATTCAAATATAGTAAAACCTCTGAATAGTAGATACATCGGGATTGTTGTGGGTTTTGGTGTTCTTTCTAAAATAATTTACTTAAACTTAAAAGGCTCATTTGTTACTCAATCTTCACTTGACAATTAAATATTTAAAAAAAAAAATAAGTATACCCTGATTAGCTCTACTGAAATCTGTTGCCATGGAAAAGGGAGCAAATTATATTAAACTAATCAAAATATCAAAACTTAAGAATCCGAATAGGTTAATACAACAATGATAATTTTGAACTCATCATTTTAAGACAATATTAAATGTAGTAAGGGGCAACAGATTTCTAAATCAAGTAGCATACTGAATTGCATGAAGAACACCCAACTCCACTCCAACCCGATCAAGCTCAAATCTCCATATACACTAAATTAACAAAAGTGTAATCATCATATAATTTGGAAAAATGCAGACAACCTGAAATTCCTCCAATATGAGGACCAAAAGGAGGAGTTAAATCCATTAATAGAATAGGGACATGATGATGTACTAAAATTTTAGAACAACCATGGAGATTCTGAACAAGATCCGATCGGTTAACCAAGAATCGTATAGTGGTGTAAAATAACTGGATACCTTTTTTTTTTTTTTTTTTTTTTTTTTTTTTTACTTTTTAAAATAAAACATTTCTGGTGTATATTTTAGAAAAACAATGTTTCTGAAAGAGGAGAGTTAAAGCTTAATTTAACATTTATGAAATTAAATTTAATATTATTCATTCATCACTTATTAATTTATCCATCATTAAATCAAGATCAAAAATACGATTGTATAACATTGAGTGAACCTCAATTAATATTCATTAAAACAGTCAGTTATGAATTTAAACTTAAGAAATTTTACAGTCTTAATTTAATAAAGTTGTAATCTCCCCCTTTTTTTTTTTTTTTTTTTTTTTTTAATATTACACACAGAAAGGTTAAGCCTTTCTTATAGTTATACTGTGAATATAAAATATTAATTATTTAGAGATTTATACAAAGAAAAACATACCCTCCTTGATAATAAACAAAAAAACACAATTTATTTGAACATTTAAAATTATGAAGCAACTAAGTTATCAAAATTAATCTTAATAAAACAATATAACAGCTGATCTTTTAAGTTGAAACCACTCACTGGTTACTTTTAAATTACACATCATACTTTTAAAATTATCATCACATTACCATTTACTGGTCGTTCAAATATACAAACATTATATATTAACCTAAAGACTATTTCTATTCATAATGTGAATTCTTATTGAAATTATCTAAAGATATTCATTTCACTTTTAAACTCTGGTATAGCAAACATATATTTTTTTTTTTTTTTTTTTTTTAGAAAGATGTACAAATAATAAAAAAAAAACTATGCAAAGAGTACTTACAATAGGTGGAGAGTTCTACAATTTTAGTCAGTGGACACTTAGGAGCATTTCGTCCTTTTTCAAAGTCTGTTGAACACACTTAAGCTGGAGTATTCAGGCTGGGGAAAATTCTGTCCATACCCATGTGGTTTCACGCTAACATTCATCATCACATGATGTGTCAAATGCCATCACGATGGAGATTTGGTTACCACTTCGTACCTCTCATCACACTGCATCGCTTGCCATCAACTACTAGGTCCATCATCTTGTCAGGAGGGGGAAATTGTCCCACGGCCCAGAATTTCACTGTCGGAGCCAAAAGTTTCACTTTCATGAAACATGTGTTTTATTCTAAGATGGCTCAGAACACTAACTCAGAACACTACTAACTCACTACATTAACTCAGAACACTACTATTTCTAACGACCGTTTAGTTCAATATCTATGATCACCTCTGAGGATTAAGAAGTCATAATAATGTAATACTGTTTCTTAGAACGCCACTACGCAAAAACGGGCTAAACATATCTTCTTTTTAATTTCTCGCTAACAGTTACAGATCCGCAACTCGAAAATGCCCTTATAGCCTCTTTTCATCATAACATCATGATTTAGGATAGTTAGTGTAGGGCCATCAATGCCCCACTTTCAATAATCTTTCAGAAACCTGTCCGCCTTCAACAGCTTCGCGATCCAGCCCACAGGCCAGTTTTCGAGCCCCGTAACAAGTCCAATTTTTACGAGCCAAACGACAGGTATCTCAGCCAAGCAACAACTGTCGTAAACATTCACTCTCCCGCGCCGCTTGAAAAACGGGACCGATCCACTCTGCCAGGGGTACGGGAATGGAAACAAAAGGAAAAAATGGACTCTTCCTGAAGGCAACAGCTTGTCGCTCCACTCTGCCGGCCGCTTCATGGGGGAAGGCAGCCATGCTTCACCCCCATGGCGTGTGCTGAAGGGGGGTCCTGTGAGCCTCTGTTTACATGGGCGCCAGCTATCCGCCTGATAGCCGAGCCAATTGAAGCCTGTCGTAAACCTACAAAGCCTAATTGCGTGTATAGTACACTCATAAGATAACGTAATTCTTATACAGGGCGGTCGGTCATTCTTATATCAAAGTCAGACTAGATGACTCCAAATTTTCCACCTGTGCGGTCTTTAACTGACAAACATCCCTCCTTGCTGTCTACTTTTCGTATATGAAAACAGGAAGCTACGTTAGACTATGAAAGTTGAAATTGCTTTGCTTAAAAGAAATGGAAAGAAGAGGAAAAAAAAACTGCTTTTATTATTAATATTACAATTACTTTTATTTACATATTTATTTAAAACAGAAACAAAAAGAAAACTTCTAAATAAATGTTGAGAGAGTGATTTAAGGTAATTAATGTAGATTTAAAAAAAAAATTGGTTGAAACCAACCGTAACAGGATCATTGAATAGAGTCTTGCATCGGATCAGGTTGCACAAATTTCTGTTTTCAGGTTTTAATGATTCTAAAATCCTTTTTGTAGGTTGGGTAGCCTAGAATAATTCTTGCGATCGGGTTGTTTGCATTTTCAGAAAAAGTTTGAGCACAACTATATTTCAGATGGAAATAAATATGTTTTGGAGTATGAATGAGTATATATTCAAACTAGTACGAGAAGAAGGAAAAATACTTATTTTACCTTTTTTATATCATGTTTATATTCTTCATTTTAAAAAAATGTGTTCTGAGATGTGGTATTTATTTTTTAAATGCATCTGATTATATGTAAATATCACAGTTACCATTAATATCGTTAATCCACTTTCTATGGCTTGGAGATTTAAAAATTAAAAAAATTCTATACAATAAAATCTTCTAAGGCGGAATTACATAGGAAAGAACAAAAATCCGTCATGGGCTGGTTCCCCTATGAGCAAGTTCATCGTCTGTTGTAAATGCATTACATCCTTTCCACAAGTACTGTTATCCTCATTTTACATAGATCAACGTTTTGTTTTGTCTTGTTTTGTCTTGTTTTGTTAAACACGGGATTCCGTCATAGGCAGGTTATTTTTCTCATTTTATTGCCTAGAAATGTATGTACCCATCTTATATATATATCTTATATATATATATTAACTTTGTCGTATTCTGTCTACACTTTATTACTATTATCTCTTTGGAGATTTAGTTAGAATGTTACAAGAACTTGATTAATGTTTTTTGAAATTCCAAGATATTATATATATACATATATATATATATATATATCAATTTTTATTGTGGAATAATAGCGATTTAAAAATACGTGCATTTTTAGAAAAAAAATTGGGGCATGGCCAAATTTTACTGATATTTTTATTGGACAGGCCAGAGCTGTGCCCGGTCCAACGATTTTCATATGAGCTGGGACTGAAAATTTCTGCCTGTTCAGACCTCAAGAAGAATGCAGTCCAGCCCCGACGGCAATAAATCTAGTCCGGCCCATCTGTGTCCGAACCTTTAAAAAAATTAATCCCCAAACGAAGCTCAGACCGAGTGTCGGGAAGGAAAATTGGGCCGGGCCCATGAAGACCCTTACATTGAATAACCAAAAGATTAGTTCACAAAATTTTGTAGATTTGGACAATAAAATTTTAATATATTTAAAAAAAAAAAAAAAAAAAAAAAAAAAAAAAAAAAAAAAACGAGTTTTTAGTGAACTTCGTTCACTTTCATAAATGACTTTGAGTTGAGCGCGTTCGTTTGAAAAATTTTGAATTTGAACGCGAACTTGACTCATTTTTGAGAAAATGAACTTGAGTTTGAACTAATTCGTGTTTTTTGCGAGCGTGCCCAACACTGGATGTTACCAATACTCACGAACATGTTTTACATTATAGATATCAAGAGATCCAACTCGTGTTACCCGGGATACAGAATATAAGTGAAAAACATATTTTTTAATTGCAAACTTTAACATTTTTATAACATTTAATATACATATATTGATTAGTAACAACATAGGCAACAACATACAGATTGATTAGTAACAACACCAAAAAACATTTTTATATAAAAAATATCATTATTGTATTCATTTTTTTTTAATTTATTAAAAGAACTTTCGTATTATGCGCATGCAGAGATCGGAAAATATTGCAAAATATTTCGCTACTTACTGCAGCATTTATGGATTCGGATAATTTCAATGCTATAAGTGCTTAGTTAGATTGCATGTCTGCTAAATTTGTGTTTTATTTATATTATTTTCTTTATTGATGGAGTTTTAGTTTCGTTATGGAATAATTCCGGAAACAAATGTTGAACTACTTATATTGCTATTTGTAAAAATGAGTTAATCATATATATATATATATATATATATATATATACAGGGTTGTTTTAATATAAGTATCCCTATTTGGAGCTGTCTGTAGCTCGAAGGAATAACCCGAATGAAGCCAAAATCGCTACACTTACTATTCGTGAAGGGGGAAGAGGAATGGAATAATAAAAAAAATAATAATTGCAATAATCACCGACAGATGGCACTATTGAGTGTGAAATGTAATGTGTAATACAAGAACAAAGAATTAAGGCGTCAAATCAGATGACACACCTAATTTATTCGAAAATGTCACAGTGAATGTGGTTACGCTCTCGCAAGGCGTTGCCGATTATGTTTAGGTTCCACACGGCCATTGTGCTCGCGGACACAATCCAGTCGGTGCACGACTTGCTCAACTGCGGAATGTAACGCATCAGGAGTGATGTTTTCCACGTTTTGATATGCGGTAAAGTAATTGAGGTTTGCGACAACTCCATGGTACATAATATTACACATTACATTTCACACTCAAAAGCGCCATCTGTCGGCGATTATTGCAATTAATTATTTTTATTGTTCCATTCTTCTACCCCCTTCTTGAATAGTAAGTGCACCGATTTTGGTTTCATTTCAGTTATTCCTTCAAGCTACAGACAGCTCCAAATAGAGATACTTATTTTATAACCACACGGTATATATATATATATATATATATATATCATCATCATATCAACCGTTTTCAATCCACTGCTGGATGTAGGTCTCCCCCAGATTTTTCCATTGTTGCCTGTCTAGTGCTTTAGTCATCCAATATATATATATATATATATATATATATATATATATATATATATATATATATATATATATATATATATATATATATATATTTAACCTTGCTTGAAAATTACTTTCAAAACTATAAAATATATTTAATACGAGATACAATTTTCAAACAAATTGTATTTGAAAGAACAAATTTTTAGAATTTGAAATTGTACGATGTTTAAAATTAAAATAAGTTACAGTAAAAGCAAGATTTATTGGCCAGACATTGCCACCGTCAATATGAGGTGATCGTTACTCACAGATGTGCTAATGTGTTTGAATTAGTGCGTATATTTTTTTATATTTGTTTTGTAGTATTGCTGAAAGAATTAATATCATTATTGTTATATTTTTTTAAGATATATAAATTCAAACTGAGAATTTTAAGAAATGATTTTAAACAATTTCTAAAATCAGAAAATTTTACATAATTTTATACATATTTTAATCTAAACAAAATACCAACTGATATATATTGGTAAATAACCGAAACCTAGTAATGCTCACATGAACATGCTGTGAAAAAGAAAGAAAACCCTTCAAAGTATATATTTATATTGAACTACGTTTTATCGATTTCCTATTTTTCAGATACTCTTGTTTGAATTTGACATCTTGGTTCCTTGTTCCGGGCTACCTGGACAATAGGTGGCTCTAATCGAATACGGTGTTTTAGAATTTAAATTTAGCTCAGTATAAAGGAAGGAAAGTAGTTTTTTAAGTTGAATTTCCAACATAGTTGAAAAGTGTTTAAGAATTTGGTTTGTCTGTCTGTCCGTGCTCTAACTCGGGTAAATATATTCGGATTGACATGCACTTGATATATGTTATTGAGGTTTACTGTGTAATGTTCGGTATTGAAAAGTGTATAGCACGTTTAGTTTTTATACAGGGATACTCAAAGAATTCCGTTACATTACGATCTATAGGGAAATATTATTTTCAGTTTATTTTAACAATGTTACACATTTTCAAACACATTGAATTTGATCTATATCACTGAGGAGCGCTACAAGAGACTTACTATGGAATATGGTGGGCACAGCACTTATAGGTCACTTATAGGGCACACTCAAAAGAACTCTCTTACATTATGGTCTATGGAGAAAAATCATTTGCGGTTTATTTTAATAATGTTTCATTATTTCAAACATTGAAATTTGTGATTGGTGTAACACAAGGTTTACTATAAAATATTGTGTGAATAGAATTCATCGTTCATTTACCAGGGACACATAAATGAATTCGCTAATGTCTGTCAACAATAATTGCTGACTTGTCCAGTACAATTGGATAGCCTTTGTGATTAATATTGTAATCTTTGATAGTTAATTTTCAAGAGTGAGGGTTCCCCTTCCCAGGTGATACTTCCGGGCATCGTTCTCTGGGCTGGGGCCTTGCCGCAGAGTAAACAAGCCTGCTGAGTGGGGGTAGTTGAGCTTTAGCCGAAAGGTAGGCCTCCCTACCCGGTTTGACTTTGACCTTGTTTACTTAGATGTCATTATTCAAATTATTAAACGGTAATGCTTTGTAAAATTATTTTGGAAGTGTTGGAACGTATTACATAATCTATGCTTGACGCCTGATTTTCCGTTCTTGTTTTATTACGGCAAAAGTTTATTTAAAAAATGGCTTCAAAGTTAAAGTTCTAACTCATTTTTCAGGGAACGTTAGACCGGAAGATGTCGTCATAAGAACACCAAGCGAGTGTTACTCAAGGAGTAAAGCATTGATGAAAACTGATAAAAACCTTGAAAAGTACATGAAAATAATAAATTCAAAGCCCGTGCAGCTTTAGAATATTCTCATTTTGTTTTTCAAAATGACTCGAAAAGAGTCGAAACATGTAAAACAACTAATAAAAGTTATTTTAATTTATAT
The DNA here is from genome assembly GCA_963931845.1 of Maratus michaelseni. Taxonomy (NCBI): domain Eukaryota; kingdom Metazoa; phylum Arthropoda; class Arachnida; order Araneae; family Salticidae; genus Maratus; species Maratus michaelseni. The sequence continues at coordinate 327,979,074 of OZ007588.1, forward strand.
TATAGTTGTTAATTTTACACCTTTAGCATTTAAAGTAATATACTATTACAAGGTGATATATTTTATTATATTTTATTATATTGAAAAAAACCTTTTAACTGTAAATTACTTTAATAGCCATGACTGTAAATTCCATTGTATTATGCGTAAAGTTAGGGAGCGCAAATGCGCTAAAAAGTTGATGTTGATAAGAATACTAGAAATTTTTTTTATAACAGATTTAAAAACTTGCAACAGTAAAATAAAGTTAGGTCGCATGTTAGTTTACTTCAAAAAGCAAAGTGTCATATTCTGTTTATTTTAATACTTTAAATATTCAAATTAATTTATATTCTAGTGAGAATCACGAGCCTAGACAAAAAATATTTGAAAATAAAGCTTGAATGATGTTGGTTGGACATAAAGGCTTGATATAAGGTTTCAGGGGAGACGTCAAAATCAGATTTTGCTCAATGAAAAATCTTATCTCCAACTGCTCTTGCTTGGAATTAAAAAAAATAATATGATGTTTTTCATGATCTTTATCATACGGTAGAACTTTTGTTTCTAATTCCTTTTACATATGATACTTTAATTGCTTTTTGTAGCATTCCATGCATTAATATATTTAAGTACAGAAATATATGGCAGTGTGTCAGAAGTGTTTATTTTTATTGTTAGTTTTCCTGGGAGTTAATAAAAAAATTAATATAATTGTAGATTTGAAAAATCATAACAAACAAAATTAGAAATTTAAAGATGTGGTTCGAGTAATTTGTAGATATCTTATTCAAAAGAAAATATCAACTAGGGCACAATGGCAAATAACATAAACTTTGAGAACGTTCACATGAACCTTTTTTGTTAGACAAAAAATCCCAAAGGAAATAGTTTTATCGAACTACACTTAATCGATTTCCTATTTTTCTGATACTTGAACGGACTTGGCACCTTTCAAAAAGTCTGACGTTTTTCTATGATTTTTATCATAGGATAGAGATTTTTTTACCCAAACTTTATCACAGGTCTTATTCCGTTTTCGTTTTCTTTTTTTTTATTTAGCTCTTTGTGTTTGATATTTATTATTTTAAAAAGTTTAAGAAATTTGTAAATGTTTTTAAAGCGTTTACATTTTTGTCATTTCATTCTAGGTGAAAATTAAAGAATTAATGTTATTACGATTACCGTTTTATGGAAAATCTAACGGATTTACAATAAAAGGATTTACAACAAATTTTAGAATTGAAAAACTGTGCATAATTTTGTACAAATGATATTGTAGTCAACATACTAAATGCGTTTTATCTTTGAATAACAAAAACATTAAAAACGTTCAAATAAACTTTTTTACAAAAAAAAAAAAAATCCTCAAGCAAATAGTTTTTATAAAATTATATTTTATGGATTACCTATTTTTGTAATATTTGTATGAAACTTGACAACTATAAATCTGACCTTTTTTCTACGATTTTTAACATGGAATACATACTTCTTTTTATTAAACTGATCTATCTCATGTGATATTAGGATTTTCATTTTATCCATTTATCATTATAAAAAAGATAGAAATTTGTTCATATGTGTTAGGTCTTTTTATTTCTATTCCTTTTTTTTTATTAAAATAATTAGAGGTTATTTTTTTAAAATTTGATTTCATTAAGAAAAGTTGGAATAAAAATATTGTAAATAAGATTAGCAAAAAATATTTAAAATTTACAAAAAAAAAAAAATGATTTTCAAGAAAAGCAAAACTTGGAAAAACAAAATTATGCATAAATGTGTATATATTTCAGTGCAAATAAAATATCACACAATGGAAATTGATAAATAACAGACATTTTCTAAATGTTCAAATGATATTTATTTAATACAGAAAATATCAAAACAAATAAAATTATTGAACACTCTGTTATCGATTCTCTGTTTGTTACATATCACTGTGGCTTTTAGCACCTGTCAAAAATCTCTCCTTTTTCCCACGATATTTATTATGTGATAGATTTATTGGTTGTTTCAGACTGTATCATGTACGACATTTAAAAACAAATTTTTTGAATCTTTTAAAGAGTTTGAATTCAGAAAAAAATGAAAAATGTCTTCTGTTAATGTTTTGTCAAAACTCAACTTTCTGTAATTTAAGATGTTGAATATTTTGTAATTGCAAATTTAATATATTTAAGAAATATTTATTAATTATCTAGCTGAAAAAAATTAACTAGCGAAAATTTTATATTTATGAAACAATTGTCAGCGGTACTTTGTGAAAACATTGATAAAACGATCGTTCACACACAGATCAGATATTTCCGTGTAACGACAATCGTAAGATCGTTTTGATGTACAAAAGATGCATATTAAGACTTCGTGTAGAAATACGGTTTTGCTTGAAATATGCAAATCAAACTGATGTCGTCACCTGGAGTTTGCCTTTCCGCAATAAAATATTCTTTAATATCACCAGTCATTATTAGAGTTAAATTACATTCCTTTGGGGGTAACCATCCTGAATGGAAACGCGATTATTGCTAAACAAAATGCATCATTCTGCAGCACCAAACCGTTTTCTTAGAGTTAGAATTCCAAAAAACTCACATTATTCCTAATTTTTATTACCAAAAATACTGACTTAACTTATTTAAATTACTGAAATTGAAAAAAGAAAATTATTGCTTAGGTTAAAAAAAAAAAAATATTTTTTTTTTTTATATCAAATATACAAAATAGTTTCTACCAGATACTGCATAATCATAATAAAAACCGCGTTTAAGAACATAGAAATATGTTAAAGGCGCGTTGTAGGTTTTATCTCTTTGTTGCATCCATCTTTTCTATCTGTCAAAATTATGGTGTAGAGTTCATCTTTTAAGATTTAGAAAATAATATATAATACTGTGTTGATGATTTTCCAAGTATCATGAATGGAAAATATACATAGATTTCATATTATTTTTTCCAGTAACAGCTGTGGTTCACTTTATAGATCCATTTAATACTTTTTTACTTATCCATTTTTCATAATAGTATTCAAACTTCAAAAAATAATATTTCAAATGTACAAAGACAGTTAATACTTACAAATAGAAGAAAAATGCGCACATTAGTTTTTCAAGGAAATCTTTTGAAAATTGTGAACTTACCTAAAAAATAAAACGATAATATGTCATGAAATAAAATTTATGCATTCAAAACACACTAATCTATGAATATATCATTTTATTTAATTTTACTTGGATCAAAGCCATATGTACAAATTAAACACTTTTATAAATACATGTAGTATTCAGTAGCGACATTTCAACAAATAATAAAAACCATATTTATAAGTATATCTAAATCGAATTCATTATAACATCATAATTTCATTAGTCGTTTTACCTATCTTATAATTACCGTTTTATAGTTATTTTAAAAATCTAAACCCTTGTCTGTAAAAATCTAAACTAAGTCACATATAACAAAAATGTTAATCACTAATTTTATTTGTTATATATATTATTTTATATCTAACTTTTTTTTTTATTCAATTAAAGTATGAGTTTTCTCAAAAAGATTTTATAGAAGATAGATGCCTTTTTTTTAAAGCAATTTATTCAGTACATTTTGATATCATGTTCTGCAATACATCCTATGAAACATATATTGCCTTTTCCGGAAACAGAATCTCATTCTTAGCGTAAATTTGCTTTTGCGAAACATATATTTCCTAGCATGAGACATCTATTAAATTAAATTGCCTAGATTTAAAGTAGATTAAATTTTACCTTAAAAAACTTTTAGTTAATTAATTGGTCATTACATAATTATATAAAAAAATTACTCATTACCATTAAACTAAAGATGTATATGCTATATAGTGATGAAACAGAACACATAAAGGATTATAAAACTTTTTAATATAAAGATCGACATATATCTGATTTATGTTTATCAAGTTCATTTTCAAGACTTTTTGCGAGAGTATTTATCAGTTTTATCTTGAAAGTGTCGCCCATTGTGCGTTCGAAACATATGCAACGAAATCAGGCTCTTTGGAATTGCATAAAATTTGGCACGCGATGCTTTACAAATTAAAAAAGTCCTTCCGGCCTGTACGGGGAGGAAAAGGTAGCTTTCCTATATCTTCGTTTTAAAATTTTAGCTAATGTTACTCGAAAACAGCAAGCTAAAATGCAAAGAAAACGTTTACAAAAGATTCGTTAATACTGAATTTGAATAAGAAATTCGCCAAATTATTGAGCTATAGCCAAATTGGCTTCATTTATGAAGACATTATTTGGTCGCCGAATTTGGCGGTATTTCACCAAATGTCGCCAAGTTTGGCAAGAATTTGGCGCTAACGGATATGAATATATAGTTTTATGCGTATGATTGGGAAAATGATTACAACAATGAAAGAAAATAATTTGCGAGAAATCGCGTTCCCTAAAACTCATAAATTAATCGTTGGTTTTTTGTAATGTTCTGTCGTGTTTCAAAATGTCAGCCACCCTAGAATTTCAAACTGCTCTATCTCATCCATTTTTTAAGATAGAGGTAAAACAAAAAAAAATGCTCTTGAATCTTTGTATCAAGGCCTAACACTTAATTAAAAAATAAATTTTAATTTTTAACTGTTTTGTATATTTATTTTAGTTTTAAATTTTTAAGTGGCTGCCATCTTGAAACAAAATGGCGGACCAAGCTGGCCAACGAACTCGGTCGAGGCATTGGTGAGCTTAATACACACAATTAGTTTCATCAAAATTAATTTATAAATACGAGCGTTATCGTATGACATAGGTCTATATAAATATATATATGGATATATCTATATATATAAATCAACATTTGAACGGAGGGTGGTTTTGGGGTCTGGGGGTCATGATCGGTGAAAATATATTGAAATTTCCCAGAACTGCTTTTCTCCGAACGGCTGCAATAGGTAGCTTTATACTTATTTGTATTGAAAGCTACCTAAAACCTGTAAAAAGTTATTATTTTCACGTTTACAGCTAACCATTTTAAAGCACCAGCTTTTATTATACGATGTCATGATTTATGTTTATAAAGTTCATTTTCAAATATTTTTGCGAGAATTGCTTATTTATCATTTTCGATCTTGACAATGTTGCCGTTTGTGCATTTGAAACGTGTCGATCTTTATATTAAAAGGTTTTTATAAGTCTTTGTAATTTCTGTTTTATCGCGTTAAGCATATGCGTCTATAATTTAACTCGAGCATTATTAAAATAACACAATTTCTTAAGACTGCGAAGAATATCTGTGATTTGTTTTTGATCAAGTTAATCTTATTCATATAAATTAGTCATGAACAGACTTAGATAAAATTAATTACACGTATAAGATGTATTGCATGCATAATTGAATGATAATTAAAGTGTCTTATGATTGCTGATGTTTTCCAAAATTATCTTTTCTAGTCGATCTGCAGCATATTTCACCAATTTCTGTGATTAGAGCACATTACCACCGATAAATTTATCCACGACAACACTCAACTAATTCACATTCATGAGAGAATTTCTATACTAAAAATTTTAATCAAATTGTATATTATGGTCTTATTATATGTTTAATGTCTAAGAAAATCAAAGAAATAAATCGAGTTCAAGTGTTGAAAATAGCGTGCTAGAAAAAGCGAAACTACATTAGTCGCTACTTTTTACAGTAGTTTGTAGTGTAGCGCGCTACATTTTGAACAATGTAGTGTAGCGAGTAGCGCGATAAAAAAATCAGTAGTTTGTAGCGAGAACCGACGCTACTTTTAATGCTACTTCAGGGAGAAAATGTTAGTATTCTGCAAATCACGTGACCGAAACTTGATTCTTTTGTGAAATTTTTATTCTGCTGAACAATTTGCGAATCTCAGCTGCAGTGTATAACAACGTAACGCATGAAGTCATAGATTTTTACCATTGACACTTGCTGCTAAAATCAAGTACTAACCCACCAAAGGAATTAATTTTCTTGCTGGCAATATTTGTCTATGTACTCGTTACTCGGTCTTCCTGTTTTAACTCTACGTTTCTTATTATTGCTTTATTTACAGATATATATGTTGTTTGCATTTAGAGTTGTCTCTCTGTAATTTTTTAGATTGTAATATCTCTCTTAATTTTTCTATAAAATTTATAATGTGTGTATAAACTAACATCTTGGAGACAAATGCAAAATATTTTCTTATATGTTATCTTTCTTCATTTTTTAATCCCCTTGGTTATGTCGCATTTATTTAATTATATCCTGGCAGACGCGATATAACGAGGGGTCGCTTTATTATTTAATTCGTTTCTTCAATTTCTAATGTAAATTGAACCCTTTGACAAAATCTGAAAGTAGCGAAGTAGTGACTACCTTTGAAAAGTAGTTTGTAGTCGCTGCTTTTTAAAACAAGTAGTTTGTAGTCACTGCTTTTTAAAACAAGTAGTTTGTAGTCGCTGCTTTTTAAAACAAGTAGTTGTAGTTGTAGTTATTACATTTTCGATAAAGTAGTTGGTAGTTGTATTTCGCTTCAATATAAAAGTAGTTTTTCCGACCCCTGATTGAGTTGATGGCTATCATATAAAAATTTATAAAACCAAAATATCGAACATATTCCGAAAATACATTTACATTTTATGAATAATTGTCAAAATCAGCATATAATTATATTGCAAGTTTAGGTTAAAATTATATATTACATTATATACGCATCATATCCATTATTCAAAAATTATTCCAGTTTTCTATTCTATGTATTATGCTAAATGTATAATATAAGAACGTTAGATGAGATATATGTGTACTGTTAGTTGAATTTATGTACAAACAGTATATTTAATAGTTTAAAAAATAACACATTTTCATATAGATCCTATAATGCCAATTTCACTTAAATATTGATCTTACATTAGTAATATTTTCAATAATGTGCTACTATTACATAAGTATCTTATGTTTACTCTGGAAATATTTCAGAGTAAATGTTCTTGTAGTGCAACGACAATATTGGCATTGCTTTTTGGTTGCTATTACTGAGCTAATATTTGCAAAAATAGCCAAAATATAACCATACAAGCCAACGTGTATGAAATACTAAAAATAAACAAACAATTGGGTTTTTCAAAAACAACTTTCAAAAATATGTATATTTTAAAAGTAATTTGCGAAAAAAATATGAGTTTTAACAGCAATCAATTTCTAGAAACTTCAATTATGTGAATCTATAATTACGGCTCATTCGCAGAAATAGATTTTGAGTTATCTTTAAAAAACAACCTGCATTGCAATTTGTTTTGAAACGATTAAAAACAATTTTAACATTTTGAATTCCAAACTTTATACGTTCATAACTCGTAAAGTGTCTCATCAAATGATTTCCCGTTTCGTATCGGAAAATATATGTTATCCAAATTGGCTGATCGCATAGTTTTAAAGTTTTGTATGATTTCGATATGAAGATGTCCCCGTAAGCTTTTTTTTCTACATAAATTGAAATAAGCCATAATTTTTAATTTAATGGCTATTTTCATTTTCTTCTGTGACAATCTGGCGATTGAATTTAGTGGGATGTATCGATTTTTTTTTATATTCCGACTGTACTTAAAAGTTGCCAAATGTTGTTTATGGCATAACGCATAGTTTTTTTAGATACTTTAATGGTCTTTAAGGTTGTTTTTATTTATAAATTTATAGTTAGTATATGTTAAGGCACTTGTGGTTATACTCTGGTCCTTAAATACTGTTAATTTATTACTTTTTATTCTCTTTTTCTGCATTAGTGTATTCAGTATGCATTTACAATAGCTCTGTGAACATGGTTCATTAATTGTTCGTTGATTCCAGGCCCGTTCCGGGGAGTGAATTGGTGTATGTAGGTAGGGAATCTCTTCACTAGATTTTATCACCTCTGCCTCACGGTTTGTGCTCCTGCAGGTGATTTAGTCCTTTAGTTTTTTTAGGTAAAGAACAAACATTTTGAATGTATTTGTATCATTAAAATTAAATGAGTTATCAATGTGTTTCAATAAGAAATCGAATTTTATATTTTGTTATAGAGATTTTTTATCACTGAAATTTAAATTTAAATAAAAACTGATGCCAAACAATTCAATCTATAAGCAACTACGATAAAAATGCAGAGTGCTGATTTATTTTTTATTTTTTAATTTATAATTTTGAAATCATTCTTAAAAGTGTTTAAGATATGATGTAACTAGAACTGTGTAAATTGAACCGTATGTATTGAATCAATATCTTCAATATTGTTAGGCTGTTGAGAGGCAAACATAATATTGTTTTCGAAAAATTATAATGTTAAATCTCATGTAAATATTTTCTTGTCTTGAGTGCAGGGGAGTGACGCGAAGGTGGCGGTGCTCCCCTTGGCCGTAGAATGTGTCTGTGTGGTTGCCCGCGTAATCCAGACCCACTTAGATCCCTCGCAAGAGTTCCGTGAATATAGAAGCGGCGGTGACGTAGGCCGAACGGCGTAACTTGGTTTTATACCATGTACAAATATATTATATTTCTATGAGTTTAACAGTTACTCATTCAAAAGTGTGTTGATTCTAAAGGCGCTTTTTTAAATATAATTCACCGTTAAGCTCAATCCAGTTTTTTTTTTTAAACAAATCTGTCATTTTATTATTCTAATTTGTTTTATTTTTCTAATTATCTGTTACAAATAGCAAAAAAAAAAAAAAAAAAAAAAAAAAAAAAAAAAAAAAAACTCATTTAAGCATTATAATACCGCGTGTGCGCACATGATTATTTAAACAAATATTTTGAAAATTAAATTAAACGACATAATAATTCTTTCACAGCTTCAATTTTAGAGAGTTTTCAAAACTTTAAAAAGTTCTAGATGCTATTAAAAGACATTTCTAAAAGAAAATTTTGACTCTATGGGATTGAAGCATCTAGTTCCAAAGTACTTTTCTACGTTTCAACACTTCTTATTTAAGAAATATACATGAATCGTAATAACTTTAAAACATAGTACTCTCTTAAAATAGGGCTGTCTTTTCATTACCTTAATCTTTTCGCAATTCTTTATATTTCATATTATTCCAAAGCTAACAAAAACACAAATGCACATAGATTACTCTAAACATAATGCATGCAAAATGAAATTAAATCAGGTGAATCTTTTCAATGTATTCAATTTAAGCAAGTTTTCAGTATTCTAGGTAAAGATGAATGCTAATTAAAGGTATTATGTAGTTAGAAAATGCACTTTGTGCACATTATTACGAATGTAAACCCTGTTCTAAAGTATACAAATATTTACAACAACTTGAGAATAAAGATTAGTCGAAAACAAAGTAGGTCTGATTTAGTTACAGCTGAATATTTTTCTCACTTTATTTGAATGAAATATATTATAAGATAGGAAGTTAAAGTAAGTTTTGCGACAGGTAATTTTTTTTAAAGATGAGAATAATCAAGCATGCATGCATTCAACCGAATTTGTTTCAATCTTTATAAACGCTAACCTATTTTATAGGAAAATACATATAAATCGAAAAGACTCCATTAAATATTTAATTAATTTAGTTGAGGAGTGTTATGAGAAAAATATAATATTTTCATCATAATATTATATTATGATGAAATAATTTGTTAAACTTACAGACAGCTGTTAGTTTATATACATAATTTATTTGGGGTAAATTAATGTAATTAATTTGGTTATATTGTGCTCCAATGTTGCATTCTTACGTAATACTTCTAACAGCAATAATGTTTAAATATTTACTGTATATTGAAAATAAATGTTAAACACTCTTACAGAAATATAATAAAACTTATCAAGACGGATTCGCAAGGGACCGGAAAAAGTTCAGTATAAAACGAGTTTTCGTTTATTTATGTTTAGTTGTATCATGTTCTTTTCTTCGGGACACTGTAACATTTGCGTTTGGGAGATGATTTCATTAAAAACAGCTTCGAATTTCACACGTTTTACCATATTACCTTTACATTGGTTATATTTGCAATAAAACGTCAATATTACGAAAATATTGGCTTTACATTGAAAATACAGGGTGTTCGTAAACTACAGGGTGTTTTTTTTTTTAACTGACGCTATTCAGAGCCGCCTGTAGCTCGTTCTAATAACTGGATTGATACAAAATTTAGTGAATGGACTAAGAAAACCATGGGAAAAAGATTCCAACAAAAAAAATTATGATAGACAATTTTTGTATAGTAAATGAAGGTAAAAATTAACGTATTCAGTCAAAAGTACTAGGTGTCATACTCTAAACCAAAAAAAGATTTTCAGCCCTAAATTTAACAATATTCAAGCAAATATTTAACAATAACAATATTTTAACAATAGTCAATAACAATATTCAATATTGCTCGTTGAATATTTAACAGTATTCAACACACTATAATAATATAGTGAAAACAACATATTTATGAAGATCCACTGATTTCAAAAACTTATTTCTGCAAATGCATTGTTAAATATCAGAGAAGCGATAGCTAGCTATTTATTTTTTTAATGAGTATAATGTTGTGCAGAATACAATTTGTATTACTTTCTTCTATTTATACAAGAAGAAAATATTGCATTTGTGAAATTTTTTGACATCAGGTTTTCAACAGATTTATACGATTCAGAAAGTCCTGAACAGAATTTGACTGATTTTAGAAAACGTTCATCTCTCTGTATGTGACTCAAATTTTGTAGGCGCTCCAACTCACAAACTGCTGCGTAAAATAGATTGAAATTTTATATAATTTTTTACCCTTATGTGAACTGTTTCCGATTAGCTTTTGTTCAATATACCACAAGAGAGGTTCCGCAAATCAATGATTTGTTCGAGTTATGTGATGCTTATATCTCAAGTTTATATGCTCAGAATTCAACGAAACATGAAATTTAGAATCCTCATAATAGGAATTGTCTGTCATTGAATTTTGTTTGTCTAAGAGGGGAAGTTTGTTCGAAATATGGCATGCTTATATCTCCAGTTTAAAATCACAAAATTAAACGAAACTTCACGCTTAGCATTCCGAATTAGGGAATACATTGCCATTCAATTTTAGTTTAAAACTTCTAAGAAGAGTTGTCAAAATTCCATAATTTTTTCGAAATATGCAATGTTTATATCTCCAGTTTAAATGCACATAAATCAACGAAAGTATTTACATAGAAAATAATTTTTTTTAATTTACGGATCACTGTAACTCTAAGTTAAATTCAAAGAAATTCACTCTCCTTCGTAATTGTTGGTGTGGAACAGGAAAATTAATATATTAATATAATATTAAAGAAAGTTTTGTGATGGCCACAGTATACTTGGTTTTATAAATAATTCGAAAAACCAGAAATATAATAAATTTGATTGATTTATTTAATCACATTAAATTGGTAAATTTATGCTTAAAAATAGGGAAATATTATTAACTTTTTTTTAAATAACGTCTTTTAATTTTTTCCAGACAGACAGCATTCCGAAATCTTTTTTTTTCTTTTTTTCTTCGTAAATATAATAGCGTAATTTTTGGTATTCTAACATATATATATTCTTTATCCTGTATACCATCCCCTTTTACTTTATGTTGACAAAATCTTTATCCGATTAGACTGCAAAAGATACTCCTTAAAGAAAGGAACTTTATTCTTACAAATCCTCTTCCTGTTAGAGTTTTCATTGAGTTCCACTTCGCTGAATAGCAGAATGTGACACATACTGAATTCTAGAGTCTAGCTGTGGAAAGCTTTAAGAAGAACATGATATTATTTCGTAAGAAACATGTTAAAAGATATTCATACCAAGCTGTGGTGGTTATTCTTGGTAGTAAATAACTATTGTATAGAAAGCATAATGCTTAAAATTAATAAAAGGATATACATAAAATAATATATGTATGAAGATCCACTAATTTCTAAGCGTAAATTTAGAAATTTATTTTTAAATATCAGAGAAGTGATATAAATATGCTAGCTATTAATTTTCTTAACATTTGTTGAGCAAAATGCAGATTTTACATATATAAATAATTTCCAAAAATAGCAATGTACGAGGACTGTTCAATAAATAATGATTGTTTGGTTAATTACATAATTTATTGTACACAAATTTAATCTTATATTTCATTTCTAGTTTAATGTATAATGAATATGTGCTCTTTCCTTTATGTCTTTCCAATAGTAGGTCAGTGGTGGCCGTCCAAGTTCAGAGATGTTCAGCATCGCCTACGGGAACAACTGAGGCCACACGCTATGAGCAATATTGAGAGAGATCTGGATTGTAACAACACCTGTAACATCACCTTCAATTGCAGGCGAACGTCCTAGTGTTCGGGTATGAGAAGTCTAGAGACCCACCACGCACAAACACGTCTTGTGGACAGTTTTTCCCTTACCAACGTGAGGGAGCCAAATAGTCATGCCTGTAATATTTGTGACAGTGATTCTAATTTTATTGGACAATCTTCTCTGACAATAGCAATGGCATTGTTAAAGTTGTCTTCTGTAAGCATGGACTAGAACTTCGGGTCCACCTTCATTTGAAGTTGATTGTCTTACTTTTTAACAATCTTAAACCATCGTCTATCTGTACTATAGAGAATTACAGACTCTCGATAAGCCACCTGTAGCATATCATATGTATCAGTTGACGATTTCTTTATAGTGAAACCAAAATTTCATATTGCTCAAGGCGTGTTGCCTCCATCGATCTCATAGGCGATACTGAATGGGTTGGAAGTTGTACAGCTGCCAATGGCGCACTACAGGAAATAAATAATTTAAAAAGTACCATATATTCATTACATTTTAAACTAAAAAAAACACATACATTTTAATTGATGTAAAATAAATTATACGAGTGAAAAACCTATTATCATTCTTTAATGAAAAGCCCTCTTCGTTGACTTATTTCATGAAGGTATCGTTTAAGAAATTAGACAATGTTTACCTACTCATTACTGCGTTAATGCACCATACAAGAAAATGTATATTCGTTATAAATTTCTATTTAATCTATTGAAATTTTTTATATATTCTTAATATTATAAACATAATTTTTATAGGAAAATTAACAATGATATATATTTTTTTCGTACATTATTTCTTAGTTTCGCAAATTGAATTCTGTTTTCATTTCTAACATATACATGTTATTTATCCTCTATACTGTCGCCTTAACTTTTCGTTGACAAAATCTTTATCCGATTAGAGTGTGAAAGATTCTCCTCAAGAAAAATAACTTTATTTTTACAAATCCTCTTCCTGTCAGAGTTCCCACTGTTTCCCACTTTGCAAAATAGCAGAATGTGACATATAAGGGATTCAAGACTCTTTTTGCAGAAAGCTTTAAAACGAACGTGCTACCCTTTAGTAAGAAACATGTTAAAGAACAATAATGCGATAGCGTTCTGCTTATTTCTAAGAGGAAATAGTTATTTTATAGGAAGTTCACTCCTTTAACTGAATAATTAGGATATGCATAAAGGAATGTATTTATAAATATCCACTAATTTTAGAAATATATTTCTTCAAATTTACTGCCAAACATCAAAGATGAGATAGCTGTTTATTTATTTAATAAGGAATAATATGTTAGTCCGAACACACTTTTTATCTGTATAATTCATATGCAAAATACTCAATCTATTGATAATAATGGACTCATTTCATTACGCTATCTCTGTCGGTTTATAAGAATATAAAAAAATCATGTACAGAAGTTTTTGGAAAAACAAAGTCTTTAAATTTGCTTAATAAATTACCAAAGATGCATCAATTGTAATTCCGCCCGGCGGCGGCGTTGCTAGGTCCCGTCAATAAATAATAAGAAACGTCAAATCGCTCTAAAAGTTGCTGCAAGAAACGGTTTTCCTGGTAACACTTTCGTCTTTCGGAAATTAAATAGAGAGACGGATCCTGAAGCAAAAGTAAATTCAATATCATCCCCTCAAACGTCTGGATCATTTGATTCAAAACGGGTCAGTTTTTGTCAAATTAAAAAAAAAAATACCGTTCGATTTTTAAAAAAATTGCATTTTTGAAAACGAAAAAATAAACTACGCACATACTGTGAGTTTCAAATCGATACTTCCAATAGTTTTCTTAATACTCGAGGATAAGTGAAAATGAGAATATTCCGTTGTCTAATCGGTAACTTTCATTTGCGGTTTCCATAAAAATAGCCATTTTCGGCACACGCGCAGGAAAATCTTTTAGTATCACAGCCAGGGAGTGCACTCTGTTCTAAACAAATTCCCGACACGTGTCGCCGCTGCTGACTGCACCGTATAGAAGGCGTAGTGCGCACGCGCTGAAACTCTTTTAGTTCCACTTTCTACAGCCAGGGTCACCAAATCTATGTCTTAATTAGTTATCTATATCGTAATTAGTTCTGTTAAGTTTAATGAATTAATCCCCGTTGAAATTGGGCCCGTAGAACCCGATAAAATAAATTCCCTCCCTGTAGATTAATATTCATAAATGGTGGTAACCAAGAGCTGGAAAAAAATGATACCGAAGTTTATTTAGTACTTGGGAGATCTGGGAAGAATGTTAGAAAGTATTTCGTTTGAATTGGACCAATTTTAAATACAAAATATTTTAGTTCCACATTCCTCCGATTGGGGAAGCACTCTGTTCTAAACAAAATCTCTTTCCGAACAAAACTCCAAAAGTGTCCCCGCTGCCTACGACACCATATAACAGGCGTGCTGGGCACGGGCTACAAAATCTTTTAGTTCTACTTTCTACTGCCAGGGTGCGCGAAATCTGTATCTTAATTAGTTACCTATATCTTATTAATTCGTGTTAAGTTGAATAAACCAACTCTCGTTGAAAATGGGTCTATCGGGTTCTATATAGAACCCGAGAAAATAAATCTTCCCCCTTGTGGTTAATGTTCAGAAAGAGCTGAAAAAATTATAGCGAAGTTTATTTAGTACCTGGGGTACACAAGAAGAACATTCGAAAAACTTTCGTTTCAATCGGACCAATATTAAAAAAAAGTTCTGATTTGGGAGGCATGTGGGAAGGAGGTCGTTTCGATTAGAGCATTAACACGATATTTAAATTACGACCGGACACTCCTCTCCCCCTCAAAATTAAACCAACGATCTTTAATAGTAAGAATTATCGCCATCTTTTGAAACAGAAACAAAATGGCGCTGTTAAAGCTGAAACAAAATGACGTTTTTTTTTTTTTTTTTTTTTTTTTTTTTTGACATACAAATGCAGTAAGTTATCGTTGCAAATTTCTGAATTCAATTAATACAATCGTCAAGTACATGAAAAAAATTCTAAAAATCGTATAAAACAAATCACGAAAAATTCACAAATAGCTGTTCGAATTCAGAATAATTTTCATTGAAAAGAGGACCAAATTTACTATAAGGAAGTTTCAATCAGCTGAGGACCTTTTCATCTGCCTATCAGAATTGCTCGGTTGACTTCCAGCCGCACCTACAATTCTCTCAGATACCAATCACAACTGCCCTCCAACGGTGTTTGCCTACCAATGGGTGATTTGTGACGTCATTTGAAACAAAAAACGCTGCAAAACATGAAAAAAACTTTAAAAAAATTAAATACAAAAAAATATAATAAAAAATCCAAATCGGGATAATTAATAACCCGCCCTTTCCTTTAAAAATCACGATGTTTATATTTTTAAATAATTAGCAACCATCTCCAAGCTAAAAAGAGAAAACAAAATGACGATTTTGAACATAACTGAAGCGGAAATAAAGACAACCAACAAACCAATCAAGCGTTCTGGGGAATATTTCTTAGTGGCAAAGAGAAAAAATCTCTGTACGATTTCAGAATAAACTTTATTGGAAAGATAACCAAATTTATTATATTGGGCTAAGAGATTGGAACCGGCTTACTGTTACTACTGTAGAAAAATCGTAGCAAAACGTGAAAAAACGGTGAAAATTACACAAAAAATTAAAAGAAATACATTCCAAAATTCCAAAATCGTGCTTGGAGGTGCAAAACTGTACCTTGAGAAGTACCTTCTCACCAAATTTTGTAGCTCTGCGTGCAGCGGTCTCGTCAGAACACGGTCCACTCACACACAATCTTCCTTCTTTATTATAGTTACAGATACAGTCCCTTTCACTTTTTGTAGACAAAATATTTATCAGATTGGACTGTGAATGATACTCTTTAAAAAAGTGAGCTTTATTCTGAGAAATCTCTTTCCTGTCAGAGTTTAGATTGAGTTCCACTTCGCTGAATAGCAGACTGCGGCGTAAAATGACTTCGAGATTCTAGTTGTGAAAAACTATAAAAACAACATGCTACCATTTTGTAAGAAACATGTTAAAGGGCATTAATTCTATAGTGTTCTGTTTATTTTCGCAAGGAAATGTCAATTGTATAAGAAATTTATGCCTCTTCACATAATAAAATAAGGTATATAAAACAACAAATTTATAAAGATGCATTCATTTTACGAGTTTATTTCTGAAAATTTATTTTTAAGTATCAGAAAAATGATATACTGCTATTTGTAGTAGAATGTGACGTAAAGAGAGGTAAGCCAGAAAAGAAGTCGACAAATTAAAAAAGAAAATGCTACTCTTTTTTAAGAAAAGTGTTAAAGGGTTGTGTGGTTATAATTAATGTGGTTGTATTGTGTGTAAATAATGAAACTCTAAAGATATCTATTCCACAGAAAACACAATTCTTGAAATTGATAAAATGGTATACTTAAACATTGCTACTTATCACAGAAGCTTGTTTTTTTTTTATTTTCTTGAGTATTTTTATATTGGTTTGAAAGCAATTTTTATTTTGTAAATAATACTTAAAAAGCAATATGTGAAATATGATTGACTAAATTCATTATAATAAGGTTGTCTGTCTCATGCTACAGAATAAGATAGTATTATAAACAGAATATGTTTGGAAAAATCAATTACCCAGACTTTGATGTTTTTCTCAAAACACTACCGAGACTCAAAACAGTACATTTATAAATTCAATTTCATCTTCTTTTAAACAAGTTCTTAGTTCTTACATTTACTAACTTAACTTTTCCTACCCTAACATGTATTTTTCTTTATCCTGTATACTATCCCCTCACTTTTTGTTGACTAAATCTTTATCCGATTAGAATGTGAAAGATACTTCTCAAAGAAAAGAACTGTTTTCTTTACAAATCCTCTTCCTGTCAGAGTTTCCACTGAGTTCCACTTCAGTGAATAGTAGAATGTGACGTATAAAGAATTGGAGACACTAGTTGTGGAAAGCTTTAAAAAAACATGCTGCCCTTTAATAAAATACACGTTAAAGAACAACAATACCATAATGGACTGTTTATTTTTACAAGAAAATAAATTTATTCAAACTTAATAAAAAGATATAGACAAAACAATATCTTGATAAAGATTTATTTTTCATGGATATCCATGACTGACTGATTTCACGAACTTATCTTTGTAATTATTGTAAAACAACAAGGAAGAAATCGCTTCGTGTTTGTTTTTGTGAACAAGTATATCTTTTGAAAAAAACAAATTTTATTTTTTAAATAATATGAAAACAAAAACAGCAAATTAGTGATTTGTAACTCATTTCACGAACTGATTTCTACAGAAGTATTGTTAAATCTCAAAGAAGCGATAAATTGCTTTCTTTTTCGCGAAGAAGGTTATGTTGTGAAGAAAGCGATATTTTCTTTTATAAATTATGCGGAAAAATACAAGAGCATAATAAATGTAATTAATACGTTTCACCACAACATCACTATAACTTTATTATTAATGAATAAGGAAGTGGTACCTGATTATTCATTTTTATCAGAATACAATTGTCGTGCAAAGGCAGTTTTTACCTTTCAAAATAATACGTAAAAACACCAATATATGAATGATAGTTAACTCATTTTAGCTTTGCAAACGCAGTAAAAGCGAAAAACAATTTTCTAGTCTGCTATTACTTTTTTAGAAAACCATTTTTATCGATAAATGTACTTTTATATAAAAAATTATAATATAAATTATATAAAAATATTAATGAAAATTCAATTACCGTATTTACTAGTGTGTTTTACGACCTTTTAGTGCCATTTCATCTTTCATTATCGCCTAAATCTTTTTTGATTTTCACCAAATCATGGAAGAAAATCTTTGCTATCTTTCGTGCATGCACCGTTAAAATTTATTTCATACAAATGTCCATATTCTATCTAATATTTATTATATTTATATCCTATTTGTACTATGTTGTTTCTACTGTACTTTGTCAAGTTCTCTGAAAGAGGCGTTAAATTTGGTTGGAAAATTTGCATGATATAAACAAAAAACGTGCAAAAATTTATTATTTTTTTAAGAAACCTTTATATCGTCAAATGTATGCATGCTATTATTACACACATTAACACAAAACCGGTACATTATACACACGAGCAGGGAAGACCGAGCTATGCTCGGTCAAAATTAAATTTGAGTTCAAATATCATGACCCATGACCAAAATGACCCATTAATTGAATTTTCTCGAACATGCGACTTAGCCCAACAGTCTTCTCGTGCCCGAAAACCATGGGATGCAAAATTTAGCGTTAATTGAGCCGCTTTTTAGATCTGGACCCACAATGACCCAGAAATGACCCACTAATCGAATTTTCTCGGACATGTGACCTAGCCCAATGATTTTATCGTGCTCGAAACTCGTAGGACACAAAATGTAATCAAAATCGTTAGAGCCGTTTTTTAGATAAAATTAATTTGACCCGCGTTGACCCAAAAATGACCCACTAATCGAAAATTCTCGAACATGTAACCCAGCCCAATAGTCTTCTCGTGCCCGAAAATGGTCAGATACAAAATTTCGTCAAAATCGTTTGAACCGTTTTTTAGATACAATTAGCTTGACCATGACCCAAAATGACCCAAAATGAACCACTAACTGAATTTTTTCGAACATGTGACCTAGCCCAACAGTCTTCTAGTGCCCGAACACCATAGGATGCAAAATTTAGTGTAAATTGAGCCGCTTTTTTATCTTGACCCACAATGACCCAGAAATGACCCACTAATCGAATTTTCTCGAACATGTGACCCAGCCCAATAGTCTTCTCGTGCCCCTAAATAGTCGGATACAAAATTTCGTCAAAATCGTTTGAACCATTTTTTAGATACAATTAGCTTGACCGTGACCCAAAATGACCCAAAATGACCCACTAATTGAATTTTCTCGAACATGTGACCCAGCACAATAGTCTTCTCGTGCCCGAAAACCATTGGATGCAATATTTAGTGTAAATTGAGCCACTTTTTAGATCTTGACCCACAATGACCCAGAAATGACCCACTAATCGAATTTTCTCGGACATGTGACCTAGCCCAATGATTTTATCGTGCTCGAAACTCGTAGGACACAAAATTTAATCAAATTCGTTAGAGCCGTTTTTTAGATAAAATTAATTTGACCCGCGTTGACCCAAAAATGACCCACTAATCGAAAGTACTCGAACATGTAACCCAGCCAACAAAATTTCGTCAAAATCGGTTGAACCGTTTTTTTTATACAATTAGCTAGACCATGACCCAAAATTACCCAAAATGACCCACTAATCGAATTTTCTCGAACATGTGACCTAGCCCAATGGTTTTCTGGTGCCCCAAAACGGTAGAAAACGAAATTTCGTCAAAATCGTTAGAGCCGTTTTTAAGATAAAATTTGCATATATATATATATATATAACCACACACAAGATTTGCTCGTATTAGAATATATGATAATCATGTGCAGCAGCTGAAAATCATTTAAAGCAATTTATTTTACAGGATGACCCTAAATATTATTTATTTTCTTCAGTTTGTGGTTGGTCCTCTAATAGCAAAAGTGGTCACACTTTCGCTGAAAAATATGAAATCAGACATTTTCTTTAAATTTCCAAAGTTCCAGAGGAATTTGTCAAGTATTCCTCTAGATTTTCTACAAAATGTATACAATTGAAAGTTTCCGAGAATTTTTGGGAATCTAAGAAGTATATATTTTTTAAAGAAGAAAATTATATACTAATTTGGTAATTTGTAATTACTTTACATTTTCGTTTTAATTTAGATAAGTTTTTTCATGTATAATAAAGTGAAAAAAGACTGTTCATCGTTCTTTATCTAAAAGTATAATGAATTCCAAGATAAAATCTATAAAAAGATAATTCAATTAACATAAAAGTACAAGACAAAGTTTCTTAAAAGTGCTTTCAAAGTTTCTTATAGAATATACGAAATAGGTAAAACTATATAAAATTTTCTTAAAATGTTGAAAAAGGCATGAATTTGAGATTTTTCATTTTATATTTACATTTCTACGATATTACTGCAACACTTTTACATTTTAAACATTTATATACATTAAACTCTCAAAAGAATAAATATATATTTATGTGCATTAAATTCTTATTAAAAAAAAAGATTTAATGCTTATACTAGAAAGTATATTTTAAATATAATAGTGCCGTAGACATTAGATTTGAAAGCTGGTGTTATAAGAAATTTAAAACATTAATAGCCATTCATTGAAAAACTTCATTAATATATCTCTATATATAATAACACATAGATAATACTATGTATAATAACTAACGGGTATCCTACAACTGACTATCTGATTTTAAAATTCAATAACTTCCAAACAGTGGCAGATTTTTAAACAAAATTCTGGCAGGAGAGTAATGTAAGATGTCAGGAGTTTTTTTTTACTGCGTTTCCTGATTTTAGTTCGAATTACCAGCAATAGATGGCGCTGCGAGCGATACGAGTGCAATCCAGGCCAAAACTAAAATCAAGCAGCATTGATGTGCAAAAAGGAGGTTCAATACATGGCGTGGGTCTCATTCGCTAATACAATCTTGTACTTAGGGCCCGATTATGAATAAGAATTTATTGGTGAATGAGACGCATTCCGTGTATTGTTATTGTACGTCCTTCCTTCACATCAATGCTGGGTGATTTCTGCTTTTGACTCGAATGGATGTCTATTGCTCACAGCGCCATCTATTTCTGATAATTCGAGCTAAAATCTCGAATCACAGTACAAAAGCTTCTGACATCATACATTACTCTCCTGCAAGATTTTTTTTTAAATATCTGTCACCGTTTGAAATTATTGAATTTTTAAATCAGTCAGTCAATTTTAGGACACCCGGTATGTATAATAATATATAGCTAATAAAACATTATTAACCGTTGATTGAAATATTTCACTCCTTATTAAATTTCAGAAATGTATAAGATATTGCTATACATAGAGACTTGTCAATATCTATGATTATTTCTTGGAATTATTATCAAAATGTTATAAGTTAAGGCCTTTTACATAAAAATGGGGTTCTTTCCCAGAGCACTACAAAACAATATTTGATTTCATATTCAGTTACTTTAAGAATAAATGTAATTTACATAATTACCCAACATATACCGTTATAAAACTCACAGTGGAATTGAATTTATGAATTGCCTCTTTGGCAAAATGGGCTTACTGTCATGTACTGTGCCGAAAATCTTTAAAAGCAGATATAATAATGATTGAAATTCGATACAAAATTTATCTCGACAAATGATATTAGACTATGTTTTAACACATCGGTATTTAACAATTCAATGCAACTCGTGTAAATATGCAAATTCTAATACTTTTCTTAATACTGCAACTGCATTTCAAATCAGGAGTATAAAGTGAATTTATTAGCTGCTCCCTTATAAACGTATATATTTCAAGTTAAATATACAAAATTATATGAGCATTTTTTGTCTAATTATACACCATTTGCATAATCATGAATAATGATATTGATTTCTTCTTAATTTCTACAATAAACGAAATACAAACATATTTGAAGTAGTTAAACTACATAGAATTATAAGTGTCCAATATGCAAATAAATAAAATTTCTAAAATGTTAAACGATAAGGATTTTTGCAATACGAATACCATGCTGATAAAAATAATGAATGACATAACTCCACATTAAATGACGTTTTAAAAGGATACGACTATGCAATATTTTATTGAATTCCTATTTTTCAAAATTTTGTTAGACAGGAGAAATTTTAGATATTTGTAATGGTTTTTACCCTAGGGTATCACTATTACTCTAATAGTCCCCATTTTGAATATGAAAAATAGAGAAAAGTGTGCATTTCGGAGTTTTTTCTTTCTTGTTTCACCAGAAGTAAACATGTTTAAATTTCTAATTTATGGATTTTTTTTATATATGTTGTCGTGTTACAATTAATGTCAAAATAATGTGTTTTCTTCACAATATGTAATGCATTAGGATTAAAGCAAATTATTGTGTTTCATCGTAACGTTACGAGTTAAAAATTTTATTGGAAAAACAATGCAGTGCAAGTTAAGTTTAAATAGCATAGTTTAAATTGCACACAGAGGGAGTAAAAATTGTATGTGAGGATAAATGGATTCTGGCGGTTATTATGTCTATCTAGCAATTATCTATTGTCGCAGTAGCAAAACATTTAAAATGTTGATAAAAGTAGCAAATGTTAGTTCTACTCAAAATGATTTTTAAATATGAAGATATGATTTTCTCTAAAACATACCTCCTTCTAATTTTTGAAAAAGAAATCTTTCAAAATTCTCAATGTCATTAAAGGCCTTATTAACAGATAAGCACAAATAAACAACGTAGTTACTGCTTCACAAAATAGTAATGTGCATACGTTACTTTTACCAATGAGAGTGAATTGGTACCGAGGTTTTTTTTTTTTTTTTGGTTGAGGTAACTCTCAATATTCCATTACTTTTCGAAATGTTACTTAAATGCTTCATATATAATAGTTAAAAGTAACGTTTCCTAATTTTCCAAGATTTCAATTCATACAATCTTAATATGCATAGCGAAAGAAGGCATTGACTCAATCTTTACCCCGCTATTATTCACTACCTGTTAATTGGAATCCTTTCTAAATACCATGTACGTTAATAGCGTTAGAAATTTGTTTGAGGATATGCACTGTAATCGGAAACAGAGTTTTTTCAAAAATGATTTGCAGATTATTTTCAGTAATTCCACGGCTGCCAAAAATAACGAATTTCCTTAATCATACCGGTATTTTTCCAAACAGCTGGAATTATATACAGCTGAATTCTAAAATGCTAACCACCTAACATTATGGATAAGATTGCAGGCAATTATTAAAAACTGAAGACTTATTGTTAAAAGAATTTTAAATGTTTATACCTCTGTAAATCTCTCTGCAAAGTAATAGTAATTCAATAATGGTTTGGTAATTTACTTTAAAGGTATAGCACTTTTTGAGTATATATTACGACCAAAAAATGTATTCGAGTGTACGATTCAACAAATTTAAAGAACATATCAGATATTTGCGGTAATCAGCATTGTCTGGGTTAACACTTCTTCAAAAGACTTTCGCCGACTGGAAAAGCCTCTTACACGTCACATTACTGAAATTTCTATTGAAAAGGAATAAAATGATTTTGGCATTACACTGTAAATAAATATACATTTTCGTTAAATATACGGGGGTTATTCGTAAAATAAGGTTCGATTTCTTGTAAAACATAAACCATCACAGATTTTCAAAAAAAAAATTTATTTAATTCCTTACATGTTTCTCTATTCCTCCACATAGTTTTCATATTTTTTAAACATTTGTCATAAGGTTCTACAAGCTTTTGTATACCTAAGTTATAGATGTCTGCCACCTATGAGGATAAAAATTTTGTGCAAAGTTGTTCTACCCACACTCGGAAATTCCAATGCTAAAGTTGAAATTGTGAATCACCGGTCTTCACGAATCTTTTGGTCCACGGCATTGATTAAATCTTCTGTGATCACTGATGTTCGGTCTGTCCGCGGTTCATCATGGACATTTTGAAAGCTCTCACCCACTTACACACTTTCCTGTCACTCATCGCATTGGGACCATGCACTTCACTTATCTGTCGTTGAAATTCCGCGCTGCTGAAACGTCCCTCGCGGTCAAAAACTAAATCACACAAAACCGTATTTCACAGTCCGCAGGCTGATTAATTGTTTTAAACATTTTGAAATGACACTTTAAACAGCACACTGTAATAATACCAATGAAAATAGCGTCGTCGTTTGACGAGCAAGGCATGTCGAGAGTCGATGTGCATGCGCGTTTCAATGTTTGCCCGACATTTGATTAGCTACGGCGATTCGGACCTTAGATTTCGAATAACCCTCGTACAATTAGCAATAGTCATTATATGATAAAAATAAAATATTCAGATCGAATTAGTCTTAAAGATTTAAGATATTTTTCATTAATATTTATTATTTTAATATTTAGTAATTTAAAAAACGTTAAAAAATTTATTTTCCAATTCTAAAAGTTTAAATTTTCCTGTTTAAGTTTTTCTTTTAAGTGTTATAAGTTTTTCTTAGAGAGTTTATTACCACTTGTTACAATGTTAAACTTATATGCTACAAAAAAACTTTGCAACAAAAAGTTTTTACTTCAAGTGTTTCTTAATTTAATTTTTTTACATAACATCTTATTTCAATAAGCTCTTCAATTATTATTATTAAATCAAATTATGTAATCAAAAATTATTTGATTAAAATTTTGAAAAAAGTGGTTAAAGATGTAACATTTATAATACTTTGTTAATGTATTATTTTACATGTGTTAATTCAAGTATGCTAATATATTAATTTATATATTTATTTAGTGTGCTAAAATTATTTCATTTCACACTTTTACTGCGAGATGATAAAAAAAATATATATTATTTTCGTTATCTGTACTAATAAAAGAAAGTTGTTTGTCTGTGTGTCTGGCTGTGTGCGATGGATAGTGAAATCTACCGTACGTAGAAGTCTGAATATTTGAGTGCGGATAGTCCAAAGCAGGTCCTGGTGCACATGTGGCTTGGATTTTTATTTTTTGCAGACCCGGGTCCACTAGAAACCCCTTTAATAATTTTACTCTAAATTAATAATAACTTGCGCAATTTTAATCCGATCCTCTTCGTTTTTGGGGCCCTTTCTTCATTTTACCTTTCCATATTTCTACGTTCCAGATAAGACACTGGCTCCCAGGCGCCCAATACGGGCCCGTTGAAGTTTTTGTTTGCTAAACTGTTAATAATTTGCTCCTTTTTAATCCGACGTTCTTTGTTTTGGGGGTCTTTTTCCATTTAGTCATTCTCCCATCTCTACTTTCCAATTAGGAGACCCTTCATCTTACGGCCCTGCTCAAAACTATCAGCTGGTCCCTTTTGGTACCCCTACAATAGTTCACTTAAAAATCATCCAAGCTTTTTTTTTCTATCAACTTCTTAGTACTTCCACCTACTACATGAACGACGGCGAAGTACCAGGGGTCCTGGGTCCTTGAAGTTTTTGTTCCATAAATTGTTAATACCTTGTACCATTTTAATCCGATGTATGATTTTGGGGCTTTTCTCCATATAGTTAATCTCCCATTTCTACATTCCAGTTAGGACCATTCATCTTAGGGCCCTGCTCTAAACTGTTAGTTATATAATATTAGTTATGTAATGTTAGTTATATAATATTAGTTATATAATGTTAGTTATATAGTATTAATATCATTCTTGGGGCCCTTGGTGCAGTTTCTTTATAAATGATCCGATTATCTTGCAATTTTCATTAACATCGTTCTAGAATACTCCATCTACTTTATAAACAACTAATCATTACTTTATATCCCCAACTACCACCTTATTTTTAAATATTAATCTTATTTTTCGGCATCAACTTGCGTTTGCTCACTACAGCCGTAAATTAAAAATTACGTTACTGTTAAAGATATGTGGTTAAGTTCAGAGAGAGGCGGGGGATTTCATCCGTAAATTAAATTTCGCGTTAATGTTAAATAAAATTCATTAAATTTACAGCGGGACGGCCCATTTCACCGCCTGGGGTCTCATTCTTTTCTTGGGTTCTATGGGCTCGATTTCAAAAAGATTTGTGTCATTCGACTCAATATCGAAAACATGAGGTTTTTTTTTTATTATTATTTATTATCACGGGTCCGGGCAACGCCGTGCAGGTTAGCTAGTTATAATATAAAATTCATATAAAACGTGATTCTGACAGCAAAGAATTCATTATTTTTAAATAAAACAAACGACTAAAATCACAAATATGAAAACAGAACTTTTTGCTTTAATTCATTATGCATAATCAACTTAAATTTACTAAAACAAATCTAAAATTATCTTTTTTAAAAGAATAATTTAAAAAAATTAGGGTATATTTTAACTGCATTTTTATGTCAAAAATTTTCACATAATTAGACTTAATTAAAATTAATACTGATGAATATTTATATTCTGCTTAATATTTAACAACTATGTCAAATGCCGTGTGTCATTGGATGGATAAAATAGTAAAGTAATTAATTCATTTGAAAACGTAAGATTCTTACACTTTTCTTTAATCACAGTTGAAAGAAATTTCACCCGAAATTTATCAACATATTAATAAAAATATGTCTACCTGATTTTTTTCTGTTATTTAAATTGAATCGTGTGCATTTATCAAAAACATTGGATTTATGAAATATATATTTTGAGTAAATTTATTTTCAGATTAATTTTAGGCATGTAATTAATTTTACATTATTCTTTACAATTTTTTTTTTACAAATCGTTCAAATGAAATTAAATTCAATGTTTAAAAAAATACTTTTTAGTCTGTTTTTTAAATAGAAAATCATGAAATATGTTACACAGCCATTTTGTACTATTTAAGGCCGAATTATCTGATATATTAAAAATACAAAATTACACATATATATAATTTTTCAATTTCCTTAACGTATATAGTTGAAAGCACTAAAAATAATTTGCTTTTCTATTTCAAAAAACAATTTTTTTGTAAACGAAAACTCCTGAAATAATAATATTAATGCATTTTTAACTTGAACTTTTGACACATACAATGAGACTTAACTAAATTTTATATTAACGTACGTTTATATAAACATACGTTAAAATATCATTTCATCCAAATTTTAATAACCATGTCAAATTGCTGATAATTTTATGGACATGATAAGAAAATAATCATACAGTTTAAAAATAATTCAAATCAATTTCAAGAATCGCAGTTAAAAGCTATTTATGTTTAAATTAAACTTTATGTTAATATAAACATTTCTAAATGTTTATCTGAGTTATATTAATTGAATCGTGCACGTTCATACAGAAATTGGGATATTATATAATACTAGCCGCCACTGGCGACCAGTTTGGTCGCCCTTAAATGTATGTTAAGCATTGTAAAAAAATATTTTTATTCATAATTTATTTTTTTTTCCTTAATCTTTCGCCAAGCCGGAAAAATCTAATAGACAAATCAAGAGCTTTTGCGATCGTGGTAGCATTTCGCATATTTTTTGTTGTTATGTATTTCATCTTTCTTCACAAAAACCGCTTAACCCACTTTATAATAAATTAATCATTGTGTGTGTTTTATAATAAAATTGTGTGTTTTTTAATATAAAATAAACTATTTCATAATAAAATAAAAGTACATGCTGTTTTAGTAATCTCTAATAGGTACCCCAAAAATGGGATTTTCTCGCCAAAATAGCACAAAACAAAAATCGCGCCAATCCGGTGCGTCCGTGACAGCTGTTCCATTTTAAAATACATGACGTTCACATTTTTCTTTAAAATAGAAAATAGATAAATAAGAAAAAATATCATAAATCAAAACATTTGATTTAAAAATTAAAGTATCGTTTCTAATTTGCACACACGAAAAATAAAAGCAGCCATTTCATTTCGAAATTTGATCCATTAAATATTATTACATGAGTTCAACTTACGTCAAGAACAGAATTATGGTAAACATTGACTGTCTCACTGGTGCGGATTATTTTTTTTTACACCAGTCAGCGATCCAAAAATTCATGGTTTAATATTTTAAACGTTCACAACGAATGAATCTTTTTTTTTTTTTTTTTTTTTTTTTTGTTGTTGTTTACTTTCATGGATAGAGAATTTGAACTGCGAACCTAATTTAAACTGAAGTTATTGCAGAATGTATACATAATTGAGCGTAAATCCTCTCTCAAATATTAATTTTTTTTTTGAACGATCTTTCTAAAAATGTAACTTTTATGCAGTTTTATTCGAAAAAATAATTTTTAATAAAAATGGCCGCCTGGCATATGAAAAAGTGAAGCGGGCATCCCGGAACTGTTGATGACAGTCACATGACTTACGGTTTTATTATAGAGATTTCTTTTGAGTTAATTTCACGTGAGATCAATCCCTTTTACAAATCTTTCAAACGAAATTAAGTTAAATTTTTAAAAAAAAATCAGTGTTTTTAATGGGTATTTTTTTTTTAATAATGCTCTGTAATTTTATCTAGTTTGTTACAAATATTTCTTCCACAAATTTAAAATAAATATATATGAATTGCGCAAAAAATATCAGATTCATTATCAAATACAATTCTGTATATATTTTTCTTTTAAAATACCTTTTCATAATCTAGTTAAAGGTATTGAACATGTTATAGAAATCTGTTTTAAAAAGAATATATTTTAATAGAAAGCATAGCATATACTTTGAATGAATTTTTAATGCAACATTTCACATGTAATGAAACTTAACTAAAAGTTATATATTTTAAAATAAATGTATGCTCAATATCATTCCATCCAAAATTTAACAACAATACCATAATGATAATCGTGTAATACATATTATAAATAAATAATTACGTTATTAGATCAATTAATAATCATATCATATTTTGTCAATCTCAGTTAAAAGCCATTTCATTTGACATTTAGCGTCACATTAATAAAAAAAAAACTCCTGACTTTTTATATATAAGTTATTTTAATTGAAATGTGCATCTTCATACGAAAATATTGAAATCATATAATGTATCTTTTGACTACATGTTGCTACAGATTATTTATATACATAATTATTTTTTATATTTTTAAAAATATTTTTCTTTTAAAAATCATCCCAACGAAATTACACTTTTTTTTTTTTTAAATAATGTTTTATTTCTGTTTTTTATGAAAAAAAATATTAAACATTAAGCGCAGTAATTTTGTAATTAAAAGAATTTACGACCCGGCTATAAGATATATATATAGCATTTCAGGGCTCGTGGCGGCAAAAAAAGGTTGGATACAGGGCAACAGGCCATAATCTTTCGCGGTTTGTAGAGCCCGAAGAGTCTTTTATTATAATTATATATTAATTACGCCAAAATTATCTGATACACTAATGTGTTATCAAATAAAAAGTATACATATTTTCTATTACACTTTACACAATCTAATTCATGTTACAAATATGTTCCAGGAGAGCGATTCCCAAACTGTGGATCGCGATTCACTTGTACGTCACAAACGTATTTTCACAGGTCAAAAACGTTTGATTCAGTTCTTCAAAAGATATTACAGTAAAATCTATGAAAAAGTAACCTATCTGTTACCGAAATATGCCTTGGAATCTTACACGGTTGGCTGTTGGTCAGTTGAGTGGGATTTAATAAGGACAATTACGCGGAAACATTTCATGGTGCAACGAGAGGAAAACCATAAAAATATTTCTTCTTAGACTGTCTGTAACGCAATTTTTCTTCGCTCGTGGCAAGCCGTTTTGGTCCGTCAGCTAATAGTATTAATAGAATTTAATTAATAGAATTTACGACCCGGTTATAAGATATATATAGCATTTCACGGCTCGTGGCATAAAAGGTTGGATATAGGGCAACAGGCCATAATCTTTTGCGGTTTGTAGAGCCCGCAGAGTCTTTTATTATTATTATATATTAATTACGCCAAAATTATCTGATACACGAATGTGTTATCAAATAAAAAGTATACATATTTTCCACTACACTTTACACAATCTAATTCATGTTACAAATATGTTCCAAGAGAGCGATTCCCAACCTATGTGTCGCGACCCACTTGTGCGTCATAAACGTATTTTCATAGGTCGAAAAAGTATGATTCAGTTCTTAAAAAGATATTATAATAAAATCTATGAAAAAGTAACCTGTCTGTTACCGAATCATGCCTCGGAATCTTACACGGTTAGTTGTTGGTCGGTTGAGTGGGATTTAATGGCAAAAAGTTCCTTTAGGGACAATTACGCGGAAACATTTGATGGTGTAACGAAAGGAAAACCCTAAAAGTATTCCTTCTTAGACTGGCTCTAACGCAATTTTTCTTCGCGCGTGACGAACCCTTTTGGTACGTCAGCTAAGAAAGTAATCAAAACACAGGAATTAAAAATAACAATGATTTATCTAAACCAATTTTGAGGATGAATGGCCGTGCACTTTTAAATGAATGATGATTAAAATTAAGGTCAAGACGCTGAAAGAACGAGAGTGAGAATGTTACCTCCAATAAATTCATTAATTTTTATCACTAGCGTCGAAAGAAATGGCTAATCTGTTCGTTAACAGAAACCTGCCGAAAGAACACTCCAGCTTACGATAAAAATCTCCCTAAAAGCTCTGTAATAGTACCGTGTAGAATATCACTTTAAAATATTACAACAGCACTATCAAAGGAATCTCTGTGGATTTCAATAATCTTTTATTTCTAAAATACAAATTGTAATACCTTACCACGCTGGCTAACTCTCAACTGAAGATTCCGCTTCAAAACACCGCTCACTAAAACAAAGTGTATAGGAGGCTTGAAAATACTCAAATCTAGTTTTGATTTCTACAATGTGCGAGATACGATTAAATGCGCAAGATCAAACCTCTACCATCGTATTTATTTGAGTGGTTCAAATGAAAAAGGAAACAAAGAATGAAATGACATGGTTTACTACACAAGCACCTGTCCCACTGTTTCACCAAATGGTGAATGCCTTGCTCATAGAAGTCCTTTGGCTGAAATCTGAACCAGTTTCGAACATTGTCCATGATTTCGCTGTCCGAGAAGAAACGGCTACACATCAATACCTTTTTCAGCGGACCAACAACTGGATAGTCACATGACGAAACATCCGGGCATTACGGTCGGTATTCCAAGAGTGTCCACCGAAACTTTACCAGTTTCCCTTGCGGAAGTGCTTGTGTCCGACTTGCAAACGAGCCAATGACGGTGCATGTTCTCCGTACACTGCCTTCATTCGCAGATGCGCTTCGCGAAATCCAACTTCTTCTATCACGAAATAACGAATAACACTCGGTTACTCTTTTTTACTCGCAAATATTCCGCAGACGTAGAAGAATAAAAACAACTGATTGCCTGACGGACGAAACTGTTGGACAATCGCCAGAGCATATCACGTGCTTTTGACCGTGTGACTAATTAGGGCAAGTTCATTTCTTCAGTAGGAGTTGACTCCCTTACATACCCACTCTACCCTGTACACAAAA
This sequence comes from Maratus michaelseni, assembly GCA_963931845.1. NCBI lineage: Eukaryota > Metazoa > Arthropoda > Arachnida > Araneae > Salticidae > Maratus > Maratus michaelseni. Next base: position 328,010,407 of record OZ007588.1, read on the forward strand.
TTCACCACACTCATACAAAAATAAACCAAATTATAACGACTGTTCCGTTTTCATTTGATCCACCCTTATATACCATCTAGACGACCAAAGATTTTTAAAAAGCATACCATTGTTCGAAGTAACCATGATAACCAGATTGCCGGAGATTCCGGCACAGTTTGCGAAAGTTAAAGGGATTACAAAATAAGTAGCTCCTTAACCATAAACGTTAGAATTAAGACAACACGATCAAAACTACAAAATCCTTTTGATCCTAGATTACCTTCATAAAAGAGTAGCTAAGTATTTATACTACACAGTCACATAGTACTGGACTTATTATGTAGGTCGACTTCTTAAGTTTAATATGAGTCGCCTAACAAAAAAATTTGGAAACCGCTGTCTAGAATTTTATTTTAAATATGAGTATTTTTAAATTGAAAAGACAGTATATAATTTGAATTATTTATTAATATAAGCTTTTTTACTGCTAATAAGACTTATCTAAAACTAATATTAAATCAAAGGTTCGTTCAATATAACTCCATCCAATATTTAATAATCATTCCAAATTCTGGCTAGTCTATGCATTTAATAAATATATAATTACGTTTTTTGAAAATTTAAGATTCGTAACATTTTCTTTAATAGCAGTTAATATCAATTTTATTTGGAATTAAACGTCAAAGTAATAAAAAGTCTCTTGACTTCTTATCCGAGTTATTTTAATTGAATCGTGCACGTTCATATGAAAACATGAATAATATATAATTATATCTTATCAGTTCATTTCAATCGAGATTCCTTTTAGATATGTAATTAATTTTGCATATTTATCATCGTATTTTCTTCCAAACGAACTGCATATTATGAATAGAAAAATGTTTCTATAAACAGTATCATAAAATAATTTAAATTATTTTATTTTTGTAGTAAGAAAATCATTGGAAATGACATGCAATTTTGCCTTATTTTGTATGAGAATTAATATATAATTGTAGATGACATAGGGGATGCAGGAGCACAGTGGATCACTATTTCAAATTTTGTTTATTTATATTGTGATAACTTTATATTAGTACTCATAAGTAACAGTTGAGCAATGAATATTTTCACTTTTAAATCACATTCCTTTTACACATTTTTCCAAATAAAATTACACAATTTTTTTGGAATGAAAATAATTATTAAACATTATGCGCAGTAATTTTGTAACTAATTGAATTTACGACCCGGATATATACTATATATATATATATATATATATATATAATCTCACGGTTCGTGGCAAAAAAAGCTGGGTAGGGAACAACAAGCCATAATCTTATCAACAAGTCATAATTTATTAATTTTAGAAGAAGCATGTTATTTTTAGATACAAAAGTAAAATTTTGCCTCTTTAGATTTTTAGATTTTTAGCTAATAAATATTATAAATACAGAAGAAAAATCGTGAAGGCTCTCATTTATTGGTAAAATAATGCGAAAATTACAATTTTATTTCAACTAAAATATTTTAGATTTTTTTTTTATTTCGTGTGCATGGGTTACACTGAAAAAACTGAAAAAAAGACACCGTAGACCACTCTTTTATACTTGGTAATGATAATAATTTAATAGTGAAATTTTCAATAGAAAACGTAAAATGTTACAGCACTGTTAGCACTGTTTCATTTTTTCATTTAAAATTGAAACTGCAGCTAAAAAAATGTTTTAGTTTATTTTCTGCGAGGAAAAAAAAAAAAAACTTTTGTTTTTTTATAGAATTTTAATATCGTCAAGAATATGACTACAAATTCAAATTAAACTGGGGAAATTTTACTTAGAAGATTGTTGGCTTTCATCACTTTTTCTTCTTCTTCTTCTTATATATATATATATATATATATATATATATATATATGTTATATAAAAATTTATTTCCTTCGTAGACTTCAATTTTATTCGCATTAATCTTTTAAAATTAATCTAACTTCTGTCATAGTCAGTATTTCCTTAATTCTTAATAATATCTATTCCTATTTAAAGTCCTTTTAAAAGTAAATATCCGTATATTAATAATTATTTTATTCCAAATCTTAATCTAAAATTTAAGATCATTCGTAACTTTTATCAGTTCCCCAATCTATAAAATTCTGAGACGCGTTCTCATTTCGAATGTTTTTTAAAAGCCATTTTCTTTTTATTATTATTATTATTATTGCTCTGAATTTTTCGCGCGCTTGGGATTTTAACTTCTAAATTGGTCCGCACCAAAGTAAGGGGATTCTTTACTGTTTTAGCCTCGCTCTCTAGCCTCATTCGTTGGGCTGGAGCTAGCATCTCACTCATTGGGTTGAGCGCTCGTGACGTAATTCTGTGTATGTTTTCGCGGAGAGATCAAAACTGGCTCGCGCCGGTCGGAGCGGCAGATTTTTGACGTTTTCGGAAGCTAAACAAGTATGTGTCTGGTATTTGTATGACCGTAGAATATTCAACTGGCCCAGTATCATCTTAATTTAATGAAGTGAAGCAACGTTAGCCCGAGGGCTATAAGTTTTAGACCCTTTGGGAATCGTTTATATGTTGTTCGTCTTCTAATAAAATTATTTGTCTGGAGATTGGCTGGATTTACTGGAGAAATTCTGTGATCTCATTTCATTGCCTTACTACTTCGCCATACTCGCTAAATTCGACTGCGACTTGCTACATCATTGAAGGACTGCCATCTTTTCATCGAATAGTATTCATCGTAATATCTCAACCTCGTCAAAATGCTACATATATATATATTGTTTCTAAGAAAATAACAATTATACCACTTAAACCATAAATAGCTAAGGTTAACTGTATACATTTTACTTTGCTGTAACTGATCTCTTCAGCATATTGCAAAGAAATCTATTCTTAAAATAATCTGCTTTATATATTGTTTAACGCTTGTTAAATAATGTTCATTTAAAAATAAATAATTAAGTAAAACTTTCATACACATATTAATGAATGTAATGCACAAAAATTCTTTTAAATATTTTTATGCACGTAAAATCAATCAATTGTTTTCTTCTGTGTTTTGAAAAAATATGACGCATAATTTCTTATAAAGCATTTTGTGCATTAAATATTTAATAATAGTGTAACTTGTCTTTCACTATGCATGGTTCACTGTGTCCCATGTAGTGTCCCACAGTACTCCAGATATTACAGTAAGACACATTTTTAAGCCTTAACATATTTTTTTATCTATTCAAACTTATGCTTTGCGAAAATAAATAAATGAAGATAATGAACTAAGGTATATTAAGGAACTTTCTCATGTAGATTGGAGAAAAAATAAATCTTCATATCAAGTACTTATAAATAATATCAAAACTATTTAATATTTTCTATAATTATTTAATATTTATTTATCTATTAAGTTATAATATTTCATTCTAGCAGATCTGGATTTGACCTTGCTAATATAGTATAAACTAGAAAATATGTGGATCTTTGTAAATGGGTTTTGTTCGTTTCGCGCCTATTAATTTGTAATACGGTGACTAAAATAGCGGGGTCATGTGGGCTTCTCAGCCATACATTTTTAATACGGTGACCTCTACAAAGGGGCAATGTTTGATCCGCGCTTCATATATTATTAAAATGTCAATCACTGTAACACAGCCCATGTAAAAAATGCGTACATAAATCGTTAAAATGACAATCATTTTCACGCCTTTCACGCCTACAAACCCCTAATACAGCAACTTCTATAAAGGTTCACTGAGCGTCTTTAGGCCATAAATCGTAATTAGGGCAACCAGTATTTAAATCACAAATTTCTACTCCAAAAAAATGTTTTTTTTCAGATGAGGAGGAAACATAGAATATTGTGTTTAAAGATTGAAATCTGACCACTAAAACACGAAAAGCGTACAAACAATTTTAAAAACTTGATATATAAACATTAAACAATACTTCACCTGGAAAACTGTCTGATACAAAATATCTAATTAAAAAAAACAGTAACATTTGTCTTATTCGTCTAATCGTCCATTATCAAGTCCATAGCCAAGGTTGGTAAAAAACTTACGTGATACATTGTAATAGCAGGATTATGCAAGTGACAACAATGGTTCCAAAAATAATATCAGTTTTGCTCCAAACCCTGCTCTTTTAAACTACACAAATTGTCTATACACTCGATTACATGAAAATATTTCTTATCTTCAACACCCTATTTTCCCTCTTAGGAATTGTTTTTCGAAAATTGCTGAAATACATGCTTAATCAGTTTTTACTACATTTGTTGTGCTGCATATCACTCTCCTATATAAAAATGTTGCTGAGATATGACGACTGAAACTTTTATCTCCCCCCCCCCTTCCCTTTAACATTTTAACTTAAAAATAGAATTTCGAAGAATCCTTTCTTAGTGGATCCCTGTTATGAGTTACAAACATATATACAAAAATTCGATTTCTTGATTCAATAGTGTACTCTGTGCGTTGATCAATCAATCAGTCAGGATAAAGCCTCTAATAGGTTATAGATTTATGCTATAATTATTTAATATTTTCCATTTTATTTCTATTCTATATATATGCTATAAATATTTAATATATATTTTTATTTAATATTTACAATATTTAATCTTCATAGATCCATTTTATGCCACATTTATTAGATTACCAGTTCAATTCCCCTTTAATTAAGAACAATTTTTTAACTTTCTTCAAAAAAAAATGTCACAGTTGATTATTAAACGCCATTAAATTTATGGTATAATTATTTAATATTTTCAATTTTATTTCTATTTTGTATATATGCTATAAATATTTAATATATATATTTATTTAATATTTATAATATTTAATCTTCATAGATCTATTTTATACCACGTTTATTAGATTGCCGATTCAATTCCCATTAAATTAAGAAATTTTTTTAAAGTTTATTCAAAAAAATGTCACTGTTGATTATTAAACAAAAATCACCTTTACATGAATTACATTTTTATCGATATTCTGATCGTAAATTATTACAGATTTTCTCTGCTATATTTTGTTAATAAATTATAATGTTTTCTGAAAAAAAGAAGTGAACGATCTTGAGTTTCTTTCTTTTCATTAATCTACGAAAGATAAATAAGGAAAGGTATGGGTTAGTTCAACTCATTCATTTACCTATTAATTCTAAGAAGCTTTTTACTCTCTGTTTGTAGTTTATACTCAGAGTTCGGTTATATTAGTTTGTAAAAAGTATTAAGTAAAATGTTAGATAATCCTTATTACTTTCTGTCATTTGTCCTCAGAGAACTAAATATCATGATGTAATGGACAAAGGATAAAGTTTGGTCTCGCGAATCATTCGATGTATTTATTATCAGCTGCAAATACGATAATAGTTTAGAAGGTTTATTATGGGAGTAGTGCCTAGCCATTAACATGGGAACTGTTTACTGAAACAGACTATATAAAGAAAAACCAGTCTTATTTGTTTTAATGCTACGACTAAGAAAATTAAGGAAATTCGATAATTTTTAATATATTTGATGTTCACTTAGTAATTTGGATGACAGGTCTATGAAAATACATAGAAAACTTAAATTGTTTTGATCATTTTTATTTTATTTAATGTCAGCTTACTACTTTCATCATTCGTTTGTAAAAAATTACTCATAGAAAAGCTAGTTAGTTCCTAATACGACCTTTGACGTTTGTCCTTAGAGAAATAAATATCACGATGTAAGGGACAAAGGATAAACTTGGGCTTCGCACCTCATTAGAGGTATTTATTTCTGCTGCAAATACTATATTAGTTCGGAAGATTTATTGTGAAAGCTTTCCCGAAACTCTTAATATTGGAAATGTTTGCTAAAATGGAGTATATAAAAAATATATAATATTTGATAAAAACAGGACATTTATTATTTAACAACTTATCTTTCATTTTAATTAAATTAATTTTTTTATTGGTATTCTGATCGTAAATTATTACAGATTTTCTCTGCTATATTTTGTTAATAAATTATAATGTTTTCAGAAGAAAGAAACAAACGATCTTGAGTATTTTCCTTTTCATTAATCTACGAAAGATAAATAAGAAAAGTTATAGGATAATTTAACTCATTCATTTACCTATTAATTCTAAGAAGTATTTTACTCTATGTTTTTAGTTTATACTCAGGGTCGGTTATATTAGTTTGTAAAAAGTATTAAGTAAAATGTATAAAAATAAAAATCATTGAATGATCATTATGAAATTATCATTAAATGATCATTAAATGTATAATTTAAAAGGTAATATTTAGGAAAATGAAAAAAACGATAACTTTCAATGTATTATCAATGTATATCAATGTTTTAAATGTATATCAATTTAGTATTTTTGATTATTGATCGGTAAAACAAAATATTCAGAAAAATTTAATATAGTGTTTAATACATACTCGAAGTTTCACAAATAAATATCATATTGTAAAAATAAAAGGATAAATTTTGGCTTTGCACATCATTAAATGTAGCTGATAAATACTTTATATACGATATTAGTTAAGAAGAGATGAAGAAAGCAGTGCCGAAACCCAGTCTTAACCATTCTTAATTAGAGAAGATAACAAAACTGAGTAAAAAAAAAAAAAGAAATCTTATCCGTTAAAAAGAAGAAATATTTGTTTTAAAAATATGATTTAGGAAATAAAGTAAATTCGATAACTTTAATGTATTTTATGTCAATTTAGTATTTTTTATCATTGGTCCGTAACAAAAAATATTACAAAAATGTAAGATAGTATTCAATAAGTACTCTTACGTTTCAGAAATAAATAGTATAGTGCCGTACTCAACCTTTTTTTCTGGCGGGCCGCAAACATATATTTGCGACGTTAGGCGGGCCGCAACGCACTTGTATAATAATGTAAGAAATATAGATTTCTATTACAAATGCCGCGAAGATTGTGGTTTTGAAATAGTGGTATAAAACTTTTTGCTGCCATTTTGTTTCTGCAACAAACATTTAACCATAATAAGCCTAATGTAGAAATAAATTAATTTGCAATAATGTTTGTTTAGTGTTCAGGATTAAGAAATGTATACACTACTACAGCCCAAGTAAAACTACATGTAAAAAGAAATTTGACTAAGGAAGCGTCATTTAAGATATTTTAAGGTAATTTTAAATTAGTAATTATAAATAACAAGAAAATGTTTACCGATGAAAATATATAAAAGAATAGAGAAAATATTAAAAACTTTTTATACAGATCTCAATTAATTTTATAAATAGAGATTAATGATTGTGTGTCTCGGGCCGCACATAAAAGGTCGCCGGGCCACATGCAGCCCGCGGACCGCAGGTTGAGTATGGCTGGTGTAAACGAAAACGGATAAACTTTGACTTCGTAACTCATTAAAGGTATCTATTATCTGCTGCATAAACGATATTAATTAGGGAGAGTTATTGAGAAAGCAGTACCGAAATCTATAATAATATTGAGGATTACCAAATCGAAGTAAAAAAAAAAAAAAAGTAATTTTATCCCTTATAAACAAGTGATATTTGTTTAAATGATATTACTTAGAAATTAGTGTAAATTTTATAACTTTCAATTTATTTTATGTCAATTTAGTATTTTTTATCATTGGTCTGTAGAAAAATATTCAGAAAAATGTAAGATACTCTTTAATAGATACTAGACAGTATGCGTGAAGATTTGTCGGTAAATAGCTTCAAAGTTCATTAGAAAAATGTTTGAATTTTTAATTAGTTGCTTTTATATTAATTAAGTAATGAAAACTTGAAGAAATGCAATATTGTATAAGAGATTCATATAGATATAAGGCAATAGATGTTGCTCTGAGTCCAACATAATTAATGAAGTGAAGGAATTTTAAACTTATAATTTATAACATATTATGCTTGTTTTCAGCACAAGTTTAACTAAAAGTAATAGTTGATTGGATAGGGCATTTAATTTTACTTATTTCAGTCTCAATTTTAGAAAAATAACAGTAATTAGTATTTTTTTTTTAACTACGTGATTCGCGACCTTTAAAATTTTCCATTAATTTTATTTTTATCTGAATCACTCTAAAAACCCGAAATTTAAAATATAAATCGTTAGCTTGCAGCTAACGATTTATAATATATATTTTGTAATTACTTGATTTTAATTTAATATTTTCATGCATTATTTAATTATTAAACCATGGATGTCAAGAAAATTTATTTTATAGTTCTTAGAGGAATATTTTTCCTTCTTTCTATTTTCTCTACTTTTCTTTTCCTTTTTTACGAAAAATAATCACATATTTTTTTTTTGTATACATATAAATATATTCTTGATAATGGTCATACAAAATATAGCAAAAGTTGTAAGTCAGTTCAATTTATGTATTAGATTTAATCTCACGCATGAGCAAATAGATTTTTTTGTGAATCTTACAAAAATCCCTTTTCGTTTTAATATATAGGACTCTTATCGTTCAGAAATAAATATCACATTGTAAAGCAAAAGGGATATTCTTTGGTCTCTTACCTTATTAGCGGATTCAAATAATTACTGCATGCACGACATTATTTAAGAAGAGTTATTGAGAAAGTAGCGCCGAAACCCTTAATATTAGAGAGGATTACCTAAACTTAGTTAAAAACAAAATCTCTTAAAATAATAGATTTTTCATATTTAATACTTTGAAAAATTTTCCATAGAAAATTTCACACGTCTTGCATTCATAATAATCAAATTTTAATTATGAATTCAAGGCATGTGAAATTTTCTATGGAAAAATTTCCAAAGTATTAAATATTAATTTATTCAATTATCAATGCTGGATTTTGTGTTTGCCCCAGGGTTGGTGGCTCACGGAAAATATTACATCTTGTGCTGCGTTTGTGGCCTTGCCAACAAGTTATACAACAAGTGAACAAGCCAACAAGTGAAAAAGTTCCAGGCTTAGTATCGTTCCCAAGTGGTTCAGTTGGTACAACGTCAGTGCGCTATACTGATGACCCGGGTTCGAGTCCCGGCTTGGGCATTTTTTCACTATGTTGGCTATACGCCTATTTAGCAGTTAAAAATTGATTAAGAGATATTTGTTTAAAAGATATGATTTATGAAATAAAAAAGATTGACAATTTTAAATGTACTTGATGTCAGTTTAGTGTTTTGAATTATTAGTTTGTAAAAAAAGAATAAAAAGAAAAAGAAAAAAGAAACAAAAAGAAAAGAAAGAAAATCATAAAAGTTTTGTATGGTCCTAAATGCAGCCTTTGACATTTCTTCTTAGAGAAATAAGTATCACGATATTAAGGAGAAAAGAAAAACGTTGGTTTCGTAACCTCATTAGAGGAATTCATTATATGCTACAAATAGGATATTAGCTCGGAAAATATATTGTGAAAACAGTGCAGAAATCCATATTGCATGCTTGCCAACCTCCAGATAATCTTCCGTAAAAATGTGGATTAATTTGATAAAGATTAATTAAAAAATTAATTTGAAACATGTTTCAAGCCAGAAAATTTATTTGATGTATCATTGTGTATCTATTCACATTTCTGGTGGAATTTATTTGATTTTATTTCTTTAAAAAAAGGTTCAAAATGTGTTCAACCTGAATCAAGTTTACCCACATTTTACGGAATCATAGTGGGGCATTGTCAAGTATAATAATGTTACTAAAGCACAGAATAACGACAGAAAACAGATTCGTTACTTCCCTAAATTGTCTAAATATAAGAATTTCTGTTTTGGGCTGTTAGCTAATTCAAATTAAAAAATAAAAATATATTGCCATATACTTGGCAGAAAGTTGGTTGTGATATATATTAAAGGTAAATAAATAAGATACATTATAATGTGTTTCAAATGCACTTTTCACAAAAAACATTTTACATTCTATACACACTTTAAATGCGCATGTAAAATTCTCCTTGCTCAAAATTATCAATATGTCTAAGGGAAATTATTGATGCATTCTGCAACTAATCGGTGCATTCTTTTTGGGATGTTGGTTAATTAAGGTCATCAAATGAGTAATACAGTAAATTAACAAGTGAAATTTGAATGAAAATTACTTATGACAATTTAATTATTTTAATAACTGGCTAACGGATAAAAAAATATTTTAAACATATTTTTTATCAATTTCTTTTTATAAATAAGAAATTTTACTTTGAGACTTGCAACGCAGAGAGCTACTTAAATAATAATTAAAAAAACCACAAAAATTAAAATTAAAGGGTTTTTTTTTTCAAAAAATTAATTTTTCCTGTATTTATTGAATACACGGTATAAACATTTCTTTGAAGAATTTCTTCTTGCAAAACTGTAATAAAAAGTAGCTTTTAAAGCTCACCGTCCTCGTAATAAAAAAACAGAAAATGTGTATTCATGTTCGATGTTGAGAATTTTAAATAATTTACAATGTCTGTACTGTGTTTCTAAATTAACTGTTTAATCATTTATATGACAATTCTATATGTAATTTACTGTATTTATTTAGTTTCCATCACAGTTCAAATATATAATTATATTGTCCAATTTTCAATAATATATTTATTGGCTTTATGAATTATATTGGCTAATTTTCAATGCATCCTACGATGTTTCGCCTTAGACAGAGATAAATATTCTGAAATAATGGATAAAGGTTGTCTAATATGTGAAGTAAAGTTACTGAAATTTATAAGATCGATTAGTGCACTTACTTAAATTAAAAGAAAATATAAGAGTAACATGATGAAGTAGTTACTAAGCTACAAATATATTGCCCGCTATAAAATATTTTTTATAAGCTTCTATCAACAGCTAAATCATTCTCATAGCAACATTTGTTAAATGATTTGTTTTCAAATTAAAATTATGTTCTGGAAATAAAAGAAGAAAAAATAATTAATAAACCGTACATTTTCTAAAATGTAAAATAATAATAATAATAATAATAATAATAATAATAATAATAATGAATAATAATAACAAAAGTCTTAATATTGTACGATAAAATTAACCTTGAAAAACTAGTTTTGCCACGATTTTGAAGTCTACTTCCATATTTTTGAGTCGTTATTTATTTTTTATACAGATTATTACGTTATCTTTCGATTATACCTGTAACAAAACAAAACAAAATAAAATTACATTTTAAAAGTTCTCATATAGTATTTAAAATCCATAAAAAATTCATATAACTTAATTCTTATAACTTAATTTTTTTTTCGAGTATAGTTTTCAGAGAATTAAATTTCCTGTAAGAAAAATGAAAAGAAATTAAACGTGCCAATCCATTAATGCGTTCAAAAGATAACGTTGCAAAATAGGTGAAAAACAGTGGTTCGAAATAAATGGGTTTAAAGTTTCGCCTTCGCATCTAGAGTTGGTCTACGCATCTCAGTGTTTAGGATTGTAATTTTGAGAATTTTCCTATACGACTAACTGTACGCTATTCTTAAAAGTTCAAATATTAAAAATTATAAAAATAATTATAAATAATTTTTGTTATTATTCTAAATACTTTTCTTCCCTTTAATCATTCAGTAAATAAGAATTTAACAAAATTTTGCTGCCACAAAAGAATATTGGAACGTGTTATAAAAATTAAATCATCAGTACTGGTTTTAAGAGCTGCGTACTGATCTGTGTTTTCACTACTTTATTGATTTTATTAAAAATTACCTTCGGTAGCATGCATCCATTTCCCGAAAAATTTGAATAATGGAAAATAATCTTAGAATTTTAGACATCACATTTTTTATGGACTCACGACTATTCAAAAATATTACAAGTACAAAAAATGGATTTTTTTCACAATTGCACACATACTTTAAAGTATTTTTTTAATAAATATATGTTGAACTGAAGAAAGATATAAAAATATATGAAAGTTTATTTATTTATAAACATAATTTTCTATAAATAAATAACATTTATTGAGTGTAGATGCTCAATATATATATTTGTTTTGTAGTTAAAAACAAACAATCAGTTCCAGTCGAATAATAATAATAATAATAATAATAATAATAATAATAATAATAATAAATAAGCGTACAGTCGGCTGAAAATAAAGGCATACATTTTAATCTCGAAATTGTTAGAGGTTACAGTTTATATATAAATAAATAAATATATATTTCAAAAATGATATCTAGTGGTAATTTAGTGAGGTGATTTATAATGTTTTTAGGATAATCGATGTTAGTGAATTATATTATATATTCTTAATGGTTTTTTATTTCCAATTTAAATATTTCCAATCTTATTTTTTCCAATTGTTATCTGGTAATAATTCAGTATACTTGGTTGATTCTACTGTTCTTAGCATCATGCCAGTAGAATTATGAAATACTGAATTATTTTTTTAAACACATGTGGGTGCAACGAAACTGACGAGTACATCTACATGTGTTTTTTCATATCCAATTCTTGTTTGTTCTCTTGTGGTCCAGTTTTCCATTGTATAATGTTCATATTTGATTTATTAATACATTTGTGTTTACTTTATAGCAACTCCAATCTATATTTTTTTCCCTTTCTCTCTCTTTCTTTTTTAAATATTATTCAGGTATGAGTAAATTTGGCCAATTACCATTGAAGCACATGCTATGGTAAAATTATGATTGCACATGTTAATTATTAGATATGTGGTATTCTGTTTACACAATATCATTATTTATCTCTTTGTAGATTAAAGTAGAATGATATTAGAACTTGATATGTATTTTGAAATTCATTGATATTATATATATATATATATATATATATATATATTAACAAATTCAGCAAATATATATTTTTGAATTATATTTTTGAAAGAAACATAAAACGTAAGCTGTGAACTATTTAACAGTAATCGACGTATAGAAGCTTGAATTATACAAATAAACACTGACATTTCACTCCCTGAAGTATTTTTTGAGTTATGCTTAAAAAACCGCTCGCATTGCAATCTGCTTTGTAACGATTACAAATAAATTTAACATTAGAATTTCCAAACATTAAACCTTGATTAATCCTAAACAACTTGAACGAATGATTATCCGTCTGGTATCCTAAGGTAAAATTTGCTGAAAACGCCAACTATGATTTCAAAAATAGATGTTCGTAGAAAAAAAAAAATCCGAGTTTGGTACAATTTCAGCATGAAGACGACCCAATAAGCTTATATCTTTAACAAAAAATGAAAGAAGACATGATTTCTAGTGCAATGATTTTTTTGTTTTTTTCCCCCTCAGACAATTTGGTGATTGAAATGTATGAGGCGTTCTCTCTCTCTCATTTTTACTTACCCATCATACATAGTATAGGGTAAGTCTTGTAATCGTTTTGAAAATCGAAAAATTTTTTTTGACGGATTTACACGTTTCAGACACTGGAGATTCCGAAAAACATATTTTTAGAAAAAAAATTTTGCCGTCCGTCTGTGTGTCTGTGTGTGTGTTTGTTTGTCTGTAAACGCTCTATCTCCCGAAAAAATTGAGATAGAGACTTGCAATTTGGTATGTACTTAGTATGTAATAATGGAAAGAAGCCCATTTCATTTCAATAACCTCGATTAACCGGAACTATTTTTTTCGGACTCTCGAAATATTCGTTCTGATAAAAGGTATATAAAATTTTTCGAAATTGTTTATTTTAAGAAATGAATATAAAATACAATAAAAAAACATAAATTTTGCATAAAGCATGAAGTCGATCGGATAATGAGTTGCCGAGATATTTGGAATCCTATTCACCGCACTCTTCGATTTTTCATGACCCTGTATTTCATCCAAATTTCACTTTAAAGATATATTTTAATTGGACATTTGATGCTTAATCAGATGCAATAAACCGCTAGTTAATAGAATTATTATTTTTGGAGTTATAAGAAAAAACCTCTTTCAAGCAATTCAGCAATCGAGCCTTTAAAGTTTATGACGTCATCAAGCCACGATTTTATTTGAATTGCAATGCATTTTATAAGTAGTTTACACATTTTTATTTTAATATTTTACATTATGCATATCCATGATGGGTAAGTATTACGGTTGTCCCCAACGACTAGTTTTCTCTTTTGGCCGACTGTACGTGCATCATTACTGAAAATATTCTAACTTTTACAAAAATATTTTGTCATGAACATGTTTCATACACTGTAGCATATTCTACACGTAAATTCCCATGTAACTTAAAAAAACATTTTATTCTTTTTAAATAAAGTTTAATGTATCGCAAATTTTTTGCAAACAGATTAATGAACAAAATTAATTAACAAAAATTATTATTATCTTTGCGCAATATATCATTATAGGTTAAACAGTAAACGAATTAAGGCTCAGTTAAAAAAAATATGTATATATATATATTAACTGTTATCTGTGACATTTTAATTCAAAAATATTAGGAAGTTTGAAAGTTTTTTGCACTAATAATAAAATACTGTTCGAGATATATTTTTTAATTATTTAAATTATTGTCTATACATAAAAACATTTTAGGTATAAACAGCAAATTATAGTAGTTTATAATGCTGCTATTTTTTCATTTTAAGGAAAGATTGCTTTTTAAAAAAAAATAAAGTTTAAAGTATCGCATTTTTTTCAAACGAAATTAATGTTTTATCTGTTAGTAAGGTATTATAGGTTAAAGATTCTTTATATTAAAGTTCGGTTTTAAAATATATAGATAAGGGTAGCTGGGGTAACTGGGCCAAACCACAGGTGTCTTTTAAGTTTTAGCGGTTGGCTACATTACAGCATCACCCGTTCCTCTTAAAAAAACGCGTGTGAGTTCAATTGTAACTTTGCCTTTTCTGCGATAAATTTCCGAAAATGTAAAAAGTGTTTTTTTTTTTTAAATATATAAACAACATCGATTTTATTGAACTTCCTTGGCTTTTTATCAAAATAAGGTAAGTATTTTTATTAAACAATCTTTTTTTTTTTAAGATTAGGCATAAATACATTAATATTATTAGATATCTGTACATATTTACTTCAAGTTTCAAATTTAAGACTCGTGTTCCAGTTACCCATAATTTTTTTAAGAATGGGGTAACTAGGTATGGGGTACTTACTTACCCGTTTGTTCACAGATTTTTCTTGCTCATTACCCCTCGCCCTAAAATACCCATGTAACTTTTAGACTTATTATATATTAAAGTATATAAGTTCGCACTTAATTCTTACTTTTTTTGTATAAATAAAAGTAATAATTACACATTTGGTGCTCTTTTAAAAACCTTGACAGAACAGGTTCCCCTTACAACCTTATTTAGTTGATGTATTATTTACATTATCTGCTTGGATTAAATTTTGTTAAGCTATTTACACTTTTTGAAACGTGCCCTGATACTCCAACTTAAACAACACGAACGAGTGTGAAACACAAACCTACCTGGTTCAGGAAAGAAAAAATATAATACATAGGAAATATATAATATATAATATAAATAATATATAAGAATTATACAATATATAATATATAATAAGTATCATAAATAATATATAAGTAATATATAATATATAAGATATAATATAAATAATATATAATATATAATGTATAGTATATAATATATAATATATAATATATAAGAAAAATATATAATATTAGAAAATATAGATTCGAAAAATATTCTGTATTCCTTTAGTACACTTTTGGATATGAAAGCAAGGGAAGAGGAAAAGTAAATTTATTTTAATATCTAAAGATATTTTTTAAAATAAATTTAAAACATCGTGATTAGATTTTCCTAATTTAGATTTTAAAGAAATTAATATATTCAACAATATTCTTTTCTATTGTATTTAATTTTATTTAGTTATTTTTATTGCTATTCATCAATTTAAAAAATCACAACTATTTATTTTCCTTTAGTACATTGTTCGCGCTCAATAATATTTTATGTTATAAAAACAATGAAACATATTCATCTTGTTTGAATAAAAATAATACACAATCCTTTAGATGAAAAAAGACAAACTGAATCTTAAAAAAAATAAATAAATAAGAGTAAAATATTCATGTAAAATAACTTTTTTTTTTTTTTACTTTTAAAAACTAGGACTTAAATTTTTAGAATAAGAAATATAACATTTAAGCGTCTACATTTAAATGACAAAAATATATCCTGGGAAATGTATACAAGACGTTACTTTATCTGCTTAAGTCATGCTCCCGATTACATCAAAATGTAAAGATTTTTTTTTCTGGAATAAATTCGGAACATATATTTTGCTAAGCATGAGACACAAAAGTTATGTTAAAATTCTACGTACAACACGCAAGATTTTGTCATTCCATAGCTCACGCGATAATACCGTGACAACATTGGAGTTGAATTTAAAAATCACTTGCATATCATTATGAAATTTAACTTCAATTCTCAACATAGAATGTCTTTCTTTAAAAGTTGAATGATACTCATTTAAATAAAAACATTCTATCAAAAACACAAAAGCTAAAAATGATACTGCATAAACTATTTAATTTCATTCAAGTTAAAACGTTTAATTTTCATTAAAGTGAAATGATTTTATTTTACACTTGTGTGTGCTTAATCATAAATTTTAGGGCTCGGCAATTGGCTTGTTTTCATGATCGAATTTTACATAAGGAAGGAATCAAGTAGATGTGTATCCATACAAACAAAAACAGACACATACATGTGTATTTAATGTGTCCCAAAAAGATTGAAATGCACTTTTATTTTTTACCCATTAGATATATGTAGGCAATGTAAATCGCAAAAGTGTTCAAAAAAATTGTAGGAATTAAGATTGCATTGATGAAATATTCCTGACTTTAATCATTTAAAAACTTACACTTTTTTTAAATTTTAATGATGTTCCTGTGTCCTATTGGCTATATTTCGAAAAAAAAAAATCTGTGCTCGTACAAGTAAAACAGTAAAAATCACATTCTTTTACGACCCAAACTCACCGAGTTATGCTATTTTGAATTTACGAAAATTTCAGATTTTACCAGCACTAGAAACTTAAAAATGTTCTTTTTGTGCCGAAAAGCTCCGCAAGTTCATAGATTTTAATGTATCTGAACTTAGGTAATTTTGGTTGTAGAGGAATAGACTTTTACATTTTTCCTTGAAAATGTTTTTAAATATAAAATAACGCACAGAGACTGTATAAAAATTTAAAGTATGTAAATTTTTGAATAACTTATGTAAAAACGATTATATTAAACGTGGAATATTCCACATAAATTTTACTACTTATCCACTTAATACCAAGCATTAATATGGATAAAGTCATTTTCAAATGGGTTATTCGTTTTCCGAATTGTTTATTTAGATATCATCTTTCATCTTGTTAAACGATGAGGTTTTGTTGGAGTATTCTGAAAGAGTTTCATAATCTATAAGGTAAGGTTAGAGTATTCTAAATGAGTTTCATAATCTATAATGTAAGGTGCACTATTTCCGTCCCCCAGTCACTTTTAGGCCGTTGGAAGTTGTAATTTTCAGTGAAAATCTACCAAATTTGGATTTTACATTGGTTAACTACCCACGCAATTAGAAACATAAGCAAATCGCGTACAAAAAAAATTTCACAATGCGAAAAATTTCTTTTCTAAAGTATCTATGTATGGCAAAAAAAAAAAAAAATAAATAAATAAAAATAATAAAATAAAAATAAAATAAATTAAATTGGTCCCAATTTTGTCCCACTCAAAAAATCCGAAAAT
Organism: Maratus michaelseni; assembly: GCA_963931845.1. NCBI lineage: Eukaryota > Metazoa > Arthropoda > Arachnida > Araneae > Salticidae > Maratus > Maratus michaelseni. Next base: position 328,028,029 of record OZ007588.1, read on the forward strand.
GCAAGGCTTAACTTATAACTAAATCAAAATTTACTTCAAAATGAGTATGTACTTTAATGTCCCTTAAATTAAGGAACCATGAAATGTACTTTAGTGGAAATGTACGAGTGGAAGATGGTACCATGAAATGTACGAGTGGAAGGATAACGTAAAAAATCATTATCCATCCAAACATGAAGAACACATAAATTTTGTATTTTTTTTTACTTCTGAGCATGTTTCGTGTGACCAAATGCAGCATTGAAGGCACTGAACCCATTATTATCCATGTTTATCTTCATAAAAACGCTTGAAGCAGATAGGGCACTCTGAGTAACTGTCGCCATCATTATCGCTTGCATTATCATCATAAGGAATGCCAACAGAAGAGTCACTTTCGTCATCAGAGTCGCTGGGCAGATCACGTTTGGATTTTTTACATGGTGGATTCTTTCCCTTTCTCTTGACAGTGGTGGGTGCCAGAAGTTTTTTTTTCAGCTGAGCGGTTCTTCTTCACATGGAAATATTTCACTTTGTTTTTATGCGTAGATCCAGTGATCAATGTTGCTGAACCCCTTCTGACAGAAGTTGCCGATGTGATCACTGGCACTTCCCGGATCTCTTAAAGGCTGATGGCAGCAACAACCTGGCCGCTTGATGATGATTGATGACCTACCATAAAATTTTCGCCAGATGGAGAAGGAGAAGGTTTCGCAAAACAATGGGGGCTATCCCCCCTTAATTTAGCTAAATCGGTATCTCATGCAGAATTTTCCGATTTGCTACAAATTTGGTATACAGGTTTATTGTCGAATTCGTTATTTTTCGATGGGCATTATTTTTTAAAATAAGAGTATAATATAAAATTAGTGTGAATAGTCTGTGAGCTCAATGCCATCAGTTTAACTGGGCACTTTGTTTTAAAGTGTGTCTGACTCAAGTCTCGTTCTGAATGAATATATATTGTCGTCGGAAATAAAAATTTTAAGATTATCATAGCAGAAAAAGGAATGCACTAAACAATCTTTATATGTATTTTATTTGTAAGCAGATTTTGGAGAAATATTTTCGATTTTTTTTTTAATTTTTGACTCGAGTAAATATTGTGTAGTGACATTTTCTAGTTACATACCCACTATTTTAATACAGAGTGTGTCAGAAAAAAAAATTATACACACTTTGAATAATTATAACTCTAGTTTTTATTGACATATAAATGGTGTTTAAATTGCAAAACAATTTACATAAAATGTATAACTTTTCATCCTACCGCAGGTATTCATATTTATTACCGTTCTGGTCAATACACTGCTTATAACGGTGTGCTATTTATTCACAAACTTGCATTCTTGCTCAATTGCATATCCATAACGCTGTCTATGAACACCCATTCATTTCAAACTTATATTTTATCAGAGGAATTGAAATTCGCATAAGTGGATCTGCATGAAATTCCTTGATATATTGTTTTTGTACTTCTACGAACCAACATTTTCATACTTACAATAATATTTTAAAATAAATTTTCGTTTGTCAATAGTTAAAGTCCACTCATTATTTCCACCCATTAGTCCACTCATTATTTTCACCCATTAGTCCACTCATTATTTCCACTCATTAGTCCACTCATTTCCCATTAATTACACTTTGAAAAGAAAAAAAAATAGAAAGTTATGATCCGTTAAACAATGTATGTATACATGTTTCTGACGTACCCTGTATTTCGAAATAAGATGAGCAGCGCAACACTATTCCGACCGGTGTCAAATGTCATCTTTTATAGTTCTGATTTATGTTTATTTTACTTGTAATTTTAAAAACTGATAAGTATAAATTTTTAATGTATAAAATTCATTTATGATTGTTGTAATCTGAAAATTTCAAATAAAACAACCATAAATCGAAATGATTTAAAAGGCGTCACTTAGCTTCGGTAAAAATAGTATTAAGCAGAATAACGGAAATACTTTGTAAATACTTTAAAAAATTATATTCCAATATTATTTTCAGTATTGGTACAATATTAAAATTATATTGCTGCTAAATTCAAAATGTAGCTAAGAAATGTAATATCACCACAATATTGAATGAATATTGTCTTTCTGCGAAGAAAACTTTATAGTACGAAATGGTGTATATAGTAAGTCATTGTAAAACAATGAATGTAAACAAGGAAACAAGATTAAACAAACAAATAAAACTTTGAAATATTGGATCAACATGGCCTTCTAACTGGGATAATTAATAAAATATATTATAATACATTTGTAGTAAGTAACTGTAAAAAAAAAATTTTTTTTTGCCTTTTAAAGTGATAATTAAATAAATCAAAAATCCAGAAAGACAGAAAAGAAAATGAATTCTATGTTTCGAAATATTAAAATAACAAATACAAAATTTATTTGTATTCTAAGCATGTTGTTAGTTGATAAACGAACAGATAAATATGCCTTTTCCGCTCTTATTTCCTTGAGAAAATTATAAGGCAAATGCCAAATTTCATTTTATACATATATTTAAAAGTAACTTTACAAATTTCAAATTCTTTAAAAAAATTACTTTTATTTCAAGAAATCTCTTATAACCTTCGTCATCAATTACATGAAATGAAAAGTCAACGAATAAAAGTTATGTGATCGCACACCGGAATTTCCTGTTCTTCATTTTTTAAAACTAGGTCTGACTCATTAAGTCCCGTCTTGAATATATTACGCTGTCGGAAATGTTCTTTTTTTGAGATCTGCATAGCAGAAAACGCACTAAACCTGACGTAAGTTTTATTGATTGAAGCCTTAAAAGTTCTTTGTTTTTCTTAACTCCTTTATGTTCCTTGTCTTTATTTATAGATTTATTTAATCGTATAACCTTTCAATGATTCTAATGTAGGACTGCCATATCTAGAAAATACTTATTGCAAATAATAGGTTAGCATTGTTTCCAAAAGAGGCTTGAATTAGTGAATGTGCAAGTTGATAATTTAACACTTGATTATATGTATGCAATACCGATAAATGTTTACCCCAATGTGTATTAAAAAGCATAAACATATTCCTGAGTACCTCTGACGTCATATTGGCGGTAGAAACAAGTGACTATTGAATTTCGCATTCACTGCATTTTTTTAATTCTTAAACATTGAACAATTTTTAATTTTCCCCGTCGAATAGAAAAACAAATGTTCTTTGAAAAACAATTTGTTTGAAAAATGTGTCTCAATTAGCTGGTTTTTTATGGTTTTTAAAATAATTTTAACCCATGATATTTTAAAATCTATCCTTATAGAATGCAGACCAGTTACGAAATTTTAACCCGTTTGAAATTAAAACAATATAAATAGTTGAAATTTTTTTTCCTGTTAGTATACCATAACAAAAGATAGATAACAAAATTAAAACTTTATCAATAAACATATAAATAATATAAATAAAACACAAATTTAACAGACAGGAAATTAAATTACGCTTTTAAACCACTGAAATTATCAGATTTAAAAAAGCTGCTGTAAGTAGCTATCTTTGGCGATTTCTTCGGCTATTAACTTTTGATTCTCAGCTAATACCAAAGTATTGTTTTTAATAAATTTAAAAACTTTATTTGAATAAATAATTAATATTTTTCATATAAAAATGCTTTTAACGTTGATAATCTAAAAATATATATTAAACGTAAAATAATAATTATAATGATAATTTCAAAATGGTTTTCACATATCTACTGTAATCCTAGAAGCCCGTGTGGGATCCCCTAGTACTTTTAATAATCCGAATCTGTAATTTCAGAATATTTTACAGAATTCAACCTAAGAAATATATTTAAAAGAAAAAAAAATATTTTAAAATTAAATAATTAATTTCTCCACACTTATATCTTTTATAGAGACGTTTCTGAAAATAATAGATCAAATATCTGTTCTCGCAAGTTTAAGGTTTAAATCCACAGACAAAATTATTATTTCTATTCATTCAATATATAGTGGTGGTTGGAAAAAAGCAAATTTTAAACACAAGTTTTATTGTCTTTTGTTTTTTTGTTGTCGTTTTTTTGTTGTTGTTTTTTGTTGTTGTTTTTTTTTTGTTTTTTTTTTTTTTCGAGACAATAATGTACCTGCAATTTAGATTTTTCAATCCTAAAACTATTCATAATTCAGCTTAACACTTGGTTTTTCTTAAACAGTTTTTTTTATTTATATACAAATATTCAAAAATTATTTTATTTTAATTATAATTTTTAGTTGTATTTTGAAGTTACGACAAAAAAAAAACTTTTTAAAATAGCTTTTTATAAATTATGCTTTTAGGATTGAAAATTATATTTGTATTTCTGCATAATTTATACTTAATGCTATATTCAAATGTATTTGTGATGCAGTTTTTTTCATACTTTATAACATATTCACATATTTTTGATCCAAAGAACGCTATAAAAAATTGTATATTCTCTATTTTCATTCATGAAATAAAATTTTAAATTGCACGAGAAAAATATATATGTAAGCTTTGGTGGTTTAATATAATTTAGTAAATTTTAATGATACAGGTTTGTGTATTTTATAACGATGTTATTGAAGTGAAAGGAAAAATATTATAATTGCTCAATTTTGCATAGCGGGTCATATAACAAATTAAAAAAGTTTAACGTTTTGTAAAGTAGTTGGGAATTTTTCTCATTACCTTAATGTTATATCCTACCTTATTTTGAAAATTTTTGTAATTTAAAATTTAAAATTCCGGACAGAATTAAATTTCCACATCCGCTATCCAGATCGAAAAAAAAACACTTTTAAGGTACTTTACCGGTTGTAATGTTATCTTTTATCATCAAACTTAATATTTACTGTTTCAAAAAAGTAAATTATTGAGTGCCAATTTCATGTTTTTACTTACCCATCATACGTAGTATAGGGTAAATCTTGTAATCGTTTTGAAAATCGAAATTTGTTTTGACGGATTTACACGTTTCAGACACTGGAGATTCCGAAAAACATATTTTTAGAAAAAAAATTTTGCCGTCCGTCTGTGTGTCTGTGTGTCTGTAAACGTTATATCGCCCGAAAAAATTGAGATAGAGACTTGCAATTTGGTATGTACTTAGTATGTAATAATGGGAAGAAGCCTATTTAATTTTAATAACCTCGATTAACCGGAACTATTTTTTTCGGACTCTCGAAATATTCATTCTGATAAAATGTATATAAAAATTTTCGAAATTGTTTATTTTAAGAAATGAATAAAAAAGACAATAAAAAGACATAAAATTTGCATAAAGCAAGAAGTCCATCGGATTATTAGTTGCCGAGATATTTGGAATCCTATTTTCCACACTCTTCGATTTTTCATGACCCTGTATTTCATCCAAATTTCACTTCAAATATATATTTTAATTGGAAATTTGACGCTTAATCAGATGCAATAAACCACTAGTTAATAGGTATATTATTTTTGGAGTTATAAGGAGGTTTCTTTCAAGCAAATCAGTAATCGAGCCTTTAAAGTTTATGATGTCATCAAGCCACGATTTTATTTGAATTGCAATGCCTTTTATAAGTTGTTTACACATTTTTATTTTAATATTTTACATTATGCGTATCAATGATGGGTAAGTATTACGGTGTCCCCCAACGACTAGTTTGTTTTTCTGCAGATTTAAAATTCCGCGTCCGCTTTACAGATTAAAACAAAAACACATATTTGTGGTACCTATGATGTTCTAACGATATATGTATAGTCTAAAAAATATTAAAATGTACTATTTAAAAAAAATAAATCTGGGAGTCATTTCAGGAATTCGCCAAACCTTTTTGTGTAGTGACTTCCCACCTATCATTTTGTGGCTTAAGTATTGATACTTTTTTTGAATACGTAAATATATTGGGAGATATAATTTCACGTTTTAAAATGAGAGGCGGGGGTTGTATTTTATTATTGAAATTAACTGGGGAACTATTGATTAGAATTGAAAGTTTAATGTTTCTAAATGTTAGAAATTAAATCGGAAATCATTATAGCGGACACTCTTTAGTTCTATTTTCCTCTAATAAATATAAAATCACACAACTTAAAGGTTCATTTATGAACGCAGACAGGAGAATGCGTACCATGCTTTGAGGTTTTATGAGGTTTTATATTTCAATATTAAAGAATATAGGTATGTCCATTTTTCTATATAAAAAATAAAATTGTTATTAGAGATATATTTGTAGATTACGTGTCATGATTGAATTAAAACATGAATTCATGTCCATTCATTTCGGGTTCGCGTTGAAGTATTTTGGGTGTGGATTGGGTTCGGGTTGAAATATATCGGGTTCCGTTCGGGTTGCGGATCGCTGAAAATTATTTTGCCGTGTTGCGGGTAGATGATTTTTTTTCTTTTCTCGGGTTCGGATTGACTTAAAATGGAATTTTTCAAAATGGTTTGTTTATAACCCGACATGTGCAGGATTTTACCCCCAGCAAGGGATTTACCAGGTCAGGTGCTGCTGCATGTGATTGGACGGTAGAAAAACTTTGTTTGTCATCTTACCCACTTCGTTACTTTACCCTCCTTTCCCGTACATATTTCCAATTATTAAAAAAAGCAAATAATAAATTGGTAGGAATGACATTTTGTATACTTTTTAATTAAATAGTAATTGTCTCATTGTTATTAATTATTTTTAAGCAATTATTTGAAATAGAACGGGTATATAAATGCTGAAGATAATTTTATTACAAACACCATTAAGAAAAATTAAGAAATATACTCATTATAAAATATTCTCTTTGTGCAAGATGCTAATTTTAGTGTTTTTTTTTCTCTAAAACAAACACTGTCCCCAAATAAAAAAGAACGTTGGGATGCCCATCTTGCATTTTATATTCGAATTATCATATTACATTGTTTTATTTTTGTCTGCGTAGCCTAATTAAGATTCATATGTATATTACTAACTGGAAATGCTGAGGGAAGCTAGTTTAAACGATTGAGAATTTCATTGAAATACATAAAGAATTTAGGTTAATAAGTCATTTTTCGTTGTTGTAAGATACCTTAGAACTCCGCAATGTGGGAAGTTAAATAAATAAGAAAAGCATTATCATCCTACTAAATAATTGAAAACTGACTATGCGCGAGATTTTTAAAAGGATTTAAAAGTGCTAAATTGTTAAAAATAAAATATTTTGACTCAGCGCAAATAACGTATATTTAAATTTTCTTAGGCGACATTGTGGCCCATTTTTTCTGCACAAAAATAAATATGTATAGAACAAGGTAAAGTCATATGTGTTAGAAGCTATGAACTGCGAGTCGTCTTTAGTTTTAATGTTAATCCTTGGATGCATAATATGGAGATGTTGGACCTGGTAACAATGTTATATTAATATGGTGATCGATATACTCATACATTCTAGGCTAAGGGGTCATTGGTTCATAAATTTTAAAAAAAATCCTTTTTTTTTTTTTTTTTTTGAAAAAGTAAAAATATGAAAAGGTCAAATTTTCTGGTGTATTTAGAAAACGTATAGAATTTACTAGAATAACGTAAATTATGACATCGTAGTATAAATTCTACTCTCTAAACACTTGATACATTTTTCTCGGCAGGAAAATGTTTAAAGAAATAACTGAAAGTAATTTATCACAGGTTGTGCCCTTTTGAAGGTTGTTCGGAAAATATCTATTAAACTATTTAATGCTTTTACATGAAGTTTTCACAATTTATACATTATACCTGTATTTTAAGGCTGAACCTAAATTTGTTTAGCCTTTTAAGCGCAAATATATATATATATATATATATATGCGTGTATATATACACGTAATATATGATATGTATATATATATATATATATATATATATATATATATATATATATATATATATATATATATATATATATATGAGTGTGCCCTAGACTAATTGTAGCCTGTTGCTAAAGCAAGTTTTTAATGTAATTTGGGTAATCTTGCGCACATGCTTCCATAGGCATTTTTTAAATGCATAATTTATTTTACTACCAGTAAAAAATGTGGTTGCAAAGTATGTACATTGCAAAATATGAAGTGTTGAAAATAATAAATTTGATGAGCTTTGTTCACTTTTTAAGAGCAATATGACTCGTTAAATATGAATATTTATTAAAATGAGTTAAAATTATCTTTCAATTACCCAATTGCATAAATCTTTGTAGTTTGGTGTTGTTGAATATAATGTCTGTGAAGTGAACACTGACTAAAATCCTATGTTTACTCAAGTATTCCTTAAATCAAAATAACGTCAAAACACTATGTAATTGATTTTTTTACTTGTATATCCCGGAAGCCAACACTATTTGTAATTCATTTATTTATTTTCGAATCGACGAAGCTAATAAGATTTCAAAAACCAATGATTCTGTTTTAACCTTTAAAAACATGGACGGTGTACTGAGTGTGACAATCGATGAAAAAACAGTTGCGAATTCCAAAGAAATTATGTGATTAATTCTAATTAAAATTGTCTTTTTTAGCATTCTGATGTTTATTACTTTTATACTACTACTGGAGATTGCACTAAACAAAAATATCGAAAAAGTTGTTATGTAGACTTTAAAAGCTGGTGTCTTTATGTCGTTAAAAACCGTCCATGTCTTTGAAGGTTAAGACAAATGCCATTTCCAACAAGTGGGTAAGTGTGGTCCAAGATCGCACAAAGGGTTTCGTTTAATATTCCTTTCAAAACACTTTATCCTCTCTTAAAAAAAAGTCATGTTTTTTATAAAATAAAAATTTACCAGTCTATTTTTCTCGTTTATTCAAATATCTGAACCGGCTAGATAGCGGGCTAAGCCCGCTGTTATGCACTGTCATAATAATATCTGTCATGTAGACTAAATTCGATAAAAAAAACAATTTCAAAATTAAACATGTTGTATCAAATTGTTAAAATATGCCAATATTTCTAAAATCGGATTTTTATCATGATTCAATACATTCCTCAAACTCATATGACGTTATAATCACTTGCTGACGTCACATCAACTTGATTTCTCTATTACTCATATTGATACTCTCTTTGTATGATTCTCAAACATTTGAAAAATCCGTTAAACTTTCAATATGACGTCATATTAATTTTATTTTTAATTCTCTAATGACGTCATATTAGCTGGCTTTATGTACTTACACATACTCATACTCCTTGTATTATTGAGAAATGTTTGAAAAATTCCGTTTTATTACCAATATGACGTCATATTAATATTTTCTTCAATTGGTGAAACTTTTTATTTCATTTTCATTTTTAACTTGGAAATCTTTCAATAGAAAATTAATTAGTGTAGAAAAAAATTTATTGTGGATTTTTAATTCTTCGCAACTGCTATAACGAAATATGTTTAAATTTAATAGGAAAAGGCTGTTAGATTTTAGGTTTTTATCTCTCCATATTAAAATAATACGATTTTTTTTAATGATTTTCAGCTTCATAGTAGGTATTCAACTGTAAGTACACAAAATTTCATGTATGCAAGTTATACTGTTTCTGAGAACCGGCTCTGTGACGGACAGGCAACGAAACGGGACTAATAGGGTTTCGTGAGATGAACGAAACCGTAAAAAGTAGAAAGAGAGATATACAGATACAGAGAGAGAGAGAGAGATTAAAGGAAAAATAATTGAACGAAGACGTACTTAGCACCAAAAGAGAAATATTCACTTGACCACTCGTACAAATAAAGTACGTAATCATTTAAATAGTGGAAAACTTTTTGGTAAAGAATGATCTGTGAATAAAAATAAAATAAAAATTCTCGTTGTACATTTTGCAATTTTTTAAATATCTATCAGTAAATGTAAGATAATTTGAGATAAATTTGAATACATCTTTGATTCCGATTTTCATAAAATTAGATTTTCATATTCTTCGGAAACATTAAATTGGAAAACATATCAGATGAACTCTGGACGCAGTAATATAAGTATATTGCCAAGTTTCATTCAAGAATACTAATTTTCAAAATGTGACTGACGTGTTATTATGAGACGATGCGGAACAAAACAAAATATTTTTACCTTTTTAAAAAATTAAAATAAGCATGCAATCCTGTTGATTCCAACTAATGTTTATTTAAAAATACTGAACCAATTTTCCAGAAGTATAAACATTTGTCATAAGAGCACGAAACTTTTTAATGCTCTTTTTTCAGTGCGCATGTGGATATAAAATGTATGTTCTCTGGACAAATTGTTTATGTTTATTTGGGTAATAGGTTAAAATGAGTAAGTATTTACGAAAGCTTTGTTTTCAAAATATAATTTTCTATTGTCTTAATATTGTCATACGTAGCATTGCTTTCTAAAAGGAAAATAAAAAGTGCAGTATGAAACATTAAAATGACTTTATTTAATGGTCCATTTTTACAGACAACGCATATTTCTTTTTTTTTTTCAAGATCATTATGTTCATTTGATTTTTGATCTTCAACAATCATAAAATATTTTTTCTATTCTGAAAATTTTCCGAACATTTTCATGAAAATACTTCTAAAATATGGCAAAATTTCGAAGGGAGAGACCCTTAAGTATATTATTTTCTGTTTAGTGTATAAACAAATTATGCATATTTCAAAACGTGATAATGAAGATGATTCTTTTTACATGTTCAGCATTCAAATCATATTATTTCATTTATTATTTCATATGAAAATAAAATATTATAATAGTTACATTAGTGTATAATGCAAACAAAAGTCTGCTACATTTATGAAAAAAGTCATAAAGGCAACTTCTAAAATGAAAACAAAAACCTAAACGTAGAAAGAGATGCTTCGTCACCTGGAAGCAAAAATAGAAATTAATTATTTTCAATTGTGGACAAAAGAAGAGATAAATTAACCTTTGTAAGCCTCTTTGATTGTTTTTATATTACAGTTAAGAAAAATAATGACGTTAATTGGTGAAGTGTAATGTTTAACTCGTTTGTTTTCGTATCATCCATCAACTTACTTCTAATTATCACCTTTAGAAAGTGATTACTTTTTTTTGGTTAAAATGTTACAAGGTTTAACAGAGAAAATACATTAACATTTTCTCCTGTAAACGTAGTTCCTCCCAATTATTGTTTACGCTGTCTTACACGTGCGTAGATTTATCACCTATTCAGAAAAAGGAAAGTGTACAGTCAGGAATTTTTAGCTTTTGCATTTTCATTAATGGTAATTGGCAGATTTTATCATCTATTGTAATAAAAATCTCACACTTCCCTTGACTGATATATATATTTTTTTGGTATGATGTTATTCCGTAGCTGATATAACATTTATAGCAGATATATATGATTTTTTAAAAAATACTTTGCGGTATAAATTGTAGTATATATTTATGTTCATCAACAATTACATGTATTATTTAATACTTGTACATGCGCTTTCACACGCACATGGACAAACCAAATATTCGCAAAGCTTGGTGATACTTGGTAAAATATCCCCTAATTTGGTACAAAAGCTAAGTTACAACACACAAAGCCAAACGGTTACTAAATGTCTAAATTGTCAAAATTCCTATTAATATTTAATATTGACCAAAAGTAAAAATCTCCAGTGAACTTGATGTACTTAAAATTTACACATTTTAACGCAAAATTAACCTTTAAGAAAACACAATAAGAATGTCTCTGACAAACAAACATCCTGTACATGTCTTGTATTTATAATGAAGGGTTCTAAAAGTTTATTGCCTATTGGATAGCTCCTTTACTTCGTCTCCAAAAATCTTCGTATATGATCTTTCCTTCCTACTTCGGTGTCGAACACGTTGACAGACTCGTTTAATTATTTTCCTCGTGTTTTGTCCTTCTTTCCAAGCCTGGACAAAAGTTGACTTGAAGCATATTATTTTCTTCTAAATTATGCTATATATATATAGAGAGAGAGAGGGGAACTTCGGGTATTATGGAATAGTCGGGTACTAGGAATACCAATGTTTCTGTTTGGTAAAGTGCTGCTACCACGTGGCAATATCATACACTACTTAGGAAACTTTCCAGAATGCCCCTTAGAATGCACAGTTCGTTGGTCGGTGTCAGGGCGCTTTGAGTGAATAAATATTTGTTTCTCGACTTTGAAAATTTCAGCAGAGATGTTTTCATTATTTTTTTATTCATTATTAGAAGTAATATTTTTACATTGAAATTAAACATAATGTACACCAAAATACTGAGAGTTTATGATGCACGTATTTATAATGCACGATGATTAATAGAGCACACGTTTTATAGCCAAGATTCACACCAATAAACATAGAGTATTTTTTTCTCAAATCGGCGGTGTCGGGTTATATGGAATATCAATATCACCTAATACTCCATGATTATGGTGGCGCAAAGATAGATACTTATATTTGTGATTTGTGAAAATCTGAAGTACGAACTGAAGTATATTGTCTGACTACCTAGACACTACATTTTGATCATGCTTTCTTTATACCATTACAACTGTTTTTTGCCAAATTCTGTTCGTTTTCTTCATTTTTAACGCCCTATTCCATATTTACCGCGACTATCCCATAATACCCTCCAAAAAGGTTTTTCATTATTATTATATACTAGCAAGCTACGCCCGCTACGCTGGTCAATTTTTCTTAACGCATATCAAGTGAAATATTGACTTTGTATTTTAAAACACTGTGGATCTTTACTTGGAATGTCCTTCTGCATTTCTGAAAACGATACGAACGCTATTGCGTTATTACATTTTTAATGTAAAATTTGGGATGTTAAGGACAAATTAGGCCAATTCTCTGTAGACTTTACTATGGAATAAGTCAGCATAAAAAAACATGAATAATTGTGTTAAATTATGGTGTCTATGGGGTTTACATTATGGTGTCTATGGGGAAAAATCATTTCCGTTGGATTCAAATTGGATTTGAAAGAAGTTACAATTTACAATACTTCAAATATAATGAAATTGATATGCCTCACTGAGGTGGACAAAAATATGGTACTCGTCGAGAATTAAATAAAAATCATGCACTCGCGACATCATAATTCACTTTTATATTTTAACAGAATAATTAGGCTACTATAATTTGTGACTCGTGCTATAGTCAGTATATATAAGTCAGGACACAATGCCGTTATTATTATCTTTTTATGCGTGAAGATTTCGCTATGGTACTCCGTTGTAAAATTTGGTATTTTTTTAAATTCAATAAATGAAAAACGGCATAATCATTAGATTTGAAATTTATATCAAGAGAAATACAGTTTTTTACCTTTCTAACGCAGTTTGTCAAACAATTTTCTGACAAATACTTTTCGAGTTATTAATTTTTTCAGTAACTTCAAATGTTTCATTTTCCGAGATTAATCTGTGGCAACGATTAGCGAAAATCTCAGTCGTCAGCAACACATACCTTTTTATTAAAGAGGATTTGCATGTAATGAAATTTCGTAAAATGATTTTCATCTAGAATTAACTAAGCACAGATAGTTAAAGTTTGTGATTGTATTCGGTTTTCGGGTTTTAAATAATATCTAACTAAGATATAGCCTCAAACGTAAATGGTATCCCATAATACCCAAAATTACCTTATATATGTAATTTAATAAATGTTTGTTTGAAACTAGCTAGCTCATATTTCATGCTTCATGATAAATTATTTTTAATTGAGACCCACAAAACGGTTATATTAGAGGAGAATTTTATAATTCTATGCTTACATTTCAGTTTTAGAATAAATGTATGTAAAAATAGCTTTTTGTGAAAAGTATTTTTTTTTCTCTTTCTAAACTGAATTTAGTGGGAGATTTACTCACAACTTTCAGAGGATTCTTTTCTTATCCTTATGAATTTGTCATTGATTTAAAATTCAACACGTATAACCAAAAACCGACTAATGACATACCAAACTATTAAACTAAAATAGCTTGAATTCATACATTATTCATCAAGGAAAGTTTCAAGGATAGAAAATGCTGTTTTATTAAAAGGAAGTTACTTTGAAAATGTTGTTTCATAAATCATAAACTTTCTTTGGAAATATTTTCAATATTCTCTGACGTAAGCTTTATTGTTTGGTTTCTAAAAGTAGTTGTTGAAAAAACAAAAGAGTTTTGTTTGTTTACTAACTTAAGCAGTAGTAATGGAGGAATTTCTGTTAATTATAAGAATATAAAATGTAATTATTTCTTTCGTAAATTGTATTTGATAATTAAATATCATTAGTTTTATAAATGAAATTTATATGAAGATAATTTCTGTTATATTTTGCTATTGCTATCAAAAAAATTTCACAAAAGCTTATACCATTTCAGTTCAAGTGTTTAGTGGAAAATATGATGGTAGACAAATATGATTTTTTGAAATCTATGCATTAAAATACAAGGTAATTATAATCGATAGCCGCGGTTTGCATCACTTGTCAAAATAGTGCTTGTGAAATAAGAACAGAGATACTTATGTTTTTTTTTAAATATAACTCTCTAAGATAATGTACAACTACTACTAATGTTCTATATGGGCTCTTCAGTCGCAGTGTAAACAATATTGATTCGGTACACTTTGCTTACTGTTCCGTAGCACGTATCACGTTAGATAATCATCACAGAATCGCTGTTTTGGCGGGTTAAAATTTTCGAAACACGAGTAAAATGAAGGGTTACACCCTAGCGGAGGACAATGTATGGGGTCGTACCGTATTTTTGCTAACATATGGGCTATAACTGTAAGAATATGTGGATTGCTCTTAATTTTCTAAATATCTAAGGGATAAAGCCACTTATTTAGTGGATCAGATCGTTTTTCATCAAATAAGGTTGTTACCCGTGAAAATTGAAGGGCAAACGCTCAAAAATTTGCAGTTTTTTCTGAGAGTGTAGTCATCTGATTCCATATTATGATACACACTCACTCATGCAGCCCGCCATTGGTAACGTAGTCCATTCCGTATTTACTGAACGCAAGCGACAATGGAAACAAGCTTTATGATTTCCTCTGTCAATCTGAGTAGTTATATCATTTACACATTTCATTATTTATTTACAATACAACATTGAAACCCCGTCAATCGTTCATAATCAGCCCGCCATATTACTTTATAAAACAGTTCTTTAAAATTAATTCAGTATTTCAAATTCGGCATATAACAATGTATTTGACAACATAGTACAAATACATTTTTTTTATTATTTTTAATTGAATCATACTGATTGGGAAAGATATAATGCGAAACGACATTTTTCCAATTGGGTAAAAAAGGTGTCCATGCCGGGGATCGAATCCAATTTGCTCTGAGTAATTTGATGAGTTGGATTAGCTGATTCTACTGACCAACGTTTTGGACAAGAACCAACTACTACATTTTAAAATATCAGGCTTGAGAGCGAATCCAGACGGATTCTATTTCTAATACACTGAGAGATAAAAAGGTTAAAAAATAAAATACATCTAAACATCTTATATTGTAAAACTGCTTTTCTTCTTTTCTTTAAAAATAAACCTGTACTAATTGACACGGAGAATTTTTCGTCATGTCAACTTCATCCTCCAAACAGTTCAAAGTATTCATAGAAAAATGTAGTGACATTCAAATTTTATTTTAATTTGAAACAATGTATTTGTATAAATAATTAAAATATTATATGCAACATAGCAGCATCAATCAAATATTTATTATTTAAAATATTTTAAGAGCATGTAGAAAAAATAATTACTAACATGTACACGAAAAATAAAAATAAAAGTATGACGCGGACAATAAAGCCTTTACAATAGGAATAAGTCGAAATAACTTGTGTTCTTATAATATTGATCTATAACCGGCTTCTGAGAGACTGGTGTTATTAAAAAACAAGCTCTAGGAGTATCAATCCTTAAAATAGACACAAGAAAAAATCCTAAGAAAGCAATTTCACGAAAATGAATGCTAGGAAAATATGCGGCTGAATTCACTTGAACAGATTTTCTGGAAATGAGATGAATAAATTTGTCACTGTTTAAAGCTGCAAAGAAAATGTCTTTTTTAGACGACCAACTCACATTCAAAATATTATATTCCGAGAATAAATATTACTAATTATTTTTTATTGCCCTTACTAATGGAATATGCATCATAATGCGTCAACAAATAATTCGAAGTTTCATTTCACTTATTTCAATTATTTTATTTTACATAAGTATAGATTTAAGGATAGACTGTTTTATTCATTTCTGAAATCAAAAATAATATAAAGAAGTTATACATGAACTATAGTCTTAAGAATTTTTTTTATAAAAATTTCTATATTCATTTCTTTAGTATTAATTTTAAAATGATAACAATCAATTAATTAATTAAATTTAAAATATTTAAGAATGCATAGTTTAATATTTTAAAGTAAATTATTCGTTTGAATAACATATAATAACATTTAAGATAGCACATATACTGTTATGCACAATATAATGATATACTGTATTATTATATATATATTGATATACATATCTATTACCGATAAAACATTGAAGATAACAGTTAGGAACAAAAAAAAATTCAACATTTGTTATTTTATCCTGAATACATGAATTTTACTTCAAAACAAGCTTGTTTCTTTTTCGTTTATCACATTTTATGTCATGTATGGTAGAATATCTATGCTTAATGTTACTTTTAGTATGTTATATATATATGTTGTTAAAATAGATTTTTTTTTTAACTGTTAAACTATAAACATCAACTTTGAGAAAAATATATCAAAATACTGCATTATTCATTGTCTGATTCTATATCATTATGTATTTTATCTCCTTTTCAAATTATTTATATTATTTTTTTATATAAATGCATGATCTGAGATTCATAAATACATTGAAAAACTTCTATCTCTTTCAGTTAAAATATTTTCAACTCCTGTAAAAGTCGTGAATTTCATTTTCGTTTAGATTTTTAGTTTTGTAAAGTGTAGTTTTAAAAAGCTCTTTCTTTAAAAAAATAATGTAATAGAACTTAAAGATTTACATTTTTTTTAATTCCAAATATAAATGTATATTCTTCAAGTTTTAAAAACAATTACTAATAAGTGTAATAAAATAAAGACGTACATAAAATAAAACAATGATAAAATATTTTACTTTTCTATTTTCACCTATTTAATAAATAGTTTCTTTCATTTTTACACAGGTGGGTACTTATGCTTCGTGCAGTTTGATGTTATAAAAACGTTATCGTAAAATCAATCTTGTACTCAAACGTGAAATAAACCAGATACATGAAAACCATTCTTATATATATAAAAAAAAGGATGAAGAAAGCCTCAGCAGTGACTGAGAAGTTCTGCTCTCAAAGTTGGTAGACGCGTTCTGGGTTCGCCCAATCGCTCTCATTGGCCTAATCGTTCGATGTTTTCTGTAGTTTGTATAGAACCTTTTGTAACTTTGCATAAATATGAGTTAGATTCCTTTAGAAAGACACCCACGGAGGATACCCTCCTTTCGGCCTATATCCTTAGAGTAGGTTATTGGCCGTACTAAACAACTCCATAAATAACAATAAAATCCAGGAGAGTAAACGGATAAGAAAACATTTGGTTATTTAAAGAAAATACATTTATTTGCTGTAAGTGCATGGTAGTTTCTGAATTAATAGCTGGAGATATAAATTATTTTATTGTTCTAATTGACCACCAGCGCTAGGTGTAGAAATCTTTACTTTTTAATAGTTTTATTTTTCAATACCTTACAATTCTTAATAGAATGCACATCCGAAGAATTCTAACTATAATCCATTGTGGAATTCTTTTGATTTAATTTATGCAAATTATAGATTTAATGGAACAAAATGTAATTGTTAAATATCATTTAAAGATTTTTCTATACAAGAACTATCATTTTAAATATTTATATTTATACATTATTCTACATCATTCGCTATTTCAGTCAAAATTTTAAAAATGATAGCATCTCAGTTGTAAAATCCAATTTTTTAATTCAATTTAAAAAGTTGTAGGAGCACTAGTTAAGTATTGTTACAGAGATTATTTTTTTTAAATTGCTGATACATAAAATATATCTGATGGCTTCTAAAAGTAACTTTTGCACAAATATTTTTTTTTCTAAATATATAAATTTTATTCGAAAACAAACTTATTTCTTGTTTATCACATGTTCTGTTATGTACTTGAACGAAAATCAATGCAAAAATCTGTTACTATTGCTTCGAATCATATTTATTTTAGAACAGACATGCAATGAAAAAAACTGTTAAAATATTAATATCAACGATGATAAAAAAAAATATCAAATATCAATGCATTATTCATTCTTACACTTCGTATCATTATGTATTTTACTTTCTCTCGAAATGATTTTTATTATTTTTGAACATATAATCAGAAAACATATAATCTTCAGAAAAACATTAAAACATTTCCATGTTTGCTTTAGTTAAATTTATTTTACCTTCTGTAAATTTGCAAAAACAGGAATTGTCTTTTTTACATTTTTATGTTTTGTAAAATGCATTTTTAAAAGACCTTATTTTGCAAGAAAACTAATAAAATGAATATATCTGCATGTTTGCGTTATTTTAGTAATTCAAACGGCATTTTGAAATTTGCTATATTTAAAATACATTAATAAAGCGTGTAAGAGGGAAACAGATGAACATGTATAGTCAGACAGAATAATAAAAAAGATAATACCCATACGTTATCTTCAGATTTGTCACAGAAAATGCAAAATAGCCATTCGATTGTAAATTGTCTTTATTAATTTAATGTTAAAATATTATACTTAAAGTGTAGCCTTCATACTGAAGTTGTACCAAATTCGGACATTTTTAACATGAATACCTAATTTTGACATCATATTTTAGTTTTTCAATAAACCTTACCTTAGGATACCAATCAGAAAATCGTTAGATCAAGTAGTCGTCTAGAAATTATGCAGGTTTACATTTCGCAACTTTTAATGTTAAACTCATTTTTAATCATTGCAAAACACATTGGAATGCTAAACCTGCTTGTCCGAGATGAGTTGTAATTTTGAATTTGTATATTAGAAGCTTCTAGAAATCGATTTCTGTTAAAAATTATATCTGTTACTTACTGTTGGTATGATTTGTGCAAGATTGAATGAATGGTTGCGTAATTAGAAAACCATACCAACTACCCAAGGCAAACACTCAGTATTCGGCGGTACACAGATGCAGTAAATGAACATTAAAAGAGTATGAGATGTAATTTTCCCAACGGGGAGAAAAGTCCGGGCCAGGATTCGAACCAGGGATCTCTTGGCTGAAGACGCCAATGCTCTAGCAAATGAGCGATTCCGGGCGAATATGGCGGACCTAATTCAAACAGTTAACCAGTTATTAGTTCTGCTATATTTGTTCGGAATTGCTTAGTAGCTAGAACATTGGTAGCTTCAGCCAAGAGATCCCTGGCTCGAATCCTGGCCCGGACTTTTTCGCCCATTTGGGAAAATGACATCTCATATGATTTCTTTACCAATTTGAATAATTGTGTCAGAATTAATCTAGTGTTTAAAAGAGTGATCGTACAACGGGAAGTACATAAAGATATAAAGCTCTTCATAAGTGGAACCTAAGTTCTAAAGAGCCAAAATCTCAAATAAAAACTAAAAAAATAAACCTGTAAAACTCTGAAAAACTTCATAAAACTGAATATGTTGAAGTAAAAATTGCGCGCACAAAAAAAACAAAAAACAAAAAACAAAAAAAGCTATATCTTTCCGGATGGCGTAACTTGATGTCCCTCATGAATATTACAGTACAAACATGCGACTTTTACTATTGGTCCCGATATTTGCCGAGTTGCGATTCGATGCCCTGTTTGCGCCACGGCACTTTATTTCGTCAGAGGGCCGGACCTCATCTGGTGGGATACTGGCTTGCCGCCGATCTGACCATTGAACTGTTGTAAGTTTCTGTCATTGTTCCTTTGTACACGTTATGCCAAATAACTTTCCGACCCGGCTGGAGGACAGAAAAAAGCAGAAAAATAGAATTTCTTTTACATTCTAAGTCAGTTAGAAGACACGTTAAAATATGAAACTTAAAGAACACATAAACTGATGCATATGGAATTTACATAGTATAAAGTACTCGATCTGAGATTTAATATGGCACATAGGTTATGTTTTTGCGATGAGTTATCAATTAATTACGATTTGCTGAAAAGTCATTTCTTTCTTTTTACGCTGTCAAGCGGCAAAAAATGCACAAAATGGAGATGTGTGCAATCTTTGCAGCAGTTACAATTCTTAATATATTTAAACATTTACTTCAGAATTGTATATTTTCTAAATTTACTATCAAAAACATATTTTTCGTAATCTATACATTTTTTTTTTCTTTTACAGAAACCGATTTCTAGTGGCTTCAAATATGCGAATACAATATTGCAGCTTATTTCACTATGTTGTTTTAGAGTTATGCTTAAAAACTACTAACATTCCAATATGTTTTGCAATTATTCAAAATACATTTCACACTAGGAGAACAAAAATTTAAACCTGCATAATTCCAAAACTACATGACCGAATGGTTTCTCGTTTGGTATCCGGACACAAAATTTACCAAATAATTCAATATCGATGCCAAAATTAGGTGTTAGTGCTCAAATTTTTAAAGTTTGATACAATTCTATGTGTAGACGACCCCCTAAACAAAACTTAAAAATAGCATTTATTAGTAAATATTATTAATTAACGATTGGTACCAGTCACAGTTGTATGCGATGATATACGGCAGAGTTAGTAAATTATTTTTTTAACGACTGCACTTATCGTGTTGCTTCTAACGAAAACAGTATTTTTTTCTGAATCAGCTCAAAAGTAACGCAATTTTATAAAAAAATGTTTCTACTTCATTTATTAAAAATGTTATAGATTGTCAATCATTTATTGGCAAATAAATGCTTATTGCATGCATTTTAATATTCACTAAAATATCCAATAATTATTAATTACATAATTGTAATTATTAATTACATATTGTATAATTATTAATTACATAAATGATGAAAGCTGAACATACTTTCCACGCATTAAAAAACAACGTAAATTTTCATTTCTGTCATTATTACCGATAAAGGATTTTAATTAAAATTGCCTTTAGCAATTTCTGCCATTTACTTATTTTCGTGTATAAAAAATATTCTGTATGATTATAAGTTCTTTACTCTTCATAATTCAGCAAAAGTTTCTTACTAAATCTTAATAAGTTCTCTTATTTTTTTTTTCAGCAAACTAAAACTTTAATTTTTTTATTTCTTTTTTCTAAGCATCTAGTGTCTTTTGCTTTAATAAATTATACATTTAACTAAACTTCATTATTTGGAAATGTAAGAATGGTTAATGTGTTATGAAAAATTTCTTGGATGAAATAGTAAACAAATATTTCTTAACAGAATAACAATGTATTTGTTTTTTTATATATTTATTACCCCTTTTTTCTGCGTTTCAAAAAACCTTTCGAATTCAAACACATCTTTCTGCACTTTCAATAATATGAGTCCGGCATTTTAATATTTAATGCATGTTAAATTATTTCAATAAAACGCTAAAATGGCTAAAAAATTAGATTTTTTTTTTTTAATATAAAGATTAAAAAATATCTTTTAGCAATTTCCGGAATGTGTGGATCTTTCGAAAACAAATATGAATAATTAATATTTTTCAAAGCAGAATAATAAAAACATGCATCTATTTTTGAAACATTGTTAAAGTTTGATAAGTCTAATATTTTTATTTATTAACCCTTGACTAATATTCATCAAAATTATTTAAATATTTTATGACATAGAAGTCTAACATATCTCTAGGTGAATATGTGTGCTAGTCATATAAAAACTGAAATATAAATCGAATATCAGTTTGATATTAAAAGTCATTAATATGCTAACTGTTCATAGAAGTACGCGTTTTTTTTCATATATAGCCTTATAAACCATATAACACTAAAGCTCTTGAAAACCTTCTCAGGAGCTCCAAGTCATCCCAAATTCCTCCTGATACCACCCGAGGAAGATACTTTAAAGATTTCTTCAGGATTGAATGCCTGGCTATTTTCTACGGAGCAACCTCCTAGGATGACTTTCCTGGGGAGGTGCGTAGGAAGTCACGGTGCTGACGCTAAGCTTATATAATCAATTATTCATATTTTATTTTCTAAGCACATCAAATTATTGTTTAACTTTTAATCATTGTTATAACTTCTAGTTATTTTCCAATATTTAGATATGTTTTACATTTATAAAATGTAATAAAAATGTAATTCAATAAATTGAATTTGAAAATTGAATTTGATATTTTATATACTAATTTAATTAGAAAAATTTTGGATTTAAAATTAATTACAATTTTTTTATTATTATTTAAATATAAATTTTAATTAATTATTAATTTTTTTAATCTTTTAAAATAATTATATTATATATTTTTATTATTAATTTTTATTAACTTACGAAGAAGCTTTCTTAGTTTACAGATTAGGAATAAGAAATATCTATTGTTTAAATATAAAAAACTGAAAAAAAAGTCTTGTTTCGATTGTAAATGATACTTTCATGTAAGGACTTAAAATATAATCATATGTTAGTCCTTTTTAATGAGTAATGTGTTATTTGTATGCTGTTTTTCTATATATGAATTAAAAAAATAAATACAGATCTGCTTTAAATATTAAGCTGTAAAATAATCATAATTACCAATGGATTTTTAAGTTTTTTAAGTGATCTTGAAGTTTCTCATATTACTCCGATGTTGACTTCCTATAATTTCCCCCAAAACCTCCTAGGGGGTTCTGAGGAGCTGCCCATAATGATATAAGGCGGCCATTTTCGGATCCTAAGGGCTGATTTTTTAAACTTTTTTTTGCATCCTTTAGAAGGTCTGGGGGTGTTGGTGTTTGATTTTCTATCTTCCTGAGGATGTTCTGAAGAAGAAAATGTACTAAATGGGAAGAATGCCCAAATTCAGAAATTTTCAACATTCATTTGCGTATTACTGAAAGCATATCTCTCATTAGCGTTTATCTGCTGCATTTTAATTTATATGGCTACATAAATAAAGTCTAAACAAGTTAAAGTCTTAATAACTTTTATTTTTTCAACAAAATTAGTAACTTTATGATAATTTAGTTTATTGACTAAGACACATATTTCTTTGAGGAAAACCTTTAATTTTAAGTCTTATATTTAGCAAAATTCATTTCAAATAGCGCATTTAGCAAAATTTATAATTGTTTTTGTCATCGTTATTTCGGCGTCACGTTTGTTTTGTTTTATTTATTTTGTCAATATAATGTAAATATAGATAACACAGAGGATTTTTAAAAAAAATGCAGCATTACATATTTTGGTGATTTTGAAACATATAAAATGTATAATTATGGAATATAAAGTAGTTAGTTGGAATGAATCTGGTTCTTTAAATAATTATTTTTTAAAGCATATTTCTTAGACAAAGACATTTAGACAGATTTACTGAAAACTTGGGTGATTATAATGAAGAGCAGGGTGAACGGTTCCAGCAACATATCAGATTAATGCAGCAAAGGTACCAAAGACGTTAGAATCGCCACAGCATGACTGACTTTTTATACCTAAAGATAAACATTTTAGAAAATCATAAAGGAAACTGTTTTAACAGTAATGTTGAATCTATATTTTTGAAGCCAAATACCTGTATTTTTTTAATGTGATTTTTATCAACAAGTACGAGTCTATCGTAAAAGGATTATTTTTTCACTAATTGAAATAAAATTCTGAAACTTGATTTATAGATTCAATTTTAATATAGTCGATATAAACATACATACAATATTAATTTTTCATCGATAATTCAGCAGAGTTTCACAAAATCCTTTATTTCATAACTTTAAACGAAATGCATTGATCAGGAAAAATCATTCCTATTTCATTTTCAAATATTATTTTATTCATATTAATGGTTACTTAAAAGAACTTTAATAATATTTCATTGCAATGTACGGATCCAAAAATTCATTCATCTTCTTTTTTTCCTTTTTAAAAAAAAAATTCAAATAATTTGTGAAAACCATTTCAAGCTTAAACATGTTCAATGATTTTATCCCTAACTTTTATAAATTATGAAACAAGGAAATTCTTCCAGGGAAAAAGTCAGTTTCTTAAAATATGAGCAAAGAGAAATTGAAAAGTGCTGCCACATTTGAGTTGTTATCTGTAAATATGAAAGCGCAAAATACAATACACATTCTTTCGTCATATTACTGATATTTTGCTCAGACTTATGTATATTAAAGAAACTTTCGAATTTCAAATTTTTCTCAAAATTCCACGTTTTAGAGCGAAATTGCAAAAAGACTGAAACGGAAATGAAACAAGAAACTTAAATATATTTATATATTAAAAAGCATATTTTTTAAGTAAAAATATATAATTGTTGTGTGATTTCTTCGGAGCAAAAATACCGAAAAATAATCTGACTTAATTAAAAAGCATTTATTATGCATATTTGAAAGCGTATAAAAATAAAAATAAACATATATTTTAAAATTAAAAACAGGTGTTCACTTGTTAATGTCTGTAAATTTACTATTTATACATTTTACCAATTTTTCTTTCAGACATTATTTAAAAAAGCATGGTTAAAAATTCTTACTAAAAACATCCCCCATTTAAAAAATGTAAAAACAGTCTCCAATAAAAATCTCTACCACTCTACAAAAGCCCTTCCCCCCCCCCCCCCCGCTAGGGCATCATTAGTTGTGATCTTCAACTCTCTTCCTCTCCATTATATATATGACTGCTGGTTGAAGAGCTCCCCCTATCGGCATTCAACACTCTCTCTCTCTCCCTCTTCCAACATTTTTTTCCAGCAGCAAGCAAGTAATGAATGTACCATGTCATTGCATGCGGCTTTGGATGCATTGATTTCTATTGATTCTCTTATTAAAGCGTTATGTAAATTTTCGTAGTTCGCTATTTTCTGTATTTGTAGTGTTTCATTTTTTCATAAGTCATACATATTTTTTTCAAAACCGAACTGCTAAATATTATTTAAAATAATCATTTGATTGATGAAATTTATTTTGGCGCGTAAAACTCAACTGTATCGTGCAGAAAAATTAAAATAGACTTACTTTTGACAAAAAAATATATACATGTTGTCTAATAAATACTGTTACTGCCAATAAAATATATATTCATTTTAAACACTTAGTAAACAAAATCTCATAATATATCTGGTAAAGATTTTCTCTTTTGATATAATTTTCACTTCCATATACTAAAATAAAATGAAAGTAAAAATTACACAGTTTAAAAAGTAAATGAAAGAGTGAAAATGCATAGTTCATTTTTCTTATTATTTACGGCATGCAAAACAAAATAAACAGAGTGCATCGAAAATACTGTTATCATTACAAAACATTATATCTAAAGAAGTATTTGAAAATCTTCAGAAATATATAAAGTTTGTACATCAGAACTCAAAACACTTTATCGCATGTACCTTTATTTAAGCTCAATATTTGAAAGCTATATTCTGTATAATGATATATTCTTACATGATCAAGCAGGGCGTTCGCTCTGCCAAGCCAAGCTTTAAAAAAAAACGCCACACAAACAACGCCAAGAACTGGAATAAAGACCGCTAATGCTTATATACAGAAAGCAACTTCGCAATGTTAAATCGACAAAACATGCCAGATTAAAATATCATATATCAAACAAACCAAGCGTCGTAGAAAAAAAAAAACGAAAACTAGAAGAATCTAAGGACGAATTTCTTCAATTTAAGACCAAACTCATCTTTATAAGTGATTTATAAACAGAGATATAGCTTTTTTTTAAAAACGTCGAGTTACTTAAAATGATCACTATTTTCTTCGTCAAACTTTTTTTTTCAAACAAGCTACAGGCCTTAATATTGGGCAGAATAAAAAAAGGATTGCATTTTTGGACAAGTAATTACGTAATCTATGTGCTTTTATAAAATTCAGTGTAAAAAAAAAAAAATATTTTCTATCCTTAATTAGCAAAAAACTGTTAATTAACTTGGCGATTAAAAAATTATGCCAAAACAGAGATAAAACCCGCCAACGACCATGTACCATCTTTTTTAAAATAGCACAAATCAGTTACAGGTTATAATATAACCACATCAAATTTCATCTGCAAGTCAGCCATTTTCTTCTGAAGATATTTTTTTTTTTAAATAAAACTTCACAATTATAAGAACACATATTTTATCAAATAATTAAATATGACTGCAAACTGTGGCAGATGATTGTTTCTAACATGAATAAGTATGAGAAATTGCCAGTTACGGATATGGATCTGGGTAGCTCAGTCGCAGAGCGTCGGCATGGTACGCATAAGGTCCCAGGTTCGAGTCCAGGCCCAGGTCAATTTTTCACTCATGTCTGTTTAGTGTATTTAATTGTCTGATAAAATGCGTGTTCTTATAAATATTGTAAAATAAAGTAATCAGACGTAGTGTTTATGCTTTAAAAATATTTTAAATATATAATTTACGTTTTTAGAAAGATCTTTAAAAATAAATTAGATTTGAGGGAAGATGTACCTTCTAAAATGTATACATTAAGAGTTATCGCCATTTAAAATTTCTTTCCAAACGTAAACAAAAATTTTGAAAGGAATTAAATGTGATTCATTTATTTCTAAAAATAAAAAAACACGGTAAAGGACAGGCATTTCGTTCGCAGGAATACCTTTCACGTCATCTACTATACAGTCCCTGGCCAAATTATTAGACGCAGTTGTTCTTATTATAATTTGTTAAATATCTGGAAAGATACACGAGGAATTATCTTGAAACTTTAGGAGTGTAAACAACATGATCAACGTCATATATTTCCGAGAAGATTTTTTCTTGAAACCCCATAAGGGGCCGTCAACAAATTGAAGAAAAACGAATACGTTTTTGATAACCCTGTAAAAACCAATATCACAAAATCGTTGAAACGGTATCACACGCTTAGGAGGCTTATTGTAATAATTTGGGTTTATTTTTATGAAGATAGCATGTATACTCGAAGAGAAATTCAGGTTTTTATAAAAACAGTCCTAAATTTTACTCAGTTTTTTGCTTATAATTTAATATTTTGCTTATAATAAGCTCGAAATTCGCTGTTCCCAAAAGGAAGCAGAAAGATGAGGGGTTGTATCAAATATAGAATGAGAAACACTTCATTCTTATTATGTCAACTTTCATAAGCTAGTATATTTGGATACAACCCCTCATCTTATTTGCTTCCTTTTGGGAACAGCGAATTTCGAGCTTATTCTATCGACGGTCACTAACAGAATTTTCAAGCTATGTTTTTGAGACTTTCATAAAAGTTGTTCTATATATTTAGCTAATATATTATGCACAGTATATTTTGATTGAATTCGCGCATGCGCAGAGAAAAAATATTTAGTAAACCTGCTCATTTTTCATGCAATTTTTATTATTTTTTAATTCTGATTGCAGGGTATTGTGTATAATTTTGCTTGTCATATTCTCTGAAAATAACTTGTTTTTATATTAAAAACTCTGCAAATTAAAAGCAAAAAACTTAGTAAAATTTGGGACTGTTTTTATAAAAACCTGAATTTCTCTTCGAGTATACATGCTATCTTCATAAAAATGAACCCAAATTATTACAATAAGCCTCCTAAGCGTGTGATACCGTTTCAACGATTTTGTGATATTGGTTTTTACAGGGTTATCAAAAACGTATTCTTTTTTCTTCAATTTGTTGACGGCCCCTTATGGGGTTTCAAGAACAAATCTTCTCGGAAATATATGACGTTTATCATGTTGTTTACACTCCTAAAGTTTCAAGATAAAACCTCATGTATCTTTCCAGATATTTAACAAATTATAATAAAAACAACTGCGTCTTATAATTTGGCCAGGGACTGTATATACGAGGCTAGTGAAAAAGAAAGGCTACCGCGGTGCTTTACGCGTATCGTTTTTTAAAGACCGCGGGAATCACGTGAGGCTCGAATCCACCAATGCAGGTGTACGAAAAGAGCATCACATCACTCTAGCGGTCTGTAAAAAAAGATAAGTGGAACACACCGCGGTAGCCTGTCCTTTTCGTTAGCCTCCCTATATATATAAAACACAAACGGAAATTTCGTTCCGTTCCTTTATAACTCGAGATCTGCTGAATGGAATTTGATGGAACTTGCACTGTTCGAGAGATAATTTTTCAGGGAAGGTTTTAGTATGTAACACAACGTTCTACGTATATTAGCTATCGAATTATGATAGAAAGTTCTGTTATTTTGGCCGAAAAGGTTACCATTGCTAATTTTTTGGCGATCATTACTGTTGCAGAAAGAAATGAAAAGGCTATACATCTCGAAAAATAAAAGAAAAACTGTTACTAATTTTATTTAAAAAAAAAAAAAAAAAAAAAAAAAAAAGAAAAAAGAAAGAAAAAAAAAAGAGTTTTGATGAGAGATTATTATAAAACGAAAATATTTAATTTAAACATGATTAGAAATGTTCATAATGCTTAAAAAATTATTCAAGGGGCAAGATTTCTATTGAAACAAATTTGGCGATTTATCTTTTGTTTTTGCCGATTTTGATTTTACTTTTGACCCCAAACAATTTGATTTTAAGCCAAAAAGTGTCTTTTTTTGTTGCAGAAAGAATTGAAATGGCTATACATCTGGAAAAATAAAAGAAAAAACTGTTACTAATTTTATTTTTTTAAAAAGAAAGAAAAGAAAAAAAAGAAAAACAGCTTTGATGAGAGATTTTAGGCCAAAAGGTGTTTTTTTTTTTTTTCAAGTGTACGACTGCATTTTCGCAGTATTTTTTTTTTTGGTACTTTTTGGTTATCCGGGCGCCAGTGATATATATATATATATATACATGTATATATATACACACACATATATACACATATATCTACACAAATACATGTATATACATACATATATATATATACACTTATATGTATGAATATATATATATGTGTGTGTGTGTGTGTGTGTGTTCATATATCACTGGCGCCCGGCTAACCGAAAAGTACCTTTTTTTATTCAAATGCAAACTATATTAATGGCAATATACTTCTATTTACTTCTACATATATGAAATTTCGTTCCTGCTGCTTATAACTCGAGTTCTGCCGAATGCATTTTCGTAGAACTTAAACTAAGAAAAATTTTAAGGGAAGGTTTTATTGTATAACATATCGTTCTACGTAGCTTAGTTATATAATTATTCTGGGAAGTTCTATAATCAGATCAATCCGATTATGATAGATTAGCCTTTTTAAAAGATTTTGCCGAATGTATTTCGGTGGAACCTATACTGCTAAATAATTTTCTAGGGAACGTTTTATTATATAACGTTGCTTAGTTCTAGAATTATAGGGGGAAATTCGAAAATCGGGTGACCATTTTTTTTTATCAAATATTAGCCTTTTCAATATTTGATTCCGATTATGAAAGATTAGCCTTCTAAAAAAGTTCTACTGAACGGATTTTGATGAGAATTGTATTGTTAGTTAGATGCTATTTCAGAAATGGTTTTAATGTACTATATATTGTCCTACGTTGCTTAGTCCAACAGTTATGTGTGAAGGTTATATAGTCAAGTGAACCCGATTCCGAAATATTAGCCTTTTTGATAGTTTTTACTGGGCGTATTTTTTGCGACTTGCATTGTTAAGTAGATAGTTTGTAAGGATTGTTTTAGTATAATTTATATCGTTTTGTTGTTTTAGAATTATGTGGAAAAGTTCAATAATCAGATTATCAAAGATTAGCCTTTATAAAAACTTCTTCTGAATGGATTTTGTCAGTTAATTTGTTTGCATTGTTATTTCGATAATTTTTAGTGATGGTTTTAGTATATTGCATATAGTTTTATCATTATTTAGCAAACCCTAACTGTAAATGACCAAATAAAAGAGTTGGTCCTTAACAGCTAAAATTTTGACTGCAGATTAGAAAATATAATAGCGCAATCGCGTCATTTTTCAGTAATGTGGAAGGATATTCCACGTAAATATACAGATTGCTTTCAAATACAAGGTCAAATTAAACGATATATTTCGTTTGATTCAGGGTTCATTTGTAGAAACCGACCAGCGCAGCGGGCGTAACTTGCTAGTTTTCCTATAAATTAATGAAATCCAGTTGTTAAATTATTTTTGTTTTAGAAGTGAAGTTTCCATTTAAATTTATTGTAACAGTACAATGTTTAATTGAATAAAATAAGGTAAATCTAAGAAATTGCTAAGAAATTCCAAACATGCACAGGGCAACGCAAAAAAATAAAATAATAATAAACAAAAAAATAAAAAATAGATAAATAAATAAATAAATAAATAAAAATCAGCTTTCAGAAATTCTAAAAATTGTTCCGCTATTCATATTATGTATCTTCGGGGTCCATCCTCCCACTTTCAGCCCTCCCACCCAAAGGGGGCACTTTTCTAAATTTTGCCGACACCTCTCATGTGATATATCGTTGGAAAAGTCTGTGAACGCTTTTCTAAATTTTGCACATACCGCTCATGTGATACATCGTTGGAAAGGTCTGTGACCGCTTAATCCTATTATGCATCTCCGGTGTTCATCCCCCCTTTGGCCCCCCAAGCGCGATTAGCTTTCACCACCAGGGGACGCTTTCCTATATCTGTTCCTACGAGTCGGATCACGACGGGGTATGGCTCATTCGACTCGACATCAATAGAGCTTTCCGATTTTAGTTCGTTTTTTCACCACCAGGGGGCACTTTTCTATCTCTGGTTCTATGGGCTAGATCACGACGGGGTATAGCTCATTCGACTCGACATCTATAGCCTTAACGATTTCAGTGCCCGAGGTTCATACAGAACAGATTGCGCTACCTGGTGGTGGAAGATGGAACTTGAGCGTGCGCAGCACGACTGCTATACGGTGCCGAAGGCAGCAGGGACCCGTGTCGGAAGTTAGTTTGGTTAGAGGTTTATACTATTCGATGTGCAAATTAAGGGATTATCCGGTGCCGAAGGCAGCGGAGAACCAGGTCGGAGGTTCGTTCGGTTCGGGGTTTATCTTATTCGAGGTTTTACAAGATTCGAGGCCCCGATATAAATTAGGGGTCCGCTAGCGGGCGAAGCCAGCTAGTGCTAATAATAAAAGAGCGTGATATCACGTTTGATTTCAAATGCAGCGCTGACACGCTATGTACGTATTGCATTTTTATTCATTTCATCGATAGGTCAGTGATGTTTTTTAACGGAGGATAACAAGTATTATAACAAGCCACATTTAGTATGTTGTTATTAGTTTAATTTAAAAATCTACTGGTATTTCAAGTTAACCTTTTAAACAATGACTGAAAGTAAAATGTAATTTTAAATTATTTCTCATGTTTAGATTATTTAAATTATGTTTATTCTGTTTGAAAAAAAAGAAATGATATCTACAAAAACAACTTTTCAAAAGTAAAAAAAAAGCCAAGCGTAAAAAAAAAAAGTTGTGGCTAAAAAATGGTGTGATATCAAATTTCCAAGCTATTATATTACTTTTTTAACTTTTTTCCATTAAATAAGTTATGATATATATAAGTCGAGTGCCTAAGTATATGTTAATAGAAATCGTTTTCTTCTGTACTAAATACATCCTAACGAGTTTCTGAAAATTCAATTTTTTTCAAATTATGCATGATGGGCTTGGCGGCCATCTTTTCATATTTCTAAGAACCCAAATTTCTAAAGTAAAAGCGTAATATGTTTGCAATGTAATATGTTTATAACAATTTCGAACTTCAGATTTTAACTACGGACAGATAAATTAGATAAGACTAATATTTTGAAAAATTGATTTTTACTAGTTTGAAATTATTAATTACTGTAAAAAATAAATCATAAGATGAATCTTTAAGATAAGTCACCATTATCTTAAGACACAATTTTCAGATCATACAAATCTATAAATGAAACGCTTAAAGTATTTGCTTAAATAACAATTTTGAACTTCGGATTTTAACTACGGATTTGCATGCTTAGAATTTTGTGAATAATATGCAAAGATGGCCGCCAAGCCCATCATGCATAATTTGAAAATAATTGAATTTTCAGAAACTCGTTAGGATGTATTTAGTACAGAAGAAAACGATTTCTATTAACATATACTTAGGCACTCGACTTATATATATCATAACTTATTTAATGGAAAAAAGTTAAAAAAGTAATATAATAGCTTGGAAATTTGATATCACACCATTTTTTAGCCACAACTTTTTTTTTTTACGCTTGGCTTTTTTTTTACTTTTGAAAAGTTGTTTTTGTAGATATATCATATCAAGCGTTACACATTCGATAGCGTCTGTGATCCTAGTCTTCAGCATCCTAATCGCATCAATTTGGATGTCTACTACAGATGAGATTGCCTCAGCAGGAGTCTGTGAGCCCGAGCCTGAGCCATTATTGTACGTTGTACGAGTCTTCGGGCCGAGATCAATGTGGAAATTCTATTTATTCACAAACTGGGAAAATATGCTATTTGGGAAAAAAGAATGTAGTCTAAGTTTCTTAAAATGTTTTATAATCCTCTAAAAATCAGTTTTAAAGGGACTTTTGTATTGATGGGATACAAAGAAAAATATGTTATTCGATTCTGAAGTTTTTGCATAGTCGATATTAAGAACATAAAGAAGCCGTGGAATATCTCTATTTTATCCTCACATTCCAAAATTTCCGCTTCCTTCTGTTCTAGGGAACTGATGACTTTTGCCATAGTTTTTCAGTGATATTTTAAAAGAATAAGATTTGTGACTTTTGAAGATTCCCGCCAATAGTTCCGTATAAATGACAAATTTGCTTATTTAAACAGATTTACAGGGGCATGAAAATCATGGAAATTTGTCATATGGGAGTATTAAAATTAGTATTTATTTTTATGTAAAGAAAGATTTTTAAGAAAATTAATCTTGGAACATTATGTTAATAACTTTCAACTGCGTACTTTCGATGTGGAGCTCTGTTGATTCATAATGTTTTGGGGTCGGATTTCAAATCGTGAAAATCTTCAAATAAATCGGTGCCAGCATAACTCGCGCTTAAAGGGTTACGTACATTGAATTTTTTAATTACTATTTATTAATTAATAAACTCCTACTATCCCTATTTTTTTTATTAGATTTTTTTCCCGTAGATTCGAAAATATGAAGGGGTGGCATATTTTTCCAGTAACTCACGACGAAATCTCTGAAAGTATAATACCTAAAATTAAAACAAATATATCTTTGAATTCGATGTTACAAGATCTTTCGAATACATGTACATTCGAATACATCCCTATACATGTTATATATATCTTTTCAAGTAGCTTAACTATTATCGCGGCTAATTACCGACAATTGTTTTCGAAAATCATTTTACAATATCCTTGGATGACCATGCGTCGATAGATACGTCGAGCGCTCGGCAACTCTCCTGCTGACCGCCCAAAATGTAAAGTTTGTGTGTAATATAAAATGCGTTTTTCTTTTTTCAAAAATTATGTTACCTAGAAAAATCGCTACAGTTTTTCTGAAGGATTTAAATCAAAGTAAAAAAGCAATATTATTTGTATACTACCCCTATTTTTTCATAATTTTAGTTTCCGTAGATTCGGAAATAGAGGTGGGGGGGGGGACATATTTTTGCAGTGCATTTTCGAAGATATATCTGAAAATATAATATCTAAACTTAAAATAAATATATTTATGAATTCGTTATTACGAGATCTGCCACAAGATACCCCACATGATGTACAAAAATAAAACTTTTTTTTTCAAGTAACTTAATTACCCCTTAAATTTTTCATAAACATATTTGTGAATGGCCAATAATCTGAAAATATATGGGTATATAAAGACTTTATAACTTTCCCAAGTTTGAACAAGTGCTCCCGATGCGATACGTATTTCAGTTATACGTTTAACCGGTATAGGTATATACGTAAAATACGTATTTAAGGAATACGTATACCTTAAACTATACGTTTAAACGTATCCGGTTACGTCTAAGCGTATATCGGTTAAACGTATAATTCAAGTATACGTTTAAATGAAGTATACGTATATTTCAAGTATCGTATTTACTTTTAATGCCAATGGATCTCATCAGTATTACGTCACTGAACGAAGAACAAGTTGGAAATCTGTGGCGTTGCTTTAGCAATCTGTATAGTATGTTTCATACATAGAATTTTGTTATTTTTCCCTATAAACGATTATCGTACATATATAACGAAAGTAAAAAGACTTTTTAAGCAAATAAGGAGAATATACACGCTTCAAATTTATTGTTATTCCTTATTAAGTATATTTTCTCTTTTCAAATTAAAAATATATTCATTTATTTTTGTGTGCGTATACTCAAATTGCGCCCGGGTGGTCAAATGTTGTTCTTTCCACGGTGCTAATGTTTTCTACTTTGTATTAATGTATAACGCAATTTCATTTTTTTTAGCTCACAGGCTATCAAAGCCTGAGAGTTTATGTGCCCGCCGGTTCTGTATGTACGTAAGTACGTACGTATGTATGTATATACGTAACGCGATAACTCTTCATAGAAATATCCGTTTTCATTCAAATTTTGATTATAGGTTCACTGTGTTAAGGCGCTTCCCTGATTAGTTTTCGGGATTGATTGGTTAAGTATAAAGGGGGGAATGGGGGGGGCTAATCCCCCCCCCTTAATTTATATAAATGGGTTTTTCATGCAGAATTATTCCGTTTTCCTTCAAATTTTGTTTATAGGTTCACTGTGTTAAGGCGCTTCTCTAATTAGTTTTCGGGATTGATTGGTTAAGTATAAAGGGGGGGAACGGGGGGCTAATCCCCCCTTAATTTATATAAATTGGTTTTTCATGCAGAATTATCTCATTTGCTTCAAAATTTGTTTATAAGTTCATTGGGTTAAGACGCTTCCCTGATTAGTTTTCGGGATTGACTGATTAAGTATAAAAGGGGGGAACGGGGGGGGCTAATCCCCCCTTAATTTATATAAATGGGTTTTTCATGCAGAATTATCCCATTTGCTTCAAAATTTGTTTATAGGTTCATTGGGTTAAGACGCTTCCCTGATTAGTTTTCGGGATTGATTGGTTAAGTATAAAGGGGGGAACGGGGAGCCAATCTCCCCTTAATTTATATAAATGGGTTTTTCAAGCAGAATTATCCGATTTTCTTCAAATTTTGTATATAGGTTCATTGTGATAATGCGCTTCTCTTAATAGTTTTGGGGGTTCATTGGTTAAGTATAAAGGGAGGGAACGGGGGCTATTCCCCCCCTTAATTTATATAAATGGGTTTTTCATGCAGAATTATCTCATTTGCTTCAAAAAATTTTTATAAGTTCATTGGGTTAAGACGCTTTCCTGATTAGTTTTCGGGATTGATTGGTTAAGTATAAAGGGGGGAAGGTGGGGGGGGGGGCTAATCCCCCTTAATTTAGATAAATGGGTTTTTCATGCAGCATTATCCGATTTTCTTCAAATTTTGTATATATATATTCATTGAATTAAGAGGCTACCCTGATTAGTTTAAGATGTTCATTAGTTAACTATGAGGGGGTAACGGGGGGATAACCCCCCCTTAATATTTTGTCGATTTCTTTATTTTTCGAGGGGCTTATTTCAAATTCTTTGAAATACGAGTATAATATACAATTAGTGTGAATAGCCTGTGAGCTCAATGCCCTCAGTTTAACTGGGCAGTTTTCTTTTTATTATTAACAATGGCACTCGTGTTATTTTTTATTCAAAGTGTATGTGCATTACAAGAGTTTCTCCTTTTAAGAATTGTTGTTAATCTTGACAAAATTCATTTTTTGTGTTAGTATCTATAAATTTCGATTGCTTATAGCCTGACAAATAATCGTCACTGCAGATTTCAGAATGCAATCACACAAGCTTAAAATGACTTGCCTTCTCTTTCCTTTTTTGCTGTAAAACGTATTTTCAAAATATTTTTAATATAGAAAAAAGTATTCTTAAATAAAATAAAAGTATGTTTAGTTACTTATTTGTTACGGGTGATTATCTGCACTAGGGATATAGACCGGTGGGGGAAGCGCCCTCCGTGAAGATCTTTAAAATAAAAATAAGATTATGAAACTTCCCAGGAGTAGCATTGATCAATGCCAGTATAAAATTTGAAATTAATGTAAGTTTGCGTTCTGCAATACTAATGTTTTGGGCGAAATGTCCACGCCAAAAATCAAAATAAGTTATGTGCGTGTGTTATAGATATGCGAAAGATAAATCATTTCAGAATTAATAGTTTAGATTTGAGGGGAGCAAAAACAAAATCTAAACTGAGAAAAAAATATTCCGATTTTTTTTTTACAAGTAGATAGTACAAGTACCGATTGTACAGGGCACAACGGGTGTTTCTCAAAGTCTCTGATCTTCAGAAAATCAGGAGAAAGGGATATTTTTTTTAAGCAATGAACGAAAACCGTTTAAACGTTTATACGTTTAACCGCTGGTGTAAGATCCGTATATACGTTGTACCGTATATCCTGTTTCGTATAATACGTATAACCGCCTTGGTCGTATCATACGTATTAAAAATCTGCACCGCGTATAATACGTATTATACGTATACTCGTATAATCGTTTAATAGGGAGCGCTAGTTTGAACTTTCCACGTCCCATAGTTTACGAGTAAAAGGGATCTGACAGACACGGGAGTAATCTTATAATGGTACCGTTTATAACACTTTCCAACCTAGTTGAAAAGTATTTATGACTTCAGTTTGTCTGCCGTATGGCCGTCTGGCCGTCTGTCCGTGCTCTAACTCCCGTAAATATGCTCGAATTGCCCTACAATTTTTATATGTTATTGTCGTTATCTATAGCATGTTCCCTATTTCAACTGAAGTGTGTAACACTTATAGTTTTTTTACAGGGACACTCAAAAGAATTCCGTTACATTACGGTGTATGGGGAAACATCATTTGCGGTTTAAATAAATAATGTTTCACTATTTTAAACGCATTGAAATTTATATATATCACTAAGGTGCATTACCAAAGGCTTACTACAGAATATTGTGTGTATAGCAGTCATCGTTCATTTACAGGGACACACAAAAGAATTATCTACTGTCTGTTAACAATAATTCCTGGAAGTGCGTTTTAAGTTGCTGAATGCGATTTTAAATTCAATTCAATTTTTGTCTATTACTTGGTGTGTATAAATTCTGTAGATCATATACAGGGCAGCAAAAATGTTCGCCAACACATTTCCGTTTATTGACAGAAACTCCAGAAGGAGAATTTTAAACTGTGCTACACGTTTCCTAACTAAAATAAAATGTAGCATCCTATGTAGTATATATACAAATCTATAGATCATATACAGGGTTGAATAAAAGTATTCGGATATTTTTTCAAATATTGTATATATTGGAAATGCCTGTAATTACGTTTTTAAATATGTTATGCGTTTTCCAAATTGTTTACTTAGATGTGATCTTTCAGCTTATTAAACGGTAATGATTTGAAAAATTATTTTGGAAGCGTTGGAAAGTGTTACATAACCTATGCTTGACGCATGATTTTTCGTTCTTGTTACTTTTTAAGTATGGAACCCCAAATAAGATCCCCAACTCATGTCTAATGCCTACATATAGTCTTTAACTTTTACATGAAGAAGAAAAAGATGACGGTATGTGATATATATTTTGAACGGGTGTTGAGGAAGCATATGATTATTTCATCGCGCCGAATCTAGGTTTGCATTTTTCATGCAGCAAAAAATAAACTTTAGATACTACAGAAGATCTATAAAAAACAGCCAGAATTCATATCAAATATTTCATTAGTAATAGCGTTGTAAAATGGTAAATTAATTTTAGGGACACTCTGAATAACTTTCTAAATATAAAGGCGTGCTAAAAATAGAAATAACATATTCAGTTTTGTATAAAATGAATAAAATATTTTTGAATATATTCAACATAATTGGAAATCTAAACTTGATCAATTATAAGGGGAAATCAAAACTTTTAATGTGAAAAGATGCTGGGAACGTATGAAAATAAAGCAATATAGAATGAAATATTTATAATTTATACCGACCACAGCTTAAGATATGCAAAAAAACTAATTGTTGTTTGTCTTATAAATACAGTCTAATTCATTACAATATGATTAAAGTAAAATAAACAATATTATTTGTATTATTAAATCATCTTTTGAACCGTATCTTTAGCAAAACTCGTAATTAAAATAAATAAACATATATATATTATTATTTAAAGAAAATTTTGTAATAAAAACTATCATTAAAATTAATAGTAAAAGCGTTAGTGAAATAATTTCAAATAAAGGAACGTTTTAATGAGAAGAAATATTTAATTTTAATGATATATTTTTTTCGCCATAATATGTAAATTGCATCGAATGTAGATACACTAAGTAAGGAAGTTTTATTGTGTTAAAACATACAATGTTTTGTGTACGCTCAAGTAAACACTAACTTAAATAAAAAAGAAAACTGCCCAGTTAAACTGAGGGCATTGAGCTCACAGGCTATTCACACTAATTGTATATTATACACTTATTTCAAAGAATTTGAAATAATCCCCACGAAAAATAAAGAAATCGACAATATATTAAGGGGGATCATCCCCCCGTTCCCCCACCCCCTTATAGTTAACAACTGAACTCCCAAACCTAATCAGGGAAGACCTTTATTACAATGGACAAATATACAAAATTCGAAGCAAATCGGATAATTCTGCATGAAAAACCCATTTATCTAATTTAAGGGGGATTACCCCCGTATCCCCCTTTATACTTAACCAATGAACCCCAAGACTAACCAGGGAAGCTCCTTACCACAATGAGCCTATATACAAAATTTGAAGAAAATCGGATAATTCTCCATGAAAAACACATTCATCTAAATTAAGGGGGGAGGATAAACCCCCCCTTTACCCTCTTTATACTTAACCAAAGAACCCCCTAAACTAATCAGGAAAGCGCCTTATCACAATGAACCTATATACAAAATTTTAAGAAAATCGCATAATTCTGCCTGAAAATCGCAGTTATCTAAATTAAGGGGGGGGGCAGCCCTCCGTTACCCCCTTTATACTTAAACAATGAATCCCCAAAACCAATAAGGAAAACGCTTTATCACCATTAACCTGTATACAAAATTTGAAGCAAATCGGATAATTCTGCATGAAAAACCCATTTATCTAAATTAAGGGGGGATTACCCCCCTTTTCCCCTTTCCCCCTTTATACTTAACCAATGAACCCCCAAAACTCT
This sequence comes from Maratus michaelseni, assembly GCA_963931845.1. Lineage (NCBI taxonomy): Eukaryota > Metazoa > Arthropoda > Arachnida > Araneae > Salticidae > Maratus > Maratus michaelseni. The sequence continues at coordinate 328,067,254 of OZ007588.1, forward strand.
TCAGAGAAGCGCATTATCACAATGAACCTATATACAAAATTTGAAGAAAATCGAATAATTCTGGATAAAAACTCATTTATCTAAATTAGGGGGGGGGGGTATCCCCCCTTTCTCCCTTTATACTTAACCAATGAACCCCCAAAACTATTGACAGAAGCGCATTATCAAAATGAACCTATATACAAAATTTGAAGAAAATGGGATAATTCTGCATGAAAAACCTATTTATCTAAATTATGGGGGGCTAACCCCCCATTTGCCCCCTTTATGCTTAACCAATGAACCTGCAAAACTAATCAAGAAAGCGCCTTATCACAATGAGCCTATATACAAAATTTGAAGAAAATCGAATAATTCTGCATAAAAACCCATTTATCTAAATTAGGGGGGGGGGTTATCCCCCTTTCCCCTTTTATACTTAACCTATATACAAAATTTGAAGAAAATGGGATAATTCTGCATGAAAAACCTATTTATCTAAATTATGGGGGGTTAGCCCCCCCATTTCCCCCCTTTATGCTTAACCAATGAACCTCCAAAACTAATCAAGGAAGCGCCTTATCACAAGGAACCTATAAACAAAATTTTAAGTAAAACGGTTAGTTCTATCAAGAGTTATCGCGTTACGTACATACATACATACATACATACGTACGTACGTACGTACATACAGAACCGGCGGGCACATAAGCTCTCAGGCTTTGATAGCCTGTGAGCTAAAAAATAAATAAAAATATTTGGAATAAACGATCTTCTTATAGATGTAAATTGCATAAGATGAAATGTATAAGACTTTTTTTTTTACGATGTTTCAACAATATAGCTGCCAAATTCTACTTACCCTCTAAATAGGAAATTAAATCACAAAAGTTACAAACAAGTGAATGAAACTACGTACACGATACAAAGTTTAAGTTTCAGATTTTTTCTGTTTGGAATTTCAGTAATACAATATGAAGTAATTGCTGTTTCTCATGTAAATGTAACATTTTCCATAAAAACGGGTTCAAATAAAAATATTTTCTTTTGTATAATTTAATTTTATTTTGAGCTTGTCTCAAGTGTGAAATTGTATTTGTTTGAGAAAAACATTTACATATTATTAAAAGCACATTGTTAAAAGTTAAATATTTAGAAGGCTTAGTAACATTTAGTACAATGTGAGTTTGCACCTTTTATATTATTTAAAAAAGGGCAATTCATAAATTTAAAAACTAAATGATAAAAATGAAAATAAAACTAAATGAAAATAACTTTATATTATATAGCAGAAATATTAGCATTTTAACAAAAAAAAAATAAATATCAGTAATCATGGAGTATTTTCTTTCTGTTTACGTAATGCAATATAGTTATTACATCTATTTCACTATAGTGCTTAAATAAACTCTATTTTGGAGTTAAAAAAATAAAATCAAAGATTTCTTTAAACATTTTGATATTGACTATAATTCTTTGTCATTAAAAATAATATATTGTGAAGTTTTATAGAAAATAAGGAATGATTTAAAGAGAACAAAAATCATCACAGAAATAATCCCATTAAGAATTTGTGAAAAAAATACTTTTATGTCCACAATAAATAATGAATCATTTCCACCGAATATTGTTATTTCTAAAGATTTCTCTTAAGTTCATAAAACCCACTGCTCTTGTTTTCCGCCACAATCTAGAGAAAATATTATTAGATCTTGATAATTAAGCTAATCTACTATATCCAGGTTATAGCTAGATACTTTAGGGAAGACATTTTTACTAAAACGTTCATAGTTTGAAATATAATACCAACTCATCCTGCTCATATAAATTTCTTATTATTTAATCTATCATATTACAGTTCCACATTTTTGAAAAGTCTCTAAATGATATATATTTTTTCAAATGTTTCCGATAACTAGGCCAAACCTTTCACGGACGTTTGACACACACTGGGGGATGTTTGACAGAATAAATCATATAAATATATCACCACCAGAATTTGTACGGTATTTACTTAATATATTTAACTATATTCATGGCCGCAACAAAGGTGGTGCAAGCGGTGCCCCCGCACCAGGCAACATCAGATAGGATAGGCGCTGACAAGCTTAATCCACGCCAACACTACTCATGCGTCTACGATCGGTAGAAAAACTAAGAAGGGGTTCGCCCCAGGCGCCTAATAGAATTTTTGTGATGCTGTATATATATTCATTTATGAAATATGTTTATTTGATTGTGTCATTAAGTAAAGCTAATGATCTTCAATATGTTAATATCTCTCATTCATAACAAATCGTTGAATATTTTCATGACCAGGAATCAAACTGCATTAAAACTGAAACAGGCAACATCAGATAGGATAGGCGCTGGCAAGCTTAATCCACGCCAACACTACTCATGCATCTACGATCGGTATAAAAACTAAGAAGGGGTTCGCACCAGGCGCCTAATAGAATTTTTGTGATGCTGTATATATATTCATTTATGAAATATGTTTATTTGATTGTGTCATTAGGTAAAGCTAATGATCTTCAATATGTTAATATCTCTCATTTATAACAAATCGTTGAATATTTTCATGACCAGGAATCAAACTGCATTAAAACTGCATTTATAAACCAATACTGGTGATTGGAATCAGTAGCTTAAGAAGACATCCAGAAGAAACTAAAGCAATGTTTTTAACACAAGCTATGATATATTTATATTGTGCATTCAATATGCACATTTAAGATTCGTGTAGGTGTATTATGAAAAGTGTGTTTTGATTCAATTTACACTTTACATGAATTATTAATAAGTATTTTAGCATTTAGTTTGAATCGAAATATTTTATTAAAGTTCATAATTTAAAAAATATAGTAATATAAACTACGCAATTGATTACTAAAATTAAATTAAGTATTTTTTTTATACATTTAAATCTAATTATTAAAATACAGGGTGATTATAAAAAAAACTATCCCGATATATGAGCCCCTATTTTTTATTACTGAAGGGGGTGAGGCTCGAAAGCCAAAGCACCGCGACCAGAGGTCTATTGTACTATCCCCCCAGGTCTCCTAATTTTGAACCAATTCCAGATGAGAGACCTGCATCTGAATTGGCACCCCCAGAGGTAGCGCTTATACAGAACTTGGAGGACTTTGGAGCCATGAACAGATTTAACGTGCAACAGCTCCCATTAACGTACACGGTCCCACAGCAGAGGCAGACGAGAGAGGATAGACGATGCACCCTCCCAAGCACTGACCGTGGTGGATGCTGCTTGGCTTTCGGCGATCTTACGAGAGCCGAGCTTTACCGTCCGCGCCACTGCGGGACATATGAGCCCCTAACTATCATACTGTTCACAGAAACTAGATGAAATTTTGGTTTAAAGTATTTTGAGGTATGCGCTCAAGAATCATGCGAAAAACAACAGTTAAATTCTAACAATTACGGTTATAGTGACAAAATTTCGAAAATTTCAAATGGCAACACCTACTTTTTTTTATTGGAATGTGATCTTCATAGTGAAAAACCATAAAAAGCGTTGGTATGGTACCTGTAGCACGAAAATCGCCGGCACTAGACAGATTAAGAAAAACAGTGAAAACAACCAATAAGGACAGAGAAGCAACAGAAAACAAAACATTTTATTGTGTTTCATACATTTTCCATTTCACACACGACGACACTTTACATGCGGCAGACGGTATATAGCACTTTTGGTGGAGGTCCTTTTGTCATCTATAACGTTTATAACTTCAGTCAAAATTTCATGAAATTCTGGCCAGCGATTTTTTTTAAATCATGCGCGAAATCCCTCAAATCAACGTTTTGAGAAAATTTATTTTAAAAATCAAATCTCCCCTTTATCCTATAAAAAGAGATCAAATGTTTTGAACGAAGCTTCTTTTCTGAAACAAATTTCTTCTAAAAATGTTCGAAAAAATCAGATTTTAATACAAGCTTTTATTATTATAAGGTACCTGACCCTTTAAAATAAAATAGATGCAGTGAGTCATGCCGCTTGGATTGTCAAACATCGCATGTTTCCGTATAAGATATAACAAACTATCCCTGTATTACCTGTTGCTTGCCAAAATATTTTGTAATAATCAAATTAAATGAAAAATGCTTCAGAACTATTTTAATTTTTCTATTTTGAAAAATCTCTAATTATAATATATACATACATTCGTAAATGCAGAGCAACGAGAAATGTATAAAATTTTAATCCAGCCAATTTTATAGACACCATGCGAGCAATACCCCAAATCAACGTTTTGAGAAAATTGATTTTAAAAATCAAATCACCCCTTTATCATATAAAAAGAGATAAAATGTTTTGGACGAAGCTTCCCTTCTAAAACGAATTTCTTCTAAAATTGTTCGAAAAAATCAGATTTTATTACAAGCTTTTATTATTATAAGGTACCCAGCCCTTTAAAATAAAATAGAGGTAGTGTGTCCAGCCGCTTGGTTTGTCACACATCGCATGTTTCCCTATAAGATATGACAAACTATCCCTGTATTACCTGTTGCTTGCCAAAATATTTTGTAATAATCGAATTAAATAAAAACTGCTTCAGAAATATTTTAATTTTTCTATTTTGAAAAACCTCTAATTATAAAATATACATGCATTCGTGAATGCATAAAATTTTAATTTGTTTTTTATAGAACCTGAGAAATAATACCTGATACCAGAGAAATAATTTCATAAATATGTAACTTTTTATTCGAAATATTAAAATGATTTTAAATTTTATAGAAATTAACCTGTCGTTTAAAGGAACAAAAAAGAGCAAACAATTAGTCCTATTAATTTTCCATGAAGTATGCAAATAGAAGTATATTCATTCATATTTCAATAATAATTAATTGAATATTTCTTATTTTTAGTTAATAATTAGATTATAGATAAAACTATTTCATAAGTATATATTTTTATCATCATGTTATTCCTAATGATTTTAAGAATTTTCACAAATTATATAATATGTGATTTAGTTCACAATTCGGAGAAAGCATTGCTGATTCTTGCGTAGATATCAGGGAGTTGGCTTCAATCTGTTCAGATCTCTGATGCATCTGACCGTAATGATGTTCATAATAATAGCAATTATTGTGCAAACCTCCAAAAACACTTATTCAAATGACTAATACATTCAGAAACATGGGATATTGTACAGTTTAGATCTATGCTTTGTGATAGATAGTTGCTCATAGCTAGATAATTTATATCATATGATAAAATACCGTTATATTGCTGGTTACTTATCAAAATATTACGTAATAGTCAGATGTCTGATACTGACCTTCATATTCAATGTTTGACACAATTGACAATCCAAATTGTGACACACAATAAATGAAATATATCAGAGGGGATAGCAGATTTAGGGCTATTAAAAGTAAAATCGTTTTAATTCTAAACATTTCGAAAAAATATAAAATGTATTCAGAATCATTTTAAATTTTCTATTAAAAATTCTGTAATTAGAACACATTCTCATTTTCATAAATTAAAACTATGAGGAGACTATAATATAAAAAGAATTTTTTGTGCAAGAATAATATTTATATCCCTTCAAAATAAATTGTAATATACCAAACACTTTAACAGAAATATTTAAATGATTTGCAAAATTATAGAAAATAAAGTGGCATTTAAAGAGCCAACAAATGACAAAAAAAATAATACTATTTGCGTTTCAAGAAGAAATATATGCACATTCTGAAAAACATTTGGGTTATTTCTATTATCTAGTTATTAACTAGACAAGAAAAATGATTAGTTGCTAACTAGATATTTTTAACATCTAGTTAATTTTTAGGATTCCGAAAGATATAATAAAAGAATCTATATATTTCATAATTCACAACTGGATGAAAAAATTACCGTTTCTTGGTTTGTTATGAGAAAATAGCCCTATATCTGTCCGCTCCTCCTATTTATCTTGTTGTATGCCACAAATAGGGCATATATTTTGTCAAGCCTTCAACATCAGAGAAGTCATTTGTTCAAATGGCAAATAAATACACAAACATAGGAAATTATATAGGGTAAGTCCGGGATAGTTGCCCTACTTAGGCAGTCCTTCAATTTTCTTTTTTATAGCAAAGATTTTGTAGTGCATATGTAAACTCTCTACTCAAACTCTTATGTAGAATATCATAAAAAGTGTTACTTTAATATAAATACCATATAAAATAATGTTTTTATCAAAAAAGCTAATCAATGATTTTGGCCATATATGACAGACCTCTGGTTAGATACACCACTTGATCTTCATAGATGTTCCACACGTAAAATAATAGGAAACATAATTAATTGACATTTATAATTTAAAATTTGGATTTGCATTTAACTTAATATACTATTAACGTCAAATTTTGATTTTTTTTATTAAAAAAATTGCGCTTACAGGCTCTGTATACTAATCTTGCAATACATAATTATATATACATAATTATAATTTAAAATTTGGATTTGCATTTAACTTAATATACTATTAACATCAAATTTTGATTTTTTTATTAAAAAAATTGCGCTTACAGGCTCTGTATACTAATCTTGCAGTACACTCCCACATCAAAGTATATTTACAATTCTCAACTCTTCGAATAAATGGGTATGCAAAATTTGAACTATAACTGAATTCTAACGAAGGCTAAACTAGCTTAGTCTAAACTAAGAGGGGTTACCCTCAACTAACCCTACTTAGATTCGATTTACAAACTCTAAAATCTAATTCGGGAAGCAAATTAAAACTCTCAAATTTAATGCGTTAGATTTTTATGTTTCATAATAAATGAGTTCAGAATATTTTATATATTTTACAGAAGGTTAAACTTATGTAATTTAAATTAGAAAAATTGTCAAAAATAAAAGGACTATTATTTAAATAAATAAAGAATCATAAAGTGGGATTATACCTCTAATATGCTGCTCTCTATAATCTTTCCGCATTTTCTGCAAGAATGATATACTTAAGGGATTTTAGATTTCTATTTAGTGCTTCTGAATATATTCTGATAAAAAGAGAGAGAAAGTTCAAAATGTGTGAAATAAAATGTTCTGATCAGAGCTATAAATACCAAACACTTAAATATTTTCACTTAAAAATGTGAGGGAATTGTAATCTTTTGAACCAACTTTCTGAAATGAAACTAATGATTTTTTAATCAGTGCTTAAATGGGGAATTTATCACTACTAATACTCCCCCCTGACATGTTAGGCAATGATCCCCCAGAAAACTCCATGGTCAACCAAAAGAAGAAACAACTTATTTTTCACAATTATGAAGATTTAAAAAAATATTTTCATACAACAAAGTTAATTGATAATTATAAATGGCGTGTCTTATTCCGCATCACAAATGAGGCATATATCCCAGATGAAGGTAGGGCATTAATCTGAGATAGATGCCCCAGACGGTAGTTCTGGAAGTTGGAACAAATATGGCTACAACCTATAATTAAGATATTACTCGATAACTGTTTTAACAACATTCATTAAATAATTCATGAAAAATCTCTAGTAAGTACATTATATTTTATCTTCTGCTTTTGTATATCCAACAAGAAAATAAAACAAAAGCCACACTTACCTTCTTTAATAAATAAAACTTTTATATGAAAAACTAAATAGCTGTAAATCCGTCTACTATGTTTTTTGTAACATTTGTGAGTAGAAGAACGTCACTAGCACTGCCACACATCCAATAGCTGAAATACAGTAACTAGGACAACTGACCCATTGGAACATCTAACCTGTATTTACCATAGTTCTGATGTAAGCTTAATTTTAGATTTGGCTTAGAGTAAGACAATATATCAGATATGATAAACAAACCTCATATTACTAGTTTCTTCTCAAAATATTCTGTGATAGTCAGATTTTTTTTTAAAGATGCTGAATCTTTTTAAGTTTTCTGTCTTGAAAAGTCTGTGACTATAACGTATGTTTACTTTCGCAAACGCAGCCATAGGAAAAATTATAACATAAAAGAATTTTTTTCTAGGGAAATACATTTATATTCCGTATGGATAAATTCTTAAATGCATAATTCTGCGTGGGTAATATTTAAATTATTTTCAATTTTACAGATAACAACATATTAATAAGAAGAGCAGCCCAGGGCACAAAAATAACTTCTATTAACATTTTACGAAGCACAATATATGTATAAAAAAATTAAAGATTACTTCTATTGAATCTAAATATTAGAGATAATAATTATTTAAATGATTAATAAATGCACAAACACAGTGTAATGTATAGTTCGGATGTAAGCTTAAGGCTGTCCCCAAATTCCAGATGGTTACTTTTTGACACACATTTTTAATTCCTGTTTGTTCATAAAAGTATCAAATTTGCAGTTGCATTTTTTAAGAAACTGTGTATTCGAACTGTTTTTTTTTTTTTTTCAGTAAAATCTGAAGAGTTTTCAGAAAATGCTAACAAATGTGGCGTTGTGAACCGAATTTCTGGACGGAAAGAAGAAAAACGTCGTTAACTACTCATTTATTAAAAAAGAAAAAAAAAACGTTATATTACAAATCACTTCAATAATAATGTGCCTGCTTGTTCCATTCTTTCAAATATAAAAATGAGTCAGAAAATGTCTCAGATATTTTCTCGTTATTGATTGGGGTAAAATATCTTTTTCAGAACCACCTTCAGTATAAACATTTGCCTATAGCTGGGTAATTTATTAAATATGATAAACCAAAACATTACGTTGTAATCAGTCTAAAAAAACTTTCAGAACTAATTCAGTTTAAAATAAAAAGCATTACGACAGTACATATTTGCATTTGCAATTGTAGAACTACAACAAAATCGAACCATACAAAATTCTTTATGGGGGAGGGGAAATGTATATTCTTCACAAAAAATCATAATAGAATAATTCTTTTTCAGTAATTCTTAATGAATCTGAAATTTTTCAGAAAATATTCTACTTTTTAAAAGGATAAATGTGTTATTTTCATAGACTATAGATTCCCTAATTATTCCAATAAACTTAATAAAATAGGCTGTTCGGACTTTTCCCTGCAATTGGCAGTAGGCATTACTGCTTCTTTGTTAAATATGAGAAAGTTGTTCTAAACATGTCCGCACATTTGATATATTCACTTTAGTGTATGTCACAATTAAGAGAACAATAATTGTGTCAAACCTTCTATGATAGATACAGCGCATACACAAATGGCTCATAAATGCTCAAACACAGGATATTCTACAGTTTAGTTATAAGCTTAATGATAGGTATTTACTCATATCTACATAATATATCAGATGTGATGAACAATCATGTATTACTTGACATTTATCAAAACATTCTGTAATATTCCGATTTTTTAAAAAAAGGCACAGCCATTTTAGTTTTTCTATCTGTAAATATAACATAAGCTTTTAGTAGCAAATACAGAACTGCGAGAAACCTATAACAAGACAATTATATTTAATGGGCAAAAAAAATATATGCCTTACCAATAAATTAATAAATACATACTTAATTATCCATAATACATAAATGATTAAAAAATCTTTAGTAAAAATCTATCAGTTAAAATGGCAACAAAAATAATTCGATTACCATTACAGGAAATATATAACATGTAATATAGGGTATCCATAAATGATTGTCTGAGTCTCTTTACATGATAAATTTTTATTTAAGAATATAACAAAAATTGTTACTCATTCATAAAGTACCACTGAAAAAGTTTTTAAATAACACAACGCATATGTAACCAAAGTTACATATGCGTTGTTAATTGCGTAATAATTGCGATAATTGCGTAACGTTGCAACACAAAACGTTATTAAACAACGATTTTAATAAAAAAATAATTAATATAAAATTTTTAGCAAACTTATCAAAAAGTTATTAATGAATTGCGTATATCTATCTATTTAATTTTGTGCTCATAATTCATTAATAACTTTTTGATAAATTTGATAAAATTTTAATATTCATTGTTTTTATAATCGTTATTTGATTAATAACGTTTTGAGTTGAATCTTTACATATATGTAACTCTGTGTTAATAAAAAAAAATTTTTTCAAAAAAACTTTATGAAAGTAATAATTTTTTTCGTCATGCTTTTAAATCAAAAGTTATGAAGTAAGAAAAACCCGACAATAATGTATGGCCCCGTATATTATTTTTTTATATCACCAGTAATCAATTAAATATTTCCATTGTCTAGATAATAAATAGATAATGGAAATAACTAGTTTATAACTAGATATTTCTATCATCATGTTTTTCTAACGATTAACAAAAACTTCATGAAATAAACTGCCTCTACCTTTCTGCACAATAAGGTGACAACATTACTGCTTTTTGTGCAGATATGAGGAGATGTGAAGATATGTTCTAAATGTGTTAACACTTTGGATATATTTCCCTTAATGTATTTTACAATAAATATAATTCTTGTGTAAAACATTCCAGAATAAAAGCCAGCTAAATTATAAATATTTTCTAATAATAAAATTTAATAATAATAATAAAAAAAATAATAATAAATTTCTAATAATAAAATAATGTTTAATAAATAAATATTTAATAAATTAATATTTAATTAATAATTAATTAATAATTAATTAATATTTAATTAATAATTAATAATATTTAATTAATATATTTAATATATTTAATATAATAATACATGATATATAATATATAATATATAATATATATATATATATATAATAAATATATAATATATATCCCAGAACCTACAATTGGAACCTAAAAAAATTTTTTAAGATGTAAGAAAATGTATATACTTTAAGAACAATCAATAAATAGCTTAATTGTTTATTAATATTTTTTAAATAATTCAAAATTTTATAGAACCCATCATATGTTTCAAGAACAACAAATGACATAAAAAAAATTATCTATATTTCATGAAGAACCAATCAATTTTCAATAAATCATCAGTTATTTCCAAATATATAAATTCTCTAATGATAACGGTAAACGTCTTAAGATAGGCTTCCTTTCTCTACAATTGGGAGAAGAGACTACTGATTCTTCGTTACATATTATCAAGTTGTTCTAATTGTGCCCGCACATTTCATATGTTGACCTTATTATTCATCAAAATTAGGACAATTATTGTGTCAAACATTCAACATCAGACACAATACATGTTCATATGGTTAATAATTGCACAAACACAGGATATTGTACAGCTCAAATGTAAGCTTAATTATAGATGCTTGCTTATTCTTAGATAATTTACCAGATTTCATGAGCCAGCACTATATTACTTGCTACTTGTCAAAATATTCTCTGAAGGTGAGATAAAAACTTATCAGAAAATTTTAGAAAATATAGAATATTTGAAAATATTTGAATTTTTGAAATCTGAAAACAGTCGTATAGATGACGTATACTTATATCCGTAAATATAGAACTACTAAAAAAATCGAAGAGTATTATTTTTTAAAGTGAAAACTTTTTTAGGCACGTTGGGCATTTTTTGAGATGGGAAAAAAAAACATTGCACTCGCGACACTGTTACTGTAACCGACGCTGTTACCGACACCTCTGTATATTTGAAGTGAAAACTTCTTTAGGCGCATTGGGCATTTTTTGAGATGGGGAAAAAACCATTGAACTCGCGACACTGTTACTGTAACCGACACCTCTGTATATAAGTATGTACATGTATAGTTAGTGTATAGATAGTGTACATGTATGTTTGTGTATAGTTAGGTATGAGGTAGGGCGGGGAGGGCGCGTCGCGCCCTGCATGGTTGCCTGTGAGCTATTGCACCGCGGTATAGTAAGCAGTATAATAAGCGAGAAAAATGTAAGCGGTATAGTAACGCAGAAAAATGTAAGCGGTATAGTAAGCGGTATAGTAAGCGGTGTAGTAAGCGGTATAGTAAGCTGTATAGTAAGCGGTATAGAAGCGGTATAGTAAGCGCAGAAAAATGCAAGCGGTATAGTAACACAGAAAAAATGTAAGCGGTATAGTAAACGCAGAAAAATGTAAGTGGTATAGTAAGCGGTATAGTAAACGCAGAAAAATGTAAGTGGTATAGTAAGCGGTATAGTAAACGCAGAAAAATGAAAGCGGTATGGTGAGCGTTATAGTAAGCAGTATAGTAAGCGGTATAGTAAGTGGTATAGTAAGCGCAGAAAAATGTAAGCGGTATAGTACGCGGCATAGTAAGCGGTATAGTAACGCAGAAAAATGTAAGCGGTATAGTAAGCCCAGAAAAATGTAAGCGGTATAGTAAGCGTAGAAAAATGTAAGAGGTACAGTAAGCTGTATAGTAAGCTGTATAGTAAGCGGTATAGTAAGCGGCATAGTAAGCGGTATAGTAACGCAGAAAATGTAAGCGGTATAGTAAGGGGTATAGTAAACGCAGAAAAATGTAAGCGGTATAGTAATCGGTATAGTAACGCAGAAAAATGTAAGCGGTATAGTAAGCGGTATAATAACGCAGAAAACTGTAAGCGGTATAGTGCGACTGAAGTCTGGTTCCCGAAATTTTTGTATGTAAAATAAGATGCATTATTTTTCATGTTCAATAGCGCATTAAATGAAAATTGTTATATAATTTTTGTAGTAGTAGTTTATAATAATGAATGAAAAACACTTCATTTAAAAGTATTTCCTGCACAATAAAACATTTCCTGACGATTCAAAAAATACACACGTAATTGTTAAAGTTTTCACTTCTGACGGCACTCCCGCAGTGCCGCTGTTTTTTTTTGTTTGTTTTTATGGGGAAATAAAATGTATCAGTTATTTCATTTATTATCTATATAAGTCCAAGATTAAACTTTTTTTCAGGAATTTATAAAAACTGTGCTACGAATACTAACTGCTAAATATTTTAAGAACTTTTCTGTATTCAGTGTGTTTCCTAAATCTTTAAATATGTTTATCAGTTATGAGTTATTTATTTTATAACAATTAAAAATTTAAAAAAACGCTAAAACCCTTTGTGTTTACAGTCGGGGTTGTGTGTCTTACAAATAATACAAAAAATATATTAATTATATTTTTATTAGGTATGTGACAAAATAGGCAAAATAATTTACATCTATATCTTAACCTTTAAATACTCGCAATGATTGATATTGTAAAACATCCCGTTTATGTTGTACACCATAATTCTTTTAATTTGTAGGAAAATAAATTAATGTTTTATAAGATTAATTTTCAGCCAAGTACAATCGCCACGTAGTACAATATTATGAAAAACCCTCTACATAGGCATATGTGACAATATTTTCGAACAATACGCATTTGGGAAATTCATATTTAAATTTGTAACTTCCTATGATGTACTAAATACACCAGCAATTAAGTCTTAAGGTTTAACATTAAGTGCATAAGTGTCAAATATTACGTACTTTGAATACCACTATTTCCGAAAAGTATTATATACCTTATTAAATCTCAGCATTACATGATTAGATAATATGAAGATTACAATTCAAAAATAGTAGTATTTAAATCTCCAAACATTGTCCCTTATTTATTAACTCACATTCACCATCGTAATGAGCACATTTTCTTCTGGTTCTGTTGTTGGCTATTGGAATATTTTTAGGTACTAAATCTGAGTAATGTTGCTTTGAAAATAAAGGACAATTGGGAGTGATAATGCATGAATAAATATATCTAAATTTTGTAGGATTGTGACTTTAATTTTCTCTACAAAAATTGTGTTTTGTGTTGTGCACAATTAACTATTATCGTTTATGCAATGTTTTTTGTATCACCCTTTATATCTCAAATTTGTTTCGAATGGGAAATATTATTACCATTTATAGCATTATTTTAAAATATTATTAATTTTGGAGAAACGGAATCAACTGTGTACTTTTAAAGAAAAAAGCTTCATTTGGAATAGTGGCTTGAAAATAAAATCCCAAATTATTCCACTCTATAAATTTTGCATCTTTATTGTGATATTTTTTATCACAATATTTAATATATAACCTACATAAAAGTAACGTGAGCAGAAAATGTTACAGAATTTATTTTTGCTTATATTACGTAAAAGTAACAAAGCATTACAAAAGTTTACCTAGCATCATTTTACTTTGTTAACTTTGAAACTTTAATTCTTTTAAAAGATTGAGAACTTTTCTTCCAAAGTAAATAATTTCATGCTATGTACCATTTGTTATAATTTACTTCTAAAACTTCACTTTTATAATGGTTCTTGCAAATGTGTAGTCTTTATTATTACTTAACTATATAAATGATACTGGAATTTTGCGATGGGAGCTAAAATAATTTATATCAATTTGCAACTATTTTCTTTTACCCTAATATTACAAATAGATACAGGGTTTCCTAAAGTGTGCTTAACGCTTTTAAAATTAAATTTTAAGCAAACAGTTACAGCTGTTGAAATTATTCTTTAGAAGATACGTGTGTAAAGTCTGCTATTTATTTACTATTCTAACTTATTTAGTTCCAAATATCACCGACAGAGGGTACTATGCCCTCTAAAGCTATTAGAGTGCTCAAACTAACGTTTAAAAAATAACGTAAAAATACCAGTTGTTATAACTTACTTTTAAACTTCACTTTTATAATGGTTCTGGCAAATGTGTAGCCTTTATTATCACTTAACTATATAAATGATACTTGGAATTTGTGATGGGAGCTAAAATAATTTATATGAATTTGAAACTATTTTATTGTACCATAATACTGCAATTATATGCAGCGTGTTGTAAGTGTGCTTAACGCTTTTAAAATTAAATTATAAGCAAATGGTTACACCTGGTGAAATTATATTCTTTAGAAGATTAACGGGTGAAGTCTGCCATTTCTTTACTATTCCAACTTGTTTAGTTCCAAACATCATCGATAGGAGGCACGATGCTCTTTAAAGCTATTAGAACCCACAAACTAACGTATAAAAATGGATCACTCAGCTATTAACCTTCATATGTTTTTCCTATTGAAAGGACAAAAAATGGTTTACGTTTTGAATTTGCAAGGTTACTTTGAGCAGCATTACAGTTTCAGACCGTGCAATGCCATCTATAGGTGATAGTTGGAAATAAAACAAGGGAGCTCAGTAAACAAAGTTCCTGTCTTCAATTATTATTCTCCTGCAAGGGTAACCTTTAATAACCGTCACCGTTATTTGTTATTGAATTTTTAAAATGCACGTGTCATTTTAGGACATCTTGCATTATTTTGTATGTATTCATTATGTATGAAAATATAAGGGAAGAAATAAGTTTTTATATTTATTTTTAACAGGCTATCCAACCCAGTATACCAGGGTTAAAGATTATAAATATGCAGCCTAGTGTACGGAACGTAAGAAAAACCACTTTTAACTGAAAACTTTCGTAGATTTTCTACATTTATTATATTTTCTTAGATTGCCTACTAACAACAACAAACAAACACTTTTGCTGCTTTCTTACTAACCGCATCTTAGCGGTTAATCACGAAATATTTACCATTTATAGCGAACTTGATTTTCATTATTTTAGTATTTAAGTGCGTACTTCGATTACATGTCTGTTAAATTGGTGTTTTATTTATTTTATTGTGAAATTTTAATTTTGTTTGACAATCTAGTTACTAAATATTACCCGGAAACAAACAAGCGCTGGATTATTTTCATTGTTCATTACATAGTTACAAAAGTGTTAATCTTCGGTAATCGTGTTACACGTTAATTTTTGCGATATAATTAAAAACAATTTCTGCTGGAAAATTATGGTAAAATTTTATTTAAAAAAATCCGTAAATTGAGATAGTGTCAATAGGATGTCAGCATCACTCACTGACAAGATTGTTTTTATCTAGATGTTGTTGCTTTATAATATGGATAGTGTCTCTGAATTAAAATCCTTTTAATTGAAAAAAAATATATATCAAAAGTGCAAGAAAGATGTTTTCAAGAAAGTAGTTATGAATTTACAAAATTACTTCTTAGTACATTTTTAACATATATCATCCAGGAAACGTTTTGTTTAGTATAAACTTTTTTTTCTTTTTTTTTAACATCTTCCATGCAGTAGGGTTTTTTATTTGGAATAAACATTCTTACATTATATTTATGCCACAAATGGTATTTAAAGCACAGGGAAGAGGTCTTCTGGCAGGTAATGCGCTTTTACATGATTACTCTTTAGTACTTTTTAAAACCATGCCTATTAAAGTAGACGTTTTTACACACTTTTATTCATTTTCGTTTTGTTATCTGCCAGTCTGTGTCCAATCTATTAACCCAATTTTTACACGCTTTTGTTGAACCAAATTTCCTCAAATGCTACACACAATTTCAATGCCGATAAAAATGCAATATTCAAGTTTTTTGTTTTCGGGGACCTTTTCGGGAGGAGCAGGCTCCAGGGGCAAAACTCTGTTCTTCGTACAGGCGGACAAAAATACTGAAAGACGTCAAACGAGAATGATGCTATAAATAATCGTGTTACAAAAAAATATTTTGTCAACATTGTTGTAATATTTATTGTTCAGTTACAATATTAAGGTTTTCAACATTGTTTGAAATCTTATCAATCATTGGATTAAAAGTTTTTTACTTAATTTTTTCAAGTTATATTTCTTATTTAAAATTGTCTTTAGTTTAAAATATTTGTTACAGAAATCATATTTAAAGCACAGATTAAATATAGTCATACAGATTTGACATCGGAGCGAAAACCCGAACCGGCGCGATACAAGCGCCACTACTGAGAACAGTCAAGAACTAACACACACGCTCGCGATCTACAAACTGTCAGATTGTCACGGTCACATGTACCTGTTGGCAGTTTTGTTTATTTAATATCGACACGACAGCTATTTTAGTATTTCATTTTACAGTATTTCATTTTCATAAAAGTTCTTTTCAGAGCTATTTTTCTTGAATATAATTAATTTATATTTCCAAGTGCTCTTTTCAGGGCTGTTTTCTTTGCAATTAAGTATTGCAAAAAGCAAAAAAATATGGTATTTTATCAAGCACAATCATGTGCGTTTACGTTGTTTAAAATTTGGTACTAAATGGAATTTTTAAATATACTATATTTATTACTTTTTAAATAAAAAATATTTAAAATCTTATTAAATAACGCTGTTTAAAACATTTCACTAGATGGAATTTATAAATAACAATTATTTAAAATAGTATTAAAATAGCGTTGTTTAATACTGATTTGTTTAAAATTTAATACTAAATAGTATTTCTAAATATGCTATATTTATTTATTTTTTAAATAACCACATATACATCATTAAGAAATATAAAAGTGGTTTTACATAGTTTTCATAAGTATTACGATAACATAAACAAATTTTACAAGTAGGGAGTCATTTAAATATTTGAAAGTTTCTCAGTTTAAATTATTAAGAAAAAGGTGTAAATCAGTAAGAAACTCGTGTAAATATGTATATTTGTAAGTATTTGTATGATAAAATAAAATATGTTTGATGTTTTAAACAATAACAAACTGCGGCGACGCATTTATATATATATATATATATATATGTATACTATACAAATAAAATAAGCAATACCTACCTGTCGCGACACGTTCCGAACGTTTGCGACTGTTGTCACTAGGGATTCTGAAGTTGCGATTCGGTTACCATTGAGCTTATGGAAGTGTCCTATCTGTATGTAATATTTAATCTGTGATTTAAAGTTAATGGAGGCGATTTTTGATGAGCTGTGGATTTTAAATAATTATTTATTTGTACATTTAAAACGAAACCCTTTCAAATAGTTGTTTCTATTAAATTTAATTTTTTTCTATCGTCTATAGAATAAAATCATCCCTGATGCCAGATTCACATTTAAAGCACAAGAGAGAGGTTTTCTAAAAAGTGATATGCTCTTTCTAAATTGCTTCTTGGGAATTTTAAAACAACGCCTATTGAAGTAAACGTTTTGTTTGGAATTCAAAAATAAAACTTTCTAAGGATTTCTTTTATAGAAAATTACTAATGATTTCATTTTATGTTTAGTTCTACTTGTATAATATGCTATTTCTAGGGTATTATAAGTTATCTGAAGTTTAACTTCGTATTCTAAAAGTGAGTAGAAATGAAAATTTACAAACGGACAACATCGGGAAACCTCAGTTTGTCGCATTAATACTAAAGTATGTATTTTAATTTTTTTCAAATATTTATAAAAGACGTTTTCTACTTTTGTTGCATATATCTTTAAAATTAAATTTTCATACATATTTTTTTAATACTCTTCATTCTTACTCGGAAGTTTAATTTAATACTAACTTGTGTAAATGCTGTAATATATATATATATCTTTTTTTTGTTTGTATAGAAATATGAAAAAAGGAAATTGTTCTGTTTAATATTTTAATATAATGGCACTTTCATAGTAGTGCAAGTTTTTAGCTCCTTCGTCCACTCTCTTGAGAAAAGTGAGATGAAATTTTCGTTTTTGCGTAACTTCGATATTTGTAATACCCTACTAACGCATCTATATTATTTGAAATATTGGATAGTATACGTTCTATATTACTTTGCCAAATCAATTCAAAAAATATGGTGGAGGTCAAGTAAAAGTATTACTTTGAAATAAATCAAACAATTAGGATTATCAATAAATAATAAAATAGTTACAAACAGGGCCAGGTCGCCAGGTCGCAAAGCAATTCATATGGAATGCGATGCAATGTGATTCCAAATGTGGTGCAATGTGAATTCATATGCAATGTGAATTGCAAAGCAATTCACATTGAGACCGCTACGCGGTCCCAGATCGCTTCGCTCGCTCGCCCCTTTTTATTTTTCTAGTAATTCTAGCCGGAATAAGTACTACAATAAATCATTTGAACATATGAAATTGACAAATTTTTTAATGTAAAAAAGTAACTGAAAACTCCGTTGAAAACACAACTAAAAATGCATTTAGTTGATGCTACTAATGGGCATATATAATATAAACCATTTAAATACTATGAAAAAAGGATCGTGGAAACATAATTAGTTTAAAACTTATTGCACCTATAATATTGTACAGCACGGCTTAAATTCATGAAAAAAAAAATACGTGGTAGGAAGATAGTTTATCATCAATGAT
This sequence comes from Maratus michaelseni, assembly GCA_963931845.1. NCBI lineage: Eukaryota > Metazoa > Arthropoda > Arachnida > Araneae > Salticidae > Maratus > Maratus michaelseni. Next base: position 328,086,313 of record OZ007588.1, read on the forward strand.
TGTTTAAATTTCGTTCGACATTTTATTATTTTAATTGATTATAGATTTCTGCAAAAGAAATTATTTTTACTTCAATAAAACAGCAACAGGTGGCATCAGGGGCATTCTAGAAAGTTTATATTTTATTATCTTTGATTTTTTGTGTGAGTGAAATTCGAAATAAATTCTAAATAAGAGTTGAGAATTCATTTGAAATTAACAATATTACTCATAATTAAAATGAGGAATCATCTCAGAAGCTTTGGATTACGTTCATATTATTTTATTTTTTATAATTACTAGCTTGAGTTTCATTGGTCTGACACTGAGCGTCATATTGGAGGCGGAGCTAACACAATCTTGTCTGTTCATTGGTCTGAGCTCAGGAAACTACGGTTGTTGCCAACGATAAGGTAGAAATTCAGCCCTATTACCGCGCCACGTAAGACAAATATATATATAGGTTTGTAAAGCCCGGTTACAAGTATAAATCGGTCTCGTATAAAATTATTATTTAATAATCGTTCAACGTTTTTTACATGTAGCTCTCATAAAATCAATAGTTTATATATTTTATATCGAATATTTTAAATACTGAATTCTATAGAGTTACTATATGTATGCAGATCATAGCGGGAAAGAGTTATTCTGACATAATAGAATGTTTTCACGGAACATAAACATCCCATTTCCTTGAGTGCGTCTCATCATATACCGCGTTACAATTGGTAACTGCCAAATCTTCTATAATTGCTTAAAAATACTATTATGAAAGGACAATGTATTGAAAAATTTGAATAGTATTACATAAAATTAGGACTTGCAGAGCTGGTTCTGATGTTCTTTATCATTTAGATGCCCACGTTAGAAATATTATTAATAGTTATAGTCCATTTTCGTGTAAATATTTGTTTTTTTAAATAGGAAGGAATTCTGAAAAATTGAAAACAGAAAATAATAATATTTGGGATAGTTTATATGACTTATGTGTAATACGTCCCGAAGGTGTGTACAGTTTTATCACATTTTAAAGACATTTTGCCTTATTTAACTAATAAAAAATAGTACAAATTCTGCTATCAAACAAGGTGATTACGAATTCTGCTATTTACATATTAAATAGAAAATTTCTAATCAGACAAATTGGTGTCACACTCTTTGGAAATTCCTTGTACGCCTTTTGTGTCATCTCGAATTGTTGACAAAACTAAAGACACTTAGTAGATGATGATTTCTCATTTTAACCGATTTTGTCACAATTAGAACCTTGCCAATACAATGCTTATTTTTAGTTTAATTGTCTGTGCGTATATTATATTTACTATCTACATTTGTAGCATAAGTAAGACCGATCATTCCCTAAATTTGTATTTATTTTCTTTATTTAAAATCTAACAAATTAAAAGAAACTAACTATATTGTTTTTATTTATTTTGGGTTTTTCAAGTTCATATTCAAGTCTGTATAACATTCACTAAGCAAATACTTTTTTTCTACTTCGTTGTCACGAAATTGCTTTCTCACATCACCATTCATGCTAGGATTCTATTTAAATACCGTCGCGTCGCTATGATATAGTGACAAAAAGTTCTTCAAAAATGTTTCCAAACTATCAGTCTTAATAAAATTGAAAATCAAATTGTAAACGTACTAGTATTGATAGGTCTTTAAAACAGACCAGTGCGACGTTTGTGTAACTTTTAAAGTACATCATAGATAATTATTAACTAACAATAACAAATCATTTTTTTTGTACAAACGACAAGTTTATAATATATAATGGGTAAGAATAAGGCCTTAATATAAATTGATATTATTAAGGAATTATTAATCAAGATAATTTCATTGTTCATACTACAGAAATTTAATTTATATAATGATATTACAAGTATGCTTTCATATATATATATATATATATATATATATATATATATATATATATATATATATATATATATATATATATATATATATATATATATATATATATATATATATATATATACATATATATATATATATATGTATATATATAATTATAATATCTATGAATTTCAAAAAACATATCAAGTTCTATTATCATTCTACTTAAATCTCCAAAGAGATAATTAATGATATTGTGTATACAGAATACCACATAGCTCAAAAGACAACAATATAAAAACCCCTAGCAGTCATAAGTCAGTACAATTTTAATGTTGGTAAAAAAAAAAAAAAAAAAAAAAAAAAAATCAATAGAACCTGAATAAGATATTATAAAGATGCCTTTGAAAATTCAATAGATAAACAAATGATACCAAGAAATAATAGTAATACTAAAATATTATTATTAATAAATTATAATTAAATACACCATTAAAAGCGCAATGCAGCTATAATAACTATGTATTTCAAACAGAAGTTAATCAAAGTGATTTGTGAGCCAATTAGGCTAAATTATGGTATCATATAAAAATCAATATTTTAACTAGCTAATTGTTGAAAAGAATATTGAAAAGAATATATATATATATATATATGTATATATATATATATAATCCAAAGAGTTATTTTATTCGCTCTGTGTGTAATAAATAGATAAAAAATGAAAGTAAATAATTGAAATATATTTGTGAAATGTTTGTGTATGCGAGAATTAAGATACCAATTTTATTTCAATGTTTTATAAATTCTTATGTCCCTTACATAGGTATATAAAAATTGAAATGGAACCATCTTTCACTCCGTGGGAAACAAAATAAATAAAATGTAAAAAATAATATATAATCAATAATAAAACGACGAAAATATAAAAATTATCATCGTTGACCACCAAAAATGATTTGTTTAATCATTAGCACTTATATGTGTGCGTTTCAGGATTTTTTATTTTCAGGCATTCCGAATTCATATCAGAAAATGTTAAAAGTATAAATTTCTCTTTATTTAATAACAGATGTTTCTTGATTACATAAAGTAAAAATTCTTCTTTGTGATTTTCCTGTATGGATTTCGAAACGATGATACGCACATTGCATCAAAAACATGAGACATAACTTCAAGTAACATTGTTAAGTGGAACGCGAAAACAAATTTGTGGTAATATGAAACTTTCAGAAGAACGATAATGTACCCAAATAAATGTTTTTTTCTTTTATTTTTAAAATATTTTCGAAGTATTACAGCTTAAAAAATAAAATAATCATACTTTTTTACGATAATAATAAAAAATAAATAAATTATATGTATTGTTAGTTGCAATTGTTATTCTATTGAAGTTTCATAATCAACACCGTGCGATGCAAAATACCTCGAGCTGTTAATTAAATCAATTGAAATGAGAGTACATTGTCAAGTTAGTCTTAGATAATGATTTTGAGCTTGTTATTTCAAAATTAATTAAAGATGTGTCTAAGAAAATTAGAAGACAGAGATACCTTATTATGAATATCTTATGTAAAATTTTTTGGAGTAGTACAAATATTAACTTTGTGATTGAATTTCTAAAATAATATATTTTACCAAAAATATAATGGGAACTTTTGAAATTTGTTGTTTCTTTATAAAATGGATGTTTCATTGTTAAAGTATAGGATTTTGTATTAAATGATATTACATTAAAATTATCATGATTTTTTTCCAACAGCATTTAAAGAAAAAAAGCACGAAAACATCTTAATAACACCATAAAGTAACATATGTTTAGGCTTTTATTATATCACACCAGTTTATTCATTATATTAATACATTTAAAAGAATAATTTAATGTAATTAATCCTTATAAACGTGTATCATGCATGCAAATTGTTCAATTAAAATTATTTTATTTTACAAAATAATAAAACATTTTTATTGTAAACAGTAGAGTGCCCATTATTCAAAATCCTATTACGCAAACCTTTTTTTACCACCTTCTTTTATTCTTTTAATCTTCACTTAAACATAGATTAAATTTTTTATTCAAGAAAAAAAATAGAATAAAGCCTACAAATTGTAAAAATTATAACAACAAAATTGAAATTAAACAAAAAATAGAAAATTTCAACCTTACGGTTCTTTCGATGCATTAAACTATTATTCTAAAAAAAGTTTTTAAAAATGCTAGTAGGTAGGGAAACCAATTTTCCAAAACTGGTATGAAAATAGCTTAATTCTCACCGAAATCGCACCTTTTGTAAAAATTAAGAACTTAATCCAGTAAACAACATAGACCGGGAGGCGGCAGCACAGACAATCACCTCATCGAGTTCACGGCTGAAATTCCAGAATTAGTTAAAACTTGATTCGCATATTGAAACGCAATCGGTCTGCCAAGTCATATCTTGGTGGAAAACACCCGAAAACCCGATTTTAGTGGTTGGCTCGTATGTTTACCATTGTGTGTTCCTGCTCCCAGTCCTCCATGTTTTTATACCTTTGGGTGCAGGAAAACACAATGGTAAACCTACGTGTCAACCGCTAAAATCGGATTTTAAGGTGTTTTCCACCAAGATATGACTTGACAGACCGATTGCGTTTTAATATGCGAATCGAGTTTTAACTAATTCTGGAATTTCAGCCGTGAACTCGGTGAGGTGATTGTCTGTGCTGCCGCCTCCCGGTCTAACACTTTTCATCTGAATTGATCAGTGGCAAATGAAATCCTACACAAATTACACCCCATTCTTTTTTCTAATCTAAGGGCTAGTGGACTGTAGAGGTCTCTCTCATAGGGATAAATCATCCACAGAGTGCATTTCTATAAACAATCAATGATTATCGGAAATTTAAAACTGAATTCCTATGGTGACGATCAAAAGAAAGAGGGGCTGGAAATACTCCTTCAATAACAGTGAACATCAAAACAAAACGACTAGTTTTCTTTATGATAGAGAAGCAGAGCTTTCCTTATCTTATGAGGTGATTACAGCGTAGGGAAAATTTACATTGTAAAATGTTGTAATTCCTGTTGCAACTTTCATATTTTACAGCAGTGGTGCAATCACTTTTCCTTTAACGTTATAGTCAGTGTGAAATGCGTTCTCAACTGTCCAGTTATCTGAACTGAGCCCGTTCCCGATAGGTTCAGATAATTGGTGCTTATTTTAACTCATATCCTCTGTCACATTGTTAGATGTACTGTTACCGTTACACCGTTAGTCTACTATAATACTATTAGAATGGCTGACAAACACAGTGCACAATATGTCTTTTAACAACGAAAGTGGCTACATTATTCAATAAAAGAACAAATTGTCATTGATTTTTCTGTAACGTGCTTGGAAAATTTCGTATGTTGAATTTTAGTTTTGAATGAAAATTGAAAGACAAAAATGACTTTCATTAACATGCTTATTGCACATTAAATATAACGCAATTCTAATATTTTAAACATTTTTATAAACTTTCTTGATCGACATTATCGTATTCTTTCATATTTTAAAATATTTAAAGTTGCTTTTCTGATGTTCATCTTTAAAAACCAAAACTTGTATTTGATTTACGTTAATAAATAATTCTTTTTGCATTACACATATTATAAAATACACAAAGTGGTGATATTTGAAACAATAAACCATTGATTAAATCGCTATGCTTAAGGACTGTTTTTATGAACCATCTCAAATACGAAATAAAACAAAATAGAAAAATATATATCCTCTCTATTCTATTGACTACTCTTACAAAGATTCCAAAAAAATCTTGTCAGCTCAACAATGTGTAAAAACTACAAATAGTTGTCCTTTTAGCTTCTTTTCGAGAATATTATATTTGACGGATCTAGATAAACTCAGACAAATTGGCGCTAAACTTCCTGATTTGTCTTTTATTTTTCTCCTGAGAAAACGGAGTAATACATATATTACGCTAAATGTATTTACCCATGAATCTGTGTGATCGTTCTATCTTTTTTAAGACTTAAGTAAAATATTCTATTATTTTGGCTCCTCTCCAATCTGATAGCTAAAATGCAGAGCAATTTTTTTTTTCTACAGTTCCGTTTTATCTCATTTTTATGATGCATGACTTTATTTTTCTTGAAAAGTTTCGGATGACAAAATAGAATATGAATCATTTTAGATTTATTTTAAAATCCTATGTGCGTATTCAAAAGTTTCAAAGAGAGGATCAAGAACTTTTAAAAAGTAGAGAAATATAGAATACTTGAATTTAAAAATTAATATTTTAAAATAGTCTTATGCTGTAAGTTTTAGGAGAAACATGAATATTCAAATGTTCACGCTTGAGAAATTTGAATATCTTGACTCTTTATTTCAGGATTTTATTTGATTTTAATAAAATCAATTATTTTATACAGTTTCAATAGTACAGTAAAAGGAAACTGTTTACGCTTCGAATTTTTACAATTACATTTTTCAGAAAATAAAAGGAACAATGGTAGTTGGTATTGATACATACAAAAACAGTTAATATCTGGCACTAAAATTTATTAAAAACAGCAAAAAAAAAAAGAGTTAGGTAACATATCAGGTGATTCAAATAATACAGGCTATGGCGTTTATATCTTATAAACTGTGAATGATAGAAAAGTACTTTCAATTAAAAAATGTATTGAAATTCAGTATAGAATTTATGTATGACAATTGGCTGTTTATATATTAAAATAACTAATTTAATTACGTCCTACTTTTCCTATAAATTGTATTTACAAAAATCGTGTGCTGCGTCTATGAAGAACATTACAAAAATGTCATTCTTTTAGGAAGAAACTTTACCGAGTAATGATGCTTTAAGATTTATTAATTTACTGCATTTTTCAACACTAAAAACGCATCTTTCTGATTTTAGCGCCTGTATACACGAAAAATGCACACACCTAAAAATCACCATAATTCGATAAGGTTTTCCCGTAGAAGATTGGATTTTTTTTTTTTTTCTTAGACGCAGGGAAATATTTTTCTAAATATACATTATATGAAAAAGGGTCCGCATAATTTTTTTAAATCCATATAGAGTCCCTTGTAAAATAAATGTTATACTGACACGCTATTTTTTTATATATTTCGTTTTGTAACTGTAAGAATGTTCGATCATCCACAGTTTAACAGATAATCCCCAAAACTACATTTTTGAAAAAAAAACATTATGGAATAATTTTATGAAATTTTAAAAGAAAACTAATAATTTATTTTTAGGCATGTTTAAACACATAATAATGATATTTGTAACTACATAAATATCTAATTTGTTACTTGAGGGTATGTATGGAAACAGCATTGTGAAAAACCATGAATTATTAATGTTATTCTGCATTAAAATAAAATTAGATTACAATTTTAAATCGTAATATTCCTGGAATTATTATTTGCTGATTTTATTTATGTATAATTTTTTTCAAGCTAAATATTTAACTTTATAGGAATTCTTTTGAATTTATGTGTATTTCATCTTGTTATTATAGTATTGTAACAAGTGTAGGAAAAAGCGATTTTAAGCACTTACTTTTAACTCACGTACACGTACGTATTCCTTTGTAGAAGTATTTGTACATACCTGTAAAACAAACACAATACTTCGTACTATTTTATTCCCACTTTGCCACAGAGAGGTGCAAGAGGTAAAATTCGATGGAGAAATGTGTCTATTTCCACATATAACAGGTATTTTCTACATATTACACCTGCACTAAGTTTTATTTTTTTAATGGTAACATCTATTGTGACACTTTATTTGAACTTCTTAGATCAATGAAAGCTGGAAAAATGTTCAGTTTATGTACTTCTTTTGAGTCTTGATAGGGTTAGAAGAGTACTAAGCTTGAGGATGCTAATTGCAAATCCAAGTAAAAAAGTTTGTTCAAGTAGACATTCAATCATGTTCAAGAAGTATATAACCGGATTCGTGCATGACTCTAGATCCGAGCCGACATCAGAAATTGTATCGTAACACAATTTCTGATAAAATCTGGTTACTTGGTCGTATGCAAGATTCTATTCTGAACAAGACTTACAGTAAAAACATTATACCCGACTCGGGTCAGATCGGGTTTACGAAAATCAGGTCACACGACAACTAATCCAAATCTATTCTGTAGCCAAACAAATCCAAAAAGATCGATCCGAAGTTTCTGGATTGTATTCGGGTAAAATCTGGTCACCCGACCCGGTGCAGTGTCGTCACAAACGTCACAAACTTGAACCATAAAAAAAATTTGATCCGAACAATCCGTATAGGATTCGGGTAAAATCTGGTCACCCTATCCGATGCAGATTCGTCACATTTTTCACATTGAAGTCGCACGGTGACTTCACAAAGTAGTCACATTGTGAGGTCACAGAAAGCCTTGAAAACGGCCATAACGACCTCGCATTTACGTCACAGTGACTTCACATCGACGTCACGTGACGTCACGACGACTGTCACAAAGTCACAGTGTGACTTCACAGTGACGTCGCCGTGATGTCACCATGCCTTACGGGAATAGACTCCAATATAGTCCGTGTTTTTTTTTCATTGAAATTAATAATAAACTAGTTGACCCACCCGGCATTGCCCGGTCCCGTGATAAAACCTTTAATAAGCCCCAAATAAGAGATACTGATAATTAGTGATAAAAGTGCTCGAAAGAGAACATAAAAAAAAAAGCTTTTGTTTTCCAAACCCTTTGAAATTTGTAATGGTTATAAATATAAAAGTTTTACGACCCGTGTAAAAATTACGTCAGAAATATTGTTATTTGGTTGTAAAATAAATATGTTCTCTTCCCCAGAAAACGACCCTATTTCAAATTCCATAGAAGGGGAGATTCCCCTCCCCTCTCCCATTTCCCTTTCTAGCCTTCAAAAAAGTGAAAGTGCATACCTCCATTTCTTTTTTCTTCACCCCTCTCAAATACAGCAGGTGGAAAAATGGATGCTCTCTCCAGGAAATAGGAATAAAAATAAAATGAAGAAGAATTTAGAAGGAGTATTTCTTAGGGGTAGGATTGTGAGCAGTGAAGGCCAATAGGCGAGCTATTCTTTCCCCCAATCCTCTTGATTCTTCTTAATTCTATTTCCAGCTATATTCACCCTTCAAAAACATTTGTGACACCGTCAGTAAAGTCGAATTTGCACTGAAAAAATAAGACTTTTTTCTTCTGGCTTTAATATATTAGATTCATATTAAAAATAGGAATTATGACATTCATGAATTTTTACGTAAGAAGGATAAAAGTCGTTCAAAACATCGTTTTCTTCTTTTTGCAATTCCTTCTTATCATTACTTTTAGTGATATAGAAAATCGTTAGCTATCGACGATCTAAGGGGACCGTTTCCAGTTATCGTTGGCATTAACAGAGAAGAAAACCGTTGAAACTAACCAGAAAACACTTATAGAATTTTCTTCTATGTAAAGTATGTATTTTTCTCATTACTAATTTCTGTAATTTTCTTTATAAGAGCGTAATTTTATTTTTCGAAATTTGTTGATAAATACTTAACACTTTTTCGTTTATAACCCTATGAAGGTATTTTTTTTAAAAACCACATAAACTATTCATTTATTCAGGTTACTTTGGCATAAATGGCAATAGGTTGGTATTCGGCTGGAGTGAAAATAAATTCAAGCCTGTTTTAAACCTGACTTTTTATTTCAAAATAGGTACCACATAGATCCAATAAGAACCACAAATAATGTTATTAAATAACGCTTCTGTATAAAAAAAAGTTGGTTTTTTGGTCAGATTCCGAATGAACACCGAAATGTTAGAATTTATGCTTTGTTTCAAGTAACTCAAATAAAGTGTCAAAAGTTTTTTTTTCCTTTTAAAAAATGAAAGTTCGTAAAATATTAAAGATATAGACGACACGTATTTAAAAAATTCCATTCATATTCAGAAAGTAGACACAGTTTGCTGTCAAATTACACATTTTTCATCTATCTGCAACAATTTGGTGATATTTGGCTTAATTAAATCACTAGGATGTGGAGAGGTTTTTTTTTTTTTTTTTTTTTTTTTTTTTTTACGACTGTTACACACAATCACGACACAATTTTGTATAGACTTTTAGCACTTATTTTAACTTATACATACTTGTATGTATAGCCAAGCTCTTTTTCATAAGATCATACATATATATGTTAACAATATTATATTTATACATTAGCAATATTATAGTTACAATATTATAAATGTTGTAAGTAATATAATTCTATATTTATATAATTGTATGTTACATATGAAATCGAGTAATTATTTGCACTGTTAGTATGTACATAAAATAATTAGGAAGACGAAAAACTACGTTTAGGAAAATAAATATTTCAAGAAATTACAAAATATTTCAAGAAGTTACAAAATATTTTGTTTAAATAGATGGTGAATGATGTGTAGTAAAATGCTCATTTAAAAGTGATTTGTTTCACTACCATTCTAAAACCCATTTTACAGTAAAATTCCAAAATACAACAAAGTAGGCATGGCAAATCTTTCTAATGAGAATTTTATTTATGGTGATGGGCATCAGGTGTCTAATTATATCAAATTTTGTCAATTTTAGTAACTTAATCAATTTCCTAATCATTAAGGTTTTATTTATAAGCGCCACTTTCTCATCTCTTAATAATATAATATTTTGGAGGATTTTGAAGAATTAAACGCGAGGTTCTAAAAACCTTTTTCTTAATAAATTTTGTCCTTATAATTAGAAACTGTAAATGGATTCATCTTACCTCGATTCAATTAAAGTTGATTCTAATTATCAATTCTAATATTCCTAATATTTTCTTTTATTTATTCTTCAATATGCATAATTAAAATTTTACAAAATAATGCTTAAATATAAAGGAAGACGATAAACGCTGTTTATAATAAAAATCATTCCAAGATGTTTCAAAATATTTTGTTTAATTAATAAATAAATCATGTATCTTTAAATTTGTAATTAAAATCTGTAATTTATTTCAAACTACTTCTGAAATACTGCTTACAATAAAATTACAAAGAGAAGCAACCAAAGTGTTAATAAACATAAACCTTATTAAAGGGTTATACTTTTCTGCAAGATCGAAATGAAAAACGTGTAATTTTCGAGATTTTTTTTTTCGGGAAAATGAAACAGGATAGTTGAAAAACGTTTTTTTATTAGTATTATTTTTTTGTATTCTGTTTATTACAGTGTAAATACAAAAAAAATGGTTTTTGTAATAACCAAATAAAGTTGGGTGCCCCCATCCTACCCACTTCACGGAGATATTGGCGTTCTATTAGCCACTCACGGCGATCCCCGTAACTCTGTCACATGATATATGAAGTTATACAAAGCATAATGTCTTTATTTCGAACACTTAAAAGTAGATAGCAACCGTTCGGTTTTTGAAAAACTTATTTTAAACAAAATGGCGACTGTTTAAAGTTACGGTACTTATTTTCACAAAAAAAAGAAAAAGAAAAACTTTGATTGTTTATAAAAATAGAAAATTTCTTCAGATCGCCAAAAGTAACGATTAATATCTGATAATACTGTTGTTAAAACAGACATCATGAAGTCATCAACAGTTATCAGTACAAATTAGTATTACAACTCAGTATTAACAGTCATCAGTACAAATTTTAATTACAAATTTAAGTTTTTAGTCATTAGGTGTTGTTTAGTAACTGTTCGGTTTTTGACAAAAAATATTTTGAACAAAATGGCGGCCGTTCAAAGTTACGGTACCGATTTTCACAAAATATCTTAAACGTTGATCGTTTTAAAAAATAGAAAAAATCATCATATCGCCAAAAGGAACGATTAATATTTGATAATACTGTTGGTGAAAATTGGTCAAAATTTGAAGAAGATTGGTTGAGATTTGTTCGAGTTTTTATGATCACCGACTTTAAATACATAGTTTTGAGATAATCACGTTTAATGATCCAAGTTATGATTTATGTGTGATAGAACAAAGTTCATTCAAGCGGCGGAATTTAATTTTTATCAGATCGAATAGAAACTATTACTGAATATTCTTTACTAATTTTACTTTCAGAAAATGTAATTTAAAAACTGCATTTTCTGAAAGTTTGGAGGTAGGTATATCCCCGTAAAGGGAGTCATTTTAAAAATTATCAGCATCAGGTGTCTAATTATATTGAAATACGCTTATTTTAATAAGTTGTTTTATAATCATTTAAGTATTCTTTGAGCAGTACTTCTTCTTCAGGATAAAATATTTTAGAGGATTTTCAAAAAAAAAAAAAAAAAAAAAAAAAAAAAAACGCGAGTATTTTAATATGTTTTTTCATTATAAAATTATTACGAGAAAATTAAAATAATTTCATCTTACCTAGATTCAATTAATGTAGATTATAACTTTCAATTCTAACAGTCTTATCAATTTTCTTTATTGATTTTTTAAATATGGGTACCAAAATTATAAAACATTGCACAAAAGAAAGAAAGACAGTAATACGATAAACCGCGTTTGTAAAGGGAAGGTATTTGAAGTAGTTCGAAAACAGTTTAAATAATAAGAAAATTATCGTTCTTCAATTTTTTAATTTAAAAGTAAAATGTGTCACTCAACATAAAAAAAGTCGTTTACATTAAAATTACAAATTATTTACAAAGGGAACAAAGGGAAAAAAAGTTTGTGTTGAAAGTTATCAACCTTACTAAAGAGCATTTTATTTAAGATGATTTAAGGTGTCTAAATATATCCAAATTTGGATACTTTAGTAAGTTAATGAATTCTATAGTCAGTTTTCTTTGACCTACACTCTTACGAATACTAGAAAGATTTTATCATGTCTTAAAAGCAAGGAGTTATATATGTTTTATATAAAGTTTTGTCATTGTGTCACATGATATTTAAAATAAATTATCCTTACTTCGATTCAATTAAAGTGGATTATAGCTTTCAATTATAGTATTCTTAATATTTTTCTTTATTGGTCCCTTTTTTTAATATATAATTAAACAGAAATTTATATAATAATGCGTAAAAAGAAGAAGACAAAAAGACGATAAACAATGTTTTTACATTGAAGATGTTTCAAGCAGTTAAAACAGATAAAATTGTAAAATGTTTTGTTTAAAAAATAAATAACTTATCTAACTTTAAATTTCTAATTTAAAAGTTCTTTATTTCAGTCAACTTTTAACATTATTTTTACGTTAAAATAACAAAAGGAAATAAAGTGCGTGTTGCAGTATACAAACCTTTCTAATGACCGTTTTATTTAATATGATCAGAATTAAATGTCTAATTGCATCGAAATTTTCAATATTTAGTAAGATAGATACATAAGTTACATACTTTAGTAAATATTTAAAACAAGTTCATCGTAGAAGAAATTTTTTCGTGCTATGTTTTTACAACATTCGGAACAAAAATTACATTCCAGGTAACTGTCTAACAATTTTGTAAGAAAAATATATAAAGAAGATTTTCTAAGAAAAAAGTGGTATTTAAAAAAGGACCGAGTGGTAGGCCTGTAATTTACGTACATTGACTGTTTTATTTACATAAGAGAATAAAATACAATTATTCCCATCTTGTACAAACCATACTATTAATTATAAAAAAAAAGCTTTTAAAGTACATTCCTCACATTCATTTATTTCCAGAACTTTCATTTTATCATGTATAATTTCATTAAAAACTTACATATATATAATTAACTGAACTTTTTTTTTAATTTAAAAGTAGCTGCATATCTATATATCTCTAAATTTTAATCTCAACATATAAATCAAATTCACTTAACAACATATTAATAGTGATCAGTAGATTCTCACGACATAACGGATGTTTTGGAGAAAATTGCTAGGCACAATTCAAAGGAGGATGAAATTGCTTAAACACCACGCTAATAGGATGAAAATTATGCTGAATTCACTTAATGAGAAAATTAATGAAGTTTTCCCTTTTCCAACTCACACAGTAATGGAGTAAATGGAATAGGCTATTCCAAAATTAAGGAAAATATATTATGAATTCTACGTGTAAACAAATTTTCTGATATCAGAGTAAAAGAACAAATTGTGAAGCATTTTTTGAAATGGGATCATGAAACGTAAAAATATGATGTGCCTGCTTTGGTACAATTACAAAGTGTTGTTCATTTCTATTTAATTGTATTTTTTATGTGAAAAACGCAGCGTTAAAATTTTTTTTTACAAAAGTCATGGGACTATTTTGTATACTTACGTCAAATAAGGGGTGATTCTACTTCTTTGCATAAAATTCGCATGTTTTTTACGATTTGTTTTCAGTTACAAAGAAAATAAATATTACCTTCGCGCTTTTTTGTATTATATTTTTTGAGATTTCACTTATATGTTTAAAATTTTATGCGTAAAAAAAAATAATAATACGCTTTGTGCGAAGAGGAGTATCTGCATGTGCGCATTGTGAACTTCCAATCGGGTGACCGTTTTTCTCCGGTCGTAAGTATCTGGATCTAATTTACTTGCCAAATTGTAAAGGTGCATTAACTTCTCTATAGCTTATATCAACAGTTAATTTTAAAAGTTATGTTTTGAAAAATTGTGGTCATTTGAACAAAAAGGTCAATCTTCTTTAACTTTTTGTGAGCTCGAATTAAAGAAAGAAAATTAATCAATGAAAATTATGCATTTCTTTGGTACAAGCTCCAGAAAACACGATTACTTTTCTTAAAAAAAAATAAAGGAAATCGGTCGAATAATTTTATAGAAAAATGATCGTCCATTTTGAAAAAACATTGTTTCGAGAAAAATGGTTTCGAGATGATATTTCTCGACATGGTTTCAATACGCACTTTCGATTCGGTTTCGAGATTTTTTTTTTTTTTTTTTTTTTTTTTTTTTTTTTGCAGTTTTTTGAAATGGCTTCGACATGCATTTTTTTTTTTTTTAATATTTTCGACATGGTTTCGAGACGCAATAAACTTCAAGCGTAGAGCTGTGCGTAGAAAGCCGTTTCCTGGCTGCTGCGGCGTTACGTTCAACGAGCAAAAAAAATTGTAAGGAATCTGAATATAACGAAACCGCTTTAGGGCAATAAACTACAAACTACAATGAACCAATGCAGAACGTCTTGTATTCCCTACAATGGTCTTCGTGCCATTGTTCATCTACCATTGATGTTGATCAGTCGGATGTATCTTGGTGCCTAGATGAATTGAGCATGGTGTGGATTTTGATAAGCAAGATCCGTTGCATTGGAATTGGTCAACAGCCAAGCAAATTGAGGGTAAGAGAGTGGAAAGAAGGCCTTTGATCTGTACATTTTTTCCCTTATATAAATTAAATGCACTTATTAATGCCTGAAATACGAAAAATACTAAAATAAAACAACTAAAAAGTTATAATGAAACTTTTTCTTTTATAAAAAAATAAATTCAAAGGTATAATAACAAGAATTAGAAAAAATAACGGAAAATAAATAGATAAAAGCTATAATGCGGAATTTACACTCACGGATAAAACCGCCTTCTTCAACAGCCAATTAGAGCGAATTAGAGAGCCAGAAAAGACTAGCAAGATTTAAGAACAATCAAATTTCACTAGTCAAAAAAGTGACAAAACACAGACAAGTCAAGTCGTCAGAAACGAATTTCCATCTGTAATCATCACGACAATTGGAGAGGGAGGGGGGGGGGGAAATGAAGGAAAATAATATAAAAAAGATATATATATATATATATACGAAAATCTTTCCAAATTCAAAATTTTGCCTTATAATTTTTTACTTTTTTCTAATTTCTATTCATTAATTATCCTTATTTCTCATGATATCGTTCCTACCTTTGCATTTGGAACGGTAATTAATCCACTTTCATTATTTTTCTTTTAATATCGAGTTTTCTACTCGTTTCTGACACATTTTTTACCAGTAAAATTTTATTGGCTATCCTGCTTCAACAAGACTGACTTTTGAAGTTGACAATCGCATCCTTGAATGTAAATTTTGTATTATATCTTTTTTCGATTTCTTTTTTCTAATTTAATGTTAATATGCTTTTAAAATTTAATTTCTATAAAGGAAAAATCTTGTAATATACTTTTTTCATATTTCTTTTTTTATTATTTGTATTTGCAAAGCATTAATTTACTTTAATTAATTTATATTTGAAAAGAAAATTATAAAATGTATGGCTCTGAAGACATTATTTTCTCTCTGTTACCCTCAATTGATTGGCTTACCAATCTTAATGCAACGGATTTTACCTGTCAAGATCCACAACATGCTGAATCCATCTACGCATCAAGACCTTTCGATTGTTCTCACAAACATGCAAGATTACCAAAGTCATGATCGTAGGTACTTCGTTACATCTGCATTAGTCCATTGGATTAATCCTAGTGCCAAGTGCAAACTGAGGAACGATATCATAAAAATAAAGAATAATTACTGAGTATATATTTCAAAAAGGTAAAAATAAAGGACATAATTTAGAATGTGGAAAAACTGCAACGGAGCGTCTAAGATGGTTCTTGCCTACAAATTTTTGAAGGCGGGTAAAACCGTCATTTCTACTTAGACTGACAAGAGTCTTTTTTTTTCCAACAGCATTGTTTAAATTATACTGTTTGATAGATCTCAACGCATCGTTGGGTATAAGAACACGATGTCTATGGAATTTCTGAGCAGTTTTTAGGTGCATTCGTAATTATATAAATACGTAGCACCTATTGTCGTCGTCTGGTCCCTCCGTCTGTCTGTCCGTCCGTACGTCCATCCGCATATAACAACGCAAAAACTACCCAACCAAATGGTCTGAAATTTAAGATATATTATCTTTGCAGAATTTTGTGGAGACATTTCAATTTTTATGAAAATCGAATCAAAACTTTAAACGATATTAATCAAAATATTTATTAAGAAATTTGAATAATAAAAAAAATCGGTGCTTTCTTGTTATAGGAGCTTCCGAGGTTTAATCGTCAAGAGACCGATATACTTATTTTATTACAGAAATTAATCTGCAGACGATGTAATTCATTTCATAGAATTAAAAATCATGAACATCTGAATATTTATATAACTAGCTATAGTACGAACGCACCTCATTTGTCACGTTTGACGTACAATTTCCAACCTGTTTTATTTACTTATATATAATATGCCAAATATTGAAATCTTTGTGAATAACATCGTTCCGATAAATGTAGTTGCACTCATTATCTGACGTAAAATTTTATCTTGGGCAATTTGAAATTTCTGCATCTGAACTTCGCTACAATTTTGAGAAATGAAAAAAATGGAAAAAATAGAAAATTTCGACCCAACAAGTAGAATCTTCCCTTAATAGAGAAAAAAAACTAAGCAAACAATGTAAAATTACATTACGATTCAGATGTTTTGCCAAATGTTACTGACAAAATTCTGTCATACCATTAAATATTGTTAAAAGAAATACAGTTGTTCGAAAAAGACATAAAAATTACACCTTAACGTTTTAAAATTAAATAATGTGTTTAATTATTAAGGGACGATCAAAATATATTAAGACAATTTTTGCGCTAAAATACGAAAGCCCCAGATAAATTCCCCAGAGTTTGAAAAAGTTTATTTCAATTAACATTTTTTTTTGGAAATAAATATTACATGGTAACAAATAATTCCGTTCAGAGACACTCAGTTTACTAAAATAAAATATCATGTTGTGCATAATGCAAAAGATTAATACGAATCTTAAAATCAGATACTTTTAAATAACTCATAAAGTAAATTTTAAATAGTATAGTAAATTTAATATTTAACTTGAGAAAAATTTTAACATGCTCTCTTTTTCTACATTTCTGTGAATTAAATAAACAATTTCTAAATGAATAGATTTCCGTAATTATTACATTTAAGAATAATGCATCTGCAAAGGAAATGTATTAATAAGCAAATAAATGTATATTAGACTGAAGCATATACATTGTTTTTCCCTATTTAAGCATAAGTGTTTTACTATTTATTTAATTGAATGATTTTATTAACCAATATATACCTCTAATAATCATTCTTTATAAATTTTACTTATATTTAAAAATAACATAGGAAATGGTTAATACTTTTTTTTTTACCTCATCTATGCAATAAGCTGTTGTTTTCTTAAAAGATTACTTTAAAGCAACTCCACTAAAAACTACAGATAAATTCTCGTAAAACTTTTCTATCAAAAAAATTGGCAGATTTCATTGAAAAAACTATTTGATAGAAAAGTAGAATAAACATTTGCTTTTCGCCTTTTCGGTTGTCTTAAGAAATATAAAAAAACTGTTGCTTCTGGTTCGAGAGATTGGCGTAGCTGTTAAATCTTTTGATTCAGCTGTACTGAAATTCCTTAACTTGTTAAAGACATACATCAGCTGTTTTTCTTTTACCAGAAATATATCTAATAAAACTGATATTGTTACTTCCTATATTAGAGAAATAAATTTTATGATTGAGTTTGAAAATGTTATTGCTTTTCTTTCAGAAAAAATAAATATATATATTATTTTTTAAAGAGGAATTTAACTCTTTGATGAATGATAACCTCATATGTCGCTGAGTTGAAAAACAGACCTCAGATAATTATGATTTTTTTATTACACTCTTTTATTTAACTTAACTTTGTTTTTGTATGTAGAGATCGCATGTCATAATCCATTATTCGCTCACATACTGATAAGCTACAATTATAAAAACTACACTGCAAAAATTTTTTGTAAAAAATTATGGAACATATACTGCCAACTTTGTGACCAGTATATATACCGTAATTTAACTGATTCACTCCCACGGTGCGCTGGGTCAAGCCCCACAATAGAACCCTATTAGAGTACCCTTTCTTATCTCCCGGCAGATCTGAACTCCGGTGGGGAGAAAACTAAGTTGTTCCTTTCTAGTCGAATTTCTTACCAGTTGAAAGTAAGTAAGATGGTAAAATATAGGGGGTCGTATATATATATATATATATATATTAACCAATTGTATATAAATATATTTTAATCAAAAGTATAATTTGCACATTAATTTTGCGCAAATATAATTACATTCATATATATCTATCTGTTATAGCTTTTGATTTGTATTTGCTAATTTTTTCATGTTTATAACTTTCGCCATTTCACAAGTTAAATTCGATAATCGTTAAATTCATAGATTCAATTCTGAATTTATACGAAATTTACCATGCTTAGGAATGTTAGGAATTAGAAATAAAGGTTATTTTAAATATGCCAGTAAACTTCTGTTGCTCTTTCTGTTAAATAAGTTGTTAAAGTACTTACTTTAAGTAACATAATAAAAAAGGACTATATTTCTATAACATAAAATTCCCCGATCATAAATCACCCATCAGAATCATGCTTCGACAAATGAAAATGACGTTATATTTCAAGAAATATTGCATTGGCATTCATAAAACTGTAATTTTATTAAAAGATTGCATTTTCTGGATTCATTTTTGTTTGGAAACGAATGAAATTGGCAGCTGCTTTTATTATGATACTATACAAACAAATGCTGTTTTTTGATAAAGACACAAAATACTATCGAAGTTTGTGTTTAGAATCGACATTCAGGACGTAACAACGCGGGAAAGAAGAAAACCTTTGTTCACGTGACAACAATCACTTATAGCGATAGACAATATTCATTTATCAAAAGATTGTAAACACCATTCGATTCCAAATCACTTCAATAATCAGGCATGCAAGTGCCATCAATTTTCCGTTTAAAAATGAGTCCGTGAATGTGTCAGAAAGATTCAAGTTGTCTTATTGATTGACAGATTAGTTCGGATGGTGATATTGACATCATTCTCAAAGAAAAAGATCATTTTCGTTTATGAGAATGAAATAATTTAGTATGATTGAGTCAGTATGAACTCATATTCAATAACTTTTAGTTCTGCAAATAAAGTTCCTACTTATATTCCCCCCCCCCCCATTTTTTTAAAAAATAAATTTTATATGCACCAAATTAAAAAGTTTCCGAAAATTACATTATTTCCTTGAAATAAAAATAAGTAAATCTATAAGACTACTCAGACATTTAAAAATGATTGAAATAATTAATATACTTAACTCAGGTAACCAATTTAGGTAGTGATAATGAAGTTATTCTAAAAAGAAGAAAAATGACTTTTGACATATAAAAATAAAATACTTTATTATTATTGTGTCAATAGTCAATAGATTTTATTCTGCACGTACAGATACTGAAACTTTACCATTTATTAAAAGATCTTCATAATGCATATATCTGGTAAGTAAATCAGAAGAAAAGTGAATTAAGAAATATAAATATCAGGTTTTAAAAACTTATTCTATGAAAACACATTTTTAAACTTCTTATAAGAAATGTTTTATAAGTGCGTTTTGATGAATTTGAAAAGTTCAACGTTCTCACACAAGTAATAATAGTTTTTTATTCTTAATTTGTAAAATAATCAAGAATAATATATTCAATAAACAATTGCAGCCTTTCACTACAATACATTTCTGAATTCTTCAATACCATCATACACATATATGTCAAAATTTATTCCTCAGTTAAATGCAACATTTTATAATTAAGCTCAGCGGAGGGAAAGCACCAAGTGGTATGCAAAAAAAAAAAAAAAAAAAAAAAAAAAAAAAAAAAAAAACCCTTAAATGTTAAAATGCGTACCACAACTGAAAACGCACTTCCAGCAATTACTTTTGATAGACAGTACTCAAGCCAAATTCTTTTGTGTGTATTTGTGAAAAATCGACAAATTCTATGCATACCATAATTCTACAGTAAGTGCGTCTTGTAGCACACCTCAGTGATGTATATTTTAAACGTGTTTAAAATAATGAAATATCATTGAAATACACCGCAAACGATTTTTCCTGATACTACACCAAAATGTAACGGAATTATTTTGTGTGTCCCTGTAAATGAACCGTAAGTGCTACATATTTCATTTTCAATACAGAACATGCCATAATAAACCTGAATAACATCATTTACATGAAAATACGAGTATATTTACGTGAGTTAGAACACTGTCAGACGGACAGACAAACCAAATTCATAAGAAAAACGAATATATATATTTAAAGCAATTAAAACGTTTTATATTCTTTTGCCAATAATCAGTCGTTAGCCCAGTTTAATAAAGAAATAATTATTATAATTTCTAAAGTTGCCCCTCCCCTTAAAAAAAAGATTTATTTATAGATGTACATAACTTTTATTTTGGATAGAAAACAAATACTATCGATGGTAATTGAAATCTCAGAAATACTCTTTTGATTCGCTTCGATGTCGAAAAATATTTAAGTTCAATGGAAAAACAATGATTGTTTTTTAAAGTGAATAGTCTTATAAATATTCTAAAAATGTCTTAACGTTAAAAATTACTAATTGGGAGTTAAAAATCATTGATATTATACATTTTAAAACATTCATGAAGGCTTCAAATCAGGGTACGCAAAAATCATGATTTTTTTTTTTTTTAAAAAGGGATTTATTTCATTTAAATCATATATTTTTTTGTTATTTAAATCGGATTTTTTTAAATTTTAAATTATGTTAGAAAGTTAACTTTTCTACACATTATACATATAAATTTAGCAAGAATGCTTGATGATTTTTTAAATTTTAAATGCAAGTACCATATGAAAACTAATAATTATAAATTAATTAATTTTTAAATGGATGAAAATATGTGAAGAAAAGAAAAACAGATTTTTTTTTTCCTTTTTGCAATGTTAGATAGTATTTGTCAGCATATAAGATATGTCCTATTTTTAAAAAATATTTAAATGTGTAAGTGTAAAATATATAAAATATCTAAAATCTTTTGAAATTGCATTTCTCATAAAAAATATGCATATATACACATTGGTTAATACAATTAATTTTAAATATATGACATAAATGTTCAAGGTTTTTCTCAAAAGATTAAAGTTAAAAAATATAACAATTAATAGTATTTTAGAGTCACCTCCATTTTCATTTCTAATTTTATTAATACCTGATATTGAAAGTCAATGGAAAGAAATTACTTTGTACTTTTGTTACTACTTGTTACTTTTTTGCCTTGGTGACTTTTAATAAGTAGATATATTGAAATGAAAAATAGACGAATACTTTAGAAAATATGAAAAATGTATTATTTTTTCAAAACACTCAAGGGTTTGGAATGCAAGCAGGCTTTGTATAATAAAAACAATTTTCCTGCTTTTTCATTCCCCACTTTGTTTCTAAGTTTTGAATGTCCTATAAACCGTAAGTAGAAAATAGTCCTTAATACAGAGTTGCTTTATTGCTTTTTCACCTGACATTTCACAAAAACTTGACTTGAAATGGGCTCTCCACCTCTCCGAAGGAGACATTTCGAATACAGTATTTTGCTCAAAAATAAAGTCATAAAAAGCATATGCCTTAGCTAGGAATCTCATGATTAAAGTTATAAAACTACTAGTAAATTTATTCTTCTTAGAAAATTAAAAATATATATATATATATTTCCGAATTCAGTCAAATCGCATCTTTTTTAATTCATCATGCATGCTCTTGACATTTGCTGCAATATCTGTGACAAGGACAAGGCTACCAATAAAACAGTTACATTCAGCTTTGCACTTTAATATTACTTCATGAGCAATTTTTTAAGGTATATTCGGTTCTGTGTGAATTTTCTTATGTGTCAATAGAATCCACAAGATACCAATCCTTGCTGCATTTGGTGACGAAGTATTGAAACAAGCTATTGTTAGAAAGAAAACATTCAAAATTCATTCAAAAATTGATCAGCTATAAAGATCTGTAGATTGACAGTATTCATCCTCTTTATTTTGCCTTTCTGTGCTGTTACAGCGTGTGACACAGCCATGGATAAAACAATTGCAAGATATTTAAAAATAAATATTAATATTGATTTATCAAACAAATTACAACAATATCATGTTAAATAGCATCTAAGTGAAATATATAAGGGTAATAATGGCCTTTTTAATAATGCCACATTAATGACCAAATGAATTTTGGGCCACTTTTGTTCTGGAAATGCCATCAGGATAACCTTTTTGTAATAAATACTGTTCTATCATTAGTTAGAAGAAAAAAAAAATATGTACAGATTGCAAATATAAAATTTTAAATTGAGAATTTTAAAAAAAGATTTCAGAGAAGCGGAGATTTTTTTTTTTTTAATCCAAATAAATAACATGTGGGTCGCTTAAATTTTATTATAATCTAAATCAAAGCAAAAATACATATTTCAGCAGAAATTTTTTTAAATATTGATTTAAATCAATCACCCTTAGCATTCTACGTATTCTCTGCCCCCTATGAGTATGATCGCAAAGACCCGTCCACACCTGGTAGACTCTAAAAACACATTAATTTGGTGGAATAATTTGTTAGAGTGGAATCTCGTTTCCGTATTTTGATTTGTAAAATATCCCTCATTTTCTTTCCAGATAGAAAATTTTCGGGTAAAAAGGAAGCCCTGTTACCCCAATCATTTACGGAGTTCGAATTCAGGCTATCTTTCTTTTAATCTACGTCTTTCTCCCTTCCTTGACCTTAGGGGGGAGTAAGCGAGCGGCTTGGGAAGTCTCCAATTTAACTGGAGGGTATATGTACGGTAAAATATTTAAAGTATATGTACCGGCTGCACTCCCCCCTCTCCTCAGGCCTGCACGCATTACGTAACAAGATAAAGAGCATCACTTCAGGCAGTCGCGTAGGCAGGATGGGGGTCCAGATGCTCTTTATACCACTAATTTTGTAAAGTTTTCTTTGCCTTATCTAATCGGAGAACTTTCTGTGATATTCAAGGCGAAGAAAACTTTACAATATTACTGGTATCCAGAGCATTTGGACCCCCTCCCTGGCTACGCCACTGACTTCAGGGTTTGCCGTACACCAAGGCGGGGCTACCTGCTTTTTCCTTACTGAAAAATAACTATTTTACGGTATAAATAACAATTTTTTACTGAAAAACAATCATTTTACGGTATAAATACCGTTTATAATCGAAATGGCACATTTACTTTTTTTTTCTTACGCTTAATATACCTTAGAAGTATGGTACTCATACCGTGAAGAGTGAAAACAGTACAAGTACCGTTAATTTACGGTACATCTACTGAAATTTTACGAAATTTTTTACAGTGTAGGGCATCCAATCCGGGCTACCTGGGATACAGAATATAGGGGAAAACCATTTTTTTAATTGAAAACTCCAATAGATTGTTTATATTTAATATATTTTTAAATCCCCCCCTAGCAACACCAAAGAGCATTTTTATATGAAATATGTCAGTTATATATTCAAATAAAAGTTTGAAATTTATTAAAAGCGGTAATTTTGCATTGGCTTTGTGGCTGAAGTTAATAGCCTATGAAATCACTAAAAATTTCGTTATCTACAATTTTTTTATTATTATTATTCTGAAAATTTCAGTGTTTTTAAGTGCTTATTTCAATTACTTGTCTGTTAAATTTGTGTTTTATTTATTTCTTAATGAAGTTTTAATTTCGTTATTGAATATTAGCTGGAAACAAATGCTGAACTTTTTATATTGTTTAAAGGGCAAAGAGTTTAATATTGTATAATCGTATTATATTGTGTAATCGTTATATATATTATAATCTTTAATATTGTATAACTTGCAAGCGATAGAGATAGATTTAGAAAAAAATCATGCTTGAAATTTAATGTAAAAATTGTAATAAATGAATAAATTGCGATACAATTTTCAAACAAATTGTATCTGAAAATAGATTTTTTTCCCTATATAACGATGTAAAACTTGAAAATATGAGATATTTAGAAATTTTTAAAAATGCAGTAGCAAAAATCGCAAAACTGAAATTTCAGCGTCAAGTGTTGCCATTCGCAAAATGACGTCAGCGTTACGCACGGACGCGTTTGTCCTTTATAATATAGATAGATAACACAGATGTGTTTCTGACGACAACAGAACATTTTAATATTTTTATACCTTAATTATAAATTTAAAAGAAAATAATTTTAATGCATTTTACATTAGTCGGCCGCAGGTGATAAATCGTCAAATATTCTTTAGGTTTACAACTGCATACAAGTTACAAAAATAATGCAAATAATTCGTGCACCAAACCATGCTCGCTAAAATATGGCAACTAACTATAAAAGTGCCTCAAGGAAACATTTTAAGCACTAAAAAGTAGAAAATATTATAAATAAAAAAAGTATATGGTGCGCATATAGAAGTTAGAACTTCAATCAAGAATAATATATATTTTTAAAAATGTGCTTTTATCAATTGTTTAATATTAATTAAATTATGATTCTACGTCAAGAAAGCAATTTAAAAATCTTGAATGTACTGTTTAATTAACGCTGTTTTCTTCTATCTGATTGCCAAGTCTAGAAAAAAAAAGAACAGAAATTTTAAAATATTTTAATAAAATCACTAGTTCGCGCTTTCTACCAAGCCTAATACAAAGCTGTGAATTTTCCATAATCGAGGTGCACCCCAAATTAACGTATTAATTGCAGTGATGAAATTAGACGTCCTTTTTAGATAAATATTGAATACTTATAAAATAGTGCATTTTTTCAAAATATTTTTAATGATGTACGCATTTTTATATCTTTTACGCACATAAAACTCATATGAAATTCCACAATGCTTGTGAAATATTGCAATATATATCATATACATTTACTTTTAATATTCAGTTGGAAAATGCCCTTTAAAATTGTATCTTTTGTTCTTCGTCAAAGAAGATTTTTGCCAATAGTTTCTGTTTTTGAACCTATACAGGAACAAGACCAAAAAATGTGTTTTTATATTTTACATTGGATTAATGCATCTACATTTTTAATTAGATTATTTACCAGTTATTAATAGTGATTTTTAGTTCTTGTAAATTTTCATTTTGCAATAAATCTAAGATATTTAATCATTCGACGTTATTTGTCTGTTAAAATTTATTTTAATACTATTATAAGTGCAGAATATATCTCCCATCCACTTAGAAGTCATTCATTCTGATCAGTTTAATAGGAATATAAATTTTATCAATTATAAACAGTGCTCTCAAATGGTCCGCCAACTGAATAGAAATATATATATATATATATATATATATATATATATATATGTAAGAAAATACCGGTATTCAAAAAGCGGACCATTTTGGAGGCCTGATTATAAAAGATAACAATTTGTGAAAATTAACACTAAAAAATATAAATTTAATCCAGAATCAATTTTACCAATCGTTAGAATTCTTTAATTTTGCTTCAGATTACCAGATTAAAAAAATATATTGTTATTTTATTATCCAATTAACTTGTTATTACTTGTATCGCTTTTAATTATTTTATGAAATAACATGTAGAATTTTAAACCCGTTTAATTAAACAGAAGCGTGGGTATTTTAACTTGAATTAAGAAGTTCAAAAAACAGTGGATTTTGGTGCACCTTCCTGAAGTGTTATAACGTTTTCAGGAGTACTAAATTTCTATATAAGGAATTTATTTTAATTCTATCCGTTGTTTGGAAGATTTTTCTTAAAAAACTATTAGGAATACAGCAGAGAGTTTCACAACACCATATAACGAATATAATCTTTTCAAATTATGCTATGTTTTGTATAGGTGTTCAGTGCACCCATGGTGACGCAGCATAATTCAATTCTAAAATCAATTTTTTCCACGTCTTTCAGAACATCTCACGTTCAGTATGCTAGCGTATGTAAACGCAATTTTTCCTTGCAACTGAAAAAAGAAATCGTATGTGTAAAAATCAGGTGAGTGTGGGGGCCATGGAAGCATGCAATTGCATAGAAGTATAAAATGAAAGCTTAAAATTTAAGAACTGCGGGTGTAAACAATTTCATAATGTATATAATTTAAAGTGACAATGATATTAATTTTCAAACCACTCTGTAACAAAAGACAATCACGTCTTAATTTAGCTCTTCAAGTTACTAGTTATTCAGAAAAGCATTTCTCTGTCTTTAGAAGCCTCTGAAACCAAAAATATCAGATATTTGATGAAGCATTTATAAGGCAAGAGTTTTATTTTACTGCTCGTATCTTTTAAAATGATTCTGAGTAGTTTTTATAGCATTCATGAGTTTTGTATAACCGGAATATAGGTTTTTCGAATACTATCATTTCTCAAGTAAACTTTTTCACAAAGCGTAACGGAATTTGTACATACAAGAATAACAAAAAAATTTTAATGTTAATACTATAAATTTTAATGGTTATAGTAATGTTGTTAATTTATGATGTTTGTTGAACACGGAAATGTTTACTTAAGAATCCATAGAGTCCGAAAAATGGATATTTCGCTTTGAAAAAAAAAACTATTTAATACAATATAAAAACTACTCAAACCGTTTCCAAAAATTTTCAGTAGCAAAATACACATTTGTCTCTTAAATGTTTCTTAAGTCTTCGAAAGTCTATTGGTTTCTCAGATTTCTCTAGATAAAAGACTGCTTTTTGGACTCATGGGAAACTCAAAAGAGATTTTGTTATATTTCCATAAACCTTGCTAAAAATAAAAGTTAGATTAAAAAAACATTTGTCTTTTTTTTTTTTTTTTTTTTTTTTACAGTGCAGAAGTCCGTGGGATTTCCAGCATTATTTAGCAAAACACCTAAAATTTCCAAAATCAGAGTACATACATTAATATTATGAAATATATTATAAAATACTATCTAATATTATTAGTTCAAGCTTCAAAATTTCCAGTATTTATTAATTATTAATATGAAAATTACTTTTCCCGAATTTTATATTTAGGAGATCATTTTACGCGATCGGCAAAAATCTTTTCTTGCATGTATTTAGGAATAAGTAATGTATTATTTTTAGTATTTATTTAGATTCGAATGTATTGAAAAATCAATGCAAGGGTTACATATATATTGCAGTCTGATATTTACTAACAAAAAGTCTGAACGAAACTTTACGAAAGAAATATCTGAGCTAAGCAAAACTTTCTTTTCAAATTTTCTAAATTCATGAATTTTACATTAGAACAAATGAAACATAAAAAAATATCAACTAAGTAAAATATATTTAAATATAATATTCTGCTTTCAAAATAATGAGTAGAATCAACATTCAAAATTTATATTAGAATATTCCTCCAAATGTAACAAAACAATATATATGTTAAATAAGAAATAATTAATACTTAAGAAAATACGAATTAATATTTTACATTATTTAGAAAAAACATGAATCTAGTTGTATACATAACCTTAAAATTTATATTTCTCAATAATACAGACAAAAAAAAAACCGATTTTCCAAAATTATTGCGATAATAGAATTAATATTTAATATTTTGTATTTCGATATTTTGACCTTAATGAAAATTTCATTTTCTAACATTGGATTTAATAATCACGTAATTTTCACGTATTTTCATATGTATGTAAAACACGTTGTTGTTAAGCAATACATTATGATCAGTATATTAATTGCAATATATTGTTACTAGAACTTTAGCACAAAACAGCTGCAACCTGTCCTGAAAATTGCTTTCACTAGTTTACTAGACTATACATGAATTATAGCTAAGTGGGGATTACGATTACATAGAAATGTTTAAAAAGCTCTTAACTCGTGCTTAATATTATTAATCACTGGTAGGTTTGAAGGTCAGTACCACAACCGAAACTCATCAGCATATTTTCAATATTTTATCTTTTAATGCAGGCCTTATAAAAAAATAATCAAATTGCTGGATAACCCTATATCCAATAAGAAGACAAAAATCATTAAAGGGTTACCGTGTCATCAGTTGTGTATATTTTATCAAAATCAGCTCTCAAGAATTTCTAGGTGAAAACATTCCAAAGCGTAATACTTTCACCACGGGTCTGTAAATAACTCACAGCAATAGAGCTAAAGCAACTGTTCGTCTGAAAACAGTGTTCAAACAGGCTATCAAAATGTTTCAAAATAAATCATTATTTAATAAACCTGGCAACTCTCTTCCATTACTTTTCATGTTCCAGCCACAATACTGACGGGCTCACTGGACACTTATGCAATGTTAACAAAGTTTTTTTCTCATTACACTGCAAGGTCAGCTGCAGCGAAATTCTGTATTAATACTGTCATATGCAGCTTAATCTGAGATATATTTTTTCTCTGAAGCTGGCGTAAGTCTATTTACTTTTAACGGAACAATTACCGAAGTGTGAAGACATTCATAATGCGAGGATGCTTGATATCTTGTTGTCTGCTGTCCAATTCACCATCAGTTCACTTTTCAATGATGCTAATAACAGCCAGACAAACTATACCGCTTTGGATGTTATTAAAACTCCGTACACATGAGAATGTGGCTTTATCAAACTTGCAAAAATCAGAATCGTTCCTTCCAGCACACACGCTTATTTGACAAAATAATGGCTTGTCACTATACCTTGCAGTGCATAAGCTCCATGCCTACCCGGTTATGAGTCCTCTATGTGATGCCGGCGTGCTCATTCTGACAACAAAGTGATGGACATTATGCGTTAGATAATAGATATAAGCTGTTCCTTTTGACACTTTCCAACATAGTTGAAAAGTGTTTATGAACTCGGTTTGCCTGTCTGTCTGTCTGTCGGCTGTCTGTCTGTCATCCGTGTTCTAACTGGAGTAAATATCTTTGGGCTGTCATTCAATTGATATATGTTATTGAGATTTACTATGGCATGTTCGGCATTAAAAATTAAGTGTGTAGCACTTATGTTTTTTTTTTTTTGCAGGGACACTCAAAAGAATTCCGTTATATTACGGTATACGGAGAAAATTATTTACGGTTTATTTTAATGATGTTACACAATTTCAAACATATTGAATTTGATATATATCACTGTGGTGCACTACAAGAGGCTTACTATGGAATATGGTGTACATAGCACTTATAGTTCCTTTACAGGGACACTCAAAATAATTGCGTTATATTACGGTCTATTGAGAAAAATCGTTTGCGGTTCATTTCACTCTTTCAAACATATTGAAATTGATATATATCATTAAGGTGCTTACAAAAGAAACTTACAAGAAAAACTAATATATATATTATTGTGTGTATAGCAGTCATCGTTCATTTACCAGGGACACATCAAAGAATTCGCTACTGTCTGTTAACAATAATTTCTGGGAAGTGTGTTTTCAGTTGCTGAACACGTTATTAAATTTAACGCATTTGTTGTTTGTTGTCTAGTAGTCGGTGTGTATAAATTATATAGATCATATACAGTGAAACACAAAATGCCTCGAGTACATCTCCGTTCATTGACGGATATTCCAGAACGAAAATTTTAAACTGTGCTACGCGTTTCCTAACTGAATTAAATTTTAACATTCTATGTAGTATATATACAAATGTATAGATCATATACAGAGCTCACAAAAGAGTTCGGATATCTTTCCGAATTCAGTTGGTAATTCCTGAAATTGGGTTTGTTATGTGTTTAAATATGTTATGCGTTTTCAAAATTGTTTACTTAGATATCATCTTTCACCTTATTAAACGGTAAAGATTTGTAAAATTTTGTTGGAAGTGTTACATAATCTATGCTTGACGCATGAGTTTTCGTTCTTGTTATAATTTTTATCATAGAATAAAAATGTTCAGTAAAATGTTTTAGGAAATTGAAAAATACTAGGTGATACAACCCAGGTATCCCGGGTTACATAATATAGCTGATTTTTTTATATATTTTTTATTTACTATATTTTATTTATATTTCACACTAAGAACATCAAAAAACATTTTTATATGAAAAGTATCAATAATATATTCCAAATTTTAAAAATTTATTAAAAGCGATTCTTTCGTATTAGCCGCATGTCAGAAATTAATAGTCGAAGAAATTGCTACTTACAGCAGCCTTTTCAACTTCAATGACTTAAGCGCGTACTTCGATTATATGTCTGTTAAACTTGTATTTTATTCATATAGTTTATTATTCTACTTACATTTTGATGAAGTTTTGATTTCGTCATAGAATATTAGTCAGAAACAAATGCTGAACTATTTTCATTGTTTTAAATGCAAATGGTTTAATCTTTTGTAATCGGGATGCACGCGATTAATATAGATTTTAAAAAATCAATGCTTGGAAATTATTTTAAAAATCATAGAACAATTAGCATATTCAGCTATAGTTTTCAATCAAATTGCATTTGAAAGAACAGATTTTTTCTTATTTAATGGAGTAAAAATTTAAATTGTGATCTTTGGAACTTTAAAATAATTGCCAGTAAAAGCGAGATTCATTGTTCACGTGTTGCCACCGTCCATATGAAGAAATCTTACTCAAGGATATGTTTTTGCTTTAAATGATATATTTATATATTTATTTATAAACCTTTACTGTAATACAATTAAGTATGAATTCTCGATTCAATTACATTTTGCCTCGCCGGTAATCGACAAAAACTGGAGCTATGAAAACTAAAACTGCCTAAACATTGCAGTACTTTTTAATTTAAATATCTTACAAACTATACAATGTGCCGATTGAGCAAAATAATCACATGACATAATAAATAAAAATAATTTAGAATAATTCTAAATGTTTATATTTACATTAATTAATAAAAACAAGCATCGATAAATATTTTTATCCTTGCAGTTATCATTTATTATCCCTAAAAATATGTATATTAAAAAGAAAATGATGCTGTTATGTACGGTTGTTTCTAGGACGAAATAACCGTTTAGAAAAGAATGGTTAGGGAAAAAATGAGAATTTTTAAAATGAAAAATATTATTACCATGAACTGAATTTTCAAGAATATTTGTTTTTGTAGGGATACAATACACATATTTAACTTCAATTAAAAATGAAACATGAATCACTTTTTCATATTCAATGTAAAAGTGTCAATTTTGTCTGGATCACATTTTCTTTCCGCTTTAATAGTTTAAAATGATATTACACGAATTTCTTTTTTAAAAATGTTTAAAACACATTGGAAAAATAAATGTAATGTACCCAAGCAGAATCTTATATATCATGTTTAAACGAAGCCATTTTATTTAACCCTGTATTGCCCATGTCAGCATATAAGCTACCATCAGTGTTACCAATTTAGTGGATTTTTTTAATTAAAATATTCCTTATTCATACCAGAAAATCGGAATAGAAATATTTGCTTTATTTAATGATAGCCCATTACTTTATTAAAAAGAAAAGAAAATTAATAGTTGCTATTACTGGTGTGAATTACAATTATCCTAATTTTGAAATTTCTAGAATACATTCTACCATGGGCATTAGAGGATTCATGCAAATACTATTAGTCAGTAACAACATGAAATATAAGTGGAAAATTATTTCTTTGACATATATTACACATAATATAAGTTAAGTAATTATATTACTGGTGATAATGAAAGAGACGTTTTCTAATGTAAATATTCTCATCAAATGGCTTCGTTCGTATCTACACTTGACGCAGAATGCAAGATAAATTTCTACCATAAGGCAGGCAAGAGAGTACAAAACCCTCCTGAGAAAAGCAACCGCTTGCTATTAGGGTAATCACATTAACAACACGAAATAGTATAGTAATCAATACCTAAAGGATAAATATACTATGTTCTATATGAACCTTTATTTTACAGCTGCGTTAACCATATTAGGATCTGTATGTTCACATCCATTAAGTTGATCAATTTCAAAAGCAAAAATTGTTTTCGTCATTCATACACTTATTATCATCATTAAAATGTGTTCTTACTAGCTTTCAAATACGATGTAACTTTTTTAGTGAAAGGTATATATGCATAATGATTCTTCAAAAAAAGGCATGACATACAAAATATAAAATCAAAGGGACTAGGTTAGTTTCTATGTAATTCATCAGAAACGTATTTCTTTTCATATGCAGATATTCATAATATGTATTTATCACAGGAACTATGCTTGCGATGCTAAAATACGGAATATTAAAAGAACTTTACATCATCTATATATACACTGTAAAAAAAATGCTGTTTCTCCGCAGTATCGTGTAACTGCTTACTTTACTGTTTATTACTGTAAATTTTACAGTATAATACTGGCAGCTGGCATGACAGTGTTATACCGTAAAAAATCAGCATATATATATGTGTATATATATTATATATATATATTTTTTTTTTTTTTTTTTTTGCAGCGTAGTATCCAATTATATTAAATAATGATTGTTTCTCTTCGAATTTAAGTAGTTAAATATACATGTTGAAAAGGAAAGTTTACGTATCATAGCATATGCAGAAATATGCTTTCATTTCCATGTGTATCATTTACAAAATATAGGTGTACTGCGTTCTGAAAACCGAATCAGAAAATTAGATAAAATTGATGAAAGTACATTTGATTTTTTCCCCGAGAAACATATCGGAATATATTCAAATTTTTTTTAGGTTTAAAGAACATTTGTACTGAAGAACATTTGTTGTGAAGAACTTATTTATTTTCGTTTGTGGAGTTTACTTATTGGTTTTATTTACCACAAGGATTTTGCTTGAGGAAACAGAATGTTTGATTAAAAGCGAGTTACATCACATTAAGTAATTTAAAAAATGTTTTTTTCACCCTGAAGTATCAGTATTGTCAAGAAAGTTTACGCATCATAGCATATGCAGAAATATATTTACGTATATTTCAACTTCCACTGATATTTATTTCCAGTAAAAATGAAACTTTCCCATTTGCTTTAATGCATATGCATATGCATAGAAACTATTTAATTGCATTTGGTGACAGTTGCGTTAGCCATAAAAGCAGAAATGTGCCGCAACTGTAATTTGACTTATAAATTATGGCTTCAGGTAAGCAGGCAAAGCAATAAAATATTTAGAAGTTGGGATTTCATGTGTTAATTGTATATTCCTAGTAGTAGTTTGAAATTCTTATTTAGATATTCATACTGGTTATGATAGTTATAAAGGAATTAAATTAATAACTTTTTTATTATAATTTTAATAATATACTAGGCCAAACTATTCTATGCGTGTCGGTTACACAAAAGAATTCATAGTATATTTTGAAATTCGAATTAAACAGTCTCATATAATTGATGGAAAAACCGTTGAGAAATTTTAATTCACATGGAGCGTAAAAACTTTTTTTCGTACAGTTTCTTAATTTTACAACATTTACCACAGAAATTTGTTTTTCAAGCCAGTTGATTGAAAGAAAGATATATCACGATTAATTAATTTAAAGAATTTGTTTTTTTCATCCCGAAATATCAATGTTGTCATAAAAATGTACGCTTTATAGTATATACAGACATATATTTACAGATATTCAATCTTCCGTTGATATTTATCTATACTAATATTATAAAGAAGAAATGTGTATTTGTTTGTGTGTATGTCTATTTGTTGAGGTAATTTCTGGAAATTACCGAACCGATTTCAAACGTAATTGTGGCAAGATAAAAGTGACAGTCTCTCTGCTCCAATGTAGTATGTCGGTACTACCACTGTCTCAATGTTGCCAATAAAAAGTTGTAAAATTACAAGTTTTGTGATGCAGAAGGTCCGTGTCACTACCCCAGAGGGTTGTTAGAGAGGAGAATTTTCTAAAATTGCACTTTTGTGATATAGTAGAGGCGCGAAACTGGAAATATAGCATGGGTGTTACCTTTAAGATACAAATGCACCCTAAGAGCGGTTTCTGAAATACTGGAAATTTAAAAATGTGAAATGAGCTAAAAACATTCTAAATTACGATTTATATTGATTTGTTAGGAATAGAAACTTGAAATTTGTCATGGCTATTACTTTTAATATGTAAATGCTTTCGCAGAACAGTTTGTTTAAAAAAAACGAAATGTAAAAGGGTGTTGGAGAAAAATCGTTCTAAAATTGCAATCTTTGAGAATTGGAGGGGTAGAAACTTGAAATTTGGCATGATAAGTACTTTTAAGATATAAATGCTCACTAAGAACGGTTTCTAAAATATTTGAAATGAGCGAGAAACGCTCTAAATTTCGATTTTTGTGATACTATAAGGTCTAAAAACTTGAGATTTGGCATTGTAGTTGCTTATAAGATGTAAATTCCCGTTATGAGTGTCTTCTGGAAAATTCGAAATTTAAAAGCGTGAAATGACTAAAAAACGTTCTAACTTACGATTTATATGGAATTCTTAAGGAGAGAAACTTGAAATGTGATATCGCTGTTGTTATTTAAAACTTACATGCTCACACGAATAGTTTCTAAAAAAATTGACATTTAAAGGAGTAAAATGTGCGGAAAAGGTTCTAAAATCGCGATTTCTGTGACACTGTTGGGACTAGTAACTTGAAATTTGGCATGATAGTTTATTTTTTCTCGCGAAAAACGGTTTCTAAAAAGTTTGAAATTCAAAAGGTTAAATGTGCAGCAAACGTTTGTACTAAAATTACAATTCCTATAGAATTACTGAAGAAATTACAAAAATTACGTCAGGATAATATTGGTGAGTATCTGCTTAAAACTGGGCTACTTTTTTCTCTTTGGAACAGCCCTCAAAGAGGTGAAAGATCGACGTACTTTTTAAAATTATAATTTCTTTGAATATGTTGAGGCTCGAAAAATGAAATTTTACATGGTGATTCTCTTTACTATGGAATTTCTCGCTAACAGGATCTAAAACATAGAAATTTAAACGTGTAAAATGAATCAAAAATGGTCTAAAGTTCTAAATTAGGATTTCTTTTGAACTGTTAGGGCTAGAAACGCGCAATTCGATGTGGTAGTCTCTTTTAAGCCTTCAAAGGCGTGAAAGATCGACGGACATTTTAAAATTACGAATTCCTTGAATATGCTGAGGCTCGAAAAATAAATTTCTACATGGTGATTCGCTTTACTATGGAATTTCTCACTAACAGGATCTAAAACATAGAAATTTAAACGTGTAAAATAAATCAAAAATGGTCTAAAGTTCTAAATTAGAATATCTTCTGAATTGCTAGGGCTAGAAACGTGCAATTCGATGTAGTAGTCTCTTTTAAGACATATATCCTCGCTCAAAACAGTTTCTTAAAATTTCGAAATTCAAAAGAGTAAAACGTTCTAAAACCACGATTACTTTGGAACTACTGAACCAATTTTAAATCTTCTTTCATAATAATATAGATGACAGTCTTACAAATAGGCTGTATTTTGTGTCTGAACAAACTACCATCACGGGATGTCAGAGCAAGAAACGTTCTAAAATTGCAATTTCTTTAAATCTGTTGAGGCTAAAAACATGAAATTTGATATGGGAGTTAACTTTAAAAAAGAAATGCACTCTAAGAACTTTTGTTAAAATATTCAAGATTAAAAAAAGATGATATGGTTGGAAAACACTTTATAATCATGATTAATCTGAAAATATCGAGACTAGAAATTTTTAAGTTGTTATGCAGGTTTTTGTGAAGACGTGAAAAAATGGAAAAAAAAATATTTCAAATGAGTGAAATGCTTTGAAAACGTTCTACAAATATATTGTCACTATGACTGTCAGGCTCGAAACTTTAAAAATGGCATATAGATAACTTTTAATACGTAGATGCGCACAAATTATTTTTTTAATTAAAATTTAAAAATTGAATATAGAAGAGAGAGTAAGTATTTGTCATGCCAGTTTTATATACAAATTTACTGAGCAATGGGATAAAATGCAAACACCAGTAACTTTTATAATTAATTAAAATGATATTAATAAATAAACTTGATTGTAAACTAGATAAGAAAATACTTCATATTTAGCTTTTGGCATACAAAAACGACGGTTAAATATACTAAATCAATTTTTTCCAACTTATTACTTAACGGTATTTTTATAGTGATTCAAAGTATACTAATGCTGTAAAATTAACATATTTGTTTGTTTGTAGGAAATAGACTCTGAAACTACTGAACCTATTTTTTTTCATTGTAGGAGAATTGATAAACATACTTCCTAAGTAGACTGCATTGTAACTGGTTTGGGGAAGGAGTTCCTGTAAATGGTTTGGATTGAATAATTTCTCATTAATTGAAGTCTCATGTTCACCTAATGCGGTACAAGAATGAAGATTAATAAAAATATAATTCATTTAGTAATCTTTAAATTATCCGTAGAAGTATAAAGTCCTCCTAATGTTAATAAGCACCCAAATACTATTTGGCATATTTCAACAATCACGCGTTCAAAAATAACAATGAAACTTTTCCCAATCTCATTTCTCTTAATGCATATGCATTGTAAAATAATTCAACTTCTAATTTAATTAATTGCATCAGGAGACAATCGCGTCATCCATACAAGCAGAAATATACAGCAGCTGTAATTTGACAAATAAATTATGGCTTCAGGTATGCAGAAGAAGCAATAAAATTCTTGCAAGATCAGATTTCATGTATTAATAGCACATGGGGTTAATATTTGGAAATTCTCATTTAAATAATCATAATGGTTACGATAGTTATCTAGGAATGAATATTATGATATTTAGTATTTCAATTTTGGAAACTATATTTGGCAGTTTAAATGTGAATGTAACTTACGCTTTCATGATTTACTACTTTCAGAAAGCATACTTTTTTAAAAACTATCTTGACGTTTCATTCACATTTTATGTATCATTTAGAACCATATACTCGCTGTCTGTGAACTTTTAGCCAAAATACATATGGGTCACATTTTTTAAATAAAATTGAAAAAATTCTAATATTTCTTTAAAAAACATGTTTTTGAGTAATGTCTGTACACTATTAGATGGCTTTTCTTAAATATATGTACATTTTCTAGATACAATATGTTATGTCATTGTTTGTATGGAAATTTCGAATAGAATTCGAACAGAAAAAGGAAATGTTACCTATATAATCATACTTAACAATACAAGTCAACATCATTGTCCACATTTATGTAGTTGTAGAGACAAAAGTTCTAAAATAATATATAAATTATTATTCCTTTTTTTTCGGATTTTCCCTTTTTTGCTATAAAGTAAACTTTTTTGAATCAATAATAATAATTCTGCATTAGTTTGTTATGATGGCGACAACTCAAGTAGCAAAATAATAATGGAAACATATTGTTTAGACTGCCTATATCTGGTCCATAATTTTCAAAGTCTCAACAATAGTGTGTTTACATTAAACTATCTTGCAACATATATATATATATATATTTAATGCAAAACCAATGTTTCGAGATATATGACATTCCATTGTAAATACTTCCGATTATAATGTGAATATTTAACTAACATTACATATATCAGAGGATCCAACCTTGGCCTTATGGGTTACAAAACATAGGTGAAAACAATTTTTTAATGAAATATTATAATAGATTTTTGACATTTACTATATTCTTTAGATTGCTCACGAACAACAGTAAAAATCATAACAATTATTTTTAATGTATTCAAATAAAGTTTTGAAATTTATTAAAAACGATACTTTCGTATTAGCCGCAGTTAGTAGTCAAAGATATCGTCAAAGATTTCGCTACTTACAGCAGCCTTTTTGAATCTGAAAACTTCAATGGGTTAAACACTTAGTTCAATTACATGTGTATAAAATTTGTGTTAGATTTTTATTGTTTTACTTATTAAATTAATTTTAATTTCGTTATCAACTATTAAGCGGAAACAAATTGCTGAACTATTTAAGTGCAAACTATTAGTGCAAACTGCTTATTTTTTAAAAATCAATCTGCGCCTGATACAGATAA
The DNA here is from genome assembly GCA_963931845.1 of Maratus michaelseni. Classification (NCBI taxonomy): domain Eukaryota; kingdom Metazoa; phylum Arthropoda; class Arachnida; order Araneae; family Salticidae; genus Maratus; species Maratus michaelseni. Next base: position 328,124,841 of record OZ007588.1, read on the forward strand.
TTTTTGAAAAATCATGCGTGAAATTATTTTGAAAATTATTAAAAAATCCATAAATTCAGATACTATTTTTAAAGAAATTGTATGTGAAATAACATTTGTTTTCGCATTCGACGGTGAAAAAATTAAAATTGTGTAATAGTCAGAAGTTACAAAATTTGCGATAAAACGAAATATGTTGTTCAGGCCGTTGTCACCGTCGATATGATGTCAGCATTACTCGCGGACATGTTTTAGCCTTACAATGTAGATTTTCTTAGTTATATCTTTGTTGTATCGGGAACAATGCTTTATCTAATTGTTAATTTAAAAATGTTTAATAGAACTGTAACAGAAAAAATAACTTTAATTGACAAAATTGTATTAGGTTACATAAATTAAAGTTTTAATTAAACGATATCTATGCAATCAATATGGCAAGTATTTCTTTCCAGTGAAAGAATTATAATAATTTAATTATTCATGTGGGAAAAACAATACAACCAAAGAAAATATATATCAAGTAATCCAGAGTTCCAGCCTATAAAAATTTCTTAAATGTATTGAAAAGTGCATTTCAAATTGTAGTAAAAATTATGCAACGTATTAGAAACAAAAGAAAAACACCAAAAATCAATTTTAACAAAATGTATTACTCTGCCATGAATATTTCATTTTTAGTTTTATTTTAATATCTGTACGGAGTCATCCAACTAAATTGTGAGATAGTTCACTTGAAAAATTCTCGTGGAATTATTTTCCTCTTCAATTACTCGGATTTATTTGTGTTATATTTAATTGCAGTGATAAGAAATTTATTAATGTACTTTTTTGAAATGTAAGTTCAGAAGTCTACAACTGTTTAAACGTTACAGTAAATAATACTAGTTGTTAGAAAAATTATTAAACAAATAAATTTGTATAATATGCTTCAAAAATTTATTAATTCAAGACAGCGAGTTCTGTGTAAAACACTGAAAGTATAAAAATTATAACAACAAACCCTTTGATCCATTTAAAAGTATGTTTTATTTTTTAAATGAAATTATTTGGATATTAACTATTTATTTCATGTAAATACTATGTTTATATTTATCAAATAAATAAGTTACGAAATCAGTATTATTTGTATTGTATATATCTTGAACAATATTGGCTTTGCCTTGACTAAGTTTGACATTGTTAGGTGAACAATTCTGCCTCAATTTTTAGATGTTTATATTTAGAAAATATTACATTAGTATTGGCAAGAAATATTTCGTATTTCCACTGTCATTTTTCTCAATGTAAAGCTAAAATGTTTCTGAAATGTTGTTGTTGTTTATTTTTCAAATATTTATAATATAAAGTCAATATAATAAATAAATTTTTAATTGCTTTAATTTTTATTCAAATTGTTTATAAGGCTTGAAAGCAACAGATTTAAAAAATGCCCGTGCCAGGATTTGAACCTAGGCCACTGGCATTACGCGCCAATGCTGTGCAACGGAGCTACCCGGATGAAAACCAGCATGGAACTCTAGTAAGTTGGCAAGGCTGCACCTGTAGCACAGAATGGAATATCTTCATAAACCACAACCCTGTGGCAAGCATGATACTCAAAAGAATTCCAGCATCGATAAAATGCATATTTATATAATTTTGTAAAAATAGCATACACCTTTATAATTATAGTAATTTAATTTTTAGCTAGACTGGATATCGTCCGGGTAGGTCAGTGGCAGAGAGTTAGCGCTTAATGCTAATGGCCCAGGTTAGAATCCTGGCCAGGACAATCCTCTCACTCTGTTGTTGTCATGCTTTATAAGAAATTTGAATAAAAATTTAAGCAATAAAAGATTCAATTACTGTAAATCTGAAAGGTGTATGCTATTTTTACAAAATTATGTATATAAAGTCAATATTTCTGTAAAATTAACATTTCATTGCAAATATATTTAATGTAATGTCAATATTTTCCCTTTACGTCTATTTCATTGAAAATACTTCCTAAGAATGCAATATGACATTGCATATAATAATAGCCGCTCAGTTGGCATATAATAAAAATATATTCAATATTTTTTCGACATAATCTTTTTTAATCATGATCAAAAAATGAGTGAAAAATGTCCAGGCCAAGAGTCTAACCTAGGACCTCTGGATAATTTTTCCAATGTTATACAACCGGTGATGAATTTGGAGAGTGGCCAGGGGGAGATTTTTGCCCACACAACATTTGAATATTTCATCAGAAAAAAAAAATTATGCTTATTAATGGCCACGAAGTACAATTCGCCCGCCACGTCCTGGTAACTTCATAACCCCCCTTCCCGCCTAGGAGCTTCAAAAATCCCTTACGGAGAAAAATGTCTGGTCCAACACTGTCTAAAATTGCCCTTTCCTGGACGACTTTCGCCGGCACAATTTACTAAAATAATTTGTTGGCAATTGTATCTAGCCTGCAATATCTCTACAAATGAATCCTCAAGCCAAGGTACTCCATTACAGATGAGTATATAATTAAAAAAATTATTTTACCTAAATCATATATATTGAATGTAGAAATCATAAGGGATAATATTTCTAAATTGAACTCAGTGACGAATATCTAGTCCAGGAGTAGAGTCCAGCATCGTATCTTGTAACCCGGCAATACCTAAACACGGGTCGGCTCGGGAGAAGCTAATTATTTTCGTTGCGGGTCAGGTTGACTCTAATTGCTTTATTTTCGGGTGAGTTTCTGGTTGAATTTTGATACTTACGATTCGCTTTTTCAAAAGAAAGTTTAGAATTTTATTTCATATTAAATGCTATATATTTGGAATATTAATTATTCTTAACATGTTTTCTTTCTACATAAAATATAATATATATATATATTAGATGCATGATTATAGACTATCTTTTCATAATTGTATTGAATTATATCAATTTCTTTCAATTTCGGATTTCGGGTCCGTTGGGGATTAAAGTATTTAAGGTTCGAGTGACGTTACATATCAACTAAAAATTTTTGTCAGATTTTTTTTTTTCGCTTTATTCGGAAAACGAAAATATTTTTGTCCGTTCAGGTCGGGTACACTTCAGGTATCGTTCAGGACTCTGCTTAGGAGTCGAGCCTAGGAACTCAGATTTAACGTACCAACGCTCTTGGCACGTTAAGCCATTTAGTACTTAATACGTTAAGTGGAGAGGCCACAGTTTTAACTCCTGGCCTAAAACATTTCCGCTCAGTTGGAGTTAAAATATATTCTCTGGTAAGATTTCGCTATTTAATATATATGATTGAGAAAAAGTTAATTTATGAACACATTTTTGCACCACAATAAGTAAATGTTTATTCCTTTGAAAAAATTGCTTGAGAGAAGAAAAATAGATCAAACTATAAATAATAAATAATCCATAATTAATGGTAGAAATAATGCTATAAATAATATTGTTATAAATAGTGCGATAAATAATCCATAAATCAAGCTACTAAATTTATTACATATAATGAAAAGTGTATTTCAAAATATGAAAAATATATTATACAAAGGATTGAAAAGAAAAAAAAATAATAAAATGTATTGCATTGATATGAGCATTTCATTTGTAATTTTAATTTAATCTTTGTTCAAAGTCATCCAATGGAACTGCGAGATAGTTCATTTGAAAAATTTAAAAAAAAATTATTTTCCTCATCAATAGCTCATATTTATTTGTGTTGCATTTAACATTAGTTATCACAATTCTCTTAATGCTTATTTTAAAAGATGTCGTTTCAAAAGTCTACAGCTATGGAAAATAGTGAATAAGAATGATTAATTTAATGGATATATGAATAAATCAATTTATATGTAGCGCTTTTAAAATTTTAATGCGATGGGCAGGGATTTCTTTTTGTAAGAACTGAAATAACAAAAAATAGTTAAATAAATCCATTGTTAAAATTAAATTTTTCCAATCTCGTCAAAAATAAAGTAACTATGATAATAATATTTTTTATTTTATTGTAAGTATCATGTTTAAAACTTACTGTTTATTGAAAATTTATTGAAATTAATGCTTTTTTGTAAGTCTTTTGATAATAAAAAACACGACTTTTAATATTAAAGCTTAATTAATCATCTTATACTGTAACTAATAATGATGTATGGTTTCATAAATGTATAATAAATTAGAGTGAAAATGATTGTATAAAATGTATGTATAAAATGTATGTCATGCAAAGTTAGACAAAAAGGATTAGAAGAATAGATATTTTTCAGCGAATAAGATCGAATGTAAACAACAACTAAAAATCATGCACCAGGAATAGATTTTGAAACACTTTCCAACATTAACAAAATAATTTTAAGCAATATCATCATTTAATACAATGAAATGAGATATTTAAATAAGCAATTTAAAATACACACAACTCGGTAGAAATCCATTTTCAGTAATTGCTGTCCATATCCGATAACGAGTGAGAATTTTTTCGTGCAGCCCTGTATATGATCTAAAAAATTTAAACACACCACATAATACACAAAAATTTAGACAAAAAAGTTTAAAAATGAATACAGCAGCGAGAAAATACACTTGCAGCAATTATCGATCAGTCAGTCCTGCAAAAGAATTCTTTTGTATGACCCTGTAAATGAATAATAAATGACTTGTACTCCATAATCTGCAGAAAGTATGTTTTACAGCACATCATAAATTCATATCAATTTCATTATGGGTGAAATATTGCAACTTCATTAAAATGAACCGCAAACGCACATATATCATAATGTAATGGAATCTTTTGTGCATCCCTGTAAACGTACCATAAATGCTACTTATTCTATACTACAAAGAAAGTAGCTTGTAGTCCATTTCAGTGATGCATATTAATATCATCATGTTTCAAACATCGTAACATGAATAAAATGCACCTTGAACAATTTTCCCCATACACCATAATTTAACAGATTTTTTTTTTGGGACGAACTATAAATGCAATGATCTTAAACGAACAATTAGCACTACACATTTCATTTTCAAAACCGAACATTCTATAGTAATGTTCAATATCATATAAAAATTATAGGAAATTGGAGTCCATTTACAAGATTCAGATAACGGGCAGGAGGCCAGACAAACTGAATACATAAACACTTTTCAGCTATGTTGGAGAGTGTTAACAATTTTTCATGAATTACAATAATTGTTAAATTTAACTCAAATTAATTAATTTAAAATAAATTTATTTACATTATAAAAGCAGAAAAATACTTTTCTCTGAATTTCAATTAGTGTATGCTAATTTTTATATAAGACAATTATTTTACAAAGTATTTAGCTTCTTTTCATACATTATAGTGGCAAAGTGGTAATTTCAACATAGCTATTATAATTGGAATGTATGAAACTTAATATAACTATTGATAATATACTGTTGAGGGAGGGGGGGGGGGGTTTGTTTAGGGGCAGAATATTCCACTTTTGCACTCAAGGACATAAGAGAATCGAAGGTCAAACATAATATGTATGCTGAACGACTAGAAACGTTCAAGTCCGAACAGTGATATGAACGCTTCATTTCGAGTTGGCAGTATCCGTTTTTCCCCTCCAAATGATTACCGAATCCAATGCAAGACAATTTTGAAATGGATATTGAATTTTGCCGGTGCATAGTATAAATAACTTTGGTTATTTAATACTAATCCGCATACTGATGATTTTTTTTAGATATTATCTGATGAATCTTTTAAAAAGTAGGAAAAAACATTGTCACATGCTTAGAGGGTTAAAAAGGCCAATAAAATATGCACTGTAAAAAATTTCCGGAAAATTTCAGTAGATGTACCGTAAATTGACGGTACTTGTACAGTTTTCACTCTTAACGGTATGATTACTGTACTTCTGGGGTATATTAAGCGTAAAAAACGTTTATGTACCATTTCGATTATAAACGGTATTTATACCTTAAAATGATTGTTTTTCAGTAAAAAATCGCTATTTATACCGTAAAATAATTATTTTTCAGTAAGGAAAAAGCTGGTAACAACGCCTCGGAGTGCGGCCACCCCTGAAGTCATACTCTTGCTCTCGTTACGTAATTCGTGCATGCCTGAGGAGAGCAGCCGGTACATATACTTTAATTATTTTACGGTACATTTACCTTCCAATTAAATTACGGCATATATACTGGTCACAAAGTTGCCATTATATGTACCGTAATTTTTGACCAAAATTTTTTACAGTGTAAAACAAGTATTTCATTCATGCATTTTAATGCCAGAAAAAATAGAAAAAGTAGAATTTTTCCTACACTGCAAAACCAAGTATGAGTAGCTAATTCCTTTAATTTCAAATACAATATATGTGTGAAATCGGGGATTCATTTATTTTTTTAAAACTCTGCTAGCTTAGTTCAGGACCAATATAAAAAAAGAGTAATAGATGAATGTAGCTACATGTACAAGTATTTGTCTTGAAACAAAAAAGTAACGTTATATGTATATATAATAATATTAATAATTAAACATGTATCCTCAATTCTTCTGCATACCATATATTATATCTTAATGCGTTTTCTAAAGCTTAGAACTATATAATAAAATTGGCAGATGAAAGACAGAAAAAGTTATCCCAAGTGCAAGCTATTAAAGATTTTCCTTAATAATAAGAGATCAAATTATAGTTTATATAATACTAATTACAGGAAAAAAGATAGTTACATTAAATTTTTACATAAATGTATTCCAACTTCTGTCTATAACTGTGAAACAAAATTATTTTGAGCACTCGAGAAGTCAAACCCATGTCCCCTAGCTCAAGCTCCTACTTTTCTACCATCTCAGATGACTTGGACAAATCTTTCTGAAAGAACTCACTCAGAAACAATTCTCTGGTATTAACATCTCCTGGTCAATATATGACACGGCTGAAAGCAAGATGTTATATTGTAGATCAGATGTTAATACAAAAAGGTTGTGCCAGTGAATTGTGTCGCAAAATTTGTCCAAAATCACTCAGTTTTCAGAGATTTAAGGCTTATGTGAGATGTCTGAGTTTCAACCCATGGCCAGGAAATGTTTACATTCAGTTGGAAATTTTTTTAATTTTATTAATTTTTATTAATCACTTTGATCGTGATAAATATAATACAAATTATTTTATGTTTAAAATTAATTTGAAATGGAAAGAAAAGACGCTTACAGTTATAAAGTGCTGAAGAAAAACAGAAAGCTTCTAGGATATTTTCGCTTACTTTTAATTTAGAAAATTTCTCAATTTAAAAACTACAAACATAAATAATATTTCTTCTCCTGATCCTTTAAAAGTTCAAAAAATATCTTTTAAATTTTGTTTGATATTTTGAATTTTAGTAGAGATTTATGCAAAATAAACAAACAAACAAGCAAAGAGAAAAACAAACAAAACAAAAAGTAAATAAATAAATATAAGAAAGAAGTAAGCTCTAGTCTGATGTAAAGCTCCAAAACCCGAAGCCAATTTCGAAATTCTACTTTGAAATTTCCTCAAACATTATTTTTTAAAATAATAAAAAAAATAGTTTTAGGAACAATCCTATTGTATTTAACATACCAATAAATCACTGCAGAAAGCGTTTTATATATATATTATAAAAGTGCAATTTCTAATACATCTCAGTTGTTTTTGTAGTAATAATGTGCATTGTTTACTGTTTAAAAAGGAATAGTGTTTTGTAATAGTATAGAGAAAAATAATTGCTTAGACTTTTCAAAACACATCTGTGGTTTTTGTAATATTAAGTTTTAAATTGCCTAACGTACTTATTTTTCTTTTCATAAATCTTATTTAACATCTACCGAATTTCTGAAAAGTAATGGGTGTATTTAGAAAATTAATTTTTTTTAAATGGCAAGCAATAGAAATGCATCGTGTTATTAATAGTTGGGACACTTGTTATTAATAATTTTTTTGAAATACATATTATTTCGTCAACGTTTTTTGTTAGAATTTTTTTTTTTAAGTTAAGAGCCTACACTAGCAACGTGAAGACACTCATAAACTAATGTCAAACTAATGACAGTGTTCTTTTCGAATTTCCAGTTCACATTTAAATATTTATTTAAATATTTATAAATAGATTGTTTTTTCATAGGATACCTGAATCCGGTAAATAACCAGGTCGAAATTGGTTTAAATTGAAAGTATCCTCAGCGGGGAAAAAAAATCTACAACATAAATTGAAAAAGTACAAAAGTACCGATTAGACATCGACCTAAGACATGATATGCAAAAAAGAAAAAATATATATTAAAAAATTTTAAAACCGAAACTAGTAATTAGAAAAGAACGCTGCCATTTGTTTAACATTTCTTACACGTACTTGCGCGTTTCAACTGTAGCTTTTCAATGGATCTCTTTGAACAATGTCAGTTTCACTTCAGTATATTACAACACTAATTTGTCAAATTAATAAATAATTTTCTAACATACATAATTCTGTTGGTAAAATTTTAAATAATGTTAAAGGAAACATTTATAGGAATAGTGTACGACAAGAACTGTAAAAAACTTCTCGTCCAACATATGTTAAAGTTACAAATAACTTCAAAAATCAGTCATTGAAAAAGTTAATTAGTCTTAGTGAGAATAGAATCATGCCATATATAAACTAGTCGGATGTGCCAATCCCAAAACTTTCTTCTATCTCACATAGGTTTCGCATACACTGAAAATGAATCAGCACCAATTTATATCAAGGTCTAACTGAATCTAAATTTTTATTAAATTCCGTGAATTTGTTCTTGAGATATGACTATCGCTAAAATCATGTAAATCCTGACAAATTCGGCATAGCAGCGCCACCTGTAGGTAGATTTACACCAAAACCTAATCGACAACAACTTATGTCAACGTCTAATTGAATCTGCAGTTTGATTAAAATCCGTACATTAGTTCTTGAAATATAGCTATCATGAACATCATGAAAAAGTAGCATAGCAGCGTCACATGTTGGGATATCTACACCAAAACGTAATCAGCTTCTATTTATGTCAAGGTCTAACGGAATCTGAAGTCTGATGAAAATCGATGTATTAGTTTTTGAGATAGAGCTATTGCGGAAATCGCGAAAAATACAGCATAGCAGCACCACCTGTTGTGCGATTTACACCAAAACTAATCAGCACCAATTTGTATCAGGGACTAACTGAACCTAAAGTTTTATTAAATTTCGTCTATTATTTCTTGAGATAGAGCGCCCAAAAATTTTTGCCACACACAGACAGACGGACAGAATCACAGACTCACAGACAGACATTTTCTAAAAACAGCCAAATCGTGTTCAGGACCTTCTAAAACGTAAACATCCGTCGAAAACCGGAAGTCGAAAATTTTCAGGAATCCATTTCTTTCTTCTTGTAAAAATAGAAGAAAGTAAAAAATGCTACACAAAGATATTTACCTAAAGTTTTTATTAAAAAAAACATTTTCTATTTTTACAAATCGAACTCCTAATTTTATAAGATATAATAAAAAGACATAGAGGAACAGCCTTTAAAAAAATGAATTTTCTGACAAAAACATATGTTGAAATTTTAGCGTTAGGGGCATACTGGTACATTGAACATTTTCAAATAAATTAAAATATAGCGTGAAAGGAGAAAAATTGGGCACTGGGGGTAATTAGGAACTAGTGTATTATTTATTTATTGTAACACTATCCTAATGTTTCAGGACAAATGCAAACACTTGTAGGTGTAGCTACATTCTTCGTCCATCACTATTATTTTTTTTCAGTTTTTATCTTAATACATCAGGAGTAAAAATAAATCTCGCTTACCCCTATCTTTATCGACGTTGTTGGGATTTTTAAGAACCTAACCTTTGGAATAATGAAGGTTTTTTTAAACTTGCAAAAAATATTTCATTTTTACCCTTGAAATGAAACTTGAAATAATATCATGATTTAAAAACATAGCGTAAGAAGGAGGAGTATTGGGCACTAGGGTTAATTGGAAACTAATGAATTATTTCTTTTTTGTAATTCTACTCTCTTGTTTTAGGACAAATGCAAATATTTGTAGGTGTAGTTCATTCTTCGTCTAGTACTATTATTATTTTTTTTTATCTTAATATATGAGAGGTAAAAATAAATCTCGCTTACCTCTATCTTTATTGTTGTTGTTGTTGTTGTGTTTAAGTACCTAACGAACTTTTTCAACCTAACCTTTGGAATAATGAAATTTTTTACCTTTACAAAAATATTTCGTTTTACCCATAAAATGAAAATTGAAGTACCTAAGAACATGTAGCATGAATTTCATTTGTTTTCCCCATTATTAAGGGTTTTGAAGAGTGGAAAAGATAACATCCAATTAACCCCATGTGGGGAATTGTTGCTATTTTTTTTTTAAATTATTATCTGCGTAGGTTTTTGTTGTTTTGTGTTTTTTAATATGTCTTAAAAATGCCTTTTTTAGTGGATGTCACTTATGTTGAGTTCATTTTTTTTTCTTTTTACATAAAAATATCTTTTAATAGCTGTGATATATAAAATATCACAAAAAAAAATTAAATAATCTATACAAGCTTAAAAACTTCAACAATATTGTTTATAAGTAAGTTAGAGTAATCTCATATTCAGTTATATATTTTCTCAGTATTTACCTATTTTACAGACATTAAAACATTTTTCTGTAAAAAAATCATGCAAACTTCAATTAAAATACATAACTTCCTTCCGAACTGGAGAAATCAATCTTAAAAATACTTTCTTGATGTTGTTTAAAGACTGAGTTCTCCAGTTCGGAAGGATGTTAAGCATTTTAAATGACGTCTACATTAATTTTATATAGCAAAATATTTTAATGTCTGTAGAATAGGTAAATACTAAGAAAAACTAGATAATTCAACAATATTATTTTCGCAAAATTGCCTCCATTTTTGCAAAGTTATGAGATTTTGTATCTTTTGTTTTTTTTCTGATCAATTAAAATAAAATCCAATTATCATTTTTTAAAATTTAATTACTTGTAACATGATATGTAACGATTATGTAATAAAGTGTTTTACTTTTTAAAATGTTCCCCAAAAGCGTAAAGTTTTTAAAAACAAAATTCAATTTCTTGTAATTCGGCAAAAAAGTTAATAAAACCCGGTTTAATACAATATTTTTTGATATACTTCCTAACACCTATTAGCGAAAAGAAATTCGTTGTAGAGCATTGTTGTAGGGTTGAATGTGAAGCATCCAAATACTCACAAGTTGGTAATTGGGGGCTAAAACGTAATTTATATTTTTAGAATATTTTTTAATATGAGCAAGTTTTTAAAATATGATGAAAAGATTGAAACTCACCGTCTTAAAATGAGTAGATAAATTCCTTTGAGAATTTAAAAAGGTGAAGTTGGCACGAAACGTTTTCTGAAACATGAGCCCCAATTCCTTTTGCTTAACCTATTTAAAAAATGTAGCTTTCACTAATTAGCTAGACATGGATGCAGTAATTGCCTATTTTGATATTTCTAGTGGTTGGATCTTTACAAAACTTCGTCAAAATACAGTAGAGATGTTTAAATAAATTTGAAACAAAACAAAAAATAAAATAAAATAAATTGCTATTTACGTAATTTTTCGTCAAATATGGGGTATGGAATCCGATGAAGAAGGCATTTTGTCTGATAAAGGAACTTATTTTTAAAGACTTTATAGTCAATTCAAAACAATAAAAAACATTAAAATTTTGTTTCTGTATCTAGGCTAGAATAATCTAAGTAGTGTTCTGGTTATTGTTACAAATTGTATATAACCTGTTTCTTTGCAATTGATAGAAAAAACAATTCTTACATATTTTAATTTATTCTAAATTTTATAATTTATAAAAAATCTTAAGCTGATATTTTTAAAGCCAATTAGCTTCAAAATAAAGAAAGAAATAATTAAAAAAAAATTCAAAACACCAAATTAAGTACAGTTGCTGAAAGAGGTAAAGAAACACACGATTTAAGTAAAACACAATTTAAATTTACTTTTTACTTTTAAATGTCACTAGAAAAGATTGAAATAAGCTAAAGGAAACAGATGATATACCAATTAGCTTAATCGGCTTTTGAATGTGTCTATAAATTCTGTTAAGTGTAATATTTTCTAAATAAATCACACAAAAAGATGTGGACTTCCTGTAAAATATATGGAATGAGCTCCATTATTCTAATTTACACGTATGTTCATAGAATGAATAATTAAATTTTACGTCTCAGACAATACTATTTTCTACGTTTTTTGTCCATTAAAATAATCATGAGCTAATTTATTACAAACATTAAAGCCTGTATAGTATTTATAACAAATAATTTCTATTTTATTAAATGTACATATCAAAACTGGGAACACAATACAATGCTGTTGTAACAATACTAGTGGTTTATAATAAACATATTTTATAAACCATAATTTTTTTAATTAACCCCTTGGGGACGAACGACACGTATGCGTGCCACGTAAGATGCTCAGCATCCACGACTATTCCCACCAGTTACTTTTAGGTAGCTTTCAATACAAAAAGTATAAAGCTACCTCTTGCAGCCGTTCGGAGGAAAGCAGTTCCGGAAAATTTCGATATATTTTCACCGATCATGACCCCCAGACCCCAAAACCACCCTCCGTTCAAATGTTGATTTATATATATATATATATATATATATATATATATATATATATATATATATATATCTGGGGCTGTTTAATAGCCTCTGCTTGTTAACTAGGAGAAGACCCTTTAAATGCCTCAGAGGAGGACTTAAAGGAATCGACTGGGAGCAGGGACTTGATGTCCAATCCGCACCTTCCATCGGTGCAGCCTGTTAGTACCCTTGCCTAGTGCATGGGGAACGAACGCGGATGGGCTTCCTCCAACCCGCTTGGCCAGCGTGGAGGAATTTGGCCACCTCCCCCCTTATTTTACCATGAATTCACAAAACAAATCACGGCCCTCAATTCCCGGCAGTCTGCATGTTCCTGATTACGGCAGCGATCAGAAAGACATGAAGACAGAGGGTGCTAAGAATCACCGGGCTCGGTTTGGCTGCCATAAGTTGATGACCTTGGCTACGTATAATGGACGATCCTTATCTTCTGAAAGTCGTTTACAGGAACTTGAAGAAGAATTAGAAAGAATCAACTGGGACATCCTAGGATTATGCGAAATAAGAAGAAAAGGTGAAGAGAAGATTGATCTTGCCAGTGGACATGTATTGTACTACAGAGGTACAGAAGATGGAAAAACAAGTGGTGTAGGATTTCTGATTCATAAAAGGTGGAAGAATCACATCGTAGAATATGATAGTGCATCAGATAGAGTTGCAAGGTTAATTATACAAGTGTCAAAAAGATACAAACTGCAAATTACCCAAGTTTATGCACCAACAATTAGCTATACTGATGAAGAAATTGAGGATTTCTATGAAGAAGTAGCTTCAATGCATCAAAAAGGAAAATGTTACATAAAATTAATAATGGGAGACTGGAATGCTAGAATTGGGGAAAAAAAGAAAGGTGAGTTCTCAGTAGGAATTCATGGATATGGGGTGCGTAATGAAAGAGGAAACAGATTGATTGAATTTGCAGAATGTGAACAGATGTATATCATGAATTCATTTTTCAAGAAAAAGCCACAAAGAAAATGGACATGGCGTAGTGCAAATGGCTCAACAAGTGAAATCGACTACATCTTGACAAACAAAAAGCATCTTATTCAGGATTGAAGCGTTCTCAATAACTTCAATACAGGAAGCGATCACAGGTTAGTTAGATGCAAACTGCTTTTAAATACTAAAGTGGAAAGAATGAAGCTTTTGCAATGCTCAAAGAAATCAGTCGATATTATAAATCTCCAGAAACATAAAGAAGAATTTAATTTAGAACTTAAAAATCGTTTTCAAGTACTTCAATCAATCTTAGAAGAAGAACAAGATGTTACAGTAGTGAACAAGAAAATAACAAATACTCTACAAGAAATTGCAAGGACGATAGCTGGTGAAGCACAAGTAAAGCAAACAAAGAAAATAACAGAAGAAACAAGAAGACTGATGAAGAAACGCAGAGAATTTAAAATGAAGAAAAACTATCCTAAATCAAGAGTTGAATATGCAGAATTATGTAAAACGGTAAGAAAATGTGTTACAGAAGATATCAGAAAATTTAACTGTGATCTTGTCAAAAAAGTTCTAGAAGATAACAAAAGTTTAAAATCAGCTAAGCGCAAACTGTGTGTTGGAAGAAAAGGTATTTTTGCACTGAAGACAGCAGATGGAACAATCACCAAAATCAATAATGAAATAGTACACATTGTCGAAAAATTCTATAACTATCTATATAAATGTGAAGATCAAAGGGAAATCAACCTACGTGATCCACTAGTAAACATAACAGAAACTGAAGAGATAATCCCAGTGATGACAGATGAAGTTGTACAAGCCATTAGAGGCATGAAAAAAGGTAAATGCCCTGGCGAAGATGGAATTACAATTGATCTTATCAAAGAAGCAGGAGAAGAATTTGCAAAAATGCTAGCCTTACTGTTTTCCAAATGTCTCGAGAAATCAGATGTACCAGAAGATTGGAATAATGCTGTGATGGTGTTACTTTATAAGAAAGGAGAAAAGGAAAACATTAAAAACTACCGTCCAATCAGCTTACTGTCAGTGATTTATAAAATTTTCACCAAAGTTTTAACGACAAGACTTGAATCAGCTCTGGACTCAGCTCAACCTAGAGAACAAGCAGGATTTCGAAGTGGATTTAGCACAATGGATCATATTCAAACAGTAAGGGAAGTTATAGGAAAACATAAAGAATATAATTTACCTCTCTGTCTTGCCTTTATTGATTATGAAAAAGCATTTGATTCGGTCTACACATCTGCAGTAATTACTTCTCTGGAGAACATTGGTATAGACAAACCTTATATCAATATCATAAAGAAGATCTACAAGAAAGCAACATCCACCATCCGTTTGGACAAAGGAAAAGCGAATATCAAGCTTGAAAGAGGAGTAAGACAAGGAGACACCATTTCGCCTAAGCTTTTTACTGCTGTCTTAGAGAGTATTTTCAAGAAGCTGAATTGGGAAAACAAAGGGATTAGAATAAATGGGGAATATTTAAGCCATCTCCGGTTTGCTGATGACATTTTAATTTTTAGTAATAGCCCTGAAGAATTGCAAAATATGCTAAAAGATTTGGCAGAAGCTAGCATTAATGTGGGATTAAAAATAAATTTGGAAAAGACTAAGGTGATGTTCAATTCATTTGCATCAAAAAAGAAAATCGTCTACAACAACACTGAGATTAAAGATGTTGAAAGTTATGTGTACCTTGGACAAGAAATATCTTCAGACAACAGTATCATGAATGAAATCAATAGAAGAATAAGAAATGGATGGAGTGCTTTTGGGAAAAACAATATTATTCTGAAAAGTAACATGCCTCTTTGTTTGAAAAGAAAGGTGTTTAACCAATGTGTTTTGCCTGCACTAACTTATGGAGCAGAAACTTGGACACTAACAAAACGGATGGTACAAAGATTACAAACAACACAGCGAAGTATGGAAAGATGTATGCTAGGCATAACCAGAAGAGACCGAAAGAGAATAACGTGGATAAGAAGTCAGACGAAAGTTTTTGACATTATCGAGAGAATTAAATGGCTAAAATGGAAATGGGCTGGGCACATTGCAAGAAGACAAGACAATAGATGGAGCACAAACACCCTACAGTAGTATCCCAGAGATGTAAAACGACCAAGAAGACGACCTCAAGTAAGATGGAGTGACGAAATCAGAAAAGTGGCCGGTGTTAATTGGATGACTAAAGCACTAGACAGGCAACAATGGAAAAATCTGGGGGAGACCTACATCCAGCAGTGGATTGAAAACGGTTGATGATGATGATGATGATGATGATATATATATCTGACATATGTCATACGATAACGCTCGTATTTATAAATCGATTTTGATGAAACTAATTGTGTGTATTAAGCTAATCAATGTCTTGACCGAGTTCGTTGGCCAGCTTGGCCCGCCATTTTGTTTCAAGATGACGGCAATTTAAAAATTTAAAACTAAATTAAATATACAAAAAAGTTAAAAATTCAAATTTATTTTTAATTACGTGTTAGGCCTTGATACAAGGATTCCAGAGCATTTTTTGGTTTACCTCTATCTTAAAAAATGGCTGAGATAGAGCGGTTTGAATTTCTAGGGTGGCTGACATTTTGAAACAAAACAGCACATTAACGCGATTACTCGCCCAATCATAATTTTCCCAATCATACGCATAAAAGTATGTATTCATATCCGTTAGCGCCAAAAATGGCGACATTGGCAACAAAATTGGCAAGCTTGGCGACATTTGGCGAAATGTCGCCAAATTTGGCACCCAAAATAAGTCTTCATAAATGAAGCCAATTTGGCTATTGCTCAATAATTTGGCGAATTTCTTATTCAAATTCAGTATTAACGAATCTTTTGTAACCGTTTCTTTGCATTTTAACTTGCTGTTTTCGTGTAACATTAGCTAAAATTTTAAAACGAAGATATAGGAAAGCTACCTTTTCCTCCCGGTACAGGCCGGAAGGACTTTTTATTGTAAGCTTTGCCTTGTTCAATCCTAGCATTTTTGTGGTTCGATTAGGCGAAAATTTCTGTTTTGATAAATCGGTGGTAAAAGATTAAACATTCTGTAAAGGAGTGCTAGTCGCGAAGTGGGTAATAAAATTAATACGGATTTTAGAAAGCCGAGTACAGCTAACAAGCACCAAAGATTTAAATAAAGTTGGAATGTTTGTAACCTGGGTTTCTCTAAGTTGACTCAACTTGAATAGTATGAACAATAATACGGAGATTTTTCTATCAAGCAAATAGCCTAAGAAGCTGCGACGAGACACAGAAGTAATTAATACCTCATCTGTAAACTTTCATATTACATGTTTCTTATTCCCAGACACAGCTGAAGTGATTTCAATATATATATATATATTAAACTGTTTTGGCGTTATAATGATAATAATAATAAAAAAAGAAATATAACTTCCCAATTAAGAAAGCTATCGAAATATACATACTTATAAAAAAAAAAACAATATTAATAAGAAATGTAACTTCCACAATTTTGAAAACAAACAATTTAGGATTTCTATTAAATTAGCATTAGCAATTTCCAAACGATTTTCATAAAAAAAAAAAACTATCGAAATATAGCTAATTACAAAAAAGCATTAATAGTAATAATAATAATAACAGGTAAAAACAATATAAAATGAAACAGTTACTCAAATTTTAAACCAAACAATTTAGAATTTATAGTAATTATCATTACTAATTTGCATCTGATTTTCCAAACATTGAAAGCACTTAAAATTTAGCTAATTACAATATGAAAAAAATAATAATAAAAAAATGTAATAGTTACTAGTTTTTTCAACCAAACAATTAAGGATTTTCATTAAATTAATATTACTTATTTGCAACTGATTTTCCAAAAAAGGAAAACGATCAAACTGCAGCTAATAACAAAATAATAATAATAATAATAATAATAACAGTTAAAAATAATTAAAAATGTAACAGTTACTCAATTTTCAAACCAAATAATTTAGATTTTTTATTAATAAACATTACTAATTTGCAACTGATTTTCCTGAAAATGAAAGCGTCCGAAATGCAGCTAATGTGTAGACACACACACACACACATATGTATATACATATACACATATATACATACTCTGGCTGCTAAGAAAATGGGACAGAAAAATTGACTATTTTCCATTGATTTCGCAGCTGTACCCGCCCCCTTAATCTGCGAAACATCGCAAAAGTTTTCTAAACACATGTTATTTTTGATACGATATGTGCCGTCTGCCTAGTACCTTTTAAAGCGTGAAAAGCATTTTACAATACCATCATGAGAACAGAGAATCCCTACTCAGAAGTAATTATCCTCACTAAGGGATTAGAAAATTTGAGCTGTCATCAATAAGAATACATATTAGTGCAAATTTAGCGCGCAGGAGATGCGGATTTACGCTTGCCAACACCACTACATCATAAGAAGCTTATGAGAGAAAAAACGTAGAAACAATTTAACTTTGTAACAACTCAGTTTGTATGAGAAACGGTTTTTAATTAACCATAATTTAATTTCGAATTTGAAAGCGCCTTTTAAAACACCGTTTTACACTTTCGCATGAAGTTTAAAAATATGTTTATGAATTCGGTTTGCCTCTGTGCCGTATGTCTGTTTGTCTGTCTGTCTGTCATCTTCCGTCTGACTTTAAATATAGTCGAAGTGCCTTGCAATTTATATATATTATTGATGATTACCGTGGAATCTTCAATATTGAAGATGAAGTGTGTATCGTTTATCCACAGGTTACAGGGGCACTCAAAAGAAATCCGTACCATTATGGTCTGTAATGAAAAATCATTTGAAGTGTGAGTTAAGGGAATTACACTATTTCGAGCACATTGAAAATGATATTAATCACTGAGGTGTACTACAATATTCTTACTATAAAATAGGATATGCATAGCATTTATCGGTCATTTACAGTAACACACACAAAAGGGATTTGATACACTACTGTCTATGAGGATTATTTTCTAGAAGTACGTTTTCAGTTGTACGTTTTATTGTTCTTTGTGAAACATAACAAATATTTTGTATATTACTCGGTATGTTTAAATCTATATATTATATACAGGGCTACACAAAAAGATTCACGTACATTTCCGCTTATCGGCGGAAATTGCTGAAGGTGAATTTTCAACTGCGTTATGCGTGTTTTAACTGAACTAAATTATGGCATACTGTGTAGCATTTATACTAATCAATAGATCACATACAGGGCTGCGTAAAAGAATTCACATTACTTTTCTTACCGTAGATGGAAATTGTTGAAATTAGGTTTTGGAATGTATTATGTGCTTTCCAAATTGCTTAGTTGGCTATCATATTACACCTTAGTAACCTGTGATTTTTGTTACAATATTCTGAACATGTTGGACAGTGTTCATAATACATACATGATGTGTGATTTTTCTTTCTGTCAGTTCTTCTCAACTCAAAATAAGTACTTTAATTTTCAATATGAACAATGATGGTATCGGATCGTCAGTAAACTGGAGTAAAATCAGGAATATTTGGTAAATTATATAATTCGTTTATATATTTCTGTATCGAACTTCCACACACAACTTTTGAACTAATGATCGAGTTTCCACAATTCTTTTGTTTAAATGCTCTTTCTAATGGTTGTCCCTTATCAACGTAATAACACTCAAAAGATGTCCGCCTTCATGTTTACATGTGTTTACTTTATAGGCAGTAACTTACGTAAAAATTGCCTAATTATCTGTATATTGTTATGATACACAATACAATTTTTTTTTAAAGAAATAGTAGTTGTATCGCATATACGAAGATATAATTTGTAGAAATGGCATACGCCAGTAAAAATACTAAATGAAGTTACAATTGCTGATTTTTTTGCTATATCAAGCGTGAAACCAACAGTGTGATCCAGGCCTGGAAATTTTCTCATACTTTTGGTTTCACGCTTGATATACAGTGTCTAAAATTTGAAGCAAACTGTCCAGTCATTTTACCGTTTTTAAAGAAAACGGTTACAAAACCGTACTGTCTATTAAAAATTTATTTTTACGATAATGTGTTTAATAATATAGTCAGGATAGAGTTAAATTACGGTTATGTAACTGTTTTCTATAAAAATAGTCGAATGACTGGACAGCTGCAAATTTTTAACAGTGTAGTTAAATTTCAGCAATTTAAATTCACTTAGTATCGCATATAGTTTATTTTATATATTTTTATTTCCTTTTATTTCGTTTCTTTTGTTTTCTTTTTCTTTTCTTATCCTTTTTTCTTCTTTTTTTAAGAACACGTGAAAATATTTTATATATATGTGTTAAAATGATCGATATTGGACACAAGGTGATTTAAACGAAATGCGGTTAAAAACAAAGGGCTACCACAAAAATACGCTCACTAAAATATACCAACAGGCATGCAGAAAGTGTATCAGGCCAATACAGAAAAAAAAAACAATCTGACGCCACAATAAGCAAGGAGGTATCACTCGAGTGAAATATGGTCTACAAACACTACGACATTTGTTTGACGTAATTATTACATGGTCCCAAGGGGATACTACAAAAAATGTTATTTTCCATTGAAATACACAGGGTGCGAACAGGTGCTTATTTTTTAGAATAACTTTTTACAAATAAGAATCTTCTCCTTGTAAACTCACAGATTTCTATTAAAAACGATTATGTTATATTTTTTTAAATCTTAAATACAGAATATTTGAAAGGGAATTTAAAAAATGAAATTACGAGGGTTACAAACGTTTAAGTGGCAGCTACCGGCTGGGCTATATACCTGAAAATATCTTAGCGACTAAAAATCGAATTATAATTTCAACCAATTCTAAATGTAATACAATTGAATAAACGCATTCTCAGTCAGGTACGTAAAGTTGCTGTCACACTGAACAATATTTCGAGCAATTTTTAGACCAACTAAAAATTTTTAGATTTCAAATACGATTTTATCGAAAGGTAAGTTTTTGATTAAACAACAAAATCTCCAAAACTAATGGTTTTATTTTAATTAATTTCTATTTTAACTTTAATATCTTATGTTTATAGAAAGTTAATGCTTTTTAAGCATGTATCTACAAAAAATAACTTTTCAAAAGTAAAAAAAAAAAAAAAAAAAAAACGAATGTTGCGGCTAAAAAATGGTGAGATATCAAATTTCCAAGCTTTTATTATAGTACGTATTTAACTTTTTTCCATTAAAGAAGTTATCATATATATAAGTCGAGTGCTATGTATATGTTAATAGAAATCGTTTTCTCCTGTACTAAATACATCCTAACGTGTTTCTGAAAATTCAATTTTTTTCAAATTATGCATGATGGGCTTGGCGGCCATCTTTCCATATTATACACAAAATTCGAAGCACCCATATCCGTAGTTAAAATCCGAAGTTCAAAATTGTAACTTAAGCAAATATTTTAATCATTTCGTTTTCGTTTTCGGTTATCAAAATATTAGTCTTCCTCAATTTATCTGTTCGTATTAAAAATCCAAAGTTCGACATTGTTATAAACATATTACATTGCAAACATATTACGCTTTTACTTTAGAAATTTGAGGTCTTAGAAATATGGAAAGATGGCCGCCAAGCCCATCATGCATAATTTGAAAAAAAAATGAATTTTCAGAAACACGTTAGGATGTATTTAGTACAAGAGAAAACGATTTCTATTAACATATACGTAGCACTCGACTTATATATATAACTTCTTTAATGGAAAAAAGTTAAATAAGTACTATAATAAAAGCTTGAAAATTTGATATCACACCATTTTTGAGCCACAACATTCGGTTTTTTTTTTGTTTTTTTTTTGTAGATATCATTTCTTTTTTTTTTAATAGATTATACATAATTTAAATAATCTACTCCATGAAATTAACATGAGAATGTTATGTAAAATTACATTTTACTTTCAGTTATTGTTTAAAGGGTTAACTAGAAATACCAGTAGATTTTTCAATTAAACTAATTACACCCTTAAAAACAACATATTAAATGTGGCTTGTTATAATACTTGTTATCCTTCGTTAAAAAATATCACTGCCTAATCCATGAGATGAGTAAAAATCGAATATGTACATGCGCGTCAGCGCTGCTTTTGAAATCAAACGTGACATAATGCTCTTTTATTATTAGCGTTAAATCACATTGATTGGCGAATCTTTATAAAATGTAGTTAATGGTGACAAGTAACAAGATATCTTCGCAATTTCTTAAATTTACATTATTTTATTCAATTAAACATTGTACTCTTACAATAAATTTAAATGGAAACTTCACTTCTAAAACAAAACAATTTAACAACTGAATTCCATTAATTTATAGAAAAATGAAATCAAAGAATTCTCAGCCTGCGAACGAAATGCTTGTCCTTTACCATGGTTTTAGAGAAATAAATTAATCACTTTTAATTCCTTTTTTAAAAGTTTGTTTACGTTTGGAAATAAATTTTAAATGCCGATAACTCTTAATGTATACATTTTAGAAGTGAAACCTCATCTCTGAAAAATTATTTTATTTTTAAAGATCTTTCTAAAAATGTAAATTTTATGAAATATATATATTAAGCATGAGCACTACGTCTGATTACTTTATTTTACAATATTATAAGAACACACATTTTATCAGACAGTTAAATGCACCAAACCAACATGAGTGAAAAAATTACCTGCGCCAGGTCTCGAATCCGTGACCTTCAGTGTACCGTGCTAACGCTTTGCCAATAAGCCACCCAGATCGATATCCTAAACTGGCAATTTCTCATTCGTATTCCTGTTGGAAACAGTCATCGGCCACAATTTGCAATCACATTTAATTGTCTGATAAAATGTGTGTTCTTATAATTATGAAGTTTTATTTAAAAAAATATCTTCAAAAAAAATGCCTGACTTGCAGATGAAATTTGATATGATTAACCCGTAACTGATTTGTGCTATTATAATACAGATGGTACACGGTTGTTGGCAGAGTTTTATCTCTGTTTTGGCATAATTTTTTAGTTGCCAAGTTAATTAACAGTTTTTTGCTAATTAAGGATAGAAATTTATTTATTTTTTCACTGGATTTTATAAAGGCACGTAGATTAGGTTATTACTTGTCCAAAAGTGCAATCCTTTTTCATTTCTGCCCTATATTTTTGTCTGTAGGTTGTTTGAAAAAAAAAGTTTGACGAAGAAAAAAGTGATCATTTTAAGTAACTCGACGTTTAAAAAAAAAAAAAAAATCTATATCTCTGTTTATAAATAAATCACTTATAAATATGAATTTGGTCTCAAATTGAAGAATTTCTTCATGAGATTCTTTTAGTTTTCGTTTTTTTTTCTATGACGCTTGGTTCATTTGATATCTGATATT
Organism: Maratus michaelseni; assembly: GCA_963931845.1. Taxonomy (NCBI): domain Eukaryota; kingdom Metazoa; phylum Arthropoda; class Arachnida; order Araneae; family Salticidae; genus Maratus; species Maratus michaelseni. The sequence goes on from OZ007588.1 coordinate 328,147,791, forward strand.
TTAATCTGGCATGTTTGGTCGATTTAACATTGCGAAGTTGATTGCTGTAAGTAAGCAGTAATTGTCTAAAGTCCAGTTCTTGGCGTTGTTTGTTTGGCGTTTTTTTTTATAGCTTGGCTTGGCAGAGCGACCGCCCTGCTTGATAAATGCAATAAAAAAACCTGGAAAATAATGTCAGTAAAAAATAGTATTTAACTCTTTTTTAACTTTCTTTTATTCACTGCCTTGTGAATATAATACAGCTTCAATCTTTTAAGATTAATTATTGAAGTATTAGACGTCACACCGTCTAAAAAAATTTTATTTTATGACTACTATGCAGAATGGCTTTTATTGTTTAAATATGAAAATATATTAAATAATTATATCATTTTTTATGTTTAGTTATATATATAACAGAATATAAAAATGCCAGAATTCGATCGTCTTTTCTTTTTTATCAAATAATCCTAGAAATTGTATATTATTTAGACCAAAACCTTCTCTTAAATAAAGTACGTACAAGTGCTCACTTTTGAATACCAGAATTTTAAAAAATGTAATATTCGCCTAATTCACATCCAAAATTTTGCGAAAAAATCAAAAAAGGAAGATTTTTTTCCCGTGAAACATTGGTATTCAAAAAAGTCTCTGTATATTGTTATGATCCACAATACAATTTAGCACACGCACGAACTCTGGTTAATGCACTCTGATATTTTTTTTCTAAAGTAGATGAAATCTTTCTGTATTTCAAAGTGCCAATGCAGAAGTATTTCTGTGAACACAAAATAAGTCAAATAAATTATACATTTTTGCAGGTTATTTAATTGAATTAATCATCATTAAAGAAACTTTAATTAATACCTTACTTTTTAGTATAAATTATGAGACAAATTCTACAGTCAGTCAAAAAAAGAGAACACTGCATATATTAATCACCAAATTAAAGTAGGAAAAAAAATCGGAAATAGCCATGCTACTGAAAATTGTGTGTTCTTTCAATATATTCTTTAAAAAACGCTTAGTCGGTCGTCTTCATATTGAAATATTCACATTCTTCATATTGAAACCAGGTCTAAAATTTTCAATATAAACACCCAAGGTGCCCCCCCCCCCCTTTTTTTTGTCTTTTTTTTTTTTTTTTTTTTTTTTGGAAATTTTACTGTCGAATATTAAAGCGGGAGTCATTTGGTCAAATAGATTCGAGACTGTAAGTGTAAAGTTTGGAACACCTTTTGTTAAATACATTTTTAATCATTGGAATTCGGGTAGTTTTTAAAGCATAACTCAAAAACTACTTGGCGGAATGAGTAGTAATTTTGAATTTGTACATTTTATGCTTTTGAAAATCGATTTTTGTTAAAATTTTTACAGGTTTACAATTCATATTTTTTTCGATAAACAATTTCAAAACATGTGTGTTTTCAAAATTATTTTTCAAAAAAAGTAAAAAAAAAAAATTGTGACCTATGTTTAAAAAAAAAAAAAAAAGAAAAAAAAAGATTTCTAGAAGCTTTAAATATGCAAATCCAAAGTTACAGCTGATTCTGCCAAATAAATTTCTAATTATGGTTTAAAAACTGTGCGCATTGCAAACAATTCCAGTTCCTGCTCCAATGGTTCAATTCATTTTACAACGATTAAAAAGGAATTGAACATTAGGAGCTCCAAACTTTATATATTCGTAATTCCTAAACTACTTTATTTAATGACATCTAGTTTGGTGAAATCTATGGTAAAATATTACGGTCTCTATATGGTCTATACGGCTATATATTATGGTCTCTATGGTAAAACATTACGGAAAATCAACCATACTTGGGAGTTTTAGAGTTTGCTGCAATTTCATTATAAAGACGACCTTCTTAAGATTCGTTTTAAATCATAAATTGGAAAAAAACATAATTTTCAGTAGAATAGCTATTTCGAATTTTTATGGGGACAATTTGGTGATTACAATGTGCTGCTCTCTTGTTTTGACCGACTGTATATATATAGTTAAAAATTGATTTATTGACACATTTGCATAAATAAATTGTAGAGTTATTATTCATTTAGTTTAGGATATGCTTCCAACAATATTTTCCCAAATTTCATTTTATTTTATGGTATTTTATTTGGTAGTATCACACTAATTCTAAATTTCCACTTTTAAAATTTTTGAAAAAATAAACTTTTAGTAGTGAGAAAAAAGTCATATTAAAATAAATTAAAACAATTAATGACATAAGCAAACATATATAGCTTCTATAGCACATATAACTTCTTTATAGTAAAATGCTTTATTTTCGGTTTCAACTTCATTTTCATTCAAAATTAAACATGAGCAAAATTCGACATTTTTCAAAACAAATTTTTAAATTAAAAGTTTATAACATTTTGTGTTATTTGTTCTTTAATTTAAAAGTTATTAGAGTCACACGCAATGCTATATTGTACTTAATACTTCATTGGAATTAGTAAGAAGGGTAAACTACTTATACATTCATTCATTAGTTTTATCAAATCCTTTGTCTGATTTATTTGTTTTTAATATTTGCGTACAAAGGCAATAATTTTAGAGGAATTTTTCACAACATCTACAGTAGCAGCGTAAAATTTACATCATCCAGAAATTAAGTATTCCTTAAATGTGGAATGCATTATCCAGATCTATAATTTAAATTAACTCCTCGTTATATCGCAACCTCGTTTTATCTCTCAGTCGGATATATAGAAAAGAAGTAATAAAAAGCTGCACTTTTAAATTACTATGTAAATAACAGTAATAAAATATACTTATGGTCAATCTTTGAACGTATTCCTGACCACTCCCGTTTTTTAATCATAATGAAAACTCTTGTAATATATTAAATGTTTATTTTAATTTATCCTACGATTATCTAGAATATCTGCCTAAGCTAAATCAGCCAAAAATTTTAATAATATCTTTGTTATTTCATGGTAAAATAAGATGCAAAATTACTGTGTTGTATAAATTTTTTAATTTGATAACATAAAAAAACAAAAAATGGCCTTATTTTTGTATTTCTGAGTTAATTTCTTAGGAATACTTATTGGATCTATAGGAAATGCTAAGAACTCCATTAATAAATAACAGTTATTGCAATTAAAAATCTAAATTTTATTAAAAGTTGTAACATTTCTAATGAAATGATTGCTGCTATCATCGTCACCATGCTGACACATAGAATCGTTGTCTATCTATTCTGAAAAAAAAAAAACTAATGCTGCTGTTATTAAATTTATTATGATCTTTATAATTTCACGGCTCATATTATAAGAACTATTGCATATAAAAAATAAAAATGGTAGTTTTATAGAGAAATGAAAGATAAACACGTTTAAGCAGACAGTTTTGAAATAGAAGAATTATCTTAAACGTTCTTAAATGTTGAAATCGAACAAGTTAATTTAAATAAGTTTTATAGTAACAAAAACTATGCATAGTAACATAACCATTTTTTTCAGGCTAATACTTGACTAGATTGTGGTGCACAAGGTGCAGTCTTCTTTCTTTAATCTGCCTATAATTTTAAATTTAATTTTTTTTTTTCAAAATTTCATTATTCTAATAGAGATTTAATTCATAGTTTCAAATAGCAGTTGCCCAGATTATAATTTTATTGCCAGATAATTAAGCCCAAATAATATTATATCCAAACGCTTTTCAACTGAAATGTATATTTACACGTAAATACTAAAGTAACAAAGTAAACTTTAAAATAATTAAATTATATCTATAGTGAAAAGCATTTAATATGAAAATTACGTCATATTTAAAGCGATGTATTTAAAACGTCTTATTTAAAAAGATATTTTTAAACCGTCATATTTAAAACGATATGTTTAAACCGTCATATTTAAAACGATATGTTTAAAACGTTATATTTAAAACTTTTTTTTCATATCATATGAAAATCATTTCTTGAAGACGTTATAAAAGCACGGGAGGCAGCGGCTTTTTTTACTTAACAAATTTATGCAAACTGATTTTGAAATGTGTAATTTATCCAACTATATCAATCACGGAAACAGCCGTTGTTGCGATAGAGATGGATGCAGAATTCGGAACCGAAAAATTTCCCAATCAAAGAGAAACTAATGACCCCGACTACAGAAGGTTGCCACTAGTGGTGATAATATCAGTCTATATATCGTAATAGGCTAATCCTTTAAAAACAGAGCAAATTGACCTGATTTTAGAACCTGCGGAATCCGGATTGGGGTTGACGAGATCAGCTGGTAGGGCACAGAGTACCCTAGAATTGAAAAATAAATAAATGCATGTTCAAAACATGTTACGGAATCAGGGGAAATGTCATTCAGTTTCAACTGGTTTATCCCCATAGAAAAAGAAACATTTTGTCATAATACATTTAGAAATAATGTCTCATATGTGTAGTGAATCTATGGTGAACTACGAGATCAAGAGGCAGGAGAAAGAAAAGGCTTATTTCTATGGATACGCAGAAAAAAATCCCTGCCGTCTCGGCCTATCAGGCACAGGTAGATTTCAAACTTAAGTACTAATTTAGTACAATTTATCTGGTCGCTTTTGATGATTTTTTTTTCATTTTACTCCAATTCGCGCGCGTTTAAAAATGCAACCCTATATATAGCATCTCTGAGAGTTGACCAAATCTTTCAAATTATCGCCTTAGTGGCGGATTAACGGAGATGAGATTTTTTTTCCTTCTAACCCCCCCCCCCTTCCTTTTTTTTTTCTTATTTTTATTTTTTATTTTTGTTTTGCTGTAAGAGTTGGCTCTATCAAAAATTGTCAATATAAAAGTTCTAGATAACATTAAGAAGATTTATAATGCATTTTATCGGATTTTATATCTTGTGAATTGACGAAGTTATGATTTTTTTTTCTTCAACCCTTACTTCCCCCCCCCCCTTGAGGCCATTTTTAATGATATAAAAAATCTGTCATACATAAATTTTTGGCCCTTTTACTAGAAGTAGTAATAACTTTAAATGGATTCGATATGTATCATAATTAAGAAGTTATGGATTTTTTTTCACAAAAATTCCTCCATTTCCCCCGCCCCCATTGGTCCGATTTTGCCCATTAACGAACTTGACCGAGATTTTATGTATCAGTTTGAAAGAGATTTGTGCAGAATTATGGAAATTATCATGTCCATAAAAAAGTGATATACTATATAGATAGATAGCTAGATAGTTAGATATAAAGTTTTGAACTGGGTGTGGTTTTGGGTTCTAGGAGTCATAATCAGGGTAGATCTGCTAAATTTTTCAGAAATCCCATCATAGGGGAGAATGCAATAGGTTGTATTTCTTACGAAATCTACCATAAAAAGGGAATATGTAGAGATATGACTAATTAATTTTTTAGCGTTAATACAAAATCTACTGCGGAACATCCAATTAATTTGTGAAACACAGGTAACTTGTTATGTGCAAGTTTTGCCTCCTTAGTTATTTTCGCAATTAAATGTATTTTATTCTTTCACTTCGCCAAATGCCATCTGTGAATTCTTCATAAAGAAATAACAAATTATGACTTTTCTAAAGTTAAACTAAAATCAGAAATTCCAACCGAGAAGAATTCTGTAAATAAGATTGTGCATTGGATCTGTTGTAAAGTAAGTTACACAACAATAAGAAAATAATTGATTTTTCACTTAATCTTAAATTTCAAATCTACGTGGTGGAATCCAAACGTGCCCAGGATACATTTAGTATAATGAGAGGATCAAATAAGCCTGTTTCAAATTAGAAAGAAAACTTAAAAATTGAAGTGAAATATGTGCCAAAAAGGAAGAAGATACATGATATTAAATATAAATTCAGGTTGTAATTCCGTTTATATGCTATCCAGGTATCTTTTTGGATCGTTCATTGTACATTATAAAGGACAAACGTGGCCGTCAATAACGAGGAAGTCACAAAGATGCGATCAACAATGTGATTAGAACTGTATTAAGAGCTGCAACAATGTTGTTAATTATCTGCAAAAAACAAGCACACTAAACTAAGCCCATATTTGCGTTTATGTAGCGATATAATTTCAAGGACGCAAAATTTCTGGTCGCCAGTTCCCCTTTGGCGGCCAGAAATTTGCGGCAAATTATTATAAGGGGGCGAACATAACCACACGATATTTTTTTTAATCCTTGAGTAATGTATTTACTGTTTTAAAAATCAATACTTCTTTCTTAATTTACATGGAAATTGGTACACATGTGGTACACATTTGGTTTTCTTTATTAAGTACATTTTCTGGTTTGAAACAGAATTATTTTACCCTTTTATTATACTATATGTATTCTGAAAATTTTTGGATCGTCCATTTTTTAAGTCTAGTATTAAGCGAAAATTTAATTAGTTTCTTACTGTTGTGTAATTTACTTTTGAACTCATCCAATGCAAATTTTTATTTACAGAATTCTTCTCGGTTGCAATTTCAGTTTTTAATATCACTTCAGAAAAGAGATTTTTTGTTATTTCTTTATGAAGAATTCACAGATGGCATTCAGAGGAGTAAAATAACGAAATCAATTTAATTGCAAAAATAACTGGGGAGACAAAACTTGCACTTAAAAAGTAAATTGTATTTCACAAACTTATTAGAAATTGCGCAGTGGATTTAGTGTTTCTTCTTAAAATATATAAATTTGTTTCTTTAACTCACATTGAAATGTACATGTTTCATTTCTTTTTTAAAGTTTCTTGAAATTCTAAAATGTGGTGTAACATATATTTTTCAAGACATGAGAGCATCTTGAACGGTTAAGAATATCTTAACACTTCAATTCTCATACATCCTCTAGAGGAGCAATTTTTCAAACAATTTTTTATTTAGCTCATAAATAAGACAAATTATTATTTGTATGGGTTTCGTTTGCTTTGTTTTTGTTATAGCATCTCACACTGTAGTGTGCGCTGGGTTTGGAACAATAATACCTTGAAAATGTTTATATGCAAGACTTGTAAAACTACTACACTAACAATAAATCGTGAAAAAAATGACAGTACGAAAACGTTTTAACATGGTAAATCGTAAACTGTAATACTTTCTACAACACTTTCATGCATAATACAAACTGAATGAAAACTGACTGTAGGGTTTTTACATGAATATAGGACGTCATCAGTGCATCTATAGTTATAAAACATAAATTCTATTATCTTCCAATTTTGTTTTAAATCAAGGCTATATTTATTTAGCATTCTGAGACAATTTTTTCAATACCGCTATAAAATATACATATTTAAACTATTTCATGTTTGAAATAAATAGAAATGCATATTTGTATATGATTCATGAAGTGAACGATTTTTTTTTTTATTTAGTCAAGGATTAGTCGGTACAAAAAACTTTCCCTGGGAAAAATTTCTTCATATTTTAGTAAATTCTATATACTTTATTGCCCACAAGTACAAACGTTTAACGCTATTTTACTGTAACAATCTTATATAATAATGATTTATCTAAAGTTTAATAAATAAATTCAGTTATTGTAAAAAATTTCAGCAGTCATTTTTACTTTGAGACTAGGGTTTGCCCGTGACATTGATCACTAGAAAGTCAAATAAAAGTCAATGCCATTAATTAAGAAGGAAATTCTACTCCTCACGCCCCCCCCCACCTCTGCCTTTTTAATGGCAATTTGATTATGGAAAAGAGTAAAAAAAATAGAGTAAAACATCCGGGTAATAAACTGTGATTCTATTCTGATATATATCGGTTATTCGGGGTACGTGAGAAGGCATAACTGATATTTCCTTTAACCCCTTGAAGGGCACCGGTATATTATATATACCACTTAATTTTAATCCCAAAATGCCACATTGCCACCAGAATTTTATAATGAAATTTTTAATTTATAAGGTACATGAGGAAAAGCTTTTACTTATTTTAAAATAAATTCGTTCGTGAATCCTGGTGTCAATCAATCATTTCAATATTTTAGCTACAAGAGTACTTTGCCCCTGGAGGGGTTACATTTCAAAATATCCAAAGCTATATGTGAAAATATCTGTCTGTGAGATAATCTTTTTTGCCCCCCCCCCATTAGAGTATATTCCTGCACAAGTTCGAAATTTTATAAGCCTAAATTACCACACAACAAACATTGTGACAATCTTTATTCCTGAGGTATGTTTAGCATAAATAATAGATATTTCACTATTGAAGCAATAAGCAATTTTATTGCCTAACAAATAAGGATTTAGTCTTTGAGGCTGATAAATATTTTGATATTGTTTGAAGATGCACAGCTGTGAAAGTATGGTATATAAGTACATAAGAGTCAAAGATATTTTTTGCTTTTTTGTGATTTATGTTTGAACCTTTATTTTCCTGCGCGTTTTTATTTCCTTTTTAAATAGGATTTTCTTCAAGATGGGAAGTGCTTGGAAATATGAACATATTGTATGTCGATTTTTCGATTGCGCTAATCACGTCAAAGTCATGTCGAAGTGCCTTGTTAGATAGCAAATTTCATCAATATTATTTACTGACAATGACTACTTTAAACATTTTTTTCAGAAAAAATAAATTAAATATCAATAAATGTAAAATTTAATAAATAGAAATGGAAAAATTGTATAGCAAGGATGTGAAATTACTTAAAGCACTTAACTTTAGAGAAATCGAATGCGATTTCAAGCACATGAAAACATTTTAAACGTTCTTGTACATAAAAACATAAATATATAAATTGAGAGTATCAGAAATATTGTTTACTATAAATTGTGATAAAGAGTTGGTTAATTGTATATATTTTTAATCATAGAGAGTGAAAATTTTGACTAATTAATGCATTGATTCTTCTTTGAATCTTACGTGAACGAAGTCACGGGTAACTAGTAATGAATAAAATATCTTACAGAAACAGGATAATGTTTCTTTGTATATGTGCTCAAGTATGTTTCAAATAGAAACTACGTAGTTAATCTGTATTTAAAGCCTAATGTTTAAAAAATATGATCTAATAACACATACCTTTCTATTATCAACAGTGGTTGTTTTTTCATAATATAACAAGCATTTACACTTTATCATTAATTAAATAAATAGTAAATGGATTGCAATAGTAACAATTTTAATCTGTTCAATAAGGAAGGCATATAACCAAGCTTTGTGCCAGACGCATGGACTTTTCTCCTTTCGTGAAATACTATCAGGAATTTCCCTTAGCTTGTAATTTGAGGGGATTAGAATGACAGTGGAGTAAGTCAATATTTAGTAATTTGATAAATGAGGGGTTTTGTGAAACTTGTCGTACTGCCGTTGCATTAAGTGCCCCAACTTGTTTTGCCCTCTAGCTACTCTCTAAGTGAACTATGACTTATTTGACTGTCGCCCTGAACAGAAATTAATATACGTTCAGTGAAAATATGGTTAGGTAGATTTTTCAAGTTTTTGACTTACTCCACTGTCAGTCTAACCCTCTCATTTATGTAATCTAGTTTGAGTAAATTAAAAACACTAGTTTCTAAATGAGAATTTTATTTTCTGTGTATCACAGTGAAAAATATTACGTACAGTTACAGGATAAAGTTTCTTTGTGTAATTGTTCAAGTGTGTTTCACATACATATTACGTAAAAATCTCTATTTAAGAAACAGGATTGAATAAATTTAGAATGAATATCACTTAAAATATATCTTTAAAATTGGTTTTTAAATTTCGTTATAATCAATTGAATGGTGTAAAGTATTTTTAATAAGAAAGTATTTTTAATAATTAAAAGTGTCAAACTAATTAATTTGAATCTTCCGTTGATAACAATTATCATTAAAAACCAAAGAAACTTTTTTTAATTACACGCAATTATTCCTTTATATCTTAAAATTATAGTTTTTTTAAACTTTCCCACACTTTAAGAAAATTCTTATTTTAATCATTATAATATTTATTTATATTGTAAATTAACACATTGCTGAACACAGTTGTGTTCCTAGCTTTACATAATGGCTTGATGTGTTCATGTTGAACGAGTACAAAAAATTTCCTACACAAAATTATAATGGCATGTTTTAAAAATAAATTCACAGTGCATTTTCAACAGTTACAACATATTCTTAACTCAATTATTTACATAAGTGGCATAAAATTGGTCAAATTAAAAATTTGCTCAAATTTTGAAACGATTGCGTTTCAATAATTTCACAGTCAGGGATTCGAAATGCAAATGATAATATACTTCATACTTCAAATACATGGAATTTTGAAGAAATCAAGTGATAAAATCAAATAATTGTCGAAACGATTTTGATTTTAAAATTACACGGTCAAACAGTTAAAAGAAAATTCTATTAATCTCAAAGTTTCTTTTACAAGTATTTCCGAAAAAATTGCTTAATTTTTTTTTTCTTTAGCACTTGAACGGCTACTCTTAAGAATTTGATTCACGTTGCATAAAAGTTATTTTAACCAGAATTTTAAATTAATTTTATGACTGTTTTATTATTACGGTTAATTAAGAAGTATAGCAAACATTTTCAGCTAATAAAAAAATTATTCCATATGGGATGTATGAATTAAGTAAAATTATAATGACAGACGTGGAAACATTATTGCAAGATTTTTTTTCTAAAATTTAAAATATATTTGTATTTTAATGATAATTAGGATTTTATATATAATACTAATGATTTTATTCTCAAATTATCTTCCTAAATATAAAACAAGAACGAAAAATCATGCGTCAAGCATAGATTATGTAACACTTTCCAACGCTTCCAAAATAATTTTACAAATCATACCGTTTAATAAGCTAAAAGAAAACATCTAAGTAATCCGAATACTTTTATTCCGCCCTGTATAGTATCTATAGATTTGTATATATACTACATAGGATGCTAAAATTTATTTCAGTTAGGAAACGCGTGTAGCACAGTTTAAAATTCTCCGTCTGGAGTTAAATAATACGGAAATGTGTTCGCGAACTTTTGTGCTTCCCTGTATAGGATCTATAGAATTTATACATACCACGTAATAGACAAAAAGCGAGTTAAAATTAAAATCGCGTTCAGTAACTTAAAACGCACACGCACGTCCAGGAATTATTGTTAACATACAGTAGAGAATTCTTTTGTGTGTCCCTGTAAATGAACGATGACTGCTATACACACAACATTCTGTAGTAAGCCTCTTGTAATGCACCTTATATAAATTCCAATGCGTTTAAAATAGGGAAACATTATTTAAATAAACCGCAGACGATTTTTCTCCATAGACGTAATGTAACGGAATTCTTTTGACTGTCCCTGTAAAATAACTATCAGTGCTATGCACACCTTATTCCATATTAAGCTTCTTCTAATGCACCTTAGTGATATATATAAATTTCAATGCATTTAAAATAGTGAAACATTATGTAAATAAACCGCAAATGATTTTTCCCCATAGACCGCAATGTAATGGAATTCTTTTGAGTGTCCCTGTAAAAAAAACTATAAGTGCTACACACTTCCGTTGAAATAGGGAACATGCTATAGATAACGACTATAACATATAAAAATTGCAGAGCAATCCGAGCATATTTACGGGAGTTAGAGCACGGACAGACGGCCAGACGGCAGACGCCAGACAAACCGATGTCATAAACACTTTTCAACTAGGTTGGAAAGTGTTAAAAAGTAAAGCAGTAAGTAAGTATTGAAGACTACAGAATAAATATGCTGATAAAGACATGAATGCAAAAAAGAATTCTTCATTATTAATGAAATCTGATATTTTAATTACGTTCACAGTATAACTGAATAATTTGATTTGAGAATTTAAGCAATAGAAAATAAATTCACACATGGATATTAAATATCACAAAAAGTTAATTTCGAAATAAAAATTAAAGGAAAATAAGAAAAATATTAAAATATGAGAAATGTTAAATTTTTTAATGATTTGCAAACATAGGTTATGCATTCATATAAAAAAAAATATTGTCATTAAAATACAAGGTAAAAAAATCAGTTGCCTCATAATAATATATTCTACACTTACGAATTAGCAATGAAATCTGATTAAATATAGTTTTAATAAAGATTTCAGAATTTTAATAGTTTTGTTTCATAATAGTTAAACAATAAAAAAAATAATATCATACCAGAATATAAAGTGTCATATAAAAATTTAAATAATAATTAAAAGAGATATTGAAAAAAAATACTGTATGGAAGTATATACGTCTCTTGTTACAGTCACTTTAAGAGACAAGACGATATAGAATAAATTCAATTAAAACTTTTAATGTTTTTAATATAGAGTGGAAATACATTAAAAGTATTTATCTCATCTTTACGTGGATAATAAGTATTTCAATATGTTTTACTTTTGTGTAAACAAATTCTCAAGATAAAATAGTTAAATATCAATTCCTAATAACAGGTTAATATTTTCATTAATCTTTATAAAATAGTTTTATACATAAGAATAATATTTTACACATTCATTAAAAACAAAGTCCTTAGATCATCTATAAATTGATTTGAATGTTGTTTCATTTTAGTCTACTACGTTGGCTCGGCCCCCTACAAGCTACGCTCGCGAACCGCCGTTCTAACACCGCAAACTCTAAAAACACGCAAATTTGAACTCTAAAATGATTACGGAAGATTGAATTATAATTAAGCGACCAGTGGCGACTTTGCTGTAATCGGCTTCCCATTCATTTTCCTTTCAATAAGGGATTTGAAGGCCGAATAAACTGCTGTCGAAACAGCTAACAACTGTTTTCTTGATTGATTAAATAATATCAAGTAATGATTTGAAAATCATATTGTGTAAAATGGCTAAGTAAACAACGTCACTGCATCGGGAAATTTAACAATGATGTTATAAAAAATTATGTACTTATCCGTTATCCCGTCGACCACTATAAAAAAATATGAAATAAAACTCGCCAAAATACAGGATTTAACGCCAAAAGGGCGTAACCGTGGCGTCACATTCAATTGACATCAGATGCGTTACACGTGCTTGTTATGTCCTCAAGAGATTTTTATTCGACATTTATCTGTATTTTTAATGATATTTTACCCATTTATTAGTTATTCCATTAATCTAAATAATAATAACGACTTAAAAGACGCGCTCTGATATTAAAAGAGAAAAAGAGTTGGAAACATTTTGCTATGCATATTTACGCACAACAGATCCGTTTCAACTGACGTCTTAAACACTTATCCATCAGCCGAGGAGGATAATTAAGAAAAATATTGTTAATAAATAAATATTTAAGATAACTTTTTTTCCTTTTTTCATTAATTATTATAAATTTTATTGTTTAAAGTTACTGATAGTTAGACACTTTAGTGAGTGGGGCTTTAGATTCCAATGGCAACATTCTTCCATTGGTTTTCTGGGCATTACAGTTTGGCGAATAACTTGGCGATAGTTTTTTTTTCACTGGAAAGTTGTCAACGTTATATTAGAGAAGTATCGAAAATTGTTTTCAGTAAGACGTTTTAAATGTATGTTTCCAATATGACGTAATTTTCAAAGTTTTCTTCCTATTATTAAACGTAAAAATATTTATTTGAAGGGAAATATTATTATATACGCTGTTTTAAAATTTGCAATCATACGTAAAATATTTTGTCAAAATTAAATTAATCGCTCGTGTAAATATATTTTTACATTGAAATAGTTTAGAAATATTGTTATTTGAGTATTTTAAATATGACGTAATTTTCCCCATTTAATGCTTTGAACGCGTAATACTTTAATAATTACTCTATTTAATATTCACTCTCAAGTATGCTTTTTATTACGTAATTTTCTACAATTACTGCTTTTACGTGATCAAATAATTATTTTTTTTTAGGTTTTATTTCTGTTTTTGATAGTCACGTGTAAATACATTTTTTTATTGAAAGGGAATATTATTATGTGCTCTGTTTTACAAATTGGCAACAATTCAAATAATGGATTTTTTGAAATATGAAATAAATTGCCATGAAAATAATGAAAATTTGAATAAAAAATTTAAATATATTCTAAAAATATTACCCAAATAAAAAAATAATGGCACTATGTACACCGCAAGCTTGTCAACTATATCATTTTAAATTATGGTTAAATTCCAGTGCATAGTTTTCGTTCCTATAAAACTTTTTAAAGTGAACTATTTTGCCAACTTTAATATTAAATATCTCTTAAAATAAATCTTCGATTTAAAAACTGTATGCTTGAGCGTAATCGAAGATATCTGTATAACACTACCAATTTTCATATTTTTATATGCAATAATTTTCTACATATTATTCCAGAAAAACCTCATGGCACAAAATCTTCATTGACAGCGGCTGCTGCGGAGGCGGCGGTTACTTTTTTTTTTTTTTTTTTTAATATAGAGAGAAGCGACAGCAACACAAAAATTGCAAAATTATTTCGATATCTGAAAATATAAGTTATCACTCATTACAAAATTTAATTAATTAAAATTGATTTTACGGAAACTTTAAAATACAAATCGGTATTGTTAAAATAAAACATTCTTTAACGCTTTCTGAATCTTTATAGCATTTTCAAAAGAAGTGTAGAGAAAATCTTACATGTGAGAACTTATCATAAATAACTACTGATTTAATAAGAGGACTAAATATATATTATAGTAATCTTCTGCTACAAATTAAAACTTACAATATTGTGTTACGCCTCAAATGCTTTTTTAAGAATAATAATAGAGTAGAACTTGCGGAAATGAAACACTTCTGTAACGGACTCTTGTCGTATGCAAAAAGTTTTATGGTTCCACCAAAAAGAACACATAACATTCCCTTATACATAATGAAGCATGCAATGCTTTATTGTGCCCACAGACATTTTTATAAGAATGGTGATAGAGAACAATCTGTGAAAATTGAACCTGTCTGTAATCGAATCCGGCCCTAAATGGAAACTTTTATGGTCCTGATGAGAAGAACACACCGTATTTATAACAGATCGTGTAAAAGATAAGGCTGAAACTTGTTAAAAACTTTTTCGCCGGTTTCATGCAATTTCTTTTATACAAGTTTTATTCAACTTAAGAATTACAGATACATTTAATGGCTTGATCTTTAAATACCTAGTGATAATCTTATTACGATTTCTATATAAAAAGTTTATAGGCATAAATCCAGGCATTATTATAAATTTTAACATTAGAAATATTAAATAAAGCAGTTACTACATTTTATTTCAAATACTTGTAAAATTAGCAGTTTTGATTTGCATAGAGTTATGTCCAATTAAAAATCTTTATTTCGCTGTTGGATCACAGAAGTCTTAAAAAATCGAAAGGATGCTTTAGAAATTATAAATAAACCATAAATATACTTCCCGAATCCTGCCTCAAATGGAAAGTTTTACAGACCCGCTGTAAAGAACACGCAACATTTATAATAGAGGATTTCATAAGGCTGAAACCTGTCTAAAACAGAATTTTTTACTCTTGTCCCTTGCGATTTCGGCTTAGTAGGCTTTACTGTGCATCGAAATTACACATCCGTTTAATGGCTCGATTTTTAATTTTACAGAGATAATCTTTTTAACATTTATATATAAACAAATGTAAAGATAAAATTTTCTTTCAAATCATTATGGTATATTATAAAATTAGAAGTAATAAATAAAGGATAGATTACAATATATTTTAAATAATTTTGAACTTGAACACAAGAATATAAATAGTTTGAAAATATGCTTTTGAAATTAAATTTGGCATTAATTAGGAATTGGTAGTATGTGTATGTGTCTGCATACACGTTCTGGTACGTTGTCAACACTGATCATGACATTGTAAAATAATTGCAAAATAAATAGAGTTGCCAAGTCTCCGTCTTTTGAATACCCATATTTTTGTATAGAAAAGCTTAATTTAATTAATCGCAGAGTTCTCCGATTAAAAAAAGTAAAATTTTCTATACGTAGATAGTGGGATTCAAAAATCTAGAGATTTGGAAATTCTAAATAGGGTATAAATTTAATTCTAGAGCATCAAACTCAGCAACTGCGAAGCAAAATTTTTTTTCCATTATAAAGTTGAAATTAAATAGTTATATTGTTTATTACAATCCGGTGGTAAAAACGAAAGTTTATTTATTTTTGCCCTTAAATAAAATTTTTAAAATGATGCACTATGACCACGTTTGTCAAATTAAAGGGGATTTTTATACAAAATCCAGCAGTATATCCGAAAAGTAAAATTAGCCTTATTTAATCTATAACATTTAATAAGATTAATATTAGTAAAACCAAATGGTTGTAAATATTTTAATAAAAATCTGCTAGCTTAACAAAACTGATCATGAAATTGTAAAATTTTAACACAATTTTATTCTGAAAGAAAAAAAATTAACTAGATACTTGCGTTGAAATTTCGCTGAAGTCTTGAACTGATTTAAAAACATAACGAAACATCCACATATGCGAAATAACGTTTATTAGTACGATATGCCTTTAAAAATTTATATGTCTTTTATTAAAAAAACTTGTTGTATTTTGAACAATAGTGTTTTAAATATAATATGCTATGCTCTCTTGTAAAACATTTTATTCAAAATACAAAAATTAGAAAAAAAATCCAATCAAACATGTTTATAGCAAGCTCAAATGTAATAAAATCCATGATGTTTTAAAGAGCGAAAAAAATTATATTGTTTGACCAATATAAAAGTACATTGTAAAAAACTTAGTTGTAATGAGGAAACATGGATATAACAAGCAAAGATTTCGAAAATTTTCGATTTTCCACGCTGTTTCTAAGCAAAATATTTCTATTCAGGTGTATGCTTTGCTTGTAACAAAATAATCCGAAACATCTTGAACTGATTAACTTTTAATACAGTGATTTCTTTTAAAAGACAACTCATTTTTTCAATATAAAGAACATATAGTCGTATTTTCTTTTAATTTATTTAGTTTTTAAAAGTAGTTAGAAATCAAATTATATAAATGTAGCTGGAAAAAAATCCTTAAAGGAAAATAATTTACATTGAATATTTATTTAAGTTTAGAAAAAATAATAATAAGCTTCATTTTTAAACTACTTTTATATTATTTTAACTATTATTAAATTAAAAATTAAAAAAAGAATTATAATAAATGTCAAGTTATTATAAATAAATTCATTTCGTTTCGTTTCTTTAGAAATGAGTAATTGTCTCTATCAGTGCAATTACTATGTAATTATTATTAATTTAACGAAGATTCTACTTATTTTTTCATGTTTGATTGTAGGAAACTTGGATATAGCAAAATTTCTGTTATAAAAAGTTGGCAGACTTTTTGCGTTGATTATATCCAAACTCGACAGTGATTTATGTTTTTCTTTCAAGTTTCAATGCATACATAATATAAAAGTGATTTTAGAAAATATATTTTTTTTGTAACGCGTAGTTTTACTTTTGAACAGAACAAAAGTTTTCATTATAATATATTTACAAGTCCAAAAATTTACTGTTGGATACGAATACACTATTACTGTATAAATATATTGAATTTTAAAATAAAAGTTAAATACTTTTCTAAATTTACAAGCATGTAATAAAAACTTAAATGAAAATAATATTATGCTGAATTAAATAAACACAGGAATTAAAGATGGAAGTTATTTTTAATGAGACAGAAGTGATTGGAGTAATCAATTATGAAACTATATCAATCAATATATAAATATTAGTATTCTTAGAAATTAAAACTAGCGATTTTCATCTTCTGTATTATGCACAAATTGAATTAACGTTTACCATCTTTAAATTAGTGTTCACATCAATTTATCACACTTGTTCTAAGTATTATATTTTAAATAATGCATGTTGTAAGTGTTTAATAATATAGGGTAAAACGTTCGATGATATCAACATTTACGCATCCATTCCTATTAAAACATTTAGTTTACTTAAAAATAAGTAGCCGTATTTTTCAATTTTTCAATTTATTAAAATAGTTGGAGGACAAATATTTCATCGTTATGTGACAGAAAACAAATTTAAGGAGAAACAACTTCTTTTAAAACCTATATGGGGGGATAATAAGCTTCATTCCTTCAAGTACTTTCATAGAATTGTAACTATTACTAAATTAGGATTTGAAAAAAATACATTAATAAATTCAAGCAACTGCAGCTAATTTTATATCACTGTATTAGAAATGTGAAAGTATCTCTAATAAAGCACTAATTATGCAATTATAAAACTTTAACCAAGCTTCTACTTTTTTATGTTTTATTTATTGTGAAAATTCTTTTATAATAAGCAAAGGTTGCGGCCACGACCACTCTCATTATAACGAAGGTCATCAGTAATTTATGTCCATAGTACAAAGTTTTTTTAATTTAAATATCAATTATCGTATGGGCGATAACTAAATACGACGACTAAACATACGACAACTAAATACGATGACTAAACATACGACAACTAAATACTTTTTTGAAAGTTGCAAACATGCAGTAGAAAAAAAATTAAAAAGAAAAAAGACCTGAGTTGAAATAATATATGTAAAATGAATTAAACATGGAAATTAAATATGCGAATTATTGTTAACGAGATTGTTGTTAGAGGAGTAATTAATTGTAATGCTGTATTAAGCAACTTATAAATATTTGTAACCTTAGAAATGCATTGTAACGATATTAACTTCTGAATAACACACAAATTTAATTATCGTGTACGCTTTTGAAAAATGTATTTATATTACATGCAATGTACGTACATTCCTTGGAATTTCAAAGGAGTCTGACTCTCATATATCAGATTTGAAAATTTCTATTTAATATTTCGATCACACAATCTGCAATCACGTCGTCTATCGTATAATTTTTAACATTTGACTGCGATAAAAGTGTACGCGCACTGCGCTTGGTACACAATAAATTTATACGATTTAGGTCAACTATCTAAAAAAATGTCATAATATTTTAAGATATCAGGCACATTTAAATTGACCATTTTTTTATTCACTTGTTTAAAAACTTAAGTGATTTGTAATAGTTTAAATATAAGCATATCCAAAATTTAGATTATAAAAAAGGGGGGGGGATTTTGCTATCAATATTGCATACGGAATGTTCATTTTTAATATCCTTTTTCTCAAAATAGTTATTTGAAACTTGCGCATACAATTTCGAAAAAATGACATGCCTGATTTTCACGCAATTTTAACATTTCATATAATAAATTTGTATGAAACGATATAATTTTTTCATGCAGTTGATAGTTTTAGAATATACTTTAAAGAAACTTTTGAATATATAACTATATAACAAAAAATAAACCGTTTGCTTAATTTGATTTCTTAATTTGCGACTTTAAGGAAATAATTTAATTTTAATTATTGGAAGAATACAAGATTTCTGTCGGCAGTATGTCATTTTAATTAGACTATGTTTCTCTAAGTATTCTTTTTTACCTTTCCCAGACAACTGAGTTAAGTAAATGTTGCCGTTCTAGCGGTGTATCACTTCGTCTAATAATACACATTATTTATGACTTAAAATTAATAAAACTAAATGTATTAACCTTTTGAAAATAGAAAGGTTAAGGCTGTTTTAATATATCTTTTTAAGTTTTGTACAAATGAATCTTATAAAATACTTTTAAGGTAAACTTTAAAACTTTCGCTGAGTTTTCGACACATCAAAAATACTTGTGTCCCTTAAGGGAATTTTGAATTTTGAAATGAACGAAAATCAAACAAAATATGAAATTTTCATTTTTGTCTTGAAATTTCTTGTTAATTAATTTTTAAAGTATATTGCCAAGTATACAAATAGTATACTTGGCACACAATATCACAAGTATATTGCCATATACTTGTGATAAAGCGTGTTTTCATACTTTTTAAAGATAAATATATAACAAAAGGTATCTGAAATGCAATTTTTCTGAAAACAAATTATATTTGCAATCTATACCTCTATAAAAGGCTCTATATGTTTGTTCTAAATTCTCAATATATCTCGATATGTCTGTAGTTATATCATGATATATATTATAATGGGTCTCTGCCTCTGGTTTGAAACTTTAGTTTATTAAGTTCTCAAATTAATCATACAATCTAAAACATATGCGTTTTTAATGAAAATTCAGTTTTTTCTATTCTTAAAACAAATTTTTTACCTAAAAAAGAAATTATTTCCAATCTATATACCTATAAAATGCTTCATACGTTTTAGTTTTTGTCCTAAATTCTCAATACAGTCTTCATATGTATAGTAACGAGTTCTTGCATGAGTTTTGGGACGGTAGTTTCTTAAAGCCCTCAAATTAATATTAAAACTTATAAACATATGCGTTTTTAATAAAATTTCAGTTTTTTGACGGTTCTTAAAAATTGTCAGTTTCTCTCTTGCAATCTATATAGCTATAAAATGTTCCATACGTTTGAATTTTCGCTCTAAATTATCAATATTATCTTAATTTGTATTATAACGAGTTTGTGGATATTTTTTGGAATGGTAGTTTTTCAAGGTCCTCACATTTATAATAAAATCTATAAACATGTCAACTTTTTATTAAAATTCAGTTATAAGGCAGTTATTATTATTTTCTAAAACATTTGTTTGTCGAATTTCAAAATGGATGTACAGTATTTTTAGTAATATACTTCAAAGTCATAACACGAAAATTACATATAGAGAAAATAATTTCAAAATTGGAACGCATGCACAATTTTAAATAGTTTTATAAAAATAGCTTCTTAAAAAATAAAAATGTCTGTTATTTTCTTTTTCAAATCCTTATTGAAATCATCGTACAGAACATTTCTTTGAAGAATTTCTTGTTGAAATAACATAAATAATGATAAATAATTATGAAAAAACCACAGTCTCTTTAAATTATTCAAATCCCTTTATTAAAAGTAATTTAACGATTCATTTAAAATACTCTAATAGTTCAGAATTACATCTTCATAATGTTATAATTTATTGAAATTTTTCAGACTTTTAAAAAAACTTAAAACAACAAAACAATTTCTATTTTGTGTAATTTTAATTTGATCGCTCTAATAAAATTTAATTTCAGCCACCAAAAATTTAACCATATTGCTTTTTTACGTCGGTTATGCATTTACGAAACGAATATTATATGATTTCTATAGAGCAACAACGGAAAATTTTCTAAACACCCACTTGTGGCGCCTACAAGTCTCGATTACGCAAGAAGATATTCTAAGTATATTTAAAGAGTTACCAAATTTTATCCTTTACGAAATAATTCATTTGAATTAACATTAAATATTTTTATTCATTGGGTGATAATTTCATTTCTCTTTCCTGTCAATGTATGTCTAATTTTATAAAAACACAGCTACCAACGTCAAATAAAAGTGTCAAAAGATTTTGTCAAATAAAAGTGAAACCAGAAAATTTATTAATTAGAAGAAACTTAATAAACAATCACATAAAAATAAGAAACATTTCATTATTTTTAGTTTCGGTTCAAATAATGTTTATATGACTTTAAAAAAAAAACGGAAAGTTACCAGCTATATAACATAGCTACCGGTGTTCGGATATTGTCAAATAAAAGTGAAACCAGAAAATTTATTAATTAGAAGAAACTTAATAAACAATCACATAAAAACAAGAAACATTTCATTATTTCTTCTTTCAGTTCCAATAATGTTTATGTGATTTAAAAAATACGGAAAGTTACCAGCTATATAACATATCTACTGGTGTTCGGATATTGTCAAATAAAAGTGAAACCAGAAAATTTATTAATTAGAAGAAACTTAATAAACAAACACATAAAAACAAGAAACATTTCATTATTTTTTGTTTCCGTTCGAATAATGTTTATGTGACTTTAAAAAAAACGGAAAGTTACCAGTTATGTAATTCGAAGGATATGTTAATAAAAATAGACTTACCAACTTTTACGACGGCCGGAAGCGCTGACACTTGTACAGCGAAAACCAGAAGGATGGTGGTCCAGATATAAACCATTGCTGGTTATCCAGTCACTCCGATTATCAGATGATGCATACTTATAAGCACATAACAAGACAAAGGACTAGGTAGCCTCCATGGTGGTTCGGGCAAGAATGCCGGTCGAGCAGCTGAGGCAGCGAGAGCGTCCGTTTCCATGACTACGGAGTTCCATCATCAGGAAGCGCCACTGGCCGGATAGGGAACTGAAAGATTGAGATTTAGGGGTGGCAGGGAGGATCAAGATGGGTTACTGGTGCTTATTTCTTCTTATAACAATAAGTAAAGAAATATATCCAAGATCTTTTGTTGTTATCTGACAATTTCACAGAATGATTAAGGAGATATGAGAGTAAAAAATATGCTTTTTTATTTAAAATTATTTTTAAAACAGTTTTTTTTTTGCTCAGAAATGTGTTTTTATTTTTTAAAATTTCTTTTCATGAGTGAGTATTTCATTTCTAACGTAAAATACGTTGTTAAAAGGTTAAAATTTGACTTTTTAAAATGGAAAATTAGTTTAAAAAATAGTTAGAAATTAGTTAGAAAAATAAAAATTAATTTTTATTTTTTTTACAGATTTACAAAAATGTTTATTTAAAAAAGAACAAAACTTTTTTATGGGAATCTTTTTCTACAAGGATCATATTTCCAAAATTAGGGGATTTTTTAATATTTCTTTTCATGAGTGAGTATTTCATTTCTAACGTAAAATACGTCGTTAAAAGGTTAAAATTTGACTTTTTAAAATGGAAAATTAGTTTAAAAAATAAAAGAGTTAGAAATTAGTTGGAAATTAGTTAGAAAAATATAAATTAATTTTTATTTTTATTCCAGATTTACAAAAATGTTTATTAAAAAAAAAAAAAAAAAAAAAAAACTTTTTATGAGAATCATTTCTTACAAGGATCATATTTCCAAAATTTTATCTCCAAACAAATAATCTTGAAGACACATTAAGGAATATATAAAAGAAATACACTATGCGAAATTTCGTAGATTTCAGTTTCATAGAAATTTAGAAGTATGTACTTCAATATATAAAGTCTTGGAAAAATATTGTCTGATATAAATGCATTGGACCTTTTTCTTTAAACTCTTTTTTTAAACTCCTTTTTCAAAGAATTAGAGCTTTGCATAGTAAGAAAAGGCAAATGCTTATTTATCTAGGAAAATATAATATAACAAGGAACGAAAGTATACAATAACTTTTTCTAGTTACCCATGATTCAAAAAAAAAGTTTTTTTATCTTAAGAAACCTCAAAAACCAGTATATTTTCGAGATTAAAAAAATTATTTATGATAATAAAGTTTCTTTTGCCGCCACTGATTTTCGGAAATGTTCCCGATTAGTTCTTATAGTGTATTTATCGATTTTCTCAAACCGGAATATCGGTTTTTACGATGCTATCTACTCTCAATTAAACGTTTATAGTTGCGTAACTGGATTTATATATGCAAGAGCAATAAAATAATATTAATTTTAATGTTAATGTTAATGCTATTAACTTATCATGTTAGTGAAACATGTTTGTTGAACATGCAAATGTTTGCTTGAGAGTTAATAACATCCGAAAAATTTATATACTATGTTGAGAAGATAAATTAATAAACTATAAAAACTACTCGGAAACATTTTTGAAAATGAGTGACAGTAAAAGAAACTTTCTTTTTCTAAATCATTCTTTAAATTTCGAAAATATATTAGTTTCTGAAGTTTCTAAATGTAATGAAATCTTTTCGGACACGTAAAAAAAACTTACAAGAGAAATAGAAGAATTTTTTTTTTGGTATAAATCATTCTTTAAATCTGAAAAATATATTAGTTTTTGAATTTCTAAAGGTAGTGAACTCTTTTCGGACTCGTGGATAACTCGGAAGAGGTTATTATATATTTTCGTTCGTGGTTATATTAGATTTTTTTTTATAATAAGGAGCATTTGTCTATTTTTACAATATGATGATAACAAAACGTGTAGACAACGATAGAGATCACACAATAAGACGTGTTATATCCTTTGATTGAGATTTAGAGTGGCAGGGATGATCAAACAGGGTTACTAATATTATTTCTTCTTAGTAACGAAATCCTCCAAGGTCTTTTGTTGTTATCGAACAGTTTCGAAAATTCATAAGAATATAAATATTATCATTTCCCTACAAAATACTGAACAATATTACTATACAATAACTCGGAAGAGGTTATTATATATTTTTGTTCGTGGTTACATTAAATTTCTTATAATAAGAAACATTTGCCTATTTTTACAATATGAAGATAACAAGACGTGTAGACAACGACAGAGATTACACTATAAGACGTGTTATATCCTTTGATTGAGATTTAGGGTGGCAGGGATGATCAAGCAGTGTTACTAGTGCTATTTCCTCTTAGTAACGAAATCCTCCAAGGTCTTTTGTTGTTATCGAACAGTTTCGGAAATTCATTAAATAATATAAATATTATCATTTCTGTACAAAATGCTTTACAATATTATTTGCGCGGTATATGGACATGCGTGCTAGATTCAGTATACTTGTAGTGGAGATAAACAAGTTGGAAATTGTACGACAAACGTGACAAATGAGGTGCTTTCGTACTATAGCTAGTTATATAAATATTCAGATCTTGATGAATTTTTTTTATTCTGTGAAATGAATTATATCCTGCAGATTAATTTCTGTCATAAAATAAGTATCTCGGTCACTTGACGATTAAACTTCGGAAACTCCTATAACAAGAAAGCACCGATTTTTAAGAAACATTCAAATTTCTTAATAAATATTTTTATTAATATCTCCTAAAGTTTTGATTCGATTTTTATAAAATTTGAAATGTCTCGACAACTTTCTGCAAAGATAATATATCTTAAATTTCAAACCATTCGATTGGGTAGTTTTTGCGTTGTTATATGCGGGCGGACGTACAGACAGACGGACGGACCAAGCAACAATAGGTGCTACGTATTTATATTGTTACGAACGCATCTAATAATAACAATTGAATTTTCTTATATATTAAAGAAAAGTCATTTTCAATATCAAGAAATGTTCATAATTATAGCTTTGATGTTTAAATATATATAGATATAGATGAAGATATATTATGAATTATGAAGAGATTTCTTTAAATAAAATAAAATTTATTCGACTGATATATTTTAATATATTTCCATAAGTGAAAAAAATATGTTTACAAGATTTTATTTCTTCACATTGAACGATTTATATGATATAAAGGGACGATGAAGTTGTGTTACTGGTGCTTATTTCTTCTTACAAAAATAAGTAATGACAGGACCCAAGGGGATTTCTTGTTATCTGACAATTTCGAAAAATGGAAAACAATTTCAAGTTTTATTTATAAATATATTTTAATCAAATTTTCCTTCAAATGTGTGTTTTTGTATTCAACATTCACTTTCATATGTAAAACCTTAAAAAAAATAAAATAATTTTATTTAATTAATATTAAATTTTTAGACATATTCATATTGTGATAGAACTTCTAAAAACATAACTATGTTTTGTACATCTTTATTAATTTTTTCATATTGAACGATTTATATGATACAAAGGGACGATGAAGTTGTGTTACTGGTGCTTATTTCTTCTTACAAAATTAAGTAATGACAGGACCCAAGGTGATTTCTTGTTATCTGACAATTTCGAAAAATGGAAAACAAATTCAAGTTTTATTTATAAATATTTTTTAATCAAATTTTCCTTCAAATGTGTGTTTCTTTATTCAACATTCACTTCCATATGTAAAACCTTAAAAAAATAAAATAATTTTATTTAATTAATATTAAATTTTTAGACATATTCATATTGTGATAGAACTTCTAAAAACATAACTATGTTTTGTACATGATTATTAATTTTTTCATTAAATAAAAAAATATATATATTTATTTGTCTTCAATATTTACAAAAATAATTATTTAAAAAAAATAATTATTTAATATTTTTTTATAAACTTTTTAGCTGTACATTTTAAAATTCAATTTATTGTTATATAAATATTAGAAAATTGCTTTCAAATTATGAAAATAAATATTTGTAGCTGTTTGGAAACACAGAAGAAAGAAATGGAACATATCCCATATCTCCCTCTCTCTTAGTGTCCCATTCCCAAGTAAATTCGCAATCAAGTATCAAGTAATTGGCGTCATGTAATATTGAATTCTGAAGTAAAGTTTTTTATTTCAACAAGCATGTTTTACAGACAAAGATGATAAACTACAAGCATTCACATTGAAATTCGTTTGTTACTCTTGCATGTATAAATTAAATTAAGCAGCTGAAATGTGTAATTGAGAATTGATAGAATCCTAAAAAACGGTATTCTTTTTGACAAAACTAATTAATACATTATAAAAACTACTCGGAAACGTTTCCGAAAATAAGTGGCAGAAAATAAATGTTGTTTACAAATGTTTCTTTAAATCTCGACAATTTATGGTTTTCTGAAGTTTCTAAAGATAAAGAATGCTTTTCGAAATCAAGGTTAACTCGGAAGAGGTTATTGTATATTTTCGTTCGTTGGTATATTGTATTTTTGTAGATTCAGAAAATTTGCTTTTTTTTACATTGCAGTATGAGTGCAGCAAGTTGTCTCATGTGAGAACAAAGTTGCAGAAGCCGCCTATTAGTTAAATTCAGGAAGTAAATTCACTCATTAAAATGGTCAGGGTTTAAAACCCCCTTATTGCTTCCAATGAAATTCCTCCTGATGTTGTGCTGCAGGCAAAAAGTAGTGCAAATATTAAGCTTATTTCAATTCGCAAAGCGGATTGCGATTTTAGTATTATTTGTTGCACGTAAACTAGAATGTGCTTTACAATAGAGAAACGGACATTACTGATAATCAGGAGGTTCCATCATTACATAGAGTATGCGAAAAATCAACGTTTTCAGATGCAGTAAATGAGCTCATAACTTATTTACTGTAAGCATAAAATATTTACTTTGTTATAAGTCAAAAAGGTTTAACAATGTTGGCAGTAGGGCAAACAAATAATCTAAATATGCCTGAAAATTGGATGTACAAGAAAATGCGAATTTTTTTAGCTGCTAAAAAAATAAAATAAAATAAAAAAATAAAATAAAATAAAATAAAATAAAATAAATAAATTCGTTAAAAATTTTCTATACAGCATTCTTGAGACTTCTATCTCAAGCATGTTTTTTCATTCCTTAAAATAAATAAGTATAAAATTAAAAATGTATTTTTAAAAAAGCTCGTTTACAATCATTCAATATTTATCAAAAAAATAATTGCTAATTTCATGATTGCAACTAACGTTTTTTTTTTCAAAAAAAGTTTCCGTTACAATACTTAATTCGGCGTGGTTCCCGATTATGGAAAATTTATCGCTTTTTTTAATACTTGGTAGAAAGCACGAGCTAGTTAACATATTCATATATTATAATTTTTAGTTTGTTTCTTTTTTAAGATGAAACAACAGGAAAGAAAAATAAGCATTATTTTAACTATGTTTACAGTATTTTGAAATTCATTTCTCAACGTCTAACTGTAATTTAAATAATATTAAACTGTTAATTGATTAAAGCGTATTTTTAAAAAATATACATATTACACTTTTTATAATTTATTTATACTTTATACTTTTTAGTGTTTAAAGTATTTCGTTGTTGTAGTTTCAGACCCAGTTGGAATTTTTTGGTGAGCGTGGTTTCGCACACAATTTAATCTATTGTTTTTGTAGTTCCTATGTTGTTGTAACTATAAATAATATTTGTCGATTTAACACCTACTGCCGACTAACGTAAAAAAGGGCCTTATAATTTATTTATCTATTTATAATTAAGTACTAGAAATATTGAAATATTTTATTGTCATTGAAAACACACATGTGTACATAATTTGTTTAATTCTAGTCTATTAGGAAGAGAGTGAAAAATCGATTACAAAATTCCACCTTTACAGAAAAATTAAATCGGTGAAGTGCAAGTATAACTCGTGCTCAACGTGTTCCGTACATTGAATTTATTAATTACTATTTATTAATTAATTAACACCTACTACACCTAATTTTTCCTTAATTTTGTTTCAGTAGATTCGTAAATAAGAATGGGGGGGGGGGCATGTTTTCCCAGTATACTTTCGCCGATATCTCTTAAATTATAATACCTAAAATTAAAAATTCATATATTTTTGAGTTCGATATTACGAGATATTTCCAACAATACATTACACGATCTATATATATGTATATATAAAATTAAGAAACTTAATTAATATCTCGGCTAATAACCGTCAATTGTTTTCGAAATTCATTATCAAATATCTTTGGATGATTTTGCGTCAAAAGATACCTCGAGCTCCCGTCAACTCTCCCACTGACCGCCCGAAAAATGAAGTTTGTGTGTAACGAAAAAATGTGTTTTTCTCAAAAACGATGTTATCTAGGAAATTTGATATAGTTTTCCTACAAGGTTTAAATAAACTCCTACTAAGCCTATTTTTTTCATAATTTGTGTTTCAGTAGATTCGTAAATAGAGAGGTGGGACATATTTTTGTAGTGCATTATCCACGATATCTCTGAAAATATAATAACTGAAGTTAAAACAAATATATTTTTGAATTCGGTATTACGCGATCTTTCACAATACCCCACACGAAATACAAAAATAAAACATTTTTTTCAAGTAACTTCATTAGCTCCTTACATTTTTCCTAAAGATACTTGTGAATAGCTAATAATCTGAAAATATGTGGGAGAAAGGCTTTATAACTTGGCCAAGTTTGAACTTTTCTTCGTCCTATACTTTACGAGAAAAAATGCTCTGACTGACGGACAGACAGACACAGGAGTGATCTTAAAATGGTTCCTTTTTTACTTTCTAAGTACGGAACCCTAAAAACAAGTTAAGATCAATGAAACAGTGTAAAAATAGAAGCTACTTTTAACTACACATTCGACACATCAATAGCGTACGTTAAGAATGAAAAGAACTACTGGAATGTGTTATCATATATATTATTTCTCCTGTCAACATCCCTTTTTCTAAGAAAATACGAAACGCAGAACGAGGAATGAGATACCATATGAAAGGTTTTAGAACCGGCTTCTGACATAGCCCACTTAACAATTCGTTAAAACATGTTTTTTATTAAAATTTACTGAAAATTAAAAATTAAATCGGCATTGTTTTCATAAAAGAAATGAAAGGTTTTCCTGAAATTATTGTTGCCAAAAAAATAAAATACCACATTAGATTATGCTCATAGAAATTATTATAAAAACAACGCACGGGTTTATTTTATACTTATGATTAAAAAGCGAAATTGAAATTGAAATGTTTAGATTTATATTTCTAAGTCCCATGGTTTTCTCGAAGCGAATGACGTCATCCTCTAATGCAGTCAAAATACGATTGTTATTATTTTTTCTCGCGCGTGCCTTTAGCAATCTTGGATCAGTTTTTACTCTAACTTTGATGGAATAAATTAGATGATATTCTGGCTTGACTAACAACTAAATGTTGTTTGCAGATATTTTTATCCTTGCTTTTTCTGTAGAAGTTTAAACCTGAATCTAATAAATATTACATATTGATAAAAAATTATACTTCTCTATTATCCCGTCGACCACTTTTCATAACAAAAAACTATCGCCCAATAAACGGGAGAACGTTGCCATTGGAATATCAAAAAAAAAAAAAAAAAAAAAAAAATATAAGAATTTAAGGACACAATTGTTATTTTAATTAATAAAATAACTACTAAATCAGTAAAACATAATGAAAAATACACGCAAATGTCGAATGTAAAACCACTAGATAACGTAACAAACACGCATAATGATTCTGACATCAAGTAAATGGGACTGCATTTTTGACGTTTAATCTTACAGTTTGGCGGTATT
This sequence comes from Maratus michaelseni, assembly GCA_963931845.1. Lineage (NCBI taxonomy): Eukaryota > Metazoa > Arthropoda > Arachnida > Araneae > Salticidae > Maratus > Maratus michaelseni. Next base: position 328,177,572 of record OZ007588.1, read on the forward strand.
TTTTTGTTATGAAAAGTGGTCGACGGGATAATAGAGAAGTACCTAAAAAATATTAGATTTCAGTGCGAAATCTTCGCACGGGTCCTCTGGTTTATATTTAATGCTATTGTAATACTACATTTTCCAAGCGTCTTCAATTTTATATTTAAACTTCTCGGGTAAAATTGTATAGATATTCTATGTGACAACCACAACCATCCCTACACACTGTGACAACAAACCCGGAAATGGCACAAATTGTAGCAAAATTTCTAAATTTTTCGAAATTGTAAGTTATAATTAATTTTTTTTGCAATCTGCAAAGCGAAAATTTTGCAATATAATTAAAAGTTACGTCTGAAAAAATTAATTTTATAGAGAGCACTGTACGGTTCATTTACGGTTCAATGCATTGCTGTTTCTTATGCTTGGCGAGAAACTCTGTCGAGTTTCTATGATTTTATAGAGAGCACTGTAATTTTAGAAAATTAGAAGTTTGATCTTTTGTGAGAATCAGCGCCGGTCTCCCTTATCTATATTTAAAATCAGAACCAAAATGTGTTGAAATATCACTCACAAAAATTATGCATAAACTCTAATTGATTATAAAACAAGAAAGAAAAATCATGCGTCCAGCATAGATTACGAAACATTTTCCACAATTTCCAGAATACGTTAACGTACGTAAAAAAACGTTGTAAAAATAATAATATAGTTAAGTAAACATTTTAAAAAACACATAACACATTAACACATTTGAAAACCGTATTTTATCAATTACCGTCTTTATCCAAAAAAATACACCAATTTTTTTGTGCAGGCCTATATTTGATATATTGATGTGTATATATTCTACACAAACTAGTAACCTCCAGCAATTTCTACCAATAGACGGAAACATAGTTGAATTCTTTTTTTTACAGCCATGTATATTAACTAAGACGTTTATACACGCCACATATTAAGCTAAAATTTAATTCGGGCAAATATACTGAAATTATACTTCAAGATACTATCATCCATAGGCGGCAATGTATACCGATCTTTACGTCGTCCAATACATGATATTATTTATATTCTACAAATATCTCTTAGTATACTAAATATAGTTCAGCTTGGAAATGCGTAGCTCTTTTAAAAACCACGTTTAACTAATTCACGATCATGCTCAGAAATGTTTAAGTATAATTTTTTTCAGATATGTATATATATGATATACAGCATTTATACGCCATGCAGAAATTTAGTTGAATTTAAAAATGCATACCATAACTAAACAGTCGTTTGGGCCGGCGTAATACTTACCCATCATGGATGTGCATAGTAAAAAATATGAAAACAAAACATGTGTAAACTATTTATAAAATGCATTGGAATTCGAATACAATCGTGTCTTGATGACGTCATAAACTTTAAATGCTCTATTACTGAATTGCGTAAAAGAAACATCCTTATAACTCCAAAATTTATAATCATATTAACTAACGGTTTACTGCGTCGTATTAAGCGTCTCATTTTCAATTATAATATATCTTTGAATTGAAATTTGAATAAAATACAGAGTCATGAAAAATCGAAGAGTGTGGAAATATAATTACAAATATCTCGGCAACTAATTATCCGATCAACTTCATGCTGTATGCAAAATTTATGTTTTTTTATTGTCTTTTATATTCATTTCTTAAAATAACCAATTTCGAAATTTTTATATACCTTTTATCAGGATGAATATTTCGAGAGTCAGAAAAAAATAGTTCGGGATAATCGGGGTTACTGAAATTCAATAAGCTTCTTCCCATTATTACATACAAGCGGCCCGTCCCGGCTTTGCACGGGTAGACAATGTAATTTTTTATTACATTCGTTTTCCTGAATTTCGCGCTCCAACCTAAAACTGTTGCTGAGATATGGCGATATGACCTAAAACTTTCGAATCCCCCTTTAACCACCTTCGAGTGGGGGGGGGGGATTTCTAAATTCACTGAAATACGTGTTTAATCATTTGTTTAGTACCTTTGTTTTCCTGAATTTCGCGCACACATAAAACAGCTGCTGAGATATGGCGAAATGTCCTAAAATTTTCGAAACCACCCCCTTTAAAACCCTTCAGGGGAATTTCTAAAATCACTAAAATTCGTCTTTATCCATTTTTGGTAGATTTGTTTTTCTGAATTTCACGATCCTACCTAAATCCGCTGCTGAGATATGGCAAAATGACACGAAACTTTTGAATACCCCTTTAGCCACCTTCTGGGGGGCGTTTCCAAAATCGCGGAAATACGTGTTTAACCAATTTTTTAGTAGATTTGTTTTAATTAATTTTGCCCTCCTACATAAAAGCTGAGATATGGCGAAATGACCTAAAAAAAATCGACGCCCCCCCCCCCCTATTTAACCACCTTCTGAGGGGAATTTCCAAAATTGCTGAAATATGTGTTTTATTCATTTTTTAGATTATCATTAGATTTTTTTCCCTGATTTTCGCGCTCTATATCTAAAACTGCTGCAGAGATATGACGAAATGATATAAAACATTCGACCCCCTTTTAACCCCATTTGGGAGGAAATTTCTAAATTCGCTGAAATACGTGTTTAACCAATTTTTTAGTAGATTTGTTTTCCTTAATTTCGTGCTCCTACATAAAACTGCTGTTGAGATATGGCGAAATGACCTAAAACATTTGACCACCACCTTTAACAACCTTTAGGGGGGAATTTCTAAAATCGTTGAAATACGTGTTTAATCATTTTTTTAGTAGATTTAATTTCCTGATTTTCGCGCTCCTACCTATAACTGCTGCTGAGATATGGCGAAATGACGTAAAACATTCGACCGCCCCCCTTTAACCCCCTTCTGGGGGGAATTTCTAAAATCGCTGAAATATGTGTTTAATCATTTTTTTAGTAGATTTGTTTTCTGTAATTTCAAGCTCTTACCTATAACTGCTGCTGAGATATGACAAAATGACCTAAAACATTCGACCCCCCCTTTAACTCCCTCCGGGAGGGGAATTTCTAAAATTGCTGAAGTACATGTTTAATCATTTTTTAGTAGATCTGTTTTCCTGATTTTCGCGCTCCTATCTGTAACTGCTGCTGAGATATGACAAAATGACCTAAAACATTCGACCCCCCCTTTAACTCCCTCCGGGAGGGGAATTTCTAACGTTGCTGAAGTACATGTTTAATCATTTTTTAGTAGATTTGTTTTCCTGATTTTCGCGTTCCTACCTATAACTGCTGCTGAGATATGGCAAAATGACCTAAAACATTCGACCACCCCCCTTTAACCCCCTTCTGGGGGGGAATTTCTAAAATCACTGAAATAGGTGTTTAATCATTTTTTTAGTAGATTTGTTTTCTAGAATTTCAAGCTGTTACCTATAACTGCTGCTGAGATATGGCGAAATGACCTAAAACATTCCACCAACCCCAATTAACCTCCTTCTGGGGGGAATTTCTAAAATCGCTGAAATAGGTGTTTAATCATTTTTTTAGTAGATTTGTTTTCTGGAATTTCAAGCTCCTACCTATAACTGCTGCTGAGATATGGCAAAATGACCTAAAACATTCGACCACCCCCCTTTAACCCCCTTCTGGGGGGGAATTTCTAAAATCACTGAAATAGGTGTTTAATCATTTTTTTAGTAGATTTGTTTTCTAGAATTTCAAGCTGTTACCTATAACTGCTGCTGAGATATGGCGAAATGACCTAAAACATTCCACCAACCCCAATTAACCTCCTTCTGGGGGGAATTTCTAAAATCGCTGAAATAGGTGTTTAATCATTTTTTTAGTAGATTTGTTTTCTGGAATTTCAAGCTCCTACCTATAACTGCTGCTGAGATATGGCAAAAGGACCTAAAACATTCGAAGCACCCTTTAACCCCCTTCGGGGGGGAATTTTCAAAAATCCCTTCTTATTGCTTGCCTAGGCCATAACAGCAATCTACAGTCCAAATTGCGTGACCTTGACTTTAGTGGTTTCGGCTGGGCGTTGATGAGTCACTCAGTCAGTCAGTCAGTCACCGTTTCCTCTTTATATAATAGTATAGACTAAGTACATACCAAATTTCAAGTCTATACCTCAATTTGTTCGGGAGATAGAGCGTTTACAGACACACACATACACACACACACACACACACAGACGGACGGTTAATTCTTTTTTTTTTCTAAAAATATGTTTTTCAGAATCTCCAGTGTCTGAAACGTGTAAATCCGTCAAAAAAGTTTTTTTTGACTACGTATGATGGGTAAGTAAAAGGCACTTCCAACAATTATTGTTAATAGACAGTACTTCGGATACAGTACTTTAACCGAAATGTTTTGTGTGTCCTTTTAAATGCAAGATAAATACTTTGCACATGATATTCTACATCAAGTATCTTTTAGTAAACTTCAGTCATGTATATCAGTTTCATTATATTTGGAATACTGTTACATAATACTCTGCAATCTGTTTTTCTCCGTAGACCATTATGTTATAGAAATCTTTTGAATGGCCCTGTAAATGAAAAATAAAGGATTTACGCTTTATATTATATAGAAAGCATATGCTAGTGCACCTCAGAAATGCATATCAATTTCATTATGTTTGTAATAGAGTAACGTGATCAAATTACTTTATATATGGTTTTTCCCCCATAGACCATAATATAACCGAATTTTTGATTGGCCCTGTAAACAAGTTACAAGTACTGCGCATAACATATTCTAGAGTAAGCATATTATTGTGCACTTCAGTGATTTATATCAATTTCAATATGTTTTAACTCGTGTAACATATTTAAAATACACCGCAAAGGATATTTAACTGTAGAAGATAATGTAACGGCATTGTTTTGAGTACCCCTATAATCGAACTACAAATGCTATACACTTCATTTTCAATACCAAACATGCCACAATAATCATCAATATATATATAAATTACATAGCAAACTGAGTATATTTACGCGAGTTAAAGCAGGAATAGATAGACAGACAGATGGTCAGTTAACCGAAAATTTTCTTGGAAATGTTAAAACTATGTGTAAAACTATCAACATATTATTTCAAAAATAAAACGTTTAAGAAACATATAAAATTTTGGTTTAGAATATGTTAAACATTTTGTTGGTAAAGCATATATATATTTTTTTCTTTTGTAAATGTGGCGAACAAAAGAATAAAGACAATCTAATTTTGTTAAAAGTTTATGAAAAAGGGTTTATTTTATGGAGGAACTTTTCGATTTCATAGCTATCTTCCTTTTCGATGTGAATTTAGTAAAATAGTTTCTTATATTTATCTCGTATCAAGAAATTAAAAGTAAATTCAAGAATTTGATGTATTAAAATGCATTTATATTTATCACATAACGATAACTAGTCGTTGAGGGCCACCGTAATACTTACCCATCATGGATATGCAAAATATAAAATAGGAAAATAAAACGTGTAAACTATTTATAAAATGCATTTCAATTCGAATAAACTCGTGGCTTGATGACGTCATAAACCTTAAATGCTCTATTACTGAAATGCGTAAAAAAACATCATAATAACCCCAAAAATGTTAACCCTATTAACTAACAGTTTACTTCGTCGAATTAAGCGTCTCATTTCCAATTAAAATATATCTGTGAATTGCAATTTGAATGAAATACAGGGTCGCGAAAAATCGAAGAGTGTGGAAATAGGATTCCAAATATCTCGGCAACTAATTATTCGATCTACTTCATTCTGAATGCAAAATGAATATTTTTAATTGTCTTTTATATTCACTCCTTAAAATAAACAATTTCGAAATTTTTTTATATACCTTTTATCAGAACGAACATTTCAAGAGTACGAAAAGAATAATTCTGGATGATCGAGATTACTGAAATTCAATAAGCTTCTTCCCATTATTACATGCAAAGCACATACCAAATTTCAAGTCTCTATTTCAGTTTGTTCGGGAGATAGAGCGTTTAGAGACACACACACAGACAGGCGGACGGCAATTTTTTTTCTAAAAATATGTTTTTCGGAATCTCCAGTGTTTGAAACGTGTAAATTTGTCAAAAAAAATTGTCGATTATTAAAACGATTGCAAGACTTACCCTATACTACGTTTGATGGGTAACATATAAAATAATAAAAAAATATTTAACACTTTTGTAGCAGATCTTTCGGGGTTGTTAGCTTCAAATGAGGACATGACTAATTTTAACAACTAAAACAGTTTATTAAATCAAATCAAAGTAAACAGGAGCAGTGGGGTAACACGTTTTCCTTAAAACGTAACAGGACTCCTTTTCGATTCGTAAAAATTAAATCCTACACTAAATTCACAAAGTCTCTAAAACAATTATCTTTCCTAGAAACACACTCCTTACTTAATGTTAAACAGCTAAACTGACTCTGTGATCCGAAATGTCACTTTATTCCATGTAGATGAAAACAGTACTTCATACCAACACACGCAGTCTTGCAGTAAATCTACTGTCCATGTACCAAGTGCAGCCTTCAATACTTTGATCCCATGGAAAACTCTACAAAAAATTTTGAGCGTAGCTAGAATACCTTTCGACGAGATTCGCTGCAAATCTCAAATCCACCCGTAAAGGATACATCGAGCTCTTGGAAACATCCGCGACAAGTCCTTATCAAAGAAAAAATATTTTTTTCTGCACTGAGTTTCCTGCACTGAGCACCATATTTAAAAGATCTATCTTCATATTTCCCAGTATGATTTCCTGCGGCGGTCAGCGCGGAAGGATACAGTGACGAAATTTTTAGTTCTCATTCTTGGCAAAACATGCTATTTATCTCATTCATTTACATGATTAGACAATCGTTAATTAATTTAAGCATAGCTTAATTAAAGAAGCGTAAATTGCACAATGAAAACTCAGATATCTAACACTGACAACGCAGAATATATTTTACTTTTGCCTTGCATGCCTCATTTGCCTTGCAAGCTTGTGTCCGCTGACTCAGAACTACTGTTATGTATGGAGTTCAATGGTTTCTTGCTACCACTTTACTTTAAATAGCCACTACATAGCGACAGTTACTCAGTTAAGATATCTTTGCAAAATAAACCATGACAAACAAATTCCGAAGATTCATATGCACTTAGCGAAATTTAAATAAAGAATAGGTTTTTCATTTGCGCGCAAATGTTAGCAATTCAGGACAACAAGATTGCACAAAAACTAAGTCGTTCACTAGTTGTCCCTTATAACGTATATATAAATCTCTTATATACATATATGCATATATGTCCCTTATAAAGTATATATAAAGTATATATATCCCTTATACACTGCAAAAAAAATTGATTTCGTAAAATTAACAGTAATAAACATTAAAATAAGCAGTAATACGCTACTGTGCATGTGCGGCAGTGTATTACTTCTTATTTTACTGTTTATTACTGTAATTTTATGGTATAATACTGGCAGCTGGGGTACCAGTATTATACCGTAAAATCAACAATTTCTTTCTTTTTTTTTGCAGTGTATATAGTTGCCAAGCATCCTGCCACAGAAGATTTATTTCTTCATCTAATGTATGTGATAATCCTAAATAGTACTGAAAGTTCAAAACAAATTTTAATGTTTTATTTTATTATTTTATTTTTATTTTTAATTTAATTTTTTATTTATTTATTTATTTATTTTATTTTATTATTTTAATAAAGAATCAGTCATATTTTTAATACTTTTTTTATGCAATTTTTCTCTATAAAAATCCGTTTTAAATTTCTTTATTTATGTAAATGCCTACTAGATTTGTTTTTATAAGGAAATAAATAGTAGAGACATATAAAAACACTTTTTATTTTTACAAAAAAATTACTTTTACTCTCCGAACCCATATTGCAAAGAAAGTATTGTGATCATGATTTCCATGTGTGTAAGTAAATCAATACGATAACTCCCAAACGTTACTTCCGATTGAGCTCACATTTATGGAATACTGTCGCATGAACTGCATAGAATTTCGTAGAAATCGGCCGATAGATTAGGTATTTAATCCATTTATACATTTTGAAACTGTTTTCTACCCGATTCTAAAAACAAAATTACCAAAGAAATGGGACAGAGTAATAAGTGATAAATATAGCGGATATGTAATTAAGCATTAGTTGCGCATATGTAAAATCTCCAGCTTCAAAACAGGAAGTCCTTCTTTTGAATCGTGCCGATTCTACTGTATCAAAATTAAAATATATATATATCCTTTTTCTTTGTTATTTCTTTCTTTCTTCTTCTTCTTCTTCTTTTTTTTAGCTTTTTAGAACACGTACACCAGTGTTTGGAAAGTCACGTGGGCTCACTGCAGATTTTTTTTTTTGATGAAGAATACTTACATTTATTATATAAATTATTAAAGATTTTAATCAATAGTTGCTTTTCTAAAAAATGTGATTGATATATAGTGTTTCATATTTATTCAGTTATGTAAAACAATCTTTAAAAATTATAGTCTAGAAATATTATTATGTATTTGTATTTAAGAAACAACAATTTACAAAATAAGAACAAAACAAACTCTGTACAAGGATTTTTATTTATCCATATATTATATGATATATTTTAAAGAGAGCTAAGTATTTAAAGTATAATGCATAAATTATATTAATTAAATAAAATGATCACGAATCAATTACATTTTTAATTGTAATATTTTAATTAAACGCTCCTTGAATGCATAAAAATGTTATATTTAGAAAAATAAATTAAACAAAAAATTTGAAACTCTTATTCCAGGAGAAGGAATATATCAAAAGTAGTGAGTTTTAAAAATAATCAGCTTTTAAAGAAAAGGTGAGACTAAATATTTGAATTTTTAAACTTTGAATATAAGAATTATAACAAAAATAGCTGTTTGATATCATGACGAAGTACAAAAGTCTTTCGCATAGGCTTTTAGTGAAAACATTATCATTGTAGAGTTTTGGATTAAAATTTAAGAATTATTGATTTTATTACTGAATAAATAAATCTGGAGAATCTACGTACCTTTGGATTTGTGCCGAGGTTCCGATTCCTGGATTCCTTTTAGAGCGAATATTCATGTTTTGTAGAGCTAATGATTCACAGAATAATCAGAAAATTTATAATAGTGATTTCACTTGATCAGACATCAAAATTTTTATCCGCAGCACGAATTTGAAGAATATTCTGGCGATAGAATAAAATCACTGATTTTATTTGAAAACAAACCAATTGAATTTCTTTATGAAGAGTTGTGTTTCTTGAAATTGAATAACTGAGTCAGTTTATAATCATTAATTGAGAATTGAATATTTTTCACATATTTAATAAGGTATAGTAAGACTTTGAATTAAAATTAGAATTTTTACATCCCTCAGAATTCAGAATTAAAAACAGAACAGAATTTTACGTTCAGAATCAAAACAGAATGACATTTGTACATGACTGGTCCGCATCAAAAAACATGGCTCGCATTTTCACAAAATCTAATAAAAAAAGAATGAAAGAAAATTAATAATATATTACAGAAAAATAATGACATAATTTTTTAAACATAAGAATAATTAAAGTTCTGGAAATATGCAAAAGTTAATAGAATGTGTTTTATTTATTTAATTTCTGACGTAATAAGCTGGAATTCGAAGCATTGTTCCTTTCAAACTGTTCTTTGGTGCTGCCATCTAGCGGTAAGAGCAATACTTAAAATCGTACAGTCATTTACAATATTAAATTGTTTACTAATTCACTGAAAGCATGCTCAGTTATAAAGTGCATAGCATACCTATTTAAACATTTTAAATTAGCAAAAGTTTTAATTCCTTTTTCAGAAGTATCCTGTTGATATGGGTATTTAGGCATATTTATTCCCATTTGAATGACTTTCACATTTAACTTCTTATTTCCCATTAAATTATAAAAAAAAGAATATTAATTTATAATACAAGGTGTTTCAGAACAACTGAGCACTTTTTTAAAAAGTGGTAATAAATAGAACAATAAATAAGTCTTGCATAGGAAATCAAATTCAGTTTGTTTAACAAGAAATGCGGGTTTTCTCACCCCTGTACAAAAATCGAACTTGGACTTTTGTTTATAATTTTAAGAATAAAAGTCCTTTCGGCATGTACCGGGAGGAAAATGTAGCTTCCATATTCCGTGTTTTTAAAAATTCAACTCATTTTACTCAAATACCCTAATTAAAAATGCTTGGAACTCGATTTGATTATAGATGATTCCATCCCGGTTTTCGTTAATATTGAATGTGAATGAGAATTTCAGCATAAGAGTTACAGCACAACAAAAACCAAATTGTTTCAAAATATCAGCCAACCTAGAATATCAAACAGCTATATCTCAAGACATTTTGTAAGAGAAAGCCAAAACAAAAAATGCCACGGAATCCTTGTATCACGATCTAAAACCTAACGAAAATAAATTTTCAATTTATAACTATTTATACATCTTTTTAAATTTAATTTTTTTTTAATTAACTGTTCTTCATTTTGAAACAAGATGGCACATGAAGCTAGCCAATGCACTCAGTTGAGACCTTGATATGTCCTGTAGACATGATCAGTCAGATTCATATCGGTTCATAAATACGAGAGTTACAGAATAACAAATATTAGATTGTTTCAAAATGTCAGCCACCCCAGATTTTCAAACTGCCATATCTTAGCCATTTTTTAAGATAAAGCCAAAACAAAAAATGTTCCGGAATCCTTGTATCACGATCTAACACTTAACGAAAAAAAAAATTCAATTTGAAATTTTTTGTACATCTGTCTGAATTTTTAAAAATTAAAATTTCTTAATTTATTTTTTTTTCGGACCGCCATTTTGAAACAAGATGACGGATGAAGCTGGCGGTCGTGACCTTGGTACATCCTATCGAACTCGGTCGTGACCTTGGTACATCCTATCGAACTCGGTCGTGACCTTGGTACATCCTATACACATACTCAGTCACATTCAAATCGGTTCATAAATAAGAGAAAATAAAAAAAACTAATTGCAACAATCACCGACAGATGGCGCTTTTGAGTGTGAAATGTAATGTGTAATATTTTGTACCGTGGAGGTGTCACAAACCTCAATGACTTTACTGCATATCATAACATGTACGAAACATCACGCCTGATGCATTACATCCCGCAGTTGAGCACGTTGTTCACAGCGTGGATTGTGTCCTCAGCACAATTACCATGTGGAACTTGAACCATATCGCGGCACCACCATGCAAAAAAGTAACCACGTTCACTGTGGCATTTTCCAATAAATTAGGTGTGTCATTCGGTCTGCGCCTTAATTTTTCGTTCTTGTATTACACATTACATTTCACACTTAGTAGCGCCATCTGTAGGTGATTATTGAAATTATTTTGTTATTATTATTCCATTCTGCTTCCCCCTTTTCGAATAGTAAGTATACCGATTTTGGTTTCATTCGGATTATTCCTTCGAGCTACAGACAGCTCCAAATAGAGATACTTATATTATAACCACCCTGTATATGAATATATATATATATATATATATATATATACGGAGGGAGGTTTTGGGGCCTAGGGTGTCATGATCGGTGAAAATATACAAACATTTTCTGGAATTGCTTTCCTCCGAACGGCGGCAATAGGTAGCTTTTTTTAATGAAAACTACCTAAAAAGGGTACATTAACAAAATTTTTATCAGATTTACATTGCTTTGCATTGCAGGATTCATCACTCCAAGTGGAATTAGGATTTTCGTACATAATATGAACATTAAAAGAGATCTTTTAACAAATTTTTCAACACACTTTGAAGGATTTCTCACTCTAAGTCAATCCCGGATCTTTGTTCATAGTTTTAACAATAAAGAAAATATATTAACGAAAATTTCAACAGATTTACATAACTTTGTGCGATATGAGATGGAAACTCAAAAAATACCTGAAGTGCACATTATTTATGTCAGTAACACTGTATATAATCTCATCAATATTCCGAAATATTGAGCATCTAATTGTGTGCCAATTGTCGTCAAATTGACAGGTTATCGGGATATCGTCAAAACTTACACAAACTAATATAATTTTCTTGAGAATGGGCGTTGAAAAGTTTTCATTGTTGTTAACGTTATGAACAAAAATGTGGGATCGGCAAGAAGTGAGATACTTTGAATTATTGGCTCAATAAATTGATTTCGAATCTGTTTTCCAATGCAAAAAAAAATTTTTGTAACTGCGACCTCTTAAAGATTGCTCTATGATTTTTTTTCCTGTATAACAAGAATAAATTTTGACGGGATAGAAATCACTTTTCTCAAAATGATACATTAGATTAAAAAAAAAAGAAAAATCTTAGTGTTAAACAAATATTAATTTCGCTGAAATAATCGATAAAATATTAATTACACTACATTTTTAACAAGTTGTTTTTGAAAAAATTACTCTTGAAAGGTCGAAATAGAGATTTTTTTTTGGAATTTCTTTGTAGTTAAAACAATATACAGATTTCTATAAAAAATATTATTCTGTTCTTTTTTTTAAAATCTTTCCAAAATAATTGAAAAATGTTTATGGCTTCGATTCGCCTGTCTGTCTGTTTATATGTCTGTACGTCTATCTGTGTGCGCGTTCCGAATAAATGTGCACCAGTATATATAATTTTTTCATAGATTTTTTTTTAAATTTTTGCTTTATCGCTCATATTTATTTCTAAAATAGTAATACTCCCTTGAACAGCGAAAACTTTTCATCTTGAAACAGGGAAAATCCAAAACAACTGTTTTGTAAAAAAAAGAAAAAAAATCAAACGGAGAATAGACCAAAAGTTTGCTGTCAATGCATTTTTCTTTTTTTCACAGTTTTTTCTGTACAGTGCCAATTGAAGATGCAATATCTAGCTATTATAGTTTGTTTACAGAGAGACACAAATTAATTTCATTATATTATGGCGTATAGGGGAGAAGAGTTTGCGGTGCATTTTAATGTTGGTACGCTAGTTCAAATGTAATGAAACTTATCACTGAAATGGACTATAATTTATTTACTACAGAATAAGAAATGTGTAGCATTTATAGTTCGTTATAGATCGTTTACAAAGATTCGGAAAAGAATTCCGTTACATAATGATCTAGAAGGAAAATATGATTGCATTTCATTTACGTTACTATACTTACAACATAATGGAATTGATATGCATATGACTAAGTCACAATACATAATGCTTTCTATAGATTTTGGAGATCGTAGTATTTATCGCTCCTTAACAGAGACACACAAAATCGTTTGATTACAGGGGTAACTAGGATTGTTAATCGTTAGAAGTGCACTTTTACAGTAGTATTTTAAACTTGAATAAAATTTTAAATATTACGTGGTGTGTATAAACTCTATACATCATATACAGGGCTGCACAAGAGAATTCGTAGGGAGCATATTTCTTAGGTGTTCTAGATTGTTAGAATGTTTACATTTTCCAGCTTAACTTGTGATGGCACCTCGGGCCCATTAACTAAATAAGTAGTCTTAACTCATAAATAATAATATAAACAATCATTATTACAAACAACATCAATTATTTAAAATTAATAATAGATGGAGATGACAGTACAGTAGGGCAGTTAAATTAACGAACGTAAAATTAAAGCTCCCGTACTAAAATAAGAAAGGAGGAGAAACTGGCTCCAGTTCTATCACTAACTCTAACGAAGATGACTACCGTAGTATATAACTATAGTATATAACAGCATAGTATATAACACAGTATATAATTACTATAGTATATAACAGCAACATATAATGCATATTATGCATTATGGAATATATATAATTGTAATAATACACAGTTATACATTGTTTCACTGAGCATCAACGTTCCGTGTGCAAAAATGCAAACTTCGTTTGTAAAGCATGAGTACGATTTTCACTTACAAGGGGATAAATTATAAAATTTTTAATCCGTAAAATATTTAAATATTTTGTATAATTTTTATCTGATTTTATATGTTTCGTGCATAACAGATATTTTTTAGTTGAAAAAACGTATATTAAATAAACACAAACACGTTTTATTTGTTTATTTGTCAGGACTGAATCATAATAAAATAATTGTGTTTTTGTAACTTAAACAAAATCATAAATCAATAAACTTAACATTCATAAAAACGTACTCGTGCAACTAATGCAAGTTTTTTCCAATTAGAGCCGCCTTTATATGCCTAATTATATACATATACAAACAAAATTTTGATAAAATTTTTATTTAAAAGTCTTTTTGTTATTTTTTTTATCAGTACTGATTCTAGAAAAAAAATTTGATAAAGTTCTTCATCTTATATTATCATTTTCGTCATCCATGCAATAAATTCATTTACAAGATCTGTATGTAAAGGAAGATTACGGATGATCGACTGGGTGGGTAAAAATTTGGCGATATATGGAACTTTATATTAATAAAATAAGCAAAGAAGTCACACGCTTATTTCTGTGCAATGAATTAAAATAAATTATGTATCCAATGTTCTTATAAGAATAGATATGTAAATTGTTATCCATAAAAATTGTATTGAAAACATACAAAAGAAATATTGCGGCAAAATGTTTTATCCTGTGATTTTTAGAACAGGAATTATGACTACTGCTCGTATGTTATCTGTATTTGTTTCATATTTCACCTAAGCAAAAATACAGATAAAAAAAATATGTCATTTTTTATGAGTTTTAATTACCGGCTTGATGAAAAATGTCCGGGCCAGAATTCGAACCTGGGATATCTTGGATGAAGCTGCCGATGCTCTACCAAGAGAGCCATTCGAGTCGAATCTGGAGGACCTAATTCATCCAGTCAACCTTATTGATGATAGAATCTGCTCTGATATCTGAACCAGCTCAACAGAATAAATCGCAGATAATTGAACTCCAGTAAAAGCTGGATACGTGATTACACTAGATTAATTTTAACACAATTATTCAAATTGGTAAAGAAATCGTATGAGTTGTAGTTTCGAACTGGGCGAAAAATGTCCGTGCCAGGATTCGAACCTGGGATCTCTTGGCTGAAGCTGCCAATGCTCTACCAACTGAGCCATCCTGGTCGAATCACATATGATCAATAAGTTTAACTGGGCGAATTAGGTCCTCCAGATTCGACAGGGATGGCTCAGTTACTAGAGCACTGGCAGCATCAGCCAAGAGATCCCAGGTTCGAATCCTGGCCAGGACATTTTTTGCCCAGTTGGAAATTACAACTTATATGATTTCTTTACCAATTTTAATAATTGTTTTAAAATTAATCTATATGCCATTTTAACAAAATAAGAACTCAGAGCAAGACTCACTACATATGCACTGTTAAAAATGTCCAGAAAACCGACCAGTCATTCGACCTTTTTTAGAGATAACTGTCACATAACCGCAATTTAACTCTATTTTGTCCATAATATGAGCAATTATATGGTTTGAATAGATTTAAATTACGGTTATGGAACAGTTTTCTAATAAAACTGTCGAAAGACAGGACAGTTTGTTACGATTCTTTCACAGTGTAGGATTCAAATTGAATATTTGAGTAAAACCTAACATCGTGGAAAAACTATGCATCAGATAAATTTAGATAAATTAGATTTTAAAAGTTCGTATACAAATGGATATATACTAGGGGGCTCAGCCCCCTACTCGCTAACGCTCGCCAACCCCCCGTGAATTGCGAAGCAATTCACATTGAGAGCGCTACGCGGTCACAGCTCGCTTCGCTCTCTCACCCCTTTTTATCAGCAATTCTAGCCGGAATAAATTCTACCATAAAACATTTGAACATATGAAATTGACAATTTATTTGAATGTAAAAAAGTAATTATGCGTTGAAAATACAACTGAAAATGCATTTAGTTGGTGCTACTAATGAGCATATAAATCATTTAAATACTATGAAAAAAGGATCTTTTATACAGCACGACTTAAATTCATTAGAAAAAAAAACTACGTGATAGGAAGATAGTTTGTTTGTCATTGTTTAAATTTCGTTCGACATTTTATTGTTCTATTTGATTATAGATTTTTACAAAATGAATTATTTTTTCTCCGTCTTTTGAGGGAGTGAAATTCGTAAATGAATTGTAAATAAGAGTTGAGAATTCATTTGAAATTAACGATATTGCTCATAATTAAAATGAGGAATCATCTCAGACGCTTTGGATTACGTACATGTTATTTTATTTTCAATTATTGCTAGTTCGAGTTTCATTCTATAGTTTCACTACTCTCACACTGGCCGCCATATTGGACGGAGGCGGAGCTGATCTAACACAATCTAGTTTGTTCACTGAGCTCTGGAAACTACAGTTGTTGCCAAACCATAAATTACAAATTCAGCCCTATTTTCGCGCCACGTAAGACAAATATATATATAGATATGCAGTTTCTCCAAACATGTCACTATAACAAAATTTTAAAAATCCATAAACAAAGAAATAAAATAGCGCAAAGATTTATATTGTGAATTTTAGATATAAAGTTATAACTATTGTTGTATTTTGTTCTTTTTTTTTCTTTTCACTAATGTACAACATATAAATAAGGATTATTAGAAATAAATAATCACACAGTTCAAGACTCCCTGCACTTTGCATTAAAACTGAGTTTTTGACTGAAACATAACATATTTAGGATAAAATCGAACATAAACAAATGAATTGGACAGATACAAATAAGGAAATATTATGGTGTTATTAGATTAAGTAACAAATATTCAGTGATGAAACTAGACTAAATTCCACCCTGGGCAAGGTAAATGTTTGGCGTTCCTCCCCCCCCCTCTCTTAACCACGAATCTATTTTATAAAGCAAAAACATGTCTGTGAGTAATGCTGACGTAATATTGGCGGTATCAACGACCTGATCAATCAATTTCTTTTTTTCGCAATTTTTTTTTTATTTTAAATATCGCACAGTTTTGATTTGGACACCTTTGAATAGTAAAAAAATATATTTTCAAATGCAAATTCTTTGAAAAAATGTAGTCTATATTTAAAAACTTATTTTCTAAGGTTTTTGAAATAAGTTTCAAGCATGAATTTTTACAAATCTATCTAAAAAAATGAACGTGCAATCTAATTACTGGAGACTAACACGTTTCCATTTAAAACAGTGTAAGGGTCATTCCACAGTATTCATGTGCTACGTACGGGACATTTCACAGCAAATTTTTGAGATATTTGTACTTTTTTCAGTATCAAAATATAAATGAGAAAGTTTGCAATTATTTTTAATGCATTATATATCACTTCAACTAGATTCTTATGAAATTTCTTTTTGTTTGAGCCAATATATATATATATATATATATATATTAATTAATAAAGTTGTGTTACGTACGGGACATCACAAAAAATTCTTTTAAAAGTACCTCTAGCAATTTGGATTTTTCTCTGAATTTCTTTAATATTTTCAAAAAAAAATTTGATGAGTAGAAGCAGAAATATATATTTTATTAATTAACTTTAAAATTATTTTTTTAAATTGCGTCATTAATTAATGAAAGCTAATTATTTCTGTTACGTACGGGACAAGGCTATTTGTTACGTATTGGACCTATGACCAAATTTTTCTATATGGCTGCAAAAAAAGGCTCTAATTTTTATTTGATTAAAAAAAATAATAATATTTTGGATAAATTTTAATAGAAGAGATTTAAAGCTTTAAAACGATGTATTACACTTAACTTCTTATAAAACTTTTTTTTCAAACTTGTGAAGCCAAATACTGTGGGTACAAACCCCGTACAAATAATGCAGCATTTGTTTGTTTATGTGTCCATCCACTACATAGCTAAAAGAAATTAAAACTTCTCAAATAAATAAATAAAATTCAAATTTACCGGACATGTTATCAAATTACACTCTGAAACACTGAAACAATGAAAATAAAAAAGGATGCTGCAATTTTTCGTTGAAATCAGCTGGCATGCGGCTAATACGAAAATACAAAAAGGGATTTTTTGTATGGTTGGTGGGCAATCTAAGAAAACTAACAGTGTACAATATATGTTAGAGTTTGGAATTAAATATAATTTGCGCCTACGTTTTGTACACCGGTTAGATCGCGTGGTATATTTAGCACAAAATTTGAATAAATAATTGCGTAATGAAGTTAAAGTAAAACACCTTATGAACATACATGTATTTTTAATGTGCAAGCTGTTTAATTTAATAGTAGAATGTATGTATAACCTTTAATATTTTGTTAGTAACGTAATTTAAATAAGTACATAATATAAGAACTACCGAAAGTGCATCAGAGTTAGCTATTAATTAAAAATTTACTTTACAACAATTTTTTTCTCCGAAAGTTTTTATTATGTCATCAAAAGAATGTTTGAAAATTATAAATGTTCCGGAATTTTTAATTATTTGAAATTGTTTATAGTTGCTCTTTTCTTTAGTTCCTCATATATGTAGGTTTTAATGTTTCAGCAAGATAAAACTTCTTTCATTGGATGTGAGAGATGCGGGCGATGTAAAAAATATTTTGATACATGTAGAAAGGTTTATTTCAGCATATTTAAGTCCATGTACATGTATAAATCTTTGCAGATCAATATCCAAGCTTTATTTAATTTTTGAATATAATGCAAATGTTGGAAGCTTTAAAACTTCTAAAAACAGTTCATGTTGTAAAAGACAAAGCCATTGTAATTATTTCGAAATGCTGATAATGCAACATTAAGTATAATGAAAATTAATTAATATTCAGATAATTAATGTATAGTTTCACATAATGTGGATATGTTTAATTCCTTATGAATATTATAAAAATAAAAATAAAATATTCATATCGCGTTACTGGTAGAAAAATGTCACAGCTCAAAATCGATTATTTTTTAATTATGAAGTTCTAAGTGATCTTAAAAAATGGTTGAATGTTATGTGGAATTTATTCCTTTGCACTCGGGGCTATTGCGCTATTTCTCGTTCTCTTGCCGCTAGTATCTATTGAAAGTTTAGTACCCTTCTCAAAAATGTTGATTTTGTTACTTTTTTATCAAGGGGGTGACGTGGTGCAATTATTATGCATTATTAAAATACTTTTTACAAATCTAATATTTTATCAGCTGAAATATTTAAAAGAAAATGTAAATTATACTTTATCCATAATATCAGAAACCGAGAATTCTTCTAATTGTTCTTTAACAGATTATTTAAATTGGTTCAGAGTTTTGTGAATTGCCTGAAATTTGTTGCAAAATATTGCTTTTTGACTCTATACGTTGAAGATTCTGATTAATATTGTATAATATTTAGTTTTAAAATTCACATTAGTGAAAGAAAACTGTCCATGAAAGTGTAAAAAAATTGTCAAATTTGGAGTTAAAAGAGAGTGTAAAATGTTTAACCCAACCCCAACCATATCTTTAAAATATAACTTGACGTGTTTTTCAAACATTAACGTGTAGAAAAATATGTGACTGCTTTCAACCCTATAAAGACAAACATTCGTTTAAGACGCTGAATAAAGCATTAATTTAAGTAATGCAAAAGAAACCGAAAATATGCAACTAGCAATTTTTAATAGCGTACAACCACGATCCGTAACAAGAAAAAATTTCCAGCAAATATAAAAGTTGGATAATCTAAATGGGTGGAATAAACTAAATCTGGCAAATTTAGTTATGGTACGTGGAGGTTCTCCCTGTGTTGTGAGTTGTGACAGTTATGGAAGGAAACTGGCACGCACCTTGTTAAATAAATCTCCGCCATTTATATCTGATTCTAACGTGATGAAAGTAAAATTTACCAATTATTCAAAGTACAATTGAATATTTTTACATGCACAGTTTCATTTTTTATATAATTTATCATTTTGGCGACCTCCGAAATCTATCGCCGGGTAGCTGAACCGCCCACCCAGCCCTTTCTTTTCTAAGTATCGTCAATGCAAAGATTTCGCAGATAAGCCTTTAATGTATAACATAGATAATCTAGAAGACCTACTTCGAATACCTAATTTACTTCAATAAATATTATTTAAGTTTTTAATGCTTTTACAAAAAATATTTTGCTTAAAAGTGGCATAGATCAGGAACGCGTGCCATAGGTGACACGCTGCAGAATATATTCGGCACGGTTGTGATTGAGATTCTAAATCAAACTAATCAGAATCTGCACAAATTATATGAATGTAGACTAGCTGAGCATGTCTAAATTATATTAACTGAGAAATAAAAGAAACAATGCAACTTAATCAATGTAGTTCAATTTTAGTTTTCTTTAACACTTTACAACATAGTTGAAAAGTGTTTATGAATTCGGTTTGTCTGTCTGTCCGCGCTCTAACTCACATAAACATACTAGGATTCCCATACAATTGATATATGTTATTGAGGTTGACTGTGGTATGTTCGGTATTGAAAATGAAGTATGTAGCACTTATACTTTGTGTACAGGGGGACTCAAAAGAATGCCGTTACATTATGGTCTACGGGGGAAAATCCTTTTCAGTGTATTTTAATAATGTTACACTGTTTTAAATATATTGAAATGGATATACATCGCTGAAGTGCGCTACAAGATGCTTACTATCGAAGATAGCACGTGTATCACTTATTATTAGTTTACAGGATAACTCAAACGAATTCCGTTATATAATGGTCTATGGAGAAAAAATCGTTTGCGGTGGATTTTAATTATGTTACACTATTACAAACATATTGAAATTGATGTAATTTTCTAAGGTGCACTGAAACATGCTTTCTTCATCTTACATTCTCTTAAAAACAACTACGTGTGTACCTAATATAAATTCCTTGGCAATTAGAATGCAACGACTTCAGTCGCATTTTTTTTAAATTACTTTTTTATATGTAACACTGTATGTTACCCATATTTTTTTTTAATTCTAAAAATACAAATTCAAGTAATTTTTATTCATTATTATTTCATCCACAAATGTTTTTGGTTCTTTGTGCGTCATGTTCGCATAAAATATTTTTTGAAAAAAAAAGGAACACGCATGTGAATAGGTTTGTCACACCTAGCATAAATAAAAATAAATGGTTTTTCATTACATTTGTAATATTTTTTTTTCGGAATTTTTTTTTCCTTTTAATGTTGCAATCTTTAAAGAATAGAAAATATCAATAGCAATTTAATTTAAATATCACAACAGAGAAACAGACATTTTCAAAACGGCAATTTGGAATATATGTTTCTTTGATAAGCTAAAAAAAAATGCATTTTCTGAAATTCATATTAAGAAACTGCTCTGATTTAAATACACCCACGTCATTTATGAAAATTTATTCTAAAGTCAAGTTGTTTTACGTTAAATTTAAAGTCCCACATTATGAATATATTCTAAGCTTTTCAAGTGTTCTTTAAGTGAAAATCAATTTCTCAGTTACGCACATCTACCAAGAATCGTTTCTTATACATTTGGTTAAGTTTCATGAGGTTCTAATCTTCTGCACTTGTGAGATTTCCATTTACGTTTTAAGGTTTCATCCTTCAATGCAACAGAAGTCACTGTTTGTAATCGAAAATAGTTTCTTGTAGCATGGGGATTACTGATATTGCTTCAGAGTCATTCTATATGATCAATAATTTCTATTTATATAAATGAGCACCTAAAGAATAGGAAATACATTTGAAGGTTTCGTTCGGAATAATAATGAAGTTATATTACCATTCTTAAGTGCAGCATTAAAATAAATCATTATAATATGCATTATAAAGAAAAAAACATGTCCGTGAGTAAAGCTGGCGTCATATTCACGATGGCGAGACCTAACCATTTTTTTTACTGCAGTTTCTTTAACTTTTAAACGTTGTACCATTTCAATTTTTTGCACTGATAAATAAGAAAATTTTTTGTCTTCATATGTGATTTGTGTGAAAACAGTATATCAGTTTACTGATTTTTTATAGCTTTTCTTTTGTAAACAGAATTTTATTTAAATATATCTCCATCGCGTGCAGGCTCTATTACGGAAAAATCATAACCCATTTGCACTTAAAACAATATAAATAGTCCTACATTTGTTTCTGGTCAATATTCCATAACGAAATAAAAACTTTATCACTAAATAAATAAATTAATTAAATAATACAAACAAAACAAAAATTAACAGACAAATCATCAAACTACTCGCTTAAGAGCCTACGCTAGTCACGCGAAGGAACGTTCAAGCTAATGTTAAGTCTATGGGAAGATTTTTGCAGATTTCTCGCTTGCATTTTAATATTTTTAAATGATTTTCTTTTCATAGGATAGCTGAGGTCGATCTCTAACGTTTATAGTTTTTACTTTTTTGATTTTAGTTACAATTTTTTTATAAGTGGACATTTTTAATTTTGGAACTGGTTGGAACCAGTTCTGAAAGTGAAAGTACCCTTATATTAAAAAAAAAACTGGAACCGAAATCAAAAAAGTAAAAACTAACAACGTTAGAGATCGAACTCAGCTATCCTTTGTAAAAAAACAACATTTAAAAATATTAAAATGCGAGCGAAAAATCTCTGCCAAGTACCTTCCCATAGACTTAACATTAGCTTGCGCGTTTTTTTCACATGACTTCTGTAGGCTCTTAGGTATCCATTGAAATTAACGGAGCTAAAAGGCTGTAGCAAAATCTTTGATGATATTTTCGCTCTACTTATTCCTGGCATGCGGCTAATACAATAGTATGACTTTAAATAAATTTTAAAACTTTATTTACATTATTGTTTTTTTTTCATATAAAAATGCTGACTGGTGTTGTAATGAGTAATCTAAAAAAATATGTTAGATGTAAATATGTATTACACTTTTTAATTTAAAAATGATTTTCACATATATTCTGTAACACAAGAAGTCTGGTTCGGATCCTCTTATTTTCATAAATTCACAATTTGGGGCATAAATAAATGGTTAAACAGTTAACTACAGATGATAATAAATTTCAAATCACATGTGCTACTATTAGAAGAATATTAAGTCCTATAAAAGTAATATACTAACAAGGGAACCACTTTTGGTGCAGCTCGCACCTAGCATCGAGACCTGGTGCATTTTGTAATCCAATTCATAAAAGTTAGAGAACCGATAAAATGTCTCTGTTAAAAGCATATTTTATATATTTTTTTTACTTTAAATTTTTGTATTATTGGATTTTTAATTGTTAATTTTACGCCAAAAGCGAGTTAAGTAGCCAAATATGGTGCTACGAATTCAAACTACTACTTACACACAGCAGACGACTATGACATTTATCCAGGGTTGACGAGAAAAATTCTACGGTAACAAATAAAGCCAATTTCACGCCGCTAAAAATGTAATTATAATGTTGTACTTTTTCAAAATCAAATTCGTAGGTTCTTGAAAAAAAATTTAAAACCTTTTTTTCAATATTTTATACTTATTATTAACTAATTTGTATTTTTAACTTTTTTTTAAAAACTTTTATGTTAATAGTCCACTATGTGGTCTCTCAAATTGTATTTTCAGAAAGGTATGCTGCTGTAAAATCAAAAACAGGATTTTAACAGAAAACTTTTATCGATTCTCAAACTTTGTAATAAAGGGGTTTTAAATGCACCAGGTATCAATAGTAGGTGCGAGCTGCACCAAAAGTGGTTCCCTTGTAAGTATTAGACAAAGATTTTATTATTCTTGTATATATAATCGAGCACCTAAGGAATAGGGACTATATTTGAATGTTTCGTTATGAATAATAATATATCACCGTCCTTAAGTAGAATATTCAAATAAATCATTATAATTTGAAGAGCCACTAAAGTAAAGGAAGACAAAAACTTTACAAAATTTACACTTTAAAAGTAAAACAGCGTTTTCAGTAACGCAGAATAATAATTCATTTACGTAAGATAAAAATCCATGAAATGTCGAAAAATGTTTTGTTTTGTAAAAAACAAAAAATAACTTAATGAAATTGCTGCTTCCAGAAATTTCCATGAATACTTAAACGGATATATTTAGCCATTCAAAAACTCTTTTGCTAACGCAGTATGGCAGCTGTATTACACAAAATGCTACAGGACGTTAAATCATTTGTTTCATTATATTTTGATTATTTGTTTAAATGAATTTCGCCGATGAATATTCAACAATTTATAAAAAAATTATATTTTCAATCTTTCTAACATTATTTAAAAGGTCGTTTCTTTTTGTTGTGTGAAATTCTATTAGACGATATATACACTAATACAAAACTAATATTCGGTATATTGTTGACCAATATTTTATTACGAAAATTGTTTTACTAAAATTAGAATATTTGTTAAAGATTGGTTTTCTAGAGAATTTTTTTGCAACGAAATGCCATTATTGCAGAAATATTGACTTTACATTGAAACTATTTAAAATGAAACGCCAATATTAAAGAAAAAATAGGTATTACATTGGAAATATGGGCAATGAATAAAGATCTATTTGTTTCCATCATTAATAAAATATTCAATGCAACATAAATGACTGTTTTGAATCAAAAATACTTTCTTGTAGCACCGGGATTATTCTTATTTCTTTAGACTTATTCTATACAATCAATAATTTTCTATTTATATAAACGAGCACCTGAAGAATAGAAAATACATTTGAAAGTTTCAATCTGAATGAAGTTATATTGCCCCTCTCAAACTCAGCATTCAAATTGATCGCTATAATTTGAATAGTCGTTTCAGTAAATAAAGACAAAAGCTTCTGTTGTAAAGTGAAACATTTACACTTTAAAGCATTACAGCACATTCAGTAACGATAAGCAGTAACTCAGTTGTACAAAATAAAGCGCAATTTAATGAAATGACTATTTGTATAAATTTCCACGATTACTTAAATTGTTAAACTTTACAACCCAATAATTTGTTTCTAACATAGTATAATATCTCTATTATATTAAGAATATGTTTGATTGTACTTAAGAATATGTTTGATTGTTCGTTTATTTAAATTTAAATGAGGCCTCTTCAATATTCTATCATATATAAAAGTTTTGTGTTTGCATAATTTACAATATTTTTGAAAAAAAGATATAATACTTTTAATATTCCTTTATATAGAAAATGATCAGCTGACACGGATTTTTTATGTCATAAGATTCGAATGGATGGAAATATATTTTTGTAGAAAATCAATATTGGCGACATTAGATATATTGCAGTCCAATATTGTGTCAATCTTGCCATCACCGGTTATAATTCTATAAAATTACCTATAAATGTTCACATTGGAATTATTGCAGTCAAATGCCTTTATTACAGAAATATTGTCTTTATACTGGAAATATTTGTAATGAAACGTTCGTATTTCCGAATTATTGATTTTCCATTGGACATATTGGCAATAAAATGAAGAATCATTTATTTCTGATATTTGTGCACTGTTCAACGTAACAGAAATCATTGTTTGTGATTGAAAACAGTTTCTTCTAGCACGAGGATTACTAATATTGTTTCAGATTCCTTCTTCATTATCAATAACGTCTATTTATATCTATGCGTATCTGAAGAATTAGAAATACATACGTAGTTTTCATTGTAAATAGCAATGTAGGTACATTATTATTCTTAAGTGCATTATTCAGATAATTCTTTATAATTTTAGAAGTCGTGAAAGTAACTGAAGCTTCTGCAACAAATTATAATTTTACACTATAACATGATATAGCATATTTAGGAACGATCAAGTATATCAAGTTACGACAATGAATAAATTGTTAATATACAAACATTTCTTTTTAACATTTTCCAATAAAGTTGAAAAGTGCTTACGAATTCCGTTTGTCGTCTGTCCGTGTTCTAACTTCCGTAAATACATTCAGATTAACATGCAATTGATATATGTTATTGAAGTTTACTATGGCATGTTCGGTATTGAAAATGCAGTGTATAGCACTTTTAGTTTATTTACAGGGACACTCATAACAATTCCGTTACATTACGGATTATTACTTTCGGTTTATTTTAATAATGTTGCACAATTTCAAATACACTGAATTTGATATATATCACTGAGGTGCGGTTCAAGAAGCTTACTATGGAATATGGTGCGTATAGCAGTTACAGGTCCTTTACAGGGATACTGAAAAGTATTCTAGAATAAAATGAATTATAACAATTAAACAACAATTATACAATATAAACAACTGAAGAAAATGAAGAAATTATACGTCAAAAAACGGATGAAATATTCATAATTCGGGATATGTACAAAACAATAAGACAAAACTTAATAATCTTAAGCGACAAAATAGAATCACACACAGTAGATCAAAAATTAGTACAACCATACTCAGATTTTCCCCTTATTCATTTGTATGCAAATCAAGCACCGCGCTACGCCAAATCAGCAATCCTTATTCAAACAAAACTTTCTACAAAAATGATTATGCTTAAAATCCGAGATATATTAAATAGATAATTATGCGCTACAAATGATCTGCCCAAAATCTACTGTTCGTTTTCCAGTGACAAAAACACCTTAATCGTACGATCTGACACTGACAGGGAAGTAGATTTAATACTCAATAAGATCAATGAAAATAAGAAAATTAAAGATCTAATAGAATCAAAACTGATAGGAGAAAAGAGAAAGAAGATCATAATTCTGGGTATTCCAAAAGAAATACCACAGGAAGAAATTTTAAAGAAAATTAGCACTGAACTGAGCAATGACATTACTTAAACTATTCACAAAATCTAATCGAAGTATACACAAAAAACATATAGATTAGTCTTGGAGTTGGAAGATCCCATAGCACTTATATTATTAAATCAAAATCGTCTGTTGGTCGGTTTCTTGTCATTCAAAATTGCACCCTATGCACCACTAATAAGGTGTGAACGTTGCCAATTATTTGGTCATAGCAAGGTTAGATGTTGAAGAAGAAAGATTTGTTCATTTTGTATGAAAAATCACAATTCATTCTCCTGTATCCATAAAAATAATATAAAGCTTCACAAATGTCTAATTTGTTATAATTCAACAGATTCTTCTGGAAAACATTACGATTATAACCACTGTTTAGGTTCTACTCCTACAGAAATCGTTCATTAAATAATAGTTTTTCGTCTTCCCTTCAATAAACGTATTTTCACAAATCGGTCAAAATTCTTCTTTAAAGAATCTTCTAAAAATAGCTCAGATAAATCTGCAGAAGTTTCGATAACCATCTGCTTTGCTCTTTACTACTCTTTTACAACAACAATATTCAATAGCGTGTCTACAGGACTGCGCATAACTGCTTCATAATAATATTAGACCCGAATATCCAACACATAAGAGTACAAGCCTATACCCATTCAGTATTCGTCAATATCCTAACTTCAGACGGACAAATAACAATATGTACGCAATACATACCTTCTTCAGCAGACTTACAAGATGGTTTTACTTCCTGGGCTGATAGAAGAGGTATGTCCATGAAATTTCCGTTATTGGGTGACCTAAATGCCCACAATCCATTGTAGGTATATCCCACTGACGATGATAGAGGTCAGCATTTAATAAATCATATGAGCGCACAACATCTTACAATTGTAAATGATCCATACTGTTCGCCAACTTTTAACAACACATCTAAAGAGTTGGCCGGACGTTTCTGTATCATCTCTAGAACTATTTTCTTTAATTTCAACATGGGTAGTTGACGATGACTTATATTATGGAGATCATCGTCTAATAAACTTAACGCTCTTGACATCTATTCCAAAATACCACAACGAAGATACAGACGAAGGTCGTCTCTTTTCAGAAGTTTAACGTAGAACTTTTCAGGCGAATAGAAGAATACGATTTTCACTTTAAACAGACAAACACCACAGAGGACGTTGATAACCGCTATGATCTCTTTCTGAAATTAATAAAAGACCTATGCAAAAAATAATTTAAAAAAATTAATAGTACCTATGCGCCAAAACTTACATGGTGGTCCAATGATATTCGTAAACAACGTAACTATGGTCGAGGTCTGAGACGCAGGTTGAAGATCCAAGACTCAACGCAAGACTACCATGGTAAATATAAAAGCGAAAGAGCAATCTACAGGAAAGAGATTCAAGACGCAAAAAGGGAGGCATGGTTAAAATTCTGCAGAAGCGCAAGAGAACCATAATGAAAGCTGAAGAAAATTGCCTTTAGAAAATTCTTCAAACAAGAATGCTACTCACCCTCAGACTCCCTTTCAACAACTCAAACAAAACGAATCTTCTATCAGGAATTAACAGAACAAATATTTGGCCTCTCAAATAAATCAGATCCTCAACATTTCACTCCAGTCACAATAGCTTCTAAATTTACACTCCAATAATTGAAATTAGTGGTATACTCCTTTCAGAAAGACAAGGCACAGGGAAACGACTATATAGACCCTTAAATCCTAAGGAACATACTTAAGAAAATAAGCAACCACTTACTTGATATGTACAATTCATTATTGAAGCTAAACTACTTTCTAGACCCATGGAAAATAGGAGAAATAGTCTTCTTTTTAAAGGATAATAAACCTCCAACAGAATATTCCTCATACAGACCGATTACTCTACTCCCAATCTCCGGAAAGGTATCTGAAAAGCTACTTCTTTAACGTATTAATCATTCTCTAAACACCTAACCGGAAAAATTCAACTCACAACATGGATTTATGGAGGGAAAATTCACCGAGATAGCATCACAAGAAGTTTTCTCGCACACAGACATCCTAACAGAAGAAAATACATACATATCTCTGATACTATTGGATTTCAGCAACGCTTTCGATAACCTTTCTTGGGCCGGTTATCGAAAGAAGATTTTCAACCCCATTTTCGACCCAACAAGATGTTACAGAATTTGTACATAGACCAATCATCCCAAAATATTCTCCCCTTCTAAATTTCATTTTTGACGAGTCGTGGCGATTATCCCAACTGGCAATCTGAAAAAAAGACAAGTTTTCTTACGGATGTTCACAAAGTTCGTGACTCGGCCTTTTCTTATGGCGAATATTTATGAATGGTTTGATGAAGATTCTCCTAAGACTCGGTATAATAACAATTGCCTATGCAGATGACCTACTACTCATTATACATGGTCTCACAAGAAACGTTCTGGAGATGATGGGTAAGTAAACCTTGGATCTCATCAGTGACTGGGCAAAGGAAAACAAATTAATTATCTCTTATGTAAAGTGTAAAGTTGTAAATCTTCGAATACCCATATATTTAAAACGTGCACCTATTTATAAATTGGATAATTATTCTCTGTCAAAAAGCAATACTTTGCCATATTTGGGTATTACCCTAGATGCAACACTCTCCTTTCTCCCCCATCTCCACAACAAAAGGTTAGAAATTACACAAGTAACACACAACATTTTAAAATTTTCATCATCATCAAGTGAGATTTCTGGAGAGATTCTTAACCCATTAAGCGCCGCTATATATATTAAACTACTTTTTTTATGGAACAGTTGTTTTTTCTTTATGAATAGGAAGTCTTTAAAGTATTTCTGAAGAAAAAAAAATTCAAATATTTAAGAAAAATAGCATGTTCCCAAAATGGGAGCAATGGCTCAAAATGGGGGTACATTTTTTTCAAAATTTTTACTTATGCCTCC
Organism: Maratus michaelseni; assembly: GCA_963931845.1. NCBI lineage: Eukaryota > Metazoa > Arthropoda > Arachnida > Araneae > Salticidae > Maratus > Maratus michaelseni. Next base: position 328,207,092 of record OZ007588.1, read on the forward strand.
GTGCATTTATGGTTGTTATTTCACTGTTCTTTAGCTATAAAAGGGGTAATATCATTCTGAAACTGATATTTTACGAATAATTCATATAAATTAGTCCAACATCTACATTTATAATAAAAATAAAACATAAAATTACCGATTCCATAAGCATTTTCATTATCCATCTCTTTATTTTTCCCATTTACACAATTTCTGTCCTACTATTTTACATGAAAATGATTGAACATTTTTTATGCAGCATTATATTATTTTTTTGCGTTTTCTAAAATTGATTTTTTAACTTTTTTCTTTGCTTAGTTTTTCCATATTCCGATTTGAAGATTCGTCTGAACTTTCATCTGAAATATCAAGTCTGCTTTTAATACTTTGTCTTTTTTAAACTCTAAATCAGATATTTCTTGATTGTCTGTTGATTTAGAATTTACGAAAAGTTCTACTTCACCAAATATAAGATGGGATAAATCGTCGCATAAATTATTTTCTATTACATATGTAATAGAAAATAATTTATGCGACATACATATGAGGAAGATATCTTCCTTGTATGTTGCAATACTGCAATCAGGGGTCCCAAAAAAAAAAAAAAAAAAAAAAAACGATTTCTGGAACAGCCAAAAAATCATCCAAATCTAAAAAATTGTTCAATCATCTTCCATGTAAAAAAATCAGAATAAAAAAATAATGTAATGATGAAAAATAAAGAGATGGATAATGAAAATGCTTATAGAACTGGTAATTTATTTTGTTTTTTTATTATAAATGTAAAAGTTGGACTAATTTATTTGAAATCTTTTTTAATTATTAGTTTCAGAATGATATTATCCCTTTTATAGCTAATAAACTGAAAAATAAATACCATAAATGCACGGAGTCATATGTACAAGTTTTCATAAACATTACCCCCATTAACAGCCATTGCTCCCATTTTGGGAACAACTTATACTTTCGGTAATTGTGATTGATCAATTATACATATTAATTCCGGATTAAAGTTGTTTAATATAATACACTGTTATAAACATATTTTAACTAAAAAATATAATTTTTATTATAGAGTTTTTTTTTCTTTCGAGTACGGCCAAAAAGCCATTTTTCTCCTTTTTTAACTCATTTTAAAAAATAGAAAATTTTAATGAAACTTAAAACAAATTCAGAAGTCGTCTATTATATTCAAAATTCAAATAACACGAACCTTTTAACAATATATAAAATACTCACTTTAGAAAAAAATCATAAAGCAATGTTCCCAAAATGGGAGCAATGACGCTTAATGGGTTAAAGTATGGTGCGATAATATTCTGCAGAAAAAAATCACCTATGCTGCATCGATATGGTTTGCTCGAATTAAAAAGTCACATGGTCTAAGGCTTATTTCCACAATTAAGGCTCAATACCTACTCCTAGACATAGGAGCCTATAAAAAATCCCCAACTGTAGATCTTTGTGTACTGTCGGGAATTCTCCCTCTTGCTTTGCAGCTAAAGAAAATATCCACTTTCGGAAGGATACTTCGACTTGGGGTACCGGTGGATGAACATAACCCGATGAATCACCAACAAAAATCTACTAAACGTATAATGCATCCACACATTGAATATTTTAAGTAGCAAATGTAAAATTAGAGGACAATCGAAATTGATATATTCACCTACGGGTCAAAAACATCAGTTGGCACTGCATACGCTTTCCGTGCATATAAAGGTTCAATGTTACAGGGGAAATATGGATTCGTTTACACAAAGAAAATAGTATCTAACAAGCAGAGCTACTAGCAATACACGATGCAATAGACTGGGCTAATTATAACAATTTTCAAAGCTACACAATCAATTCTGATAGTCTATCTAGGCTGCAGGCATTAGAAGATATATCCACCTCGAACTTCTTCGTTTGTGACATAATTATAACCATGCAGCAAACATCGAAATCCATTTTCTTTAAATGGGTGTGTGATCATTCTGGCATAGCTGTAAACGAGTATGCTTATGAACTGGTCTGTTATGCAACGAAACCATCACAAGATATTTTACAAAAATTCTACCCATTTCATCATCACATATAAAGAAGATAACAACATCAGTATTAATAAGATCATGGCAAATGGATTGGAATCGGGGAACAACGGGTCACTTTACTCACGTCTTAATCCCAACAGTATCAATAGATCTCCAACTTCAAAATAGGTACCACTACATCTTTCCAACAAACAATGGAACGTTTCCTCAATCTCTCAATAAATTCGGCAAGATATCGTCACCTAGATGCACTTATGGAAAAAGAGGTACTTCCTTACATTATACCCTAGATTGTACCCTGACTGCTCACAATCACATTAGAAAACCGTCACAAATGCATTAACGGCCTGGTTTGCCTATGTTTCTGAAAGAACCAAAATTGCTCCAAAAAATAACAGATTGTATGTTTCTGCTAGAACGCAGCGAATACTTATTCATGCTGCCTCCATTAGACTTGGTGGAGGTTGAAGACGGCGTGGACTTCCAATATGCATAAGGACCTTTGCACACTCTATCTTTACTCTAACTTTAACAATTTAGTTGTTCTCAATGGCACCATACAGTGTGATTTATTATTTTTAGCATAAATTATAATTGTTTACACTATTATTATTATTCATTCATTATTGTTCATTTTGTACTTACTTCTATTCATTATTACTGTCTACTTCAGCATCATACAGTATAATTACATGGTAGTATTTTTGATTATTGATGCACTTAAATTGTGTTAACTGTTTACTGTAAATACTCTATATGATTATTCAAGTTTTTCCCCATATAAGTCTTTTTATACACTCGATGCTACTATTCACACTATGATTACTTTCTTTGTCAATATCGAATTTGTTAACTGTTTATCGTTCAATAAGTGAGCTATTAGTATTGTGTTGTATTTATAGTTTTCTCTCAACTTTAATTATTATCTTGTAAAATCTCTACATCTCCTTATATTTATTTACAATCACAATTGTTCATTCAGCCCATTATTATATCTAACTTGGTTCGTCCAGTATAATTGGATAGCCTTTGTGATTGACATTGTAATCTTTGACATTTTATTTTCAATAGTGAGGGGTCCCCTTCACGGGTGGTCCTTCCCGGCATCACTCTCTGGGCTGGGGCCTTGCCACATAGTAAACAAACCTGCTGGGAGGAGATAGTTGAGCTTAAGCCTAGGAGTTTTTAATTCGTTTTTACCTTTTGAGTTGGCACTGAAGATGGAGCTTAAGGGCTCTGAAACAGCTGTTTGCCATTGGAAATGATTTTAATTTGTGCTAATTTAACGTTGCACATTTATTTTTAATATAACGGCACAAAGTTTTAATCCACCTTTTAGAATAATACCATAACCCAAGAAGATTTTATCTCAACATTAAAGCATATCCGTTTTATTTTCGACGAGTCTAACGAAAAAGAAAAGCTACCGCGGTGCTTTACGCGTATCCTTTTTTACAGACCGCCGGAGTCACGTGATTCTCCAATGCACCAATGCAGGTGTACGAAAAGAGCATCACGTCACTCTAGCGGTCTGTAAAAAAAGTGGAATGCACCGTGGTAGCCTGTCTTTTTCGTTAGCTTCGATTTTCGATATATGACGTCATATTCGCCTGCTTTCCGTACTTACTCATATTCATGCCAATATTATTATCAAATCGTTTTTTTTCTAATATGGCGTCATATTAATATTCTTCTTAATTACTTTTTTATATATAATTTTCATTTTTTCACATGGAAAATTTTCTAATAAAATTATTGTTGAGGAAAAAAATATTATTCCGTGTTTTGATTTATTGTCAACAAGAAAGAAAATTGCTTAAATAGGGAAATGGTTATTGAGTCTCCATGAAAATAATAAAATTTTGAATTATTAAGTAAATTATTTTAATGAAATAACTAAAACATAGCTTATATTCCTTTCTGGGTTATAATTGATATATATATATATATATATATATATATATATATATATATATATATATATATATGAAAGATACAAAGACATTAAATCAACCGTTTTGACGCCGATTTCAGCCAAACATTCACACATATTTACACATTTATAATATTATTATTAAGATAAGATTAAGATTAAGATTATTAAGATAGTGATTACAAGTATTGCACTAAAACTGCATTACGAAAATACTCCGACTGAAGTACGAATATCGGTCAAATGTTGGTTTACACTAGATCTATTTGCGATGAAATGTCATTATTGCAGATACATTGGCACTATATTGGAAATATTCGTATTGAACATCAATATTACAGAATTAGTGGGATGTGCCAACCCCAAAACTTTCTTCTGTCTGATATATGTTTCAAAATTCGCTAACACAATGCCACCTTCAAGCCGAATTTCTCCAAAATTTTATCCAAATTGATATTACAGAGGGAATATCTATTCTGTGCACTTTTTGATAATACAGTAATGAAAATAGCACAAAAATTGCTATAACAGAGCCCCCTTGTGCAGGAATATCCCTAAATTCAGATGGGACCTGTTGTCTACAGTCAATATATATATATGAAATTTGGTTCAGTTCTATAAGAGCATAACTTCCTACACTTTTCGATGAAAGAATTAGGAAACTGGCACAAAAATTGCTATCACAGCGGCTCCTTCTGACGTATTATCCCCATATTCAACTGGGACCTGCTGACAATAGCCAAAAACGTATATATGAACTTTGGTTCCATTCGATGCATAACTTCATACAGGTTTCGATGATACAAAGACGGCACTCACGAACAGACAAACTTTTTGTAAAAACATTTTTCGACGGATTTCTGACCCATAAAACGTGTAAATCCTTCGAAAACCAGAAGTCTAAAAAATATCGTTTACAATATTTTCTTTTGTGATAGATATAAGAAAGTAAAAATGAGCTCTACATTGGGAATATTGGCAATAAAATGAAGAAATATTTCTTTTTTATATTTGTACACAATTAAACGCAACAGAAATCACTGTTTGTAATTCAAAATAATATTTTATGCCAAGAGCATTATCGGTATCCCTCAGGTCTCATTCTATATATATATTATCAATATTTTCTATTTAAAAAAACAGCTAAAACTTAAAAATATGAAACACATTTGGAAGTTTCATTCTGAAGAATAATGAAAATACATCACTATTCTTAAATCTAGTACTTAAATAAATCATTATAATTTAATTAGTTAAGGTAAAAAAAAAAGGATGGAGCAAGTTTGATACAGCCTTAAATAGTTCTGTTTTACTATCAAACAATGTTCTTGTTAATGTAGTATAACAGCTTTATTATGCAAATGCTAAAGAATATGTTTTATAATTGGTGTACGAGAATTTCAATCAGATCTTTTAAACAATCTGCAATTTGTTGAAATATTATATTTTCTTGCTTTTATAGCATTTTTATAAACGTGAAATAATATTTACATATGGGAAACAGGTTATTTATTTAGCAAATTTATTATCTCAGACAGGATAGAATAGACGGAGTTCCATTATTTATGGCATATCTCAATAGAAGCTAAGATCATGTTTATCTACTTACAAGGGGGCTTAATTAAAAGGTGATCATAGCTTCGATGATGTATGGATGATGTTCACATACAATATAAGAAACTACTATCAGTTTGAATTAATATATGCAACAACAATTTCCTATGTTTTATGACTATCTTCAAAGTTTAGGATAAGTACTTGAATCGTGTTAGTTTTCTTTTTACAGCAATTTTCTACATTCTCTGTACTTTAATTAAAATGCTTGTGTTTTTTAAAAATATTTATTAAAGGAACTAAATAATCGTTGTTATGAAGTACTAGTTTTCCATTGTCTACTAAATTTTATTTTCCATTAAAACAACATCATATGTTTTTACTATGGAGAAACTCTTAATTTGTATGTATGAACATTAAATATGCATATAAAATAACGGTCTTTTGCTTTTTGAGTATTAATTTAAAACTTAAATTTACAGTGCTCTATTAAACAATAGTTTTTTATACTGGATCAATTCATTGGAATTTTACATTCATTGAGAAGTAGAATAAATATTTAAAGAAATTTGACCAGTATTGACCTATTAATTTAAATTATCATTTCCACGAAAAGAAAAACTAAATATATTATAAATTTCCATTTTTAGTTATCTATAATAATCCAACATTTCAATTTCATAACAGATTAGGATTTATGTTTCGCCTGAGATTTGCGATATCTGTTGCGTATTAGACATGACATCATAACATATAAACGGTCCCGCAGTGGCGCGGACGGTAAAAGCTCGGCTCTCGTAAGATCGCCGAAAGCCAAGCAGCATCGACCACGGTCAAAAGCTTGGGAGGGTGCATCGTCTATCCTCTCTCGTCTTCTTCTGCTGTGGGATCGTGTACGTTAATGTGAGCTGGTGCACGTTAAATCTGTTTTATATAAGCGTTACCTCTGGGGGTGCCAATCCAGATGCAGGTCTCTCATCAGGAATTGGTTCAAAATTAGGAGACTTGTTTGGAGTAAAGTTAGACTTCTACCCTTGGGTGCTCCTGGTATCTTGTACTAACAGAAGCTGCTCCATTTCCCATTACCATGATTCTGGAGGTTTTCGGTTTCGTGGGGATGATTTAGCAGTGCTAAGCCATCTGGGATTAGCAACAACAAGAACAACAACACAGATAAACTACCCATATTTGTTAGCTGATGATGATTTTTTCAGCTCTCTTAATCCATCTGTGTTTTTCTTGTTCTAGTATTATTTAGCAGACTAGTGAGTCTCGCCGTCCATGTATCTGACCGTGCGAGAGCCCCGTGCTTGGGACCCTTGCTTCCGCAGCGTCGACTCGTGTATGGGCGTGCATGACCGTGCGAGAGGCAATCTTCCAATCGAACAGATTGCTCGCTACAAAGATTGCCCCACTAGGGGTTTATCAAATCAACGGAGCATCGACCTCTTATTTCAAATATGGCTGATGGTGCAAGAGACGGTCTTCAAAACGAAAATATTTTTACTTCGGCAGCGTAGACGAAGGCTTTGATCGATTATACATATTACTGTTGATCGATTATACATAGGCAAACTTCCAAATAAACCTAGATTTAGGGACCCACTGACTTAAATAACATAGATTTTGGCATCGCACTTCTATCCCACATCCGACTGCGTGTGCGAAAAGCAGTCTTTCTGACAAACCAATTGTTGGATATTTCGTATGTTTTTAGATAAAATCAGCCATGTTCATGTTTTTAGCTTTCAGTTCTTATGCATGATTATAACATTTTGTAGCTTAATAATAATAATAATTATTATTATTATTGTTATTACAATTATTATTATTAATATTATCTTCTTTACATTTCAAAAATTATTGTCGCATCCTATTTATGCTATAGTTATAGGTCTAAGATTTTAAAGTAATATACAAATATCATACAGAGACAATTTTTGTTTTAAAGAATCTGTTTAGTTTTCGCATTTCGCCTTATTTTTTTGTTAAATTGACAGATTTTCCACGTTTTAATTTTTCTTTGCTTTTTCAACTTTTTTTTTAAATTGACAGATTTTCCACGTTTTAATTTTTCTTTGCTTTTTCAACTTTTTTTTTAAAAATTGATTTATTAGGTTAAATTTACAGATTGTATTTATATTAATAAATTTAATAAGCAATGTTACGTGTTTATAGAAACGTGGAAACACTTTAGTGTAATCATTGAAATAATTAAAAGATCAATTTTTGAAGAAATACGTGTTGATTAAATATCCGTTGTTTAAATATTTAAAAAAAATGTTTTATTCTTATTAGCTAAATATCCAAAAATAAAACAAAATATCATAAATTAAGTATAATACTTTTAAAAATAAAACAGTTAAAGCCATAATTTTAAAATATTATTAATATTTTATATATGATTCCTCCAGGGCGATCCTCCAGGTAGGCCCAGTCTACTCTGGAAACTTTACAGAGGGACTTTTAGGCCATTGGAGAGGACCTCCAAATGCACATCCTGCCCCTACCCCAAAAAAGATTGACTACAAATGACGCTGCGATTTGCATTAACACCCAAAATTCTTAGAACACCAACACTTCACACTTGGGGAGAAGCCGGAGTCCTCCGACAGCTTTGCACTAGGAAACACAAGAAGAAAGCAGGCCCTAGGCTTTACTCCGAGTTTCTCCGCTCTCTTGCTTTATTGCTGACTTCGATCATCAGGCTCCTAGAGAGAATATGACTAGTTCGTCATCAGCGACGAAAAATAGGTACTTCTCGCTTGCCCGGGAGGTCAAGGAAAGCTCCATCCTTGGATGCATAGGCACGTCCCATCTTACCTTTCGGGCCGCAGTGTCGGGACCTCCCGGCCCCCGGCCGAGAATTTATCTCACCTTACCTCCCAAAGATCTGTTTTGAGGACTCCGAGAAGTCCTCTCGCCGTGCAGAGTCGCCGGTACTGGGGAAGCGTAGACGGCACTCTCACTCCCAAGGGGACTTGGAAGACTCCCAATCAAGCACTGAAGAAGCGCTCGTGATCGGCAGTTAGTAGCGTGAAGGTTAGTTCTGAGATTCCTGCTAATCCAACCGTAGAGTGCAGAAAGCTCTGACTACGCAAAGACTCGCTGGATTGTTTGGCTAACCAGGGTCTGACATCGGTCTGGACGCCGTCGCTTGACTGACGAGCTTACTTAGTGGTTCCTTGCAGTCAGTCAGTCAGGGAAGAGCTTCATATCCGCTACCAGGGAGGTGATACGAACCACAGAACGCAGACCGAGTGCTCCTCCGTGGTCTCGAACCACTGATGGTCAAAAGAGGCAACATCCCTTTCCAACCGAAATAGAGGTCGGCTTATAACTACTCCTGATACAGAGAGAATCGCTGGAGATGAACAATCGTAAAGGTGGCTCATCAGGGCTTAAGCTCCGCCCTTACGTCGTTGTCTACGTTCCGCCGTCTGCCAGTACTGAAGGTCTCTGCATGCCGCATTACGTACTGACCAGACGTCACTACGGAGCCGGAAGCTGACCTTGTCGTACAGAGTCCGTGCTCGCCTCCGTCTCGCCGTAGATAAATGTGGAAACGGTCCAATCACATTAGTTAGCCGTTGACCAGAAGTCCCCCCCGTTCCACAGTCCCCGTCCACCAGACCGGCCAACTAGGATATGCCTACGAGATGACTTTCCGCCGCCTAGAGAGACCACCCCTCGCGTCATAAGTAGAGTTGCAAAGGCTAGAAAAAACCCGGTTTAAACCTGGGAATAAACCGGGTTTTTTGGCAATAAACTAGGTCTTTTGGGAATAAACCTGGGAATAAACCGGGTCTATTGGAAATAAACCCGGGAATAAACCGGTTCTTTGCAACTCTACTCGTAAGTCCTGCAGTCGAGAACCGACCTAATAGTGGGGATGGCCCAGACTCCTGTGGGGTAGTAGTCTTCTATCTACGGCGCTACCAGCTAATACATCACACCTTTCTGCACGGGGCACCACATGAAGGTTATATTCGTTTGATTACCTGCCCTCGTTGTGTCGAAGCACAGTTCGCAATGCCAGACTCCCAGTCATCTTCTGCTTCTTATGCGGCCGATTTAGCACCATCTGGAAGGGCTCCCCCTAAATTCTGAGGTAAAGAAGAATAAATTGAAAAGATATAGATATGATAATGCGTCATATTTAGCTAATGAATGTAGATATATTAATACAATTTGCAGTATATATTTTTTTAAAGCAGGCATTTGAGTAAAATTTGTAAAAGTAAAAATAGTAATTCCCAGAGACAAATAAAAGCATTAAATCCAGTTCATATTTTATCTGTAGGTTATGATAAAAGCAAAACTCCCATAAAAGAGTCTGTTTTAATTGAAAATAAAGCAAAAGCAGAAATGGAGTTAGATACTGGTTCCCAAATTTCTGCAGTACCTATTAAACGTTTTCTCAAAATTTTTCTAAATTACAAATTTTTTCCGCCGGATGTTCAGTTAGGAACTGCAACTTCTGAAAATGTTAAACCTGTTGAGTATGCAAATGTAGATGTTTCTTATGGAGAAAAAAAAGTGAAATGTTAAATTGTATTTGGTTAAAGAAGACAAATTTCCATTATTATTTCAGTGGTATTGGGTTTCTGAAGATATTTTTCGCATAATTAGAAATCTGTGTATAGAAATGAAATTGCAAATTCTTCTGACAAATTAAAAGCATTATTAGATAATTTTTCCGATATGTTTATTGATAAGGTGTGGGTGACAAAATGTTTGAAGGCAGAACTCTAAATGTAAAAAGATTCTATTCCCACATTTTGCAAACCTAGAAATGTAACTCATGCTTTACGTGCAGCGGTAAATTAACAATTACAAAGGTTACATGATGAAGGTATTACTAAGTCATTTACTAATAGCAAGTGGGCAACTCCTATAGTTCCAGTGGTTAAGCCTAATGTGAAAATTATTTTATATGGCGATTTTAAAGTAACGGTGGATAAAATTTTGAAGGTTGAAAAATACCCTTTACCTAAAGTAGAAGACATGTCAGCTACAATAGGGAGTGGTTTGCATTTTACAAAGATTGATTTAAACCAAGCATATCTTCAGTTACCTGTAGAGACAAACCACAAAATTGTTGACAATTAACACTCCAAAAAGATTATTCAAATTTTTAAAGTTACTTATGAGTCATACTAGTTCTCCTGCTAGGCAAAGAAAATATGAACACATTTTAAGAGGAATTGATGATGGTACAATTTTGATTGGTGATATTGGTGTTACAGCGGAAAGTGATGAAATACATCTGAAAAGTGTGAAACAAGTATTAGAAAGATTACGTGTATATAATATTAGAATAAGAACTATAAATATGACTGATCAAATTACATATTGTGGGTATAAAATTATTAAAGAAGGTATTCCTAAAACCAAAGGTAAAATAGATGATATTTTAAATGAATCCAGGTATTACCAGTAAATGAATCACAGGTTTATGTGGCGAACAGGTTTATGTGGCGGAAGATGTAAAATCTTCCATTACGTAGTGAATATTTAACACCACAACTTAACTCAAGTAATTTAATTGATGCGCCTGAAAATTTTCAAATAATGCAACGTTCTACTCTAACTTCCAAAACTATTGCCTTACCTACAAAATCAGATCATATATTACGTATAATTTTTCATCATTTCTGCTTTTAAGGCGATAAGCAAGGAGAAGTTGCTCTTCAACATAGTTGTATTTTAAAAGGATGTAGAGTAGTTATTCCAAAAGTTCATACAAAACAAATTTTAAAGGTTTTGTACTTTGGACATCTTGGTATAGTAAAAATGAAGCCGTGAGCTCAAAGTTTTGTATGATGGCCAGGAATTGAACAAAATACGGCAGATCTTGACCGGAATTGACTTGCGTCAATTTAAAAAAATGATCCTCCTAAGGTGCATACGCATAATTGGCCTACAGCTGCATGGCAAATAACTCATATAGATTATTTTGATTCAGTTTTGGGTAAAATGCTTTTTCTTGTGGTTAATGCTCATAGGAAATGGCCAGAAGCTTTCACTGTTCCTAATAAAAATAGAGAATATTCAAGTACTTGTCTTTCTTTACTCTTTGCCAAATACGTTTATCCTATATCTTTTGTATCAGATAATGCTCCTCAATTTTTTTCTGAAGAGTTTAAGAAATTCTTAAATGATCATGGTGCAAAACATATGTTGAATTCTCCATACCATCCATGTACTAAAAGTCAGGCTGCGATATATGTGCAATCTCTAAAACGTGTATTAAAAGCCTATTAGTCATTTCATTGGTTATAGTTCTTTTGTAAAGCCATTTTTTTGCAATATTCGCACTTGATTGCAAATGATTTTAGTGTACATTCAATATGTCTGTAATAGTGGCAATGCCTTTGAAATAATTCTAATAAAAAGTTAATATCATATATATTACTTCTGTCAACATATCTTTCTTATACGCATACTAAATGTATAACGATTGAATGGTGTATTTTACGAAAATATTTTCAACAATTTTTGACATAGACTCACAATTCGTTAAACTGTGTCGTTGAAAAAAAATGCAGTTCATTAAAAAATAATGAAAAACCTTATCAGAAGATATTCTCAAAAACTGCGATGCGAAACCTTTCCACGGGTTTACTGATTTAAAAAATAATCGTATTTTATTGTACGTGCTTCCGTGAAATCACACAACTTTCGCTCCATTATAAACGATATGTATAGTATTAGCATCCTACTAGGATAATAATAAAATAGGAATTGTACTCAATGTACAGGAATTACAATCATAAACCAAAATATATTGACATTCTTACACTCTTTTAAAATTTCATAAAATCATAAATTCTTTCGATTCTATATGACTCAATGCTTCTTTGATAAGACTGAGCACATATCACATTTTCTGTATGAGTGAAGAAGTAGAAAGGATCATAATGGAAGATTGACATGCGGTTTACAGGAAGAAAAAAAATAAATTCCTTCCTTACTCTTATAATGTTTTAAGGTGGCATGACACGATAAACACAATAAAAAAGACTGCAATTTGACATGATTCTGGCAAAGTTGACTGAAATGTAAAAAATCCGAGAATTTTTACTATTTGATTTTTTCAATTTAAGACTAAAAAATTACAATTTTAATTATTTTTAAAATTTTAATTAGAAAATTCCAGATGATGTAAAATTTCAGCATCATAAGTAATGTCTTAATATATCTTAGCCATTAATAGAATATTTGGTACTTTTAGGTTAGCCGGGCGCCAGTGATATATGTACATATATAAATACATATGTATTACATGTATACGTATATATATACATTCATATATGCATATATATGTGTATGTATATATACGTATATGCAGATATATGTATATATGTGTGTGTATATATATACATGTATGTATATCACTGGCGCTCGGCTAACCGAAAAGTACCGAATATTTTATGTAAATATTAACTCTATGTATATAGTATTTTATGTAAATATTAACTCTATGTATATATTTTATGTAAATATTAACTCTATGTATATATTTTATGTAAAATATTAACTAGTTAATATTTAAATATTAAATATTAACTTAGCAGTAAAATATTACCAAGACAGTATTATGCACATTTTGTCAATACTGCATAAAAATGGGAAAACAGTTCATTGTTATAGTCCAATGTAAAGCCAATAATTCTACATTATTGAAATTTCATTGCAAATATTTTCAATAAAAGACTAACATTCCTGTGGTAATGTTTTTCAACGGCAATATCGATGCAGAATTAATATTTACCAATATTATCATTCTATTGGGATTTTTTCTTTCGATGAATGCTTTATATCGTGCAATTTTAAACTCCCAAAAATTCGATTCAATCACCAGGGTTTGCTACTAGGAAGATGTACAATGTTGGAAATATTTGAATGAGGATCTTGAACTTTAATCCCGAAACAGTTCTCAGGTGTCGAATTATTAACAAAGGCTTAAAATTTAAGGCTCCTCCAAAAATGGGAATTACAAAAACTCTATGTGCGCAATCGTAGCTTTTTCAAATCAACAGTTTTTAAGCTACAGTGGAAAACCTTTCTATAAATATGATTAAGATATCTTTAAAGATAAATTTATATCATGCAAAAATTGACACTCTTGTATGAGATTTTGAGTTTTGAGATATGGATTTCACAGTTCCCACGAGGGAAAAAAAAAGAATGAGACGTATAAGTATGTACGTCTACATATTTCGAAATTCCTTAAAGAAATAGTTTTATTAAAAGTTTCATATTGTCTACCTCTGAAAAAATAGCTATTTTAAAATTTGATAGCATTTGAACCGTACTGATATTTTGCATCAGTGTTGCATAATTTTTCTGTGCTATCAAAGACACAATTTTCTAATCTAATTGTATTTTTTAACAGTGTCAAAATCAGTTTTAATATATATATATTTTTTATTTCCTGTTTTAATTTTGTGATTGGAATTGGATTGAAATGATGCAATTTAAGGAAATATTTCTTAAAACTTCATCCAAGTAAAATACTGCAAATTTATGCAATTCAGTGATTATTAGCAAAATATTTCCGAAGACTATAAATGAATGCACTTCATATGGTGGCATGTAATTACCTTGTACAAATGACTTCCTCCTAAATTTACTTGTAGATGCAAATTCATTTAACTAGCTAGTCAATGCCTCACATGCGCATCAATGAGCAGTCGAATACAGTGATTGAAATTCTCGATTCTTATTCTATACAGTGCAAATTATATCAGTAAAAGACTATAGTAATGTTATGAATTGCAGATGTTTGGAGGTAAACTATAGCAATAAAAAATAACATATATAAATATATGTGTTATTCATGTAGTTTATTATTATCTATCATTATCACGAACTTCAGACGTTATAAATCGAATAAAAAACAATATTTAGAATTACACGTTATTATTTATTTATTATCAAACAACACATTTATTCAATAATAGTTAAAATTTCAGTGCAAATTCACCTTGTTTAATAACTAAAATTCATTAAGATACAACTAAATGTAAATATATTGCTTGAAGGTGCGTAAAAACATACATAAAAACATTTAAAAGCACATTAAAGTCCTTTTAAAAATTCCAAAACGTTTTCAACCGAAACCCGGTCATCATCAGTGGAAAAACTAAATTGTTGAGTTGAGTTGTTATCTCTTTGCGTTATCTTGCTTGCCCGGAATAAACTATTTTACTTCAAGTGTTTGGAAATAAGGTGGGATGGGAAAGGTAATCAATGATGCATTAATTCATTCCAGACTGCGTGGATATCATATGATAATACATCGTTACAGACTATTTCTTTTTTAGACATTATTTCTAGAGACTCTCTTATGATTGCTTCCAGGTGATTATTTGTGCCGAATATAATTTTGGATCTATTGAAATCAACTTTTATAGAATTCAGTTTGCGCTAATCTTGCTAACGCAGTGTGGAGTTCTATTTAATCTCACATCTGCTTCATGTTCTTTTATTCTGTCCCGAAATTTCCTCATTGTCATACCTATGTACATAAAATCTTTGTTATCTTTCTTGAATGTTATAATATATACCCCTGATTTATTGATAGCCTGGATTGGGTCAATTTTTCTGTTTAACAAAACACGCAACTTTGGGGTAGGGACTGCGATTAATGTAATGCCAAACATAAAGAGGGAATGTCTCATAATTTCAAAAAACCGTGGGATGTAGTTAACTTTACAAAACTTCAAACTTTTAACTGTACCTGTATTCCGTTTTTCTTCATCTTTCACTTTAAATTTATTTATGATTTTTTCAATGAAACGGGATGGAACTTAATTCTCGGCTGCTATTTTTCTAATTACATCTAATTCTTCATTAAGGAAAAGGCATGAACAAACTTCAAACGCTCTTTTTACATAAAAATTGAAAGGTGCTAACTTGTAACTAATGGGTGAACTGCAATTAAACGGGATGGCGGAGTTAGGTCTGTTAATTTTCCTAAACACCGTGCAGTCAAGATTCTGTTTATCCTAATATGTCAAGTCTTATTATATTATTTAATACTTACATTATAAACTACTTATATTATACTTAGGAGTTACTTATATTATAAGTCAAGTCGGGTTTAAATTTAATTATCAACAACAACGTTTTTGTTTTCAACAATCAAGTTTACAGACAAGTCAATGGGGCCCCAATGGGTTCCTACATTTCAGATTTGCGTGCAGAGTTTAAATTACGTCCTCTTGAAAATATAATCATGGAGACCATAAAACCGAGTCCGGGATGCTGGTTAAGATATGTGGAGGATATTTAAATTATTTGGAATCACGGAAAAGATGAGTTATACTCCTTTCTAGATAAAATCAATAGCCTAGACAATAAAATAAAATTCACACTAGAAATAGAACAAAATCAAAAGCTTGCTTTATTGGATGTACAACTAATCAGAAATATGGATAAACAGAATCTTGACTGCACGGTGTTTAGGAAAATTAACAGATCTAACTCCACCATCCCGTTTAATTACAGTTCACCCATTAGTTACAAGATAGCACCTTTCAATTTTTATGTAAAAAGAGCGTTTGAAGTTTGTTCATGCCTTTTCCTTAATGAAGAATTAGATGTAATTAGAAAAATAGCAGCCGAGAATTCAGTTCCATCCCGTTTCATTGAAAAAATCATAAATTTAAAGTGAAAAATGAAGAAAAACGGAATACAGGTACAGTTAAAAGTTTGAAGTTTTGTAAAGTTAACTACATCCCACGGTTTTTTGAAAGTATGAGACATTCCCTCTTTAAGTTTGGCATTACATTAATCGCAGTCCCTACCCCAAAGTTGCGGGTTTTGTTAAACAGAAAAATTGACCCAATCCAGGCTATCAATAGATCTGGGGTATATATTACACCATTAAAGAAAAATCACAAAGATTTTATGTACATAGGTATGACAATGAGGAAATTTCGGGACAGAATAAAAGAACATGAAGCAGATCTGAGATTAAATAGACCCCACACTGCGTTAGCAAGATTAGCGCAAACTGAACCTATAAAAGTTGATTTCAATAGATCCAAAATTATATTCCGCACAAATAATCACCTGGAAGCAATCATAAGATAGTCTCTAGAAATAATGTCTAAAAAAGAAGTAGTCTGTAACGATGTATTATCATATGATATCCACGCAGTCTGGAATGAATTAATGCATCATTGATTACCTTCCCCATCCCACCTTATTTTCAAACCCTTGAAGTAAAATAGTTTATTCCGGGCAAGCAAGAAAACGCAAAGAGATAACAACTCAACTCAACAATTTAGTTTTTCCACTGATGATGACCGGGTTTCGGTTGAAAACGTTTTGGAATTTTTAAAAGGACTTTAATGTGCTTTTAAATGTTTTTATGTATGTTTTCACGCACCTTCAAGCAATTTACATTTAGTTTTATCTTAATGAATTTTAACACATTTATTATTATTAAAAGCAGATGAAATATACAATTACACTATTTCAACTGTCATTATTTCGTTGAATTATTATTAAATAATTACTTTTATTTCACTGAAAGCATTATAAATTACGTAATTGTTTAACTTATTGACGGTATTAAAATCAGTTAATGCTTATCCTTTTTTGACAATCTTAATTTTGAAAAAAATAAAAAAATAAGATAAAGTATACAGATATAGCACAAAACATTTTTTTTTAATGTTCGTAAACATTTCGTGCGCAAACAGCTGCATCTACAGTTACAAAATGTAGGTAAGAAGGTACACCTATATCACACCTTGAAGGCCGAAGTAGAGGAAAAGTGGGGGTTCGACCCCAGGTGGCGGGCATGTGGGCACGGAGGAGGGAGGAGGGAGGGCTGCCCACCACTCGAAGTGTCCTCCTCCATGCCCACATGCCCACCGCTCGAAGTGCAGCACCTGCCCACCTGCCCACCACTCGAAGTGCCCTCCACCACTTAAGATAAGGATTTCTACTATAAGATAAGGGGATTAGTGTTAATTAATTTTAATTAGGGAACTTAGAAATTTTTCGAAGCAATTTTTTTTTCGCGGATAATTTCCTACTAGAGTACGAGGTGTGTTTCAATGGATTTATTTTAGTGAATTACAAATTTAATTAATTTTAATTGGGGAACTTAGACATTTTTCGAAGCAAATTTTTTTTTCAACGAGATTAGGGTATTCGATATATATGTTAGAGTATAATTGAGAAGAATTTTAAAAGTCAACAAGGGTTTAATTAAAAGGGACATTGATTAATTTCAATTTGTGAGATTTTTTTTTCAACTAGAGTAGGGTAGGAAATATTTTTTCAGTTTGTGAATTGTATTTAAAAAGGGTTATTCATTCATTAATTTTAATTGGGGAACTTAGACATTTTTCGAAGCATTTTTTTTTTTTTCAACGAGAGTAGGGTATTCGATATACATGTTAGAGGAGAATTTTAAAAGTCAATAGTGGTTTAATTAAAAATGATCATTCATTAATTTTAATTGTAGAACTTAAGAAATTTTTGCTATTTTTAGTTTTAAAAATTGCCAAAAAATAGAATTTTTAGTTTTAAAAGTCGCCAAAAGTAGAATTTTTAGAGTTAAAAGTCGCCAAAAGTAGGATTTTCAGCTGAAAGTAATCTAAGATATAAACTCTCAACTGAAATGAATTTTGCCTTAATGTGTGAGCTTTTGGCTAGAAGTGACCTAGAGTCAAAACTTCCTGGTCCCAGGAATCACCACGGGGAGGTAGGTCACACGAACGATTCCCAAAAATATTTTTAGAAGATTTAGATATCTTCTGTTTTTTTTTTCTTTTTTTTTTTCTCTCTCCTTAAGATTTTTTTAAAACTCATTACGAAGGAGGTATTTTATAGTGCCCATAAGCTAGGCTGCTAATCCCGTCTTCCAGTAGATACCGTTTATCATCAAAGGGAGATAAACATTTTTTATTTTGCTTTATTGTATAGAGGTTGTGCAGCTGCTGAGCGATTCTCGTTTGGACTTCAAAGGATGTTCTCTGTTCTAATATACAGTTGATGTAGTCTTCGTGTCTTAATTTTTTTTGTACGACGTTTCTGGAAATCCCCTTGGCTCTCTTCTTTTCCTCATCCCCCGTCTTGATGGAATACATCTTAGACTTCAAACCTACAAATTGATGGACAGCTCTTCCATTTAACTCATCTTTAAACTTCCCCAAGACTTTTTTATTCGCTGTGGAATAGAGAGGATGTTCTGGGGGATAGTCTGAAAAGTGAAATTCAGAGCTGTGGAGTGCCAATTCCATTTGTAGATTCTCAGTCTTGATGAGATATGTCAGAGAATCGATGTCAGTAAAAAGCAGAGATGAACGATTTCCACTATCATTTTTTTTAATAAAATTGTAATGGAAATTATACATCAACACTTTGGATAACTCCAGTATCGTGAACCCGACGTAAATGGGCCGGTTCATCAAGATACTGGGTTTCTGTCTTTCTACCGCTACTAGACCCTCGTCGAATATCTTGAAGGTTTTGTAAAAGGGGGATGCAACCAGCTTTTCACCTCTGCGGGGAATGTTACACACCTCAATATTCCGTCTCTTCCTCAGGTTCTCGATACACTTCCCATAAATGCTGTTGTTGAGCAACTTGAAGAAGTCTTTTTGGAATGTGCTTGTTGCCATCTTCCGCTTCTCTGTATTGAAATTAATATATTCTGCGAGCCAAGGGGACTGCTTGAATTCCAACACTTTATGGATTTTTTGTAACTTTAATCTCAACTTTAAATATAGATGTAGATTGCGATAATAGCAGATATAATTTTTCTTATGCATCAAATTGGGGATGAGCTTGGGAGTACCTCTGAATCCACTCTCCAATAAACTTTTTGCGTATGGTGAAAGCATGTTTTCCTCGACGGTTAACCTTTCAGGGGCCACAGGATAATCATTATGAAGATCATGTAAGGATTCAGGGTACTCCAGATCTATTTCGAATATGAAGCCAGTTGATGAATTTTTAGATATTTTCATTATGTCTTCTTCTGTGAATGAAGAGGATGCTTGCAACCACCGAAACCCTCCTCTAGGCAAGTATTGAGACATTGCCCAGCCGTACAAATTATTAGCATCTAAATAGAGAATATGTGATGTTTCTTCATTGGGTTTATGATCAGGGACTTGTGCATTATTGGCGGTAGCAAATCTGTGGGTAAAATCTGCGACACACAACCACGGATACCCTTTACGATGAAAAGCAGCATATCAATGTCTGTTAAAAGTTCCAAGTTCACCCCCGTCATCTTCAAACAGGCTTGCCAAGATAAACCTGGTGAAGTGACGAGGTGAGCTGCATCGATGTCATAATACTGCTTACACAAGCCCCTGAAGTTTTCAAATACGTCAGCCAGCAGTAGCACGTCCGTTTTAACATATAGGTCATGATATTCCCCCAGCGACTTCATATTAAAAGTTGTCCAAATCTTCTCAGCATGTAGGTAGTCTTCATCTGTTATATTTTCATCTGTTAAATTGTTGTGGAAGGCGTCTGGTGGGGGAAGTTTTGTTTCATTGAATTTACTGAAGTTAGTGAAGTAATAGTAAGGATAAACACCTTTGCGGGTGAGTAGGCTTTGGTCTATTGTACTGGGAATATTCTGTTTCAAAATTTTGAAGTCGCTGGGTTGTAGATTTGATGTAAGCTTTTCCAACGAAGCGGGGAGAAATTGCAGCGAATCAATGAAGGAAAATTGGATACTTGATGATTTTTCTTTTAGTTTAAAAGATATGTAGTCCTCCAATGTGGTGGCGATGACATCAATTTGTAGATTGGGATAGCAGCCTAACTTTTTAAAGATGTGATGGGCGTCATATCTTTTTTAAATTGTGGAAGACCACTGGGATAATTTTCGACTGTTTGTAGTTTAAATTACAAAAAGGGTGTGCAGCCCCTCTGTAGTTTGATGTTATGTGACAATGGTCACGGACACGTTTTTCACCCAGGGCCTTCCTACAAATATAGCACTCTGTTGCTCGTTTGAATGAATCTTTTTCTTCGGGAGTTAACTGCATAGGTGCGATAGTCATAAGTTTATCTTGAAAGTCCTGTTTAATTTTCAACAGTTTCTCGATGAAATGTCCTACAGCGTCTTCTCCTCTGTAGACTGTAACGGCTTCTTCTTCGGGTGTATGCCTGTAGGTGCTTCCGTAAGGACCCACAATAACGTAAGCATACCCACAAGCAGAATGATGTTCTGTTTGCACTTGAAAGGAAGTAGAGATGGAGGGTTCGGTGGTTGTGACTGGTACAAGGAGAGACTCGAAGTCAGCATATATTATATAGGGTATAGGTGCTTGTAAGTGGGTACCTGTAAAAGACAATATATTTTCACCTTCCTTTGGCATTTTAATAATTTGCGGAGCTTGTCTACAACAATAGGGAGAGTGGTTTTCTAAGAGTTCTTGGTTGGTAAACCCATGAAAACAACGGAAACAGTAATAGGCTGCACATTGATGTCCACTTCGATGACTCATAAATCGTGAAAAATCACGGATCAGCGTATAATGGGTGTTTTCCCCATCGCTGATCAAAAGTAGATTGATCACGTCGCTGTTCGTTTTTTCTGAAACATGAAGAATGTATATCTCTCCCTCCTCGTACCCGAAGATATTTATTCTTAAGTCATTCTGACTTTCAATGCTGGGAATTTGAGTATAGGGTGTTGGAAATGCTATTCCTTGCAAATTCAGAGTATCTTCATATGGTTTATACTTATTCACACGCTCAGCATGCTGATTATAATCTATCTTCATCTGATGGGCGAGAATAGACCATAGCACACATTTGTGGTCATTAAAGTTTTGGATATTTAAAGTAGCTTCACGCCCTTTTAAATCTTTAGGTAGTTCAATATAGCTTGATCCTTCTAAGGGTGCATACATAGCAATTTTTAATTCAAAATGATGAATTAATTTAAGCACCCACCCACTACCTCTTTGCAAAAACTTTTCAAATGATGTCAATATTTTCTTGTGAGCTTTATCGAAATGGTTTTCGATTTGATCCGTTGTAAATTCTTCATAGGTGTTGGATGAAAAATAGGTCGATAGCGCTTCAGTCTCCCCACCAGCATTTGTTTTTTCAAGTAGTAGCTTTACCAATAATCGCCACTTAATAGATTTTTTTTCTTCTACACCTTCCTCCAAACAATTTACTAATCCTTTTCTTTTGCTCTCGAAAAAGATGGATATATCGTGAGCAGTGTCATCATTTGACTCGAGAAAAATACTGCTAAAGACATTGAGAGCGTCTACCCTTTTACTATTATATTTACGAGGTTGAGGATTTAATCTTGGTTTCTTTACAGTTTTGAATGTTGATGAACTACTGTGGCTGACACGTGTATGCTGCATAAGATTATCTTTTCTGGTGAATTTTTCATTACATTCTTGACAGGAATATTGGGGATTCACGTGTGTGACGAGATGTCTTTTCAAACTGTCAGCACGGGTGAAAATTTCTTCACACACATCACAACGAAAACGGGTTGTTTCCTCAGAATGTGTCTTCTTGTGACGAAGAAAACTATCCATTCTGCTAAATGAAGTTTTGCATATATCGCACGTAAATAGGGTATCCGTGGATTTTGTATGGGTATCACGATGTCGTCTTAAATTTCGCCCGTTCGCGAAAGATTTCTCACAAATATCGCATGTGTGAAGACCCTGAAAAAAAGAAAACCCTTCATTAAAATTTAAATCTTTATTAAACTTTTACATTTTTTAAAAAGAATTAATTTTTTTATTTGAAAAGAAAACCCTTCATTGAACAAAACCTAAAGTTAAACAGAAAATTTATTTCAGTCTCTCAAAACCCTCCCAATTTTCTAAATGATACTCTTAAAAAATTGAACTCATTAAAACTATTTAATCTTTCTCGAAGACTAACATAAAAAAAGACCTGTAAAATTAAAAAAATATATTTAAAGAATTACCTTAGATGACTCCACGTTGGACGGGCCTGCGATAGAAGGGCGGGCATTAGACGGGCCTGCGACTGGGGCAGAAGGGTTAAAATTTGATAGACCTTCTCTTTGCTTTGTGTGAATCAGTTGCTGTCGCTTTAAATTGTCCTTACGTGAAAACGATTTTTGACACAAATCACATATATGCTGATCCTGAAAAGAAATACATACCCTAGCTTTATAAACATGCCTACTAAAAAAAGGTAATATCAAGATTTAAACTTTAAGAATTAAACTTTGAGATATCAAGATTTAAACTTTAAGTTATTAAATATTAAACTTTACGTTATCAAGAATTAAACTTTGTCTTATCAAGATTTAAACTTTATCTTTTCAAGTTTGAAATAGCCAATTTTAAAACAACTTATAATTATTATATACTAAAGAAAACATACCTTAGAAACATCAGAATGGGGTTTCGATGTGGTTGCTTGAACCATACTGGGCAGGTTACGCTAAAAAAAGAAGAATATCCCCTATAAGCTTTTACCAAAAAAAAAATTTAATTTAAACTTTAGTTGTTTTATAAAGTTTTAAAAAATACCTCCAGAGACTCCATCATTAGATTTTTTTTCTCTCTCTCACTCCTATACATCTTCTCAACTTGGTCCATAAGTTTTGTTTGGTTAGGCGTGAGGGAAAAATCCATATCCCACTTTAAAAGAAAATAATCGTTTACAATGTACATTTATTATAATTTTTACACACTAATAATAACAATAAATAATAATATACCAGAGAAGACTCTTGCGTTGAAGGTTCTGGGCTTTTTTCTGCTATTTCCTTCAGAGCTCTTATCTCTATGGCGTCGATTTTGCTGGGACTGATGTTTAAATCAGTTTCCCACTAAATTAGAAAACATAAATTATTTTTCGAAAAGGGTTCATCAATAACATGTTATAAAAAATTTCATATAGAATAGTGCTAGAGAATAATGACTTTGTTTATATTTTGAATTAAATTAAATTGATAAACTAAAATTTCGTTCACTAAAATAACTATA
Organism: Maratus michaelseni; assembly: GCA_963931845.1. NCBI lineage: Eukaryota > Metazoa > Arthropoda > Arachnida > Araneae > Salticidae > Maratus > Maratus michaelseni. The sequence continues at coordinate 328,230,587 of OZ007588.1, forward strand.
CATTTAGCGCACATACAGATATTAATATCGAGATCAAAACAGAAAAGTAATATCTTTCTGAAAGAACACTTTTTTCTAAATAGGAGTTTTTCAAGAAAATTAGTATCACAATAGATAGCTACTTGAATAGATTCATTTAGAGAGTTTCAAAAATAAATCGTTTAGCAACCACATAACGTATGGAAAACTCTTAGGTTAAAATCATTTAGAAAGGAAAACAATCTTATAAAAATATATAGAATGATACTAAACAGTTTTTAAACTTACTTGAGTTTGAATATTTGAATTCATCGTTTATTACTTTTTCAAAAAGATTAATAAAGTAAAATTGCTCGGAGCACTAATTATAGCGTACACTCTCTAGGACAACTACTATAAGAATGAAGCCACCTCAGCGCGCTTATCTATTTAATCAGATAAGAGAATCTTATCTATGACCTCATCGGTTTTCCCCAAGTATGACGTCATGGGATTTCCCACAATGAGTCATTACAAGATATCGCTACTAATTAATGAAGATTGTTTAATTAGAATACTTAACGAGTTAAAAAAATGTGAATATTGTTTTAAATATTCATGTAAAAACTTCAAATAAAAAGGATCTTTTTTAAATATTCATGGCTGACATTATAAACTAACTTTGCATTATTCTAATGAAGGTCCACACATTGAATTAAAAATTTGTAATAATAAGAAAAACTGTTTCAAATAACTTTTTCCCTACTACATATAAATTTTATAATAAATATATCTACTGGTGAGAAGTATTAAAATGTATACAAAGTTCTTTTTAAACTATCAATTTAAAATATAGAGTCCTAAAAAGTTTTCCATATAAATAATAGCATTTCCCAAAACTTAAAAAAAAATATATTGAGAGTTATTTCACAGAATAAAACCATTTCGATATATATTTCCCAAAATTAATTATTTAGAACTAATACATTATACTGGTATGAAAATAAATTACAAGTAGCGTTATTAAGACCTATACACTTCTAAGGTGAAATATACATTAAAAATAGTTTAAACAGGCATTAAAAATAGTTACCCTTAAAAAATCATTGCTATACTTCACAATAAATAATCTTATATTTCAAAAAATTATACTCACGTCTCGTAAATAAAACCTTCACAAAATTTTAGTTAAGTACCTCTAGTTAATAGATTACCTAATAGATTTACCCTCGGGTAAAAATTATTCATGCTTTAGGCTAAGTAAAATATCACAGCTTAGAATATCAATTTTATAATATACGAGGCCCCTTCGTAAAATTTGAAAAATAGATTTTGTCATGCATTACAGTAAAATATATGAATAAATAATAATAATCACAGCTTAGAATAGTAGTTTTATAGCATATACGCACCCTTCACAAAATTTTAATAACCCTTCATAAAATTTGAAAATAGATTTTATCATGCTTGACAGTAAAATATATGAATAAATAATAATAATCACAGCTTAGAATAGTAATTTTACAGCATATACAGAACCCTTCACAAAATTTTAATACCCCTTCATAAAATTTGAAAAATAGATTTTGTCATGCATTACAGTAAAATATATGAATAAATAATAATAATCACAGCTTAGAATAGTAATTTTATAGCATATACAGAACCCTTCACAAAATTTTAATATCCCTTCATAAAATTTGAAAATAGATTTTATCATGCTTGACAGTAAAATATATGAATAATCACATTTTAGAATATACTAGGCCCCTTCATAAAATTTGAAAAATAGATTTTGTCATGCATTACAGTAAAATATATAAATAATCACATTTTAGAATATACAGAACCCTTCATAAAATTTTAAAATAGATTTTATCATGTTTTAGCCAAAGTAAAATATACCCCTCGGGTAAAAATTATTCATGCTTTATACTAAGTAAAATATCACAGCTTAGAATAGTAATTTTATAGCATATACAGAACCCTTCATAAAATTTTAAAATAGATTTTATCATGTTCTAGGCTAAGTAAAATATCACAGTTTAGAATAGTAATTTTATAGCATATACATAACCCTTCACAAAATTTGAAAATAGATTTTATCATGCTTGACAGTAAAATATATGAATAATCACATTTTAGAATATACGAGGTCCCTTCATAAAATTTGAAAAATAGATTTTGTCATGCATTACAGTAAAATATATGAATAAATAATAATAATAACAGCTTAGAATAGTAATTTTATAACATATACAGAACCCTTCATAAAATTTTAATTTAGTTAAGTATCTCTATTTAATATACCCCTCGGGTAAAAATCATTCTAAGTCATTTCATAAATTATTTAATAAATTTGCTGAATTAAAATTAGATTTGAAAGTACATTATATAATAAAAATATATATTAAAATCCACTTACTTCATTATCAAAGTTTGAAGACATGTGCTGTTGGTTAGATGAAATCATGATAAGTTCTCGAATTCTTCAGAAACTCAAACACACGCACAAGTAGAAAAATAAATCCAAGAGCACTAGCTTGTAACACTACACAAGTAGGAAAAAACTATAACTGAAAATTCTCCCGCGATCTGTTTTTATCTGCGCTGCGTGATTCATCTTATCGGTTATCTGATAAGGTTTTTCCAAGCGATTGCTTATCGGTGAATCATAGCTGATATGAACATATATGAAATTTTCACTAACTGAGAAGTACTCTTTACTTAATTAGAAATAGTAATCACTAAAATTTTAATTATAATTATAAGACTTGGAAAAAAAATCGTTCTTTCATACCCTTTTAAATTCAGAATTCTACGTGAAATGCTGATTTTGTAAAGTATGTAGTCTTTTTCTACATTTATTATTGAAAATAATTATTAGAGTTTAAAAACAAAATCTTAATGAGTGATTGTAAATTAAATTCTTGTTTAATTATTAACAAAAAATAATTATTTGAGTGTAAAAACAAAGTTTTAACGAGTAAGTGTATCTGAAATAATAATTAAACTTTTTTTTTTCTTCATATGCTCAACTTTTTCACGTAAAACATTTTCCTTTATAAAGTTTCAATCGAGGGAAGAATGATTCAATGCTTTTTAATGAACCGATATTATTTTAAGATGGTTCTCAACGTGAAAAATTCTAACACATTTGTGAACAAATATTAAATTTAAAAATGTGTCAGAAAGTATTTTTTTTTTTTTTGGATATGAGAACAATCTTAAAACTTTCTTAACATATAAATACTTTCTCTTAAATAAAAGGTACCCTCTTGTAGAGTATTCATTAATATATTTTCAAAAATTATTTAAAACCTTTTATATTAGTTCAAAACTATTTTTTTCGTAACTGTAAACTTTTTCTACATATCTCAAATCTGAAAAAAAAGAAACACTTAAAGATGTTTAGGAAATAATCACATAGAAATTATTTAGGGGAAAAAAGTATTTTTATTCAAGCAAATGTTACAAACATTTTCTAGTTTTAAAAGCATTATACTTCATGGGAATTTACAAACACAGTTTCTAAATAGTTTTCATAAAAGTTTGAATTCAAAGTATCAAAAAATGCTGGTGTATAGTGACAAAGACAGTTTGCTGTGAGATTCTTCACAAACTGATAGACATTAAAATTTAATAATGCACTATCTCTATACAGAACAAATTTTCCTCTTAATGAAGTATTTAAGCAGTCATGGTCTAATTGTGATAACTGGCTAATGGTACAGGCGTAACAAGTATATACTTGATTAAGAGATCTTTCTAATTCTTGGTTAAAACAAGAAAGGAAATGTTTCTTCGCAGTATCCTCATTAGTGTGTGTCTGAATACACTTTTTTGATTTTCGTAATACAGACATAGGAATCGCTTTTACAAGAAGCATATCAATCATGCACTCGGTAACTTCAGGAATTGCTTCACGTAATTTTAAAAATTGATCTATAGATAAACGTATTCCTTCTGGTTTAAAATGAAAGCTATGTTGGTTTGCCTTGAAAATCTGTTGTAATATGCAATGTCCTTCATCGGAAAATGCTGTTAAAAGTTGATTATTGGACACGTAACTGTCTTTCACAGAATAAAAGTTGAACTTGATCATATTTTGTTGGAAATGATCAAACGTTAAATGTATCATTACGATGCCATTTTTGGTTGGAAACAATTCTCCGCGTGCACCTTCTTTAAAAATTCTTATATGCAGTTTCAAATTACAGTTTTTATCCATTTCAATTTGAGCACAGGTATTCCATTCAAGATTCCAAGGAATTGAGAAATATCCATCTGATTCATGAAATGTATGTGTAGACAGTTTCTCTTGAGGTCTGTTTAATGGTGAAACATGTTTAGACGCGGTAGGTGGAGCATAGTCAGCAAACAAGTCTAAATTCAGTTCAGGATCATTCACGAAGTTCAGTCTTGGCTTTTTCAAATCAAGAAGATGAACTATTAAATGTCTAAAAGTGAGGCTAATTCGAACGTCTTTAATAGCAGGTTCTGCTCCGATACCGTGTGTGAATAATTCGTTCGTAGGTGGCAACATGTTGTAGAAGGATCCATGTTCTAGCTTGATAAATGTCGAGGGTACACTAGGTTTCTTGAATTCAATAGTTCTTTGAGCACCAAAACTGAGTACTGTGATAGGGAACATAGCATTTAAGCTGGATTCATTATCTTTGTGGTGACTGATATAGGTAGTTCCATCCTGGTACAAATTAAGTAGCACATAGTTAAAAGTACAGGCTGTTTCTCTTTCCACTTTATCACGAAGTTCAATCATAAGTGAAGTCCAAGATTTGGAGGGCACGCTTGTTCCACTGAAGGCATAGCTGGTATTGGGATCTCCATAAGCTAAAACCAATCGCTTAGGTTTCACATCCTTTCCTCGCAAATGAAAAGTAGGTCTGTAGAATGGTAATGTTTTTAACTCCGTCAAATAACGATCAGCATGGGCTTTCTGTATAAAGTCACTTATATATTGGACGTTCAAGCCATTATCCGAAAAGATGATTGAAGACATTTTTACAGGTTGAAAATCACTGAGCAATCAAGTCAAGGAATAATCACTAACTAGGTAGGGAACAGCTCACACTGAGGCAGGAACAGCTAAGCAATGATTCCACACGATATGTTCGACCTTATATAGGGGTTGCTATCTGATAATCTTATCACTGATTAGATAAGATCGCACATGCGTAGTGATATCCCAGGTGATGTCATGAAGGCACAGGATAGGATGATCACACTTGTGGGGATTCCCCATCAGATAAGATGAACAGTTTAAGCAGTGGTCTGTGCAAGACATGTTTTCTTCAATCTGGTGTGTAAGTATTTTTTTTTTCATTCATTTGTATTGTAATCCATTTTATTCGAGTTTATTGCCTATATTTTAAACATGTATTTTATAGAAATAATGACACAGATGTAAAATCAAGATAGTTTATTCAAACAATACGCTTTTAAAAGTTTGTACATTCAGGTTACATAAAAAGTGCTCGCTAACAAAATCCACTTTCTTTAAAAACATGGATAGTACATCATCAAAATTAACCAGCATTAAAATTATATCTCCAACCTGTTTAAATTTTTCACGGTTGTTAAATGTAAAACACGAATGCAAGCTAACACTTGGATGTCTAAAAACACATCCGGTACATTGATAAATTTCATTAAATATACTTATAATATTATTCTCGATGTAGAAAATTAGTTTAGACCATAACACAAATTCATTTTCTTGTGTCATTGTAGCCTGTTTACATTTTTTCTTTAATAAGTTAGGTAAATGTTTTTCATACTGGTGATGAATCAATTTCTTATTCAGTTTATAGGCTTTTTCTTTCAATTGTTCTAATTGATAATTGTTTAATTTGATATGAGAATCGTTCGTTAAACTTTTAAGACACATAACAGAATTATCCTCATTTAAAACTAACATCTTGTTATTGCTAACGAAGGAGGAACTTTTGTATCTTAAATTAAAGGCAACGATTTTATATTGGAACTCATACCAAGTCTGGATGTCCATAGTAATTCCATTCTGGGTGGGAATTCCTTCAGACGTAAATTCCCTTATGTGGATAGAATAATCAGAATTCTGTAACTCGAACCCTAAAAAGATTGAGTTTCCAAGTTCTTTCCAAAATACAAATGAGTCATCATTCGAAGCATGAGCAGTTGATTCTTGTAGTGGTTCTTGAATGGGTTCTTGTAACGATTCCTGAATAAGTTCATGGGATGTCGTTGGGGTAGAAGGTTTTACAAAGTTAAAGTCAATGAAAAATTCATTCAATATATCCTTGGTGGGCTCACAACAGGTGTCCGGAAAAGAGGTTGTTTCATCAATGTAGACAAGGCCTTCAGTGCTTTCAATTCTTGATACCAAAGGTGAATCTACACGAGAACGTTTATTAGGTGAAAACACTTGTTCTTCGTGATTTCTTTTTGCCATATTACAATCTTCTTTAAAGTTTATACGGAAGTAGATGAGGTGACTGAATCCATTGCTTATATAGGTTTAAAAATCAGTCTCAGTTGCAGTTAAAAGGCTTAACCCAATCATATAACTCGAAAAATAGATGACGTCATAAGTTACTTTGTTTGCTCATAGGAAGCACATACTTCATGCAATAAATTACAAAGTCGATTAATCAGTACTCTACGTTGATCATCTTTTTGCTGTTTGGAAGACCTGGTCGTTTTCTTCGGTTTGGAAGTGTTATGAATCTTCTTGTGTTTATACAATTCAAAATATCGTGGAAACACCATATTGCACAGCTTACAATTATATGTCCTTGAATGAGTCTTAGCATGATTTCGTAAATCATATTTCCAAATGAAGGTTTCTCCGCAAACACCACAGGTAAGAACTTTTTCATCTGAGTGATGAGTCATATGCCTATTAAACGCAAATTTTGTAGAATAGCCTTTCTTGCAAAGTTCACAAAAATGGGGTAACTTGATCTCTCCTGACGATGACGGTTTCACTTCAATACTCGAAACAGGTTCCTCTTTGGGGGTAATGTCCATCGTTAGAGGTTCTTCTTTGGGTATCAGGAAGGATATTTGATTTTCTACACTAGACATTTTTTTAAACCAAGTTCCACTTAAATCATACAACCTTACACATCCACGACAATGTAATGAATAATGCAATGAACACGATTCACATCAATTTATACCAATCTAGGGGGGCGCGCATGATTATAAAAACTCCTGTGTGATTGGTTCGTGAATAAATAGTTATCATTGGTTAATAATCTACAAAAATAATTCGCAAACTAAAAACGTATGACCTGCACATATGGTGATATCACAGACCTCTTCTTTTAAAATACTTTCAGAGATATGAAATCATAGCACAATGGTTAGAATAACGCAAATCAGTGTGCTATGATTTCATTTTGTGAGGGTTCGATCCTCAGCCAGACTTTTCGTAAAAGTACTAAATTCAAACGATAGATGGCAGCACCAAAAATGTATTGTTATTTTCCATTCAAATCTAAAATTCTACCCACTATTATATACTCTAGTTGAAAAAAAATTCTTAAGTTAACCAATTAAAATTAATGAATGTGTTGTGGCGTTTTGGGGTTCTTTCTAAAACACAACTTACTTAAACTTAAAAAAGCACATTTATTACTCAATCTTCACTTGACAATTAAATATTTAAAAAAAAAATAAGTATACCCTGATTAGCTCCACTGAAATCTGTTGCCATGGAAAAGGGAGCAAATTATATTAAACTAAACAAAATATCAAAACTTAAAAATCCGCATAGGTTAATATAACAATGATAATTTTGAACTCATTATTTTAAGACAGTATTAAGTGTAGTAAGGGGCAACAGATTTCTAAATCAAGTAGCATACTGGATTGCATAAAGAACACCCAACTCCACTCCAACCCGATCAAGCTCAAATCTCCATACTCATTAAATTAACAAAAGTGTAATCATCATATAATTTGGAAAAATGCAGACAACCTGAAATTCCTCCAATATGAGGACCAAAAGGAGAAAGAGTTAAATCCGTTAATAGAATAGGGATATGATGATGTACTAAACTTTTAGAACAACAATGGAGATTCTGAACAAGATCAGATCGGTTAGCCAAGAATCGTATAGTGGTATAAAATAACTGAAAACCCCTTTTTTTTTCTTGTTAAAAACAACCATTTTGTTGCTTGTTTTGAATAATACTTCAAAGAAAGGATAATTAAAAATTAAATTAATCAATTATAAAATTAGACTTAATTTTACTTTAGCAACAATTATCAGTATATTCAATACTGAGATAGGAACAATAATTACATCTAATAACCTTACGTAAACCCCAATTAATGTTCATTTAAACTATTGCTATGAATTTTAGATTTAAGAAATTTAAAAGTATTAATTTAGCAAAATTATAGCCTTCATATTTTTAATCACACTTACTGAGAGATTAAATCCTTCTTATAGGTATGTTGTAATTATAAAAATATTAATTATTTAAAAATTATATATAAAGAAAAACATACCATATTTGAGAATAAACAAAAACTTTCTTTATTTGAATAATTAAAAATTATAAACGTAAGGTAGTTCTCAAACAAAATATAATAATAACACAATAACAAAGTTGATCAAAAAAAAAAAAATACTGAAATTACTTATTATAACACTTTACATTAAGCAGCAAAGCCCCTAAAATTACCACAATACCATGATTTAAAGATGGATCAACTTTTCAAAATTTAGTTATTGATTAAATTTTCAATTAAATATCATAAATCTTAAACTATTAACAAACCAACAATTCAAAAGTCGTTCAATCATAAACAAAAAGGTTACATGTTAATCATCTTAAAATACCAATAATTATATTTTTTTGTTTCTCCAGGTATTTATAAATATTACAACAGTAGACAACATGTAATAAAGAAGAAATATGGGTTACTTACAATATACTTTGATATTTACTACCGTCAATGTGGGCACACTTCTTTGCATATATGTTAGTCTGCCATAATCTCTTTTTTTTTTTTTTTATCAACCTATTCTTTTCAGCTACCTCTACGAGTCAACACCGTTACTCCATACATCACTTGGAGATTTTGATTTATTCCCGATTCAGAACGTCGTCACATCACCGATACCTTGTAAAGCGGGCAAGTCTACTCAGCTAGTCACGCCTGCCTTCTTAGTCTAGGATTAATAATGCCCCATCTCCAGAAATGATGCTCGTCTAATCATTAATTCATTTTTTCGTCAAGGCATCAATAACAACCGCCGCTTAAGAAGTCAACACAAGACAACACTTTTTCTAGGAACGCCGCATGATGGGTCAAACATATTTTCTTTTCATTCGCCCTCTATCAGATACAGATCCTTACTTCGAAAATGCCCTTATAGCCTCTTTTCATCATAACATCATAATTTAGGATAATTAATGTAGGGCCATCAATGCCCCACTCTCAAAAAAAATCTTCCAGAAACCTGTCCGCCTTCAACAACTTCGCGATCCAGCCCATAGGCCAATCTTCGAGCCCCGTAATAAGTCGAATTTTTTTTTTTACGAGTCAAACGACAGGTCTCTTGGCCAAGCAACAAGTGTCGTAAACATTCATTCTCCCGCACTGCTTGAAAAACGGGACCGATCCACTCTGCCAGGGGTACGGGAATGGAAACAAAAGGGAAAATGGACTCTCCTTGAAGGCACCAGCCTGTCGTTCCACCCTGCCAGCCGCTTCATGGGGGAAGGCAGCCATGTTTCACCCCCATGGCGTGTGCTGAAGGGGGTCCTGTGAGCCTCTGTTGACCTGGGCGCCAGCTATCCGCCTGATAGCAGAGCCCATTGAAGCCTGTCGTAAGCTTACAAAGCCTAATTGCGTATATAGTACACTCATAAGATAACGTAATTCCTATACAGGGCGGACGGTCTTTCTTTTAACCAAAACTAGACTAGGTGACTACAACACATGATTCAAGGGTATGGGAGAAAACGTACACGACTGCCCAATACACTATGTGTGGTCTTTTACTGAGAAACCTCCCTCCCTGCTATTTATCTTTCGTATTTGAAAACAGGAAGCAAAGCTAGACTATAAACGTTGAATTTACTTTGCAAAAAGAAAAAGAAAGAAGAAAAAATAAAAACTGATTTTATTATTATTATTACAATTACTTTTATTTATTTAAATTTTTATTAGAAACAGAAGAAAAAAGAGTGCTTTTAAATAAATGTAGAGAAAGTGATTTAAATAATTAATGTAGATTAAAAAAAAAATGGTTGAAACCAACCGTAACAAGATTGCTCCCCCCGGCTAATTAAAAAAAAATTTTTTGAGAAAACAAATTATTTTTTTTTTGAAAGGTAACTGGGTACCACATGGCATGCTGGGACCTCAACACTGAAAAAACTGACCCACAAACACAGATCATACATCGATCCGGGACGGGATCCAGAGAGTTCACCGCTGAAATACCACCCTGACAATATATTCCGGATATATACAACCAGAGCTCGCACATCCGTAGAAACCATTACCTAAAATATTACCTGAAACATGACCATAAAAGAGTACTACCAGAGGAGGGACCACAAGGCTGATTTTACCACTAAAATGACCAAGATATTCTCTGCACCTGTAAAAGAACACATGTTCCACCTGACTGTGAAACCTCATTTCCCTACTACTGTCATTCCTACGCATAACTGCATCCTACCTGAAATTTCTGGTAACAGAACTGTAAATAATACATAAATTGAATTTTGAGAGAAAAAAAAAATTAGCCGAAAAAGAAGAGAAGTGCCCACTGATTAATTGTCATTATACTGCTTATATACATAACTTCAATAATTGGCATCACAGTATATTACAACACTATCTATTAATGTAAATAAGTACTAGTAATATCATAGTTACAACACTGTAAATGTCAATGAAATTTGTAAAACACATATTAATTCTATTATACAAAAATACACAAGAGCAACTGGTGACACACAAAAAAAAAAAATATATACATATACATCTGTAAGACACATATTATGGTATCACAGACCATGGTAGGGAGTTACGCACACATTTATAACATTTTTCTACAAGAAGCCATGTTGTTTTTGAGAAAAGTCCAATGATTCGGTTCACTGTGTAGATTTTACAAATGCACTTACAAGTAATGTGCATGGGAAAGAGTATCTCTGCCTCTGTGCTACTTATAGCACAAGCAGTTTCGGGCCCCTTGGGCACTACAGGGAAAACATTCCACCAAAACTTAAAAAGAAGGGTGGTGACGTATGTCACCAGGAAGGAAAACACACATTCCACAAAAATAGGAAGTAGAATAAAGAAAATAGTTAATTTTAGCACTTTTAGCCACACACAACAACATATAGGCATGTACATGAGACAGTATGTACAAGAAAAAGAAAAAGGGTCCACACTCCTTAAAGTTAAAAGTTCAAATAAACCCACAAATTGCATAGTAAATAATAAATCCATCTGATTAAAGTGCATTAATTAAAGTAAACCCACACTTAAAAGATTATATACAAAACACAGATGCATTTAAAAAAGGAAAACGCAGAACAATTTTGGCAAAAGGGTAACCAAACATACCCTCCTAAAAAAAATTTAAAGTAACAAAAATTACATTCGTTTTTTTTTTTTTTTTTTTTTTTTTTTTTTTTTTTTTGCAAAAATACACCCAAAATCTACGAAAACTGGGTGTGGACGGGTATATACCACATAATCTACCATAAAACAGACAAAAACCTTAAGTATAAGCATAAAAAGGGTTAAAAATGCCTACATGAAAGTATCAAAACACAACCAAAACAAACCTTTAATACGCTAGAAAAACTAAGTTCCGTTTTAAAATGCCCAAGAAAATAATTAAATATACATACACATTAACTAAACTATAAATAAATACAAATAAACAAGGTAAAATTGATAAAAATGCCTGAATAACGAAAAAAAATAGTTAGTATTTATAACTCGGACGGTCTCTTCTATCCCGTAGCGAATAGTCGGTTCTAGAAATCGATATTGAACGACTACTTCTATTCGATTTAGCAGCTGGACGAATCGATGAACGAGACCTGCGCGAATCGCTGTGTGCAGCAGCTGAACTGCTTTCTGCCGTGGCTGAATTTTTACCTACGCGCATCTCGCTGCCTTCTGCCGTTGCTAAATTTTTATTTACGCACACCTCGTTATTCTCTGCCGCTGCAACCTCCGGAGAAATGGGAGGTGGGGGAGAGGGATTTATGATTTCAGTCGCGTCGCTGTCTGTTTCCTCCACTTCTGGCGCTACCGGAGTTTCGCTATTGTTGACGTTCACTACTGCTGGTGCGCGGTTACTATCATATGGTGCCCAGGGAATGAATCGGTTACGCTTGCATCTGCGTACAGGAGGAGAATCGTGCGGTTGGTGTGGTGAATCGATGGTCACGTTTTCAGTCGATCCCAGGCCAATTGTTTGTTTTGGTTTACTGGACCAGATGGGGAGTCTGTCTTTGAAAGAAGACAACCTGTCAACATGGACAACCTGACAATTTTTGGGATTAGCAACTAGCGCTATTTTAAAATTAACTTCATTTAGCTTCTCAATTATAGTAAAAGGACCATTATTTTGCTTGCTTAATTTTTTTGTATTACCAGGGGCGACTGTGGGTGTAAATAACCACACAAGATCTCCTATTTTAAAATTTTTATTAACAGCTGTCTTTTCACGGTATTTTTCCTGCTGCTCAGAAACTTTAATTAAATTACTATGTACTTCAGTGTATACTTTTTGAAGAGCTGGGATTAAGAGTTCGCAAAAAGAGGGTGCATCATTATAATTAAAAGAAGGTGGTTGAGAAAAGAGATTATATGGTAGATTCATATTTCTGCCATACATAACTGCAGCTGGGCTAAGTTTAGTTGAAGAGTGGACAGCTGAACGCATAGCTAGTAGTGCAAATTTGAGTTTAGTGTCCCAGTCAGATTGATTTTGGTTGACTATGTGACAAAGTGCATTTTTAAGAGTACGATTCTGTCTCTCCACTTGCGAGTTGCCAGCCGGGTGATAAGATGAGGTCTTAATATGATTAATACCAAACATTTTATATACGTGCTCTATCGCATCTGAAATTAGATTCTTCGCGTTGTCCGTCGTAATAAAACAGGGCGCACCGTAGCGTGATATGAAATCAGCTAAAGTGTCCGCAATGACATCTGAAGTGGTTGAACTAACCGCATATGCTTCTGGCCACTTAGTAAATGAATCTATATATGCGATAATATACTTATTTCCCGAAAAAGTTTGCGGTAAGGGTCCAATGAGATCCAAATGAACCTTGTTCATGGGAAACTGGGGGGTCGGCATACGTTGCAGAGGGGCGAGCTGGTTCGCTCTATAAGCTCTCTTCTGCTGGCAACTAATACATGACTCCACTAGATGCTTGACATCTGACGACATTCCTGGCCAATAGAAGTGCTCACGAATGCGATCAATGGTCTTTTGAAAGGCTTGATGACAAGCCGCTAGGGACTCATGTGTTAGTGCAAAAACTTGAGTAACCAATTCTTTTGGCACGACTAACTTTACAGGTTTATTCAAAATAGCTGACTCCCTTGTATCCTCACAAACTAAAATGTCATCTCTAAAAAAAAATTTCATGTATTTAGGAGCAATTTCTACACCTTGGTCTAGTTTTCTTGCAATCTCGCAGCATTTCTTGTCTGATTTTTGTAATTCACCAATTTTTTCAAGTAGATTGGAATGAGGCATAAAAGTAACTTCCTTTTCGACTTGTATACAAAAATTACAATTAACAGTATCATTGGAGTTATCATTGTTGACATACCTCGAAAGGAAGTCTGCGACACTGTTACACTTACCTTTAACAAACTTGATTGTAAAATTAAAGTCTGAGAGAGTGCAGATCCATTTAGCCATGCGAGATGTAGGGTCGTGAATTTTTAACATAAATGTTAGAGGTGCATGGTCTGTATAGATGAAAAAATGGGTATTAGCAATGTAACATTTAAAGTGGGCAGTAGCCCAAACTAAAGCTAGTAATTCCCTTTCAGTGGTGGAGTAGCGGGTCTCAGCATCTTTCAATTTTCTGCTGGCAAAGGCAACAGGATGGAGCATGTTATTTTCATCTAATTGTGATAACACTGCCCCTAATGCTTCGCCACTGGCATCACTATATAAGTGGAATTCTTTCTCAAAATCAGGGAGTGCAAGACATGGTTTTGAAATAAGAGCCATTTTAAGGTCTTCAAATTCTTTCTGTGCATCTTCATTCCACGAAAATTTTCCTGTCTCTTTCGTTAAGTTGATTAGATTTTTAGCTCTCTTAGTAAAATCTGGTATAAATCTCCTATAAAAGGATAGAGTTCCAATGAATGACCTAACAGCCTTTCGGGTAGTTGGAGGTTTAAAATTTTCTATTACGGCAATATTTTTATTGATAGGTGATACTTGGCCACTACAAATCTCAAAACCTAGATATTGTATTTTATTCGAAAGGAAAGTGCATTTACTGGGCTTAAGTTTAAGTTTATGCAGTCTTAACCTATCAAAGACCATGTTAAGCTTCTCAAAATGAGAATTAACATCACAGGAGGCAATTACAATGTCGTCGATATAAACAAGAATTCCAAGATTGCCTAAATCACCGAAAATAGCATTCATAAGTCTTTGGAAACTGTTACCTGAATTTGAGAGCCCAAAACAGTTACGGGTCCACTCAAAAAGTCCCTTGTGGGTGATTATTGCAGTTTTATGCCTATCCTCTGGGCGAATAACCTGTTGAAAAAACCCACTAGTTAAATCTAGCGTTGAAAAAAATTTAGCCCCACTTAAAGCATCAACAGAGTCGGTAATGTTAGGTATTGGGTAAGCATCTTTAACAAGATTTTTATTTAATCTTCTGTAGTCAACAGCAAGTCGATAGGAACCATCTGATTTCCGAACCAGAATAACCGGAGAAGCAAATTCAGACATGGAAGGGGAAATTATGTCCGCCTGTAACAAAGTATTAAGTTGGTCTTCCATTTCTTGACGTAGTTTGTAGGGGACTCTATAAGCTTTGCCTTTAACTGGTTTATTTGAAGTTAAGTTAATTTCATGCGGGATTGTATCACAGCCGGGTAAATCTAGGACCGATGCTGCAAATACATCTTTGTTTTTGTCTAGAAAATTTTGCATTTTAAGTTTTAATGGGGGTTCTAAATGATCTAAATTAATTTCTGAGCTCCAAGTGAGATCAGCGTGATCAAAGTCACCAATTGGAGGGGCCAAATTTACATTGCAAGTAAGGTTATTTTTAGTTACGGGTATATTTGACTGGTCTACACACTTTTGAATTTTGGCAACAAAGGTTCCTTTATTTAAATGAATACTATTGTCTGAAAAATTTGCAAATGAGATATATAGGCCATGTTCTTTAGTGCAAATGGCTCTGGAGGTAAGGAGACCTTGATTTAAATTTTTCGCCAAAGGTTCTAACATAACAATATCATTTTCCTTAATAAAATTTTCCTTATAACTTTTAACCTGGGCTAACATTTTTGACTGCGGGGGAATTGAAATTTTGCTACATAACACAGCGAAACTTATATTTTTATTTTTATTGGTTTTATCACTACTGCTATCTTCATTGCTCTCCTCCTCGACTTCAGGTACCTTATCCTCTATACTTACCAAATCTTCACTTTCATCAATATTACAAATTTCAGTAGTCTCTTCAGCTAAATTACCCTGAGTTACCTGGCTCGCTGCTGAAAGAATGTTGTCGACACTTTGAATACTTGAAAAATTTTCAGTGTTATTACCCTCAGAGCTACCGCCTGATGTTGTTTGCATGCAAAAGTTCTGCGCAACACTTTCAACTTCCTTATCTGACTCAGTTTGAATGACTATCTCAACATCTTTTCTCATATTACTCACTTGCGGGTCCTGAACTACCATATTTTCACTACTATGATTCCCATTTTCAATATTAACTGAGTCATGAACTTTCTCACATGCACAATTTTCAGGAGGGCTATTGCCATTACTACTTTTTGAATTCTCCCCTACTTTGTTGACACATTTTATATTTACAGAATTATTTTTAACACAATCATTATTTATACAATTATTATTAGAATTTACACTATATACAGAGTTAGAAATATTTACAGAATTAGTAGCAAGACAAGTATTACACCCTGAAGTATTACTTGGGGTTTCTACGCTTTGTTTACATTGGCCTGAAACTGGCACTTTAAGAGCGACAGCATTTGTATCACAATTTATACTTGCCCGGTACTCTTTCAAAAATGGCATTCCCAAAATCATATTAAATTCCTCTGCTAATTTACCTTCCACTACATAGAATTCAGCTTGACATTGAACATTATCAAAAACAAATTTTAAAAATACTTTCTTATTTAGGTGAACTTTCTCACCGGTGACAGTCATAATGGGGATATTGCAATTCTCCGTTTCAAAATTCTCTAAATAGTTACAATCCGTACCACTCAGGAGATTAATTGCAGAACCAGTGTCACATAATGCATTTAGGCAAACTTTATTTATGTAAATTCTTGCAGTTGGTAATGTATACGATTGGGGTTGAAACATACTATACACAGTTGGGGGGTCCAGGGGCCTGTGGGGGATCGAGTTGACCACATCTGATCCGGCCACTAATAGTTTAAAGCCTCACTTTCACTGTTAGCTACTGGGGTGTTATTTACCGTCTGCACTTCATTTCTGTTCGCAGCTGTGCTCCTATTGTTTTGGTAATAACCACCTCTTCTTCCCCTATATCCGCCTCGCTGATTGTGGTTCCCTCTAGGATTTTCACCTCTGTTTCTATAATTTTGCCCACGGCTCCTGAAATTTTGACCACCTCCCCTTCTAAAATTATAGTCGACAAAATTTAGTGGACAATCTCTGGCATAGTGGCCTTGTACGGAACACTTATAGCAGGTTACGGGTCTTACCTCTTGGTTTTTCTCCTGTACATCCCTAGCCCTAAGATCAACTAAACTGTCTATCTTAGCTGCTAAAACATCAATTTGAGATTTTAGTTGGTCTATCTCCTTCTTTTGTGAGCTATCTTGCTGAAAAACTGCAGCACAGGGTAGGTTTTGGGTCAAATTAGGGTTGAGAATTTCCTCGCGGTGGTTGTAGAAAGGGTTAATGCTCCTATAAGCCTTTTCCTCAAGAAGCGCAATTTTGAGGACCTCTTCTGGGGATTGTGGATTTCTCGCAATTACCCCCTTTCGCACTTCTGGTGTAAGATTGCTCAACAGCATGGAGTGTAGTAGAGCCGTTCGGCTTTTATCGACTACTTCACCCTGGATACCTTCAATTACAAGGGCTCTTAATGACATATCATATGCCTTGTCATAAAACTCCTGAACACTCATATTGGGTGGCTGTTTAAAATTTAAAAAATGACTGAGGGCAACATCTGGTGTGGCCTGTGAAGTATAACTCTCTTTTAAGATTTTTAATAGCTCATCAGATGTTTTTGCTTTGTGAATTTTTATTCGCCTAGAAGCAGCTCCTGATAATCTAGCTAACAAAACGAATTTTTTCTCCTCCTCATTCCAGTCGAATAATTTGGCAAAACTCTCAAATTTCTCAGAAAAATCTGAGAAGCAGACTGAGCTGGCCTCTCCATTGAATGGGGGAATGTTTGACAAATTATCCACTAAAGCATTTTTTCGCTGAATAGTGGCAATTGCTTCCGAGTGCTTATCAGCCATAGTTAGAGTTAGAAAATGACAAACAAACCAAAAAGAAAATGAAAAAAGGGGGGGGGGGGGACAACTTAAAAATGAGAAAAAGAGAGGGGAAAGGAAAACCTTATAAATACATAAAACTTAAGTACAGGACTATGCTTTTTGTAAATAAGAAAAGGTTATGCTCACAAGGCATAATTTTGACTGGGAATTGTAGCTTACTAGCACAGAGAGAGAGCCTAGACCTCTTTTTACACTTGAACATATAAATAAAATTTTAATTGCAAAAACACCCAGTTGCTCTTTGATACATAAATACATACAAGTAAAAAAAAATCAATAACCCAGAGACCGAATTGTTACGGCTCCATTTGTTGTGGGTTTTGGGGTTCTTTCTAAAACACAACTTACTTAAACTTAAAAAAGCACATTTATTACTCAATCTTCACTTGACAATTAAATATTTAAAAAAAAAATAAGTATACCCTGATTAGCTCCACTGAAATCTGTTGCCATGGAAAAGGGAGCAAATTATATTAAACTAAACAAAATATCAAAACTTAAAAATCCGCATAGGTTAATATAACAATGATAATTTTGAACTCATTATTTTAAGACAGTATTAAGTGTAGTAAGGGGCAACAGATTTCTAAATCAAGTAGCATACTGGATTGCATAAAGAACACCCAACTCCACTCCAACCCGATCAAGCTCAAATCTCCATACTCATTAAATTAACAAAAGTGTAATCATCATATAATTTGGGAAAATGCAGACAACCTGAAATTCCTCCAATATGAGGACCAAAAGGAGAAAGAGTTAAATCCGTTAATAGAATAGGGATATGATGATGTACTAAACTTTTAGAACAACAATGGAGATTCTGAACAAGATCAGATCGGTTAGCCA
The DNA here is from genome assembly GCA_963931845.1 of Maratus michaelseni. NCBI lineage: Eukaryota > Metazoa > Arthropoda > Arachnida > Araneae > Salticidae > Maratus > Maratus michaelseni. The sequence continues at coordinate 328,249,181 of OZ007588.1, forward strand.
AGAATCGTATAGTGGTATAAAATAACTGAAAACCCCTTTTTTTTTCTTGTTAAAAACAACCATTTTGTTGCTTGTTTTGAATAATACTTCAAAGAAAGGATAATTAAAAATTAAATTAATCAATTATAAAATTAGACTTAATTTTACTTTAGCAACAATTATCAGTATATTCAATACTGAGATAGGAACAATAATTACATCTAATAACCTTACGTAAACCCCAATTAATGTTCATTTAAACTATTGCTATGAATTTTAGATTTAAGAAATTTAAAAGTATTAATTTAGCAAAATTATAGCCTTCATATTTTTAATCACACTTACTGAGAGATTAAATCCTTCTTATAGGTATGTTGTAATTATAAAAATATTAATTATTTAAAAATTATATATAAAGAAAAACATACCATATTTGAGAATAAACAAAAACTTTCTTTATTTGAATAATTAAAAATTATAAACGTAAGGTAGTTCTCAAACAAAATATAATAATAACACAATAACAAAGTTGATCAAAAAAAAAAAAATACTGAAATTACTTATTATAACACTTTACATTAAGCAGCAAAGCCCCTAAAATTACCACAATACCATGATTTAAAGATGGATCAACTTTTCAAAATTTAGTTATTGATTAAATTTTCAATTAAATATCATAAATCTTAAACTATTAACAAACCAACAATTCAAAAGTCGTTCAATCATAAACAAAAAGGTTACATGTTAATCATCTTAAAATACCAATAATTATATTTTTTTGTTTCTCCAGGTATTTATAAATATTACAACAGTAGACAACATGTAATAAAGAAGAAATATGGGTTACTTACAATATACTTTGATATTTACTACCGTCAATGTGGGCACACTTCTTTGCATATATGTTAGTCTGCCATAATCTCTTTTTTTTTTTTATCAACCTATTCCTTTCAGCTACCTCTACGAGTCAACACCGTTACTCCATACATCACTTGGAGATTTTGATTTATTCCCGATTCAGAACGTCGTCACATCACCGATACCTTGTAAAGCGGGCAAGTCTACTCAGCTAGTCACGCCTGCCTTCTTAGTCTAGGATTAATAATGCCCCATCTCCAGAAATGATGCTCGTCTAATCATTAATTCATTTTTTCGTCAAGGCATCAATAACAACCGCCGCTTAAGAAGTCAACACAAGACAACACTTTTTCTAGGAACGCCGCATGATGGGTCAAACATATTTTCTTTTCATTCGCCCTCTATCAGATACAGATCCTTACTTCGAAAATGCCCTTATAGCCTCTTTTCATCATGACATCATAATTTAGGATAATTAATGTAGGGCCATCAATGCCCCACTCTCAAAAAAAATCTTCCAGAAACCTGTCCGCCTTCAACAACTTCGCGATCCAGCCCATAGGCCAATCTTCGAGCCCCGTAATAAGTCGAATTTTTTTTTTACGAGTCAAACGACAGGTCTCTTGGCCAAGCAACAAGTGTCGTAAACATTCATTCTCCCGCACTGCTTGAAAAACGGGACCGATCCACTCTGCCAGGGGTACGGGAATGGAAACAAAAGGGAAAATGGACTCTCCTTGAAGGCACCAGCCTGTCGTTCCACCCTGCCAGCCGCTTCATGGGGGAAGGCAGCCATGTTTCACCCCCATGGCGTGTGCTGAAGGGGGTCCTGTGAGCCTCTGTTGACCTGGGCGCCAGCTATCCGCCTGATAGCAGAGCCCATTGAAGCCTGTCGTAAGCTTACAAAGCCTAATTGCGTATATAGTACACTCATAAGATAACGTAATTCCTATACAGGGCGGACGGTCTTTCTTTTAACCAAAACTAGACTAGGTGACTACAACACATGATTCAAGGGTATGGGAGAAAACGTACACGACTGCCCAATACACTATGTGTGGTCTTTTACTGAGAAACCTCCCTCCCTGCTATTTATCTTTCGTATTTGAAAACAGGAAGCAAAGCTAGACTATAAACGTTGAATTTACTTTGCAAAAAGAAAAAGAAAGAAGAAAAAATAAAAACTGATTTTATTATTATTATTACAATTACTTTTATTTATTTAAATTTTTATTAGAAACAGAAGAAAAAAGAGTGCTTTTAAATAAATGTAGAGAAAGTGATTTAAATAATTAATGTAGATTAAAAAAAAATTGGTTGAAACCAACCGTAACAAATGATCATTTTTAATTAAACCACTATTGACTTTTAAAATTCTCCTCTAACATGTATATCAAATACCTTACTCTCGTTGAAAAAAAAAATTTGCTTCGAAAAATGTCTAAGTTCCCCAATTAAAATTAATTAAATTTGTAATTCACTAAAATAAATCCATTGAAACACACCTCGTACTCTAGTAGGAAATTATCCGCGAAAAAAAAATTGCTTCGAAAAATTTCTAAGTTCCCTAATTAAAATTAATTAACACTAATCCCCTTCTCTTATAGTAGAAATCCTTATCTTAGGTGGTGGAGGGCACTTCAAGCGGTGGGCAGGTGGGCAGGTGCTGCACTTCGAGCGGTGGGCATGTGGGCATGGAGGAGGACACTTCGAGCGGTGGGCAGCCCTCCCTCCTCCCTCCTCCGTGCCCACATGCCCGCCACCTGGGGTCGGACCCCCACTTTTCCTCTACTGGCCGATTTTATTTTTTAAAATGAATTGGGAAAAACAATTTTCTCTGCGTGTTTCATCGCAACAGGACGAAGACAGTACATGGGGAGATCTTTGCACATGGAGTGATTGTCGCCGATTCTAATTTTTAAAAAAATCTTTAATCTTTAATGTTTCTTTTTAAAATTACTCTCCTGTCAATGTAGAAAGACAAGATATGCTGATGGACTCGAATACCTCATTATTTTCATCCTCGTACAGCCTGAATGTTTTAAATAATATGATTTTTACTATTGTATTAAAATTTTTCCAAGGTCGATTTTGTAGCGTATTTTACCGAACGAATCATTTGAACGATCCTGTATCTCTTTTTAATTATTGTAATCGGCGCTGTTTGGAAGTGCATGGTTGGATGTCCGAAAGCTCTTTTTTTCAAACTACGTTTTTTTTATGTGTATTTTAAATTTTATATATATATATATTACGAATCAAACAGTTAAATACATTTTTTAATTTTCATACGATTTTCTTTCCAAACATGTGTAAGCAAATTTACCCAACAAAAAACTCTAGAAAAATTCTAAATTAAAAAATTATTTCTAAAATTTGTCTTAATTATTTAATAACTTCATATACTTTCATCCGAACGACAGGATTATTTTTTTTCGAAATATGTGTAGGCAATAAGCAAAATTATTTAAAGTAGAAAAAAAAATGTAGACCGTATCTACGTCATTGTTTCACCCGACAGGTGCTTTTTTTCGATTTTTTAAAGCTCGAATGTAAGCTGCTAAAGCTGGTTGTCTTTTTTTAGGACTGCTCGCGCATTATCAAGTGCATGTTGGATTGACGTGTGATGCTGATTAAGAAATTAATTTCATTTCTTCAAGGTAGAATAATGAATGTTAAAATTTCTACCATTGGTTTCTATTTATGAATTAAATACATTTCGACGCCATATTAATGATTTATAAACGTGAAGCATTAAGGGCCTCTTTACAGTGTGGAACACTGTTATACAGATTTACGGTTCCTTAACACGAAGCGCACAGGACCCATTACTAAGGCTCCCGTTATATTGGTCACTGTATTAAATATTTATGGGTGTGAAAAAGACGTTTGGAAATCTGGATAGACAGACAAATCACGGAATTACGCTGCAGATGTCATCGGTGCAAGCTCTTCAAAGAAGCCTAGCCGGTGAACTCTCACTGGTTTATAAAATTTGCTTTTAAGAACCTAAAATAAAATAGGGTTTAATATTTTTTACATGATAGAATTTAGACGTGTGGTAACAATTCAGAGAAATAAAGTTCATCCTTACATCATTTGTTAATGATGATGTAAGAACTTCGATAAATAGAAAATATGATTCTTTAGTTTTGAACGGAATTACTAATTTGGTATAGTATTCAAAATATTTCTGAAGGGAAAATAAATTAAACTTTTTTTTCAAACGCAAAATTATGAGTTATGAGTTTATTTCAAAGAAAACATCAGGTAAAAATATTTATTTTTCAATTACAAAAAATTGAATTAACTGAAGCTTAAAAGTAAATGTCTCATCAGCTAAAATGCATTATTTCCATCAGCAAAATTAATACAAAAAAAGTTTGGCTTAATGGGAAATATATTTGCATCATAAAAAGTTATAGCAGGAAAAATTGCCGAGTTTGCTGGACAAATATGAACTTTCGGGGAAAATAATTCAGGGAATCGATAAAATGTTGAAGGAAAATGTTTTTCTTTATATAATACACAATATAAAATAAACGTAGAAATGGGGAAAGTATTGTTTGTGTTTAAATAAAACCTTGTATCGTAAACTATTTGAATAGATATTTTGTTTAAATTTATTCCCGTCTTTATACTTTAGAACGCTTGAATTTGAACAACTTTTCAATTGTGAATTTTATTATTAATATGGAAAAAGTTTGTAATTTCACAGAGAAAGTAGATTTTTATTATTTTTATAAATTCTGAAATTAAAACTAAAATTTACTTTCAATGTTTTAAGAAAACTATCGTTTTACAAATTTACTGAAAATCTATTTGACCAAATTTAATATTTAAATAATTCTTTTATTTTTTTTTTATTTCGCCAGCTTTTGCAGAGTCCAACATGTATTTAATTATTAAAGCGTTTGTATGTGCATTTATATTGAAAAAAATATTAATTAAATTATAAAATGAAGTAAGTATGAGATTCGTTTTGCATAAAAAAGCAGGCATAGGAAAATCTAATATGGAAAACAAAATCAGAAAGACGGTTTAGAGTAGGGTTTAATTTTAAGTGTACGATTAAAAAGTAAATTTCATTTAGGGCTAACAATGTGCAATGTGAATATAGTGTGAATGTAACATAGAAAACACTAGCATCTTAAGATTACAGAACTGTCTAGAACAGTATATATTAAACACATTGTGCGTGCTAATATTAACTAACATGATACTCGTTTTCTGCGCAAGAAAGATTTTTAAGGTAGTTAATTATATCAATAGTGAACTATAAATAACAATATAATAGCAAGGCTTGAAGGTGAAGCAAGAATATTTGCCATATAATTCCGGTTATTTTTTTATTAAAAACGGAAAATCCCTTACATGTAACTTTTGTCTTTTGTAACAGGATGCATAGACGGTCCAAATAAAAAAAAATATCCCAATTTTGTGAATTTCTTGTCAAAAGTCTGCATTCTATCATGTTTCTTTCAATGATCATTAAAGATTTATCCAACTGTTATTAGTCCCAATTCTAAAAATAATTTTTAGAACAAAAATCTAAAGAGTGCACGAAATTTTTCAATTAAAGTTCTTGTTAAAATTTAATCCGAGAAATTTTCTATTGTTCCATTCAACTCATTTCATTATTATCTTTAATATTGTTTAATTTATTCTTTAATCTATGAATATATGTAAACATACATTATGGGTAGAAATATGTTTATATAGTAGAAGAAATGAATACACAATTGAAATTTGATGTTAAATATCATCGTAAGATTGTGTTGTAAACCTCTCAGCACATTAAAATGTACTCAACATATACTAATTTCAATGGTTTCATTAACTATCATACCAGCATAATTTAAAATCACAATTTTACAATAAATTAAATATATATATGCTTAAAGGGATCTTTATTTTAATGATAATGAGTGAGTTTCTTATATAATTTGGCACAATTTTACAGGTTTAAAGACACTCTCCTGTAAAAATTTTTAAATATATTTTCACAAAAATATATTCAAACTTTATGAAGCAGCTTTATGGGGCAGCTTGTTTCCTGATAATGTAACTTTTAATGTGTCAAAAACGCTTAATACATATTCATGAAAAATGCAAACAAACATAAAGACAAAACTTTTGAAAGAAAATACACTTTAAGATGTGATATTTGTACATTTCTTCATCCCGATATTACAGTGAATACACCTGCATTGATTTGTACTGATAATTATAAACAAATAAATTATTTAGAAGCACGTTATGGAAGAAAATAAAACAATATGGGGCTAATGTGAAATCTAAAAGGAAATTTGATATTAATATTCCCCTAATCGCAGTGCCTATACAAAAAATCTTGGCATTTGATCAATATTGTTTCAATTAGCCATAAATCAATATTTACTATACTTAGGCTATATCTTGGCTAAAATGGCAATATTAGCATGAAATATTGCCTCAAAATTTGAGTTTTTATATTTTGGAAATATCGTAGAATTACTGGAAATATCGATTTATGTATTCAGAAGTAGGGGCTTTTTGTTTTGCATATACTTCCTATTTAAAACGAATATTTAACCAAAATTGAAACATTTTCTATGAATGCAACATGGACGCACTTCTAGAGAAACATTGTTCTATGGGTGTATTTATGCCAATATTCACTAAACATTGGCTATATTTTGGCCAATCATAGCAATAATAGCATGGCATATTTCCTCCAAAATTTAGTGTCTACAATTTGACATTATTGTAATATTACTTGAAAGAATTATTTCACAATTTTATTCTTTATAATTTCAGTAAAAAGCAAATATTTATACAACATTAGATTTTTTTTCAAATATTCGCATTGCAAAAAACAATATTTCAGTAACAGTGATATTTCATTGCAAATATTTCAAATTCAATACCAATATTCGCTATTCTTTAACAATATGTCCGATGAGTGGAACAATGAAATAATTATGGGTCTGAGTATAATGATTAAAACAAATATTGTTTAGTTAATATGGCACTAATATATTATACAATATAATGATTTATTTACTTATATTAAATTCAATTTTTTATATATTTTTTTTTCTTATTGACGTGTATTTAATCTTTGAATATACGTTTAACAAATGCTATATTAGTCTTTATGTTTTGTTGTAATATGGTATTGAATCTATCTCAGATGCTTTTGAAAATTAGAGCCATTACACAATGCGGTCGACATGGAGAAATCTGATCTATTAGTCAGTCATATCTGCAAAAGATGTCTATCAGAACAATTTCCGATCACGTCAATTTGCCTAACACACAAGCTGAGTTAGCACTATAGAGTTGATCATAGGTGAAATGCCGACGTCATAACTTTGAGGCTGTTTCTCAAATTACATTATTCTGTCTTTCTAAGTTCCTAAATTACTATACTTTGATAGAATGTTCAATTGCTATAAAAGGTAATTAATTAGATGAAACTTAAAAAAAATAAGGAAAGAATTGAAAATAATTACTACAATAAATTGTATCTTACTTATATGTATGAATTAGATGATTTAACTTTATTTAACTAAACTGAAATCTGTGTTATTTCTAATTAGTCATTCAATTCTATTGCTACACATTAAAAACGATGTATCTGTATTTTTTATAAAGCTTATGTAAGTGTTACTTATATTAAATTATTAATATAAAAAACTATTATACATATATAAGTGACTATATGTACTATTACAATGTAAAGTATTTATAACGAGATATAATTGGAGCGCTTTTGTCTGTTATGCATGTGATGGTTTGTGCTTTAATTACATCACACTAAGAACGCTCATATTTAAAATTATTAACACGTTAACTACTAGTGTATCTATGTTATATAAAATGTACTTCTGCAGCACTAGTTAAATTAATTTTTTTTGTTCATAGTGTTGATACTTAGTTACAGCTATATTACAATTTTGTACCATAAATACTTTAATATTACATCAATACAATACGAGAGATATGTAAAATATTACAGTTGAAAAATTATACTTTAATATATAACGCGAATTTTGTTTTACGAAAGTAAATATATGTGAAATTTCGAGAAAATTTGTTCAGGGTTGTATGTCATGAATAATTATTTCACAAACATTAAAACTAGTTAAAATTAATACCATTAGTAAACTACATTTTCATCATTTATGCATGTGATGGTTTATGTTATGCATGTGATGGTTTGTGCTTTAATTACTTCACACTAAGAACGCTCATATTTAAAATTATTAACACGTTAACTACTAGTGTATCTATGTTATATAAAATGTATTTCTGCAGCACTAGTTAAATGAATGTTTTTTGTTCATAGTGTTGATACTTAGTTACAGCTATATTACAATTTTGTACCATAAATACTTTAATATTACATCAATACAATACGAGAGATATGTAAAATATTATAGTTGAAAAATTATACTTTAATATATAACGCGAATTTTGTTTTACGAAAGTAAATATATGTGAAATTTCGAGAAAATTTGTTCAGAGTTGTATGTCATGAATAATTATTTCACAAACATTAAAACTAGTTAAAATTAATACCATTAGTAAACTACATTTTCATCATTTAAAAATAAAAATACATAGGCTTACAGCCGAAACATATCCTGATAAATGGAACCAGGGTGATTTACATTACAAAAATTTAAAGTTGTTTTTTAGAAAATATTGTCATAAAACAGATTAAAATTATCTAGATATACCAAAATACCTAATACAGTGTAACAATAGGAATAACTTCTTTAATTGAGAAAAGCACTACATTTTAGTACTAATATGTACATACTAGTCACTCAATTCTATTGCTATGCATTAAAAACGATGTATCTGCATTTTTTATAAAGTTTATGTAAGTGTTAGTGATATTAAATTATTAATATAAGAAACTATTATATATATATAAGTAACTATATGTACTATTACAATGTAAAGTATTTATAACGAGATAGAATTGGAGGGCTTTTTTCTGTTATGCATGTGATGGTTTGTGCTTTAATTACTTCACACTAAGAACGCTCATATTTAAAATTATTAACACGTTAACTACTAGTGTATCTATGTTATATAAAATGTATTTCTGCAGCACTAGTTAAATGAATGTTTTTTGTTCATAGTGTTGATACTTAGTTACAGCTATATTACAATTCTGTACCATAAATACTTTAATATTACATCAATACAATACGAGAGATATGTAAAATATTACAGTTGAAAAATTATACTTTAATATATAACGCGAATTGTGTTTTACAAAAGTAAATATATGTGAAATTTGGAGAAAAGTTGTTCAGGGTTGTATGTCATCCATCTATTTAAAGCTAACCTGCTTTTTAGTTTTTCATGCAAATATCGCCTTTATACGCATGCGTGAGCATTCAGCCAATCAGGTAAAGGCATTTTTTGTAAACTCCTGTCGAATTGGGTTCTACACGCATGCGTCAGCATTCAGCCAATCAAGTGAGAGGTTGTTACTGTCCCGAGGTCCCGAGACAGATTCGGAGCCAATGAGGTGAAAGGCTATTTCCTGTCTAGAGATCTTTAGGAAAGATGATTATAGCGTTAGCAATTTTCAAAGTTTTGAAATTTGTTTGGATTACTATAAATATTAGGTATTTATTCATTTTATCTTTATTTATTTTGTTATATTGAGCACATGAACATAGAAACATCCCTCACATATGTATTTCTGTGTTCATGATTGAATTCTTTTTATATGTTTTGGTTTCCTGTATTTTTTTTTTCTTTTTATGTCGTATGTATATTTTGCTACTTTAAATTTCTTAAACCAAAAAGTAATGGTCGAGTTTTTATTAGGATTTATAAAGCTGAAATTGACCTTTTTGAATATAATATTACAGATGTTTTAATAGTTGCATTCGGCTGTAAAAATTGACAAAAAGTTGATTAAAAATTTGACCAGCAGATGCATGAAAAAAAAAAAAAAAAAAGAACTTTCATTAGCATGGACAAATTCAGAAAATTGCTGCGTCGGCAGTTGTGTTTATATGTAAAAAAATAACATAATTCATAGTTTAATCACAATAAAACATCGTGAAATTTATTGAATGGTTGCGGGAAAAAAATCCCAAAATTCAACAACCATTCGGGAAAATATAACAAAATTCTACTAATAACAGGAGCTTCTAAATAGCTTTACCACCTGTGCATTTTGATGATTTTGTTATGATAGTGTGTACGAATGTGTTTTGCATGGAATTTTTTGTTTTCTTGACAGTTTTTTTTAAAGGTTTTGGAACTTTAGTATGACGATGACAATTTATTGGTATTATGTCGGTTAATAGAAAAGCTTTCTAAAGATTGAAATACGATCAAATCTTAACAAAACTTGCAATGATTCAAATGGATTTAGATAGATAATTTTAGTATATGTGTATATATATGTAGTAGACTATCAATAAACAACAACAAAAAAGTGGCAACTAATTTTCAAACTTTTATATATAATCAAAACTTTTCAATATTTTACAGCCGAATGTAACTATTAAAACATCTGAAATATTATATTTAAAAAAAAAATGAAATTTCAGCTTTACCAAGTAGAAAATAAACTACTTAAAAAAAAAAAATCCTACTAAAAATTCGACCATTACTTTTAGGTTTAAAAATTTTAATGTAGCAAAATACATACAGCATAAAAAGAAGAAAAAATACACCAGGATGTATATAAAGCATGCTTTACAATTATATTATGTGCACTAAATAATTTCGCAAACAATATACAAACCATTTTATATGTTTTGGTTTCGTGTATTTTTTTTTCTTTTTATGTCGTATGTATATTTTGCTACTTTAAATTTCTTAAACCAAAAAGTAATGGTCAAGTTTTTATTAGGAGTTATGAAGCTGAAATTTACCTTTTTGAATATAATATTACAGATGTTTTAATAGTTGCATTCGGCTGTAAAAATTGACAAAAAATTGATTAAAAATTTGACCAGCAGTTGCATGAAAAAAAAAAAAAAAGAACTTTCACTAGCATGGACAAATTCAGAAAATTGCTGCGTCCGCAGTTGAGTTTATATGTAAAAAAATAACAAATTTCATAGTTTAATCACAATAAAACATCGTGAAATTTATTGAATGGTTGCGGGAAAAAAATCACAAAATTCAACAACCATTCGGGAAAATATAACAAAATTCTACTAATAACAGGAGCTTCTAAATAGCTTTACCACCTGTGCATTTTGATGATTTTGTTATGATAGTGTGTATGAATGTGTTTTGCATAGAATTTTTTGTTTTGTTGACAATTTTTTTAAAGGTTTTGGAACTTTAGTATGACAATTTATTGGTATTATGTCGGTTAATAGAAAAGCTTTCTAAAGATTGAAATACGATCAAATCTTAACAAAACTTGCAATGATTCAAATGGATTTAGATAGATAATTTTAGTATATGTGTATATATATGTAGTAGACTATCAATAAACAACAACAAAAAAGTGACAACTAATTTTCAAACTTTTATATATAATCAAAACTTTTCAATATTTTACAGCCGAATGTAACTATTAAAACATCTGAAATATTATATTTAAAAAAAATGAAATTTCAGCTTTACGAAGTAGAAAATAAACTACTTAAAAAAAAAATCCTACTAAAAATTCGACCGTTACTTTTAGGTTTAAAAATTTTAATGTAGCAAAATACATACAGCATAAAAAGAAGAAAAAATACACCAGAATGTATATAAAGCATGCTTTACAATTATATTATGTGGACTAAATAATTTCGCAAACACAATATACGAAGAATCAAAACATATCTGAAGAACTCTATCATGAACACAGAAATAGATATGTTTCTATCTTCAATGATTCAATAAAATAAAATAAAGATACAATGAAAAACTACCTAAAAATATAATAATCTAAACTTGAAACTTAAAAACTCCATCGAACGTGATAAATTGTCATTATACCAGGTGACAGTCGATGCAGAATTCATTTACATACACTACACACTTTATTGATACGATAACCATTTTGTCGGGACAAAATTAGCACTTGCCTATCAGCGAGCAATACTGAAAATTGGCGATTGACTTTATTGCCACCTAAAGGTAAAAATAAGCACTCGGCGATAAAACTTGAAAAACTAGCTATTAAAAATATGGAAAAAACTGGCCAAATGCAGGATTTTCTGATTTTCTTTTTTCCCTTTGCGTTTTTTCAGCAATCTGTTTGACAAAATTCATGATTTTTCCTCACCAGATCGATGAAATTAATGATTTTTCCGCACCGATGGACGAAATTTACGATTTTTATGCACTAAATTGAAGAAATTCATGATTTTTATGTGCCCACTTGACTAATTCGTGATTTCACTCACCCACTTGATGAATCTGTGATTTTTGCATGCCTGTTCTTCAAAATTCATGATTTTTATGCACACGATTGATGAAATTCATGATTTTTACATGCCTGATAAACAAAACTCATGATTTTTACACGCTCAATTGACGATTTTTTTTCTGCACTTGACCGACGAAATTAAGTGTTTTTATGTACCTGATAGACAAAATTCATGATTTTTATGTGCTGATAGAGGAAATTAATGATTTTTACATGCCCGATCAACTAATTTCTTGATTCTTATGTGCCCGTTTGAAGAATTTTGTGAATTTTAGGTGACCGATAAATGAAACTCATGATTTTTACACGCCTGATTGATAAAAAAAAAAAATTCTGCACCCGACTGACGAAATTAAGGATTTTTATGCCCCCAATAGACGAAATTTATGATATTTATGTGCCGATGGATGAAATTAATGATTTTTTCAGCGATCCTACGACGTAATTTGTTTTTTCAGCAATCATTTGACGAAATTCATGTTTTAACTGCAATCCTTTGACGAAATTCATGTTTTTTCCGCTATCCTTTGACAAAATTTGCGTTTTTCCGTGATCCTTTAATGAAATTTGCTTTTTTTGTGATCCTTTGACGATATTCGCACTTTCGACGAGATTCATGTTTTTTCAGCAATCCTTTGATGAAATTTGCGTTTTTTCAGTGATCCTTCGAAGAAATTCGCATTTTTCTCGCGATCCTTAACAAAATTCGCATTTTCCAGTGTTTCTTTGATAAAATACATTTTATTCTGCCATTTTTAGACGATATTTAGTAAAAAAGCATGATCTTTTGGTGAAATTTCCTTTTTTGCGATTCTTTGACAAAATTTGCTTATCTTTCATGATCCTTTTGCATAAATCACGTTTTTTCTGTGGTCTTTTAATGAAAGTCATGTTTCCCCATGATCCTTTGATGAAATTAGTGCTTTTTCCTCAATCATTTGACAAAATCTGTGATTTTTTCCCCCGCGAAGATTAGTTAGATGTTTTTAGTCTGCAGGTGCCCTAAAAAGTCTGTGATGCCCGTTGCTGCATCGCACACATTCTTCCATGGGACATTGAACGAAGGAAATTCATCCTAAAGAATCATTGTTTCATTCCTGACATTTCTGGAAAGAAACAACGTTCAACTCATTGGCTGAATTGTAAAGGGCGAAATGTGTCAAACATTAGCGGAAAGAAAGTGCGCAATTTGTTCGTTTATGGAAAAAATCGTGAAATTCGTTAATCGATAGTCGATAAATTGCGAAATTCGTCAATCAATAGCGGAAAAATCGTGAAATTCATTAATCGACAGTGGAAAAATCGCAAAATTCATCAACTGGTTTCGGGGGAAAAAGTTTTCGAATATCGTCGAATGGCTTCGAGAAAAAAAATCACAATCCGTCAATTTCGGGGAAAAAATCGTGAAATTCGCCAAATGGTTTCGAAATTTGTCGAGCGACAGCAGAGAAAAAATCTTTTTCCATTCAATCATCGCAATTGGTGAGTGTGACTATTATGTTTGACCAGTGGTGGCAATAAAGTCCATTGCCAAATTTTCAGTATTGCTGTTTGGCAAGTAATAATTTTGTCCTATACTTCAAAACCCTTTTGATCATCACATCAGTGTGCAGGACAATTTTTTTACGGGAGACCATTTGATGAATTTCGTGATTGTTCCATTATCGATTGACCAATTTTACTGCTACTGATTGTTGAATTTTATAATTTATCAACTATTGATTAGTGAATTTCATGATTTTTTCCATGAACGTTTAACGAATTACACAAAACAATTAAGAATATTATTAAATTGCCTTGGGTAAAAAAAAAAAAAAAATATTGTCAAATGCCTTCGAGAAAAAAGCTGCAAGTTGAAACGCCTGTAACCTCTTTTTCATGTTATGCATCTCTGGGGTCCACCCCCCCCCCCCGACACTTTTCTAAATTTTGCACACACCCCTCATGTGATATATCGCTGGAAAAGTCTTTGACCACTTATTCATGTTATGCATCTCTGGGGTCCATCCCGCCACTTTGCCCCCCTCCCCCCCCCAAAGGGTACTTTCTAAATTTTGCACATTACCCTTATGTTATATATCATTGGAAAGGTCTGTGACCACTTAATCATATTATGCATCTCCGATGTCCATCTCCCCACTTTGCCCCCCTCCCCCCCCCAAAGGGTACTTTCTAAATTTTGCAGATTACCCTTATGTTATATATCATTGGAAAGGTCTGTGACCACTTAATCATATTATGCATCTCCAATGTCCATCTCCCCACTTTGCCCCCCCCCAATCTCCAAGGGATACTTTTCTAAATTTTGTTGACACATCTCATGTCATATATTGTTAGAAAGGTCTGTGACCGCTTAATCATATTTTACATCTCCGGTGTCCATCTCCCCACTTTGCCCCCCCCCCCCTCCCAAGGGGTACTTTCTAAATTTTGCACACAACCTCATGTTATATATCATTGGAAAGGCCTGTCACCACTTAATCATTTTATGCATCTCCCATGTCCATCCCCCCACTTTGACCCCCAAGGGGGTACTTTTCTAAATTTTGCATACACCCCTCATGTGATATATCGATGGAAAGGTCTGTGACCGCTTAATCATATTATGCTCCCCACTATGAAATTTGTCAAGTTAAAGCAACTATAAATTATATTTTTATGGTACTATCAAGTTGTTTGCCGTCAAATTTTGACGGGTTCCATCTAGTGAATAATTATTTCACAAACATTAAAACTAGTTAAAATTAATACCATTAGTAAACTACATTTTCATCATTTAAAAATAAAAATACATAGGCTGACAGCCGAAGCATATAATGATGAATGGAATCTGAATGATATACATTACAAAAATGTAAAGTTGTTTTTTAGAAAATGTTGTCTTAAAACAGATTAAAATAATCTAGATATACCAAAATAGCTAACATACTGTAACATAAGAAATAACTTCTTAAAATGAGAAAATCATAACGCGTTTCTAAAGAACATCGACTTTCTTCACCTGAAAAAAAGAACGAAAAATCATACGTCAAGCATAGATTATGAAACACTTTCCAAATCTTACGCAATACTTTAACAAAATTTTACCGATTAATAAAGTGAAAATGAATGTCTATTTAAACAATTTGGAAAAGGCGTAACAAATTTGAAAAACCTAATTTCAGCAATTATCATTCAATAAATGGAAAAAAATATATCCGAGTTCTTTTGTGCAGCCCTGTGTATGATTTATAGATTTGTATATCTACTACATAGTATGCTAAAATTTATTTCTGTAAGGAAACGCATAGCACAGATAAAAATTACTATTCAACAATTTCCGTCAATAAACCAAAATATATTCCATATATTTTGTGCTGCCCTGTATATGATCTATAGAATTTATACACACCAAGTAATACGTAAAAAATAGTAAAAATGCGTAACAAAACTGAAAACGCACTTCCAGCAATTATTGTTCATAGACAGTGCTGTAACCGATTTATTTTGTTTGTCCCTGTAAATGAATGATGAATACTATGCCCACCATATTCTATAGTAAGCCTCTTGTAGTGACTTTAGTGATATATACCAATTTCAATATGTTTATAATTGTGTAACATAATTAAAATATACCGCAAACTATATATCCCCATACACCGTAATGTAGCAGAATTCTTCGAGTGTCCCTGTAAATGAACTATAAATGCTATACACACTTCATTTTCAATACCAAACATGTTATAGCAATCCTCAATAACATATGTTAATTCCATGGCAATCTGAGTTTATTTACACCATGGAAGACATGGAAATGCACGGAAAGACAGACAGACAAACCAAATTCATAAACACTTTTCGACGTAGTTGGAAAGTGTTCAAAAATACCTATAAATTGGAGTGTAGCAGCAGGACAAAGTAAAAAGAACAGAAAGGGGCAGAATAAAACAAGTGCTAGAGAACAGTTAATAAACTTTCCGGAACCAGAAACCAATCACAATTCGAAATAAGAAGGAGAAGATGAAAAAATGGAATCATAGTTAAGGAAAAAAGCGGAAAGAAAAATAAAGTTGATAAAACTAGATGAAGAAATAACTTTAATTATTTAATTACATAGAATAAGATAGAAATAAAGAAATTAAAGGTCAAAAATTAAAAAGGAAGTGGACGGGCACTAAAAAAAAACAAAATTATTTTACTAAAAGATAGAGAAAGAGAGAGAGAGTCAGACATTATACGTTAAATGAAAATGCTAGAAATGAAAAAAAAAATTTTTTTTTAGTCAAGTATAACAAACTTTCAGTTTTCAGAGTGCATTTTGAATCAAGTTTATTTTTAATAATAATGTTACGATAAGAAAAATTGTTTATTTTTCAAGAAAATTTATACAGAAATGCAATTAATATAAACATGAATTTAGCATTTTGAGAATTAAAACAATGGCCTAAATCTCAAGAATGTTTATCTATAGATTATTTAGAAAGTTTCTGATTAGAGAAATAAAGCAGCCTTCGTTTAAGCCAGTTCCTCGATTTATTTTAGTTTGACGTGTATAAGATAAATGACTTTTGTGCATTACTTTCTTTTAAAATAATATTTTTATTTTTTTGTTTTTTTTTTACAAATGTTACAGTTATATTAAAATCAAAATTAATAGCATGTGCAGGGAATAAAAAATCAAACTATTGTTACATCTGATGCTTATATTCTGAGAAAAGCTTAATATATCTGCCAAAAAATTAATAAGAGTGTATCTAAATATAAATTACTTGTAAAACAAGCACTCATATTCATTAAACAGCTAGATTCAAACTGCAAAAGAAGGATATATAAGATTTATAATCTTTCATTTACAAGCATGGTTTCTTTTAAACTCCCGTTTTCTTGATAAATTACACGTAAAGGAAGTAAAGGTTATTAATAATCTCAAACATTCTCAGAAAGAAAGATTCTGAAACATCAGACAATAAAAAAATATTCCTTTGAAACGCTATCTCTGAAATGTGATGTGTTTATGACAAAAGATTAGTTTTTGTGACACTATGCGTAAAAAAAATTATAAGATTGATATTTAAGTTTTAATATTTATCATATAGCAGCAAGTTATTTTTAAATACCACTATAATAAAAAAAAATGTATTTTTACTGTAATAAACAAATTTATAGCTTCTAAAGTTTAAAATAATAATCAAAAAAAGTTTTGCTGGGCCTGGAAAATGTTATAAATAAAATTAATAAACTACTAGAAAATATTTGCACATAACCCTTCTGCCATTAATTTATTAAAATACTGGCAGTTAAACCGTTCTTCGAACGGAGAGGAAAGAAAAAAACCACTCATTGACACTAAACCCTAACTGCCAAAATCTGGTTACTTTCAGGTCGAATAAATATATTCGGATTATATATATATATATATATATATAACGAATGATATTAAACTGAAATTAAATGGCTACCATATAGATAAAAGTAATATTTAATTAAATAAATTTCCTTGTTCAATGAATGTTTGTTTTATTTTTAAAACCGGAAGGCTGGTAGGTATGCTAAATATAGACATACACAACGCTTTCCTCGATGAATTTAACATACATAAAAGCAATTTCATTCGTAAAAAAATAAACATTACAATGATTGTTTAAAGAAGATTCATTTTTCACTTTTATTTTCACCCTAGATAAAGATTAAAGTCTAACACCACAGAGGTAAATTATTTTATTTTTACCGTATAAATCAGACAGTGAAATTATTAAAGAGGCTAAACGTTAAAAATCTGTCATTGAAACTGAGTCATTTTAAAAAGAAAATCTGCAATTTCATACACTTACCATTTTATACAATCTGATTTTTAAATGTGTAATTTATCTTTCTTAATCAATCCGGAAAACAGCTGTTAGCTGTCGCGACAGCGGTGGATGGGGCCATGGGAACCAAAAAATACCCCTGTCAAAGGAATGTAAATGTCAATCGGATTGCAGACATTCGTGATCATATTCAATCTTCGGTAATCTGGTAATATATTAAAACAGAGCCAATAAGCCTGTTTTTAGAACCTGTGGGTTCTGCACGGTGATTAGCGAGCATAGCTTGTAGAGGGCACAGCCCGCTAGTCATTGAAAAAGAAAAGCGTTTTAGAAATTGAAATCAAAGTTATATTGAACTAAATTGTGTTGATGTTAGGGGAATCTCCCTACGGAGGAATTAGAAGGATTTTATTTATATAATATTAAGAATCCCTAGGAATTAGAGGGTTTTTCTTTTTTCTCCTGCATCACCAGGTCACAAGCTAATTTTAAAATTTTAAATGCAAATGTGATATCATAATTCTAAAACAGCACACACCCATTTATAAGACATCACACACATGCAGACAGAGTTTTGCCAATTTATGTTTTTTTCCCCCATCAAATTTAAATCTGGATTTATTCTTGCGTTATTTAATGATCAAAATTTAACTTTATGGAACAGGTTAATTGAGACAATGAAAGCAAAGTAGAGTAACCCGCATTTTTACTTTTTTGAAACATAATTAATGTATTCGACGCATATTTAAAGAGGAAAAAGGGAAGATAGAGAATAATAAATGGATAATGTCTGATAGTGCTTTTTTACTCTTCAAATATGCGTCAAATATATAATTGGGTGACAAAATTTTTTAAATGTTGAATTGTGGGCTAATACAATTCTGCCTCCTATTTGCCTCAATTATTTACTTCATTTACATGTTTTTGTTTTCTCAAATAATTATAATATTCTATAATATAAATACTATAAATAGTATAAATACTATCCTAACTATAATACAATAATACTATACTATAATACTATAATACTGTACTATAATACTATACTATAATACTATAATACTATACTATAAAACTATACTATTATACTATACTATTATACTATACTATAATACTATACTATAATACTATAAAGCTGTACTATAATACTATACTATAATACTATAATACTGTACTATTATACTATACTATTATACTGTACTATAATACTATTCTATAATACTATAAAGCTGTACTATAATACTATACTATAATACTATACTATAATACTATAATACTGCACTATAATACTGCACTATAAATACTATATAATTATAATATTCTTGATTAGATTAAATTTTTACGTTGGGTATGTTCAAGTATATTTGAATTTGTAAAAGAATTAGTTTTGAATTTGATTGTTATATTGCGAAAATAACTGACAGCATCTGCTAAAAAAGTAAAACAAAAGTTGTGTTAGAAGCACTTTTACACATTATTGTGTAAACAGAAAAAGGAAAAATTGAATAGGAAAATATTAGATGACATTTATTATATTTTTAAATTGATCAATATTTTCCTTTAAACTCCCATTAACTTGACAAATTACACCAAAAGTTAAGGTAATTAATAATATCATACATTCTCAGAAATACAATTTTTGATAGTTGAGAAATTCTGTCGAAACGCTGTGTCAACGATGTGAAGAATCTATGGCAAAAGCGTAAATTTTACGAATATGTGATCAATAAAATAATAAGATATTTTAAAGATATTAAATTAATGTTATAAATAGCAAGAGTTTGATGAATGATTCGATAACAAAATAACTTGTGTTCTATTATCATACAATTTTACTTATCATACTCCTAAATCGCATAATTAACAATAAATTTTTAACAATAATAAAATAGACTTCAAAAGAATGTTTCACATTTTCGTGTTTTCGTGGCAACAACCCTGTATTGTTATTCATATTAGATTCCTACACAGGTCGAGTTATATCCAACTCGGACCCGAAAAATGTATTTGAAATAAATTTGAAGACCGAAAATTTCAGTCCGAAACTGACAAGAAACACGAAATGAAAGAAAAATAATCCATTCTTTAATGCATTTGAACAAAATAATACTCTGGAATTGTCTCTTTAATATTAATGTTATGTTTTATGTAGAAACATTTACACATATATACTCATTTTTATTCAAATCTTTCATCTTGAAAAATATTGTGGATTTCCTTTTGAAAATAATCTGTTATCAAACTCGACGCACAAGTTTCAAAACCCAAACAGAAACTGAACTGAATCCGAAAGAAATAGAAGCAACCGTGCCAAAGTCAGCCCGCAACTTAAAAAAAATCACTTGGCCACACTTACCTGGTAATAGAATTGTGTTTGGATTAAATTAGATTACCTGATCCACGAATGCAGGAATCTTATCCATATTCAACTTAAATCTCAATGCAGTGATTATAACTTGTTTAAACGTGCTGTAGACGATGATATATTAAATAATAATAATAATTGTTTCTGTTATTAAACTACACTCGATACGACGCGCATATTTTTTTAAGCAATTTGTAAGTTAATAACGTGAACCTTAACAATATACTCAAAATTCGTTATGATTGGCCCACTTTTAAGAAAGATGAAGCCTATTAATACCCGAAAACAGACAAGCAAACCAATATATAAATTTTTAGATACTAATGATATTGAAAAATGACCCTATCTTCAGAAAGAGACCTTTCTAATAAAAAAAAGTATGAAATTAGTTCCTTCCGTTCAAAAGTTATAGATAGACATATATAGAAATAAAACCCGTACAGACGAATTGCATAATACCAATTAAACTCCTAATAAAAATTTTGATTTTTTAGACAATTTAAAAATTGTCGTTGAATCTATTTCTCAAAGATAAGATGCAACTAAGGAAAAAAATTGTTTTTACGAGTTCCTAATGAATATATATATTTTTTATCTATGATTAAAATTTATACTACAATAGCAAGTGATTGTTCAGAGCTGATATAATAATAAAATAATTTTTATTCAATTCGAATTTTCTTACTGTTTCTGAATCTTATAATAAAAAAAAAGATTTTGTTGGATTTACCAAATGTAATAAATAAACTCCAATTAAACTGATAAAATATGTTTGAATATATTTGATTTTCAATTAGTAAAATACAAATGAGACGTTTGAAACATAACATAAGCCACATATTTATTCCTTATAAAATAGTATAAAGTGTTTATTAAATGGGTACTTTTCTATTATGCCGTCGACCACTTTTCATAACAAAAACTATCGCCAATCTGTAACGCCAAATAAACGGTAGAACGTTGCCATTGGAATATCAAAATAAATAAATAAATAAAATATAAGAATTTAAGGACACAATTGTTATTTTAATTAATAAAATAATTGATAAATCAGTAAATCATAATGAAAAATACACGCAAATATCGAATTAAAAACCACTTGAAGACATAACAAACACGTATAATGCTTCTGACATCAAGTAAATGGAACTGCATTTTTGGCGTTTAATCTTACAGTTTGACGATAGTTTTTTGTTATGAAAAATGGTCGACTGGATATTAGATAAGTACCATTAAATGTTTTAGACACATAAAAAGCATAATAAAATATCATGGTTTGGTGAAGTAAGAATACAATTTATTGGTGTGTCTCATATATATGTTATAAAAAAACGGATTCTGCTAAAAAAAATTAAAAGTGGTATGTTAAAATAAATTTAATCACGTAAAAATATGCATATTCAACAGTGTGTGAACAGCAGGATACAAACTAGAAAAACGTATAAGATTTATTATCTTCCACTCTTAAGATCAATTTCTTTTAAACCTCTATTCACTTGCAAATTGCACAGAAGAGAATTTAAGGTAATTAATAACCTTACACATTTTCTAAAAGAAAGTATATGAGACTTTGTTACGATTAAATAAATTCAGTAGAAATTCTGTCTTAAAAATATGTTCTATCCGAGATAGAGGTTAAGTTTTTACGGAAAAAAAATATAATAATAAAGTGCGATATATTACAATACTTAATTTAAAAGCATTGTTATTAAAAATGTATTATTAAAGTAACGTTTCATTATAAAATATATTTACAAATTTGGATTTTTACCTAAGTTGTAAAATAATATTAAGTCAATATTCTTTATACTGGCTATTTCTTGGCCATATTTTATTCAATAATCGTATTTCTAGCATACAATATTGCTCCAACATGTTTCTCTTTGCATTTCCGGAACAATGCATCAATATTGACCGAAAAAGCTGAGAAATATTTCGACCTTTTATAGTCAATATGTCAATTGCAAATCTAACATTTTTGCCAGACTATCGCATCATTCAAAATGTTTCCATATAAAGACAATATATCTGTAACAGTATCATTTAGTTGAAAACATTTCCAATGAAAACTCTTTACTTTTACAATATTATTATTTAATTAATGGTATTTCCGTTGAATTTATTAACTGTTAAACATTGGATCCAAATAAACCATTATTTTTTTTTTACAGGAGTTCGTTTTCCAAAATGAAAATTAGTACAGAATTTAGGAAAAAAAATTCTATTATAGCAACAAACATTCTTTGCCACTATCCCGTCTACATAAGCCTCACAACTAATTTGCGAATAAAGCACTTTTATAATTCAAATAACTTTATATTTCACTCAAATAAAAAGTTTTGTTATAAGATTAAGCCTAAGCTACTAGATTGAAATAACGAAAAACAAATTCGTATCGTAATTGAAGTAAACATTCCTATCACTTTAAAGCACATGTTTGCATTTCTTTTCTATGTGACATATCACAATATTAAAAAAAACAGCATTGATTTCATTAATAAAATCGAGTTTCATTATATAGCTTACTTACAATTTTTTTTAAACTGACTAGGGTAAGATTTCTTTTTTTCAGGAGCGAGTCGTTCCAGGACATTCATCCTTGGTGTCTGGACGGGAATAAATTTTCTGTCCCGGTCTCGAAACAAATCGTAAAAAAATAATTCGCCCTGCCTGGCCCGAGCAAAAGTCAGTAAAATTTGACCTGGTCCAACATTTTTTTACAAAAAATGCATATATTTTTTAAATCGCCATTATTCTACAATTAAAATTTTAAATTTATACTTTTTGAAGAATTGTACATATATTTCTAGGCAATAAAATTAAATTACACGAAAACTTGTGAAAATAAAACCTGTCTATGATGGAAGACTGTCTTAAACGGAAAAATGTGTTGATTCATGCAAAATGAATGTAATAATACCTGTGAAAAGAATATAATGCGTTATAACCAGGGCTTTACAAATTTGAAAATCTTGTAGCCAGGTATAATTTCTAGTCGCCAGTAAAAAAGAATTAACCCCCCTTCCCCCCCACTACTGAATTCCAAAAGCACAACGGTTTTTTGTTTTTTTTTGTGAATTAAGTGAGAAAAAATAATAACAAATATAGTTTAGAATTATTAGTTACACAGCACAGAATAGTACTTAATTAAAAAAGACAATGAAACTTATCAAAACTTAGACAGGAAACTTATCCAAATTATATCTCTGGGGAAAAAAAAAGAAAATATTGTAAACTCTGAATAATCGACATGTTCGGGAAATGCTGATTGCCGAATGCTTCAGAAGTCCGAATAGTTGAGTGCTACAAAATTTATACATGATGAGAGGTCATCGATAAAATAGTGAAACCGGAAAACGATTTCTTGCCTATTTAGCCTATCGAATTCAGTCAAATAATGATTTTATTATTTCGAAATTTGCATATAATGAACTCTCTTAGTTTTCCCAAATTAAAAATAAAAGTTTATTTTTTTTTTGTTGTTTGAATATAATTTCAAGTTTACTTCATAATATTTTGTAACTTTGCACCATCTATAAGGAGACATCTTAGAAGAAATTTAATTAAACACTGTGACGTTCGCAGTAATATACATTGCAAAAACGAAAAAAAAAGAAAAAAAAAGAAAGAAAGAAAAGAAAAACTTTTTTCCGCGCTGGGATTACGTAACGGAATGAGCTGCCGGCTGAGGTTTATTTTGAAAAAAAAAAAAAAAAAAAAAAAAAACATTTTTCCTACGATCTACGATAAGAATGTAAGAAAAAATCATAAAAAAAACCTTGCCCTTCTGAAGTGCAATCAATGATTTTTTATTTCCATTTACTGCAGATAATAATCCAAACAATGTAATTATAAAATATTCTTGAGTAACAACCCAGTACCAGACACTTGTCTCCAAGTACATGTGTGATGCCAACAGGTGCTAGGCGCCAAACATTTTAAGTGGAGAAGAAATAATTAAAAGATGCATATTATTTTTATTAAAATGAATTATTCTTGAACGTTTAATTAAGTTTTATAGATTTACTTCGAATGAATTACTTATAATCACTCATATGTTATTAATCTTTAAAATGAATGTGATAGATTAATCAATTTTTATCTGAACACAAAAATCGGATTTGACAGTTACAAAAAAGCGTCAAGCCTTTTTAATCATTGCATCTAATTTTTAGATGTCACAGATTGGATTGACAATATTTCTTATTGAAACTTAGGGAGATTACTGCGCTTGATGTCCGCACGAGTAGGGGTTTCGGAGAGACAAAATGTCGTTTGTGCTCACTTTTTAGTTAAATTTTTGTTAAAAAAAGAAAATAAATAAATAACAAAGTTAGATTTAAAAACTTAGTGGCCAGATAGAAAAAGTTGGTCGCCAGTGGCGACCTGGCGACCGCATTTGTCAAGCCCTGTAACAGGTGACGTACCTGCTAAGGTGGGAACTTATCTATAATGTATTGTTTTAGCTCCTACGTGATTCCGTCTTCGAAGATTTTTCTATATAGCATTTTTCAGATTTGTAAGTCTGCAAGCCATGGAATATGGATTAATCATATTAATGATAATTCAAACGTTTGCATACAGATAGAGATTCATAAAAAAATAAACATAGTTTACATGGGCACAGGCTGAAATAAATATGAGGAGGGCAGTATTTCAGAACGGGTCTGTCTGTACTTCGCAGCTCTGGGTGCTTTTCAAAAAATGAAGAATAAAAACATGAAAATTAGCTAAACTAAATATTTTTGGCCAAAATGTCTCGTACAAACGAATTTTTAGCTACATCGACGTGAAAATTTATCTTTTTTAGAAATTAAGTTTTTGTACGGGACAGGGTGGGACGGAAATTTTAGCATTTATCCTGGGCCAATAAATTTTGTACTAACCGGACCAGGCTCGGACCAAACTTTTAGCTTTTATACAGATTCGAGCCAAAGAGTTTTTGTACCATGGACATGGCCGGGCTCGTAACGAACATTTAACTTTTATACTGGGTCGGGTCCCAAATTTTTTTCTACGGGTGGAACTGGGCCCGGGACTGAAAATTTTGGCCTGTGCCGACATCTTTTATTGGTCACGGAGCGGTCCATACAATATATAAAAATTTATACAATGACATTGCAGTTAAAACATTTTTGCGTAGTGCAAGTTAATGAACAATAATTAAAACCAATGTATTCTGTATTTTGTATCGAAAATGTTTTTTTCGATGTATTTTGCCCATCTCTGCTAAAGGAACAATGTTCCATATGGAAAACGTCCAGTAACTTGTCGTGGACTAGCAAACCTTTTACAAGGGGAGGTTCAGAGGTCGGGGACACGGGAGTAGGTGAACGTTTGTGTATTGATAGAGCATAGTTAAAATATAAATATATGAAAGCCATAAAACGCAATACCCAGGAGGTTTTGAGAAAATAAGTCTCAAAGTTTACGTTACAGTTTATAAACGGATAAATTTCTTCTTTAGGCAAGCGGCTCAACAATATGGATGGCAGCACGCTGTATTCAAGGATTTTCTGTTTGAATTCGAAACCAACTGAGACTTATTTTTCGCAGCCAAAAGTTTTATTGATTACTTTCGAACCACAATTTAAAAAAAAAAACATGTATAATCATTGAAATTTACGAAAAATATCAATTACATGTAAGTTTTGTAGCAAAGAAGTACAGTTGTGACTGTGTAATTTTGAATGTTTAAAGGATAACGAACTGGGAAGACCGAGATATGCTCGGTCAAAATTAGCTTTGAGTTCGAATATCATAACCCATGACCAAAATGACCAACTAATAAGATTTTCTCGACCATGTGACCAAGTCCAATTGTATTCTTCTGCCCGAAACCCGGAGGATATAAAATTTAGTCAAAATAGTCTGTGCCGTTTTTTAGATAAAATTAGCTTGACCCACTAATCGGATTTTCTCGAAAATGTGACCTAGCTCAATGATTTTATCGTGCCCAGAAACCGCAGGTTGCAAAATTTAGTTCAAATCGTCTGAGCCGTTTTTAAGATAAAAATAGCTTGACCCATAATTACCCATGAGCAAAATGACCCACTAATCGAAATTTCTCGAACACGTGACCTAGCCCAATAGTCTTCTTGTTCCCTAAAACTGTAGGATACTAAATTTAGTTCAAATCCTCTGAGCCTTTTGTAAGATAAAAGTAGCTTGTCCCATAATGACCCATGACCAAAATGACCTACTAATCGAATTTTGACCTAGCCCAATAGTCTTCTTTTGCCCGAACACCGTAGGTTGCAAAATTTAGTCTAAATAGTCTGAGCCGTTTTTAGATGAAATTAGCTTGACCCACAGTGACCCAAAAATGACCCACTAATCGACTTTTCTCGGATATGTGACCTAACCCAATGATTTTCTCGTGCTCGAGACTCATAGCATACAAAATTTAATCAAAATCGTTAGAGCCGTTTTTTCGATAAAACTAACTTAACCCGCGTTGACCCAAAAATGACTCACTTATCGAATTTTCTCGAACATGTGACTTAGCCCATTGGTTTTCTGGTGCCCCAAATCGATAGGATACAAAATTTCGTCAAAATCGTTAGAGCCGTAATGAATAGAGGAAAGTATATTCAACTAGATAAATTATATCCAATGGTTGGAGTATCATAGTTGAGATTCTTTCCAACATAGCGAAAATGTGCCGGGACCAGGACTCGAACCTAGGTACTTTGGTTTGCCGTACCAACGCTCTCCCGACTGAGCTACCCCGACGATATCCTGGACTGGCATATTTCACTCTTATTTGTTGGACAAGGCTGCGAATTACAGCGCTAATTTCATTCATCCGAGCTATAACTATAGCATTTACATGATGAATCTTGAAATAGCACGGAAACTCCTGTATACCATGTAATTAGGTCATAATGAATAGAGGAAATTATATTCAACTAGGTAAATTATATCCAATGGTTGGAGTATCATAGTTGAGATTTTTTTCCAACATAGCGAAAATATGCCGGGACCAGGACTCGAACCTGGGTACTTTGGTTTGCCGTACCCAGGTTCGAGTCCTGGTCCCGGCATATTTTCGCTATGTTGGAAAAAATCTCAACTCTGATACTCCAACCATTGGATATCGTTAGAGCCGTTTTTAAGATAAAATTTGTATACATACACACACACACACACACACACACACACACACATATATATATATATATATATATATATATATATATATATATATATATATATATGTATATATATATATGATGAATATGAGTATATGATGAAAAATAAAAGAAAAATGTAGGAAATTTATATTTCTATAGACAAGAATTTTTTGCTTTTATTTAAAATTATTTACAGTTACTTAAATGAATAATCTACTATATTTCACCAGTAAAATAAATTAAAATACGTCATATAAATCTATAACATACTATTATTTTTAATTTTAATTTTGCTTCATTATCCAAGCATTTAAAAATTTTATGATTTATTAAAAATATGCTTTTAGATTTTTAAAATGATTTTTTTATATCTCGGATTCTTTATTTTGAAATTAGAATAACTGTTTACCTATTAATTATTTTAAGCAATTCAAATTCATTTTTTGATGTTTAATATGTTTTTATAATACAGTTTAATTATATAAATACAATTTAAATAATGAATTTTTACATGTTTACATATTTATTGAAAAGTAAAGTTAAAATAAAAAAAGAAACAAACAAACGAAAAATAGGCAAATGATAGTTTTATAGTTCACAAAATTTTGCTAGTTTTAAAATGTATTTACAATTATTTACATATAAATCAACTATTATGTTTCACAGTGAATAAAAATAAAATACGTTACATAAAATTATATAAGCTTCTTTAATTATTTGTTAAATTGCAATTTTTCTATTATCATAATAGCATTTCAAAATATATCGTATTTTAAACAACTAACTTTTTAACTTTTGATTTTTTTTATTTCAGATTCTTGTGTTTATAATTAGAATTACTGTACATGTACTTAAATATAAATTCTAAAAAGATTATGAATTGATAAAAATAGTTATTACACATACAGTAACTACAAACCAAGAATCCGAGATTAAAAAGAAAATCATATTAAAAATGTAAAACAATATTTTTTTAAGGTCTTGAAATATTTGTATAATGAAACGAAATTAAAATAATATATTATAGATTTATATGACCAATTTTATTTCCTTTCTCTTTGCAAAATAGTAGATTATTCTTTTAAATAACTGTAAATAAGATTTCTGGTATATAGAAATATAAATTTCCTATTTTTTTCCTTTTACTTATTATCATCCAATTATACTTGCAAAGTTTCATAATCAAAAACTGTACTTATATGCCAAAAAACATATATTTAATTTATATTTTTCATAAATTTCAATGGTTACACATATTTTTCAATTGTGGTTCGAAAATAATTGATAAAAACTTTCGCTGAGAAAAATAAGTCTCACTGCGATTCGAAACCAAACAGATTTTTTTTAATCCAGCGTGCTGCCAACCAAGATGCTGAGCCTCTTGTCTAAGGACGTTTATCCGAATATAAACTGTAAACTTATTTTCTCAAGACTATTGCGCTTTATTGCTTTCATATATTTATATACTAACTACTAACTATACTCTACCGATACACATATATTCACCGCATTCTCTGTTCCCGACCTTGGTACCTTTCCTTTTTATAAAAGGACTCTAGTTTACTTACCCTCCACAAGTAGTATAGGGTAAGTCTTGCAATCGTTTAGAAAATCGAAAAAAAAAAAATTGACGGATTTACACGTTTCTAACACCGGAGTTTCCGAAAACATATTTATAGAAAAAAGAATTGCCGTCCGTCTGTCTGTGTGCCTGTGTGTCTGTAGACGCTCTATCTCCCGAAAAAATTGAGATAGAGACTTGAAATTTGGTATGTACTTAGTATGTACTAATGGGAAGAAGCTTATTGAATTTCAGTAACCTCCATTATCCGGAACTTTTTTTTTCGGACTCTCGAAATATTCGTTCTGATAAAAGGTATATAGAAATTTTCGAAATTGTTTAATTTAAGGAGTTAATATAAAAGACAATAAAAGAACATATATTTTGCTTAAAGAATGAAGTCAATCGGATAATTAGTTGCCGAAATATTTGTAATGCTATTATCCACACTCTTCGATTTTTCGTGACCCTGTATTTCATTCACATTGCAATTCAAAGATATATTTTAATTGGAAATGAGACGCTTAATCCGACGAATAAACTGTTAGTTAATATGATTAACATTTTTGGAGTTATAAGAATGTTTCTTTTACGCAATTCAGTAATACAGCATTTAAAGTTTATGACGCTGTGGTAACGTGGACACATGTATATATAATTAATAAAATCCATTATTCGTTTGAAACGAAAAAAACTTTATTTTAAATTAACATAAAAAAATAAAAATGTAAAAAATAGGATAATCATATCCACGCTGTAAAGTTACAAGGTCAGAAAAACTCGATTCTAACGTTCACTCCAAAGACAACCTCACTATAGCTTGTTCAACCTCCAAGTCCCGTCTTTCGTATATCTCCTAGCATTCCTTCCTCCCCGGCAAAACTGGTATTTTCTCCCTAAGGAAAGAAACGCCATCTAGCCTCCTATGAGTGACAGCTATTTTAATCCTCTACTTATCCAGTTAGAATTTCCACCTCATATGGGCTAGATCCTTTGTATCCAAAGAATGCCATTCCCATTTCTTATCCACCCATTCAGATAACACATCTTTCAATACAAAGCATGCATTGCAGCCTGGCTTATCTCAAAGTGAAATTGAAATTCACCCTATTGATAGAATTTTTCTCAATAGAGATCAATCTGTCAGATTATTTTCATTCCAGAGAGATTATCCCTTTTCTACTAGTAAGGGATGAGTTGATTCATGTCAACTCATCTCAACACCTCCCACTAAGGAAAAATTTCTAGAAGAAATTTGGCATATACATTAATAGAATAAGCTCCTTCAATCAATTTCTAAACAGATCAACAAAGCACAAAAGAATTTTGAATAACACATGAAAAATCCCTATAGAATACAAACACATTCCCATACTCAGTATTTGATAGACCACACTGTCAATAGGATTTACTATAATCTCTTACCTACAATACCTAAGTATAATTCCAGGAATAATTTATACAATTGATGCCCTCAGAAACAATTTTTGAAATACTTCACATACATATAATACCAAATACAGATTCCACTTTACATGATTCTAACAAATAATAATAATAATAATAAAAAGAATAAATCCATATATAACACAATGCCTAATACAATTCTCTTAAAAACTTGCCTAACAGCCTAAATTTAGACGCTTCTACAAACAAAAAGAACGCATACTAAATTATGCAATTATTAAATTAATGAAGCTTTACTATTACGAAAATATTAAGCACTAAATGATAAATAAACCCAATATAGATATTACAATAATGAGCACTCCCAAATTTAGAATAAACTTAATTTAGAGAATTCACCCGAAAACCAATATCTTAATTACTTCTATCAGAAAATCTTTTCGACAATAATTTTTGCCTTACAACTTCATAATCATGATTTTTCCTATCCAAATCTTGTTTGATTTTAATAAATCTTTCTTTGTGATCTGTTTTAAAAACAGAATGCTCCATTCTTTTTAACTTTGAATTTCCATATCCATTTTCTTGGCATTTAGCCCCCCAATTTACTCTATTACTATCTTTCATCCCAGAGTTAATTTTTCTGGCCATAGTCATATGTGAACTCAATTTCTTTCTAATTCTATTTTTAACATGCTCAACTCCCATACTACCAACAAAATACCTGGTTATATTTACAGCATGCTCAAAATTATTTTCCCGAAATTGACCTACCTTACATGACCTTTTATCATTATTCGTTTGAGACGCATCATCTTTTGTGTCGATCAATTTAGACACTTTTGCCAAATTCCTATCAGTCACGTCTCCCGATGAATTTACCTCTATCTCATTAACTGACTTATTATCCCTTTCACAGATTTCATTTACAACCATTTTTCTAACCAATTTTTGCTCATGATCGCTAGACAATCTGAAGATTCCCTGCCCATTTAATTCTCTCTGATTTTCCACCTGTTTACACACTGAATTTTGCTTATCCATATTTCCTAACTTTAATAATTCATAAACAGCAGGTGTTATAAGTGGCGGAGAATTTAGTTTTCTCACAACTGCAACCACCACATTCTTTTCAACATACTATTTTTCATCTTCTATTAAAGCAATCGGCACGGACACCAAATCCGCATTTTGTCTACTTCCGAGAGCCGGTATAAGAAAGACATTTCCCACTTTCTTCGCACTCCACGGAATGTCATTAGCATCAAAAACCGCTATTTGTGCCCCCGTGTCCTTAACCGCTTTTACTTTCTTACCATTCACGCCTAAATCAACCATAGGTAATTCGGTTTCCATACCTTCCCTATTATTTACATCTTTCCCAGCACTAGTAGTAATCTAAGCTATGCTTTTATCCTCATAATTGGATTTACTTTTTAACAATTCCGGACAATTTGGACGGATGTGGCCCACTGCCAAACAATTGTAACATTGGACTTGTCTTTGCTTTTCGAAAGCATTGTCCTTTTTAAATTGATCAGTTTTCCCTACATCTTTTCTATTTTCAAAATCCGACTTTGGTTTAATTTCATTCCTACTCTTAGAATTAAAATTTTCTTTTTGCTTATCCTGAAAAGATTTATTTTCTCAAGGTTTTCTATCTGACCTCTTAAATTCCCTTCTCATGCTTTCATGCTTGTCTGATTTCTCCGAGAGTTTAGAAGCAATCTTTATTTCCTCCCAATCATCCATAAATTTTTCTTTTATCTCAAAAAGGACACGTTTTTTCAGTTGTTCCGTGAGCATTAGTTCTTTTAATGATTCAAAATCCCTCACCTCTAATGACTCTAACCAATTCTCAAGATAACCCCTTAACTCATAAATCAGATCCACCCATAATTCACCAGATTTTCTTTGATGAGTTTCAAATTTTTTTTAAGACGCCTGTACTTAGCCTAAACCTATCTAACAAAACTTTCTTTATATGTTGAAAATCATCACATTTGTCTGACGGTTGTTTTACTATAATTTCGGCAATATCAGAAGGTAATAAAGGAATTAATTGACTAACCAAATCTTCCTGAGAAATTTTAGCTTTCTCGGCTTGCCTTTCAAAAATCATAAAAGAGTTATATCAATTAATTTAGAATCAAAGCGCGGAACTAAATCCTTTAAATTTACCTTAGGAGTTCTATGAAAATCTACATTTGATTCATTAGATGAAATGCTAACAATATCCGCAGAATTTTGAATACGCAATTTTTCTAATTCAAATTGCTGTTGTTTCTCAAGTTTTTGTAATTCAAGTTGTTGCTGTTTTTCAAATTTATCTGCCTCAAGTTGTTTTTCGAGTTTATCTGCCTCAAGTTGTTTTTCAAGTTTATCTGCCTCAAGTTGTTTTTCGAGTTTATCTAATTCAAATTTCCTAAGTTTATATTTTTCCTCTTGCTCAATCCTATCTAATACAATTTGCCTCTCTCTTTCTTTACGATCTTTTTCAATTTGTCTCTCTTGTTCTTTACGATCTTTTTCGATTTGTTTTTCCTGTTCTTTCCGCTCTGCCTCCTGTTAAAGAATATATTGCAAGCGAAGTTTTGCGTAACTTTCCTTATAATCCTCAGCACTAACAATAGCCTGAATTATAGCTTGATTTTTACACGTTTTTGACACACTGGTCTCAAATTCCTCTGCTAATAATAGCAAGACGCTTTTATTATATTTTACTAAATAGTCTGCCATATTTCCCCCCAAAATATAATAAATTTCAAAATATCAGATATATTCAATTTACAATAATACAATAACTACAGAAATAGAATTTTCTTCACTATACGTATAATAATGTATTAAAAAACGACACAATTTTAATATAACAAATTCTCATGCAACAGTGACGTCTTTCAAACTGAGTATATCCCCCAAAATATATTTTATACCCAACAGTACAGTATAACCTCAATTAATTTATTTTGAAACATTAATCATAATCATCCACAGTATACCCATAAAATTAAGCTATAACTTTATTACTGTAATAAATAAACTGGATATAAACAAAACTCTTATTTCCAAAAGTTTTATACAAAATTATGATTAAAATACTCTGATTAATAATCTCAATTAATCAATAACAATTTACTATACCCCAAGTAAATTTTAACATATACATAAGTATATAATTTTCTTAACCCTATGTTATACCTAACAGATACCAGAAAATCAACAAACATAAAAATTCGAACTAAAAATTTAAGTACCAAATTAATAGCTTCCTTAGAATTCTTAAATTTCTCATAGAGTTTTGTTCACAAAAATTAAAATTTATGCACAAAATTTAATTTAAAACAGACCTCTATAGAAGATTTCATAAAAGAGCTTATCTCCAGATGCAGATATTTCCTCCACACTGATACCAGGCTTCCAAGCACTTTTAAAGATGACATACACACCGATGTTTGAAGATTTGAAGAAACTCAATTCACTGATGAGGCACTAATTTCACCTTAGATCCGCATGTAGACAACTGAGATGGTACGCCGCATATCTTCATTGCACTGTAGATTTTGAAGCACAAATACGTAGCACCAAGTCTATAGTTGACTGTTCATACACCACACAGCTTTTGTCGATAAAGTTCTTTTACTAGTTCTCTACTTGCTAGAACTCCAAGAAAAAACCACGACTCCAATTAGGCTTCAAGACTCCACAACTCTGCTCGTCTGTTTTCCACTGGCTCTTCATCTGTTTAATCAGGTTAACACATAGATCCGTAATCTAATTTTCTCTAGATTACATATCCCATTTGCTGCCACCAATTAATTACATATACTATAGCTGTGGTAACGTGGACACATGTATATATAATTAATAAAATCCATTATTCGTTTGAAACGAAAAAAACTTTATTTTAAATTAACATAAAAAATGAAAAAAAATAGGATAATCATATCCACGCTGTAAAGTTACAAGGTCAGAAAGACTCGATTCTGGCGTTCACTCCAAAGACAACCTCACTCTAACTTGTTCAACCTCCAAGTCCCGTCTTTCGTATATCTCCTAGCATTCCTTCCTCCCCGGAAAAACTGGTATTTTCTCCCTAAGGAAAGAAACGCCATCTAGCCTCCTATGAGTGACAGCTATTTTAATCCTCTACTTATCCAGCTAGAATTTCCACCTCATATGGGTTAGATCAAGGCTACACTAGATACCGGGCTTGCTCATTAATTATCATGACGTCACAAAAGGTGGCTGGCCGCGACCAGCGATTGATGCAAAGCGACGAGCCCGTCGTTTTGTGCCAATCGCTGTATGTCTTTCATTTTCTCGTTCCGCTTTATACCAATCGCTGGTAGCGGCCAGCCACCATTTGTGACGTCATGATAATGAATGAGCAAGCCCGGTATCTTGTGTAGCCCTGGCTAGATCCTTTGTATCCAAAGAATGCCATTTTCATTTCTTATCCACCCATTCAGATAACACATCTTTCAATACAAAGCATGCATTGCAGCCTGGCTTATCTCAAAGTGAAATTGAAATTCACCCTATTGATAGAATTTTTCTCAATAGAGATCAATCTGTCAGATTATTTTCATTCCAGAGAGATTATCCCATTTCTACTAGTAAGGGATGAGTTGATTCATGTCAACTCATCACAACGCCATCAAGCCACAATTTTATTCGATTTGCAATGCATTTTATAAATAGTTTACACACGTTTTATTTTCATATTTTATATTATGAATATCCATGATGGGTAAGTATTACGGTGGTCCCCAACGACTAGTTTGAATGTGAACGTTTTGTCAACATTAACCTGTGTGAGCAACAGCGACATCTGTACTTATTTTTACTATAATTTTCCGAAGTATGTTTGGAACTCTCGAAGTCTGCGGTTAGTTCTTTTCACTATAAGTTTATGCAAATTAGGCTTTGTTGGTCAGTCTTCAGTATATACAAGGAGAAGCAAAAGTTTGTACCAGCAGGTTTTGGTCAAGTTCTATCGCTCCGGAAACTGAGGTCAGCGCCGAAGTATAGGGGTTGCTGTTCTAACAAGTGCTTAGGAATAGTTTAATCTAGCCGAGTGAAACATACCTGTTGGGTAAAATTGACTTTAGTTTTTTTTTATAGTTTTGAATATTACTATAGTTACTATAGAATATTACTTTATAGTTTTGAATATATTAGTTTATAGTATTGACTAATCGGCAACCACGGGTTGCTAACTTTAGTGAAATTTAGACTGTGCGTAAAGATTAGAGTTAACTTTTGTCTTACAGTCAAAGCCTGTTGCTGTTGGATTTAAAAGTGATTTGAGTCGACAGCGTTCTGTGCGTAAGTGAGTTTTCAAATTTTGCCAATCTTATATTTATTGGGAGTGAATATTGATTTGAGGGGAAATTTATGTTAATAGCCGCGAATCTTTGGCAAAATTGTAAAGAGACTCCATCACGTCCCTTGTTCGTTTAGTTTTAGATAAAGCGGTTTTAACTATAAAATCTAGTCATGACTGAACTTCAAAGTGGCGGCCTTGCCAGGTACGCTACAAACTTTTCAGGAATATGTTGAAAAGGTATATATTCAATACCTGTGTGAGGTTTCATTTTTTAAATCAATGTAGCGGTAGTTTTTGAAGTATGACCGGTGGCTTTGTCGTGGTGCAGTTTCAGTCTTTGAATTGGTATTTATTTTGAAAATATCGAAAATAACATGTTCTTCTAATAGAAGGGTGAGTTGATTTTAACATTTTTTTTTTCAATCTTCTTATTTTTAATTTCCTTCTGTAAGAGAAAGATGCGACAATCAGAAAGCCTTTACTGAAAATTTCTTTTAATTCCCGTATTCAGTTTTGATATATATTTTTTTTTACGTCTTCGATATTAAATATACTTTTTAGTTCGTAAGAAATACTACCTATTACATTCTCACCTAAGTTGGAAATTTTGAAAAATTTTTGAAGATCTACGCCGATCATGACTCCCAGAACCCAAAACCACCCCCAGTTCAAAACTGTATCTATCTATCTATCTATCTATCTATCTATCTATCTATGTCACTTTATTATGGACACGATAACTGGAAAAATTCTGCATAAATCTCTTCTAAACTGATACACAAAATCAAGGGGCATAAAATCTCTGTCAAGTTCGTTAATGAGCAAAATCGAACCAAGGGGGAGAAATGGGGAGGGGCTTTTTGTAAAAACAGAAAAAACCCCATAATTTCTTAATTATTATACGTATCGAATCCGTTTAAAATTATTATTACTTCTAGGAAAATGGCCAACAATTTATGTATGACAGATTTTTGATATAATTAAAAATGGCCCCAAGGGGAAAAAAGGGGGGTTTTAGAAGAAAAAAAAATCATAGCTTCGTCAATTCACAAGATATCAAATCCGCGTAAATTTATTATTAATCCTCTTAATATTATCTAAAACTTTTATATTGACAAGTTTTTTATAGGACCAACCGTTATAGAAAAAAAAAAAAATTAAAAACAAAAAAAATCCCTGCCGGCTCCGCCTGCAAACAAGTTATTTTTCGAAGTAGGCGGTTCCAACTCCCGCATCTTTTCAAAACTGATACATAAAATCAAGAGGCATGAAATCTCGGTCACGTTTGTTAGTGGGCAAAATTGAACCAAGGGGGAGGGGGATGGGGGGGAGGCTTTTATAGAAAACAGAAAAAAAACCATAATTTCTTAATTATGATACGTATTGAATCCGTTTGAAGTTATTATTACTTCTAGGAGAAGGGCCAAAAATCTATGTATGACAGATTTTTGATATAATTAAAAATTGCCTTAGGGGGGGAAGGGGGGTTTTAGAAGAAAAAATTCATAACTTCGTCAATTCACAAGATATCAAATCCGCTTAAATTTATTATAAATCCTCTTAATATTATCTAAAACTTTTCTATTGACAAGTTTTTTATCGGACCAACTCTTATAGCAAAAAAAAAAAAATCCCTGCTGCCCCCGCCTGCAAACACGTTAGGTTTCGAAGTAGGCGGTTCCAACTGCCGCATCATCGCAAAAAGGTCGATTCTTCCGCAATTCCCGACAAACAGGTCTGCGTTTTCGAAATCTACCTGCGCCTGTAGGCCGAGCCGTCAGGGATTTTTTTTTTTCGTTGCAGCTGGTTAGTAAGCTCATGTTTCGTCAAGGGTAACAATGTATTTTCATTTCTCATTTATTAAACAATTTTCATACAAGGCTTTACAAAAAGTCTTGCGTGGAGCCACATGTCTCGGAAAAAGACGAGGAACATTAGGTTTTTGCTTTCTTTTTTATTTTATTCATTGTGGCTACAGATGTTTTTAAAAACTTTGCGCCTGATTTCAGCGTCAGTGGATTTTCTCGTGCTACCAGTTATTTCACTTTAGAAATATTGGAAATAGTACAAATATTCTTTTAAAGTATTTTTTGGAGAATGCTTCTATATAGAAATATTGAGTGGCGGGATTTTAATTACGATTAATAATGATGTTTATATTGCAGTTTGAAAATTTACAGAATGCAGTTCACATTTTTTAAAAATTATAAAATAAAAATATTTCTCCCCGGAAGAAGTAAAAACGTATCATCCTATCCACAGAGTGTTTACATGCGTATTTTTCAAAAAAGAATAACATTTAAATTATCATATAATTTTAACATTATATAGTATGTTGTTGTTAGAAGTATTTTTCTGAAAGTATTTGCAATTTTTAAATCGGTTGTAGAAATCGTTCTAAAAATTTTTAAACACCCTTTGTACATATGACTGAATAAGTAGTTTGAGACGGTAGTTAAATGTTTATTGCAATGTGCTCTATCATATCTTAAAGCTTGTGTATGGCTTTCCGGAACACCCTGTACAAAACAATTTACTAGCGGCAATACTAAAACTATATTGTTTGTAAAGAATGTGTTTCTACTAATACTCCAGACATGTTGAATAGATATTGTGCAACAAGACATGCAACATGCCCCAACATTGAGATATTTATATTTTGCCTAAAGTGAACAAAAATTGGTAACATATATTTTGTCTTTTTATTGCAGAAATTTCTACTGTGATATATTGGTATTTCATTGTTTCTATTCAAAATGTAAAACACAATTTCTATAATAGTGACATTTGGATAGCTAATATTTCCCATATAAAGTCATTATTTAACCATTATTAGGATTTAATTGCTAATAATTCCAATGTAAAGATAATATTTGCATAATAATGGTATTAATTTGAAATTATTTTCAATATAAAATCAATATATAACAAATATTGTATTACGTTGCAAATATTTTCGATGTCTGCAATATTGTCGAAATATTTATTCACAGAATTAACAATAGAGAAAGTATTGCTTTGCCACAACGGTTACAGTTTTATTCTGTCTGTACTTTTCTATATTGCCGATTTGTTCCAAGAATTTCATTTTTTACGGATTCTTTAATTTAATATATGCACCTCTTTGTTTTTAGTCATCTATCATTGATACCTGACGGCATTTATTTTTGAGTTATTGGTTGTTTTTCCCTAACAGGAGAACTTCCCAATGGGAAACAGGGTATTGACGATTCAAGATAAGTTCACGAGACAACAACAAATTTACTAGTTAGACGTTAAAATGTTGAACAAACTAGTGTGATACTTATAAAAGACAAAAAAAATATTAATAACACCATCAAATTAAGAAATGCTCCAGTCCTTTCGCAAAAGGTTGTATTTCTTCTTCAGACGCAAAGAAGTTGTGTTACCACTTTGAATGCGGGATCCATAGTGAGATTAAATGGAAATGAAAGGACCAGGTTAAAGAAAAGAGCCAATAGGAAAGCATCAGGACAATCACAGAGTGCATTAACCAATCAGAAGAAGACAGAACAGAAGGAGAAATATGAATCAAATTGAATAAAAAAACCTGTCAGAAAAAAGAGGAAAGAACAAGAAAATATAATATATATATATATATATATATATATTTCCTATATATGTAATAAGCTATTAAGCCATAAGTCCAATCTATGTGTGATTGGTTGGTGCTTTCTGTTTTCTTATTGGCCGTTTTCTTTTAATCTATCACCCTTCAAAGTCCTTTCAATCTTGCTCCTGCATTTAAAGTTATAGCAGAAAATATGTATAGCAGACCTATAGCTATAGCAAAGTTATAGGCGTCTTCTTTACGCCTGCAGAAGAAAGAAAAATTTCTTACGAAGGACTCGCACATTTCTTAATTTTATTGTATTAATAAGACTTTTTTTGGCTTTGTTTAATTACACTTTATCCATAAAACAAAGATTAAATGTAACAGTGGATATTTTCAAATAAATAGCAAAATGAATTCCTGTTGCTTTTACATTCTATGTATTTGGCAGAGTTCCAAAAAATAGGTTACGTTCAGATTTTCCTTTTGAATACCAGTATTTTAAAACAACAACTCGTTTCATAATCGCAAATTTCTGTCATTAAAAAAAGAAATATTATTTTATTATTTTTTTAACTAATGAAACGAATCGTTAAAATACATGCTTGCAAGAAATCTTGCGAAGCGGAATAAATGGGTTAATTTCACACTGTTAAATATTTCTGCAAAAACACAGAAAAAAAGCCGAGACTCTCTGTAAATTTACACTAGTTCTCCGTTAAATGCATTTGATCGAGTTTCTCGGTCATCATTTTACAGACATTTCCCTTTTCTTATATTAGATCCCTTGTAGGGATTTCCATGTCTTTATTTAAAGATATTTTTAGATTTGTTATAACCTGTAATTCAAAATACACACTTTTAAAATTCTTTTGCCATTTTATTAAAAATATTAAAGAAAAAAAAATTGGTTTAAAAATTGTTTTATTAAAAATTAGAATATTTTAGAAAGGAGAAATTCATCTCTGCGGAGTTAGCGGAGATTGTTATCAACTATCACTTTGATCAAAAGATGGAAAAATAGTGGGTTATTTAAAGAATAAATTTTTATTTCAATTTAGATTTACAATTTAGGTAAGATAATTTTCAAATATTATTTTAGTCTATTTTATAATTTGTGTTAATATTTATAAAAAATTATAAAATATTATTACTAGGAATCGTAGAATTTTAATGATATATGCGTTATAAAAAATATATCAACCTTCTAAATACATAAATATTACAAAAAAAAAGTAATGAAGTTTAATCTTCTAAATTCAAATATATGAAAATATTAAAAATTAATTTTTTTAAATAACTTAAATGTTTTAAATTTATTTTTCTTTTATTTACTACTAAAAAAAATCCTTTCCAAAAATATTCTTTTCAAAATATATTTGTGCATTATGAGAAAAAAAGTATATAAATAATATGTATATTGTGTTAAAACTTCGAAAAATTCCCGAAAACATTATTAAATTTGCTAAAAAAAAACCATTAAAATTTTTCATTAAAAAAAAAAAAAAAAAAAAAAAAAATAAATAAATAAAATCCTTACAAATTTTTTTCTTACATGTTATAAGTTTAAAAAAAAAAAAG
Source organism: Maratus michaelseni (assembly GCA_963931845.1). Classification (NCBI taxonomy): domain Eukaryota; kingdom Metazoa; phylum Arthropoda; class Arachnida; order Araneae; family Salticidae; genus Maratus; species Maratus michaelseni. Next base: position 328,290,158 of record OZ007588.1, read on the forward strand.
AAAAAAAAAACATATTTCACACTTTTGCAATGCATGTTATTCTAGGCTCTAAAAGGAATTATAAATAATATATTACACAAGTTAAAAAAAATGACAATATTTTAAAATACAATTTTTAAAAAGTAGTTCACTAAGTATTTCATATATGAAAGGAAAACATACCTTAAATTAAATGTATATTAATCCGAAAGATGGCAGAATCAAATATTAGTTAAATTTATTTAAAGACTAGAAAAAAAAAAGCTCTTTTAACTCCCTATACTTATGACTAATCATCACATTAAACAAAATCTTTGAAAAGTGATGGTGAACTTTGCAAGTACAATAATTTTTTTTTTCCGAATAAATCTTAAAAGACATACTTGGCACAAAACCGCAACTGCCCAAATGGTGTACTGTTTATAATCCCTGTCCTCCACCCAAACGACGCGGGTTCGAATCAGGGCTGTGGTCAAAGCGATTCTTCTAACACATGGGCTGAAAAGTTCCCGGTCTGGTACACACATGGCGTTGCAATCGCCGAATCGATGCTTTTTTTTAGTAAATACTAACCTTTAAAAGGTAGCAGAAAAAAATGTTATGGCGATTCGCCGTGTGGATAAAACGTTAGAGTGGTTTTAGTTGAACGACTTTGTTGATAAACAAAAAAATGGATAAACAAGAATTTCAAGAATTGTTATTTGAACGGGAAAAACACCGTTCAAACAAAAGCTTGGGTCGATAAGCATTATCCGTACACAGCACCAGGTAAATGAACCATTATTGACTGGTTTGCTGAATTTAAACGTGGTCGTATGGACACCAGTGATGCACCACGTAAAAGAGGTGAATACTCCGGAAAACATAAAAAAAGTCTACAAAATCGTTTTGGGGAACCACAAAGTGAAGTTGCAGGATATAGTTCAGACTCTTAAGCTTTCAAAGGAAATTGTAGGGTTTATTTTGAATGAACATTTGTCTATGAAAAAGCTGTTGTAAAAGTGGGTGCCGCGCATGTTGACTTTTGACAAAAAAAAAAACAACGAGTCGATGATTCTGAGCACTGTTTGGAGTTTTTTCGTTATAAAATTATGTTATTTATTATAAAATTATTATTTTTATTTATTCATTAAATTATTATTATTATTATTATTATTATTATTATTATTATTATTATTATTATTATTAAATCATTATTATTTATTATTAACGTTATATTATTTATTAAAGTTATAAAGTTATAAAGTTATAAGGCGACAAAGTTATGTAAAAAATTTGTGTTCTCTTTATTAGACTGGGAACTTATCAGCTCCTGTGTTAAAGTCCTGCGTTACAGCGATTAGAATTCGTTCAAATAATTATCACAAAATCCGTAACTTTTTTAAAACAGACCAAGTAAGCGTGTTGTTAGAGCCTGCTGTGTCTGAACGAAGGTTGCTAAGCGTAGCTCATAGGGGACAGAATCACCTAGTAATTAAAAAAAAGACACATTCAATCGAAAGTAGTTCCAAAGTTATAATGGCTCAAAATAAGTAATGAATGCATCATATGGTCAGCAGTCCAGTGAAAAAGATTAATCTGGTCGTTTAATTATAATTCAATCTTCCGTAAACTTTTTTAAAGAAGAGCAAATTAGCGTGTTGTTAGAGCCTGCTGTGTCTGAACGGAGGTTGCCAAGCGTAGCTCATAGGGTACAGAATCACCTAATAATTAAAAAAAAGAAACGTTCAATCGAAAGTAGTTCCAAAGTTATAATGGCTCAAAGTTAAGTAATGAATGCATCATATGGTCAGCAGTCCAGTGAAAAAGATTAATCTGGTCGTTTAATTATAATTCAATCTACCGTAAACTTTTTTAAAGAAAAGCAAATTAGCGTGTTGTTAGAGCATGCTGTGTCTGAACGGAGGTTGCCAAGCGTAGCTCATAGGGGACAGAATCACCTAGTAATTAAAAAAAAGAAACGTTCAATCGAAAGTAGTTCCAAAGTTATAATGGCTCAAAATAAGTTATGAATGCATCATATGGTCAGCAGTCCAGTGCAAAAGATTAATCTGGTCGTTTAATTATAATTCAATCTTCCGTAAACTTTTTTAAAGAAGAGCAAATTAGCGTGTTGTTAGAGCCTGCTGTGTCTGAACGGAGGTTGCCAAGCGTAGCTCATAGGGGACAGAATCACCTGGTAATTAAAAATGTTGAAACGTTCAATCGAAAGTAGTTCCAAAGTTATAATGGCTCAAAATAAGTAATGAATGCATCATATGGTCAGCAGTCCAGTGAAAAAGATTAATCTGGTCGTTTAATTATAATTCAATCTTCCGTAAACTTTTTTAAAGAAGAGCAAATTAGCGTGTTGTTAGAGCCTGCTGTGTCTGAACGGAGGTTGCCAAGCGTAGCTCATAGGGGACAGAATCACCTAGTAATTAAAAAAAAGAAACGTTCAATCGAAAGTAGTTCCAAAGTTATAATGGCTCAAAATAAGTAATGAATGCATCATATGGTCAGCAGTCCAGTGAAAAAGATTAATCTGGTCGTTTAATTATAATTCAATCTTCCGTAAACTTTTTTAAAGAAGAGCAAATTAGCGTGTTGTTAGAGCCTGCTGTGTCTGAACGGAGGTTGCCAAGCGTAGCTCATAGGGGACAGAATAACCTAGTAATTAAAAAAAAGAAACGTTCAATCGAAAGTAGTTCCAAAGTTATAATGGCTCAAAATAAGTAATGAATGCATCATATGGTCAGCAGTCCAGTGAAAAAGATTAATCTGGTCGTTTAATTATAATTCAATCTTCCGTAAACTTTTTTAAAACAGACCAAGTAAGCGTGTTGTTAGAGCCTGCTGTGTCTGAACGAAGGTTGCTAAGCGTAGCTCATAGGGGACAGAATCACCTAGTAATTAAAAAAAAGAAACGTTCAATCGAAAGTAGTTCCAAAGTTATAATGGCTCAAAATAAGTAATGAATGCATCATATGGTCAGCAGTCCAGTGAAAAAGATTAATCTGGTCGTTTAATTATAATTCAATCTTCCGTAAACTTTTTTAAAGAAGAGCAAATTAGCGTGTTGTTAGAGCCTGCTGTGTCTGAACGGAGGTTGCCAAGCGTAGCTCATAGGGGACAGAATCACCTAGTAATTAAAAAAAAAGAAACGTTCAATCGAAAGTAGTTCCAAAGTTATAATGGCTCAAAATAAGTAATGAATGCATCATATGGTCAGCAGTCCAGTGAAAAAGATTAATCTGGTCGTTTAATTATAATTCAATCTTCCGTAAACTTTTTTAAAGAAGAGCAAATTAGCGTGTTGTTAGAGCCTGCTGTGTCTGAACGGAGGTTGCCAAGCGTAGCTCATAGGGGACAGAATCACCTAGTAATTAAAAAAAAGAAACGTTCAATCGAAAGTAGTTCCAAAGTTATAATGGCTCAAAATAAGTAATGAATGCATCATATGGTCAGCAGTCCAGTGAAAAAGATTAATCTGGTCGTTTAATTATAATTCAATCTTCCGTAAACTTTTTTAAAACAGACCAAGTAAGCGTGTTGTTAGAGCCTGCTGTGTCTGAACGAAGGTTGCTAAGCGTAGCTCGTAGGGGACAGAATCCTCTACTAATTAAAAAAAAAAGTTCAATCGAAAGTAGTTCTAAAGTTATAAATGGCTCAAAATAAGTAATGAATGCATCATATGGTCAGCAGTCCAGTGAAAAAGATTAATCTGGTCGTTTAATTATAATTCAATCTTCCGTAAACTTTTTTAAAGAAGAGCAAATTAGCGTGTTGTTAGAGCCTGCTGTGTCTGAACGGAGGTTGCCAAGCGTAGCTCATAGGGGACAGAATCCCCTAGTAATTAAAAAAAAAAAGAAACGTTCAATCGAAAGTAGTTCCAAAGTTATAATGGCTCAAAATAAGTAATGAATGCATCATATGGTCAGCAGTCCAGTGAAAAAGATTAATCTGGTCGTTTAATTATAATTCAATCTTCCGTAAACTTTTTTAAAGAAGAGCAAATTAGCGTGTTGTTAGAGCCTGCTGTGTCTGAACGGAGGTTGCCAAGCGTAGCTCATAGGGGACAGAATCACCTAGTAATTAAAAAAAAAGAAACGTTCAATCGAAAGTAGTTCCAAAGTTATAATGGCTCAAAATAAGTAATGAATGCATCATATGGTCAGCAGTCCAGTGAAAAAGATTAATCTGGTCGTTTAATTATAATTCAATCTTCCGTAAACTTTTTTAAAGAAGAGCAAATTAGCGTGTTGTTAGAGCCTGCTGTGTCTGAACGGAGGTTGCCAAGCGTAGCTCATAGGGGACAGAATCACCTAGTAATTAAAAAAAAGAAACGTTCAATCGAAAGTAGTTCCAAAGTTATAATGGCTCAAAATAAGTAATGAATGCATCATATGGTCAGCAGTCCAGTGAAAAAGATTAATCTGGTCGTTTAATTATAATTCAATCTTCCGTAAACTTTTTTAAAACAGACCAAGTAAGCGTGTTGTTAGAGCCTGCTGTGTCTGAACGAAGGTTGCTAAGCGTAGCTCGTAGGGGACAGAATCCTCTACTAATTAAAAAAAAAAGTTCAATCGAAAGTAGTTCTAAAGTTATAAATGGCTCAAAATAAGTAATGAATGCATCATATGGTCAGCAGTCCAGTGAAAAAGATTAATCTGGTCGTTTAATTATAATTCAATCTTCCGTAAACTTTTTTAAAGAAGAGCAAATTAGCGTGTTGTTAGAGCCTGCTGTGTCTGAACGGAGGTTGCCAAGCGTAGCTCATAGGGGACAGAATCCCCTAGTAATTAAAAAAAAAAAGAAACGTTCAATCGAAAGTAGTTCCAAAGTTATAATGGCTCAAAATAAGTAATGAATGCATCATATGGTCAGCAGTCCAGTGAAAAACATTAATCTGGTCGTTTAATTATAATTCAATCTTCCGTAAACTTTTTTAAAGAAGAGCAAATTAGCGTGTTGTTAGATCCTGCTGTGTCTGAACGGAGGTTGCCAAGCGTAGCTCATAGGGGACAGAATCACCTAGTAATTAAAAAAAAGAAACGTTCAATCGAAAGTAGTTCCAAAGTTATAATGGCTCAAAATAAGTAATGAATGCATCATATGGTCAGCAGTCCAGTGAAAAAGATTAATCTGGTCGTTTAATTATAATTCAATCTTCCGTAAACTTTTTTAAAACAGACCAAGTAAGCGTGTTGTTAGAGCCTGCTGTGTCTGAACGAAGGTTGCTAAGCGTAGCTCATAGGGGACAGAATCACCTAGTAATTAAAAAAAAGAAACGTTCAATCGAAAGTAGTTCCAAAGTTATAATGGCTCAAAATAAGTAATGAATGCATCATATGGTCAGCAGTCCAGTGAAAAAGATTAATCTGGTCGTTTAATTATAATTCAATCTTCCGTAAACTTTTTTAAAGAAGAGCAAATTAGCGTGTTGTTAGAGCCTGCTGTGTCTGAACGGAGGTTGCCAAGCGTAGCTCATAGGGGACAGAATCACCTAGTAATTAAAAAAAAAGAAACGTTCAATCGAAAGTAGTTCCAAAGTTATAATGGCTCAAAATAAGTAATGAATGCATCATATGGTCAGCAGTCCAGTGAAAAAGATTAATCTGGTCGTTTAATTATAATTCAATCTTCCGTAAACTTTTTTAAAGAAGAGCAAATTAGCGTGTTGTTAGAGCCTGCTGTGTCTGAACGGAGGTTGCCAAGCGTAGCTCATAGGGGACAGAATCACCTAGTAATTAAAAAAAAGAAACGTTCAATCGAAAGTAGTTCCAAAGTTATAATGACTCAAAATAAGTAATGAATGCATCATATGGTCAGCAGTCCAGTGAAAAAGATTAATCTGGTCGTTTAATTATAATTCAATCTTCCGTAAACTTTTTTAAAACAGACCAAGTAAGCGTGTTGTTAGAGCCTGCTGTGTCTGAACGAAGGTTGCTAAGCGTAGCTCGTAGGGGACAGAATCACCTAGTAATTAAAAAAAAGAAACGTTCAATCGAAAGTAGTTCCAAAGTTATAATGGCTCAAAATAAGTAATGAATGCATCATATGGTCAGCAGTCCAGTGAAAAAGATTAATCTGGTCGTTTAATTATAATTCAATCTTCCGTAAACTTTTTTAAAGAAGAGCAAATTAGCGTGTTGTTAGAGCCTGCTGTGTCTGAACGGAGGTTGCCAAGCGTAGCTCATAGGGGACAGAATCACCTAGTAATTAAAAAAAAGAAACGTTCAATCGAAAGTAGTTCCAAAGTTATAATGGCTCAAAATAAGTAATGAATGCATCATATGGTCAGCAGTCCAGTGAAAAAGATTAATCTGGTCGTTTAATTATAATTCAATCTTCCGTAAACTTTTTTAAAACAGACCAAGTAAGCGTGCTGTTAGAGCCTGCTGTGTCTGAACGAAGGTTGCTAAGCGTAGCTCGTAGGGGACAGAATCCTCTACTAATTAAAAAAAAAGTTCAATCGAAAGTAGTTCTAAAGTTATAAATGGCTCAAAATAAGTAATGAATGCATCATATGGTCAGCAGTCCAGTGAAAAAGATTAATCTGGTCGTTTAATTATAATTCAATCTTCCGTAAACTTTTTTAAAGAAGAGCAAATTAGCGTGTTGTTAGAGCCTGCTGTGTCTGAACGGAGGTTGCCAAGCGTAGCTCATAGGGGACAGAATCACCTAGTAATTAAAAAAAAGAAACGTTCAATCGAAAGTAGTTCCAAAGTTATAATGGCTCAAAATAAGTAATGAATGCATCATATGGTCAGCAGTCCAGTGAAAAAGATTAATCTGGTCGTTTAATTATAATTCAATCTTCCGTAAACTTTTTTAAAGAAGAGCAAATTAGCGTGTTGTTAGAGCCTGCTGTGTCTGAACGGAGGTTGCCAAGCGTAGCTCATAGGGGACAGAATCACCTAGTAATTAAAAAAAAAGAAACGTTCAATCGAAAGTAGTTCCAAAGTTATAATGGCTCAAAATAAGTAATGAATGCATCATATGGTCAGCAGTACAGTGAAAAAGATTAATCTGGTCGTTTAATTATAATTCAATCTTCCGTAAACTTTTTTAAAGAAGAGCAAATTAGCGTGTTGTTAGAGCCTGCTGTGTCTGAACGGAGGTTGCCAAGCGTAGCTCATAGGGGACAGAATCACCTAGTAATTAAAAAAAAAGAAACGTTCAATCGAAAGTAGTTCCAAAGTTATAATGGCTCAAAATAAGTAATGAATGCATCATATGGTCAGCAGTCCAGTGAAAAAGATTAATCTGGTCGTTTAATTATAATTCAATCTTCCGTAAACTTTTTTAAAACAGACCAAGTAAGCGTGTTGTTAGAGCCTGCTGTGTCTGAACGAAGGTTGCTAAGCGTAGCTCGTAGGGGACAGAATCCTCTACTAATTAAAAAAAAAAGTTCAATCGAAAGTAGTTCTAAAGTTATAAATGGCTCAAAATAAGTAATGAATGCATCGTATGATTAGTAGTCCAATGAAAAAAATCAATGAATACTCACTGATTTTCTTCGTGTTTAATATGCAAATAAAATTTTCGGTATAAATACCTTTATATTTATTATACATGTAATCTAATAAGTTGTACTCAATCTTGTACTCTTTTATTTCATCAAATATGTATTGTATGTGAATGAGCTAGATTACATTTTCTTAAATTAATATTACAGTTTACAAATTTGTATAGAAAGATTATAGTATTTGTTAATAATATAATTTACTTAGGCCAGGAACATTTAAATTCTAATATTAAGTTTGACTAACATTATAATAATCATCTTTTCAATCCCAGTTAAAAGTTCATTGTGTCCTTGGAAGCATAATAATTATTATCTGTGTCCTAAATAATTAGTGTATAAGTAGAAAGTTTTGAACTGATTTGGAGAAACGGACTTATCGTTCAAATACAAAGTTACAAAACGATACAATATGAAAATTTCGAGAAAAGTATTTTCATCTACGAAATTTCTGTTCTCTTTATTATCCTAGCATAAGTTTTTTTATAATGCATTATATGTTGTTAATTTTTAAATAATCTACTACTTATTAGACAATGGAAACAAATAATTGTAATATATTTCTTATTGGAAATAAAACATTAATTCTTTATATATATATATATATAACAAATTTGTTATTGTTATTTCTGTTATTTCTGCATTTCATTGCATATATTTTCAAATAACCAATATTTCTTTAATAATTACATTTTCCTCCAATACCTATAATATATATTGAACCAATATTTGCATTTCTTTAGAAAATTATCCAGTAATCTGCCAGTAATAATGACATTTAATTTTAAATGTTTTCAAGGTAAAGCCAATAATAAGAGTACTATAAAAATAAATGTATAATATATCGAAATGAAGCACTCTTATGAATTCATACACTACTTTTACCATAAAAATAATTTACAGAGAAATAAGAAAAATAATAAAATTAATTCAATAAAAAGGTCAAACGCAGACGACATTCATGTGAGTTGAATAATATTTTTCGAAGCTGCAAGGGATTTATTTCTTCCCTGAACAATGCGTGCATAATTAATCTTCAGATAAAAGTTTTTTTTTCTTTACGAAAAGGTACGTAACATATTAAGTGATATAAATGTCTTTTACAGTATTTTATATTTGAAATGAAAATGTAAACGCAAGTTATCTGGGGGTTTTCCAAGGTTGAAACAGTACAGGAAGTAATAGAAAATAAATTATAACTCATTATGCTAAATAATTGTTTTTTTTAGGGTTTCGTTCATCTCATGAAACCCTATTATACCTCTTCGTTGGCTGTCCGTCACAGAGCCGGTTCTCAGAAACTATATAACTTATACTTGAAATTTTATGTACTAAAATTTCAAGTATTTGCATAGCTAAATATCTACTTTGAAGCTCAAAATCATGAAATTTGAAAAAAATCGTATTATTTTAACATATAGAGATAACAAAACAAAAATCTAACAGCCGTTTCCTATTAAACTTAAACATTTTTCGTTATAGCAGTTGCCAACACTTAAAAATCCAGAATAAAATTCTTTCTACAATAATTAATTTTCTATTGAAAGATTTCCACGTGAAAAATTAAAATGAAATAAAAAGTTTCACCAATTGAAAAAAAAGATTAATATGACGTCATAGGGGTAATAAAACGGAAATTTTGAAACATTATTCAATAATAGAAGGAGTATGAGTATATGTAAATACAGAAAACAGCTTAATATGACGTAATTAGAGAATTAAAAAGAAAATTAATATGACGTCATATTGGAAGTTTGCCAGATTTTTCAGTTTGACAATAATACAAAGACAGTATCAATGTGAGTAATAAAGAAATCAAGTAGATATGACGTCAGCAAGTGATTATAACGTCATATGAGTTTGAGGAACGTATTGAATCATGATAAAAAAAACGACTATGGAAATATTGGCAAATTTTAACATTTTGAAGATCTCTATACAACATGTTTAATTTTGAAATTGATTTTTTTTAATATCGCATTTAATCCAAACGACAGATATTATTATGATAGAGTATAATAGCGGGCTTCGCCCGCTATTGGACCGGTTCAGTTTTTCGAATAAACGAGAACAATAGAACGGTAAATTTTTACTTTATAAAAAAAAAACATGACTTTTTTTTTTCTTTTAAAGGAAATTTATTTGGATTTATTAAAAAAAGGAGAAAGTATTTTGAAAGGAATATTAAACGAATCCCTTTATGCGATTTTCGATCACACTTAGCCACTTATTTTGTTGTTGTTGTTTTTGTTTTTTAACAGCAATTTTGATAAATTTTTATATAGAACATTAATCCTAAAATAGTACCAAAATTAGAAACGGTTAAAATAAATAATTTGTCGTTTGGTCCAGCAATGAATGAAATAGAATAACAATGATTTTTCTTCGGTTACAATGCATAAATAAATTTGTTGACATAAAAACTGTTATATTTATTATACGAGATAAACCAAAATCTTGAGCTTAATTTCATACAGTTTTATTTGAACCAATGTTAAACGTATTTTTGCATAGTTGAACTTAATTTAAGAATGAAACTTGATATTCTAACGATAACTTTTGCTAAGAGATCACCTTTTCAACAAATAACTGTAACATGTTTCTTATCGACATTCAAACATATATATATTTTAATATTTCTTTTTAAATATAATAAATTCTTCTTGTGCATTTTCTGTAATATTGGTGTTTTATTGCCAATATTTTCAATTTAAAACCAATAAAACCAGTATTTCTAGCACACTAAAAATTTTTTTTCATATGCAAGGTGTTCGAATAACTCAAGAAATATACATCGGATTGAAAAACTGAAAAATACATGTTAAATACTAGATTAATTTTAACACAATTATTCAAATTGGTAAAAAAAAACACAGGAGTTGTAATTTTCCAGCTGGACGAAAAATGTCCGGGCCAGGATTCGAACGTGGGGTCTCTTCGCTGAAGCTGCCATACTCTACCAACTGAGCTATCCCGGTCAAATCTGAAGGGCATAATTCATCCAGTGAAGGAATTATGCCTTCCAGATTCGACCGGGATAGCTGAGTTGGTAGAGCTTGCCAGCTTCAACCAAGAGATCCCAGCTTCGAATCCTGCTCGGACATTTTTCGTCCATTTGGAAAATTACAACTCACGTGTTAAATATTTTTGAAAAATCTATTTAAGGATATCAATGTTGCCCACCCTCCCTTGCCAAAATCAGGTATATCTAAATAGAGAGGGAGCCTAAAATCAGCTGTGTTAATATCTTCGCCATATAAAGTAAACCTTGAAGACCCTTCGAAAAACAACATGTTGGAAATTGTACGTCAAGCGTGACAAATGAGGTGCGTTCGTACTATAGCTAGTTGTATAAATATTCAGATCTTGATTATTTTAAATTCTGTGAAATGAATTATATCGTCTGCAGATTAATTTCTGTCATAAAATAAGTATCTCTGTCGCTTGACGATTAAACCTCGGAAGCTCCTATAACAAGAAAGCACTGATTTAAAAAAAATCAAATTTCTTAATAAATATTTTTATTAATATCTGCTAAAGTTTTGATTCGATTTTGATAAAATTTGAAATGTCTCGACAAAATTCTACAAAGATAGTATATCTTAAATTTCAAACCATTCGATTGGGTAATTTTTGCGTTATTATATGCGGACGGACGGACAGACAGACGGACAGACCAGACGACGACAATAGGTGCTACGTATTTATCGAGGCTAACGAAAAAGACAGGCTACCGCGGTACATTCCACTTATCTCTTTTTACAGACCGCTAGAGTGACGTGATGCTCTTTTCGTACACCTGCATTGGTGGATTCGAGCATCACGTGACTCCCGCGGTCTGTAAAAAAAGATACGCCTAAAGCACCACGGTAGCCTTTCTTTTTCGTTAGCCTCGCGTATTTATATAATTACGAACACCTAAAAAGGAACCTCTCAAAGCAGAAAAGCAATTCGAACATCAAGTTTTAAAAAAGAGGCGTAATTGAATTGGAAAGAAAAGGATGGAAGGGAAGAACTACAGACATAATGTAAAAAAAAAAATCTTCTGTTGCAATAAAAAAAAATGTCTAATGATTAAGAATCTGAAAAGAAAAATCAAGACAGTGATGATTGGTTTTGCGTAATTTGTAAGAAAAATTAAATAGCTGAAATGATTCAGTGTTCAGATTGCCAAATATGGTTCCATGTTCGGTGAGCTGTAATAAAAAATGGACAAAAGAAAATCATGTGTAAACCTTGCATCTCTTCTTACATGATATTCAAATAAATGACAATTAGTTCCATTATTTCTATTCTTAATTACTTTGATTTATTTTTTTAATACATTTTGATTTAAAACAATTGCTCTTACTTTCAGATATTTGATTTCATTATATTTTATTGTTGTTATTTTGTTTGATTGTTTCATTAATCGCAAATTTAGATTTTAATAAAATTTAGTTATATTCCCTACCCATTAAAACATCTTAATATTGTTTGGAGACTGGGGGTCTACTTTAGGCGACCACTCGCTGAATTTGGACCATTTTTGACAAATTTTTGAAATAAAAATAAAATTTAAGATTTTCAAAAATAAATTGTTCTAAACATTTATTTAGTTAGTAGATGAATAGATTGACCATGTGTAGTGATATTTTGGAGGTGTTCTAAAAATGAAGTGAGCTACACCTGAAAATATGTGAAGTGGTCCAATTTTGGCTACACTCCCCTATTAAAATATATTTATTGTTAATTGATTAAAAATATAAATTTTATGTTAATTTGTAATAACATTTAACTTTAAACTATTTTTTTTCAAAAAATGGACTCTCCCGCTTTTAAAACCAGCAGCTAATATATTGGTAAATAATTTCAAAGTAAAGTCAATAATAAGCCTGCTCTGAAAAATATATACAATGTACCAAAATAAAGCATTACAAATTCATAAATTACATTTTTTATAAAAAGAATTTACATTGAAATAAAAATAAAAATAAAATAAAATGTAATTAATTGAAAACAGACGGCATTCAAGTGAGTCTAAAAATATTTTTTCAAAGCAGCAAGAGATTTATTTCATCGTTAAACAGTGCGATCATAATTAATATAATTAATCTTCAGATACATGTTTTTATTTCCTAGTTAATTATTTATCATTTTTTATGAAAAGGTGGGTGATAAATGAAGTAGTGTAAATCTGTTTTACAACGTTTTAAATTACAAATGGAAATGTAAACATGTGCTGTTAGATTTTTTTTCCTACGTTAACATATTAGATAAAAAATATCAAGTTAACTTAATTCATTTTAATGTTAGTGAGGGAAAAAAAATCCCTTTTCAGCCAGTTGCAATTGCACTTTTATGCAGCTATGTGTAATTTAATGTAAAATAAATTATGAATGACTAGATTTGAATCAGTAAATAATTTTGGTATTCTTAGTTAAATTTAAAAGCATGTCATAAAAATTGACTATAAAAATAAATATACGAAATATAGAATTAAAGCGTTTCAACAAAATTATAAATGATCTTACTGTAAAAAAAATACGGCGAAATAAATCTTAAGGAATATATAATGCATTAAATAAACAGACAAACAAACAGACGACATTCATGTGACTTGAATAATACTCTTCCAAGCTGCCAGATGTTTATTTCTTTCCAGTACAAAGCATAATAAATCTTCAGTTTTTACCTAGGTGTTTTAAATTTGTTTTTATTTTTCTAGTTATTTATATATAATTTTTCATGAAAAGGTACATGCCAAATGAAGCTGTAATAAATGTCGTTAAAGATATTTTACATTTTAAGGAGAAATACAAACTAAATATATTAGTTTTTTTCCGTTAAAATACTATAAAATAGAACGGAAATAAGATAAGAGAAAATGATTCGGTTTATTTTTCTTTATTTTTTTTCTTTAACAATTTTTATAATCTTTAAAATCGAACACGGTCTAAAAAAGAAAATATAGAATATATTTTCTTCGGTTTCAATTTATAAATAATTTTTTTCACATAAAGGAGTTAATACTTATTACACAGGTAAGCTGAAACGGATGGAGTCAATTTTTTTAAGTTTCATGTCTTGAAATGCGTGTGCATGCAAATGCAAATAACATTCATTAATTATATAACACTAGCTGACATGCCCGGCGTTGCCCGGGCCCGTGATAATAACCTTAAAAATACTTAAAATCAATGTTGAATGATTTTATATTTTTAAATGAAAATCTATCCAAATGATTTGTTGTCGTTATAGTTATTGTCAATTTAATGTCGATTTAATTTCTGACGTTTGATATATTAAAATTTCAATTCTGACCAAAAGCTCCTGGGGAAACCTAAATAATATAAATTGCTCCCACACCTTTCCTCTTTTAAACTCAAAATAATATACAGTATTGGCCAATTTATTAGTCCCATTCGAAAAAAATTTCCAAAACCTTGTTTCTAAGATGATTATATTAAAATTAAATAAAAATCATGCACTCCTGACATCATAATTCAATTTTATTATTTAACAGAATAATAAGGCTACTATAATTTGTGACTCGTGCTATAGCCAGTCTGGACACATTGCTGTTATCATTATCTTTTTACGAGTGAAATTTGATAATTTTTTTAATTCAATATTTGAAAAACGGTATAATCATTAGATTTGAAATTTATATCAAGAAAAATACAATTTTTTACCTTTCTAACGCAGTTTGTCTAACAATTTTCTGACAAATACTTTTCAAGCTATTAATTTTTTTCAGTAACTTCAAATGTTTCATTTTCCGAAATTAATCTGCTGCAACGATTAGCGAAAATCCCAGTCGTCAGCAACACGTAGCTTTTTATTAAAGAGGATTCACATTAAGGTTCACATAGTATATGTACTAGTTTAGGTATGTAGGTACTTTTAAAGTTTTTTGTTAATCTAATTTACTTCTACCAAAATATTTTACATTCTAACTGTAAGTTTCACTAAAACTATAATAATCCTTCAAATATCAAATACACCGTTTCATGTGTCCTTGAAATCATGATCATTATTCCTCCGATCATGAGTAACTGGCATATAAATGGGACGTCATGCTTACTGATAAGGGTAGCTATCGATTTAGTCTAAAGTTACAAATAGGTACATTAGGAAAGTTTTTAAGAAAGTATTTATTTTCCTTTTCCAATAACGTATGTAGTTATTAATTAGTAAAATATTTTAAAATTAATTTATTTTTATTTATCTTTTATGAAATGATGCTATATGCTTTCTTTAAATGCGTAATATTCTGTTAATTTCGAGATAATGCACTGAAAAATAATTCCAATTCTAATACTTATCCTTATCTGCAATCGATCATAAATTTCTTCAACATTCCTTAAAAAGAAATGACAGTTTTTTTTCCTTATATGTTTTTAAAAAATATATAACTGGAACATTTGGCAAGGTTTTATAAATATTTTTAAAATATTACTTCAAAATCGTACTTATTTATTACATAATGTTTTAAATTCAAAGTGGACGTTTTCTTAAGACTATAATAGTCACTCTTTCAATTCCTTTTCAAACTTCACATGTGTCGTTGTAAGCAGAATCATTACTATCCCCATCATATATAATAAGCGTATAAGTGAAATGTCAGGCGATTTCTTTATTACAAATGTACCTGTTGTTTAATATTTAATAATGTTTTAAATTCAAAGTGGACGTTTTCTTAAGACTATAATAGTCACTCTTTCAATTCCTGTTCAAACTTCACATGTGTCGTTGTAAGCAGAATCATTACTATCCCCATCATATATAATAAGCGTATAAGTGAAATGTCAGGCGATTTCTTTATTACAAATGTACCTGTTGTTTAATATTTAATAATGTTTTAAATTCAAAGTGGACGTTTTCTTAAGACCATAATAGTCACTCTTTCAATTCCTGTTCAAACTTCACATGTGTCGTTGTAAGCAGAATCATTACTATCCCCATCATATATAATAAGCGTATAAGTGAAATGTCAGGCGATTTCTTTATTACAAATGTACCTGTTGTTTAACATTTAATAATGTTTTAAATTCAAAGTGGACGTTTTCTTAAGACTATAATAGTCACTCTTTCAATTCCTGTTCAAACTTCACATGTGTCGTTGTAAGCAGAATCATTACTATCCCCATCATATATAATAAGCGTATAAGTGAAATGTCAGGCGATTTCTTTATTACAAATGTACCTGTTGTTTAATATTTAAAGTTATAAATGGATACATTATGACTATTTTGAGAAAGGTATTTGCTTTCATAAAAAATGGTGAAATTATAACTTATTTTGTAAAACTTTTAACTATTAAAATATGTTATAAAACTTTTGTCTTAATGTGTCTTATTTATATGCTGTTATTTGCTTTTAATATACGAAATATTTTGTTAAAGAATTCTCTTTTAATGAATTCGAAAAAAAAAAGATTTTTAGAGATTTTTATAGATAATCCAACGTGATTTTCTTCCCAAGATGTTTTATGAGTTTTTTCTTGTATTTTTTATGTAAGATAAATTTAAAGATTGGCTAGATGTTACAAATTATTTTAAAGTATTATTTTGAAATACTTATTTATACCATAAGACGTTAAATTCTAACACTGCAAGTTTAACTAAGTTTATAATAATCACCTCTTCATTCTCGGTTAAAGCATGACATGTGGCTTTAGAAGCATAATCACTAAAATCTCCATCATAAGTAACTAGCGAGTAAATGGGATGCCATGCGAACTGATTAGAATAAATATACCTATCAGTTAGTTAATTTCCAAAGTTGCAAATCGATTATTACAATATAAACCTTTGAAGGAATTTCTTTTCCCGAAAAAAGCGTATGATAATGATAAAAATGTTTTGTGATAATTTACTTTTATTTATCTTTTTCGTATGCTATTATATGCTTTTAATTTAGAGATCAAGCTCTTATTTGTTCAATAGAAAGAAATTAAAATTATTCTTGTTAGCAATCAAGCGAGAATATTTTTTAAACTTTTCCCATGACTGTTTATACGAACGATAATATGAGTTGATACTGATCAATTTCAAAAGTAACATAGGTTGAAAACTGGTAAGAGTTTATAGATAATTTTAAAGTTCTTGTTCGTAATCGAACTTCATCGACCATATTCTAATCGCAAGTTCTTCTTAAATTATAACAAATACCTTTCTAATTCCAGGCAAAATTAGTGTTTCAGAAGTATGTAACATGCACATATTACAATAAATGGGGTACCTATCTATTATTTCTAAAGTTACAAATAGATACATTATGTTTACTTCGAAGGAAGTATTCCCTTTCACTAAGAATCTATAAAATTGTAACTAATAAAATATTTTAGTAAATTTTGTTATCTTTGTTTATACGTTGTTATATATTTTCTTTATAATGTGGTATATTCTGTTAATTATGAGATAATTCACGGATTTGAACTGGTAAGCAAATAACTTGAATAATTTTCTTATTGAAAACCATGCGTTTTTATAACGGAAATCTAAAACTATTATAGGAATAATGTTTATTATTGATTTTTTTTTAATATGTAAGTAGAATATCCAGCAATATTTTATGGAAAAATTACAAATATTTTTCGTAGTCTAGCTCAGCGGTTCCCAAAATTTAAGTAGTTGCTATCGCTTTGTATAATTTATCATAAGGTAAATTTTAAACAAGAAAGAAAACTCATGTGTCAAGCATAGATTATGTAACATTTTCCAACACATTGAAAATACACTAACACAATTTCATCGTTTAATAAAGTGTGATCATTTCGTACTCAATAAAAATTTGAGTTAAAACTTAACAAATTACATTTATTTACAAGGAGAACAAAAATGACTGGCAGCGGTTGGTATACTGCGCTTACGTCTCAAGCAAACATCTCTACTGGCGGGAATCCGTTCCGCGCAGCATAATTTCCTTCTCCACCGCCGATCGACGATTGGGATTTTTACGCTTTCTGAGTATTTGTAAAATCAAACGCTTTTTAAGTCATTTCCGGTATTTTGGAGGATTATAAAGGTATAAGAATATATGATATAAGAAATTAATAATATATATTATTAGATTATATAGAAATATTAGATTATATAGTGATTAGATTATATAGAAATTAATTAGATTATATTACCATAATATTTATTATATTACAGTTATAAATTAATTAGATTATATAGAAATTAATATATATATATTATATAGAAATTAATAGATATTATATAAGAAACCAAGTTCAACCAGAAATGACTTAAGAAGCGTTCGGTTTAAAAACTAATCAGAAAGCATGATAATCGCAATCGTCTATCCGCGGTGGACAGGGAAGTTATGCCTCCGCGCATCACCCCGTCTTTAGCGCTCGGCAGTGCCCCCTGGATAACAAAATGTTCTACGGAGGAAACACTCCCCCGGGGATTGAAATGCAATTTCAATATACATTCACATATAAATTTGCAAAAATTATCATATAAGAAAAAATTATAAGATATAACAACTTACATACACAATAATAATACAATCATAAATGCACTATAATTCTACATTACATACAGAAATAATATATACCTTAAAAATTGCTTAAGAAAGAAAAGAAATCTGTTACTGAACTGGTAATATACAGACATCTCTGACATTTCTCTTATAAATTCGCCCGTCTGGTAACCGTAAGTTTACGGTTCGTATTATATTGTCCCTTCCCTTAAAAATTTCAACTATCCTTCCAACCTGCCATTTGGTGGAAGGTAAATTTTCCTGCTTTATTAGTACTAAAGTTCCTTTCTGTACATCCTCCTTTTTAAATTTCCATTTCCCCCTCTGCTGCAAATTTTTTAAATAATCGCGCTTCCAAGCTTTTCAAATTCGCTGATTAAATTTGATGATTCTCTGCCATTTTGCTAATCTATTTTCATTAATGTTATCTAATGGGGGTTCGGAGATCGAAGTGATAGGTCTACCGATTAAAAAATGAGAGGGTGTCAAGGTTTCAAAATTTTTGAAATCTGGGGACAGCGGGGTAAGGGGACGGGAGTTCAAAACTCCCGCAATCTCCGCTAGTATAGTAAGAAACTCTTCTAAAGTTAATTTTTGATCACCTATTACACGTTTTAAATGAAACTTGAATGATTTTACAGCCGCTTCCCAGAGGCCACCAAAATTCGGGGATTTAGGGGTGAAGAAATTCCCATTTGATACCTTCATGGGTTAAAAAATTACACAATTCCTCATCTGGGAAACTAATCAGTTTATGCAATTTTTTCAACTCGATGTCAGCTTCGATGAACGTTTTTGCATTATCCGATAGGATTTTAGCACATTTCCCCCTTCTGCCAAAGAAACGTTTTAAACTAGCTATAACAGCCTGAGTTGTGAGATCTGAAACAAAGTCAAAGTGTATTGCCTTGGTGCATAAGCACACATACACAACGACATAAATTTTATTCAATACACCCTTCCTTTGATTTTTAAATTTAATAGAAAATGGGCCACAGTAATCCAGACCTGTCACCTGTTTCGAGACATTTTAATTCTTCCCTAAATTCCCCCCTTTGTGCTGACCGAATTAGAAACGATTCGGCCTCTCTCACCTCGTCGAGGGATAGTGGTCCACTTCTTCTCTTCAATTTATTACGACAGTTGAAGGTGAATCTAAAAATAAAACTCATTATACGAATTAATTTTACAAAATTATTAGTACATGCAAAAATATGGTGAATTAAGGGGTTTTCGTGAGAAATAGTTAATGTAACAAAGTCATTGTAAATAATGTTCACGGAGTCTCTTTTTAGTTCCTTTATATAGATCTCCTGATCTGGAATCACTAGAGATTGTTCTTTATTGCACATATCTAAGTCTTTCAGAAACTTCGGACCAGTCCACCATATAGGATTGTGAATAAGACTTTCACATTTAATACCTCGTGTCAGCAAATCTGCAGGATTCTCGGACCCTGCACAGTGAAACCACCTGGATGGGTCTGTCAAAGCTTGGATTTCCTTTACACGGTTCTACACAAATGACTTTCACCTGTTTGCGGTGCCTTTGATCCAGTACAAGACAATCTGCGAATCTGTCCACAAATACATAGACGATGGTCCCTTGCGATCTAGTACCGTTTTTACTTCACAAGTTAAGCGTGCAGCAAGTAATGATGCTAGAAGCTCAAGTCGAGGAAGTGACATTTTTTTCAATAGTGCCACTCTGGATTTTGATGTGATCAAATTTAAGGAAGATTCACTTAGTGAATCAATTTGTAGATACACGGAAGCACCGTATGCTTTTGTACTGGCATCGGCAAAGATATGCAAAGTTAGAGTGTAATTGGAGTCATCGGGAAACTGAAAAATGTTCCTTTGAATTTTTAGATTTCTCAACTGGGGAAGTTCGGAACACCATTGTTCCCACGTCTTTGTAATATCGGTGGGCAGTTCTTCATCCCACGTTAAATTCCTACTCCACAGTTCTTGAAATAAACATTTAATTTGTATTGTATACGGAGAAATTAGACCCGGAGGGTCAAATATTCTACCTGCAACTTGTAATACAAAACGTTTTGTATTTTTTGCGTTACGCAAAAATTCGAGCAAATTATCAATATCTATCAAAAGTATATCTTGCTTGTGTTGCCACGATATCCCCAAAACTTTATGTATTGTACTATCCTCAAAAGGTTGTGGCATTGTACTAAATCCACTTTTATCCCATATTTCCATTAACTGGTTGTTATTCGAAATCCACTTCCGTAAATTCATGCTAGCTTCCTTCATTATTTTATGAGATTGTTCCGAAATGTTTTCCGCATCTGCGACTGTGTCTGTCCCGGTTATTAAGTCGTCCACATAAATACAACTGTGGAGTACTTCTGTCGTTATTGGATATTCCGTTTCCAATTTGTTAAGATGATGCTTAATTGTAGCAGATAGCAAAAATGGGCTTGAATTCAAGCCAAATGTTAGACGTAAAAATCTGTAGACGATAACATAAAATGCGTCATTGTCGACAGGATTCTTATCTATAAACAAGAATCTCAGAACATCCCTGTCCTTTTCGTTTATGGCAATTTGTAGAAAAGCCTTCTCTATATCTGCTAGAAAAGCAATTTTGTTTAGTCTGAAAAAAATCAATAAGTGAAAAATATTAGGGTTTAAATTAGTTCCTGCGTCAAGACAATCATTCAAAGACAATTGTCCTGCTTCATGGGAACTTGCGTCAAAAACTATTCGACATTTAGTATAAACACTATCTTCTCTAAATACTGTATGGTGCGGTAAGTAAAAAACTGGTTTATCTGAAGGGTTTTCTAAATTAGGTACACTTTCAATTATGTTCATCTCTAAATACTCATTCAAAATATTGCGATATTGTTCGTATAACTTTGTATCACGTTTCATTCTTTTTATAAGACCTGAGAGTCGCGCTTCGGCGGTTTTATAATTATTTTCTAAATGGTTCCAATCCCTTGTCCAAGGGAGACTGATTTCATATCTGTTATTTTCAAAACGCACAGTTTCATGAAATTTTTC
This sequence comes from Maratus michaelseni, assembly GCA_963931845.1. Lineage (NCBI taxonomy): Eukaryota > Metazoa > Arthropoda > Arachnida > Araneae > Salticidae > Maratus > Maratus michaelseni. The sequence continues at coordinate 328,311,149 of OZ007588.1, forward strand.
TACAATTTTCTCGTTTTTAACACTGTTTGGGTCATCTTTAATTCCCAACGTCTCTAAGTCCCAAAAGGTTTTCAAATCTAATTCATCTTGATTTTCTATTAAATGACACGTAAATTTACTTTGATTTCTATCTTGTATTGTTCCACCCGCGATCCATCCTAAATGAGAATTTTGTAAAATTATAGAAATTTTAGGAATTTTTATTTGACCAGCTAATAACAATTCGTAATATACATCTGCTCCTAATAACACTTGAATTCGCTGAGGTTAAAAAAATCTTGGGTTCGCGTAGGTTAAATTCTGTGGTAAGTGCAGATTAGAAATGTCTACAGCGCTTGAAGGGGTTATATCAGTGATTTTAGGAACCAAAAACATGTTAGATAATTTTTTAAAACTTCTATCCTTGATGGAAATTTCTACGTTTATTCTGTTTTTAATTTTACAGACAGAATCATTTAATCCAGTAATTAATGACTTAACTTTATATTTTTGCAACCCTAACATATCTGCTACAGAAAACGTGACCAATGAGACATTACTTGCAGTATCTAAAATCGCAATACAAGGAAAAAAAGAATCATTACTTCCCCTTAAATAAATCACAGCTGTCGAAATCAAACCATTATAACTGGTGCCAGAAAAATTTTGATCATAATTGTTTTGACAGCTCAAGGTAAATGCATTTGTGGTAGATTCTACTGAATTAGAATTTACGTTGTCTTCCGTTTTCAACTGCGGTTCATTTGCAATACAACTTGCCTATTTTCATAAGCAGGTTTCGAAAAATTAGCTCCATGAAGAGAACTATGATGGTTGGAGTAACAAATCCTACACTTATTATTTAATTTGTTACATCGATTAACAGCGTGAGATAACGATAAACAGTTATAACATAACTTCAACTTCCTTACTTGGTTCAATTTCTCTTGAACCGATAAATCTAAGTACCTTTGACATCGAAATATCATATGAGGTTGTTTACATAATGCGCAATTAAATTTGTCATTCTGTAATACTAAACTTTTTTGTTTCTGAGTAATTTCATACCTAGGTTTCGTAACGGTGTTGCTTTTTTGTAGGTTTTCGAGAGCTTATGCCCTTTTTAGTAAAAAATCAATAAAAATATACCATTCAGGCAAGTCGTTACAGTTAAGACTCATTTCAAATGCCTTTCTTGACTCATCATCGATTCTTTGTAACACAAAATACATTAAAATTGATTCCGATAAGTTATTATTTTCTAGTCCTAATTGTTTCAGAGCCCTCCAATGACTCAATAAATTATCTACCAGATTGCGTATTTCTTTCGCATTTTCAATTTTTATTTTGTTGTTACTCAATAACTCAGAAATATGAGAATTTACAATTAACCGTTTGTTTTCAAATCGTTTTTTTAAAGCTTCGAATAAGGAAGCATAAGAATCATCAATGTTTTGCAATTGTTTCAAAGGGCCTGTTAAATCCGATTGTAAATAATATAATTTTTGAGCATCATTTAATTCATCGTTGCTATCAATCAAGGTGGTGAATTGTAATTTAAAATTAAACCACTCTGTGTAGCGACCAGAAAATTGGGGTAAATTAATTGACGGCAATTTAATTTTTGGCTCATTAGAATTAATTCTATCATTATTATTTTGAGCTTCAACATTATAAACAGTAGGTTTTATTAAATCAAGAAGACTTACTTCGAGAGCTTCTAACTGTTCTTCTATCTCCGTCAAAGAATTTTCAAATTCCGGTAAATCATCATCAGAAATTACCGAATACGACTCATTGCGTAATTCATCTGTCTTCTTTTTTAATGTCTGAAGAGCTTTGAACTTTAGTTCCAATTCTTTCTGGCCAAGTTTTGATTTTATAGCATTAGATATTCGTGTAACTGGGCTGCATATGTTTCCGCGTTTCCGATTGAGGATCACAGTACCTTTAATAGTAGCCATTATAATTATATCTATAACTACATACAAAAATCCAAGGGCGATGATTCTTCACAGTATTCTAAATGAGCGCTGGGGCTCAGAGGACCAAAACATGATCATTTCGTACTCAATAAAAAGTTGAGTTAAAACGTAACAAATTACATTTATTTACAAGGAGAACAAAAATGACTGGCAGCGGTTTGTACACTGCGCTTACGTCTCAAGCAAAACATCTCTACTGGCGGGAATCCACTCCGCGCATCATCCCGTCTTGAGCGCTCGGCAGCGCCCCCTGGATAACAAAATGTTCTACGGAGGAAACAAGGTGAAAGATGATGTCTAATCTAAGTAAACAATTTGCAAAACGCATTATACAGTTACAACTAAATTTCAGCAATTATTATCAAAAGTCGGATAAATATCCGAATTCATTTGTGCAGTCTTGTATATGATTTATAAATTTGCATATTACATAATATGAAACATAATGATCAGATACCATAAAAAATTAAATTTCTAATTTCAGAATAGATGCTTTGAGATTTTGACAGCTCGTGTGAAATATAAACTAAGAAAATCTTTCAAATAATATACATTTAATTATTAATTTGAATTTCGTAATAATGCTCCTACAAATTTATACGATATTAACAAAGAATAAAAATTAAATAGGGGATTTCCGTGATTTTTTACTTACATTTTACGCACGGTAATTTTAGATATAAGGTCCTGTAGATAAAAAAGTATTCGTTGGATTTCAACAAAATTCGGGTTAAAGCGTTGTGCTGTATACTTAAGAAAATTCAAGAAATTTAAAATTTTTATTTTGAAAAACAACAGTGATATGAGAGACAAATCACGTCTTCAGTCGTAGATGATCCGCCTCGGTAGTTCCAGTGTTAAAAGGCTTCTTTTTTACTTAAAATGTTTGTAGAGAGCGTGAGCATAAACATATCTTCCTTTTAGATACATCGAAAATTAAAAGATATTTTGACATTAGAATTTTAACTCATTCTTTTAAGGATACTAAATACTCTCTTATATTTCTTGTTATTAAAAGCAGTTAGAAAGTAATTCATAATTCAAAGAAAGGAAAAATGGAGACTAATGGATACTTTGCAGAAATTTATAAAAATGAATATTCTATGTGTTTTAAATATGTTCAAAATGTTACATTTTGCACTGAAAGTGTAAAAGATAGCCAGTCTGTGAAAGACGTTTGAATGCAGTGTATGTGTATCACACTACAAAAAATGCTCACAGTGAGAATTTAAGAACGTACAGTCGTGGAAAAAAGAAACTGAACACCCCCTACTAACTCTACAACAAATTATTGTAGAAGAAAGTTACTGGTACAAACGAAAGGAAATAAAGTCCACTTTTAAATGGTGTATATAAAATTTGCTTAGGGGGGCATCTACATATAAAAACACACCAGACATTTTTTTTTCATTAGCAAGACTCAAATTTGACAAGATATTTTAAATCTGCAGTTCAAACTATGCCTAGATAGCAAATTTCATGAAATTGCTACGATTAGTTTTAGAGAAATTAATTACTTTATAATGAGCATATTTTAGGGGCTGTATCTAAATTGAAGTTCTGTACTCGAATGTTTAAATGCTGAAGAATGATTAAGCCACTTCTTTCAATGTATTATGTTTTACCGATATGACCATTTTAATCACTTAATAAGTTTCGGTTATTGTTATATGCGGTAAAATAATTTTTACAAGTGTTAAATTATCCGATTTTAAAAAATATAAGATTATCTGTAATTAAAATAGTTTTAGAATATGTAAATGTGATTGGAATTTTAGAGGTGTTTTTATAATGCTTTTTCTCAGAAATTAAATACATTTAACTCGCTCTTTTTAAAATTTATTGGCAGAAACGTGAATAATATTGGCAAAAAGCAAAATTTAGTATAAAAAAATAGTATAAAGCAGAGTGAAGAATCAATGTAAAAAAAAACGCAGATAAATTGCTTTTTCAGTCTGAAAATAAATCCCGACATTCCTTTTTTTTTAGTAGGAGGAGGGGGGTGGGCGTGTCTTGTTTTGAGATATGTTCGCAGGATTTATATTCCGATTTATTTAAAGAACTAAAACTAAATCTATGTTTTAAAGATATCTGAATAACTTTACATCCGTTATTCTCCTTAGGAATATTCTCCTTAGTAAATAATTCTATGATTTTGATTAAACCTATTCTGGTAGTTCATTTGAAATTTTACAATTAACTCATTAATTCCTCTTGGCAAGAAAACTTGACATTCGACATTTATTTTTTTTTTTAGATTTTAGATTTTTTTGCACACTGCTCGCGATTGGAAAAGAAACTTGTCTATCAGAAAACCATAAAAATAACTTGCAATTTTTTTCAATTAGCCTGGGTAAGCGAATAGATCAAAATACGAAAGATATAGAAGAAAAAGTTTAATTATTTTAAGTTCGTTATTAATGGAATAAAAACTGAACATCCATATATATTTTTAAAGATTACAATTTTTGATTGATATACAAACGTTTATTACACAAATATTTTATCTAACAACTATTTAGTGAATATTGCAAACAATTTAACAAGATTTGAGAAAATTGAATTGAGAAATAGAAGTGTATAACTATCTCAGTGATTATAATGTTTATATATTAAAGATTTAAATTATGTAAAATATTTTGAAGATTTTGAAATATTTTGAAGTTTTGAAGATAACGAATGTAAGAATTATATTAATTTTTTCTCGTAAATACATCATCAAAATCTAATTAAAAAGAAGAAAAAACATTTGACGTGCCCTTCTATTTTGTGCGACAGTTTGACAGTTTTGTTTTTCAGTTTTACATGCATTATACAAAATTTGTATTGTAGCAAATTCTAACAGACAAGAAACATGAGAAGTTAAAATAATTTTAAAAAGTTGAAGATTTATTTAGATTTCTAAATGAAATGTTTTAAAGTTGCTTTAATATCATGTTTCAAATTTAAATTTAATTTTTTAAGATTAAATAGACTGAGCAAGATTTAATATAAAAATGCAACATTATTGTAGCATTGACTAAATAAAATAATTTTAATATCTGTCCCTTCTCGGGCTTAACAAAATGGAAATAAATTTATTTTTTTAATTTGCTTTGCAGGTTCCTTTTTTTTAATATATATATATATATATATATATATATATATATATATATATATATATGTAGATAGATAGATAGATAGATAGATTTTGTCTTAATTATTTTTCAAAAATTAGCGGTTATTTTTTTAAACTAATTTACATGCATTTTTTTCATACTAGTTCATCTGCTAAAACCGTTAAACATGAAACTAAAGAAAATTAATTTCATTACTGAATTTCTATTGAAATTTTTCACTCAGTTCTGTAAAGATGGGTAAAGTCGTGTTTTATCCCTGTCGATATGATATGTGTGCCAAAGCTGACAAGTTAAAGGATTTATATCTGCACACCTGTCTTAAAAATAATCTTTATTGCGATTAAAAATAACTAGTTATTCTTTAAAACCGAAATTAATTCTAATGGTATGGTATAGCATATAGAGAAAGTTGCTTTTTAAAATATTTTCCTAATTCATTTAATGAAATAATCAATTAACATTCTAGAGCAAGCAGCGATAATTCGGACTTGAATATTGAAGCGGGGGAGGGTGGGGGGCAATGTTTTGGGAAAATAAACCAGTAAAAAATTATGATCTAAAACGCGCAAAACTATAAAATAAATAATTTTTAATATATTGTTATGAATTTTGTATATACTTGTAAATATTCCATTTGTTTAAATTTATTTTATTTTATTATTGTGAAAATTGCAGTATTAATGTATTTCCTATTGAGCATCATGTAACTCAATGCTAAAGGCCTCAGGTGCTTTGTAAGAAAAACAACCTTACACCCTCATCGTTTTTACAATAGAGTTCTATGGGAATATCGCCAAGGAATGGGTTTATCGCCAAGTTGGCGATGGTTTTGGCGACTTATTTTTGTCGCCAAATTTGGCGATATATCGCCAAATGTCGCCAAGTTGGCGACGGATTTGGCGACTTTTTGTGCAACCCCCCCTTATACATTTACATTGGGATCCTTTCACGTTTGGAGTACTCTATCGAGAGTTGGAGGACCTTCTGGTAATTTCTAGCATTAGAAAGTCCTGGAATAATCTGGAAAGATCCCTGAAGTCTATATAAGGGACCTCCACCAGTTCAGTTGAGTTAGTTGTCTGTCAACTGCGATTGAATATATACGAGAGGCTTTGCATTGAGACTACGTTTCTCTGAGCGATTTTGTCTCTGATACGTCGTATTGAACGTTGTGTTCTGAGTGAAATTTTGCTGTGCTGTTATTAGATTTGAAGATTACTGAATATCTTGTAATTTTCAGAAGATATTTGTGATCGTATTGCACTGTTTATAGTGAATAAAGCTTGCTGATTGTTTTTATATATTGGAACAGGACACCATTCCTGACGTGGAGAGAGTTCCAAAGAGCCCAATCGGAAGATGGGAAGACATCTCGGTGGCAGTTGGTACTTCCTCGATCCCGAATCCCAGAGGTCCTCAAGGAATTACATGGCAGTCCCACTGGTGGCCATTTTGGAGTCATGAAAACATTACACAGAGTCCGAGAGCGCTTCTTCTTGGGAAAAGCGAGAGCTGACGTCGAACGATGGTGCAAATCTTGCGATGCATGTGCAGCTCGGAAAGGACCAAAGAAACGTAGCCGAGGAAGACTACATCTCTACAATGTAGGAGCACCTTTCGAACGCATCGCCCTTGACATCCTAGGCACTCTGCCAAGAAGTGCTGATGGCAACAAATACCTCCTTGTTGTCATGGACTACTTCACGAAATTGCCTGAAGTTTATGCCATCCCTGATCAAGAAGCTTCTACGGTTGCGGATGCCTTGGTACACCAGTGGATATCAAGGTATGGAGTCCCCCTTCAAATGCATTCTGACCAGGGGAGAAATTTCATCTCTGCTGTGATTGAGGGTCTCTGTCAACTTCTCGGAATGGACAAAACTAGGACGACGCCTTTACATCCACAATCGGATGGCATGGTTGAGAGATTTAATCGTACCATCCTCAACAATCTCTCACTGCTAGTCTCAAGAAACCAATAAGACTGGGACCAAAAACTTCCCTTGTTTCTTCTCGCCTATCGCAGCGCCGTCCATGAAACAACCGGCTATTCCCCGTCTCAGATGCTTTTCGGTCGTGATCTTCGTCTACATTGTGATCTGATTTTTGGTCGCCCTCCAGATGCGCCTTCATCGCCAGAGGGATACGTGCAGAATCTCCAGGCACGATTTGAAGACGTCCACAACTTGGCTCGAGAGCGGATCAATATACAGACGGAGAAGATGAAGACCAGGTACGACACGAAAGCCACGGGACATCAATTCAAAGAAGGTGACAAGGTTTGGTTTTATAATCCGACTCGACGTAAAGGACTTTCTCCCAAACTGCAATCGCACTGGGACGGTCCTTATACAGTCCTAAACAGACTGAACGATGTCGTAATTCGGATCCGAAAGTCACCAAGTTCGAAGCCTAGAGTCGTTCATTACGACAGGCTGGCTCCATACTATGGCCATAGTACTTAGTTCATTAATTGTAAATAGTGTAATGTAAATAATGTAAATTAGTATGACCATGGTCTTGTATATAAGTTAATGTAATAATTTCTTTTGCTTAGCATTATCATTATTAATGTTATTATTTAAATACTTGTATGTAATGATGTCTATGGTTTAATTTAATTCAATTTTTTTTTTTTTTAAATAAGTGTATATTTTGTATAATTCAGCATTATGAATGTGTTTAATTGTTATTTTCCATGTTTGCTTTAAGTGTTTTGAGTAGTATAGCATTTGTTGTTAACGGGTTTGCTTTCCGATCAAAGGTTGAACTGCCCTGGACGTGCAGTCCTTGAGAGGGGGGCAATGTTATGAATTTTGTATATACTTGTAAATATTCCATTTGTTTAAATTTATTTTATTTTATTATTGTAAAATTGCAGTATTAATGTATTTCCTATTGAGCATCATGTAACTCAATGCTAAAGGCCTCAGGTGCTTTGTAAGAAAAACAACCTTACACCCTCATCGTTTTTACAATAGAGTTCTATGGGAATATCGCCAAGGAATGGGTTTATCGCCAAGTTGGCGATGGTTTTGGCGACTTATTTTTGTCGCCAAATTTGGCGATATATCGCCAAATGTCGCCAAGTTGGCGACGGATTTGGCGACTTTTTGTGCAACCCCCCTTATACATTTACATTGGGATCCTTTCACGTTTGGAGTACTCTATCGAGAGTTGGAGGACCTTCTGGTAATTTCTAGCATTAGAAAGTCCTGGAATAATCTGGAAAGATCCCTGAAGTCTATATAAGGGACCTCCACCAGTTCAGTTGAGTTAGTTGTCTGTCAACTGCGATTGAATATATACGAGAGGCTTTGCATTGAGACTACGTTTCTCTGAGCGATTTTGTCTCTGATACGTCGTATTGAACGTTTTGTTCTGAGTGAAATTTTGCTGTGCTGTTATTAGATTTGAAGATTACTGAATATCTTGTAATTTTCAGAAGATATTTGTGATCGTATTGCACTGTTTATAGTGAATAAAGCTTGCTGATTGTTTTTATATATTGGCATCAATCCTTTCGTACCCCGAGCTCACAACAATATTTTAATAAATAACTGTAATAATATGTTCTAAGAGCCTTACTGTTTAGTATTATCATTCATCAAATAACAATATATACCTGTTGGGAGAGAAAAAATCCATCCGGAGAGTGGTTTTCTAAAACATCAGGTATCATTGCGTGTTCTACTATGTCACAATAAGATATTCCGTCTAGATGTCTCGAATGCATGACAGAGATCCAATGCCCTGCGCCGATATGCAGTCCAACATAGAAATTGCAATTCTTCAGCTGCGTTTAATATTATTTGTATACCGTGGCTGAAACCTAAATCCCAATGGACGGTACACTCGAACCGAAGAACTAGACACTGACTAAATGCAGCTTTCGTCTTTAAATAAAACAGAGCTCCATTCATTTATGCCTCAGTTAATATATGTTTGGGCAAAGTGAAGGCGTTGAAGTCACTGGTATTCGGTTAATGTTGGTTTTTTAGCCGCTATCCGACTTCGGAAACATGCTTTTTTGAGCGTGTTGTGAATGGTACGAAATGATACATAATAAAAAGAAAGTATGCCGTATATATATATATATATATATATATATATATATATATATATATATATATTCATAATACATTCTATCGTATCTTAGTTATATATGCTTACTTGAAGTTGCAAATCATCTTTAATTTGATTAGAAGACATATAGGGATCTACTGTAGCCATTGCAACAACTTCTCGAGCATGGCAGTCTGGTAAATTCCAAGGCCGACTACTACTACAAAGACTGTTTATCGAATTTGTATTGCGAAACACAAAAAAATTTACCAGTAATGTAGATATTTTTTTCAATATACTACCAATATAAAACTCACCTGTTGTTGTTGTTGAAACAGTTTGAAGAGACACTTGAAAATGCCTTGCTATATAACGAAATCTTCTTCCAGTTTGCCGCATGCCAATTATTTGGCCTTTCGTTTCTTCACTTAGTGGAGCCATTTTGTTTCAGCAAATACACTACGCATATGCATTTATAAGAAACTTCACTTCAAATATATATACTGTAGAAAAAACAATATAGCTTTATTAGACTGGAAAAGAAGCTATAAATTCATTCATTGGTAAGGAAAAGGATTAATTTTTTTCTAAGGTAGAACTGTTCATATTTTTCTAAAATGAGCTTTATTAATTTAAAAATAAAATCGAAACTATTTTGCATAAATGACGTAAACATACATCTCATACAAATACGTTTTACGTAATTTTAATGAAAAAATTAAAAGCAGACATTGAAAAAGTAAAAGATATATATATATATATACTAATCATGGCTGGGGTTCCGGTGCCTCGCCATCTTACATCTTACTCCAATCACAGGTCGTTGTCAGGTTTGTTGTACTCGCGAGCGCATTCACTTATGCTTCTGTTTACGCTAGCTTTCAAATTAGCGTAAGATTACTAAGCACTGAAATACGCTTTACGAATTGTTTATATTGTAAGACAGACATAATTTCTAAGTTTATCAAGTCACTATAATCCCAGCCTATGAGTATAATATTTTTTTAAATAGGGATGAGAGCGCGCCGACTCGAATGTCCGATTGTTACTACTAAATTTTTATAGTATCCTCCACCTTAATGAATTTCAGAAATTCTGGGCTTGGATAAAGTAACAAATACTATTAAAATTTAGTGGTGACAATCAGCCATTCGAGTCGGATCGCTCTCATCCCTGTTAAAAATATGCTTTAATGCACATCATAGACAGCCCCTTAAAGCAGCATCTTGTTGTTTATAAGCATAATTCGAAAAACTACTTGGAAGAAAATTTTGAAATTTTGAATACGCATAAATCAGGACATAATAAATAAAAATCCATTAAAGAATTGCAGGTTGCTATTCATAATTTTTTGGAATATTAGTTTCATAATCCATAATTAATATTATAAAATTATAAAAATTACAAATTCGACGTAATTATGTTTGGGGTTTTGAGTATTTTAACCACACAAAACATTAGCACATTAGGATTATAATTTCAGGAGATATTAATAAAAATAGGAAAATGTAATTTAACATTAGAAGCTCTAAAATTTGAATGTTTATAATTCGAAAACTTATCATCCAAATGACTTGAAATTTAGTATCTAGGCATAGTTTGAACCGTATATTTAAAATATTACGTCAAAATTGGGTATTTCCATTGAAAAAAATAAAGTTTAGGCTGGTTTTGATATGTAGATGGCCCCTTAAGCACATTTTATATACATAATTTAAAAGTAGAATTTATTTCCAATCGTTTGGTACCAATCACTTTCTTCTACTATAATTTGTTGCAGAGTTAGTGGGAGTGTTCAGTTTCTTTTTTCCACGACTGTACCATTGCGATCCACGCTGTACTCTGGTCAATTAACTGTAACCAGCAGAGAAGACCGAGCTACGCTCGGTTAAAATTAGCTTTGACTTCATGTCGATATAACAATAAATTCAGGTCAGAATGCTCAAAACTACCAGAATCATGCTTCCTGTTGTATTGTGAATTATCGGTTGAATCATGTATCTCGGTTCCTATTGGGAAGTTCTAGAAGGTTCCTTCGGATTCTGAAGCCATTTTGTTTTGGCGAAACATCACAACTGGGGGACATTCTTTCTTTTGGCATGTGTTTTGGCATTATTAATCTTGCAAGTTGATATTCTAACCAAATCTCCTCAATGTCATCAACAATTCGTCAAATATCGCCAGATTTAGCAAAGTGTTTCCCCGAAATGCATTGATACGTAGTGACTCCAAAATACTAATCCCATTTTCTCGAATGTGTGACCTAGCCCAATGGTCGTCTCGTACCCCAAAACGATAGGATACAAAAGTTAGTCAAAATCGTTAGAGCCGCTTTTAGATAAAATTTTCATGTACACACACATACATAAGATTTTCCCGTATCATAATATATCATAAATAAATAAAAACCTATACAAATATTACATCTTTTGTAGTGCTGAACAACAGAATTTCTGACATTCTATATGATTCACTGCAATTGAATTACTTGCAATTCTGTGATTCATTCAAGCTGCATATAGAAAACATCAGAAGAAACTCTTGTTTTCCTTAGATCTTTTATTTCTCTCTGTTTGCTTTGTTCACGATTAAGAGAACATAATGTTTATTCTTTATTTGCAATTCATAATTTACTTGATTTTCACAAATCCATATAGTTACGCATTATGAACCAGTTTGAAAATTTTGAAATAAATATTCTAACCATTTTATACTAAATTTTTTAAAGATGAACTTCATGAGTGTTGAGTTTTAATAATAGAGGTCTTGATAAAACCTGTGCATTCAAATTCAATAGTTTTAATAGACGAAAACAAAATAAATGGCATTACAAGAATTATTTTTCCTACAGGAATTTCTAAACTATTTTATTCAGTTTAATAAAACATTGAAGTCTGGTATTTTGTAGGTTAAACTAGTTAAAAGTTTAATGGAAAAGATAATTTTTTCAAAATAAAATTTTTAATAGTTTTGTGAGTTATTTCATTAGTTTCGATTGCAAGATCAATCATCTTATCACAAAATAAAAAAAAAAAAATCTTTATCATTAATAAAATTAAAATTATATGTATATTTGAATTTAGATGTTTTCCTGATAACGTTTCAATCAAATGTAATTAATTTTATCTGGAATTCGTTGAATAGAATCAATTAATTGCATAGGATCGTTTCTTTTATTGTGACTATTATGTCTGATAGATGCATTATTGAATTATTAAGAATTAGACGTTTAACTATTTGATGTTTTTGTTTTCAAAATTCGTAATTTGTGCAGCTTGCGGCTAATTTAATTTGAGTTATAAAATATATCAATTAGTACTCCCAACGCGATACGTATTTCAGTTATATGTTTAACCGATTTACGTATATAAGTATAATACGTATATTTGAAATACGTATACATAAAATTATACGTTTAAACGTATATGTATACGTATAAGCGTATACCGGTTAAACGTATAATTAAAGTATACGTATATTTCAAATATACGTATTTACTGTTAATGCGAATGACGTCATCAGTCTTACATCACTGAAGGGAGGAAAAGCTGGAAATCGTGACATTACCGTAGCAATCTGCATAATATGTTTCATACATAGGTTCTTATTTTTCCCAACAAAAATTTTAATTAATTTATGTTACTTCTATTTTTTATAGAATTAACTGACAAAATGTTATATAAATTTGCTACAGCAATTTAAATTGTTTTATATTTCTTAAATTTGCCATTATGGTTGTTATATGCCATTGTGAATGCAGGTCACTAGAGGGTGTTTCTGAATGTCTCTGATCCGCAGACCAGCAGGAAAAAAATCATCTTTTTTTCACGCAATGAATGAAAATCGTTTAAACGTTTATACGTTTAACTACTGGGGTATGATCCGTATATACGTTGAACCGTATACACTGTTTCGTATAATACGTATAACCACCTTGGCCGTATGATACGTATCCAAAATGAGTACCCCGTATAATACGTATTGTACGTATACTCGTATAAACGTTTAATAGGGAGCACTAATATCAATCAAGTTTGCTCTTTCCGTTTACTCACTGTTTAAAAGTTAAAGGATTTTGTCAGTTGTAAGATTGAAATGACTGTTGTTTTAAAATCTATTGACTTTTTAAATCTCAAAATCCTTAAATTTGAGAAGAGATTTCTTTGTAAAATAGAAATTTCAAATGTTAATACATTCATCGTTGTTTGAATGATTTATCAAAATTTATCTGCATCTTGCTGAAAAGCATAGAGCTTCTGACGTCACGGAGGCAGAAATCTTCGTAAATACATAGAATTTGTAACAGATTATCAAGATTATATAGAATAAGCAATTACATTGTTCTACAAAAAAAAAAAAAAAATCCATAAGAAATCCCACATAATCCTATGTGATGTTCTCCTCAATTTTTCAATTATTGTAGTAACTTTTTGAGTTTTCACGATATTTCACTGGTCTTTTTATATCAGTTCCCTATAGTATTGACTATCAAATCATGACAAAAAAACTTTGCTGTAGTTCGCACAGGTGCAGTAAAAATTTATTTCATAAAAATACCTATATCTCATCAAATATTCAATATATTAATATTTTAATCACAGTATATTATTTCTACAATTTTTTGTCAAGTTTTTAGAAAGCGGTGTAAAATTCGGCAGTAAACTCTGAATGCTATATATATATTAAAAGAAAACTTTTGAATTTTTCACAGAAACGTTAATATTTTCAAGAATATACATGCTATGCTTACAAAAATGCACACAAATGTTAAACAGAACCTACATAGTCATTTGCTACACTGACAGACCATTTGTAGCATTTTTTGTAACTTGGATGATCGAAAATATTATTTTATTATTAAAATTATCATTGCCCCTCCCCCCCCCCCTAATTGTCCTCGCGACAAAATCTTCACTGAAAAACATGAAGTCAAACATATTCTTTACATCCTCAAAGTTCAAGGGCATTCCGGGAATTTCCTCACGACTTCCAGTAAGATAGTTGACGAAACGTTTGAAACTGGTCACTGCCCCTTAATTTCTGGACACCAGTGTTTATATAAATATACATGCAAATCTTATCTTAAAAACGGTTCAAACGATTTTGACTAAATTTTGTATCCTACCATTTTTGGGCACGAGATGTATAGTGGGATGGGTCACATTTTTGAGAACTTCCAATTAGTGTGTCCTTTTGGGGTCAACGCGGGTCAAGTAAATTTTATCTAAAAACGGCTCTAATGATTTTGATTAAATTTTGTATGCTACGAGTTTTGGACACGAGAAAATGATTGGGCTACATCGCATTTCCAAGAAAATGCGATTAGTGGGTCATTTTTGGGTCACTGTGGGTGAAGCTAATTTTATCTATAAAACGGCTCAGTCTATTTAGACTAAATTTTGCATCCTATGGATTTCGGACACGAGAAGACTGTTAGGCTATTTCATATGTTCGAGAAAATTCGATTAGTGGGTCATTATGGGTCAAGCTACTTTTATCTTAAAAACGAATCAAACGATTTTAACTAAATTTTGTATCCTTCGATTTTTGAGCACGAGAAAATCATTGGTCTAGATCACATGCTCGAGAAAATGCAATTAGTGCGTCATTTTTGGGTCACTGTGGGTCAAGCTATTTTATCTAAAAAACGGCTCAGACTATTTTGACTATTTTGACTAATTTTGTATCCTACGGGTTTCGAGCACCAGAAGACAATTGAGCTTGGTCACATGTTGGAGAAAATTTGATTAGAGGGTCATTTTGGTCATGCGTCAAGATATTTGAACTCAAAGCTAATTTTGACCGAGCATAGCACGGTCTTCCCTGATCGTATATATATATATATATATATATATGTATGCTAATTTTATCCTAAAAACTGCTCTAACGAATTTGACGAAATTTTGTGTCCTACCGTTTTGAGTCACCAGAAAACCATTGGGATAGGTCACATGTTCGAGTAAAATTGATTAGTGGGTCATTTTGGGTCACCATATGTTCTGGTCAAGCTAATTGTATCTGAAAAATCGTTCAAATGATTGTGAGTAAATTTTGTTTTCTACCACTTTCGAGCACGAGAAGACTGGGCTGGGTCACATGTTCGAGAACTTTCGATTAGGGGCTCATTTTGGGGTCAACGCGGGTCAAGTTAATTCTATCTAAAAAACGGCCCTAACTATTTTGATCACATTTTGTATCCTACGAGTTTCGGGCACGACAAAATCGTTGGGCTAGGTCATACGTCCGAGAAAATTCGATTAGTGGGTCATTATTGGGTCACTGTGGGTCAAGCTAATTTTATCTAAAAAACGGCTCAGACTATTTAGACTAAAGTTTGCATCCTATGGTTTTCGGGCACAGGAAGACTATTGGGTTAGGTCAGATGTTTGAGAAATATCGATTACTGGGTCAATTTCGTCATTGCTCATTATGCGTCAAGCTACTTTTATCTTAAAAACTGCTCAGTGGATTTGAACTGAATTTAGTATCCTACAGATTTAGGGAAAGAGAAGACTATTGGGCTAGGTCACATGTTCGAGAAATCTCGATTAGTGGGTCTTTGTGGTCATGGGTCATTATGGGTCAAGCTATTTTTATCTTAAAAACGGCTCAGAGGATTTGAACTAAATTTTGTATTCTTGGATTTTGGGGCACGAGAAAATAATTGGGCTTGGTCACATACTCGAAAAAATCCGATTAGTGTGTCATTTTTGGGTCACTGTGGGTCAAGCCAATTTTATCTAAAAAACGACTCAGATTATTTTGACTAAATTTTATATCCTACGGGTTTCGGGCAAGAGAAGACATCTGGGCTTGGTTACATGTTCGAGAAAACTTGATTAATGGATCATTTTAGTCATGGGTCATGATATTTTAACCCAAAGTTAATTTTGACCGAGCATAATTCGGTCTTCCATGCTCGTGGTAATTATAAAATAGGACCTAAAGTAGCAATATTTGGCTTTCAAAAAGAAAAATTGTTGAAAATGTTATAGATTGTTGCTATATACCGAAAGGATTAGGTTCCAACCAAATAATCTCAGGTAAGAAAATATTATTGTTTATTAAGAGTATTAAATTTTCACTTTCGTTTTTTTTTATTAACAAAAAGCGAAAATAAAAATTGAATATCTTGCATAAATTGCTTGTATGTAAGTTTATTTTAAACTGTGGTGTTAAAAATTTAGTTATTCTAAAATATCTGTTACATTTCTAAATGATATTCGGATGTAACTATAAAAATTTAATTATTAAGACTGAATTTGTTTGTGGCAATGAAAAAGTTATATTTTTTCCTAGTTATAGATTGTTCTAAGATAATAAAAAATGGTATAGCTGGAAAATGTTAGTTTTTATGCTTCAAATATTCAAGTTTGCACTTTTTTTTCCATATTTTTTCTGTGTTTGTTTGTTATAAAATACATATGATTTGCATAACTATGTTTTCATTCATCTGTATGAAATACAGAAATCGCAAATCTGATAATATAAATATTTATGCTTAAAATGTTTTAATATATAATCGTACATACATAAAATATTCCAAAAATATAAGTCTAAATGAAGATTAGTCATTACGATGAGATAGTGCAATTTTAGTTTTCATGCTTCAACTACTCAAATATTGCACTTTTCAGTCCTTCACTGTTATCGGTCATAAAATGCATACTTGTCGAACATGTCTATTATTTATTTTTCTTGTCACTTATAGCTTTAAAATGGGTTTTAAATATTTACAGTTTCGTTTAATAGCTTTTCTAATTTCTTACTTTATCACTAAGACAACCAACTTCGACAACCATCGCAAGAACCATGGGCTATAAGCTACAAGTAGATTGCTTCTACAAAAACTTATTAGATCTTTATGATAAATATCACTTTCAACCACACAAAACATTCAATATGAGTCTAGTTTCTCTACAGTACCTAACAAGCCACCAAAAGTCTTATCCAGTCAAGGGAAACGCTGTGTTAACAAGATTTGAAGTTCTGAAAAAGGGCAAAACGTTATAGTGGTTTCTGCAACGAGTGCTAGTGGGCAGTTTATTCCACCCGCTTTCATTTACAAAAGAAAAAGTATGTAAGCAGAATATATAGATAATGCACTTGCATCTGCCGTTTGGATGATTTCTGAAAGTATCTTTATAACAAGTGATCTGTTTCTTTACTGGCATCAACATTTTAAGAACCACGCAATGCCAACTCAAGAGCAGTCCGCGCTTTTAATCCTCGACAATCATTCATCGCATTACATACTTGCAGCTGTTAATTTTTGTTGACAATATCATATTGTTTTTCTTTCATTGACTCCGCATAGTAGCCATAAAATACAACCGCTAGATAGATGTTTTCTCGTCCACTAAAAAAATATTATTTTGCTGAGTGCGAAATGTGCATGAGAAATCTTCCAGGTCGAACAATAACTACCTTTAAAGTTGCATCCATATTTACACCTACCTTTTTTTAAACTTCTACCGTTGCTAATGCCATTAAAGGAATTAATGTAACTGGTATATGGGTTTTCAAAAATGACCTTTTAGATGACTTTGTAGCAAGCAGCGTCACTGCAAGGCCATTAGAATCTGATCCTTTCGAACCACATATATCAGTAGAACCAGAGAACACTAAAAATGAGGAGGAAAGAGAATTGCTTTGAATAGAATATTATATTTCTGAAAAGGCAGAAAAGCTATGTAAAGAATAAACGCACGCTCACTGTGAAATAAGCTCAATATTGGTTTCGCAAAATTTAGCTTCAACTTAAACAACTTTTATTACGTCTAATTAATAGAGTTGTCACCCTATCTGCAGTCATCTGCTCTGCGATATTATAGTAAGAAGAGCAGAACATCTGAAATATTGAGCATTTCACCACACAAAAGGCAGCTTGCAGATGCCGCTGCGAAAAAAATCCAAAAACCTTTACCAAAAAAGAGTAAAAGCAAACCCAATAAGCCAAAACTGCACCAAAGAAAATATATATCTAGGTTGCTGAAAAATCTATGCATAACCAATCTCCATAACCATATATTGTCCTCATTGTTTGTACAAGAGTGCGCATTCAGAAGGATAATATTTTTTCAAATAATACCGAAAGTGTTTCTTATAAGTTTATTAATTCAAAATGTTTTGCTAGCATAATAATCTAAAAGTATAAATAAAGTATAACATCATCGTTTAAATCTCTTAATTTACTGTTATTTAATGAAATAGCTAAAAGCACAATAATGCATAACCTTACCCTATGCTGTCGGTTGAAAAATATATTATCAAAAACACTAACAAATATTTTGTAAATGTGCAGTAAACTTCACTGCAGAAAATATGCATTTTTAAAAATTTTTGTAACTTTGAATATATTTTATATTATGAAAAATAACTTTCTAAGGATATAGTCCATTCGTATGAAAATTTATCGATGTAAATTTATAAACAAAAAAAGAAACTTAGAAGAAACGCAAATCATTAGACAAAATTTTCGCTCATTATTGGCACATTTAAAAAAATACATACCTTCAATTTTATCATAAGTGTACTTCGTGTGCTATCCCAAATACTGTGGGTTTCCATACTTACCTTACAAGCTTTCCTCCTTCTTATCACTAAACAAATAACATACACATTCTTTGAAGGGTTTTTGCAACGAATTAGGACAAATGTATAAAAGTCAAATATCACATAATTATATAAAAATGCCTACCATTACCTCATAAAGTCCTTTTTCTAGGTAAACATAACATTTAGAAATTGTTTGAATCTAAAATGGTTTCTGTTAGTACGCCTATGGATTACAATTTCATTCTTATTTGAAAAAGATAAAGGGTGCAACGTAAAGTATTCGTATACCGAACTAAGTCTTAAACGGCTAAAAGTAGAATTGAGTAGCAGGAGTTTACCTATAGAAAAAATACTGTGCTATAATATATCAGAGTGACTGCAAAACCCCTAATTGCGAATTTCAGAAGTTATCGACCTTAGATCGAAAACTATGAGAGATAGCAAAACAAACAATGAAGTCAAATACAAAAGTTGAAAGTGTCCTTGATTTAGTATCAAATGACATTTTAAACATAAAAATTACTTTATACTAAAATCTTAATATTTCGATATGTAGTTATTTACCTAAATAGATCACCCTGAACATTATAAGACATTATATGTCACATGTATTTATACTGAAAAAACTAACACATGTAAAGGTAGTATTCACATTCTAATAAGAAAATCAAATTAAGTATGCACAATCTATCCACCATTAGCAGCAATACACATGCACAGATATGCATATGCATGCAAGTCCATTCATGATTTTGTATCAAATAAATGACACATTTTTTAATGAGAAAGTATGAAAGAAGAAACCATTTTCATTTTTACAATCTGCTATATATATAAGAAAAAAGGATTGGATATCTGAAAATTTTCGACTTCCGTTTGAAGATACATTTTCGCGTTTTGTAAAGTCCTGAATACGATTTAACTATTTTTGGAAAATGTCTGTTTGTCTATTTGTATGTTATACAATTTATGTGACCTCTCGAACTAAAGAACTAATTCGATGACATGCAGGAAATGTCATCAGAACTTTTATTCAGGTAGTCTTTAACACAAATTGGTGATAATTACATATTTGTGTAAATTGCTTATTAAGTTGCACTGCTATGATGTGCTTTTTATGGCTCCCCTGATAGTTGTACCCCTTGACCAACGCACCAAATTTTATCAAAGTTCATATTCTGTTAGACTTTGACATATACTGATATTAAATAAGTTTTGATGTACTACTTAATTTAAGATAGTAGAAGAAAATAGAAGAAAAAATTATGTTACCCACAACATACCCTTTTTTAAATGCGTTTTTTATTTAAGCTGTAAACATTTCATATACAGCTCTTTTTATATTCTATAAAATGAAATAAAAAAGTCTTAAGTAATGCTTTCTTTGTTCTTATAAAATGGTCTTGAAATATTGTTATTGTGTTGCTCTTGTATTCAGGGTAAATACTAAAAGAAAAAATCCCTTGTTTAAATATGTGTTAATCAAATTATACGCTTTTTTATTTTCATTCTGGATCACTGACATGGAGAAATCATTTAAGTAAATATTTGATGTTACGAAATAAACAATATTTTAGTGTATTGCTGATGCTGTGTTTGTGCTGACAGAGGCAAAATAAACAAGCATACCGTCATCCTCTAAAGAGTTTTATGTACATTTTTCATTGAAACTAAAGTCATAATATTTACTCTTTTATTGTTTTTTCAGTATAGAAAAATTTTAACAGAGTATATAAAAAACATTAATTTCTTTCTTTCGGTAAATAAGAATCAACAGTTAAAGTATTAGTTATTTAAGTGGTAGCAAATTAAAATAATTATTTAATGCCATCATAGAATCATGATAAAAATATCAGCACAAAAAAGTTTAGATGATGTCGTGTCTGCATTTTGCCTAAAAATGCATGCTCTATCCTCTTAAAAAAGGTTTTAATTGAAGATTAAGTAATTTTCAATTATTTTCTTTATTTATTACTTTTTTATATAGAACCTGGACACATTTTAAAAAGGAGAGTGTTATTTTCAATCTATTTGTTGTTAATTTAAATGATTGAATGCATCGTTAATAGATATAATAAATCTAACTTAATTTTTTTATTCATTTGACCCCTTCAGCTCTAGATTATTATATCCTAAGTGTTTATTTCATGTTTTTTTTTTCAAATTAGCATATATTATTATGTTTATTTCATATGAAATGAACAATACCCTTTTCTCCTTGAAGAAGAAACACTTCAATATTATACATGTGGTACGATAATACGTTTGGTAGGAGTGTACGATGAAATCGTGACATACGCAGTGTAAGTCTATTGTTGAAGGGGTTAATCATGTTAAATCTTCTTTCCTTACGAAATAGCTTTTTATGTATTTGTTAAATCGAGTGTTTTATTTTAACGTTATTCGGTTTGCAGTTTAAGGAAATTATGCAATTTTCTAACAAGCTTCGAAATACTAAAGAAGGGTAAAACAAATCAGCACTTGTGATCATGTCGCAGTAAACTTTTATACGAATTTAAACTTTGCTTGTAAATATAAGCCTGAAATAAATCAAGAATGCCTTGTCACTTTAATGTGGTACAGAAGAGACATCGAAAATCAACTGCATGGATTTTTCTGAATCTAATTTTAGTGGAGTTATCTTACGAAACAGTAACTGATATGGGCTTAAAAATACTAATACTTATGCGTCAAAGGAGACGGTAAGTCATGACAATGAAAACTATAAAGTAGGATCTTAATTATAATGTAACACAATAATGAAACTGAATAGAAATATGAAGCAGGTTTCCTGAAATTTTTAAATATACAATAAACAAAACAAAACAAAAATAAAATATCTACATTTTATCTTTTCTGCTATACGTGCATAACAAACCTTCTACAAATAAGATTTGAGGTTGTGTTATTCTCTCTCTAGTAGAAATTCAATATTGGTTATTTTGGTTATATCAGGTACCTATGTTGCATTAATTGAAAATACACTTATGTAATACCAATATTCGTTTAATATCGTATTTCTATTGGATTTATTTGCAGTGAAATTATATCTCTCGCTATATTAGTACGAATATTGGCAACAGTTAAACATCATTTAAGCAGTATTTCAAGCCGTCAGGATTGTTCAACATATACCCAACATATACCAATCACCAGTGGAATCTAGCCAATACACGACATGAATAACAACAAAAAATATCTACATTTTATCTTTTCTGCTATACGTGCATAACAAACCTTCTACAAATATGATTTGAGATTGTGTTATTCTCTCTCTAGTAGAAATTCAATATTGGTTATTTTGGTTATATCGGGTACCTATGTTGCATTAATTGAAAATACACTTATGTAATACCAATATTCGTTTAATATCGTATTTCTATTGGATTTAATTGCAGTGAAATTATATCTCTCACTATATTAGTACGAATATTGGCAACAGTTAAACATCATTTAAGCAGTATTTCAAGCCGTCAGGATTGTTAAACATATACCCAACATATACCATTCACCAGTGGAATGTAGCCAATACACGACATACGCCTAATTTAGTTTCGTTACTATCAAGTTTATCGAAGTACTTTAAATAATAATGATATGCTAACGGTCGTTAAAATAAGCGAATGCTTACAATAAGGTGGAAACTGCGATACTATGTGAAATGACATAAAACAACTGACACTACTGTACCCTTTTCTTGGGAACTTCTGAAGAGATTTCAATATTTTATTACAACTTTGACAGTAAATAAATTATATATTTAATATTCGGAAAGCAAAACAAAATTTAACAGTTACATGATTTCTAAAATCAATCATATGTCAAATAGTTTAAACTTGATGTAGCTAATCCTCTGTGAACTACTGAATCGATTACAATAGTTTTATAATAGTTTTGTCAGTAGCTAAACAATAAATTATTAAATAAAAAAGACAAATGTTACAGAAATTTCTCGAACAAAAGAAAAATCGGTGTTTTTTTTTTTTTTTAATTAACGAACTTATTGCATTTTGTCAGTGTTAAAGGAATATGTAAATCAATATCAAATCTTTTACATGGGATTTCGCATTGTTTCTGCCCCTTTAACATGTATTGGGCAATAATTTTTTTCCATTTAAAAGATTCTTTTCCGTGTGTTTATTTACCATTATTATTGCTAATTATAAAATTAACTACACCGTGATAAATACTAACTGATACGTTTAAATTATATAAATGCATTAATTTCTAATTGTTGGAGAAGTTTCTTTTGATTTAATTTGCTAGTTTAATTTGGAAGTTAATTAAAAAGTTAACTTGATAAAGTAAATGTAATTAATTTACAATACCCCTAAAATTGGTGTCAGTTCTAATCGTTGACAAATATTTAATTCCTAAACCGTTAGTTTTAGAAGCATAGTTTTAATTGTAAAAAGTTTTCAAATGTTGTTCTTCGTTTTATAAAAGTCAATTTACTTGAAAATAGTGCTTAAAACATTTAATTAAGAAATAGTTAAAAACATGTTCTCTATGTTCTAACAAGTTAAACACAAAATCCATTCTTCTTTGATTAAAACTCACTATTTTGGATTTTATGAAATTTTGCAGTTTCCTGGCACCATTTTTAGTTTCGGAAAGCTCCGAAATCTGATTAAAATTCCAAAATAACATAACTGAGTGAACTTCGGTAGTAGTTAAAATTAAATGCTTACTGTTTTTCTTGTCAGACTATACAGAATGGTTTTTTATCCTAAATATATGGGTCGCCGAAGTGAAAGTGGCACTACAGTCGGTTTTGAGAAATATTTTTATGATATTAATATGAATTAGTATACAAAAGAAAGAATTAATACAGACGTAACAGATAGGCTAGACAAAGCCACATGTAGGTTAAAACAAGTGTCCGAGTGGTCAACGAGACGATGGATACCCTAGATGAAAAAGCTCCGGGATTGGTTGTGGAACCAATTTTCAACGGCAGCTTGGACATCATTATCGTCGGAAAATCGTCGTCCCTTCAGAGCTTTCTTAAATGGACCGAAGATGTGGTAGTCACACGACGATATGTCTGGACTATAAGGGGGGTGTTCGTGAACCTCCCAACGGAATTGCCGTAACAATATTTGGCACGTCATAGCCACATTATTACACACAGAATTTTCATGCAAGAGGATAACCACGCGTGATTTCACTAGCACTTACATTTTCCGCTGTTAAAAATTGGAGGACCGTGCGTTAACACCGCTTGGAGGCATCCATAATGCAAACGATGTCTTTTAACGTGCTCCCACATTATCAGACACGCATCTTGACGATATCGCATGCATTCCCAGCACTCTGCGCCCTCTATAGAAGCATGCGCAGTCATCTTTCTCTTGAAATGGCGGAGTTATTACAGCAATGCCACTTTCATTTGCGAGACCCTTATATAAGTTACAGGACACGGGGAGCGTATAAAAATTAAATTTCCTAACTTTTAAAGAAATGGCTATTTTAATGTAAATGTATTTTTATGTGCGGAAGAACAATATTTGAAACATTTTTGCAACTTGAACTACACTTCAAAACTAATAGTTTAGGATTTAGTTATTGGTCAATTATAAAATGGGACAACCTGTATAATGTCCCTTGTACTCTACAACATCATTTAGTTATACTCTTCTCGGTTATAAGTTAAAAAACAAGGAAACTCCACAATTAAAATATTATTGCTTTAAAATAAATTCAATTAAACTGTCCAAAATTAACAAAAGTGCCTGCGCTTATTTTCAAAATTATATGCAAAACATTCACTTCAAAAACTGACTTTAATATTGCTAACGTTTAAATAGATATTCGCTGCAGCAAAAACTTGGTCTAGTGTGCTACATGAACGGGAATTAAAAACTTAAATAAAACGCTCGTGAATTTATAAAAGAGTTCCGATTGTCATTGAGGTTCATTAATGATTCCCTTTGTTATTATGCTTACTTTAGACAGAGTATACTTTATATACTTTAGTACAGCACTTTTATTTTTTAACTGTTGTTTAATATTTATTTGATTGTGTAGATGTACACCCAGAAAAAAGTTTTGTTGAATCAACAAAAATTTCGTTGACCCAACAAAACTTTTTGTTTGAATATAGGTCAATGGAAATTTTGTTTGAATCAACAATAAATTTTTTTTGCAATTCCAAATAAAATTTTTGTGTCGTCAGCAAAAAATGTTTTGTTAATTCAAGTAAAATTGTTCAATTTTACTTGAATTTTGCTAAAACAACCAAAATGTACTCAACAAAACATGTTTCGTAATTTTAATAAATTTCTTTTTCTGGGTGTAGGTGGTACTTGTAGAATAAAATTGAGTATATTTTAATAGCTCATATATATATATATATATATATATGTTTATATAAAAGTGATATTTCAAGTCAGGTTTAACATGAAATAAATGGTGAACTGTATCAGCTACAGTCATAAATCTGATGTCCAAATATAGTGAAACAGATCTGCGCTAAGCGATGGAAACCTATCGATGCCTCTCCTGCCCGCTAGCAGTAAATTCAAAAGTTGAAGATCATGTCTCAAAATCTGTAGGATATTCGACCAAAAGCTCATTAACAAATTTCTAGAGTATTTTAGATTTAGTAAGAAAATCAAACATATTTTGTATAAGGATACGTCAAATTAATTCAAAGACAAAAATATCTGACAGTGATAAGAGACGTACAGTTTAGCAATAAACATGAATTTTCTCGTACAGAAAATTAATATATTTTTATAATTATACAAATATAATTTTATCAACAGAAATAGAAGAGGAAACTGTGAATTAGTATAAGCAAGGCAAAACACGTAGAACCTTACTATTTTTTTAAAGTTATTTTTTGGACGTTTTTAGACTCATAGTTGGTCAGTTCTAATGTTTTCTGTTAAAAACGCGAGTGTTTAAAGTTAAATTAACTACCATTATTTTTTATAAATATCCTGTATTAGATATTTTCGTCTAAGCAAGTAACAATTGATTATATGCACGTGTGTATTTCTTTTCTTGTGAAATTGATGATGTTTTAGAACTTTCTTATTCAAATTTTGTTCATATCCACTATAGTTATCCAGATACTATGTCTAATACCATTTGCCAATAGGAGTGCTTTCAGATGCTTCATTGTGTAATGCATGGCCATTTTACTAGGGCCTGATTACCAACGGGGCACACTTCCACCAGTAAAAAATAATAGATTTTTTTCACTTATTCATGGCAGTAATTTTGCATGATAGTAAGACGAATTTTGCATTTAACAAGACGAAAATTTCTATTAAATTTTACTGGTGGAAGTGTGCCCCGTCGGTAATCAGGCCCTGCATTTTACTACACATTACACCACATTCATGGTTGTCGTTAACTCGGATTATCTTTATTTTAGGTAAAACGGACTTAAGTAGCACCATTATATCACAGATTAAAATTTTCTCAATTTTATTCTTCAAGTACCATTTACACAAACGGATAAATATTCGTTAACGAAGTAAAAAAGCTTCACTTTAATAGAAAATTATAGAGTATTTATTCTCAGTATAAAATATACATTTACACAGGCATAGGGGTGACCATCCCGGGAACTCAGTCTTCCCTTAAGTGTAATCCCGGGTCCATGACGGTCTTACGGGAGGGCAAAGCAATATGGGGGGAAAAGAACAGATAAGGTCGGCTGGAAATGAAATGATTATAGTGATAAAACGCGAAAAACCAAATCATCAAATCCGCCATATTTGAGCACACATCTGAGATTCGCGACCCTACAGATGAAAATTTCTTATCTTTCACTGCCTACTGTGAAATCCCATTAAAGCTTCCGCTAATTAATGTATACGGCGCAAAGAAACTAACTTGCTATATGCTCCCTCACTGCATTCCTCTGTCGTCCTGTTTTTAACCTGCGGTGAGAAGATAAGAACAAATTGATGAATTCAATGTTTTTTCAGCAGTATGATATCGTGGCAGCATGTAAAAATGCAGAATTCACAATTTAAGGTTATTAATTATTAGGATTATTAGGAAGGTTATTAATTATAGTATAATTTAAGGTTTTAACTTTCTGACGAATTTCTCAATTAAGTTTTGTTCGGAAACGCATGAAATTGGCAGGTATTCTTATTCTGAAACTTTGTAATAGAATGACGTTTTCCATTTATTTCAGAAAGCACAGTTAGTTTTGAACCAAATTTTTGAACAGCATGAGAAAAGAAAAAGACTGGTCCTCTCATGAATAAAATCGCTTATAACTCGATAAATAATTCATTTATTTAAAAAATGGAAAACGTTATTCGATTTCAAATCGCTTCAATAGTTAGACCTGGTAAATGCCATGTTTTACGTTTAAAAATGAATCTGTAAGTTTCGAATAGTTGAGCGGAGAATTTTTTCTTTCTTTTTTTGATATATATATATATATGTATATATATGTATATATATAATTATAATATCTATGAATTTCAAAAAAAAAAAAAAAATAAATAAAATAAATAATATATATATATATATATATATATATATATATATATATATATATATATATATATAATCTTAAAAATTATGTAATGTATCTGTAGTAAAAATTATTAGCTCACCTTTCTCTGCATTCTTATTTGTAATTTTAATTCATATTTCAAGAACTTGATTTTTAGAACCTCTTGCCTTTATTTATTTATTTATTTTCTTTTTTTTTTACTTTTTCATTTTTTTTTTTTTTTTTTTTTTTTTTTTTCTAAAAAGAGAGAAAATATGAAAATGTGCAC
The DNA here is from genome assembly GCA_963931845.1 of Maratus michaelseni. NCBI lineage: Eukaryota > Metazoa > Arthropoda > Arachnida > Araneae > Salticidae > Maratus > Maratus michaelseni. The sequence goes on from OZ007588.1 coordinate 328,338,614, forward strand.
TAAAACTTGGTTGAACCCCAATTAAGTAAGCATTAGACTACATTTTCCTAACTCGTTACTATCGGACAGATTTTGGAAATTATTTTTATTCTTAGGTGCATAAAATTTGCTGATATTATTACTCAAATACCAAGGAATCGTTCAGACTTTTTTCTATAAAAGCAAAGGATTTTAAAAAAATTTATCATTAAAGTTTTAAGTCGAGTTTCGGAGCAATGGTCACGAAAATGTCGCCATCGGAATACAACTAAGATTCAAAATCTTTCACATTTATAGGAAAAATAAAAATACTGTTGTATACTGTAAACACTTTAAGGTGGTTCTCAAATGGATGTGCTGAACAACGCGAAACTTTCTGACTCATTTTTTTAATGCAAAGGCATAAAATTGGCAGTATTGACTATGGAAGCGATTTGGAATCAAAATGAGTCTTTCAATTTTTGATAAATAAATTACTTTTCGAGTTATGAGCGATTAATGTCACGTGACGACACGTTTTTCCCCTTCTTCGTGGTGCGGAGTCGGGAATTCGGTTTAAAACGCCCACTTTGACAGTATTTTCTGAAATATATTCTACCTTAAAATGGAAAACATCTCTCGATTACAAAATTTCTGATAAAGAATGCCTTTCAATTTCATTCTTTTGCGAACACAAATAAATTAAAAATATGTCATAAAGTAGCCAATGTGGATTTGTGAACAACCTTAATCGTAATTCCTGAAACTTTCATGTATTTACAGATAAAAATCTATTCTAAATATGTTGAAAATATTAATATTATTCATCTAAGGAAATAAAAATAAGAATAACCTTAAACGGACTCAGTGCGTCTAAAATTTTATTAAATATCGATTTAAAAACATTATAATACAAGATTTTATATTTAAAAATATTATTTGCAATACATTGAAAATTTTACAAGATGCATACACGCTAATATATAAATATTTGAAACAAAAATTTTATTTAATAAAATAGCTGTAACATTAAAAACGTCGGCGAAAAATCATTTGTCGTGTCCCGGTTGGGTTGCAAGTCAATGTAAAATAAGTTACGATGAATTTCATTTATACTATTTCAGCTTTTAAAGAACTATTTTTAAAGACGACATTTTTATATTAAAACAACATTTTTATCTGCCAGTTTATTTGTATTTCACAGCTACTGTTCCTGAAATATAGAACGCAGTGTGGTGAAATTAACACCAATTATTCGCATGGATCCGAGTATGTCGTAATAGCTATATCAGAAATTTAATTATTTTCCGAGATATTATTTCCGAGATATATTAATTTTCTTGTAACTTTTAACGAAATTTCTCTAAAGGGCAACTCTATTAGTTCTTCTCTAAAGGGCAACTAAATTTATTCATTTTTTTTAAGGAAAGAAAAGATAAATAATGGGGTATCGTCTACTATCCGAAATGGTGAACTTTCGTTGTAAAATATCTTTATCTTTGTTTAAAAGTCATGAATTCGTCAGAAAATAACCATTTTGAGAAGAAACTTAAATAACCAAACTGTTTTCAGATCCAAACTGGTTAATTTGTGACACATTCCTGAATCCATTGTTGCTTGTAAACGCATTAGACTGGCAGATTCTCTTATTCAGAAACTATGAAATCGAAATAATTTAAAATTTTTTTGGTAAAGACTGGAGACCTTTCAGAAAACGTTGTCAAAGCTAGTGTTTTGAACCGAATTTCCAACACGACAGCCTAATTAAGGTCGTTGGTTATAAAACAAAAATCGCTTATAATTCAAAATATAATTCATTTGTTGAATAATGAAAAAAAAACTACTTGATTTCAATTCTCTCCAATAGTCCTGCCTACAAGTGTTATGCTTTTAAGTTAAAAAATGAGTACATAAATGTGCCAGAATTTTTATGCTAATTACGTATTCCAGTTGAAAATATCATAATCGAAAAAAAAAAAATCTTTAAGTTCTTACTGTTATTTCTGTGAGTCAAAATTTTCATTTTTTTTTCTTTTTTTTGCTAGCAAAATGTAAAAAAAAAAAAAAAAAAGTAAAAAAAAACTTTTTTTTTTGTTTAAATGCCCGCCATTTTGTAAAAAAATCAACTTTTAAAAGTAAATAATATCATAGGCTTTATAATTTGTCGACCCAGTTTCTTTCACATGCTTATAATCGGAGAAAAACGGTCGCACGATTGGAAGTAACTTGCAATTACTCCCCGTCACACAAGGCGTATTATTATTTTTTTGTTACACACAAAAAATTTAAATGTAAAAGTGAAACGTCAATAAATATAATGTTAAAAATCCGAAGGTAGTTTATCTTTTTTTTTTTTTTTTTTTGTAACACACACGCATAATAAATAAATAAATAAATAAATATATCTCGAGGTCAAAGTTTACCGTACATCAAGCTTATTAATTAATAAACTCCTACTAGCCCTAATATTTTCCTAATTTTAGTTTCAGCAGATTCGGAAATAGGAGGGTGGGCGCATATTTTTGCAGTGCATTTTCGAGGATATCTCTGAAAATATAATACCTAAAATTAAAATTAATATATTTTTGAGTTCGGTATTACGAGATCTTTCGCACGATATACAAAAATAATTTTTTTTTTTTTTAAAGTAACTTAATTAGACCCCTAAATTTACCCCTACATTTTTTAATAACGGAAATAAACCTATATTATTCACAACTAAATAGAAATGGCGCATCTAGTATTTGTCGAGAATTAAATAAAAATAATGCACTCGTGACATCATAATTCACTTTTATATTTTAACAGAATAATACGGTTACTATAATTTGTGACTCGTGCTGACATATTGCTGTTATTATTTTTTTACGCGTGAAGTTTTCGCTATGGTAATGCATTGGGAAATTTGGTCATTTTTGAAATTCAATATTTGAAAAATGGCATAATCAGTGGATTTGAAATTTATATCAAGAAAAATACAATTTTTTACCTTTCTAACGCAGTTTGTCTAACAATTTTCTGACAAATACTTTTCGAGCAATTAATTTTTTCAGTAACTTCAAATGTTTCATTTTCTGAGATTAATCTGTGGCAACGATCCCAGTCGTCAGCAACACATACCTTTTTATTAAAGAGGATTTTTCGCCAAATAAATTCAGGATATTTTTTTTTCGTTTTTTGCAATGTTTCTCGCTAATCCAAACTGTCTACTTTCTGACACATTCATGAGGTTATCTTCATTCACATAAAATGTACAGTTATTAGGTTATTACCATTATTATATATATATATTTTTTAATTTACGCCTTCCTTCATTCATATTGTTGTTATCAGTTTCTGTGCAGGCTTTTAATGCCGGTTGAGTAAGTTGTAGAATTTTGTGTAGTATATTGTATATGCTGGTTCAATTGTCAATGGTTTTTTTTAAACAAATGCATATATTACTACTTTAACCATGCATCTTGCTTTAATTTACCGTATATACTCGTGTATAAGTCGCCCCCCCCCCAATTCTTACGCAAAATTTTGGAAAAAATTGAATTTTCGTGTCTAAGTCGAACCACATTTCTGGTAGTATGTTGAAAAATGATTTGTAATCGAGGATAAAAAATAAATTTTCCCAGTAAACTTTTTTTTTTTTACGTTTCTAATCAGACCTCCCTGTTTTTAATTCGACATTTTAAAATTGTATAATTATGTAAAACTGAAGAAGCTTAAGCTATTTTGAAAGCTATTCACATCAATTTAATGATTATTTACTTTCTTTTTTTTTCCTTTGAAAAATCTATTCAAGCCTTATTTAGAAGGGTAAACAACTTCTTAAACTGCTAAAATATAGTACTTCTTTGTACTGTACTGTAGGACTTTTAGGGGAGAAATCTAGAAGCATTCTCAAGTTGAACTCTTTTCAAAAAGGGGATTAAATGTTGAAAGGAATGCATTGAAGGGAATTCTATCCAAAGAGAAAATGAGTGCAGAACAATTACAGAGATATTATATTGTTGAGCTTTTTTTTTTAATTTATTAATCGCCATTGTCCGCTTTTATCTGTCTCTTCAACCTAGACCCATATGTGATTAAATAAAAGACTTGCACATTCACCAATTATCTGCGGAAAAAATAGGACTCTGGTATTTGACTCCGCTATTTCTTTTTTTTTTTTTTTTTTTTTTTTTTTTTTTTTTTTTTTTACTCCTGTATAAGTAGACCCCCCATTTTCAGCTCCCAAATTTTGTCTAAAATTCCTCGACTTATACACGAGTATATAATTTATAATTTAAGACTGGAGACTGATTTCAGAACATAAACTCATTAAAAAAAAAAAAAAAAAAAAAAAAAAAAAAAAAAAAAAACAGCACTAGGGACACAAACTCCTCACAATTAAAAGTTACTTGATTAAAGGTTATTTCAGGAAACATTTCGCTATTAATTATGAGAAAGAGTAAGTATTATCGCGAATTTTGAATGTAAAAAAGGATAAACCTTGAGTATCCTGACTTAGAGAAAATCAATTTGATATATCTGAACTTAAAAGAATAAAGTGCAATTTCATAACTTTTTTGCTAAAATAAAATTTTTGAATTAAAATGTACATTAATATAGTGGTAATGACTAATAAGTTTTTATTTTAGGTCAAATGTTTATGAATTTCTTTGCTGTAGAAAAAATTATACTATTATAATTTAGATATACTAAAAATTGTTTTATTATTACAATCAAGCCATATGAAATATTTCAAGAAATACATCAAGCTATTAAAAAATTTTATCGCATATAAATAATAAAACATCATTTTCTGTTTAATTCTTTTTCCATTTAAAAATTTTAAAACTGTATGCATAATAAAAAAATCCCTGACGGCTCGGCCTACAGGCACAGGTAGATTTCGAAGACGCAGATCGTAGGGCGCCTGTTTGTTGGGAATTGCGGAAGAAATGATCTTTTTGCCATGATGCCTCAGTTGGGACCGCTCACTTCGAAATCTAACTTGTTTTTTTTTTTTTTGTTTTTTTCAGGTAGAGCCGCAGGGATTTTTTTTTTCTATACGGGTTGGTCTTATAAGGAACTTGTCAATATAAAAGTTTTAGATAATATTAAGAGGATTTATAATAAATCTAAGCGGATTTGATATTTTGTGAATAGACGAAGTTATGAAATTTTATCTTCTAAAACTCCTCCCCCCCACCCCCTTGGTGCCATTTTTAGTTACATCAAAAATTTATTATAAATAAATTTTTGGCCCTTTTCATAGAAGTAATAACTTTAAGCGGATTCGATACGTATCATAATTAAGAAGTTATGGGTTTTTTTCTGTTTTCACAACCCCCCCCCCATTTCCCCCCCCCCCCCTTTGTGTCGATTTTGCCCATTAACGAACTTGACCGATATTTTATGCCCCTTGATTTTATGTATCAGTTTGGAAGAGATTTATGCATAATAATTGAAGTTATCGTGTCCTTAAAAAAGTGACATAGATAGATAGACAGGTGAAGTTTTGAACTGGGGGTGGTTTTGGGTTCTGGGAGTCATAATCGGCGTAGATCTTCAAATTTTTTTTCAAAAATTCCAACTTAGGAAAGAATGTAATAGGTAGGACCCGAACCGTTTGGGTAGGGTGCGGGTAAAAGCGGGTAATGTGATCCTATGCAGGACTCTAATTGGAAGGTACTCTTATTCAGAAACTAAGATTTTTCATTTTTTAGTAAAGATAAAAAGTTTATTATTAAACGATGTCAAAACTGGTGTTCGAACCGAATTTCTGAGAACTACAGCCCAATTAAGGGGATCCTAAGACAGAAATCGTTTAATAACTTAATAATAAATAAATAAATTAAAATTAATCTATTAAACCTTACAAATATAGTTATTTTTTAAGTAAAGCTTCGGTTTTTAATGCATCGTTTCTAAAAAATAAAGAAAATAATAATTTAAAATAAAGTATAATCTGAGAAGAAACGTACAAAAATTGTTGATAAGTAATTCCTATTTTCTGTTAAAAATCTGACTTTTTTGCAAACATTTTAGGAGACATAAAAACATCTTTTTTCTGGAAACCAGATGTCAATGAAAGGATCTTTTCCTGGAAACAGCCAGATGTCCATAAGGGGTATCTTAAGGGGCTATCTATTTAATGAATAGAGGAAAAGATCAACAGAAATTGTGTGCTGTTTGAATAAGAAATCGATCATTCTCTAATTGACTTATTTCCGGTTGTATGCTTCCAAAATCCACAAGTATTTAATAAAGTACTTGGGACTCAAAATGGTGGTGATTCTACTTTTTTCAAAAATCCTTATCTATGCTATCAACTGTACCTTTGACACTCCCTTTCACACCACTGATTGATAATATACGTGAAATTGTCGTAATCCCGTAATCCCATTGGGGGGGGGGGGGATTCATTTAGAGAACGGAAACCATTAAATAACCTCTATGAAGATTGAAGTTATATTTCCATGAGACTAATGGGTGAAGTATGGAGTTTTCTTACTACACATCCTTGTTCCATTTATCACCGATAGATGGCGCTATTTGTTCCAAACTGTTAGAACGCTCAAACTAACGTACGGATAAAAATGTATCAAAGTTCATTAATATTTTAACCGATACCATATTTAGCTGTTGAAACGCCAAAATAAAATAAAAAATATTATAATACTTTTTAAGATTGAGCATTCCAATTTTTGGCTGTACAGTGACATCTACTGAAGATATTTGAAACTAAAACAAAGGAGTGTAATAAAGAAGTTTTCACTTCATATTATAGTATATGTGCCCTACAAGAATAGCTTCTATAGTTAATAACATTTACTTGTTATTGGATTTTAAATACATTTAGCAAATTTTAGTGCACCCTGTATCGCATTTCATTTATTTCCTATGAATGCAATATTGGAGAAATGTGGAACCACAATGTAATCAATATTTCTTTCTTACAAACATGTATATTAATAAACTTTAATATATAATTTTTATTATCCATGAATAACAAACAATACATGATTTTATAATTATTGAGGCAACAATAAATAACATAAAATATATGAAATTATGATTTTTTCCAATCAATGCAATCAGATTTTTTTTTTTTTTACATTCAGCACAATAGGTTAATAATATTATCTTTTTAGCGTTAATTTAAATTAATTTTAATGAACATATCTTAAAGACAGCAGGGTAAATTGCTTCTAATAATTCAATTAAGTTTAGTAAAAAATATTTAATATTTCAATTAATTTTCATGTAAACAATAACAGTTCTGAGAAAGCAATTAACTAAATATTCAGGTTTTATGCTAACTTTTTAATTAATTCAAAGATGCAGTCTTAATTATTATAGCTTCTTATGAAACAATATATAATAATCTACGGATTCAACCTTATTTTAAAAGAGCCCTTTGAAATATTTTATTACTTTATTTAATATAAGGAGTTCTATTGAATAAACATTTTCTCATTTTAATAAAAGGAAGCAATATAACGTAAAAAATAATGTTAAAAAATTAATTAAAACGAGAATTTTAATCACACACTAAACAATGTCAGCTATAATATTTTACGTTTTCTTTTAGCAAAGATGTTAAATTTTAATTATTTCTTTTTTAAGTGTTTTTTAATTAAATAAACTTTGGCGTACTTTAAAGGATTGTAAAAATTAAGTTCGAGAGATTTAAGAAAGTGAGAACATTCTCGTTTATTTCAATTTTATAATCTCACTTGAATTTATTTAATTCTACATAAAATACCATACCACATTTATTTTGCTTTTACAAAATTAATATCGAATATATGTTATGAATTCCAACATTATTTTTAGCCGAAAAATATTATACCATACAGGAAATACATTTCGTTCCAAGTATCAAACTTTAAATTTAAACCCTTAATGTGAGTGCGCGCGCGCACACACACACACACATATATACAGAGAGAGAAAGATTTTATTTGACAAATTTCACAATTTGAAATAATATTTGACAAATTTGATAACAATATTTAAAATATTTGAGAGTGAACACATGCAAATTTGAGTGAATAATAATTCAACAAAATTAACTAAATGAGTACAAACTGAAGATTTGATGGAAAATAATATAAAAAAATGAGCAAATGCAGCAATAAATTGCTGTATTAAGATAAGTAAAATGAAAGATTTGAAAATAAACAGCTAAATATAAACTATAATGAATTACCAAGCCAAATTTACCGATTCGTTGATCATGTTATAAAGATACCGATTACTTGATATAAAGAGTACTATTACGAATACTAGGCTGAAAAGAGGTTATACAGTGGCGGTCAAATGTTTCCGGCTAGTTAGTTTCTTTGATTTGTTTTCCAGAACGTTTCAGCGAAGAAGAAGTGCAATTGCTCCAAAAGTTAGGACTATGCAAATGACCTCTGACCACGTGATCATTTTGATTAGATAGTGAAGGCACTTGATGCAAAGGGGAGGAGTTAGAAATTCGCGTGCGCCAAAGTTTCCGGCCATTTGTCATTCGTTAGATTTTGCTATCGGTAAAGTGTTTTTTTTTTTTTTTTTTTTTACGTGTTTGTTAATTAATCAACATAAATAACGTAGTTGAAATTCAAAAATGAAAAATTCAACAATTATTGTTCGTAAACGAGTGATTTGTTTGTCGCTAAAGGGCCAATCCTCTCGTGAGATTGCGGCAAAGTTATCGATCGAAAATCTACTGTGAAAGATATTTTTAAAAATATATAAAGATGGCCATGGCCTTCAGGACTTGCCACGGTCCGGAAGACCCCGGAAAACGACTATTCGTGTGGACAGAATTATCAAGAGAAAAGCCGTTGATGACCCGCATAAAAATGCCGCTGCAATATCATGTGATTTACTGAGTGAAAATATTGCTGAAATAAGTCGGTCTACCGTGTCAAGACGCTTATGTGACGTAGGACTTTATGGAAGAGTCGGTGCTAAAAAACCTTTCAGAAATAAAAAAATCAGAGCGCTCGACTGGCGTTTGCCAAGGAACACAAAGACTGGTCAAGTGAAAACTGGAAAAAAGTACTATTTTCCGATGAATCATCGATCTTTTTGGGAGTGATGGCAGACACTAAGTCCGACGACCTAAAAACAAAAGATATGATTCAAGGTATGTAATTCCTACAATGAAACATGGCGGAGGACACGTTATGCTGTGGGGAGCATTTTCTGGACAAGGTGTCAGAGTTAGTTGAAATCCACGGCAGGATGAATGATGTAATGTATAAGAATATCTTGCAAAATCATTTGCTGCCTTATTGGAGGAAAAATTGTGGTTGCAACTATTTGTTTCAGCATGATAACGACCCAAAGCATACATGCAAGCTCGTCAAGCAGTGGCTTTCGCACACAAAAAAATCCGCTTTTGAAATGGCCAGCACAATCACCAGATCTGAATCCAATAGAAAATCTTTGGAACGAACTTGACAAACGTGTGGGAATTATAAATATGCCAATTCAGCAGAATTTTCCGAAAATTTGCAAGAAGAGTGGAAAAAACTTACCATAAACGATCTTCAACCGTTCATTGAATCGATGCCCCGTCGCTGCGCCGCAGTACTTATTGCAAAAGGTATGACGACAAAATACTAATTGTAAATGCTGTTGATCACTGTTATTTTCTATTATAACACCATTTTTTTCCAAACTTGCCAAGAAAGCCGGAAACTTTTGAGAACATGCGTTTTCCTTTGCAATTAATTTTGTCAATTAAATTTATTGATATTTATTTTTATTTCATAAATAAGTTCCAAACTATTATGTTAATAAAATGTATAAGTATCACTTTGAGATTCCTCTTTATATGGGCTATGCTTACAAATTAACCAAAAATTGTCTGCTGGCCGGAAACTTTTGACCGCCACTGTATAACTAAATTAACATTCATAATATCATGCACATATGCAGCAATGTTATTATAATGCTGATATAATTAAAATCAAATAGCATGTGTGAAAATAAATTGAAAAAAAAATACAAACAATAGAGAGTAAAAACAAATACTAAAGAAAGCAATATACATTTTGTTCTTTAGTTTTCATTCCAAAGTACACATTGCATAAATGTTTTATACACGATCTTCTTACTGGATCGTTACTGGTTATTCCTCAAATAAATGCTCTTTTAATATCTATCAATGGCTCACAATACTTGATTTAATATGATTCGTAACAAAAATAAGCATAAATATATGAGACATCATTCTTTCTTTCGTTCAGTGATAGTGTCACAATAGGTTAACTATATTAAATTTGTTTTCTATGATGTTTTTTAAATTTCTTTTGATGAGCTATCTTTAACACAGTGGAGGAAACTGTTTCTAATACAGTAAAACATAGATTATACGTCTTTCAGGGCACCGTTCTAAAACGGCGGCTATTTGAGAAAGACGCACAATCCAAGTTGAAAAAATTTTGACTGTAGAAATGTAATACTGCATTACAATGAATATAGAGTATCATAGTTGAGATTCATTCAAACAGAGAGAGAAAAATGCCGGTACCAGGACTAGAGTACTTTGGCTTGCCGTGCAAACGCTTTTTCTACTGAGCTATCCCAACGACATAATGGCTGGCATTATTCACTCTTATTTTTTGGACATGGCTGCGAACTGCAGCGCTAATTTACTTGTGTAAATTGCTATAGTTATAGCTCGAAGGAATGAAATTATCGCTGCAGTTTGCAACACTAATTTGGCTCTGTTGAAATGAATCTCAACTATGATACCCCCACCACTGAATATGCTTTACCTAGTTGAAAAAAACTTTCTTCCCTTCATTATGATATAATGATGCAATCATACAAATTTAATTTTCGGTTGTTTAAGATGCACTATGAATTGGAAAAAAAATAAAACACTCAAAAAAAATTAAATAATCATTTCTAAAATTAAAAAAATAAAAGTGAAAATTATAAAATCTTATATATACATACCTTGAATTACACATTTTTATTCCATTATATAACCTACAAACATATTTTAATTAAATAATCCTTAATCTTTACGTTGAGCCTTAAGAAAAGTATTATGTATGAACTGAAAAGTTTCCTCACTAGTACTGTGAGAAACAAAAAAGTTTCTAAGTGTGTCAGTGCAGTTCAACACATTTTTGAAGTAAGGTGGGCTGACTTCTTTACTTTCTTCTTCTTCTTTTTCGCTACTTAAATGAGTATTCGGTAATCTTTTTTCTACTAATTCATCAATTGGGCAAAAAATAGATATCGCGCTCAAACGTGGTTTAAATTTCAACGAATTCAGGATATGAAATTTTTACTAATCTCAAACTTATCTCGTGAGAAGACGACTCACTGTGTATTCTTTTCGTCCCACCCCCTCCACAGGTTACATGAACTTGAAATAACCCCTGTAGCAGTCACATACTTTCTTTGTACTTTATCTTTCTCGAAATATTGATATCAGAAAAGGAAAAATGGAACAACGCTGGCGGAAAAAATTCTGAGAAAATCAGTTAGGGCATGAAAGAAACAACATATAATCGAAGTTATGCGTCATATAAGTAAAACATTACAACTTTAAAATACATAGGAATGAATCGGAACCGCACTGAAACTACGTATATATCCAAAATATTTATAAATGAGAAACATATAACAGTTACTTTACTGTAATTCAATAAATTTTAGTAAAAATTTAATATTCTAATTAATTTTTATGAAAACAATAACATTATTGGGAAAGCAATAACAGAATATTTAGGACTTACGCTACATCACATTTTTAATTAACTCGGAATTGTGGTCTTAATTATTAAATTTTCTTATGAAACAATCTTTATTAATCAATAATTTTAGCCTTAGTGTAAACAGTCTTTTGAAATATTTTATTAGTTTCTTTAAAATACCCTGTTATCTGGAATAAATGTTTACTTAATTTAATGCAAAGAAGCAGACTAATGTAAAAAGTTTTGTTAATTTTTCTTTTAATTGAGCAACATGATTACACACAAACAGAGTTGTCTGTCATATTTTGTCTTTTCTTAATAAAATTTCAATACATTATTTCCTTTTAAAACTCAAAGTATTTTTTAAATTATTTTAGGCGTACATTAAGTACAATAGAATTAAGAGTGCAGGAAATTGTCGTAATTTTCCTTTTACTTACCCATCGTACGTAGTATAGGGTAAGTCTTGTAATCGTTTTGAAAATCGAAAAAAAATTTGAAGGATTTACACGTTTCACAGACTGGAGATTCCGAAAAGCATATTTAGAAAAAAAATTGCCATCCGTCTGTCTGTATGTCTGTGTGTCTGTAAACGCTCTATCTTCCGAACAAATTGAGACAGATACTTGAAATTTGGTATGTGCTTAGTATGTAATAATGGAAAGAAGCTTAATGAATTTCAGTAATCACGATTATCCGGAACTATTTTTTCGGACTATCGAAATATTCGTTCTGATAAAAGGTATATAAAAATTTTCGAAATTGTTTATTTTAAAGAGTGAATATAAAAGACAATAAAAAACAAATTTTGCATAAAGAATGAAGTCAATCAGATAATGAGTTGTACGAGATATTTATAATCATATTTTTCACGCTCTTCGATTTTTCAGGACCCTGTATTTCGCTCAAATTTCAATTCCAAGATATATTTTAATTGGAAATGAAACGTGTAATCCAGGCAGTAAACCGTTAGTTAACATGATTATCAATTTTAGAGTTATAAGGATGTTTCTTTTACGCAATTCAGTAATAGAGCATTTAAAGTTTAGGATGTCATCAAGCCACGATTTTATTCCAATTGCAATGCACTTTATAAATAGTTTACACATGTTTTATTTTCATATTTTATATTATGCTTATCCATGATGGGTAAGTATTACGGTGGCCCCCAACGACTAGTTCATAAATTTAATGGAATTTCATTTACGTTAAATAAAATATTATACCACATTTCTCATTTGTAAGACGTTCCAATCCAATACTTTTTATGAACTTTAGTATTACTTAAAAGCAAAATATTCCACAATAAATGAAAAATGCATATTTCCTTCTACTATAAACCTTCACATTTGATTCGTTAAAAAAGAAAAATGAGGGAGGGTAGTTACACTGTGAGATAACGTACTGAGTAACACGAAGACCCTTTTCAAACGAAATTTGTATTTGTATCGCAAGATCTTTTTTCAAGTATCACCAACTGTCGGGCCATAGTGGGAGATTTGTGGAAAACGTTGAGGAATGGTAGTGTACAGAGGTACCTCTAATGTGGAGGGCATTTTGGGAAGGATTCTGAACAGCTAACAATTTGAACACCGTTTGGCCTTTATTGACAAATAGCTCATTGGCCAACGGTGCGGTAAGGCAGGTACTTTATACTGTGGGCTAACGTGGGATAACAATCAGATAACAATTAGCCAACGCAACGTTAGTCATACCATTTTGTTCTACTTGGATAAACTGTTCAGTGATGCTTTTTTGAGGTATTCACAGACCACATTTCAGTGTAGATGTTATTTAATTCAAGTAGCACCGACATTCGTCCAATAGTAGGAGATTTGCGGAAAACGTTGAGGAATGGTAGTCTACAGAAGTTCATCTGATTTGGAGCCCGTTTGGGAAGGATTCTGACCAGCTAACAATTTGAACACCGTTTGGCCTTTATTGACAAATGGTTCGTTGGCCAACGGTGCGGCAAGGCAGGTACTTTATACTGTGGGCCAACGCGGGATAACAATCAGATAACAATTAGCCAACGCAACGTTAGTCATACCATTTTGTTCTACTTAGATAAACTGTTCAGTGATGCTTTTTTGAGGTATTCACAGACCACATTTCAGTGTAGATGTTATTTAATTCAAGTAGCACCGACTTTCGTCCAATAGTGGGAGATTTGTGGAAAACGTTGAGGAATGGTAGTGTACAGAAGTTCATCTGATTTGGAGCCCGTTTGGGAAGGATTCTGAACAGCTAACAATTTGAACACCGTTTGGCCTTTATTGACAAATGGTTCGTTGGCCAACGGTGCGGCAAGGCAGGTATTTCATACTGTAAGCCAACGTGGGATAACAATCAGATAACAATTAGCCAACGTTAGTCATACCATTTTGTTCTACTTAGATAAATTGTTCAGTGATGCTTTTTTTAGGTATTCACAGACCAAATTTCAGTGTAGATATTATTTCATTTCGAAATTAGGAAAAAGTTAGTTTTTTGGACCAGAATTTTACTCTTTTAACTCTATACAGTTTATAAATCTTTAGTCTTATAGTATGTGGTATTTAAGAAGAAATGTCAAACATATGTTTCATTCCAGTTTTCAGTTAATGTAAAAAAAAAAAAAAATTAATTTTAACAAAACCAAAAGAAAAGGTACGTAACGATTTATTTTCTACAAATCGACGTAGTACACAAACATTCAGGGAAAACTAGTACACAGTAAAGCAGTATCTAACTGTGTGTCATTTCTTTTATGTTTATTATATTTTAAATTATATGCATTATATGGACTTTCAATATGCATTTATGTTTTTGAGATTTAGGTGCCAATATATAAGGAAAAATATTCTCTCCTGAATAAAACATATCAGGCACAAACAACAATAGGTAGATTTATTAGATTTTGAACCGTTTAAGGCGTTCTATAATGCTGATGTTGATGCATGGATGATCGGAAATCTGGGTTAAACCACGTCATATAGAGAATGCTAAATGTGTGTGTGAAAAACGAAAAAACAAATCAGCGCTAACTCGCTGTGTACTCGGTATAATACTCAGTTCTATTCTCATTTATGAGTCACTTCGGTATGCAAGATTATCCTAATAAGAAGGTTTATATATGCAATGACTAAAATGTCTGCTGTCGATTATATGTATATATTAGTTATTATTTTTTTTCAATCTGTGTACGCATCTGCCGTGCATTAAATTAATTCTTCGAAAAGTTTGCATTTAAAAATAGACATTGTGTAGGTGGCTTACGCAATATTACCTTACTGGGTCATTACTGACATTTTTAAAAATAAAATTCAAGAGGCAGATTATCAGACATCAGTGTTTAATTTTCAAGATTCGTGACACAATGCGAGATGTAATATTACTTGAAACTAGAAATATTAACACAAAAATGAAGGAAATTAATATTTTTGCATTCAATGATATTGAAAAATCGTGATAGTAAAATATTTGAGGAGGATAAATTTATAGATGTAGATGTAGATTTACAGTTATACAATTGGCACAAAATATATTAGTATTAATAAATTTAATATTTTTACAGAAAATATTAGAATTCATACTGATTAGCATACCTACAACACAGAGTAGGGAATTGCTTCGAATAATTAAATTAAATGTGGTAAAAATTTAAATTTATTTTGTAACACGTGAACATTTTTGAGAAATTCATTAAGAAAATATTTAGAGCCTATACTATATTTTTAATTAGTTTGAAGGTGCTCTCTTCATTTTAAAGCTTCTTAAGAAAGTCAAAATCTTTTCATACTTATAAAAATAACTTTAAAGAGCAATATGTCGTATTTTATAAATTTATTTGAAATACCCTGTTTCCTTGAATAAACGTATTTCATATTTAAATGAAAGGAAAGTAACATAAATGCATGAGGAAGATTAAAAAATTAATTAAACTGAACTTTTTAATTATTTTCTAAATAACGTTGGCTGTTATAACTTATGTCTTCAATAAATAAATATATGTAATTTTAACACATTATTTCTTTTTAAAGGGCAAAGTGTATTTTAACGTAAATTACTTTTGGCTTACATTAAAAGTTGTAATAAAATACAAGATATTTCAAAGTGTATAAAATTACCTCATATAACAACTTTGAAAACATATTTAATTTCTGATAAATAAAAAATCAAGTACATTTCTCTTTTTATTGAAAAATTTCTATAAAATATTTTTCATGAGCTGCAAAATGAGTTTAAGCTTTAATCAACTTATCAGCTAACATTTACAGCATATTATAGTACTCGTGCAACAAATCTATACTCTAACAATTATTTTTCCGTGCTATTTCCGTTTTAAAAAAGAGATATACCTTTAAAAAAAAGATTTTCACGCAGAAGTAAAGCTTTATATAGTGAAATCTCGATAACTCGATACACACACGGAGAAAAAATCCCGACTTTAGCGACTGTTGGGTTAACGAAGTTCTACAAAATTTCATACTTATAAATTTATTTTAAATATCGTTTCTGTACTATGATATTAAAATAATAAACATGTATAAATAAATAGGAAGTACTAATTAATATGTGTTAAATATTAGCAGTAGTATACTGATAATATTTATTATTATGTTAATTTTACTGTTATTTCCCTTTCTTTCTATATCAGGGAGTTATAATAACAATATATAAGTGTTAACTACGTTATAAAAATAATCCTTAAAATGTATACAAACAAGCAATTTTTTTTAATTAGAAAGTACTGATGAATGAATCATCAATTTCTGAAGTTGGTAATTGAATATATCAAATTTAGTCGACTTAAGGTAGAGCCAGTTAGTGATTTTCTTTGTACAAACCCTATCAATAATAAATGCTGACATACCTGGATAGTAGTGTCACCCAGCTACCGCTATATTGCGGTTCCACTAGAGTATTATCATCAGATTTCAATATTGTTTAACCGTTCTTTGTTCAAAGTGCGCATGAGAATGCTTGATTTACGTTTCAACTTAAAACTGTTCTGAAATCTAAATTAAGTACTGTCTCACATATTCACTATTATTATTATTACTAAATTTACAAAATTTGCGTAGATTCTGTTCGAAGTCGAAGGACATTTTCTAGCTATAATTTTATTATAATAGTACCTTCGAGAAAATGTTTTTTAAGTTGGCATTTTAAGTCTAGAAAGTGACAAAAAAGTCTACAAATGTTCGTCGTCAGGAATTAATCTACTATATGCCAAGATATAAAGCATTTACGGAAAGTGTAAAACGCTATTTGATTTTAATGTAATGGAAAAACGTCTTAATATTGTATGCATTTGTGTTAAATTTACTTCTGTGTCAGAAAGATCCGGTTTGTTAAGTGTGGAAAAGTAATTTCGAGAACACCATTACTTAAAATTTAAAAGAATTATTTATATTTATGTTTTAATAAACGATTTATACAGAGATAAAACAAAAATATTTTTTTTTCAAATTGAAAAGTAATTGACGGTATGAAATATGTATAATTTATTTCTTAAACAAATTTGATTGCTCTCTTTTATAGAATAACTTTAAATAAGTCTTGAAGCAGTACATGAAATATTCACTTTGCTCTAACAAATACAAATTATAAACTCGTAGCTTCCTTATGCATCAGTATTTTGTAATATTTGGATAAAATCACGGTAGGTTAAAAGTTTTACGACATTAACTTTGCACTATGAAGTTACATTCATTTATAATATCTTGTTTTCCTATAATATTTAACTCTTCATTCATCTATGTATCTTTTAAAGATTTCAGTGATGATTTTTAACTATTTTTCCTACATGAAGTTTTAATATCGGAAGATAAAAATAATGTAAAAACAATTTATATGACAAATGTAATCTATTTGTAAAAAATATTTGCAGTAATGTAAAACTATTTTAAATGCTACTACCTATATATTCAGTCGCACTAATGATTTTCAAAAGGAAAAAAACTCAAATGTGCTACGAGAAAAGATATACAGAATACAAATAAATTAAAATTAAGTATCTAATTGTTGTTAATTCTAGTAAATTGCATCTGATTAAAATTTAAATTTGCAAGCTATCCGACTTGAACACTTGTATTTTAAGAAAGAAGTATACATAACTTCGTTCCCCGCATTCACTCTGCTGTTTAAACATGAATAAAAATTTCATAAGGATTTCACACAAACCAAATTTGCAATCCTACTAACAAAAATAATTATTGTAAATTTTGTAATAATAATAATAATAATAATAATAAACATAATATAATACACACCAGTGTCAGATTTCAAAGTTCTTTGAACTCTACTTTGATGTAATATTTACTGATAAAAAAATAATGTCCTAAGGAGATGAGATTGTTGTAAGATTGTTGGTTGTTTGTGGGAAGCTTTGGAAAAAGTATGGGTAAGGTTGATCTGCCAACAATAAACA
Organism: Maratus michaelseni; assembly: GCA_963931845.1. Classification (NCBI taxonomy): domain Eukaryota; kingdom Metazoa; phylum Arthropoda; class Arachnida; order Araneae; family Salticidae; genus Maratus; species Maratus michaelseni. The sequence continues at coordinate 328,356,677 of OZ007588.1, forward strand.
AACAGAATCCTCACTAATTTTGAGCTTCTCTGAGAAGCTAACGGTTCGACCACTGTTAGGGCTTTGTTGGAAAATGGTCCATTGGCGAATGGTACGGCAATGCGAAGATTTCTGACCATGGGATAACATTTGATAGAACTTATCCAAAAGTGGCCAAAAATTTTGTGATACTTGAACGTTGGAAAGCATGCAACCATAGGAATCTTATTCTTCGTTAGGTCTTTCCACTTATTAGTGACTCTCCATAACCAAAACATTTTATTTACGATTCTTCTTCAATCTTTTCTGTTTAAGGTAATCTCATCACATAATTTGTAGTAATATAAATATTCGACTATCGTGCTCTTTCAGGTCATCCTGAGTCTTCTCCGCTTTCGTCTTCCTGTTAAGATCTAGATAATAAGTATTTTTGGTAAGCTTTCATCACTCATCCTTCAAACTTGCTTAAAACCATTTAGTCTACGCATTTTACACTGTAGTTTCGTTTGTATCACACTCTTTCTTTCCATGATCTTTCGAATTCTTTAATATCTAATTTTTGTGGCCTTGATTTAAGTTCCACATTTCACCAAAAATGTATTGTTTTCTTTTTCCTGAGCGGTATCCAAAGTCCATGTCAAAAATGCATACTTAATAATACTTTGCACGATTGTTGTTTAGTTTTTGAAATGAAATTTCTCCTCCACGGAAGTAAATTCAACAAAGAGATTGCGTATTATGTTCCCCATTACTCTGTGGTATGGGTTGGGTAGGGTTGATTATTGACGGCCAATTATCTACACATGGGATATAGGCCCGGGGGGAGCGCCCTTCGGGGGGGGGGTCTTTCTAAGGGCCCCCCGTATTTACGCATGGATAGATCTACGGCTCGAAGAAAACCACGAAAACTCCGAACGATTAGGCCGACGGGCGCGATTGGGATCGAACCCAGCACCTCCCGTCTACCAGATTCGAGAGCACAACCTCTCAGCCACTTACTTTGTGGTATGATACATCCTGATGAATATTTGATTTGCGGTGTTGGAATTGTTTTAAAATTTAGATTATTGACCATTGTAAACTGTTACAGAAGAGAAATGTTCCTTTATCTAGCAAGAAGATTTACGAAAATTTAATATAACTTCGTCTGAGTTTCACACGATTCCGAAAAGCCTCCCGTTATCTTCAGACACTTCAGAAACGAATACATTTTCAAAATTTTAAAAATATTTTGCTTCTGACCTTTTGATGACACTAATTTTTGAAAGCATTACGAAGTACTTTGTTCTGTGTATTAATAAGTTTTTGTAATCCCCTATCAACAAGAAATATCGGTTTTTTGGATGCTATGAATTCTCATGTAAACATTGAAACTTCATAACAGAATTAATGCATTCCAGGGAAAAGAATAATTTTTATTTTAATCTGTTAATTTAGCATGCTTGTCTGTTTAAAATGATCGTTGAACAAGAAAATATTGTAAATAAAAATAAATGACAGCATCTGAAAATCCAATATTTCGAGTTTATATAGGGTTGAGAAAACTGATTGATACACTGTAAACCTAATTTGTAACATTTCCGAAAATTAGAGACAGCAAAAGAAACTTTTTTTCAGTAAAACTTCCTTCAATCTCCGAAAACTATTGTTTTGGGGGGTTTTGAAGATAAAGCAACACTTTTCGAAATCGCGAGTAACTCTTAAGTGGTTCTATCGTATTTTCGTAAATCTTGTAAATAGATCAAAAAATATTTATTTTTTGCAGTGCACTTGTATTTAAACTTTTGTGAAGTGTTTCGTTTTTCTAATATTTATTTTTAACGTTATTTATTATAAATTTCCTTTCGTTTGTAAAACATGTAGTATAAGGCATATTTTTCATCTTCTGTTAAGATGATCGTCAGAAAATAATAAATGATAGTTGTACTTAAATTGTTTTAGTTCCAAGACCATTTTATTGTTTTGCTTTTTTTCTCAATTCTCGAACGCAGATATCTGTATATAACTTAACAGAAGTGGGTGAAAAACAAAATTCTATAAAAATCCTTTACTAGTTGCGAAAGATTCTAAATGTGTATTTCATATTTCTCCTTCATACAAAATATTTAGATTCTAAAACAGAAAATCATCATTTTCCTCGGGAATCGTGAAAAGTATCGGCCGAAATTTATTATATTGGAGTGAAAAACACTTTAAGTACACTTTTGAGTTAAATTGATAGAGTAAAATTCATCATTACATAAATTTTGCATTGTTTTATTTATTAAAATTCATGGTGCTAATGAATTTGCAAAGAATATGAGGAATGAGCGATAAAAAAGAGAGTTTATCAGAGAGTTAAAATATTCTTAACACTCGGAGGATTAGATCAGAGTTGAGAGATTCACGAAGAGAGTTTTTTTGTGTGTGAGTGTGTTTCTCATCCACTGTCTAGATTTTTAATTTTATTTTACTGTAATATGTGACGTGTACTATCAAAAACGGCATTAAGAAAAGCAAGTCATGGTGTGTTTTTACTTTAGAATACCACTGCTTCCCAAAATGCAATCTTCGCCTTATTTAATCGCATAATGTCTGTCTTAAAATAAGTCAAAATTTACTACAAAATAATGGTACCCTAAAGTAGAAACTATCAGCTGTGAAAACGCATTCTTAATTTTATTCCATCTATGTAATGGCAAATTTGTTATTTTTTTGGTTGAATTAATCGATTTGATAATGTAGCTCTCTTATATCGATAGCATCCTTCTATGAACGTTTATAACATTAAAAATTGTTCGGTATGCCCGATATTCTACATGTACGCTGCAAGATATTAACAGAATATCTCGTATACCTTCTATTATAGCTTTAATTTTGTGAGTTAATATTTGGATAACAGCACGGAGATACCTATATTAGCTATATAGATTTATTATACATATTTACAAGTCGATCAAGCGAACAGATGCTTAGAACATCCAGGCTTACACTGCGTAAGTACATCTGGTATCTATCACTCTTGCAAGAGATAATCAAATGCTGGACTTGTAGCGCCATCTCTGATTACAGTTTAATACTAATCATTGAGATATGACACCCCTCCTCTCGTAGTTCAAACGAACCACTGGTTTAATCTGTCTGTTGCTTCTTCGAACAGGTTGATTGTCCGTTTTATCAGTCTTATAGGTGCACTCTTCTGCAAGTCCACATCATTGTTTATCACGGAATTGTCCTTTAAATTTTTATCTATAGTATCATCACAATTATTATTCACAACTGTACCTGTTGCAATATCATGTGAAAACTGAGATTGGTTAGATTTTTCAACATTCTTGGCATTAATTTGCTCTTTATTGTTTTCATAATGTCCAGAAAACTTGTTTTTATTAACTCTATCATAACTAACAAAATCATTGTTTTGTTATCAAACTGACCCGTTTTTCTTTCCTCTGACGTTTCATCACTTATTTCTCTGTTGTGTCTCAACTGATTAACATGACGTTTACACATTATTCCGTCATCTCTATTTACTAAAACTCATCTACTCCCCGATAATTTTATAATTTTTCCCTTAATCCATTTCTCCCCTTTTCCAAAGTTTTTAACAAAATCTGATTCATGAAGATTGTATTTAAGTAAGGGTTGCTGTATTTTAGGTTTGGATGGTAATACCAAGTGTAGAGCTGTTCGAAGTGACCTTCCAAACATTACTTCTGCGGAAGTCTTACCAGTGACAGAATGTGGGGTGGAATGATTTTCCAATAAAAATCGTGAAGTTGATAAATTTATGTCATCCTTATCTGGCTTTTTAAGACAATTTTTAACAGTTTGAACTAACCTTTCTGCCTGTCCATTCGATGAGGGATGATATGGCGGAATAGGTGTATGTATCATTCCATTTGACTTAAGAAATTCTTGAAATTCTTCACTTGTAAACGCACGTCCATTATCACTGACCATATCGCTGACCATTATCAACGAGTAAACGAAATGTAGCAAAAATTATACGTAGTACTCTAATAGTCAATTTACTATCAGCACTGGGTACCACCTGTACCTCTAACCATTTAGTGTAAGAATCGACCACTATTAAAAAATTTTACCCTCAAAAGGACCGGCAAAATCTATGTGAATTCTTTCCCAAGCAAATTCCGATTCCCATTTTAACCTTTTCCGGCGCGGAGTAAGTCTGTTTTTTAACCGACTTATAAAATGATTAAAGTTTCGACTGACACCAGAATTTACAAAAGAATTTATTAGAAAATAAAAACTTGCTTATTTTCCTGTAGTTTATAAAATGAAAAATTTAATTAAATATTCTTGGTGCCATTTGTCAGTTTTGGAATTAAAATTAGGTGTCCTTTTATGTGGACTCCCGCTAAAGGGTTAAAAGTTTCATTTTAGAAATTATCCCTAGCAAACATTTCGCATCTACTACAAGAATTTACCATTTGTTCAATTTCTTTGTTCATATTAAGCCACCAGATCACACCCCGAGCTTTAGCTTTCATGCTAGATATACCCTGATGAACCGAATGTAATAATTGTAACATTTCTTAGCGACCTTCATCTGGTATATTTACTCTATGTCCCCATAATAAACAGTTTTCTAAACACGAAATTTCCTCACGTCTACGAAAGTATGGTTTATATTTCTCTGATTTAACCGTTTTTGGCCATCCATATAATGCCCACTCTAAAATTTGTTTTGTTACTGGATTTTCAGTTGTCTACTTTGCAATCGTTTTAGAAGTAACAGGCCAATCATTACTATTAGAAACGAACATTATTTCTGATGGATTATTTACTACATTTACAGTTTCTGAAAGAGGTAATCTACTTAATGCATCAGCATTTTTATTATTTTTACCTTCGCGATACTCAATTGAATAGTCATACCCTGCTAACATTAACGACCATCTCAGCATTCTGGGTGATAATGTATCAGGTACTTTTTTTACATGATCAAACAATCGAATTAAAGGTTTGTGATCAGTTATGATATTAAACTGCTTACCCGCTAAATATTGCCTAAATTTAGTTACACCAAAAATTACGGATAAAGAGTCTTTATCAATCTAGGCGTAATTTCTTTCAGTTTTATTCATCGTTCTAGATGCAAAAGCTATTGGTTTTTCTTTACCCTGAACAATGTGACTTAACACACAATCAATACCATATTCAGATGCATCACAGTTTAAAACAACATCTTTGTTTATATCAAACAATTCTAAAACAGGTGATTTAGATAAAATTTGTTTAACTTTCTGAAATGCTTTTTCATGCTTTTCTGACCATGTCCATTTTACATTATTACCTAATAATTTATTCAAAGGTTCTAACACATCTGAAATATTAGGCAGGAAGTTTCTATAATAAGAAATTAATCCCAAAAATGAACGTAATTGAGAAACATTAGTAGGAAAAGGAGCATTCAAAATAGCATCAAACTTTTCTGGAATAAACTTAATGCCTTCCTGTGAAATTTTATGTCCTAAATAGCTAAATTCCGAAACCATAAATTTTAATTTTTCCTTATTTAATCTTATACCATGCTCAGAAAATGATTTCATAATACATTCAAGTCTTTCAGACTGTTCGGATTCAGATCTAGCACTTATAATTACATCATTTAAAAATGCACCAACATAATCAAACTTTTTTAATATATTTTCAGCTTATCTTTGGTAGAAACCTGGTGGACATTTTACACCAAAAGCTAGTCTTAAAACTTTAAATAAATCTTTATGAGTATTAATAGTGAAAATTTTACTACTTTCATCATCAACAGGTTGTTGTAAATAGGTTTCTTTTAAATCAAACACAGTAAAGAATTTTCCACCTGTTAATTTAGCAAATAATTCTTCCATTCTTGGAAGAGGATAATTATCATTGTCAGTGTTAACACTGTTGCTCTATAATAACCACAAATTCAAACAGTATCATTTGGTTTTGGAACAATTACTATAGGATTAGCCCATTCAGAATAATCAACAGGTTTAAAAATACCCTCATTTGTTAATCGTTTCAATTCCAACTCAGTTGCTCTTCTCAAAGAAAAAGGAACAGGTCGAGATTTCGGGAAAACTGGTTTTGCATCACTTTTTCAAATTAATTGAAACGGGAGGACCTTTGATCGTACCAATCCCGTCAGCAAAAACATTAGGAAATTTTTTTATTACATCATCGGCCGAAATACTTTTTATCATGTTTACATTAGGCCAAAATAATTTTGATGCTTTCAACCAAGTTTTACCAATTAAACTCGGCCCTTTCTCTTTATTAACTAGCATTTTTAAATTAGGTATACAATTATCATCAATAAAAACATTTACATTTAATTCACCTAATAGAGTTAAAGAATCCTTAGTATAAGTCTGCAGCTTAATATTAGATTTAACCAAAGGAGGCTTACCTGAAAATAATTTATCGGCAATATTTTTACTTACGATCGTATAAGCTGCTACGGAATCAATTTCGAAATTAATTTTAATCTCATTAATTGTAACACATTTTTCCCCCAATACATTATTGCACTCGTCTCTCATAACATTTAAAGAATATTCTTGAACAGTCTTAATTTTACTGTTCTTTTTCCGTTTTTGATTCATTGTAGAGAAGTTCCGGTTCCGGCAACAATTTTTAAATGCCCAACTTTATGGGAAAAATGGCATTCAGGTGATTTAAATACACACTAAAAAAGTTTGTGATTCCTTGCACAACGATAACAAGGTTTACCTTTATAACTGTTCCGGTTTCCAGGCACGTACATCACTTCTTTCGGTTTCGGCGAGTACTGGTGTACTTTCGTTTTTTCTCCATTCTGCCATCTTGAACTTTATTTACAGTTGTTCCTCCATTAATCTGCAACGATTTAACACCAGCTTCGGCTGATTCGAACGATTCCGCAATTTCTACTGCTGTTTGAAATGTTAGATTTTTAGTGTCTAGCAATTTTTGTTGTATTTTCACATCTTGTATTCCAAACACCAGCTGGTCTCGTTGGCGATCGTTTAAAGTATTTCCGAAGTTGCAGTATTTGGATAAACGACGTAGATCTCTCACAGAATTAGCTATACTTTCTCCTTGCTTCCGCAATCTTTTTTGAAACTTAAAACGTTCAACAATTTTACTAGGACACGGTGATAAATGTTCTTTCCTACTCTTTAAGAAATCATCATAACTTATCTCTTTCAGCGAAGTCGGTACAATAATATCTTTCAATATGGAAAAAGTTGCAGCTCCATCAGAGCTTAATAAAATATTTTCTTCTTCTTCGCATACTTGATATTATTAGCAGAGAAATAAAAGTCAATTTTTTCAACATAAATCGACCAGGGCACGGTAGAATTATATGCTTCCATTCTTCCCAGAGAGATTACTTCCGTTTCTACCATTTTTCTTTCTTCTTTTATTTTCCAAAAAATTTGCAAAATTTATTTTAAATCTTGGATTTGTTTCCACTTTGTCGCCATTTAATATGGATTTAATTTTGTGAGTTCATATTTGGATAACAGCAACGATATATCTATATTAGCTATATAGATTTATTACACATATTTACAAGTCGGTCAAGCGAACCGATGCTTAGAACATCCAGGCTTACACTGCGTAAGTACATCTCGCATTAATCACTCTTGCAAGCGATATTCAAATGCTGGACTTGTAGCGCCATCTCTGATTACAGATTAATACTAATCATTGAGATATGACACCTTCCATTTCATTCTAAACTGTATGAGTCGTTTAAAAAGTTACAGTAACCAATCGCTGTGACGATTCTATCACGTCATGAACTTCTCTAACGTAATTATTGCTACTCAACTATCATTAGAAAATAAAGCACAGAGGCGAGATTTCGGGAGAATCTTGGTGAAGCCATGTAACCAGTGATCAATTTAGGAGGTCCGTGGAGGCATTCACACTCTTGGAATATCACAAGTTTCACGCCCTCCTGCAATTTTCCTATTTTGTGTTTATTAAAGGTGTAGGCGTACTAATCCTTATGCACTAATCACTGTCTGGATATAGCAATGGACATAAGTGGTCAAATTTTACTAATCCATTGATTATATTTATTCTACAAAATATTTGATTTACGAAAAGTTGATTATCGTGTCTGACTTTTTTTGTGAAATTCATTTCTAATTGCTTCGGAATTGTATATGAGAGTTTTGCTTTTCACAATTAATGAATGGACATTGTTTTTTCAATAGATGACGTTATTTTTAATGAACACAATAAATTTAAAACACGTTTCAACTGTTGTTACGAGCGAAAATGTGAAGTAGTTGAACTAAAACATTAATTATTTCGGCATAATTTGTAAATGTGTATTTGAAAGGCATTTTTCAAATCCAGGGATTACACTATGAGCATCAGTTCTAAAACCTTATACGAAACAATTCCATTTTATAGCCAAATACAATATATTTTTATTAAAAATAAATTACTTTTACTTAAAAATATTAGAATACAATTAATACAATTGTTCGGCAGAATTGTGATGCGTTTTTCTAGACAGAAAAATATTACAATTTACAAAAGGTGTGTTTTTTAAATCCGCAAATTTACGAAATGTAAATTTTGCCATAATATGAATTTCAATTTATTATATATATATATATATATATATATATATATATATATATATATATATATATATATTAATGTATTTTAAGATAAAATTTAATATTTATATTTTACATGTACAAAATTGTTTGTATTTATCATTTTTCAAATAACTGTTTTGAGGATACTATTAAGTTATATATATTCTCGTTCTAAGTTTCTCAAGTATCATTCTAAATACACATTTTATCACAAAATAAATAAGCAATTTTGTTTCTTCTTACCGATATATTTCACCGTGTTTGTTCATTGTTTTTCTATGCCCAGACTTTCCGCCTGTCATCAAAAGCAAAAAGACAAAATAATGAGGATCGTGCTCTTTAACATAAATATCATGTCATATACGCACCATTTATTATGCTTAATCTACGACTATATGTGGAACGGTGTATCATGTTGAAAGATGTACAAAAAGCAGGCATTAAATCAGGCAGTTAGTAAAAAGCTTTTGGGAAAAACATTATTATTGTTTTCGCAAATTAGTTAAAATCTCAAAGGTAAATTTTATAGCATAATTATTACAAACAATCATGGGAGTTTCAGTGGGATTTCTATTTTTACAAATTATTTGAATATTTTAAATTTTAGTAAATACTATTTTTTTATAAAGTTATAATTTACTTCCTAGAACAAGAATTAAAAATTATTTTAAAAAATACATTATTAGAACCAAATGAATATTATATATACTGCGTAATATTGGTCCAGTATTGTTTTTTTACTACTTCTGATGAAATACAATATTGTTTAAATATTGGTTTTAAATTTTAAAAAAATCCATTAAAATACAACTATTATATACAAATCGGCATTACTTTGAAAATTTATGTTTTGAAAAGCCCATATTTCCCTCTCTCAAAAATATTACTTTTACTTCGAAAGTATTGCTAACGAGTGGCTGAGTTATTTCTTGTCAATATTGTTGCATTAAAGGTTTATATTACAGTATTCTGAGAATAAATTTCATATAGTTTATGGTTATATATATATACAGGGTGAATTTTAATTAACCTACAACTTTAAACTGAAATAACTTCTCAGAGTCTCACTAGATGGAGGTACGAATGCGTGCAGTGAGAGAGGGCATAAAAGGAATTTGTTTAGTGTCAGTTCCACGTAATTTTGAAAATGTCTCCCAAAGCGTCATATTCAACTGAAAATCGTATTTTTATTGTTAAAAATTGGTATTTATATGGTGAAAATGAAAAATTATTTCTACGGAAGTGGTCTTCACCAATCAGAAACCGTCCTAATTCTTCTAGAGTAATGGTAAGAGATTCACTAAGAAAATTAGCCTCCTTATTCACCAGATATGAATCCATATGATTTCTATCTTTGTGGCCATGGATTCGGTTTACAAGAAGAAGCCGACAGACCTCATTAGCCTCAAAAGTTCCATAACTGACTCATTTTCAAGCATAAAAAAGAAACGCTCGATTTTGTTACTGACAACTTTGTGACTAAGTTGCGCTATTGTATCACCTATGAAGGTTCTTACTTTGAAAACCTTATCCATTAAATTTCTTTTCTACGTTATTTTCAATAAATAAATGTTTGTAGTGCTACCTACAACAACTCAAGTGTTATTGCAGTTAAAAATTGTAGGTTAATTAAAAGTCACCCTGTATATATATATATGAATTACTTCCATAATTATTCAAGTAGCAATTGATTTCAAATGGTATCATAAGTAGAAAATGTAACTATTTTTTATTTATTTTATATGACTATTTTTAACAAGAGTAACAAATAACTCTAAAACACTATAAATTTTACATTCAGCAAAAAAGTTGCAATACTTAAACTCATTACTTTTTATGGTTTCTATTTATTAATAAAGCCTATCTCAATTAGTTCGAACGCATTTGATAAAACTTTTTCTTTCTTTTCCTAATGAACATCGCATCCGTCATGAGCCTAATTAAATAGTCTGATCAGAAAAATATTTAGCACGTATTTCCATGGAAATTTTATATCTAATTCAAGAATTACATCTATATATGATAAGAGGTACGTATTTGCAATCATATAATTAAAAATTATACTTCGTCAAGAACGCAATGCTACCTGACTTTTACGTGATATTTCCCAAAACTTAATTTATTCCTTCTTTATGAGATTAAATGTCCTCAAGTAGTTTTTATGGCTGAGAGAAAGTTATATAGATGAAGAAGGTTCTGTTATTAGCCACCAATTTGAGATAATTTTATTAATTATTCCTAAAAAGGAATTTTTACATATTTTTTTTTTACGATTCAATAATTAGCTTTTTATTCCATGTTTTTTGAGGGAAATGGAAGAAGGTCGCATACAGTTATTTGTAATTAAATTTTATTAATATTATATATTAAGAGTTAAAATTATGGTATAATACGAAAAAAGGTAGTACAGATGAAAATGTTCTCTATTAGGAATCAAGTTACGATATTTTTTATTAAATATTTTTATATAAATTTTTTCATGTCTGTTTTATGATTCAAAAAGTAGTTTTGTTACTTCATATTCAAAAACGGAAAAAAACATATATATATATATATATATAGTTTGATTTTAATTACATGGAATTAATTTGGTATATTACGTGTTAAATATGACAAGGGGAAATTATATGGTTTACGGTTGTATGAAGCTGAATTACATTCATAAGTATTCAAGTCTCAACTTATTTTAGATGATCTCGTAGGTAAAAATTGAATTTCTTATTCTATTTACAGTCGGTTAGAATAATTGGAAATACTGAGGAACGAGAAGAGATTTCGACAGCGGGGTATGCCGTGATGTATCTAACTAAAATGACAGTAAACTTAGAAGAGGCCGAAAAATTAGGCGTGTGAAATGGTGTAAGTTTATAGTCTAAGACAGCTACATGGATTGAAAATTGTGATGCTTCGTTTTTGCATTGCAGGAGGAGAAATGCCAAGAACTTATGTGAGCAAATGGAATATCCCCCCCCCCCCCCGAAAAAAAAAGAATAACCTTTTTTAATACATTTCTTGCTTGATGATACGAAAACGCACCATTTTTTTATTATTTTTTCTTTATCAAAATAAATGTTTTGATCCAGAAAAATAATTTTCTAAAAAGCTACAATGTTTGTTTTAACTAGTTATTAAATTATTTTGTGTGCCAGTTGCAAAATTTTATATTGAAAATATTGTGACGAAAGAGGTAAATCTTTACAGATAAGGCAAGACGCTAAGTACTTTGCAATATTTTACAAATAATTAAAATTTATATTCTATGATTTTTATTTCACTTCAGAAGAATAATAAGATTTATTTATCAAAAATATTTAGTGTGAACCAAAAATTTTAATAAAAGGCTACTGCGGCACGGAATGGGTTAATCTAAAAAAATATAATATAACTTCTTTCGAGTTAGTCACGATTCCGAAAAGCGTTCCTTTATAATTAGAAACTTCAGAAGCAAAACAAAAATTCGGAATGAAACCATTATTTATAAAAACTAAGTTTTTATTGCTGCCCGCAGTTTTCGGAAACGTTTCCGAGTAGTTTGTAGAGTGTATTAATCAGTTTTCTACATCCGGAATATAGGTTTTCGGTGGTCAATTCTCAGGTAAACATTTTCATGTTCAACAAACATGTTTAACAGACAAACATTGTAAATTAACAGCGTTAACATTGAGTTTAAAATGAATAATATTTTGTTACACTTCCATGTAACAATTCAATTAGTATTTAAATATGTTTACTTCAACATTGCCAGCATAAGAAAAACCGATATTTTGGATTTGTGAAAACTGATTAATGCTCTGTAAAAACTGCTCGGAAACGATTCCGAATAACACGGGCAGCAAAGGAAACTTTGCTTTTATAAATGCTTTTTTTAAATGACAAATATCCATTGGTTTATCAGGTTATTAAAGAAAAGAAACGCTTTTCAGAACTGTGAGTAACTGGGAAGAGGTATTGTATACTCGTTCCTGGTTATATTATATTTTCGTAGATTAAGGAGCCTTAGTCCTTTTTTTGCACTGTGTCTGCTCAAACAAACACCTGCACAGTGCTATTTGTGATTTTACGAATTACATCACATTCGGTCAGACTTTTGAATGAATTAAGTTATTGAAGAAATTGTGATTTTTTTTTAAAAGCAAAAGCTAATAATGAAAATAAAATGATAATGTGTGAAACTGCTGTTTAGAGCAATAAACGTGGAATACTTTAAAACTCGTAATCATAAAAATCAATAACTCCATCTCAGTCATAACTGAGTCATAACCTATATAAACCAAAGAGGTAGTTGTATCAAAAACATCGTGGGATTATCTGTGAATATGAGCAATGAAGAATAATTTCCTACATAAGATAAACAGTATGTTAGTCAAAAAGTATATGGTGTACTGATACATAAAATACCGATTTTACTCTGTGGAGTTTTAAAAATGCGTTCTTCCGATTTTAGTGCCAGAAAACACTTAAAATTCATAAAATTCAAAATATTATAATTCGATAAGTTTTGATCGTAGTTAAATGAAATGTTTTACTTCTTAGAGCATGTAGAGAGATTTTCTAAAAAAAGCTTATAAAACACAAAGAACGTATAAATTTTGTTGAAAATAAAATAAAAAACTGCTTTAGAAGATTTTCATATGATAAAGATAACATATGATATGATAATTTTTGAAGTATTGTTTCAATTGAAACTTAATTATAAAACTATTCGTTTAGGAATTAGCTGTTAGTCAACGATAAGACGAACCACCCTGTCTGAAGATGGTTTATTTTAATAAATATTCCGATTGCACTGTATTCAAAATGGTCTGGTAAATACAAAATCCAACTCGTATTGCTATTTAGCTCACAGGCTGTCAAAGCCTGAGAGCTAGTGTGCCCGCCCGTTCTGTATGTATGTACGTAACGCGACAACTCTTGACAGAGAAATCCGTTTTGCTTCAAATTTTGTTTATAGATTCACTGTGATAAGGTACATCCCTGATTAGTTTTCGGGGTTCATTGGTTAAGTGTGAAGGGGGAAACGGCGGATACCCCCACCCTTAAATTAAATGAATGGGTTTTTTATGCAGAATCATCCGCTTTTCTTCAAATTTTGTATATAGGTTCATTGTGATAAAGCGCTTCCCTGATTAGTTTTGGGGGTTTATTGGTTAAATATAAAGTGAGGAAACGGGGGACTACCCCACTTAATTTAGATAAGTGGGTTTTCGATGCAGCATTATCCGATTTTCTTCAAATTTTGTATATAGGTTCATTGTGATAAGTCGCTTCCCTGATTAGTTTTGGGGATTGGTAAAGGGGGAAACGGGGGCAAACCCCCTCCCTTAATTTAGATAAATGGATTTTTCATGCAGAATTATCCGATTTTCTTCAAATTTAGTTTATAGGTTCATTGTGATAAGGCGCTTTCCTTGTTCATTTTGGGGTTCATTGGTTGAGTATAAAGGAGAAAACGGGGGAGGGCTAACCCCCTCCCTTAATTTAGATACATGGGTTTTTCATGCATGCCTTAATTATCCGATTTTCTTAAAATTTTGTATATAGGTTCATTGTGACAAGGCGCTCCCTGATTAGTTTTGGGGGTTGATTGATTAAGTATAAAAGGCGATACGGAGGGCTAATACCCCCTTAATTCAAATAAATGGGTTTTTCATGCAGAATTATCCATTTTTCTTCAAATTTTGTATATATGTTCATTGTAATTAGGCGCTTTCCTGATTAGTTTTGGGGGTTCATTGGTTAATTATAAGGGGGGAACGGAGGTATGATACCCCTAAATATATTGTCGATTTCTTTATTTTTTGAGGGGCTTATTTCAAATCCTTTAAAATAAGAGTATATATAATTAGTGTGAATAAACTGTGACCTTAATGCCCTCAGTTAACTGGGCAGTTTTCTTTTTATTTATTATGTGACTATTGTTATGCTGAATAATATAGACGAACTAAAATACTAAAATTCTGTAAAATTTAAACTTCTTTATTTTTCATAGTTGTCAATTATTAATAAAATTTAGCTCAATTAGTTTTAATGTATTAATTAAACTTTTCATTCTTAATGAACATCATCGCATCCGCCATTACTCTAATTTAATAACTCTGATGACGAAAGTCAGGCGGATATTTTAAAAGTATTTTATGTCTGGTTCAGCGTCAAAATGTGAAATATATTCTTGCAATCAAATAAGCAAAACTTACCCAGACATTTACGTAATATTTCTTAAAATGTAATTAATTTAAATTTTTTGTTGTAAAAATATGCATTTTTTCTTGATAAAGAATTAAATTACATAGATGAAGAATATAGATGCAAACCTTTTACGATTATTTAGTTAATTATACACAAATTATCTTCTAGATATTAGATTTTTATTTAATAACTAGCTTTGTATTTTGTGTATCTTTATATAGAAAATGGAAAAGATGTCGTATATCATTTGATTGTAATTAAATTGAAATAACATTGAGTATTACTGGTTAAAATTACACCACCTTAAGAAGAAGTTAGATAGATAAAGGTTTTGTTAATCCAACAAATTGAAGATGTATATTTATTATTCATAAATGAATTTGTGCTAGTTCGTCGTATGATTCAACACTTTTTTATGTTTTTTTACGAGGAAAATGGGCAAATTACATCTATAGTTTGGTTTTAATTAGGATAGTATGGTATATTGTGGGTTAGATATGGCAAGAAAAAAAAGTCACATACTTTATAGTTAAATAAAATGGGATTCCATTCAAAGTTATGGAAGTGAGAATTCATTTTAAATGATCGCCGAAAAAAAAATGACTATTTTTTTTTGTTGTTGTTCTTCTATAACTTTAAGTGACTATCTTCATTCTGCATTATATATAGTTCTAAAAATAAATTAGTGCCCTAATAATAAATTGTAATATTTATTTCAAAAATTCCTATATATAATTTTTTCAAGCTTTACATTATACAGTACTCATAAAAAAATTTAAAGAGTATAGCTATTTTCTGATTTCTTTTTCTTTTTCTAAAAAATAAAATGTTATTTGGTAGTTTAATTTTAGTTTTGCTTTTCTCTGTGACCCTGTATGATGTTACACTGAGCATTTTCTTTAGTTCTTATTTATTAATAATATTTAACTCCATTAATTTTCATGCATTAATAAGATTTTCTTACTTCTCCTAATGAACATCGTATCTGCAATGATAGTAATTAAATACATCTGACGAAAAAATATTAAGCACATATTTTCGTAGTATATTTTATGTTTTTTAGAGGAGTTTAATTTATAGCATATAACAACATGTACATTTTTCCCTATCATATAAGTTAAAAACTGTACTTTATGAAGGAGAGTATTGCTACATGATTTTTTTGCGATATCTTCGAACATGTTATTTATTCGAAATTTATGAGATAAAAAGGTCTGCAAAGTGTTTATTGATTGAGGAAAGTTATGTAGATCAACCAATTTACGACACTTTTGTTGATTATTTATAAATTAATTTCCTTATGTTAGTTTTATGATTCCATAAATATGCGTTTTTTCCTCTTATAATACAGGGTGATTTTTTTTTTTACAGTTGGGAAAGTAAAACCCTATAACAAAAGAACCACTGATCCAAATGACCTAAAATTTCACCAGTATGCTCCCAAAGCAATGGGGATTTTTTAGGTGTGGTTAAAAAAAACTTAAAATCGCACCGACAGATGGCGCTGTACATGCAGTAAAGTTGGGAGACGAACTTGCGCCCGGCACACGCACATTGGCGGTAAAAACGTGAAGTACGCACATCTCGTGTTCATTATTCTACGGAAATCCCCGCAATGACTGCGCCATTGACGGACCGTGCGTTGTTAGTGAAACTGTATTATCAGAATAATGACACCGCAGCAACTGCTCTTAGGAGATTTAGGACACTTAAGCGGTATTGTTATTTTACTGTATGAATGCGTAATACCGGGTTAAACTGCAAAATAATGCTTACGAACATTCAATGAGTTAGATTTGCAATGCTTGAGTTAAACACTACGTCTAAATAAATTTAAAATGTTTTACTTACATGTTTTTGTATGAGACATTGTAAACATAATCATAACAACTAAAAAAGGATAATATTACTTTTATTAATTAAGAAAGGGGGTTTTATACAAAATAAGAGTTTCTTTAGAAATATTCAATGCCATACGAGATCATTATATATTATTACATTAATAATGTGAAATATTTGATACCCCGTCATTGATTTACTTATGTACTGGCAATCAATCAGGACGCCTTTAAAGAAATATTAAGGGTGAACAAATTATTGTATGATAGTGCGATTTGCATCCTAAGCCTTGCCAAGGAGTTGATTGTTTTTAGCACAAGATATAAAAATAAAATTATCACGGACAGATGGCACTAGGGGTTTACAAATTTCATAAAATCTAGCAACCAGCAAAAAATCGTACTCGCCAGTAAAACAAAGTACGCACATCTCGTGTTCATTATTCTACGGAAATCCCCGCAATGACTGCGCCATTGACGGATCGTGCGTTGTTAGTGAAACTGTATTATCAGAATAATGACAGCGCAGCAACTGCTCTTAGGAGATTTAGGACACTTAAGAATTTAAGAAAAGGTCCAAAGGTACCCCCTTTCCAATGGTTTATTTTCATTCAACAGTTTATTATGGATACCCCCCCCCCCCCAAAAAAAAAAATAATAAAATTTTAATTTAACAAATTACAATTACCATTGGAAAAATGTTCCGAAAGTTTTAAAAATAAATTTAAAAAATCACCGTACTTTTGTGTTGTAGCGGCCCGCACAATTATGATTCTGCCAAGGTTTCAGTTATGATTTCGCCAAGATCATCGCAAATTTTATATATGCATCCTATATACGCATATATATATATATATATATATATTCCAAACACTCCTATATCTGCCATATACATCATTATACACAGATTATTTACGTCTTATATGTTGTATATACATCATGTACACATGTCATATATACAGTGGCGCAGCCAGAATTCGGTTCTAGGGGGGGTTTTGAGTTTATAATAAAGATGGTCGCCGGTTATATGAATCATCGGTTAATGGAATCAGTCTTTTAAATGAATGAAATCATAATGCTTTTCTCCGCAATTAAGTTGGTTATGAATAATTTAAATAGCGTTTACAATATTAGAGTTACAAACTAGAAAATGCACCAATGAAATAATACAAAACTATGTTAGATTTATAAAGTATTTAAAAATGATGAGGGTAAAACTTAAAGATGGAAGAACACACTACAGCAAATAATTTTTACATAGAAAATAACAGAGTTGGAATCCATTTATTCAATCAAAAATACACAAGGTTTCATTACAAGAGAATCACGAATTCTTATTCCTAACTTAGGGCTATAGTCTTGAAATTTTATATGAATGTTACTTAAAAGACGTAAATGCTCCCCAGAATTTATTTTTTCAATTCGAAATTTAAAAGAATGCAAGAGTAAGAAGCATTCTAAAATTGCGATTTATGTGACACAATTGGTATGAAAACTTGGAATTTGGCATGATGATTACTTTTATGTAGTAAATGCTTCCTTATAACATTTTTAAAAACATTTAAAAATTTAAAAGGACGAAATGAGCTGAAAACTTTCTAAAAGTGTTCTAAATTATGATTTAGTTGAAACTGTTAGTGCTAGAAACTTGAAATTTAGTATAGAGATTACTTTTAAGATGGAAATGCTTGGCATAAAGAATTTATTATAAATGGTAAATTTAAAGGTGTGAAACAGCTGAAAGCATTCTAAATTACGATTTATTTAGAACCTCACGTCATATCGGGCCTTTCGAAGACGATCTCTTTTCTATGCTAAAAGTAACTAAACGTCTGTATTTCGACACACTCCATTAAAAGCATCTTGGAAGATCAAAATTACAGCGCCTACAAAAATTTGGAAACGCTCTGATGAATAAAAGTATTTAAAAAAATCTGAGAATTTTTCGATGACAATGCAAAAAGAAAGTTGGGTATTTTGGCGTGGGTTTGCTCGGCGTCGGCTCATGTTTTCAGTATTAAATGTGACTTAGTCTTTTTTGACGTGACTCTGTGACTCTGTTCTCTTCGACTTTAGTCAAAGACTTAGACTTTTTTCACGGAATTTTAAAGAGGGGTTGGATACAGTTATATTTGCAATCGAATAAAATTTTAGAGAGTTCGGACAGTAACTTTTTTGTGTTGTTATTTTAAAGGACACGTCGCAAAAAAAAAAAAAAAAAAAAAAAAAAAAAAAAAGACGCGAGAAGAAAGCATTTTTTTTACAGCTAGATATTTTTTTCTACGGTCTGTAAAACCATTATATTTGTAACCATGCCTTTGCAAATTTGATAAAATCTGGTAGCCAGTAAAACAATTTTAGTTACCAGTAAAAAAAATATAACCTGCTCCCCTCCGAAGTCACTAATTTTCAAAAGCACAAAAGTTTTTTATCAATTAATTGAGAAAAATAATAAGCCTATTGTAGGATTATTAGTTACATAGTTTAGAACAGTTACATCATTTAAAAAGATGGTATAAACAAAGTTTTCTAATGAAATTTATCAAAATTATTTATCTATGAAAAAAAATGTAAAGGCTGCATTAACCGGTATGTTCAGGAAATGCTGATTGCCGAAGGTTTCAAATGTCTGGATAAGTGAGTGCTGCAAAATCTATATCTGATGAGGGGGGGGGGGGGCATGGATGAAACATGGAAGCAGGAAAACAATTTCTGCCTATTTTCGTGTCGAAGTCAGTCATATAATTATTTTTTATTAATTTAAAATTTGCATTTGTTAAACTTATTTTTACCTAATTAAAAATGCCGAAAATGAGAAAAAATGCCATTTATGGTCATTTCTTAGGTCAATTTTTGTACAAAAAATTATAATAATAATTTTAAAAAAATCGGGTTAAATAACTTGGTGGCTAGATAGAAAAACTAAGTCGACAGTGGTGACCTGCCGACTGCATTTGTCAAGACCTGTTTATAACTGATGAAAAATTTATAGAATTCAGACAACTGGGGTTATTTTTTTTTAACTATGAAACGAGAGACCCTTACGAGGAAAAAAAAAACAAACAAGAAGATGTCTTTTAAAAATGCTTTTCTGTCTAATAATCAATATTTTTTAGTGAAAATTTCATTTAAAAATATAAAATTGATATAAGATATATAATCATACAAATTTGAGGTAATTATCATGAGCCCAGGCACCGCCGGACGGGTCAGCTAGTATAATTTTAATGACATGCAGATAGCATTCGTTAAAATGTAATAAGTGTAAATCAATGTATAACTAATATATTGCTGATCAATTTAAATTAATGCATGGTTAGCGTAAAATTGTGCGTAATTATAGATAGTATTTTTCTAAAAAAATGCATTTAACGCCTTTTTTTTTCAAAATCCATACTCACAGGCAGGTCTTAAATTCTAGGAAAAAAGAGCACCGGAGCTCATACATATACGCTATATCATCCTGTGAAGAAACATATCGAAGACTTGAGGCTTCCGTGAAAAAAAATATTTTATTTGAAGAAAGATAATTGAAAAAATGAGGCGGTCCCCCAGCACTCAGAATGTCTATATCTTCACATCATGAAAACTCAAAATCGAATGCCTTTTTTTGAGATGCCACAAATTTATCCGCGTCAACCCATAGGGTACAGAAGAAAATTCGTTAGGGAGAAGCACATTCTAATTTTTTTGAACGCAAACCGCCAAACCAGATTACCATATATCAGCATCTTTATAACAACAGAAAACTAACTTTCCGAACTTAACATCTGCAGGAATTTTAGCATGCAGACGTATCGAGAAATAGATGTTGCATTTTATCTTTCTTTATTTATTCTGTGATCCAAAATGTATGCTTTAGGAAAGCACGCAGCTGCCAAACTGAAAATGATTTCATTTCTCATATGAAAACCGCAAGCACATACGAAAGAAAGCATTTAGACATGTACATTAATTGAGAAAGGATCACTTCAAGCTGCGATAAAAGAGTTTAAGAATTGTTGAATTTTAAATAGAAAGGAAAGAGATTTTCTTTTCACAGAAGCGCGATAGAATTAAAAATAGCTAAAAAAGGAACCACAACTAATTTATAAAATTTTAACGATAAATATATGAATCTCCATCATAAGCAAGACGTCGTTGCTACATTACCAACAAATGAAATATAGTCTTTAAATTTGTGTACAGACCCCCTACGTAACAAATGATTCGAAAGAAACACCGATTGCAAAAATCTGCTCATAATCGAAAAATAGCTTTTTATAACTTTAAGTACTTTTTTTAAATTCTTACTTTTGCAAAGATTTTTTTCCTGGGTACTCACATAGCTTGGTCTTAGATATAACTGAGAGCAAAAAACGCAAAAAAAGCCGCTTGAAACTGAGAGAGACTTACAAAGTGTATGTTTTTTTTTTCTCTGAAATTCGATGATCTGTTACTGTTTCAAACGTGGAACAAAGACAGAAATGCAATTAAGAAACAGACCACTGTATACTATATAACTCAAAGCGTCTGTGTGAGAGTATATGACCCATCTATAAGATGTCTCGACAAAGTGACGCAGTCCAAAAATCAAGTTTTGACATAACCTATGCGTGTAATATGCGCTTTCACAGTTTTAAGTAGAATTTTCGCCATTTAATTGAATCACATTGTTGAATAGAATTTGATTTAAAAAAAGCGGTGGATTCTGCCAAGGCGGAAAGGCCAAAAAACTTAATTTTAACTTTAGTAGTTTTGATTCATATAAGCGGCAATTATAGTAATTTTTTTAGCTCTGGGGGGTGTTTTAACCCCCAACCCCCCCCCCCTTGGCTGCGCCACTGCATATATATACATCATATATGCATCATATATGACTATAACTTGGCCACATATGTCAAGAAATGTTATATATATATATATATATCATATATTATTATAATGTCATACATGATTTATAATTTGGCGATAAATCTTGGTCGCTTAGCGATTCATCTTTGGGGGCCGCTATAACACGAAAGTACCAAATTTACAATATATTAATGAAAACAGAAACAAAAATAGTTCATCCTTGGTTGCCGCTATAACACGATATTACCGAATTTACAATATATTAATGAAAACAGTAACAAAAATATTTCATGCTTGGGAAGCCGCTATAACATGAAAGCACCAAATTTCTACTTTATTTTTCATATATGATGCATCAATCCTTTTTGTAACTTTAACATTTTTGTAATAATTTTGTGCATTTCTATTGCCTATTCAAAGAAAAATTCTTCTAAAGTTACAGAATTTCGTTAAAAAATAATTCAAACACACATAATTATAAAATATTCTTGAGTAAATCATGTGGCCATGTAATTAAAAATTTTCTTTCACACATCCCTCCCAAAAAAATTCTCTGAAAAACTGCAAACCGAAAGATTTCACGAAACAAATTAGTAAACAGCCCAGTGCCAACAAGTATCCAAACCAGGTTGGCGTCAACCGATTGTGCAATGTGTACGATGGACACAGACGCCATGATAATAAGGGCGCCAAGCATTTTAAGCAAGAAAGAAATGTTTAAAAAAATACATAAATTATTCTTTAATTTTATTAATTATTCTTAAAATTTTAATTAAGTTTCCTAGATTTACGAATAAGTCACTTATAATATTTCATGTGTTAGTATCGTTTAAAATGAATGTGATACACTAATCAGTTTTAATTCTGAACACAAAAATGTGATTTCAAACTTACAAAAGAGACTGAGGAAGTTTTTGAATTGTATGGAATTTTAGATACCACAGAGGCTGGATAGTTTTTGTATCTTACTGTTTTATTAAAACATCTCCCTTCTCCCGTCATTCTAATCACCTGACATGCTAGCTGGCTAGAGTGGGAAAAAATTGCGTTTTCTATACATGATATGTAAAATACTTTTTTAACTAGGTTCCTTCATTAAAATTACGAGAGAAGAGGACGATCAGTGCTTGCCGCGCACGAATAGGAATCTGGTACAGAAAAAATGCTGTATACGCCAATTTTTGTACAAAAACTCTCCTGCCAAATTAAATAACTTGGTCGCCTGATTAAAAAAAATGACCTGGCGATCGCATTTGTCGAGCCTTGGATGACACTGTGCACTTTAGTTCTCTAAAAATATGTAAAATTATACCCATATTAACGCTTTAAAGAAGTAAATCATTGGTTAACTGTAATTATTTAATGATTTCAAATTTTACATTTGTATCACCTTTATTCGAAAATCCTATTTTCGAGTATGTCAAAATTTCCTACATGTATGAAAGGTTCTCAAATAAAGAAATTCAACTTTCAAGATTGTTTTTTGAAAAGTTTTTCAATTCGTACTATAAGATGTTTTGGAACAATTTTATAATACAAACGCAATTATAGCTATTTAAACATAGGCTTAGCGTCAATTTAAGCTTTTATTATACGCGAAATTAACCATTTAAAAATATGCACAAAAAAGTTTTTTGAAATTTGAAATTTAGAAATATGTCTGAAATGATTAGATGAAATATGATTTATTACTTTAACTTCCAGCTTGTACAAAACATACTACATAAAATAGTTTTCTTTAAGTAAAAAATATTGCATAATTTATTTAAATATTTTTACTTTTGATCTTATTACGCATTTTTCTTTCGCTAACTTGAAAAAAAAAAGAAAAAAAGAAAGAGAGAAAGAAAAAGAAGAAACTTATGGGAACATATTTTTTTCTTCTTTCCACGCACTCATTTAAGAATTGTGAATGATGGAAAGTACAATACAAGCTTTCATTATTAATCCCCATTTAATGATTTCATTGATTTTGCGATCGATTTTTCTGATGTGTATTCAATGAAATTTATTTCTTTGTTATACAATTAGTAAAAGCACTACTTAAGGAAACTAGATATTAACACTATTAACATTGTACTTTTAAACGTTTTATAAGAGATTATGGAGTATTTGAAAGCTATAAAAGTGTAGGATTCAATTTAATCGAAACATTGCTATTGTCAATTGCATATATATATTTTTTATATATAATAGAAATATATAGAATGAAATTTATTGATTGTTAGATTTTCATTTTAAACTAGTGCTCCCGATGCGATACGTATTTCAGTTATACGTTTAACCGATATACGTATAATACGTATTTAAGGAATACTTATACCTTAAACTATACGTTTAAACGTATCCGGATACGTATAAGCGTATATCGGTTAAATGTATAATTCAAGTATACGTTTAATTGAAGTATACGTATATTTCAAGTATCGTATTTACTTTTAATGCCAATGGATCTCATCAGTGTTACGTCACTGAACGAAGAACAAGTTGGAAATCTGTGGCTTTGCTTTAGCAATCTGTATAGTATGTTTCATACATAGAATTTTGTTATTTTTCCCTATAAACGATTACCGTAAATATATAACGAAACTAAAAATACTTTTTGAGCAAATAAGGAGAATATACACGTTTCTGATTTATTGTTAATCCTTATTAAGTATATTCTTTCTTTTTTAATTTTTAAAAAAATATTTATTTTTGTGTGCGTATACAAAAAATTGCGCCCGGGGAGGTCAAATGTTGTTCTCTCCACGGTGCTGTCTTTTTCTAATGTGTGTTAATGTATAAAGCAATTCCATTTTTTTTAACCATGACACTCGTGGTATTTTTTATACAAAGTGTATGTGTACAAGATATTACGTTTTAAGAATTGATGTGTGAAAGTTATTACGTTTTAAGAATTGTTGTTAATATTGACAAATTTAATTTTTTGTGTTAGTACCTATAAATTTCCATTAGTTATGGCCTGACAAATAATCGTCACTGCAGGTTTCAGAATGCAATGCCACAAGGTTAAAATGACTTGCTTTCTCTTTCCTTTTTTGCTGCAAAACGTATTTTCAAAATATTGTTAATATCGAAAAAAAGTATTCTTAAATAAAATAAAAGTATGATTAGTTAGTTATCTGCACTAGGGATATAGGACGCTGGGGGTAGTGCCCTCCGTGGGAGTCTTTAAAATAAAAATAAGATTATGAAACTTCCCAGGATTTGGATTGATTAATGTGAGTATAAAATATGAAGTCAACGTAAGTTTCTGTTCTGAAATACTAATGTCTCGGGCGAAATGTCCACACCATAAATCAAAATTAGCTATGTTCGTGTATTACAGATATGCGAAAGATAAATCATTTCATAGTAAATCATTTCATAATTAATAGTTTATATTTGAGGGAGGGAAAATAAAATCTAAACTGAGGAAAAATATTCTGATTTTTTTTTATTTTTACAAGTACCAATTGAACAACGAAAACCGTTTAAACGTTTATACGTTTAACCGCTGGTGCAATATCCGTATATACGATGTACCGTATATGGTGTTTCGTATAATACGTATAACCGCCTTGGTCATATGATACGTATCCAAAATCTGCACCCCGTATAATACGTATTATACATATACTCGTATAAATGTTTAATAGGGAGCACTATTTTAAACGGTATTTTCACATGAAATATTAAATCATATTTTTAAAATATATTAGAATTATATCTAAAAAGAAATGAAAAATACTCACAGAAGAAAAATTTAAGAAACTATCGTAACAAGAAATGTAAAGATGCTAGGTTAAATATTCGTTGCAATAACAGATTATGGTATATTTAAATCGCGTATCTTTGACAACCAAAGAGACCACCAAAGACAATACTTTATACATTTCTTACCAAACTATAGTCTGACAAATAATTGTGCTGATAACCGAATTTGAAGTTTTTTTTCTAATGTTTTTCTGAATACTTTCAGCCTATTTAACCCCACAATTTTACTTATTTAATTTTCTGATATGTGTAATAAATTATTGCAATTTGAGTTCAAGTAACACTTTGAGCTGGGTTACTTGAACCCAAACTATAACTTTTTCTAAAATTAGCTACTTAAATTTGGCGAAGATCTTAGTATCTGGAAATAACATATGTAGAGTACTTTTAATTATAAGAATGTTTGTTTGAACTTGAAATTAAATTGGAAAATGCATCAAAAATACATGATAAATTATACGATGGTGAATGAGATATTTATGTCCTTCTAGTAGTTTAACAAGAGAATAATATAGAAAACTTATTTTACATTGGAACTGAGAACAAAAAACAACAGCAAAAAACAAAACAAAAAAAACCTCATTTTTATCAGTGTCGGTTGAATACTTTTCTTTTTTACTCTGTAAATAGGAAGAAATGCTTTTTTTCAATTTAGCTGTTATCTTTGTTTACGAAAATATAAGTTATCCTCTTCTGAGTTACCCGAAATCCAAAAAACGTTTCTTTGTCATTAGAACCCTCTAAAACTAATAGATTTCAGAAATGAAAATAACCATTTATGAAACAAACTGTTCTTTTTCTGCCTGTAAATTTCGAAAACATTACAAAGTAGTTTTTTTAGTGTATTAACCAGATTTTTCTACACGGAATATCGATATTTCGGATGCTATCAATTTTCAAATAAACATTTTCAGTCAAGTAACAGAATATATATATGCAACAATAACAAAAAAATAATCTTTATATTAATGTTAATGCTATAAATTTTAATGTTAATGTTAATGTTAATTCTATTAATTTTAGTGTTTATGTTAGTACTGTTAATTTATCATGTTTGTTAAACTAGAATTGATAGCATCCGAAAAAAGATATTTCGGTTTTAGAAAAATTATTAAAACATTGTAAAACAACTTTGAATTTCGGAAAGCACAAACAAAAGAAACAAAGAAAGGAAAGAAAAGAAAAGAAAAGAAAAACAAAGAAAAGAAAAGAAAAACAAAGAAAAGAAAACAATTTATTTCATAAATGCATTTTCAGCTCTTGGAAATCTATTGGTTTCTGACGTTTATGTAGATAAAATAATTTTTTGTGAATTGATGATAACTTGAAAGAGGTTATTTTATATTTTCGTAAACTTTAATAACGATAAGAACTAGATTAAGAAACATTTGTTTTTCTTTTACAGTGTATATCACAACACTTAGAATGCGAAACATCTATAGGCTTAATTGTCTGAAAAAATGCTGTCTAAGATGTCTCTGTAAGACATTTGCCTTGAAATTAAAGTATTTGAACATCCTTCTATATTCTCTACCGTAAAATATGCGAACTTTATGTTTATAGGTTTCAAATCTGCAAATAAATTCACAAGAATACTGATAGAATCATTTAATGAAATAAAACTAACAAAAATATCTATTAAACATCTACTTTACAGAGAAATTTTAATACATGTGTTTTTTAATATGTTATATGTTTTTTATGACACAGCCCAGCAGTGGGACCTTGTAAACACCATTTTTAGATTACTATCAATAATTCATTACTATTACTTATAAATTTTAGTCTTAAGTAATTTTCTATCTTGTTAACACTGTTGTTATATTTTTTTAAGGGCTAGATATGAAATGCAAATTTCCCTTTAACTTTTGTGGAACTGTAGCTGTCGCGAATCCAATTGAATTCCTACTAACAGCAGATGTTTTCATAAATGTATCTTTCTAAGCTGTGTGAGAAAGATGTTTTTTGTTTTTGTAGATGTATCTTTCTAAGCTGTGTGAGAAAGATGTTTTGTTTTTTTAGATGTATCTTTCCAAGCTGTGTGAAAAAATGTGGTTGTAAAAAAATGGTTTTGTAGAATGTTTTGTCGGCACGGAAGTGACAGAATAAAGATATTCGTTATGTTTTTTTAAGAGAACTGTTTTTCACGTATTAAAGTATTATTTTCTTTTGCTTTGAAAAAGACGAAAGTATTAAAACGGGTAGTTTTAATGTTTCGAAAATCGCTATGTATGTAATTTGCGATATGTAGCTAAGATATGGAAGTGGAGGTTATCAGTTCACAAAATTTCATATTTTTATCACAAAACAACATACCCTCAAATAGAAAAAAGCGAGAAGAGTTGGAACGTACTTGAAATGAAAATTAAGGTATTAACTAATAGAATATTGGCGAATCACTTGAATACTCGCAACACAGACCACTGTAAAAAAAAAGAAAAAAAAGAAACGTTTTCTAGAAAAACATAATATAATGTAACAGTTTTCCAGCTATGCGCTATTCTGAAATAGCCTTGTTTTATCTTCAGAAGCTAATAGATTTCAGAGATTTAAACTAGAAATTCTGGAACAAACTTTCTTTAGCTGAAATCTTCAAGAAAAGAAAAAAACTGAGACGTTTCCGTGTAGTTTTTGAAGTGCTTCTTTTCAATCAGTTTTCTCAATACGAAATATCGTTTTTTTTAAATATACCAACAGCGAAATAAACATTTTCATGTGCAACAGTGAAACCTGCTAAACTAACATAATTTAGAATAATATTAAAAGTAACATTATTTTGTTAATTTTTTTATGTTTAAATTCTTTTAAACGGTTGAAAACATGTATTTGAGAATTTATAGCTAAAAAAAGAACAATATTTCGTAATGAGAAAACAAATTAACACCCTTTAGAAACTACTCGGAAACGTTTTGGGCTTTTTCGTCTTTTAGAAATGGGCAGCAAGAGAATTTTTTCTGTCACAAATGCGTCTTTAAATCTCAGAAATCGATAGATTTCTGAAGATAAAGCAACGTTTTTTGTTATCGTGGATAATTCGGAAGAGGTTGTGTAATATTTTCACACAGTTTTGCAAGATCCAAAAATATGTATATTTTCTTACATCATAGAACCAGAACTGACATAAATATTTTTTTTGTTGTGGGTCCAAGTAACCAAATTTAATGCTCTAAAAATGTTTTAAAATAATATTTACGGTTAATATTAAATTATCTGCATCTATTTTAGATGGTGAAATCATTTAATCAGTAGCCGCTTGGTCTTATGGCTAATTACAATTGTGCAACGAGGCGGTAACAACTTTCGAGCAGGATAACGTTTGAAAGAATAACAATTTAACACAAAATGTCTATATATTTTTTAAGAAACGACATATATTCGAAATGAAATATTAAAAGACAGTGAATATGCATACATTTGTAAGCAGCTGTTATTAGACATAAGCTTTCCATGAGTTTAAAAAAGCTACAGAATGTATTTTTTAAAACTTGCATCCCCCCCCACTGGAAGGCCACCTGTAGTGGTTCGTTCTATAGCAATTAAAGTTATACTTGCAACAGGCCTAAAGTAAGAGAATGTCAAGGGTGTTTTCTGGTTGTGTATTAAAGTCGCGCAGAGTTTCATTAGCAAAATCGGAATATGTTTGATAAAAATATCTTTTACGAATCTAAAAAACGCCATTTTTGTTTTAGGATAATGCTGGTAGGATTTGAGGAGAATCTTTATAAACCATCACGTGCTTATTTCATGGTATTAATGATGAAATTATCGGAATTGGCTGTGTTGGAAACGACGTGATAAGTATGAAAAAAATTCAATAAACAACAAGACAAAAAATCTCGTTTCAAGCATAGGTTATTCTAGACATCCTGAACTGAGGTTTTTTAAAAAGGAATAACAAGAAAATGGTGACAGCAATTAAAGTTATACCTGCAACAGGCCTAAAGTAAGAGAATGTTTAGGGTGATGCTTTTTGGTTGTGTATTAATGTGCGAAGTTGAAAAATTCTATAGTATATTTTCTTCTTTTAATAGCATTGCGTTGTCACATACCTGTAAGAATGCTCAAAGTAATGTAAAAAGATGGATCGAGGTTCACTCACTTTCTACCCATTATTCTATTTATGTGCCTTCTCTCCCAGGGAGGTTTTTGGGTTCGAGAGTCGAGATTTTGCGTGGGGGTTTGAAGAGTTTTTCCTCTCGTGATGTTCCCCTCGTGATAGCTCCTCCGTGATATCATGGCTAGACACTGGTAAACGTGCAGGTAAATAATTTCTGTAATTTCTCTTAAAGCACACACACACACAAAAATACAAAAGATGTGAAACTCAAAAGTTATTTTTATCAATTTAACATTGTGAGACAATGCAGCGCCCTCTGTCGGTGACATATGATATCTAAACCAGGAAGAATACTAACGAAATTCTGGACTACACACATTTACCTCGCAAGCATAACATTAATAGATGTTACCATTTAATCTTATTCTATTTAAAAACAGTTAGTCCATTTAAAGATACCCGAAAGATAATTTTCAACTTTACGAGAATATTTTAGCGAAATATTCGATCCCATCTTCTTCACGTTGCTACAAACAACTTTACAAAACGTATCTTTTACGAAGTCTCAAATGTTTCAGGCAACGGTTTTCCACTTGTCACAGTCAATGAATGCGGATCGATCTTATCCTTCCTTTGAAATTATATCTTCATAGATATCTTTTGGTTTCTTCTTCTTATTTGGACAATCAATGTTGTGACTTTATAACAGATAAACTCTCCAGTTCTTTATAATTCACAAGTAGAACGCAGAGGCTTGTGTCCTGAAATTTTATAAGTAACTTTTATGTGCCAAATTTTATCGCCAAAGCTTTCAAGTTGCGAACCGATTTTTTTTTTTTTTTTTTTTTACCAAGGTAGGTATCTATCGCAGTGTACGAAATTTAAGTAATACATTTTGGTAAGTTTACGTTTATTTTCATTAGTTGTAAAGTTAATACAAAATACATTGATAATATTTTAATTGGTAAATTTATAATCAGAATGAGAGAAAATATTTATTTATTTAATATTTGGATATCAAACCAAAAGGTATATATGCGGATATAACTCCTCAGATCTAAGAGATGCGTAAAACGTATTTTTATGTGATATGGCATCATTTACACCAGGGTATAATGCAGATAATATTAAAGTATATAAAATAGGAGTACGATTATGTAGGTAGTATCGCGCAGAAACGAAATGAAATAAGCGAAATAATACATAAATATAAATTACGAGATTTGACAATTCAGTATGAATTAAAACTTTAGAGGATGCATAAAAGTAAAGGTTGTTATAAATTTTAAATTTCAATGAAAAGAGTCATAATAAACGGTCGAAAAAATAAAATAAATATAAATAGTTTCTTAGAAGCCAATTCTTATTGAAAGCTTATTTGCAAAGTTTACAGCACTGCAGTAGCTATAGAGTTAACAAGATGTGATAGGGCCATTAATTAGAAGTAATCTAGTTAACATTGACATTAATTTATAATTGAAACTGCTATGGAAATATGAATGAAATATATAATAATAATAATTATTATTATTATTAAACATGTGATCTTTTTCCATTTGCAAACAAGGAGTATAACCGATATAATGAAAAATGTTCAGGACGGGAATCGAACCCGGATCTTTGGATTCAAGGATCCGGGTTCGATTTCACTCTGTCGGTTATAAGCTTTGTCAGCAATTTGAAAAAATTCATATGTTTAATATTCAATAATAGCGTAATTCACTACCGAAAATTAATTGAAAAATTAATTAAAAAATTATTATTATTATTATTATTACTATTACTACTGCTAGTATTATTATTATTATTATTATATTGGAAGTAGGTATTCACATGGAATGTCTTCAATGAATATAGTACATTTTAATAAAAAGTTTGTATATAAATAATATAGAATCGACATTTTACAATTTCCTTCAATTTATTGATTAAAAAATGTAAAAGGATTTTGTAAAAGTATTAGAAACTTCTGCAACAAGAGATAATATTTTTATTTTCATATTTCTGTCAAATGAACAGTTTAAATGTACAGTGCTGTAAAAAGATGACCATCACTCACATATTCATATTTTACGTTAGTGCATTTTATATTTATATTTTAAAGCAGTTTTTCGGTTACAAATTCAATAACCGCGGTACGGTTTATTATAAGATCTTATTTTTTTTCTAAAATTAAGGATATACTCCTAACACATCTTATATTATTACTCTATGAAACTTAACACAAAATGGTTTTACTGAACGGTTTCTTCCGAGAAATTCAAATAAAGTGTCAAAAGTGGGTTTTCGAAAACAAAAATGGATGACATTTAATTACGAATCCTATAATCAAAAAATTCATTCGAATTTGGAAAGAAGACAATATTCCCCGTCGATATATACCCATAACCTTTTTTGTAAAATTGTTTGTGGCATAATTAATAGGGTTGATAATTACCCCCTCCCTAATACTTTACAATAATTTTTAAATAAACACTATTTTATTATAATTTATTTCGTTTATATAACTTTAAGTTTAATGAAATGTGGAACGATTAAAAAGAAATATTTCAGTTTTCTGTTTTATATTTTTATAATAAACTGAGTTTTATATTTTCTCAAAACATTTGAGAGAAAAGTCGTAGGTCTAACCAAGCGCATTGTTATTTAGAGACTAGTTCTAATGATATTCCATAGGTAGAATTATCACTTAGCCAGTACTGAATGACATTATGTACTGAAGCATGTCATATTAATATGACATGCTTCGGTTTCATTCCATCATTAATCTATGATGAAAGACGTTAAATGAACTACTTATAAGTATTTCACTTCAAGGTCTTAACAGATATTAAACCAATCACTTAAATGAAATGCAACATAATACGCAATATCTTAATAATAATTCAATATATTACACTATTCCAATTATTACCATTATCTAATTAATATGCTTTCAATAGGAATTTATGTGTATCAATCTGTCTCTAAATATATATATATATAGGGTGATCAGAAAATGAGTATACATTTGAAAAATTAATAATTCACGGAATAATGTAGGTAGAGAGGTAAAAATTGACACACATGCTTGGAATGACATGGGGTTTTATTGTATCCACAAAAAAGTTCGCAAAATGGCCGACAGATGGCGCTTCGTGTGATCAGGAAAGCAATAATTAGCATAACAAATTATCACAAAGCAAAGACGATGTTCTTCAGAACGAATGCTCAACATGTCCACCGTCATCCCGCAACAATTACTGTAGCCGAGGGACAATGTTGTGCACAGCACTGTGCAGTATATCTGTAGTTATGGCTGAGAAATAGGCGTTGGATGTTGTCTTTTAGCATGCCTATTGATGTCGGTCGATCGCGACAGATACCCCATTTTGATAGTAGAGCTTCAGTAACATTGCCTTTTCTGGTAACGTCAACATGCTGCGATTGCTTTGGTGTATCTGATTCTCTCTCTCATTACATATCCTTTAATACACGATTCTCAGGCAGAGTCACTGACGTTTTGATGTTCAGTGCCATCTGTCGGCCTTTTTTTAACCTTTTTTGTGTTTACAATAAAACCACATGTCATTCCAAGCTTGTGTGTCAATTTTTACCTCTGTACCTACATTATTCCGTGAATTATTAATTTTTCAAATGTATACTCATTTTCTAATCACCCTGTATTTAAAATAATTACATGTTTAAGTTTCACTCTTTTTTAACTTTAAGCCGTACGCTAGTTCTGATAGTCTTCCTGTCTCCATCATAACTTTTTATTTCCTCAACGTTAAAAAATTCATGCTAGATTGAACTAAACTTTGGTATTGTAGAAGAGGCAACTGTAAGATGTAGACACAATTGTAGCAATATTTAGTTCTTTACAAATACCATGGGATGGAACAATATCGAACAAAAATTTTGCTTTTAGACTAAACCACAAATTATTTTAATTTAAAGCATTAACTGTAAAATATTCAATCATACAGTGACTACTGATATCCTTAGCTAAATAATAATAATAATAATCATCAAAACTTTTTTCTCTGTTTAAAGGGAAATCGGACACATTACGAACATCTAAGCGTCAGCCACGTTTTCGACATTAAACAAGCAGGCTGATATTTTTCTCCTCCAAAGCAGAATATTAAGAATGAATAAAACTATCTTCTCTGATAAGATTTCAATACCTCCATTTTTTTGGTAAATGGGAAAATTTTGTAAAAATTTTTGGAAAGTCTCTAATTATGAAATTCGCTAGTGCTAATTTTGATTTTGTACAGGTAGATAAGAGTTGTTAGTGTTGAAATAGTAAAATATATTGCAAATACAGATTTTCTCACGGGTAGGTGCGTACTCTGAAGAACTTTACACTCTCAAAATAAATTTCTTCAAAAACGGTAAAAAATACAGACAGCAAGTTGCCGTAACACCCCTGTGATTAAAGAGATTTTTCTGTTATTTGAAGAAATTTCTGTCTTCTGACTGGAGAATTTCAGGAAAATTCGACATTCGCATCTTGAATTTTCCGTGTTTTGAAAGAAAAACTCATACGTGAATATTCCGTTTCTAATACGGAAAAGTAACACGCAGCACAGTTTCCGAAACATCCATGTGATTTGAAGAAATTGCAGACTTAGATTGGAGAATTTCAAGTATATTTTAAGTTAGATTAGTGAGTTTTCCATATTTTGCGGGAAGTTAAGCAAATCAGAGCGGAAATTTTTGTGTTTTAACGAAAAAAGGCAGCGGAAAAATGTGTTCAATTCACGGATTTTTTTAGAGTGTATTTAGGCCGCCTTGTCCTGTTGAATCAGAAATCTGTAACCAGAAAGTTGAACACTAATTTAAAAAGATCTTCGGTTTGTGGAAAATGTTTTTGAAATTGAAACTTGGAGACGTCTTCTGAAAGTTAAGAAAAAATAAGTTGTGGTTATATAATATAAAAAAATTACACTATTCAATGATTTAATTTCGAACTAACTTCTTTAACAGTGCTCGCAACCATTTTATTCATTTAGTTTAATTATATTCCTTTAAAAAATTCTTGTTATCTATAGATAAATATTTATACAGGCGATAAATCTCAAGCTATTCCTGGAACGTCTTTAGAAAGTTTGGTTATAGAATGCTTATCATGAAGGTAATAATTAGTTATTTATAGTTAACAATAATTATTTATAAATGTAATGTAATGTCATATTTTGAAAATATAACATATTTTTAAACTTTTGTTTTTGAAATACTTGATAAAAAAGAATGGAATCAATACCATAATTCTTTTCCATGGAATTAAAGAGAAGGGAACTGAAAATCCGAATAAACCTATGAAATTTATTACTTGGGATATGCAAACGAACTACACTGCAAATAAAGGAGTCTTAAAGTAAGACAAAAAAACCACTGAAAATGCATTTAAGACACATAATGTCTTAATATAGAGCTTAGACATAATAGATACCTTAATTTAAGACACTTGTGTGTCTTAATCGACTGGTGGTAGAAATTAACCAATAGGGTTTCTGTGGTTAGTGTCTTAATATGGTAAAATGTTTTAAATTAAGACATTGCTTTTGCTGATCACATTTGAAATGAGAAGGGAGGGAGGTCAGGGCAGGCAGGTGTTATTGATGAGTATCAGAGATAGGGACGCCGGCATTACATGACGACGTAATGCATTCACAAATATAATAAATACAAGAGCTCCTTGGATTATAAAAGAAAATATTTTAAAGAATAAAAGTAAGTTTTATCTTTAGGTTTTCTTATATCTTTGTTTTAATAACGTCATATAATTTCTATTATATATTTGTCAAATACGAATTTAGTTTTTATTACGTGTATATTTATATAATAGCTTTCAAGTCACTTGCCTAAAATAAGTATTTATCTTAAATCATTAAAAAATGATGATTTTGCTTGGGTTATGTGGTTGTATTGTAGTCTACTTTAACTATTACGTGTATTTTATCACAGGACTTTTTTATTATTTACGTATGATATGTGTCTAAGTATAGAAGGTAAATTTTATCCATGCAGATATTTTTTTATAAGATTCTTGTTCTTTATTTCGATATTATTATGCATTTTTCAAAATTCCATTTTATGCGTTGGTCCATTTTATACAAATATATTTTCTAAATCATATAAATTTTGTGCTCGCTAACAGTTTTCGGTTGCCTTTCGGCGTAGATTAAATATTTATTTATTTAATATACTATTATGATTCACTAAATTTTCAAGTCTTATTACCACTAAATTGAGTTTCGGCCAGTGATTTATTTTCGATATTTTCGATTCGGCAGCGTATTACTGCTTATTTTACTGTTTATTACTGTTAATTTTACGTTATAATACTGACAGCTGGGGTGCCAGTATTATACTGTAAAACCAACACTTTTTTTGCATTGTACACTCTCAGAAATAAAACACTCAATTTTGACTATTCGGCAATCCTTAAGCCCTATTTCGTTATTTATGACAATCAATTCGTCACAGAGTCACGTGGTTTTTGACGAAATGTGAATCCTCAAATATCTGACGAAACTGTTTCCTCACTGTCAAAAATAACACTCACTATTGACTATTCCGCAATTCTTGAGCTATATTTCAACATTTTTGACAATTATTTCGTCTCGAAATTAACGGATTTCTAATGAAATGGAAAGTCTCAAATATTTGACGAAACTGTTTCCCTATTCACGGCCAGATTATTTTTGTTATTACAAAATCGTTCAAAAAAATTTACACGAAAGTACCAAATTTACAATATATTAATGAAAACAGAAACAAAAATATTTCATCCTTGGGGGCCGCTATAACACGAAATTACTAAATTTCTACTTTATTTTTCATATCTGATATTTTGCGTATATCCTTTTTGTAACTTTAACATTTTT
Source organism: Maratus michaelseni (assembly GCA_963931845.1). NCBI lineage: Eukaryota > Metazoa > Arthropoda > Arachnida > Araneae > Salticidae > Maratus > Maratus michaelseni. The sequence goes on from OZ007588.1 coordinate 328,392,801, forward strand.
GTAACGATTTTATGCATTTCTATTGCCTATTCAAAGATAAATTTTGCTAAAGTTATAGAATTTCGTTAAAAACGCTTAAAAAATTCTTCTAAAGTTACAGAATTTCGGTTAAAATAGTAAAATGCGAACATCATTTGGTCCATTTTCAACCGAAAGCAACAACCATTTTCCCAAAAGTAAAAAAAAAAAAAAAAATCAAAATTTTTGGAGCTTTTTTTTTTATTTAAGAAATATATTCATATAAAAATCAAATTTAAAATATGCCCCTTTAAAATTTATCCCTTTCCCCTCCATAAACAGTAACGTGTTAAAATCTCTCCTCCAATATGCAATTCAAAATTTATTATTTCTGATCAACAAATTAACTAGAGCATATTCTAATCATTCATTGAACAAAAGCAATTTCTCTAATAAATTATATTAATCAAGCCATATTCTAATTATTTATTAACCATAAAAAAACCATAATAATAATCTAGCTTTATTAATTAAAACATGCTGATATTATAACAGCACCGATAAAAATACCATCTGCTTTCTAAAAATATAATCACACATCAACATCCGCTAGATACATTTAAAATCAAAAACGCGCAAGGTCTCACTGACAAAGCAGGCAGCACGTTCGCCTCCCAAGCCAAAGGTTGCGTGTTCGAATCCCGTTCAAGACTTGAGAAATGCGATGTAAAATTCTCCTCCTCCTGCCAATTCGAGATGCTTCTAAAATTGTCAATAGATGGTGCCATCAGTCTTTTTTTTGAATAAACAATTTGACGAAACGGCGGCTTTTTCAGACATTTCAAGTGTTTTAAAAATGGTGGCGTTTTAAGACGTTTCCAATGTCTTAACTTCAGATGCAAAAGGGTGTCTTAAAAAGTAAGACACTTCTTTTTCACTTAAAATGTGACCATCCATTTAAGATACCTTTTTAACTGAATTTCAGACGTTTGTGTTTAAAGTGTATGCAAAAAAAAAATCATAAATTTAAAACAAAACTATTTCATTGAGGGCGTTTCTGACAATGGAGCATTTTGCTTCTCAGATTTCAATCTTTGTGAGTTCAGAGTAACGCAAGACAGACGAATTGGAAATGATGAGCAAAATAAATCATTTGCTTAAAATAATGCAATTAAAACCGATAGAATGTTGCGAACACAAAATTGAAAGAAAATAATAAAAACCTTTGTTACAATTCGTAGGGTGATCATAAGACTTTATAATATTGTAAACAGGGTGTTCCTTCTTATCGTTGACCAAAAGCTAATTAATAAACCATTTGTTTCAGAGATATATTACCAATTACAAAAATGTTTTCAATAAAAATCCTCATATTAAAATTATTATTATTTTTTGAAGTTACGAAATTAAAAAAAAATTACCATCAATGGGTCTTACAAGTTTTATATAGAAAACATTCTCCATGGAACTATACCTCTGAAACTAGCGGTTTAGAAATTAGCTATTGAGCAACGGTAAGAAGAAACACTCTGTGTATAATTCATATTGTATTTTTATCTATCCTCAATTTAAAAGTTAAAACTATATTTTTCATCTAATTTTTTATTGGAAAATTGGCATAGCCCTTTAACAACATTTAGTTTATATGTTTATTATGTTTATTAGTTTATATGTTTATTAGTTTACTTCAATCATACTGAATGGTAAAGATATCATATGAATTCAATTTTTTCAACTGATCGAAAAAATGCCCAACCCAGATGACAACCGGCGGACATATTTCGCTCAGATAACCTTATTGATTGCATTTTTTCGCTCAGTTGGAAAAATGCAATTCGTATATATATATATATATATATCATGTTGTTACAGATATAAGTGAGAACGAAGCATAAAAATTAATATTAAAAAATTAAATAAAATTTTGTATAAAACTATAAATGAACGTAATATTGCAAAATCAAGAGTTTGAACAAATAAAGCGACATTTGGATAAATAAAGCGACATTTGGACAAATAAAGAGACAAGGGATGACCACCTCAGGAAACCCGGCTTAAGCCTTAGAGTTTGTGTGCAATCCTGAGGGGCTGACACGCCTCTATCACCAGCGAGACCACAATTACAGAATTATGTATGCAATTTTTACAATATAATATTACACATGAATTTTGTCTGATAATACAGTTATTGCTTTCATACATACGATTATTATTATTATTTCAATGTATGCAGAATATATAATTTCCGGATGAGCTATTTACAAATACTGTACGGGCACCATGCCTAAAATTATTAGTGGTTAAATATGATGGGTTATTCTTGGCTAGCATATTTTATACAAATACTTTACTACAATTGATGTATATGGAAAAATATGATGCATACATACAGTTATTATAATTAATTCGATTATACAATTATACAGTTTAGACCATTTCCAGAATATGACTATATACAAGTACTGTGAAGACTTTATATTTTGGATTTTTGGTTAAATGGGATGCAGATTCTTGGTTAAATACTTCTAATACAATTAATAATATACTAATATGAATATACAGATGCGAATATACTAAAAATTTACAAATAATATGCAGATACTAATAATATACAGACAGTGTGATATTAAATCTCATTACAACAATTATTATATTCAAATACAAAATACAATTATTTATATACATATGTACAGAGAAAACAGGACCCCTGCTATATTGGACAAGCGGGCGCTCGACTACAGAGGAAGAGGATTGGAAAATAAAAATTCAGTTTTTTCAATAAATTTCATGCAGTTGACTATGCGCTGGAGAAGAACCGGACGGTCCAGGAGATATTGTAGCCAGTTTTTAAGTGGCATTTGTGGTGATTTTTTGACATGGAAATGTGAAGTTAGAGTGCAATTTAATATGTAGTGTAACGATGTTGCTTCTGATCGACAGATACAAAGTGGTGAGTCACTTCTGTTAATTTGGAATAGGTGTTGTTGAAATGGTCCATGATTTGTTAAAAATAGGTATAGATATCTGTTGTGTATTTCTAGTTGTTGCGAGACTTCCGGAAGGAAGTCTCTTGTGTAATGACCCACTTGTGCTGTAGACCAGCGTTGTTGCCAACTGTCTGTGATTTGTTTTGTTAATTCTCTTTTGAGTGTAGACGGTGGTACAGGAAGAAAAGTTGTTTCCAGCGTTTCATCGTTTGTTGCTGACCGCGCCAACTGATCCGCCAGTTCATTTCCAGCTACACCCGAATGACCCTTGACCCAATTAAAAAAGAAGTTTTTGGAGGATAGATTTATACGTACTAAAATTTCCTGAACTAAATAATTATCTATGTCAAATTTTGAAAGAGCCATTAAGCTTGATAAGCTATCCGATGAAATTAGAAAGTTGACCGAATCCTCTTCCATAGCCCAGCGCACAGCTTCTCCAATCGCAAGTAATTCGGCCTGGTAAACTGAATTACCCGAGTCTAGTTTTGCACGCCACGTGTGATGAATTATATTATTTTTATAAGCACAGAAAGCCGATGCTGTGCCTTCAGCTGTTTTTGAACCGTCTGTAAAGATATGGAATTCCCCATTGAATTTTGAACCCGGACAGGTTTTTATTTGATCTAGAGTTGGTGAAATTTTATATTTTGAGATCTTTGTGGCTATTGTTTGTGCATTAATACGCGTTGATGATATCCCCAATCTAGTGACTCTAGCAAATTCAGCCTCTGCTTCCAGTTGCAAGTCCAGGGGCGGGATACCCGTTAGGACCTGCAATGCCGCTGTTGACGTATTTTTATACGCTCTTGAAATGAGTAGGAGTACTTTTCTCTGCGCTGCCAAGAGGTGACGCACACCATGCGACCGTGTCATACGCGTGAACCACACCCCACAAGCATAAGCGATTTGGCGCTGTAGGATTGCCGAGTACCATATCTTAAAGAAATGATTTGGCAACCTACCCGAAATTGACGAAAATTTATATAAATTTTGAGTAATTTTAGTAATTTCTTCCCTTTTTATTACTATGTGGGGTAGGAATGAAAGATGTTGGTCTATTGTAATTCCTAAGTATTTTAAGGTTTTGACTGATTGTAGGTTTTGTCCTTTTAGTTTGAAGATTGGGTTCCTTTTTAAGATTTTAGGTTTGCCAAATGTAATTGTTTTTGATTTATTCAATGATATTTCAATGTGGTTGCTCGTAGCCCAATTTTGAACATAATTCAGGGCAATCCTACCATTATGCTCTAGCGCAGCGCGTGTTGGACCCCAAATAATTAACAAGACATCATCCGCGTATGCCACAATCGCACAGTTCTCGAAGACAAAGTAACGCAGTAAGCCCTCCAAAAGTGACAACCAGAGAAAAGGACCAAAGCAGGAGCCCTGTGGCCAGCCTTTTGTGAAGTAATGCAAGATATTAGGGTTTTGCCAATCAACCTGAGCCCGCCTACTCGAAAGGAAGGAGATAATTGTATTGATATATTGCTGCGGGATGCCTAAGTCGGTTAGTGATGAAATCGCTTGGTCCCATGGAAGGCTGTCAAATGCCCCCATGAAATCCAGCGATATGAATGTCGTGTAATTTTTATTTTCTTTGTTGATGTCGATAAATGATAGTGCATTTTGAAGAGCAGTTTCTGTTGATTTTAATTGTGTGAAACCGTGTTGTTTATTTGTTAATTTATTGTTTAGCGTCAGTATATGATTAATTCTTCGCAGCAATAGTTTTTCAAAAATTTTGCCTATTATTGGAAGTAAAGTTATCGGTCTATAAGATGAATGTTCGTCGTGTGGTTTACCTTCCTTTCTAAAGTAGATAAGCTCCCCCAGCTTCCAGGCGACCGGGAAATAGTTTAGGGAAAGTGCTGAGTTAAATAAGTCTTGTAGTGTATCTGGTATTATTGCAAATATCGCTCTTATCATACGATGATCGATTTCGTCTGGCCCTGGGGCCTTGTTTTGGTTCAAGCTATATATTGCATTTCTTAATTCTCTTTTTGTAAATTTTGGTTGGTCTGATTGAGGTTGTATGTTAAATGCCTGGGCGGGTTGTACTGGCATACCAGCCGAAGGCCCAAAAATTCTTTCTGTTAGGTTAGCTAATGAAGTGGACCTGGAAACCGGAAAAGATGAGTCCGGCAGAAAGCTAATTAATTTATCTTGGTAATCTTGGAATGCGAGTTTTTTTGAGATGCCAAAAGGGTCAGTTTGTTTTTTACAGAAATTGTCCCACGCTTTCTTTTTTGCACAGAGAATTTGTTTTTTATATTTGGCTTTTTCTTTTTTGTAATTTTGGTTGTTTATTGGATCGAAATTAGAGTTTTTTGTTTTATTATATAAAGCTTTTACTTTATTCCTCTGTGCTCTAAGGTCCGGCGACCACCAGGAAAATTTAGGTTTTCGAAATGAGGGTTTCTTTTTAAATGAGGTTTTTGCTGAATCTTTAATAATTTGGTAGAACTTTTCATAATGGATGTCCAGATCTTGGGATGTTTTAATTGTTTTAAAATTAATATTATGTATTAAACATTTATGTTGAACCATTTTTTGAAATTTATAGGGGGGGATGTTTTTAGTTTTAAATCTGCGTTTTGGTAAATCCATTACTGTTAAAAATAGTTGTGTAATAATTGGCCTGTGGTCACCAAAAAGTTCTGGGACAACTTCCCAGTTGCTGAAGTGTTGGAAGAGGGGTTGTGAACAGATTGATAAATCTGGTCGGCCCTCCCTTCCGCCCGACTCATAGGTTGGTTGGCAAGATGGTTCATTTAGTATTACAAGGTTATGTGCGAGCAAGAATTCAATAAGGAGTCTTCCCCTGGCATCCACCCGATTATACCCCCAAAGTGGGTCATGCGCATTAAAGTCCCCAAGGACCAAACAGAAGTCGCTCAAATGTTTAGCTGATCTCCAGTCCTGGAGGTCAGTTTCGAGTTCAGCCCTCGGAGGACAGTACAGGCTCCCAATGCTCAAAATTACGTTTTGTAGGTCTAAATTTATAAATACAGAGTTGTTAAATTTTTCTGATAGACAATGTTTAAGATTTTGGTCTAAAATTAGGAAGTGACTATTTAGTGAGCTGGAGCTGTAGCATGGCACACTCAGGCGCAAAGAAGCAGGACGGCCGTCGAAGATGTAAGCGTCTTGGAGGCATGCCAGTGAAAAACCCTCTTCAATTATAAAATTTACAAATGCTGCCGTATTACTTTTGGAACGTTGTAGATTACACTGGATTACCTTGAACTTAATGCCATCTGAGTCCGGTGTTGAATGTAAGTTTTCTGGTAATGTCGATACGTTTGGCAGCAGCTATCATAGCTATAGTGTTCTGTGTCCAAGTGTCTATCACTTCCTGTACGTTGTTTGTTTTCATCTAAACAGTTCACACATCTTTTGTTGTTGGATGTGCAGTCCGATGTATTGTGATTTTTGGCACATTTCGCGCACACTTCAGGATTTAGACATTCTCTTGACATGTGGCCTAGTCGTTGGCATTTAAAGCACCTCGGTGTGATTATGTATTTGCGAACTCCACATCTGTTAAAACCAATGTTGACCTTTGTTTGTTCCAGGAGTGCTGCGTCCCTTTGTGGCACTTCCACGATGAGATTAGTTGATTCATTGCTTTGTGCAGATTTCATGATTCTGTGTAATTTGAAGTTAACTTTTTCCACCCTTAATGTCCTGAGCAGTGCCGGGGCTAAAATATTCTCCGAATAATAGTCTATGTCAGCCTGGATTCCTTCGGTGCTTCTTGCTTCATCTACGTCGTGTTCTGTTATTGCAGGGGCTCCAAATATGATTATTTTTTGAGTTCGGGGTTTTATTTTGCTCACTGTTATCTTTGGTGCTAGTCTTGCATTATCTACTAGTTTTTGCTGTAGTTCTGTGAGGTCCTTCTCATCATTGCAGGTAACTACTAAGTTACCTGCTTTTGTTGGCCTGCAACTGAGATTTGGCAAAGTCGTTGAGTCGATTTCTTTGTTTAGTGTTCTGCGGATTTCCTGTACTGTCAGGCTTCCATCTTTTGGAGTCACCACCAGAGATGGTTTCTGTGGGGGCCGCTGCTGCAGAACTTGAGAGTATGAGGATCCCTCACTTCCTTGTGGTTGATTTTTGCTACTTTGTGGTATTGTTTGACTTCTCAGCGTTTTTTTCAGTGTATCTATTTCTTTTTTGTACTCTTGTAGCGCTGATTTGATATGTGCGCCCTGTTGTCCAAGTTTCCTGTCCACTGTTTCTCTTAATCTTTTTCCTTGCTCCTCCACGTTTTCGTACAGTTTTATTTCATTCCTTAGCCTTCGGCATTCTTCACTCCATTTTGTTCTGTCATCGTCATAGTCTTCAATCCACAGCATTAACTCATCTATTTGTATTCGGAGTTTGTTCATTTGTTCTTGGTCGTCTACTGGGATTACGGCCTGTATGCCTTGTATCAACCTCTCAATTTCTTGTTTGTTCCGTTGTGGTGTTGATTGTTTTTGGTACCTTTGTGCTTCTTTTAGTTCCTTTTCTAATTCCTTCTGTTTTAATTTCAGTGCTGCTATTTCTTCTCTTCTTTCTTCTTGCTTTTCTACTATCTCCTTCAGCTTTTTCATCTCCGCATCATATCTTTGTAGTTTTTCCTTTTGTTGTTTTTCTTTCTCTTCTATTTCTGCTCGTAGTGTTTCTGTTTCTGGCAAACTGGTTTCTTTCAATTTCAACTGCGCTAGCTCCTCTCTAAGTTGCTCTGCTTCTTCATTGTGTTTCTCTGCTTCTGTGATTTTCTTGTCTAGCACCATTCTTAACTTCTGCAATTTTTCTGTGTCCTTTTTCTGTTTGCTCTTAGGTAGATTGTCGTATTCTGTTAGCAATTCGACTATCGTCAGTTTCTCCCATTTTTGCTGTTGTGTTGTTCGCGATTTTGGTGTGCTTTGTGGTTGAGAAGCCATATCGTAGTTTTTCCTCGTTCTACTTCTGTCCTCGATTTTCTTTATGGTTGAGGGAGTTATTGTTTTTCCAGGATAGTCTTGTAGTGAGATGTTTGATGTTGACTCGTCCGTCATTTATCATGTAACTCACTGTTTTAACTTTATCTTTTCCTTCGTACGCTATATTAGTTTTAATTTTAGACTTTAATTTTAATCTTTTGGTTTCTACTAGTTCCTCATCTGACATTTATGGTTACACAAAATTTCTTTTCCTTCGTTCACTGTAACGATTATAATTTTAAACTTTAGATTTAAACTTTTGAAATTTCGAATTAAGCTTTAGGTTTGTGGGGAGCTCTCTCCAGTCAAAACAGGGGGGATGATAAAAATAAAAAACTGAATGTAATAAAAAAAAAAGAAAAAAAAAAGTAGTACTGTGGAAAAGGGCTGCCTTAGGGGCTTAAAAAATAACTATAAATAAAAATAATAAAAAAATAAATAAAAAGTAATGAAATATTGAGACCAGCCGGAGTTGAATTGCAGAATTGTTAGAAACGTGAAAGATGAGAAATGTTATTATGAAAAAGTCAAAATGCATTGGCTCTGGAGAAAACTTATTGAGCTGTGGGAAATTTTCAATAAACAATGACACTGGGGAAAATAAGTTTTACTAGGGTTAGAGAATATCCTTTTAACAATAAATTTACATTGTAACGACTCTTTGTGCCATGGAGCCAGAAGAAACGTAATACTGTTATTTAATGATATCACGAATTATTTAAGAGATCCGATGAATGAAGGTATGATTAAACATTTGAAGGTGGCTCTTATGGCAGAAGTTACTAGAAGTTAAATTTAAAATATTATGAACAAAAAAAAAAAAAAAAAAAAAAAAAAAACCACTTTTAAAAGGTAAAATTTAGTATTATTCACTAATAGAATCTAAGAACATAAAAGATGAGAGTTGTTGCAATTAAAAATGTCAAAAGGGCATTGACATTGGAGTAAACTTATAGAGCTGTGGGAGATTTTCCCTTTTACAATGATGACCCTTATGACAAGAATTTTACAATGTATGGACTTTCTGCCATGAGGTGCACTTTCATTCCTATTCAATTTATACCATGATTTTTTTTTTTTTTTTTTAAGACGATAATTTCTAAAGTAATTAAATTTTTGAATGGGGTTTCACTGGTGCAACAAAGAAAAATAAAATGATTTTAACTACGTTTAATTCAGGTTTTGGTGGATATATGAAATATAAAAGGTTTTATGGTGTGATGTTGGGTCAGCAGGCTTACTAGTGGGTATTATAAAGCAGGGAGGATTAAAATTTATGAGTGGGCCCTTTTAAGGGGCCCGTGGCCTAAAATAGAGGTCGTAACATGAAAATAGCCACGCAAACGGAAAGTTCATTGGAAAATTTTTAACATGAGGTATTATACTTATATAAATATGAAGTAACTTCGTATGATGGGAAAAGTGAAATCAACTTCTAGTGGGGTCCAGGGCCCAACCTGACAGTGCCAAAATTAAAATGGTCCACAGAATCGGAAAGCCCATCTGAGGACCTAAAAAAGGAAATATTATGTTTTAAGAATGGATAAAAAATAAAAGTTTTTCCATAAAAGGGCCCTAAGGCCCAACACGAAGGCCTATGAGGATGTGGGCCACAGTAAGTAGAACCATTGTAAAGGGCCACGGAAACTGAGAGTCCATGAAAGACCATAAAAAAAGAGATATTATAAAGCAAGGAGGATTAAAATTTATGAAAGGGCCCTTTTAAGGGCCACAGGGCCACCTGATTGGACCAGTGGAAGAAGAGGGGGCCGGAAATGGAATGCTCACACTGAGACCTTGTGAAAAAGCTATTGGACTATGGGAAAGGTATGAAACATCCAGAATGCTTATAAATAGTGCCTCAATTGGGGGCCCAGGGCCTAAAATAGAGGTCGTAACATGAAATTGGCCACGGGAATGGAAAGTCCATTGGAAGATCTTTAAAATGAGGTATTATACTTATATAAAGATGGAGAAACTTTGTAAGATTGGAAAAGTGAAATCAACTTCAGGGGGGGTCCAGGGCCCAACCTGACGGGCCCAAAATTAAAATGTGCCACAGAATCGGAAAGCCCATTTCAAGTCCTTTAAAATGAGGTATTATGTATTAAGAATGGATGAAAAATAAAGAATTTCAATAAAAATAGGCCCTAGGGCCTATCGTGAAAGCCTACGAAGATGCGTGTTATAGCTAGAAAAACTTTGCTGTCCCTGTGAGACTATATATTATGAGAGAAATTACCTATTATGCAGTTGAAGTGTTTTATTTAACATTCCTTACTACTATGGATAAAGTGTAATGTGCTAAATTACTGTATTTATTTGTGGGCTGATTGCCATATAACTATATGATCTACCACTCTTATGAAGGCAACTCAATTCTTATTGAGTTCGCCTACTCGAGTTTTATGCAGCGACGTGTTACAGTCAACCAACCAATCGTATGGAAATTTTGGCGTGAATGCCTTATAATGGTAGCCATTTTGAATAGAAAATGAAATTTTCACTTTGAAGCAATAAAACATGCACTTATAAAATACTGAGGGAATAATGAATAGCATCAGTGTGTAGGAAATTTAATTGAGCATCTATAACATACAACGGAGATATAAAAAAGACATATTTAGTATTTTTTAAGAGGGATTGAAAAAGAAACACTTAGATGAAAATAGCGGCGATAATAACAAAACGTAACAAGGTTTGGCAAAATGCTCATAAAAGGTCTTAAATTACACATTAATGATGCCAAAGTGCCCCATAGAGCTAAGTAAGACCTTTTACAAAGTCAAATGAACACTTAACGCTCTCGGGAACACTAAATTAATTAAAAAAATGGGAGCTAAATTGAAACTTACCAACATAAACAAACAACCACGCCACGACTGCAAGTGAAGCACCTAGTTTTAACCAACAAAGCTGGTACGCCACCTTAAAATTTTTCCACTGCTCTGAGAATTTTTGAGAGGTTATCGGAGCACTAAGTACATGTGCTTGTAAATTTACAGGTCGGAATAAAATTTGGAAGTATTTTTTAAAAAATTAAACAAGTTGAAAAGTTGTTAAACGAGGGCCAAAATTGAAAAACTTATGGCGCAAAACCCAGCTTAGAACTCAGCCACAGCTCTATAAATTTTTGAGAGGTTACCGGAGCACTATATATATGTACACACAAAATTACAGGGTGAAATAAAAATTGGAAGTATTTTTTTAAAAAAAAATTCGAGAATGCTGGAAAGTGGGGTGAGTCGGGAGAGGCAAACTTTGGTAAGCCCGCCACTTAACTTAAAATTGAGCCAGCCATTTAAAAATTTTTGAGGATGCATCGGAGTTTTATATACATGAACACTCCAAAAATCTAAGAGATATGATGATTGGAAGATAGTTAAAAAAAATTTCAAAAGTGACAAAAATCCGGGTTTTTCATAGAGTTGAATTTTACAAATTAATTAAGCAAATATTATAGCTTAAAATGAATAATAAATGGTACTACATAGCATCAAACTCATATACAATTAGGAATACAATAATAATTTACACAAAATATACAATTTACGAGTTTAGAAGAATCAGAAAAACATGGCGGACACTGACGCTCGAATGCCATGTATCAGCGCCATAGGGCCATTGAGATTTTACTTTATTGGACATAAATCATTTTAAAATTGGCCGATTTGGTCGTGGCTGGTCTCAGTTTGAACAGAATTACTTTATACAACTTTTAAAACCGGAGAGAGCATTCCCACTTACCTATAAACGCTGTTTTACTAGCCAGACATTGGAGCGATTTTCAAATGTAACCACATAGTTTGAGAGCCAGATGGCAACCCAAATAAAGAGACAATTGGACAAATAAAGAGACACTTGAACAGTCCCTCAGAAAAATATACCGTAACATGAGTTTTCTAACCAGAAATTTTTACCCCCCCCCCCCCCCCCTCCAAAAAAAGTTCAATAAAAATTATTATTTAATATTTGGATTTGGATTAGTAGCATTTATATGTCTTATACGGCTCTATATTGCTCTACGCATTTATATGGCTCTATATTGTCTTTTAAGTCGCTTACCGTTAAACTTGATATTAAGGTGCACCGCAACTAGGTAATCCAAGAAGATATTTACATTGTTCCATTGTTCCATATTTTGATACGGATGAGAACGTCAGATACAACTTGCGTTCAGAAATCCTTTCGGTTTTGTAGATGTATTATGCTCAATGCTTATTTAATGTTATTTTTAGGAGTACTCTTTTCTGAATAAACTAACATTAATGTCTTTACTTCTTTTATATATTTTTAAAACCGACTATTTTATTACTGTCAGTATTCGTAAACGAAATATCGATATTAGCTGGTTATTATGCATTGTATAAAGATAAACATACTCTTACGTAGTAGCAAAAGGAATTAATTTTCTGCAGAAATAATTGTTTTTATAGATTGTTGGAAAGTGGGCCAAACGAAAGTATTTTGATGTATTGTTACATAAATTTTTAAATACATTTTTCAATTTTCAATATTCATTATAAATAGTTTTTCCCCATTCTTAGGTTTCGTCATGATGTTTGCCAATTTTAAAACTATGACCCTTTTTTACAATCATGAGGACAACATTCTAATGAAAATACTTTGAATTTAATCAGAGTTAGTCTTTCTGAGGAATGTTATTTTATTTTAAGTAAGCAAGGGAGACATTAAGACATTTCATATATTTATACTACACAATACGAAAAATAATAAAGTGAGTATAAAATGTATTTTACCCGAAAATAACTTTGGAGTAAAATTCGAACTTTTAAACCTTACAAGAAAACATGAATTTATTTCTTTTTCAGTGGAAAAGTTTTTTTGTATATATATAAAGAAACAACAAGATTTTTTAAACATTTTAATTTATCGATGAATTACATTTTTTTACTTTTAATATGCATTAATCATATTTTTTAGAGGTTTTAAATAGCATTTGGGAATACAATGTTTTAAAATAATAAAGCAATTATCTTTGTCCATTTTATATAATAAAAAAATGGAAGGTTTTTTACAATTAAAGGAATTCTAAAAATTTTTATTTTGAAAAAAAGCTTTTTTCATGGTGATTTAAATTATACTTTTAGGAAGAAATTCGCAAACTAAATTTATTAAAAGAAAGTCGAAATATCAAATGTCAATAAAAGGCGCCAATTAAGTTGAAATAAATTAAAAATATTTCTATGTTTATATTTTTGTTATTTTTCAAAATATTCATTTAATGTTTCTTCAGCTTAGCCATGTCTGTTTCTAATTTTAAATTAGCTAATCTTTAGAAAACATATTTCTTGGACATTTTTAAATAAATCGAATTACGTTGGAAATTTTGTCTTTCAGAGAAATATATTTTGAACACTTTAATTAAAATTAATATTTTCGAATTAAGTAAAATAGGTAATAAATATTATGGTACTTACGTATTATCCGGGACACGCCAGATACAACTGCGCCAAATAGGCCACCAATTATACTAAATTCAGTAACCCTTAATTTTTTACTACAGTATAATTTCTTTTTTTTATTATAGATTATAGTTTATTTTTTAATATGTTTATAGTTTACAGTTTTATGTTATTTATTTATTATAGTTTATAGTTTATTTTTTAATATGTTTATAGTTTACAGTTTTATGTTATTTATTTATTATAGTTTATAGTTTATTTTTTATTATAACTTATTGTTTAAGTTTTGTGCTAGTTATTTATTATTGTTCATTTATCATATTTTATTTATTTATTTATTTTATATTATTTACGATTTATAACAATGTTATGCATAATATTATTAAACTACTGTTTTGAATATGATTGTCAACGATAAACAAGATTGGCAAAGGACAACCATTTTTGGCAATCTATCTCATGGCCCGAATAATACGTAAGTACCAATATTATTTATAGACTTTTCAAAAAAAAATCAAAACTTTATGAGAAGTGAAGCACATTTTGGCGATATTTTAAAATAATAATAATAATAATAATAAATATAAAATTTTTATACAAAATTATAGGGATTTTAGCTTCGAACGATGTTTATTTGTTTTTACACTCTTCAAATGTTTTTACACTAGTTTTTACATTATTCAAAGTAGATTTAAAACCTCCGAACACTTATTCCGCGATTTCCATGGGCAAGACATTTGTAGAATAAGTATATAATACACAATTTTTGAGAAAATGTTGTTTTAAAAATTCCATGGTCCAATGGTGAAAATGCAAATAATAAATTTATTACATATTTAATATACACGATGATTTGAAATATGTAATAATAGATGAGATACTGGTCGATTACATATTGGTCGAATTATTTTGAAAAAAGAAAAAAAAATAAGCGGTCAAATGTTAATAAGAAATTTGCTTAGACGAATAAAAATCAATTATTGTTATTTTATTTGTATTTTTCATATTGGATATATTTAAAAATAATTAATAATTATTAGGAATTTGTTATTAAATTTTGCTAAACGCCCAAACTAAAAAAATCGCACTGGTCGTATCCAATTTATCCTAATGAGTATAGATATTTTATAGTATTTTTTATTTCTATTTCATCATTCTCTAATAAAACTAAAGATTTAATCTCTTTTATTAACCAATGGAATGAGCTTCGATTTTGAAAATTGATTTTACATGTATTTATGTTTAACGAATTTTACACACAATAAAATACTTTACGTTTTTATTGATGCTTCCGCCCACTTAAGGTTTCTTGAACTTCCTCATACATTCTATAATATTTATTTAGACCTAGCTAAGCAATTTTCTTGTTTGAATAGCTGTTATAGTAATCTTAAAAAATAAATTAATTCGTGTAAATTAATCCGTCATAAAACAATTATTGTTTTAATAAAAAGTTTGATACCAATCGTTTTTAATATACCACATATTCCTTCGTATAACCTGGGTATATTCCATGTATTACTCGCACCCCTATATAGAAAGAAACCTTTCTAATATATGTAACTAAAATAAAATAAAGAAAGTTTTCCACTGATGTAGCAGTTATACCGTTCATGTTAACATCATTATTATATAAAAAAACCATTCTGAGGAAATCCATTAAAACTTAGTTTTTGGATTATAAAAACAAATAGTACATAAAATTTAATTAAGAATTTATCATATTATTATTTAAAGCTGGGACAACGCAAGAAAAAAGATTTATTTTTATTTTACTATTTAAATGCTCTTCTGTAAAACATGAATTTTTCCATATTAATATCTAGAAAATATTTTTATAAATATGGATGCATTATCGCATTTAGATATTACATGCCGACTAAACAACTATTGATAGTAAGATAAAAAAATATATAATAATTATAATTCGGTTTATAAACTGATCCCTATATAAAATAGAAATAAAAACACATGTTTTATAATTCCTTTTCAAAAAAAGGTTTTATCTTTTTAGAGTAAATATAAGATAAGTAATGTTCTAACACCCATACCTGTAATTTTTTTTAAATATTCTGATAAGAACCTTTATAACTTATCTCAATCTTTATTGTCAGAAACTGATATACTAAATGTACGCAATTCTAAAAAAATTATAAATTAAATGATGAAAATAGATTTAACTGAAATATAAAAATTACCATTTATCCCCACATCTTATTCATTCCTAGATCTTAATATATTTCTCTTTCATTTTTAAAACTAGTTATTTCGATAAATTGAATTTTCTTCATTTTCTCCTTTCTTTTCAAACAGCTTATTTTTTATGGCTTGGAAAATTTGAAAAGATTAAAGATTTCAGTTTTAGTTTCTAATACATTTACATATAAAATGTGTCCTTTATTAAAACACAAAAGATTTTTCTAACTGTTATATGTGAATACAACTTCATTTTCCTCTATTTTCTTGCATTATTGCTCTACAAAGATTAGCATTGTATGTTTAAATATCAGCAAAAGCGTAATAAAATACAAAACTAAGGATTTAATATTTTGCATAATTGTTAAGAATAGAATTTTTATAATGGAATTACCTGAGAGCATTTTTCGCCCATTAGGTGCAAATATAAGTAATTGTTTTTTTAAGCTATTTCTTGAATTGAATTTTTTATTATTGTATTTGTAATTGTCTACTACTGTGGGCAAAAAATAGTAAGACTTTGTTCATAATTTTAAAATTCCTAATTTATTCTTCCAAATCTATTTCGTCCCCCTCAAAGTAATCCCCCCTGGCCCCAATACACTTGTGCCAACGTTTCTTCCAATCCTCGAAACAGTTGTTAAAGTCAATTTCCGGAATAGCCTTCAATGCGCGTAGCGATTCACGTTTAATGTCTTCAATTGACTCAAAACGGTTTCCCCGGAGCGGTCGTTTGAGTTTGCTGAATAGCCAGAAGTCACACGGAGCTAAATCAGGCGAATACGGTGGTTGTGGCCCGATATTGGTTGAAAATTTGGCGAAAAACTCACGAAGAATTAATGCAGTATGCGACGGTGCATTATCGGTGCATCTTTCAAAATAGTTTTCACTGATCCTTCCGATATTCCAACGATGCCAGTAAGGTCTCTGACTGTTAATCGTCGATTCTCAGGCACCAATTCCTTGATTTTATTGACGTGTTGATCATCAGTTGATGTTGATGGCCGTCCTGGACGTGGTTCGTCGTCAACGCGTTCTCGACCCTCTTTGAATAATTTGTACCAATCAAAAACACTTGCTCGCGACAAACAATTATCACCGAAGGCCTTTTGCAACATTCTGAACGTTTCGGCACCAGAAATTTGATTCTGCACACAAAATTTAATGGAACTTCTTATTTCACTCATTGTAAAAATCGCCGAATGCACTTTTTGTACTTCAGAAAGACAAGCGTATACTAAACACTAATGATTATTTTGATGTGACATTTGGCACAGATGTCACTGACAGTCATACCAACCTAGAAAAAAAATATTTCGACGAATGGGTTTTCGCGCGAAATTTAAATTAAAAAGTCTTACTATTTTTTGCCCACAGTAGTATAATGCTTGAAATAAATTAAGGGTACTAAATTGAATTTGTTGTTGGATTTAGTATTTACACCTTTAGAAATGTTTTCCATAATATAAATTTGCCTTAGTATGAAGGACATTTCTTAAGCAATGGCAGTCATGTTAATAATTTCGGTAAAGCTGAAAGTAAAAATAAAACCCTTGGTTGCTTAACCTCCACCATACGAGACAAAATAAAACATTTACAGTTTAATTTCTTAAATTATTTATTATTAATACGTTCATGTTTTTTTTATAAATGGCCACATACAGTAAAACGAAGCTAATGTCCGAAAAGAACGATAAGATCTTAAAACACCATCAAAAATTTACAGATGCGCTAGGACTTTCGAAAGATCTGAGTCTTTCTTCGTCAGGCGCAAAAAAGACGTGCTTCTACTATGAAAGAAGCAGCAAGACTGACGTGAAAGATGAGGGAAAGAAAACAAGCTGAAGAAACAGCAAATAGGAACGTAGAAACCAACAGCCAATAGGAAAACAGAAGACAACAGCCAATCACAGAAGAATAAAATCAAAACAATAAATAAATCTATAAATTTTTTATGGTATTTTAAGAAGATATTTTAGTTTTTATTGATTCACACCAGTTTCAACTTATTTTCTTTAAAGTCCGAAAGTTAAGCAAAAAACGAAAAATTCAGGAAATACGGCAAAATAAGCAACGCGTAATCGATTTGAATACTTTCATGACTTCTACAAGCACAGCGAAAGTAATCCGAAGAAAAAAAATGCATAGCAATATTTTTAACAAGCGGACGAGTTTGCATTGTTGGCGATACCCGCATCGCCATGATAAGATTTTATGGAAGAAATCAATATAACAAATATTTGAAAATTAAAATAGACGCAGTAATAACGATCCTTTTTGTGTACGCGTGCCATAAATATCAGAAATATTATTTATGGACATTCTAATGTGTCAGAAACATTCTAATTTAGAAAATAATATACAGAAATCGGAAATTGCCAGGCAGGTATAACAGTTTTTTTGGAAGCTAAAATGTCTTCACTTGTTTTTAATTATTCTGCCAATACTTTTCCCGAGTTGCGAGCAAAATCCTTTGCATCCACACATTGCCGGTTTTCTTTCCCTCATTTAGTCAGGCACTTCGCATTTTACGCAAGCTTCTGTGTACAGTTGCATGCAGAGAGTTTTTCTCCTGACATTTTCTTTTTGGCATCTTGGTTTATTTAAGATTTTCGACAAATGTGTGGCGTGACATAATAAATTACCATATATAATGCCAGATATAAATCAGCGTCTGGCAGTAATTTAGCAACGGAATTTCGGTCTGGCAAATTAATTAGGGCTTATCTGATAGCCAAAGTATAACATACTAAAATTTCAGCTTTGCTAAAATGACGTGAATTTGACACCTCATTTTACCTACAAATCAGGGTCTGGCACGGTCTTAGCAACGTTGAAACGGTCTGGCAATAATGGCTTAATATCACGAATAGTTAGCAGAATCAAGTGTTATAAATAAAATCCATGCTAAAATGACGTAATTTTGCCATTTTTTCACCTGCATTGCCCCTCCCCTCACAGGTAAATGCAACATCTCCCGCCAGTCAGACCGGCCGCATACATTAAAGAGATAGAATATATAGAAAAAAGAGCCTTGCTAAAATCAGGTGACGAAAACGTTGCTAGATCTTAGACTATCTTCTCTGACCGAGTTTAAGCTATCTTAACTTCAACGACTGTCAGAAATTTATTTTTAAAATAGTTTTTTAGTAAAATATTCTGTCATTAATACTAAATTCAATTATAAACTTATTTATTATACTGTATTGATTCAATATCAGAACCATCCGCATTGATGTCCACGTTAATAATTTAAAAATTAGATATTGCTTATTGTATAGGGAATAGACGGTTACGTTCGACGACAAATCTGGTTTTTATTTTCTTATTTTAAGTCACAAGGTTTTGTAACTGAATCTATTTATAATTTTATGATTTCCCCTTTCTCTTAAACTTTGGTTGTACAAATAAAGTCCCTTGAATTCTATTGAGCCATTAACTTATTTGTCAAAAATGCATTTTGAATTGTTTGACAACGGAATAGCACAGAATATAGTACTCACTCAATTTCATAATATGACAATTTACCAAGAAATACATTATTTCTTGTATGCGTACGGGTGTTAAACAAAAGTATAGTTCTTCAAACAAAGAAAAAATTGAATTTGTCACATAAATTATTACATATAGATTACTTGCGTCCCGGAGAAACTTTCTTAAATGCCACAATGGACACGCCTGCTGTTTGTTCGCCATTCCTGAATTAGAAGATATCACTGGAAAGACGCCAAACGGTGATGGTAACAGGGTCTCTAGATGGCGCTGGTGCTCAGCGCAGTCGAAAGAAGTCTCTGTCCTAAATGCATTGGTCTTTCAATTTCCGCCTCCGTTTCCATTATCAAATTGAAAGAAACAGCGCCGACTGGAGAGGAAAGCACATATCCAAGAGCCCCGTGTACTCAGAATGACCATTTTCTGTTTCTGAAAATGTGTTAATTTACTTCAAAAGAATTTGCCTGTTGCCTTGTAGTGTCAAAAAAATATGATGTACTTCGATAATTTGTTTACAAACAATTGCGTGAGCACTGTTAAACGTCTGGGCTTAGATGCTTTACACTCACGCTAAAAAAAAAAAAAAAAAATTATCGGTTAAAAAAAAGAAAAAAGTCGCCAGATTTAGGGGATTTTTTTCTTTAATGGCAACCTAGCCATTGTATTAAGTTATTCGTTTGGCGCAGTCTTGGAAATCGCGCCAAACAAACAGTCGCCAATCTTTTGTTTACATTTTAGCGTGATAGTAACACATCTGTTCCAACGTCTGCAACGAACCATCGAGTGATTCAACCGTTTCTATGTAAAATTGTTACATAATCGTAATTTTCTTCTATTCTGACCAATGAGAATGCTTTATAATATGATCAAGTAACCTTTATCTATAAAAACGTTGAATTACAGGACAGCTGTATGCAGATTTTTAACAGCGCAGGTTGGTAAGGCAGTAAAATTATTTCCATCACAAAAAAGCAATCTCACATAGAAACAAATTAAACGAAGCTCGGGTTCATCTCTGCAACATTGGGTACTTTTTACTTTCCTCGACGGGTTACGCTTCATTCTGTAAGCTGATGTTCGTTTATCATTAAATAAGAGAATCCCTGGATCATCATTCCTTTCTCTTTTTTTTTAAATTCTTTTTTTTTAAGTTTTCTTTTTTTTAATTAGCCAATTCAACGAAGTTTGGGGGAAGCCGTAAACCGTTAAATAGAGAAACTGTGGCAAACTACTAGAGACAATATGTAATACATCGCAGAAACAGAAATATTTAAACTGAATTATGTTAACTTGTCATAGTCTATATTAGCAACCATAGTCAGTGTGAATACGGCCCGAAAGCAAGCCTTTTTTATCGTGCCAGAAACATCCGCAAAATTTCCGCATTCAAAGGGGTTATTACGATTTTGAATTACAAATGAATGACAAAATTAATGACAAAATTACGATTTTGTCTGGGATATCTGTCGGTGGGTGCATCTTATCCATATCATTTCACGTGATATTGTAGATAGAACAGAGTATGGGGATGACATCCTTACTCAATATTTTCACCATTTTCCTGCAGCCATGAGTGATGATTATGATGTTACAAAACAGGCATCTGACAGAAGTCTAGTTGTCTCCTTAACAAGAAACACTTTTTCATAATGAATGGGTCATGTATGGAGGACATGTATAATAGGACATGTATGGGCATGTATGGATATAATAGGACATGTATGAGGCATGTTGCGGATACAACATTCTATTTTACTCAATTCGAACCTTAATGATCAAACAGCATATCTTGTTCGTGAGTGGGCATATGTACACCACATCGCTACCGAAAAACGTTTCTTGGAATAATTTCATGCTGCCGTGATTGTGCTTCCAATAGAGAATATAATATCCGTTTTGTCGAAAAATAAAAATTAAACGAAGCCATGTACGCTAATGCCGTCAGGTGTATGTAAAATCCGTCGTGGGTGCGAAGTCCTCCAAGTTCCCTATGAATTATGCCTCTGGATGTGCCTAGTCAGGTGATAGTCACGTCACCTGATCAAGGTTCTAAATTACGAGACTAATTCCTTTCTCTTTCCTTTTTTAATTCTTTTTTTTTTAAGATTTCTTTTTTTTTTAATAAGCCGATTCAACTAGGTTGGGGGGAAGCCATTAACCGTCGAATAGAGAAACTGTGGCAAACTACTAGAGAACACTACAGACAATATGTAATACATAGCAGAAACAGAAATATTTAAACTGGATTATGTTAACATGCCATAGTCTATATTAGCAACCATAGTCAGTGTTAATACGGCCCGAAAGCAAGCCTTTTTTTCTGCCTTTTCTTTATTCGACAACGTACCTTGAAACCCATAATTGATAATAATCTAGAACCGGCCAACACAGTAACTAATTGATTCTCACCAAATAGCGTTGCAGCCAATGACACGCGAGGAGCTAGTCAGGTAGGTCTCCGCTATGAGGAAATTAGGCAAATTTCGCCCCGCTGCCAGGTACACAAACACGTTAAGCTGGACATAATGCCCGGGAGGTAGGGGCCTGGTCTGTGGTTTAATAATAATAATAATAATATCCGTTTTGTCTGACACCCAGCATTTTATTTATTTCCTATCCAAAATCTTACATTTGTGTTTAACTGTATCGTTTAATTGTTTATTTATCATGTTCTTTGAATTTATTTATAACATTATCGAATATAATACTCATGATTTGCAAAAGTTTCACGGAAATAAAGTACATAAATTTCATTTAATCCATTTTCGCTTTTTACTTTTTATATAAGTATATAATTGCAGGAAAAGATGAAAATGTTTATTGAACTCTCTTTGAATTTTAATATGTTTGACCCCATATAAAAGCCGTAGAAGACAAGTATAATAAGTCTAATTGTGGAATATCTTGAAATTATATTAATTCTAACTTCGAAGTTTTCATACATAATGATAGAAAAATTTAAGGTTTTTAATTTAGTTTAACTATGAAGTTTAATGTGTTAATAACTATGTGTTTTAATTTTTGGAGTTAATATGTAAATAATATTCTCTATTGCAAAAAACGTTTATTAATTACAGAAAAAAATAATAAAATGGATCTTCTATAATTATATAAGCATATTTCTTAAGAGTTTTACACTTTCCGCTGATACAAAACAAGTTATAGTATTATACATAGTATAACTTATTTCACCTTTGAAAAACTTTTTTATAAAATGAAAAAAAAAGTAAATTAAAAGGATAATTTAAATATATCGTAATTTATCAATACATTAAATTACCTTACTTATAATTATTATTAAACGTACTTTAGATATTTCATATACCACTAAGTATTTTCCACATTAACTGAAATTAAAGAAATTTTCTTTTTTAATTATGTACAAGAAAAAAGTATTCTTTAAAACATGGAAAATACTTTTTACTAAAAGGAATGACAAATATATTTTTTAGAAAGTTTTTTCTAGTAATTTAAATTATATTTGAAATGAGAAATTTAAAAGTTAATTTAAAAAGTCAAAGTATGCAATATCAATATAATTATCTTCATATATATGCCTTCCTGTTTTTTTATTAATTTTCAAAATATCCATCTGATCTTTTCTTTAGAAAATTAATATTAGTCATTAGTTTAATTTTGCTAAACGTAACAAAAACAGCCATTAAAAATGTCTAAAGAAATGAAATACACCAAAAGAAAGATCGCTTTTATTGAAACAGTTTTTAAAAAAACTTTTGTTAATTTTTTTTCTAATTTTTTACAAGTAGGTAATAAATCTTTCTTATAGACTTTTAAATAACAATGTAGTTAAACTTTCAATCATGAGAAAAAAAGTATAATAAAGCAGCTGTGCAGGCAAGCGCATTTTATTGAAATTTATTACATTTTAATTATAATTTTAATTATATATATTTTTTTTAAATGTATATATAATTAAAAAGTTTTCATTGAGTGAATAAAAATTAATTATTTTTTTGTGATTTTCACGTTGACTAATATGAAAATAATTAATTATACTTTTCAATTGATAAGAAACATTAACATAAAAGTTTAAGGTAAAAAATTCTTTTTGTTACTTATCAGAATTCTTATTAATGAATAGAGATATTTTTTGACATCTTTACTTGTTTTATTATTAAGTTAAAAAAACATTAATAATATTAAAACTTACTCATATTTTTTTCTTTTCTTCTATATATGAAAGAAAAAAGGTACTGAATTCCTGAAAATTTCTATATTTGAATTTTTCAATGTATTTATACATGTTTTAGGATGTTTGAAAAATATACAATTATTTGTGAAAATGTCTGTTAGTATCTTGCGTGTTACACAAATTCTGTGGCCGTTATAACATAAGTATTATTCCATGGATTTCAATCAAACATAATATTCAGTTATACATTGGCATAATTTGGTGCTTATAAGCTTTTGATGTATATCGTCCAACAGATGGCATTGATATGTTGTGTTTTTTACAACGTCTGTGTTACCTATATCTAATGGTCGCTGAGTTTTATGAAGTAGTATGTGTAAGGTGACTACTATGGAAAAATATTCTCATTTTGTTTTGGTTTTGATCATTCACCAGGGGACGAATTTTAGTGAGCGTAGCTTTTCTAAAATAAACTCTATTTTATTCTAGCGAGCGTAGCTTTTCTAAAATAAACCGTATTTTACTCTAGTGAGCGTAGCTTTTCTAATATAAACTCTATTGTTGTAGTCATTGTTGTTACTCTGATATATACAGGGTGATTATACAACTATCCCGATATACGAGTCCTTAACTATCACACCGTTCACAGAAACTGGCTGAAATTTTGGTTTTAAGTATTTTGAGGTAAGCGTTCAAGAATCGTATGAAAAACAACAGTTAAACTCCAACAGTGACTGTTACAGTGACAAAATATTGAAAATTTCAAATGGTAACACCTGTTTTTTTTATTGGAATGTGATCTTCATAGTGAAAAACCATAAAAAGCGTTGGAACGGTACCTGAAGCACGAAAATTGCCGGCGCTAGACAGACTCAGAAGAAAAGTGAAAACAACGAATAAGGACAGAGAATCAACAGAAAACAAAACATTTTATTATGTTTCACAAATTTTTCACGTCACACACGAAGACACGTTGCATGCGGCAGATGGTGGATAGCACTGAATAATAAAATGTTTTACTTTCTGTTGCTTCTTTACTTTTCTTTAAGTAATCTATATATATATATAATCTTATAAGATATTGATATAATCTTATCGAAAAATCTATATATTTTTCGATATTTTAGATCGTTCTTTTTTATATTTCTTTTTTACTTCGTGTAAAGAAATTTAATGCAGATAATAAAAAGTATAATAAAAATCAATGAAAAATACCCTTTCGGGGTAATTTTCCGTAAGGCATGGTGACTTCACGGCGACGTCATTGTAAAATCACGCTGTGACTTTGTGACCGTTGATGTGACGTCACGTGACGTCGATGTGGAGTCACTGTGACCTGAATGTGAAGTCGTTATGGCCGTTTTAGAGCTCTTGACGACACATTGTGACCACTTTGTGAAGTCATTGTGTGACATATTTGTGAAGAGTGTGTCATTTGTGACGATTTTGCCATTAACTTTGTTACGAATCTGTGACGAAAGCGACAATGTTTTGAAGTCACATAATGACCAATTTGTGAAATATGTGTTATTTGTGACGATTTTGCCATTAACATTGCGATGAATCTGTGACTACAGTGACAATATTGTGATGTCACAATGTGACAATTTTGTGAAAAGTGTGTGATTTGTGGCGATTTTGTCATTAACTTTGTGACGAAGATGTGACCCCAGTAACGATGTTGGGAAGTCACCCTGTGACCAATTTATGAAACAGTGTGTCGTTTGTGACGATTTTGCCATTCATTTTATGACGAATCTGTGACGACAGTGACAATTTTGTGAGGCCATTTGGGTCCTGCCCTGTGCTGGATGATTTGAATTTATTGAAATCCGACCCAAGCAGTTAACTGTGTTTACAGTATTTATTTTACTCTGGATCGGATTTTTAGAGTATTTTGCTGCTCTTCGTGTTAAGGCTGCATGTAGCCAACTCACACCGTGGGTTGAATTCGCTGGAGTTTATTTTCTTTCGAATTGGATTGAATGATTGTCTTTTTTTAAGAGATGTTCGAGCTATTATTTGGTACTCGTGGAAGGGTCATTGATACTCGTCATACCTAACTCAAGCCGTGATTTGAAGCGAGTCAGTTTCTGCTAGGCATTACAGATTTTTGTGTACGTCTAGTTCAGGCTTGGTAGTACCCCGATCCAACCCGCTAATTGAATTGTCTACAATTTTTTCTTTATTTGGGTAAAAATTGTGTCAGGTTGGCAGATTTTTTTTCTGAGCGTTGAGTTTGGGTTGTGTTTTGTTTCAAATGCTGCTGATCTGGGCATACCTGGCACTATCTGTTAAGAAATTTCCATATTTTATTTCAGATAAAACCCGTAGGGCATTGTGACGTCATGATAACTTCAATGTGGAAAATCAGAAAATCGTGACGATTAGGCATTGGTTCGGGTAACCAATTTTTACCCAATTTCATTCCCGAATATTCGGAGCGGTATTTTCATCTTTTGCTACAGGTTTGTGACATTTGTGACAATTCTGCATCGGGTTGGGTTACCATATTTTATCCGAATCCGACCCGGAAAGTTCGGATAATTTTTTTTTGGCTGCAGGTTTGTGACAATTGTGACGATTCTTCAACGAGTCGGGTGACTATATTTTACCCATATTCGATCCCGAAAATTCGGATCGGTATTTTTCTTTTTTTTTCTATTATTTTTTTTTCTGATGAAGGTTTTAAAGAATATTCAACTTTTTTCTTTTGATCTCTCAAAATATATCAATCCAGTAAAATAAATAAACACATCGTGAGTCATAAAAATATTAAACCATGGAGGTAATTATTCGCGAAGCAAGATTTCCATGGTGTATTTTTAGCGCTGTCTGGTGTAGAAAAAAAATCGCATCTGTATACGTGGCATCTGTAAACGTAATAAGAAAAATAAAGGCATGCTCATTTCTATCATAACAGACGATATAATTCATTTCAGTGAAATAATAACAATGACTTTTTACTTTCTTCTATCTATAATAGAAGAAAGTATTGTAATCGAAATTTTTTTCGACTTCCGGTTTTCGACGGATTTACACGTTTTAGAGGTCAGAGATTCCGAAAAACATGTTTTTAGAAAATGTCTGTCTGTCCGTCCGTCCGTCTGTCCGTCTGTCCGTCTGTGTGTCTTCATTGTACCATCTAAAAGTGTATGATGTTATGCTTCAAACTGAACCAAATTTTTTTTCTATGTTTTTGGCTATGACAAGCAAGTTCTATCAGAATTTGGGGATATTTCGACGAAAGGGGGCGCTGTGATCGATATTTTTGTTCCATTTTCAATATTGTACCATCTAAAAGTGTATGATGTTATGCTTCAAATTGAACCAAATTTTTTTCTATGTTTTTGGCTATGACAAGCAGGTCCTATCAGATTTTGGGGATATTTCGACGAAAGGGGGCGCTGTGATCGATATTTTTGTTCCATTTTCAATATTGTACCATCTAAAAGTGTTGATGTTATGCTTCAAATTGAACCAAATTTTTTTTCTATGTTTTTTGCTATGGCAAGCAGGTTCTATCAGAATTTGGGGATATTTCGACGAAAGGGAGCGCTGTGATCGATATTTTTGTTCCATTTTCAATATTGTACCATCTAAAAGTGTATGATGTTATGCTTCAAATTGAACCAAATTTTTTTTTCTATGTTTTTGGCTATGACAAGCAGGTTCTATCAGAATTTGGGGACATTTCGACGAAAGGGGGCGCTGTGATCGATATTTTTGTTCCATTTTCAATATTGTACCATCTAAAAATGTATGATGTTATGCTTCAAATTGAACCAAATTTTTTTTCTATGTTTTTTGCTATGGCAAGCAGGTTCTATCAGAATTTGGGGATATTTCGACGAAAGGGGGCGCTGTGATCGATATTTTTGTTCCATTTTCACTATTGTACCATCTAAAAGTGTATGATGTTATGCATCAAATTGAACCAAATTTTTTTTCTCTGTTTTCGGCAATGGCAAGCAGGTTCTATTACAATTTGGGGATATTTCGACGAAAGGGGGCGCTGTGATAGCCATTTAAAAATTTAAAATTAAAAAAGATGTGCAAATTAAAAAAATTAGAAATCCTAAAAAACTTTTCTTTAAATGTTCGGCCTTGATCCAGAGAATCTGGAGCAATTTTTGTTTTGCTTCTATCTTAAAAAATGGCTGAGATAGAGCGGTTTGAAATTTTAGGGTGGCTGACATTTTCAAACAAGACAGCAGAATTCATCCATAAACGGGTTTAATTTATGAGTTTTAGTTAACATGGTTTCGGCAAATTTTCTTTCATTGTTGTAACTATTAATCCTATTATATGCTTATCACTATATATTTATATTCGCCAACGTCAATTTCTCGCCAAACTTGGCGACAGTTTATGGAATATCGCCAAATTTGGCGACCAAAGTAAGTTGCCATAAATGAAGCCAACTTGGCTATAGAG
Organism: Maratus michaelseni; assembly: GCA_963931845.1. NCBI lineage: Eukaryota > Metazoa > Arthropoda > Arachnida > Araneae > Salticidae > Maratus > Maratus michaelseni. The sequence goes on from OZ007588.1 coordinate 328,420,426, forward strand.
GACTAATTTGGCGATATTCTCATTCAAATTCATTGTTGACGAAAACTGGGATTGAATCTTTTTTATTTAGGTTCCACGCATTTTACCTTCGTGTTTTCCAGTAAAATTAGCTAAAATCGTAAAACCAAGGAATAGGGAGACTATCTGTTCCTGTCGGTTCAGGCCAGAAGGACTTTTCGTAGTTTAATATACATCGATTGTTTGAATCCCTTTAACATGACGATTCGCAAGCAGCTGACGCACAACAGAATGACGAAAAATATTGATTTTATGGGCGATGTGATAGCGAATTTTGAAGTATTAACATGACTGAGATAGAAGAAAGTTTTGGGATTGACACATCCGACTAGTTTTACATTGTAAGACTAGTTATTGTACGAATGCCTTCTTTGTCACGTATAAAGTACAATTTACAACTTGTTTAATTCTTTCAAACATAGTTGAATTTTTTTTTATAATTTTGGTTTGTCTATCTGCCTTCTGCCTATCCGAACTCGCGTAAATATATTCAGATTGTACAGCAACTGATATATGTTAATGGGGTTTACTGTGGAATGTTCGGTTTTGAAAATGAAGTATGTAGCGTTCGTAGTTAATTTCAGAAATACTCAAAAGAATTTCGTTACATTATGGTCTATGAGGAAAAATCATTTACAGTGTATTTGAATGATGCTACACTATTTCAAACATATTTAAATTGATAAATATCACTTAGTTACACTACAAGACACTTGTTATACAATATGATGTGCATTTTATTCATAGTACATTTACAGGTACACACAAAAGAATTCGGTTACAGTACTGTCTATGAACAATAATTCTTGAAAGTGCGTTTTAAGTCGCGAAGTTCGTTTTTAAATTAATTAATTTTTTTGCCTTATTTGGTGTGTATAAATTCTATAGATGATATACAGGACAGTACAAAATATTTCGATTACATATACGTTTATTGACATAAATTGCTGAAGGGAATTTTGCAACTTTTCTATGAGTTTCCTAACTGAAATAAATTCAAATTGGGTTTTAAAATGTGTTATGCGTTTTTTAACTTGTTTACTTAGATATCATCTTACACCTTATCAAACGACGAAGATATTTAAAAGTATTCTGGAAGTGTTGGAAAGTGGTTCACAATCTATGCTCGACGCATGATTTATATTTCTTGTTTAATGTGGATTCGCGAAATTTTTTTTCCAAAAATTTCACTTTAAAATTAATAATAATGATAATAATAATAATAGTTTTTGTTAAAAATGAAAGGTTTGCCAGATTTCAACGTACAGTTTAAAATTTTTAAGCTCTTTTATGTTTGTTCCATAAACATCTTCATCAAGCTTCAGTGCCCACTAGTCAGAAGGGAGGTCATGGTTTATTTTCTTTTTTGAGATTCCTTAGCTTCGAGTGGCTGTATTCGTATTTTTATTGAACATTTTGTGATTTAAATGTTCTGGTTGTTCTGATTATTTTTAGCCTACTATACTCATCTGGTGAATCTTTAAAATTGTCGTTATAATTTAATTATTTTTTCTGTAGTTTTCAAGAAAATCATGTTATTTTTATTTTTATGGAATTTGTTGTTCCTAGTCTCACAAATCCAATGGGGATTTCTATTTGAAATTTAGTTGTAATTTTTTTGCACAAAACTAATCTTAATTTACATGGCATTAACTGAAAATTTTCCTTAAAATGTATTTTAAGACACCAAAATTAATGCATCAATATATCAAAATGGGATAGGTGTATTTCATATATAATGATAATTTTCGAAATCCACACCATTACGAAGCTACATTAGTATGAGGAGTCACTTTTCAATGATAAATGGTTTGCAACATGAAAGCCGTTTTTACCTAATGATGATATTATTCTGATAAAGAATATTAATGACCATTTAGAACAAGACGATAAATCACTCAAACTTATACACCTGATGCTGACACGTTTATATTTCTAACACATAAATCTTAGAAAAAAGAAAACTGATGAATCTAGTTGAAAATAAATATATAAGAAAAGTTTCAGAATCAAATGATGTGATGTTTATTTCAGGAAAAACTTGTTTTGTAGAAGAAGACCAAAGGTTTTGGATAAAAACGGCATAGTCTGAATGGAAAAATGTCACACAGTAGACTACCAATTATCCGAAACTCATTGAACTACGATTGTGAGAAATCTGATGACAAATATATGAAATTATCAAATAAATAACATGATAAATTTAAATAAGCATTTTATAATGTTTTTAATATGTCCTGTAATGTATTTAATTTTATGTCCTTTTAATATGTCCTGTCAATTCGTCTAAGGGGAAAACAATGCATAAAGTAGGTTACCGCTACCGAATTTTTCTGAAACCCTTTGAACTAAGATTATGACAAATATGTGATATCATCAAATAGATAACATGATGTACATATAGTAGTATTTTAACCACTTCAACGGCTTTCCGGAGTTAAAAAGGGGGTAATGTCACTGTTTCCCTATCTATGCGGCCGTTGAAGTGGTTTTAGAATGCTTTTAATGAGTACTGAAAATTATGTCTTTGTATGTCGTTTTAATATGTCTTATCAATTCGTGTAAAGGACAAAATGACATACAGTAGACTACAGATTATCCGAAACCATTTGAAATAAGATAAAGACAAATATGTGATATGATGAAATAAATAACAGGATGTACTTAAAGCAGCATTTTATAATGCTTTTAATATGTCCTTGTATGTTTTTTTAATGTCATAATTCGTGTAAAGGAAAAATGTCATACAATAGAATACGGATTATCCGAAATCCTTCAAAATACAATTGTAAGAAATATGATGACAAATATGTGATATGATCAAATAAATAGCATGATATATTAAAGCAGCATTTTATAATCCTAATCCTAATAATATTATAAATCCGATTGTGTGCAAAGGTTTGGCTGGAGCCAACGTCAAAATGGAGAATTTAATGATCCTGTATCTTTGCTTATAGGTTGAGTATAACCCATAAATGAACATTGGCTAGATTTTATTTATTTTATTCAAATATTTTCTTTAATAATTAAAAATTTCACTATTTTCACAGAGAATAAATTGGACATTTTTCCATACAATTTAACCATTTTACTTTATCGTTGCTAGGGCTTTGATTGTTTCCAATAAATAAAAACATGGAAAAATAATTTTTCCTCAACAATTAATTTTCAATTGAACGATTTTCGCGTGAAAACTGAAAATTAAAAAGAATTCAAAAGAAGATGAATTTCTGTGATATTTGAAACAAAAAAAGTCCTTCCGGCCTGTACCGGGAGGAAAAGGTAGCTTTCCTATATCTTCGTTTTAAAATTTTAGCTAATGTTACACGAAAACAGCAACTTAAAATGCAAAGAAACGTTTACAAAAGATTCGTTAATACTGAATTTGAATAAGAAATTCGCCAAATTATTGAGCAATATTAAAAATAAATGTGCAACGTTAAATTAGCACAAATTAAAATAATTTCTAATGGCAAACAGCTGTTTCAGAGCCCTTAAGCTCCATCTTCAGTGCCAACTCAAAAGGTAAAAACTAATTAAAAACTCCTAGGCCATGACCGCTTGCCTGCCATCTCTCGCCCCGCGGCCAGATGAAATGGCGTTGAATTTTTCAAAATAACAGCGGAGACGAGGAAACACACGTGACAGAGAGACCAATAGGAACACTCCGCCGACCGGGAAAGTTTAAGTGTGGAGGCGAATAAAGGAGGGGGGGACGAAGAGAATGAACTAAGCGAAACGCAGCCAGACGTTTGAAATGCCTTGTACGGCAGAGAAAAAACCAGAAAGGGGGGAGGGGGCAATGAGGATGAATTAAATGAACGGTAGCCAGACATTTGAAAAATTTGGTGTACTGGACAAATCATTAACCAAGTTGCTCGAATTTTTCCATATGTAATAAGCTTCCCAGAAATTTAGGTCGTAAATTGATGAGCATTTCTGAATTATCGCACCTTCCGAAAAATTAAAACTGTGACTTTCAGATCAACAATGGTTGCAGATCGTTTAATATCACAATTTTTAACATAGTTTTTATGCTCCCCTAAACGGACTCTAAGCGGTCTCTTAGTTTGACCTATGTACATTTTATCACATTCGCAAGATATTTTATAAATTCCCCAATGTGAAAATCTGTCTATTGGATGTTTGAGGTCTGTAAATTTGATTTTGTTAAACGGTGCATAAACTATTTTAAAGTCAAAACTTTTCAAAATTCTAGATATTTGATGGCTTATTCTCGGAAAATATGGAAGTATAATTAAATTTTCATTGCGAACATTGTTAACATTGGAATGCGTACGTTTAATTTGTTTATTATGAATTGAATCAACTATTTCAACAGGATAACCCCTGTTGATTTGATTAATGACAAAGGCTATTGATTTGATGTAGTCTAACTCCGCTTTGTGTAAACTCTCAGATGAACAAATTTTTAGGGCGCGATGAACATATGTATTAAAAGCAGCCAATTTTTGATTCGGGGGGTGAGATGAAAGACGGTGTGGCGGTAATGAAACTGCGAATGGTTTACGATAAACTCTAGTTTGAAATGAGTCATTTTCGCGGTAAACCATGACATCAAGGAAAGGTAGTTGGTTGTTATTTTCAAGTTCAGATGTAAACTGTATATGTTCATCTACAGAGTTCATAACAGAAAGGATATGAGGAATATCTATATCACTAGGATCAACTAAAGCGAAACAATCATCGACGTAGCGGGTGTCCAACGTTCCCCCCTCATTTCCAATAGCACTAAATCTTCCCTCATTCCTTCTGTGTCACATTGCGCAAGATTTTATGCTCTTCCAAAGGTTCACAAACTCGGTATTCCATTCAGACTGATCGTTTCAAATATTGGTACCTCCTCCTATAGATTAGCGAAATATCTCGTTACTATTTTCTCCCCGTTACTCTCCAACAATATTCATACCTGCAAAAATTCTTATGATTTCGTAAATAAATTACGTAACTTCCCCTTTACTCAAAGCCGTATGGTTTCATTTGATGTCAAATCCCTCTTCACAAATGTACCGGTTCAAGATGCCTTAAACTGTCTCAAATTACGCCTTCAGGAATTTCACTTCTCACAGTTTGAAATAGATGAATTATTGCGCCTTAAGGACAGTTGTCTATCACAAAACACGCTCATTTTTAATGGTGATTTTTATCGCATGACCGATGGGTTGTCTATGGGCTCGCCCCTGAGCCCAATTCTCAGTGATTTCTATATGCATTATTACGAGTCAAACATTTTCAATAAGTTAAATTTTCCATTTTACACCCGCTACATCGATGACTGTTTCGCTTTAGTTGATCCTAGTGATATAGATATTCCTCATATCCTTTCTGTTATGAACTCTGTAGATGAACATATACAGTTTACATCTGAACTTGAAAATAACAACCAACTACCTTTCCTTGATGTCATGGTTTACCGCGAAAATGACTCATTTCAAACTACAGTTTATCGTAAACCATTCGCAGTTTCATTACCGCCACACCGTCTTTCATCTCACCCCCCGAATCAAAAATTGGCTGCTTTTAATACATATGTTCATCGCGCCCTAAAAATTTGTTCATCTTACTCAAAGCGGAGTTAGACTACATCAAATCAATAGCCTTTGTCATTAATCAAATCAACAGGGGTTATCCTGTTGAAATAGTTGATTCAATTCATAATAAACAAATTAAACGTACGCATTCCAATGTTAACAATGTTCGCAATGAAAATTTAATTATACTTCCATATTTTCCGAGAATAAGCCATCAAATATCTAGAATTTTGAAAAGTTTTGACTTTAAAATAGTTTATGCACCGTTTAACAAAATCAAATTTACAGACCTCAAACATCCAATAGACAGATTTTCACATTGGGGAATTTATAAAATATCTTGCGAATGTGATAAAATGTACATAGGTCAAACTAAGAGACCGCTTAGAGTCCGTTTAGGGGAGCATAAAAACTATGTTAAAAATTGTGATATTAAACGATCTGCAATAGCTAACCATTGTTGGTCTGAAAGTCACAGTTTTAATATTTCGGAAGGTGCGATAATTCAGAAATGCTCATCAATTTACGACCTAAATTTCTGGGAAGCTTATTACATATGGAAAAATTCGAGCAACTTGGTTAATGATTTGTCCAGTACACCAAATTTTTCAAATGTCTGGCTACCGTTCATTTAATTCATCCTCATTGCCCGCCTCCCCCTTTCTGGTTTTTTCTCTGCCGTACAAGGCGTTTCAAACGTCTGGCTGCGTTTCGCTTAGTTCATTCTCTTCGTCCCCCCCTCCTTTATTCGCCTCCACACTTAAACTTTCCCGGTCGGCGGAGTGTTCCTATTGGTCTCTCTGTCACGTGTGTTTCCTCGTCTCCGCTGTTGTTTTGAAAAATTCAACGCCATTTCATCTGGCCGCGGGGCGAGAGATGGCAGGCAAGCGGTCATGGCCTAGGAGTTTTTAATTAGTTTTTACCTTTTGAGTTGGCACTGAAGATGGAGCTTAAGGGCTAACAGCTGTTTGCCATTAGAAATTATTTTAATTTGTGCTAATTTAACGTTGCACATTTATTTTTAATATAACGGCACAAAGTTTTAATCCACCTTTTAGATATTGAGCAATAGCCAAATTGGCTTCATTTATGAAGACTTATTTTGGTCGCCAAATTTGGCGATATTTCGCCAAATGTCGCCAATTTTGTCAATTTTGTCGCCAATTTTGGCGCTAACGGATATGAATATATAGTTTTATGCGTATGATTGGGAAAATTATTACAACAATGAAAGAAAATAATTTGCAAGTAATGGCGTTGATGTGCTGTTTTGTTTCAAAATGTCAGCCACCCTAGAATTTCAAACTGCTCTATCTCAGCCATTTTTTAAGATAGAGGTAAACCAAAAAATACTCTGGAATCCTTGTATCAAGGCCTAACACGTAATTAAAAAATAAATTTTAAATTTTAATTTTTTTGTATATTTATTTTAGTTTTAAATTTTTAAATGGCCGCCATCTTGAAACAAAATGGCGGACCAAGCTGGCCAACGAACTCGGTCGAGACATTGCTGAGCTTAATACACACAATTAGTTTCATCAAAATCGATTTATAAATACGAGCGTTATCGTATGACATAGGTCAGATATATATATATATATATATGGATATATCTATATATATAAATCAACATTTGAGCGGAGGGTGGTTTTGGGGTCTGGGGGTCCTGATCGGTGAAAATATATCGAAATTTTCCGGAACTGCTTTCCTCCGAACGGCTGCAATAGGTAGCTTTATACTTTTTAGTATTGAAAGCTACCTAATATACTTTTTAGTATTGAAAGCTACCTAATATGGAGTATTTGTTATTATACATTAAGTATGAATATCGGTTACATTAAAAAGATCTTTTTCTGTCAAAAACTGCGTTATGATTAGAAGGAACAAGAACGAAAAATCATGCGTCAAGCATAGATTATGTAACACTTTCCAACGCTTCCAAAATAATTTTAAAAATCATTATAGTTTAATAAGCTGAAAGATAATATCGAAGTAAACAATTTGGAAAACGCATAACATATTTAAAAACGTAATTTCAGGAATTTCCAGCATTTATTTCTAACATATACAATATTCGGAAAAATATCTGAATACTTTTATTCAGCCATGTATATGATCTATAGATTTGTATATATACTACATAGAATGCTAAATTTTAGTTTAGTTGGGAAACGCGCAGCACAGTTTAAAATTCTCCTTCTGGAGTTTTTTAATTTTATGTAATCTTATCTGGAAACAAACGCTGAACTATTTGTATTGTTTCAAGTGCGTACGGATTTATCTTCCGTAATCTATCTGCACGTGATACAGGTAGGTTTTTAAAACAAATCATGCTTGGAAAGTATTTCTAGAACCCTCTAGAAAAAAATCCGTAAAAAATCAGGAAATGCAGTTATAAAACAAATTGCATTTAAAAGTACATTATGAGATGTTTAAAATTGTACATATACAATTATAGAGTACGTATGCACCGGGTGTTTTCCAAACACAATTTGAAAAATTATAGAAAAATAAAATTCAGATGTCGCTGTTGCGCACACAGGTTAGATATTGACATTACGTTCGCATTCACAAAACTAGAATCTCTTTAAACGAATCAACTAACACAGTAGAATGGAAGTTTCCATCTCTCTACCGAAAAAATACAACCAGATGTGAAGTTGATAAAATCTTAGATGCAAAAGTTTTTCGCAACAGATACTGTCGAAATGTGTCGAAGTACTGGGAAACCATCCACATGTGCGGAAACTATTGAAAATATGCGCGTGTCTTTTGATCTGCTTTTGTGTGTCTTTTTCAAATATGATGCGTGTAAATAAATTAGGCAATAAAATTATACGTAATTTCAATAAGGGTAATCATTTTGGGACACCTGTATATACAGAGATAGATGGTGATTCAGAATTCCTAATATAAATCATTTTTGCGTTAGAATCCAGTGTCGCAGTCCATTAATTCAGTTACCTGGAATTTCAATCATAAACTTAATTAATAAATAATGAATGCACTGTAACGATATTGCAACGAATTAATTTTGCTTTAAAAAAAAATATATTATGAAAAATGCTGGAGATAGCTCACATTCACGCTGAAAATTAACACTGAGCAGCAGGCAGTAATCAAATCATAATAAAAAACAACAATCAGCTAGATACTTTTTACATAGGGTGAATAAACCACTAATTGACAAGGTGCCATTTTTTGACCAGTGTGAGACACAAAACTGTATAAATAAAAAATTAATGCACTGATGTGGTATTTACGGTTAGTATGCACGCAGAAGTAAATTGTGGTTAGTATACTAATTAAAATTAACTTGTCTGTGCATTAACGTTTTTTAATGCAGTCTTTTGTCTCACTGGTCAATTAGTGTCGCCTGGTCAATTACTCGTGCACTTACCCTACAATATTTGTAATCAGCGATTAACGTTAAGAAAATTTAGAAATGCTAAAATCTGTTGGCTAGCGTAAGTAAAACAACAAAAAATATTATAAGTGGAAAAAAGTGCAACGTTAATAGCACCAGAAATTTCAATTTCAATGCATACTAGTTTCAGTAGCATTTCGCATACCATCCTCAGTGTCTTTTTCTCACTTCTATTATATTGCAAAAATGTACTACCTTAATAATTATTTAACGGAAAATAATATTTTATAATCATGATATATTTTGTTTAATGCTAATTTACCATAATATGTCTTTATAAAAAACTAGCGGCACGTCCCGGCTTCGACCGGGTGGACAATGTGCCCACTACAATGTATTTTCTTTTTAAAAATGTCTTACGCAAAATATCGAATTAAAAATCAGCAATAGTTGTCTTATTCGCCTATCTTCCATAATAGAGTTCTTATCCGACCTTTAACCCGATTGGTGAATTTCTAAAATCACTGAAATACGTGTTTTTTTTAGTAGATTCGTTATCCTGAATTTCATGGTACTACCTAAAACTGCTACTGAGATATGGCGAAATAAACCTGGAAGTTTGATCATCACATTTAACTCTCTTAGGGGATGTATTTCTAAAATGGCTGAAATACGTGTTTAACAATTTTTTTAGTAGATTTGTTATCCTTAATTTCATGCTTCTAACTAAAACTGCTGCTGTGATATGGCAAAATGACCTAAAACGTTTGATTCCTCATTTAACTTACTCGGTGGGTGAATTTCTGAAATCACTTAAATACGTGTTTAACATTTTTTTTTTTTTTACTTTTTTATCCTGAATATAATGTTTCTACCTAAAACGGCTGCTCAGATATGCGAAATGACCTAAAACGTTCAACTCACCCATTTAACCCCTTAGGGGTGATTTTCTAAAATCGCTGAGATACATGTTTAAACCCTTTTTCTTGGTACATTTGTTATCCTGAATTTCATGCTTCTATCTAAAAAAGACTGCTGAAATATCGCGAAATGACCTAAAACTTTCGACCCCCCTCCCTTTAACCCTCTTGGGGGGTGAATTTCTAAAGTAGCTGAAATACATGTTTAACCCTTTTTCAGTAGATTTTTTATCCCGAATTTCATGCTCCTATCTAAAACTGCTTCTGAAATATGGCAAAATGACCTAAAACATTCGACCCCTCATTTACCCCCCCCCCCCTTAGAGGGTGAATTTCTAAAATCGCTGAAAAAGATGTTCAACCATTTTTATTAGATTTGTTATCGTGAATTTCATGCTCCTACCTAACACTGCTGCTGAGATATGGCGAAATGACCTAAAACGTTCACCCCCTCCCCCCTCTTTTAACCCCCTTACGTTGTAAATTTCTAAAATCGCTGAAAAAGATGTTAAATCATTTTTATTAGATTTGTTATCCCGAATTTCATACTCCTACCTAACACTGCTGCTGAGATATGGAGAAATGACCTAAAACGTTCAACCCCCCCCCCCCACGTCTTTTAACCCCCTTACGTTGTAAATTTCTAAAATCGCTGAAATACGTGTTTAATAATTTTTTTAGTAGATTTGTTTTCCTGAATTTCGTTCTGCTACCTAAAACTGCTGCGGAGATATGGTGAAATCAGTTAAAATGTTCCACCACCCCTTTATCCCCCTTCGGGCGGGAATTAAAAAAATGCTTTCTTATTGTTTGCCTAGGTCACAACAACAATGTACTGTCTGTGATCTTAGGGTTTGTGATCCTAACTTTACTCGTTTCAGCTGGGCGTTGATGAGTCACTCAGTCGGTCAGGCGTTCTCTCTTTCTTTAATAGTATAGATAAGTTAAAAGCTTTACCTACCGTATTATAAAATATTTCAATTATTTTCTAAATAACGTTTACAGGTATGCATAAAATTCTCAGTGTGAAAGAAATTTAATCGTTAAATTTGTCTATCATATGTTTAATATATTGATTTTTTTCCGTTACCATCAAACATTTATGTTATTTTAATTGTCTTCAATATTTATCACACTACAATATGCCTGTACTATTTTTTGCTGCTGAATATAATTCCATGTTGAAAAATAATAACATTATCCTTATCCTATCACGCATAAAATCTGAAACGAACTTCACTACTCCCTTAATGGTTTAGTCTGTTTTTAATAACATAATCAATGTAGAAATCTCCACATACATCCTTGAATATATTATCATTAATGTAGCATCATTTGTTACTCGTATATGAAACGTAAAATCCGAACGATTTCTAGCATAAATGATTTCATGCTAATGAAATATAGACACTTTCATTCCACTTCATTATTCAACTTGAATTTCTCATGGCCTACACCTAACTGGCTGCAATACATATTTCAATTTTCTGTAACTACGGCAGTTATACGGCAAATTAAATAAAATGTAGATACAAATAACTATATTATCCATCGAAGCAATTTAAAAAGTAATACTGCCTATATAATATTACTTAATAATTTAAACACAACGGTTATTTTATAATAAAAGTTTAAATTATTTGGGTATCTATAGCGAAATGCATGTTTCAAATATATAATATATTAAATTACTTAAAAATTATGTTTGTAAAATATGTAGTTTATTTATGTTTGTAATGTTGTATTAATGGTTTGTTTTAATTTATGTTTGCAAAATTTTGCATTTAAATTTGCTATTAGATATATTACATAGTATTATTTTACATAAAAATAATTGCCGACTCGAAAGAAAAGACTTTATGCAGCTGAGAACAAAAAATTTGCAAACACAAAAGTAAACATGACTTTGCAAGGAAAACATTTATTGTAACAAATCTTACAGTTTTGTGTTCAAGAAACTCTAATTTAGAAAATATATACAGGGTTCGTACAGGTTCCGTTACTTTTCCAGGTGACATACCAGTATATTTTTCTAAAAAAATAAAAGTTCAAACGTGAGAAATTTCACCTTATTTAAGAAGAGATTATCTATAAGATTATCTAAAATTCCCTGACTCGTACGAACCCTGATATAACTTTTTTTGTGTCCTTTTCTTGACATTTTAAGAAATATAGGCTTGTAATCTGCTTTTTACATCAATGACAAAAATGCTAGAAAACATATTGAGATCTATTGTCCCAAAAATCTCCAATGCTGTTTCTATTCAGTAATATCAATTGTATTCTGTTTAGAAAGAGCTGTTTTTACTGATGTCTCATGAAATGTTTATAGAAATGAAGTGTGAGACATTTACTGTCTATTAAAGTATTTAATTCTATGATCCCCAAGACATTTTGCTGTTTAGTAAATTTTGAGGACACATTTAATGTAAATATCATTTTTCAGAATTCCACTAATAGCCCATCGGTAAGCTAAAGCACTATGTTTGCATTTGCAACCTTCACATAACTTTCAGGCTGTATTTTTGAATTTCAGAAGACGATGTCGATCATCAGCGTGCAAAATGTTAATCATTTCATGTCGAACCATTGATTAAATGCCTTCTTCCAATTCTAAAGTTTTAATCACTCAAACGCATGTTCTAAGTGGTGCCCCTGTTCTTAGATCAGTCTCTTTTTTCTCCTTTTAGGTAAACCAAATACCACGTTAGATTGCTGTATATTTCGGATAACTATTTTCAATAACATTTTGAATATTATTTTATCTTCATAATACATATCCTATCAGTAAGAAAATAAAATTACTGTAGGCTGTCATTAGGTTTTTTCATGTAGTACGTTTCAATATTAAAAGCTAATTGGTAACTGGAATGTTTATTTAAAATTTTTGTTTTTGATAAGAAATGGATTATTGCCAATTTTTTTTCTCTCTACTGTACATTTAGACTGTCTACGCACACGGAAGTGTCAGAAAAACTGGTACGAATGCCAAATACTTGACAGGTTACTCACGGGAACGCACATAGTTTTGGATGGTGAAAAATATTTGTAGAGTTACCAGAAATTCCAGTGGCTTCTTTCTAAATAACTCCAGACCATTCCAGACTTCCCACCAAAAGATAGAATCCACGTAAAATAGAGGTTATGTAAGGAAAAAACTGTTCCCTTGATTATGTTATAGTAATGTTTAGCATTGAAAGCAATAATCCAAAGGGTCCATAAAAATTCCAAAAATGCCTCATTGCATGTAGGGATGCCAACGACGTGAATAATAAAACAATCAGTTTTTTGAGACATAGCCACGTATTTTTCATGTCTTTGTAATGCTAAAACCATAGAAACTAATAAAAGTTTATAGATATTTAAGAAGAAAATTGGTTGGGTAAACGGCAGGAATAATGACATATTCGGATTTGCGCAACTTAGTTATTTGTTATATCACATTTCATATCTTTTCAACGCCGAAACCAAGAAAACAATAGCAGATGATAAAAGCTGACTTTAATAAGAGAACTGCGCATTAATAGGGATAGACGGGAACGAAGTGAAATAAATTCAGGTTTGCGCAACCTATCCAAGTTGCGGATAATTTTTAATCCTTCTTGCATAAATCCTTTTGAATAGAATAAAACCTATATCAGGTTGACAGAACAAACACTTATTAAGACAAACGTCTGAATTTATATTAAAAAAGCGTGAAAGATGAAAAATATAGAAACTATCAAATTTATCAAATTATCAAAGAAACTGGGACATTGTCCATCTTCAAATGTTCTATTAAATAAACATATTCATCCAACAAATGCTTTAGGTCCAACAAATGCTAAAAGATTTAGATCCTCCTTTTTCTTACCCAGAACTAGTTTCAACGCCGTGAACTGATATATCCGTTCACTATGCTGTAGGTTTCACTGCAATAGTTGCATTGTTTAAATTAATATATTACCTCAAATATTATGCAGTTTTAAAATATTGAGTAATGTTTTGCTCGGCGGTCAGGGGGTTAATTGAATAATGCAGCTTTTAACAGCAATGAATTTTTGTGTATTTCACTTCTTTATATTTCTTTTTTTATCGTTGTTTTACATTTATATATTAAAAAAATCAAATATTTACTTAATATATGGCATTTCTATCAACGGGTGTTAGCAATGAGAAATATGAAAAATTATACTCCCGATGATTAAACTACACAAACCCACCGTTTGTCAACCCAAAAATGCAATGTTTCCTGAATTAAAGGTGATTTCTATTAACTATTAGTACTTTTCTTGGTTTCAGCAGTGAAAAAACATGAAAAGTGTTATCCCAGATGACTATGCCACAAAAAGCAGAATTTTTCATTATTCTTGCCGTTTAACAACCACAAGTGCATTGTTTTCTTATTAAAGATAATTTATACTAACTGTAGTTAGTTTTCTTTTTCTCAAAATTAAAAATACATAAAAAATGATAACTTCTATGACTAAGTTACATAAACTCGAATTTTGCATTACTTATCCCGTTTGGCAACCCTCACTGCTCTGTTACACTCCCAGAATTTTTATGGACTCTTTAGACTCTAGATTCCAGTGTAGAAAAGAACGTATATATAAAGAAAAAAGTCATTATTTAACCCCAATTTGAAGTGATTTTATATGTACTAATGCAATTACTCGTTGTGAAACGGAATCCATGGATTTGGTTGGTTTTGTACCACATGAATCTTTATAATTAATAACTGCAGTCGCAAACACAACTCATCAGACTACACTACTTGGTTCTAGCCATCAATTGTAAAGTGGGTGTGTTGCAGATTCTTAGGCAAGACACACACGTCTATGTTATGCAGTCATCAATGTGATCAGATTTGGATGTTTTCTGTAAAAGCCTATATCTCAAAGCATACATTGCACAGTTCTGATCCTGGTATTTGACGAGGCTCTGAAGCAAATTCCTACAATACTTGCCACAGTGTTGCATACTTATCGTGTGAAATAGTTCTGGACAGGCAAACATTGTTCCATTCAAATAATATGTTTTATGCCACGCTGGTGTCGTAAGCTAGAGGTTTTTCAATAATTTTTGAAGTCACGATACACTTGTGCAATGGTAATTGCAAAATAAACACACTTTTCAGAAGCTTTACGGCTAAAATACACTGCTCAAAACAATTAAAGGATATTTGAAGTTTTATATAAAATAAAGATATAAACGAATTTTTTTTTGCCGAAAATAGAAGAAGAGAATCACAAATGCAAATTTTTCTGGTTTTCAAACTGTGGAGTATGCAAATTTTGAGTTCGACGTCAAAAACGTCGCTTCAGCGGCAGCGAATGAAATTTGACTTTCAACTGGATAAAAGAGAATGAAGACAAGGATGATCGGCATTCAGTGATTGCTTTGTTTCCATGAGTACGATATCTCAGCGAAGTCATTTGACAGATTCAGAAGCTTGGAGAATTGTTGGTAGGTTAGAAGGGGGCCAAACTCAAGCCGAAGTAGCGCAAGCCATTGGAGTGTCACAAAGTGTCATTTCCAGGATCTGGAACCGTTTTTTGGAGAGTGGATGTGCAGGCCGAAGAGCAGGGCAAGGTCGTAGACGGGCAACAACGCCCAATGAAGATCGGTATTTAGCGTTAACAGCTCGGAGACACCGAAACATGAACGCTACTCTTCTCCAACAACACCTTCGCTCGGCTACAGGAACCACGATTTCAACTCAGACTGTCCGAAACTGGCTCCATGCTGTAGGTCTGTATGCTCGCCGACCGATGGTATGTGTTAGATTAACATCAAGGCATCGTCGCGACCTCAGGGAGTGGGCAACCGAGCATGTCAACTGGAGGAGAAATGAATGGAGCAATATTCTGTTTTCTGACGAGTCCCGTTTTTCTGTGCATCCGGATAATAGGCGTATTTTCATCTGGAGGGACCGTGGCAGTAGGAATAATCCTGCGTTCGTGCACGAAAGTGTCAGATTTGGCGGTGGAGGAGTGTTGGTGTATGGTGGCATCTCCATTGACAGGTGCACTGACCTCTACATCATTCGAGATGGAGCTCTGACTGGTCGCCGATATAGGGATGAGATTCTCAGACCTATTGTAGTCCCTTACGCTGCAGCAATCGGAGATAACTTCATTTTAATGGACGATAACTGCAGGCCACATCGTGCAAACCTGGTGGAAGATTTCCTTTTCGAGGAAGGAATCGTTCGAATGGAATGGCCAGCGTGTTCTCCAGACATGAATCCAATCGAGCACGTTTGGGACGCTCTAGGAAGACGAGTTTCTGGCCGCCAACAACCCCCACAAACTCTCCAAGAACTGGAAAGAGCTCTTCTGGAAGATTGGGGCAGAATACCCCAACTCGTCATTAATAGCCTCATTGAGTCCATGCCTCAAAGGTGTTCAACGTTGCTGGCCGCCCGTGGAAACCATACCCCCTACTGAAAATGATTTTCTTTGAAGAAAACACCTTTTCTTATTCTTTTTTTCTCATATGCACAAATTGTGTTTTTTTCCTTTTGTACATAAATGCGCAATAAAATGCATTTTTTTCTGCCAAACATGTGTAATTTATTCTCATATAACCTACTATGTCTGTCGACCATGTATCAATCAGCTAAAAAGTTTCCCAGATACAAAATCCACCTAAAACTGCAATATCCTTTAATTGTTTTGAGCAGTGTATTAATAATATTATGTTTATTGCATTATAAATATGAAATGTATATTGCACTATAATTATGAAAGTGAATGCCAATGTTTTCTTACCTTTCTATAAGTAAATAATATAACTTTATTGGAAATAGAGATATTCGTTAGACATTTGGGAAAATTGCTGTTAATGTATTCATTCTCATATAACTTACTACAATTAACTTAATAAAGCCGCATTTATGGTAAAAATGTCCCCTAATGTTCAGTTAAAGTAATGTACTTTATTAATTCCCCATTGATTGTCACACTCGCTACAGGCAGAATCATTTTAAATTGTCTTTAATAATAATCCAGATTAATTAACCTCACGATCATTGTATGAGGTCAAATTGATAAAGTATAAAATGACAAGAATTTGAATAATGAAACGACTTTCAAACAGGCCTCGCTAGGGAAATTCCTTTATGAATTAAAAATTATAGATGATTAATAATTCAAGTGTTCCTAATGAGGTTTCATGTATAAACATTGCAAAAATGTAAAAATTGATCGCTCTTACAGATGCAGCATTTTAAATAATACGTTGCAGTTAAAATATAAATATAAATTACTTATAAATAACGATATGTCTGGATTATTGTATATTTAAAATTAAATCCATAAACAATTAAATCTGCAAAATATAAATTTTATAACTATCCCGTTAGTTAAAGTTTAGTTTTTAATCTTGTATTTGTAACTTGCTGCGACTCATTTTCTTTTTTAAAAAATTCCCATCTAAGAGGGCAACAACAGTTGCGATATCCTGTGCAATACAGCTTAGATTGAAGTACCTTTTCTCGAAAACTATTGAAATAATTGAATTTCTTTTTAATATTGTTGGCAGTAACTAATTTAAATTGATCGTCCGTATGAAAAACAAACAATAAATACAATAATTCTTACTCTTCTATACTTGTAGGTATTTTTAAAATCAATGTTATTAAAAAAGAATTGTATTTCCAGAAAAACAAAATGATCGAAATATAAAAAATTATACTACGAAAAATAATATAAATTAGGTTATAATCGCTTCAGAAGTTTTCCAAAAAAAAAGGTGCATCAATATACGAATTTTCCATAGGATTGCTTAAGTTGTACCCTTAACTAATACGAGAAAGTTTTTTGATTATAAACCTCCAAATTTTATGATAGATGTTTATGTTATATAATTTCAAGACGAATCTGCCTTTAACCCATTCTCTATCATCACGGCAATAATGAAATATTTCACTGGACCCAGAGAGACACTGAGAGCAATGGTACATTGTATGTTTAAGCGTTTTTGAATATTAAGCCTAATGCGTAGAAACAATGTCACGTAACATCATGCTTTTATTTAAATATTTTCATTTTAACACATGGTTTATATCTTTTCATGCTCTATAATAATGCACTACCGTAAATGCACTGTTAGATTATTGAAAAGAAGTATCGCTGCTCAAAGGAGAGACATCTTTAGCATTGCGAATAGGAAACACTGGGAATGGAGGCGTTTACTGTCAAATATAAAATATATACGCATACGAGAAACACTTATGAAATTGTGCAATATAAAACTGGAATATGACCAAATAGTTAAGGAATTATTAATTGAATATAATGTACTATGACTAATTATTGTATGTACTTATTCTAGCCCATAAAAATTAGTCATGTGTTGAAGCAACCAATTCCAACTAAAATGTTCTTCATTTGTTTTTTCGATAAGTTTTGATGTTTTTGCACAGCAAAGACTAAGATTTTCGTGTACTACCATCCCAAACTGTGTGACAAACTGATGCTTCGCGGCGGTGTTTTGGTGGGTTGAAAAACAATGGGTTATATCGTCAAAAATATATAAATAATTTTATCGACTGCAAATCTATAATGAATATAACAGTTTTAAAGAAGTACATGGTAAAACAAATATATACAAATAGCTGTATGAAAAGACAGTGTTTTATTAAACGGAGTGTTGAGAAAGACTAGAGGTTATATTTTTTTTAAAATTGAATCCCAATATAGAGTGTGTCGTTTATGCAAAAATGACATATATTGCATTGTCTTTTGAAATTTATTTTTATAATACATTTATTGATAAATATAATTTTCCATACCAAGTAAAAAAGTATTTTGATTATTCCATACAGAACTATTTCATCGACATAGTCTTATGTCCTATCTTATTTTTATCCCTTTGGCAATTTAAATTGCCCACATATGTCCAACAGGTAAAAAATAAAACTGATCTGCAATGTTATTGAGGTATCATCCTCTATATTAAAGCGTATGTTAAAAAACAATATACCAAAACACCATTTACGGAAATTTAATTTTTTTGAAATTTTGTAAATGGTTGAAGAGATGCTCCAAGGCACCAATTTGGATTCCTGTATATAAAAAGAAATGTTTTTTAAAGAAGTTGAAGGATGCATAATATGATGTGTGGTTTTTTTCCGAACAACTAAGACTGTTACACACTTGTTTTCTATGGTTGCGATAAGGTTGACGACAAGATTTTTGGGAAAGTTTGTTCTATACTTTAAGAAATTCAATCTGAGTCCCGGATAGTCCAGATTACCGTCAATCTAAGTTTCGAATAGAGCATGCTCCACACGCTGCATTGTTTTTGTTTCTAACATGTTTTCAAAAAACCGCTGTGTCTGGGGTCTGGCAGAAATCGCCAATGGCTGCAATATAAGGGACGATATGAGATCTGCGTATCTCATTTTATTACCTCTGGCTGTCAAAGTGCCATTCCGGTTATTTATGCAGGTGCATACGTCCACCTAAGGTAATTTCACCTCATACCATCAATCCACCTCGTTTGTACTATTATATTTCCTGCACGAAGATGTTAGTTTAAGTACCCCTTTATCTACATACCAGAAAGCGTTTGGATTCATACTCCAGATTCAAACGGGACTTGTAGAGATAATCACTTGACTCCAATCGTGTTCCATCAAATCTCGATGTTCAACAGCCCAACTTCTTCGGACCGTATGGTTTCTTCAAGTGAAAGGAATATACACCGTTAGTCTACGTGCTTACACACCAACTTGGTGAAACCCATTTCTAAAAGTTTGGCTTAACACCCTCCGTTTTCCCAAAGTAACTGTCTTTTTAACTGTGTAGCATTGTTTGTTCTGTTTAGACTTAGCTATTAACATCAAATACCGTCATCAGTTGCAATTTTAGTACGCAGGCGACTTTTTCTGGACGATACCCCTTTTTATATCAATTCCAAACAAATGAGAAAACACTTCTTGTCACTCCAACAGTTGTTGTGTAACAGTAAATCTGTACTGTTTTGTATTTGTACAGATTCCGGTCTCCTCATAATTCGACAGGCAATTGATTCAGTCCATGGTAAGTCACGTTTCTGTGACATTTGCAAATCACCTTTTTACGCAAAACTTTGAACAATTGCATTTTACGAATGATACAGTGAAGAAAATAAAAGCTTCCTTCAAATCGTGATTTCAGAGCTTATATGTTTTTCCCAAAGTTATTGTTTTTTAACTGTGTAGCATTGTGTGTTCTGTTTAGACTTAGCTATTAATATCAAATACCGTCATCAGTTGCTATTTTAGCACGTAGGCGAACTTTCTCTGGACGACGCCCCCTTTTTTATATCGATACCAAACAAATAAAAAAAACACTTCTTGTCACTCCAACAGATGTTGTGTAACACTAAATCTATATTGTTTTGTATTTGTCCAGATTCCATTCTCCTCATAATTCGACAGGCCATTGATTCAGTCTATGGTAAGTCACGTTTCTGTGACATTTGCAAATCTCCTTTTTACGCAAAACTTTGAACAAATGCATTTTACGAATGATACTGCGAAAAAAAAGCTTCCATCAAATCGTGATTTCAGAGCTTATATGCTTCGTTTGGTTGGCTTCATTGTGTCATTCAAGAAAATACACTGACCATAGTTAATCATAAGGATGACGAAACTAGGTTTACAGGTTTTTTTGACGTCATTCTACTAGGCTGACTATTTTAATATTTTCTTACTTTTTTCTGTGCAAAAAGAAACATTCGTATCATTTTCTATGCAAACATTTTTTAAGGGTTTTCTTTTTTGCAAATGTATCGGCAACTGGCCTATTTAAATATATATATATAACCTCTCTTGTAGTAGACAGATATGTGCCCTATTTGTTATATTGCGATTCAGTGTTGAACCAATATTTCATACATCGGAAATACTTCCAATTAAAGAACAAAATGAATTAAATATTCACTTTATATTGGAAACCTTTGCAATGGAATCCATTATTACACAAATATTTACTTTGGAAATATTCGCAATAAAAAATCATTTTCTTTAATTAAACATTGGTTTTACATTAGAAATATTGGATATGAATTTGGAAAGTACTTTCTGACAATATTGGTACATGTTTGGGAAAATATAAATACCCTAAGCGAAATTTTATGCCAACATTGACAATTTTAGGTACGATGTAGGCAATGCAATTAATATTGTTTTGATACTAAGACCACCTGTGTAAAATTACAAACTAGCTTTAATAGTATAATATATTTAAATAAAAAAATTATTTCGTTAATAACTATTTAGTAATTTTACGGTATTCATAATAGGTATACTTATCCTAGTTTAATAGGACTCGTTATTCATAAATCGTTTAATTCTTTTGACACTCATTCACAAACGTTCTCTCTCTTTACCTGAGAAAGGTAGCTTAGCTCCCGACAATAGAAATCCTTTATATACTAATTAATTTTTTCAGCAGAGCTGAAATTACGCTGCAAATTAATGAAACACAAAGAATGTGAATTATCACTTACTGAACAGCGAAGAACCAACAAAGTGAAAAAATGTCCAGACAGGGGTTAGACCCCGGATACCTTGGTATAGTGCACCATACCAAGCAAGGTGCGCTATTAAAGGAATCCAGGATCTAACCCCTGTCTGGACATATTTTCTATTTGTTGGATCTTCGCTGTTCAGTAAGTCACATCCTTTGTATTTCAGTATTTTACAGCGTAATTTTAGCTCTGCTGAAAAAAATTAATTGGTATTTAAAAATATTCACCGATATTGGGTTTGATTTGTCTCATGTATGCCAATACGTGTTGTGCTCATGATTGACATTCCATCTTGTGCTGCAAGGTTGTAGCCTAGCCATAGAAGAGTGAGAGAATGCTATACCGGGTGTCGTCCGGATGGATTAATTGGTAAAAAGCACTTGGCGCGCTATACCAAGGAATCCGGGATCGAACCCCGGTCTCGACATTTTTTCACTTCGTTGGTTTTTCGCTGTTCAGTAAGTGATAATTCACATCCGTTGTGTTTCAGAAATTCTTTATCATCATCATCTTCGAGGTTTGGACCATTTGGATTTGTATATTCATCGTTATGTTAGAAAGCATGCATAGCAGATTATATACTATTTTAGGTTTAAATTTCAGTCATCATACAAAAAAAAAGAAGAATTTTTTCTTTTATGCCTTGTGTCTTCCAATCATAGCGAAACCAACTTGTTTTTTCTTCTCTCAGCCGATTTCTCAAAACCGCAAAATCGGATTCTAAGCATGAACATTGATCCCATCTTTTGTACTATTGTCCAGTTTCAGCCTCAAGAAAGGAATAATAAACAAGAACGAAAAATCATGCGTCAAGCATAGATTATGTAACACTTTCCTTCGCTTCCAAAATAATTTTACAAATCATTACCGTTTAATAAGCTGAAAGATAACATCAAAGTAAACAATTTCGAAAACGCATAACCTATTTAAAAACGTAATTTCAGGAATTTCCATCATATACAATATGATGTGATTTTTGTGTGTGATGATATGTGATGATATATGTGTGTCCCTGTAAATGAACGATGACTGCTATAGTCAAAATATTCTGTAGTAAGCCTCTTTTAATGCACCTTAGTGATATATATAAATTTCAATGCGTTTAAAATAGTGAAACATTATTTAATTAAACCGCAAACGATTTTTCTCCAAAGACGTAATGTAACGGAATTCTTTTGACTGTCCCTGTAAAGTAACTGTAAGTTTTGTGCTGCCCTGTATACGATCTACAGAATTTATACACACCCTATCCCATGCACACCCTATTCCATATTAAGCTTCTTGTAATGCACCTTAGTGATATATATCAATTACAATGTGTTTGAAATTGTCTAACATCATTCAAATAAACCGCAAATGATTTTTCCCCATAGACCGTAATGTAACGGAATTCTTTTGAGTGTCCCTGTAAAAAAACTATAAGTTCTACACACTTCTGTTGAAATAGGGTACATGCTATAGGTAACGACAATAACATATAAAAATTTCAGGGCAATTGGAGCATATTTACGGGAGTTAGAGCATGGACAGACGGCCATACGGCCAGACAAACCGAAGTCATAAACACTTTTCAACTAGGTTGGAAAGTGTTAAAAAATTTTAATTACAGAAGATTAACTCACTATACATAAAATTTTATTTAACATACATTAAAAAAGAATTTTTTTTGGAAAAAGTTACTTTATGACAAATGTAAGAGAAGTTGGGTGAATGGTTTATTTTTTATACGACATTTGTCATAATTTTAGACGCCTGTTTATTTCATGTAGAATAGATCCTAATAATAAAAATATCTGTTTTGCCTACATTAAATTCTACCAACTAAAAAAATACTTAAAATATAAGCCATACGCTTATCGAATTAATTATGTTCGAATTGGGCATACTGAAAAAAATATAATTTTTAACTAAAATTATTTTGAATATTCCATTGCTGTTTAGTATTAACTAAAAGATTTGAGGTAGGTGCAATATTTTTTATGGTTGTTTCACTTTGTAAAAAAAGTTGAAAAGTTTCTAAAACTAATATATATTTTGATATAATCACTTGATTTTTTTCTTCATTTTAAAATTTCACTTAAATAATAGCTCATTTTGAAGAAAACATCAATATATATCAGATAATTCAGATAGATGCATTACATTTTATTATAGTGTGTCAATCATTTTCGATAAATTTCACTAAAACTTACTTAAAATTATTCAGTTTTTTAAAGGCACCATATTGATGAGTAATATTTTCTAAAATGGCATGTTTAGATATTTAGACCTATATCTATAGGCACTGAATGGAAATTTGAAAATAACTGTTTTCAAATGTGATCACGAATGTAGTCAGTCACATAAAGTAAACATTCACTTAAAATTTCGAAGTAATCAGAATGCCTTTTAATATGAGTAGGAAATAAGATAAAAACCATGTAATTTTCTAAATTTAAATATCGTAAATGATTTTACAAATGTAAATCCTTAATATTGTATTTTTCTATCAAAGTATATTATACATTAATAGTCATTAACCTTCAAGCGTATTGATTTAAGCTATAGCTTATGAACTCAATTTCCCCATTTTTAATAGAGATAAAGGAAAGAATGCTTATTATTCAAACAGCGGCAAGTATTTCCACGTTGGAATTTTTAACCCCTTTTATATTTAGAATATTAAAACTGTGAAATCTCATATATCGTGGAGCATAATGGATAAGTGAACAATAGAAAAAATATAGCGATAAAAAAGGGGAAAGGAATATTTCATTTTTATTATGTAGATGAGTTATTATCTGCCTATACTTGTTTAGTAAGTTTATAAAGAGAATCAAAATGTCTTCTTTATAATAAAATTTTAGTGAGTGCTTTCTTTCAAATTTTTATTTTATCTATTAACTGATAAGTTTGACATTGATATAAAAAGTACAATTTTAGCATGGGGGACATTATAATTTAAATGTATAAGTTGGATTGAGCAAATTAAATAAAATTATTAATAAAATGTGTACACTTAAAAAAAAGTAAATAAATTACATTACCTGCTTACACATTCCTTTATCTATTAAGATTCGAGAATTATGATTTTTTTTAAAAACCAAATTTTTGCAACGGCCTGTTGTAAAACTTAATAATACAAATACATTTCGAAAATTAAATATAAAATTTGTGATTAATTTATTAATGACACCTTCATACATGACAAATTAAATTATACTTTATCATATTTTAATAGCATTTATCATTCAAAACACTATCGAAGAAATCAGTAATCTAGAGGCATTGACTTTTCGTGATATATAAATATATAGTGCACTTGAGAACATAAGTGTTGTACTAAAATTATTTGAATAACGGTTAATTAAGGACTGTTAAATTTTTCATTACTACTTACAAGTTCATAAAGTACAAAACAACTTTACTATGAAAATAATTAGAATATAACAATATATTAAAACTTCTGCCATTTGCAGCTGTAATAATGTAAAGTTAATTTTGTTTTTCTATATAAATTATTGGAATATTTAGTACCATTTTGTTAAAACATGATCAGTGAACCGGTCTTATATACTATGGTGTTTTAATATGTGAAAAGAACCATATTGCAGTAATCGTATATTCAGCCTTTTCCATTTAGTAACTACAATTTTTACGACGTATCAGGTAAGATATGATTTTTTTATTCTTTTTACAAAATACATCAATGAAAATATTATAATACAATACATGAGGGAAAAACATTTTTTCTAGTGTTTTCTTAAATTAATCCAATATAAAAACGTGTCATAAAAAAAAATCCTGTATTACATAAACACGTAATTGACAAATGAGCTTAAAACTGAAATAGTATATTATAGTATATTTTAGTTATAGCCTTAAAAATCTTTTATTTGATTACTAATCTATAGATTATACAAATAGAAGTCAATTTTAATAATAGCTATACACTAATCAATTTATGATCTTTTTATTGAACATTCTGTGTTACTTAATAATGTGTTACTTAAAAAATATATATATATATTTATAACCTTGACTGTTATTTTCTAGACGATTATTTTCCTTTCGTCTTGGCATAAGAATGCGTACAAGTAAATGTTTCTTTTTTAACAAATAAATTGTAGTGATTAGTATACTAATATAAGAAAATGTTTATTTATTAGTAGTTACTTCTATAAGTTTACTCAGAGAATCGTTACTATTTTATTCCGACTGAATATTAGCTCTTGTACAGTTATCGTACTAACAGTAGACATCATCGTTACTTCTCAATCATCAGGCAAGAGAAATGTTTTACCTAAGGAACAAGACCAATACAAACAAGTCAAGTGTTAATCACATAATTACGAACAGATAATTTAATGTATACTTAATTACTTTCTTTACAGTTAAATGCATTGAGACGGTAAATTCAATTTTGAAGCAGTGAGAAATGAAAATAATAATTTCACTTCGGTTTCCTATCTTTTTGAAATAATTTTAAATTTGGGTGATCTATAAGACCCGAGGATTTTGAAATGTTAATAATTAGTAAACTATGT
The DNA here is from genome assembly GCA_963931845.1 of Maratus michaelseni. Lineage (NCBI taxonomy): Eukaryota > Metazoa > Arthropoda > Arachnida > Araneae > Salticidae > Maratus > Maratus michaelseni. The sequence continues at coordinate 328,446,317 of OZ007588.1, forward strand.
ACAACACAAATATACGGTTTTCACAGAAATGCTTAGAAACATGTCGTAAACATGTCAGTATTTCCGCAAGGGATAGGAAATCTTGTAATGATATGTTATCATGCAATATACCAAAAATCTAGTTTAATCTACTTGGTGTCAATGGTTCATTTGGTGTGGAATAACCTACCTCGCTCAATAGAATCTTCCAACCCCCTCCCGTCTTTTTCATATTTGGTTTCGCCTTCTGGTACTTAACCAGCGTACATTTCGGAAGTTACAGATTTTTTTCACATTTTTGTCCTCTTGATGATGGCCAGGTTCTGGTCGAAAGGCTCCGGACTCCGACGAAAATTTCAACACCTATAGAAGGGGTTTAATGTTTTAAAACCTTTATTTTATTTTGCACTTATTTCAGTATTATGTAATAACTTTTGATTTAATTTAAAGGTTTTCATGTTTTTAATTTACATTCATCTAAACCTGAATACTATCTAATTCCACATGATGACCAACTTCATATTAAAAGGTTAAAACATCAAATGAATATTTAGGTTTTAAGTAACTTCCTTGCATTACTGCTATTTCATTACAAATTTATGTTGAGATGGAAACGCATGACAGAAGATTATTTTCTTAAATTTGTCCAGAATATGTTTTTCTTCATTTTTTTTTCAATGAAGATACGGGAAGTAATTCTGACGATATAACGTATAAGTTTTTATCTTTATCACATACTAAATGAATCTGGAAGTAGATTTATTAAAGGCTCATTAAAAAAAAATAAAGATAACTTTTTGAATATGAATTCAAAAAACATCATGTAAAGTTGTTTTGTTTAGCTTAGAAAACTACATTAACTTCTACATTAACTGCCATATTTAGTAGTTTAAGTATTTTTTCTCTTAAGCTTTTAATGCAATGGAAGTAACATCTTCAACCAATGTTTGTTGGCAATTTTCAGAAATCATTTTTCTTATCTTCTTCATATTGAATTTGAAGAAATATTGTATGTAAACAATTACTTCGTTTAACATTCTTTACTACATTAATTTGTATTACATTTGTAAAAAAAATGCTGAATGGATTCACATCCTAAAATATCATAACATAGAAAATGTAAAATATGTGCAAGACAACACAAAGACACAACATGCATAATGTGAAATATGCAATCAAATTTCAAGCATTTTCTCATAGGGAAAGATGGGGCACAGCGGATTATTTTTGAAGTTTATATTATTTTTCTTTTTCAATTTAGAGATTTTTTTACATGAAAAAAATTCATATATATATAACTTACTTTGTGACCTACATTTAGTTTGTTTTCTCAAAGCATACATTTGAATAGACTTTTAAAGGGAAACTATTTTTAAAGCTTAAAATGTATAACTCATCTCTTAAGGTATAGTGGCAACCACACAACACAGAAAAATATGAAAGATGAAAAATAAATTACAATATTAATAACTATTAAAAGTGAAAAGTAATTTTACCATATTTTTCAATGCATTAAATATTACCGAACACGATGGATTGACTACATATGCATATAAATATTTAAAATATTTTTTTGCACTATGTCAGTATATCAATACATACGTATAACAAGATTTTACATAGCTATTTAATTTTATTTACATATTATTTACAACAATTTTCATTAAAGTAATTTTAAGAAAGACTTTCTTATCAACATCCTGATTACATTAATTATCGTACATTTAAAAATAACGCAATTAGGTTTAACTATGTATGCCTTAAGTAGTATGAATGTTATGCTCTTTAAAAAAATATTTTTACATAAATGTCCTGAATTTAATATGAATTGGCAGCCATATTCTTTAGGCATTAAAAATTGAGCAGAAGTGATCGAACTATTTTTGTTTTTTTAAATGTAACATAAAATAATAAAATATTCTATAAGATAGTCTTAACAGCAGTTTTTCGTTGAAATTACAAAACGAAACTTTGCATTATTTTAAGTTTTTCTATTGAAAGTTTCACTATTAAACCAGCATAAAAGAGTGGTCCACTGTGACCGTTTTTGGGGTAGCCCTTGTTACTCCGTGTAGACATAGAATAAGAAAACGTTCGAAAATATTTTATTTTATATAAAAATGCATATTTTGCGTAGATTTACAATTACATGAGGGCCTTATATTTAAACTTGAACTATTTTTTTCTTCATTTGTTCAACTCTTTATTAGCAAAAAATATAAAATTGTAAAGAAGTAATATTTTCTTTTGGTAACATAAATTCTCATCTCACAATATCATTTATAGTTGAAAATATTCATTTATGTACTGATATTTATAAGAATTAATATGAAGTTAAAACACTGTAAAATAAATACATTTTTAAGTTGTAGTTCACTGTTCCTTTGGGAGTACAAGAAAATTTTCCGGATTATGAAATTGTCATTGTAAAAAATGAAAATACTCAATTTTCAGGCATTTATTCCGTGTTTGGGTATATACCCAAAATACAAATGCTTACCAGCTGGGTATTTACGATTTCTACATCATTGACTATATATAGATTGTTCTTACGCATTTCTTCTCCTTTTCGTCCTTTAACAAGCATCAATCATTGAACATGTTTTGTTAAAGCATTAAGACAAATGTATGAAAGTTAAGTGTTATTGATATAATTACGAATCGACAGATAAATAAATCACACAACTACTTTCGTCACAGTTGGTCCGATTATTTTTTATCTTTTAAATTTTTTAAATGATAAAAATGCCATACTAACATTACATTTTGAGGAGATTATCATAAAATGCCTTAAAAGCATGGTTGTAGAAAAAGCAATAATATAAATTATCTTAATAAATTTTTGTCATAAAATTCTATGATTTAACTTATGTGCATACACACTCTATTATTGCCTTTCACGCATTGGCCGGTTGATAATAGAGTTAGCTTTAGATATATACCTTCATTTGAACCCAGTTAAATTTTAAAGATTAAATACCAATGTTATTTTAGAAATAAAACACGAACTATCATCACAGATTTTCGAATAAAGCATACAAACGGAACCTGGCATCAGTCAATGCTGAAGTGTAGAGAAAAAAATCATGTTGTTTTTACTATCACACTGTACTGAATATGACTGTATGTATATCGATATATATTTTCCATATAGTCCTCCACGAATATGACGAATTGCGAGCGTGATTTACAAAATCTTGTAAAAGTTCTCGTTTTTCAATACAAAAACCAGACTTTAGAATGATTATATCTTTATGCCATTTTTCTGATTATAAAAATATTTTTACTTTAAAAACACTAGGGCATCCAATCCGGGCTCCCCGGAATAGAGAATAAATGCGAAAATCATTTATTTATTTTACTGAAAACTCTAATAGATTTTTTACATATAATAATTTTTCTGAGATTGTCCCCTAACAACGCCAAAGAGCATTTTTATATGAAATATGCCAATTATATATTCAAATAAAATGTTGAAATTTATTAAAAGCGGTAATTTCGCATTAGCCTCTTGCCAGATGTTTATAACCGAAGATATCGTTAAAAATGTCGTTATCTACAGCAGTTTTTTTAAATTATTATTCTGATAATTTCAGCGGTTTTAAACGGTTTTTCAATTACATGTCTGTTAAATTTGTGTTTTATGTACACTATTTTATTGATTGTTTAGTGAAATTTTCATTTCGTTACAACAAATGCTGAACTTTTTATAACGTTTAAAATACAAACGGATTATTATTTTGTAATCGTTTGCAAGTGATAGAGATATTTTTTTTTGTTTAAAAAAATCATGCTTGATATTTAATTTAAATGTTATAAAAAATGAGTAAATTGCGATACATTTTTCAAACAAATTTCATTTGAAAGTAGATTTTTTTCTATATAATTGTGTAAAAAATTTAAATGTGCGATGTTCAAATATTATAAAATTGCAGTAGCAAAAATTGCAAAACAAAATTTCATCGTCAACTGTTGCCATTGCCATTCCCAAAATGACGTCAGCGTTACGCACGTACACGTTTGTCCTTTATAATATACAGTCCCTGGCCAAATTATTAGACGCAGTTGTTTTTATTATAATTTGTTAAATATCTGAAAAGATACATCAGGAATTATCCTGAAACTTCAGGAGTGTAAACAACTTGACAGACGTTATATATTTCCGTGAGGATTTTTTCCCGAAACCCCATAAGGGGCCTTCAACAAATTGAAGAAAAACGAATATATTTTGGATAACCCTGTAAAAACTAATATTGCAAAAGCATTCAAACTGTAGATTATGATTAAGTGGATTATTGTAATAATTTGGGTTCATTTTAATGAAGATAGCATGTATACTCGAAGAGAAATTCAGGTTTTTATAAAAACAGTCCCAAATTTTATCAAGTTTTTGCTTATAATTTGCAGAGTTTTTAATATAAAAACAAGTTATTTTCAGAAAATATGACAAACAAAATTGTACACAACATCCTGCAATCAGAATTAAAAAATAATGAAAATTGTATGAAAAATGAGCAGGTTCACCAAATATTGTTTCACTGCGCATGCGCGAATTCAATCAAAATATACTGTGCATAATATATTAGCTAAATATATAGAACAACTTTTATGAGAGTCTCACAAACATAGCTTGAAAATTCTGATAGTAATCGTCGATAGAATAAGCTCAAATTTCGCTGTTCCCAAAAGGAAGAAAAAAGATGAGGGGTTGTATCCAAATGTACTAGCTTATGAAAGTTGACATAATAAGAATGAAGTGTCTCTCATTCTATATTTGATACAACCCCTCATCTCTTTGCTTCCTTTTGGGAACAGCGAATTTCGAGCTCATTCTATCGACGATTACTATCAGAATTTTCAAGCTATGTTTTTGAGACTTTCATAAAAGTTGGTCTATATATTTAGCTAATATATTATGCGCAGTATATTTTGATTGAATTCGCGCATGCGCAGTGAAACAATATTTAGTGAACCTGCTCATTTTTCATACAATTTTTATTATTTTTTAATTCTGATTGCAGGATGTTGTGTACAATTTTGTTTGTCATATTTTCTGAAAATAACTTGTTTTTATATTAAAAACTCTGCAAAGTATAAGCAAAAAACTTGATAAAATTTGGGACTGTTTTTATAAAAACCTGAATTTCTCTTCGAGTATACATGCTATCTTCATAAAAATGAAACCAAATTATTACAATAATCCACTTAATCATAATCTACAGTTTGAATGCTTTAGCAATATTAGTTTTTACAGGGTTATCCAAAATATATTCGTTTTTCTTCAATTTGTTGACGGCCCCTTATGGGGTTTCGGGAAAAAATCTTCACGGAAATATATGACGTCTATCATGTTGTTTATACTCCTGAATATTACTTTTAAATGCTAAAGGTGTAAAATTAACAACTATAATATAAATTAAAATAACTTTTATTAGTTGTTTTACATGTTTCGACTCTTCTGAGTCATTTTCAAAAACAAAATGAGAATATTCTAAAGCTGCACGTGCTTTGAAGTTATTATTTACATGTACTTTTTAAAAAATTACGCACGTTATCTATTATTTTTTACTTGATTGTTTATTTTCATATCTTTGAGCATGGAGTAATTCTAGCCACAGTTTCGGTAAATTAAAAGATGTCGCATCGTTACATATTGTATTTTTGCGCGTGAGTATCTCTATGGTTTCTCTTATTATTATTAACCATAGAGATACTCACGCGCAAAAATACAATATGTAAGGATGCGACATCTTTTAATTTACCGAAACTGTGGCTAGAATTACTCCATGCTCAAAGATATGAAAATAAACAATCAAGTAAAAAATAATAGATAACGTGCGTAATTTTTTAAAAAGTACATGTAAATAATAACTTCAAAGCCCGTGCAGCTTTAGAATATTCTCATTTTGTTTTTGAAAATGACTCAGAAGAGTCGAAACATGTAAAACAACTAATAAAAGTTATTTTAATTTATATTATAGTTGTTAATTTTACACCTTTAGCATTTAAAAGTAATATACTATTACATGGTGTTATATTTTATTATATTATACTCCTGAAGTTTCAGGATAATTCCTGATGTATCTTTCCAGATATTTAACAAATTATAATAAAAACAACTGCGTCTAATAATTTGGCCAGGGACTGTAGATAGATAGCGTTTAAGATTGCAATTTCCAAAAGCAGCGCATTTTGGTATTTGTCACAAATCAGTTTAAAGATAACCAAATTGATGTCAAAGTCAAGTTAATTCAATGTTGCTATCATGTCAAGCAACGCCACAGTAAATCCAAACGTTCCATTGTGACCTCGTCATGACGTTGTTTAAGTGTAATAGTTCCGCATATATCGAACTGTCATTAAATGTTGTTTAAAAGTAAACAATATTTGTGTTCTTATGTTAAAATATATGAAATTGCAAAAGACTGACTTTATGTGATTCATCACATGTAATAAAAAATACGCATAATGTTTAATATAAAATAATTTAAAATTTCAATACAAATTAACTTAAAAATAAGTTATTGATTTATTTTCACATAAATTGTATTATATATATAATTAATTATTTTGCTTATCGGGTCATTCATTGTTGTAGCTATATTACCTATATTATAGAATAATTACATTACTAAGATATTTTATGATAAATGCATCTACATAGATTATATATGTTCAAAATATAGAATCGGATTTACACAAAAATTTAATGGAAGTATGTTAAAATATTGGAGAGGGGGGGCACCTATTGCATGACTTATTCTGAACATTTTATGACTTGTTATTTAATTCATGCCAAATACATTAGGCAATTTATTTCATAATCATAATCTGTATGATAATGTAATGGTTATTGCTATGGAAAATCGATTATGTTTTGCAATAATTTATCCGCGTTCATCTCAACAGATATGACTTATTTTAAATGGAAACAGAATATTAATTACTTATTTAACTATGATAATTTAATATTAATTCTTAATTCATATTGAACATTGTCCTAAAATACGAACAAACTGAATAAACGTTACCTTAATAAAAATAACACAAAAACATTTAGATACACATTTTCATAAGGCTTTTGACCAAGGTTTAACAGACAAACAAAAAAAAGACCATAAAAGTACCAAAAAATATGATAGTTTTTATAAGATTCTTTATTACTTTTTTCGAATAATTGGATTATTTTTTACATGTATTTTGACATTTTTGCTTTCTTCTATCTATAATAAAGAAAGTATTATAATCGAAATTTCTTTCGACTTTCAATTTTCAACGAATTTACACGTTTTAGAGGTGAGAGATCCCCAAAAACATGTTTTTACAAAGTACGTGTGTGTGTATTTGTGTGGCTTTGTGGAATGGGATGTTTGTGTGTCTTTTGTATCATCGAAAAGTTATGAAGTTATGCATAGAATCGAAGCAAATTCCATATACATGTTTCTGACAGCAGGCCCCAGTTGAAAATGCGTATATTCCGCAGGAAGGGGTCGCTGTGATAGCGATCTTTGTGCCATTTTTCTTATTGTGTCATCGGAAAGCGTGCGAAGTTATGCATAGAATTGAAGAAAATTTCATATATATGTTTTTGACTATGAACGTCCGGTCCTAGTTGAAAATGGGAATATTCCCCCAGAACGTTGTAATAGCGATTTGTGTGCAAGTTTTGCGATTTTTGGTAGTTAAAATGAACAAGTTATAAATATGTTTGACAAAAGTTTATATTTAGACGTAAAATCGTAGGCCAAGACTTTGATAAAATTTAAGAGAAACTCGGTCCTAAGGTGATGCTGTGATAGTGAATTTTGAAACATTAAAACGTATCAGATAGAAGAAATTTTAGGGATTGGCACATCGATTAGTTTACATAAATGTCCTAAAATCGTCAAGGACCCGATGCCCATCCTTTTAAAACACAATCAAAAAATAAATATGTATAAAGTTAGAACAAATCTCCCATGAAATCTTTATATCCTGTAAAACTTTATGAACTAGAGATGACACTTTATTCTATTTAACCAGATTCAGCAAATAATAAAAAATAGATAAATGACTATGTCAGAAACTGTAAAATTTTAGTATTATGTAAAAAACTAAAATAAAATATATCACTGAAACTACAAACATTTTACAATAAATTTTAATAATTTTATTCTCTAACTAGCTGACTCACCCCGGGCCAGTGATAATAAATTAAAAGAACCTCTGATTTGAATGATTTTATATTTTTAACCCAATTTGGTATGAAATTATATTTTTTAATGAAAATTTCATGAAAAATATATATATATTTTAATAAAATCTCTCATAAGAAGAGATATTCATCTGCCTTGGACTATCCTCACCGAAATTTTCAGGCTTCTATTTGCACTAGATTTTCTTAGCCATCACTACGAAACACACAGACAGACAGAGCGAAACTTTCTTTTATTAGTATAGACTAGTTGACTCGCCCGGCGTTGCCCAGGTCAGTGATAATAACATTAAATAAACACAAAATTAGTATTATTTTACATCTTTAACTCGAGTTCCTATGCATTTATATTTTTAAAGAGAAAATCAGAAAAAAATAATGATAATTAGTAATAAAAGTGCTCGTTTTTCTCATTTTTTCACGAAGGGTCGTTTCATAGTTTAAAAAAAAATACAGTTTTAATTTTCCAAACACTATTAAATGTTTAATGGTTATAAATACAATAGTTTTACAGCCCGTGTGAAAATTAAATGACAAATACTGTTATCTATTTGTAAAATAAATATGTTTTCTTCTCGCTCTTTTTTGTTTTAGCGTCCAGTCCGTTAACATAGCAAAAAAAAAATAATAATAATAATAATTTTCGTCATCCGAACTCTCTGGAATTTTACTAGTTTATAATTATAACTGTATCCAAGTCCTCTATAAAATTTCGTGAAACTATATGCATGTTAAATAGTGAAAATGTTACCTGAATCTGAGCGTTGCCGCGTAGAAACACCCTGTTATACGTTTTTGTCAACCATTTCTCAGATATTATCTACCCTATATATATAAAATCCTAATGAAACGAATTTGTGAAACGATTTTATGAAACGAATTTATGAAACGATTTTATGAAACGACTGATTAAACGACTGATTATGTTTCAGGGCTATTTTTAGTAAAATTTTAAACGCTTGATGGTGAAATTAATACCAATTGTCTATAAAAATCCGCGGATGTCAAAGCTGGTAATAGAATTTTGAAATTGGAATTAGTTATCGAGATATTAATTTTTTTCTAATTTTAATGACATTTCTGTAATGATGGCAACTAATTACTCAGTTTTTTGTGACAAAAAAGGGGAAAAAATTGAAAAGGATCCCGATAGGGATTATTGATTTTTTTTATTCGTCATTTTCAAATTGAAAATGAATTTATCTTTTATTTCAATTGATAATGAAGACAAGTTTGTGATTAAATTATGTTTTTCAGGAAAATTTGAAAAAAAAAAAATCACATTTTTATCGTCAGGATTCAATTGTCTGTCAGCATTTAATTTTATTTATAAACTGGAAATATTTTGAATAAATTCGTCCAAATGACGTCATTTATGTAAACGAAAAAGAAAGGGAGGGATAGTATTGATATTTATTGATATCATTTTGTTATTTTTTTTTTATAAAATTTAATTAAACGAATTTATAAAATCACTAATTCGGATATTTGAAACGAATATATAAAATAATAATTGCCCAACTGAACGGAAGGAGAATAAAATATCCTGCTTGGTTTTCTTTCCAATTTTAATCAGAATATGACATCAATCACCGATTTTTATTGGAGACTGTTTTTACATTTTTTAAATGGAGGATTTTTTTAGTAAAAATTTTTAACCATGCTTTTTTAAATAATATCTGAAAGAAAAATTGGTAAAATGTACAAATTGGCAACATATTTTCTGTCAACCTATTCGCTTTGTCATTTCGTATACAGAAGCATTTTTTCAATATTTATACAATTTGTTTAGCGTAAAATGTCATTTATCCTATTTTATATATAATCAGAAGTAATTTTTATAGAAAAAACAATAATAATATACGTATAATTAAAATACGCATATAAACAAAAAAAATCGTCGAATTTCTTTTCATGGCTGTTTATGTCATTTGGCACCAAATCTCACTTTCTGATGCCCGAATTGCGCCAAGCTTTTTAAAAAAGCGTCAAGACTCCTGTAATAGAAAAGCACCAAAACTTCATAGCCCGAATTAAGCCAAACCTAAAAGCAAAGGATCCTATACTGGAAAAGTACCCGATTTTCTTATGGACAATATTCAACTGACATAACATGGTGTAAAATTATCGCGGATAGCAAATTTGTTTAAATATCTCATCAATTGATGCCGAATAAATGAAGCCATGCATGCACAAAATATTTAATTAATTTTGTATGATAAATAATTGTTAGAAAATTCGTATACACATATTAATTAAAATAAATAATTTACATATTTAAAATAACATGAAAATATGCATGATGGTGCACTAAAATAGAGAGAAAATTAAAACCTGTTACTGAAAATGTCTATAACATAGTACTTTTCAATACCGTGGTTCTTAATGTTATTCACAAGCAGATGGAATTTTTCTCATCCTTAAACGCAAAGGAAGAATAGAATACAGATCGTTGTTATAAAAGTACGAGAGGTAGCTTCAATTTAAACCTAACCATTTTATACAAGCTGGTTTTCAAGTTGTAATTGATTTTACTTATCAATCCCGAAAACAGTCGTCAGTTGTCGCAACAGCTGTGTATGAGGCCATGATAATCAAAAAATACCCCATTAAAACGTTAAAAGCATGGCAACCCAATTACAGATTTACTAATATTTTTAAAACAAAGCACGCTGTCATGTTTTTAAAGGCCTCGAAGTCTGAGCGGGGGTTGGCGAGCGTAGCTCGCAGGGGGTAGGCCCCCTAGTTTTTATATTATTTATTTTCATCCGACTGTTTCAAAATTGTTGAAGATGATGTAAATTTGGTATACCGAGATACTGTAAGAAGATTGTGGTGAAATACGGACGTTTAGTTACTTTTGGCGTAAGAAACAAAATAGTCTCCGGCGCACAGTGGGGTGTTTTGATCATCTAGGTCAGCGGTTCCCAACCTTTCTTGTCTCACGTACCCCTTGTTTAGATTTCTGATTTATGCGTACCCCTTTTCACATAAACCCTTTCCCAATATCCTTATTTTCGTTCATTAGAAATTTTTTTGTGCGAGATACCAATGTTAGACGCAGTTCTCTTCAGAATTCCAATTTTAATTCACTTATCAATTCTGAACCACAATACAATATCAACATAAAGCCACTCGAAACATTCAATATTAGTTGCACTGACGCACACTAAATTCTGCACTGACAAATAAGGGATGAAGCTACATCCAATAATACACGTAAATGAGTGTATGCTAATGATGACCAGTCGAACACTAAAATGATGACGTTTCCAAATTGGTTTTAAATGAAATCGCCGAAATCAGAAGCCTCGATCATACGATTATGTTTTTCTACAGATATTTCTAGAATTACTAAAAGGAAAAGAACAACAAAATAAAAGCAGGGGCACAGGCAAAATCGTAAGATGTTATTAGGAGTGGGTGGAGATAATGGAGACAAATTATCAACCAATTACTAAGTTTAGGCCTTTTCCTTTCCTTTAATGTGAATACACTTTTACAAAAGTTTATCTTTGTAAACAAAAAATTCAGCGTTTTGTTTTTCTGTTTTTATTTTAAGTTCTATTTATTGCATTATCCGCCATTACCAATGTAATTTTCGCGTACCCCTATCTGTTCCACCACGTACCCCCAAGGGTACGCGTACCACAGGTTGGGAACCGCTGATCTAGGTGGACAAAATTCATTTTTTCGATCATCTCGGAATTTAACAAGACCGCGTATACTGGTAGCCGAACGTCTCTTCTGTCGAGATCCGTACAAGCTTTGTCGAAAAAATCCGATGTGTGGATAAACTACGACCATAAAGAAGGCAGTTGTTTTGAGGTAGTTTCAACAGTTGCATTAATTTTCTGTAAGTTCGAAAGCAAGTCGTGATTTTTTTGTTTTATTTCAAAGCAGGAGTTTACTGGACATATGTCACATGTTTGTAACAAGAGTTAAACTTTTGTTGTTTGAAAATAATCGCCATCTTGTTTCCAAAATTCACCTTGAATTTTAATACAGTATTAAGCATTATTAAGAAATAAGCATTTTTTAAAATCAACGTACCATTCCTAAAGTATTGGAAACTTAAGAAAGCTCCTGCGAAAATTTGCGAATCATTAAGTTATATTAACTTGAAGCGTGTGTTTGAGTGTTTAATTCCAATCTTGCAAGTCAATTTTAAACCACTTTTAATTATCCGATTGAGCTGAAACTTTGAATACATGTGTAGTTTCAAGGACAATACAATATTATAACATAAAAAAAATAATAATATAAATAATAATAATAATAATAATAATAATATAAATTATTAAATAAGCCAAATATTTATCATTGTTTGATTATTTTATTACTGATAGATTCGAAAACCCAGCAAAAACCTAATTAAACTTCAACGCAATAATTTTGTCCACCTAGATCCTCAAAACGCCCCACTGTGCGGCGGCGCGAAATGACCTACTTTCGCCTGTGCTTTTGAAAGAATTAAAATTAGTATTTCTTAAGACTAATTAAACTGCCGATTGTAAAAACGTTTCAGCTTTAAGAGCATATTTTTAGTTTGTCTATAACTTCAAAATTGCGCCTTTGAGGAGTGCTGTCGTAAGTGGGAAAACATCCACCCAGGAAAGCTACCCTTTCTGAAAAAAGTTTTTCAATTTTTTTAAATTGATTGCGGCATTTGAAACATAAGAGTGCGATCTTTCAGAATGTGTATTTTTAAAAATAAACCAAACGATTTAGTCGATAGAAGTTAAAACAGAATGGCGAAATAAACGCCATTCTTCATTCAAATGGTTCTTTTTTTCCGTCCGCTGCCTAAATCATGTTATGGACATGCGCAACGCCTCCCCTGACTCGAAAAGAAAGAGCTGGGCATTTGATGAGTTTCTAATTAGTGTCTCGGCTAATTATCAAAATATTAAAATTCTGAGACTCATGTGCATCAGGACCTGGCTTGGACTACTTAAATCCAAATTTTCAGATCTCTAGAAGAGGTAGATTTGGCTAGCCATCGCTGACAGTCATACACACACAGACACACAGAGAGACTTTCTTTTATTAGTATAGATAAAAGCTGCTAAATAGAAAACAAATATATTAACCGGAATTCAGAAAGGCCCAGTTTCATTCCGTTTGAAGATAAACAAAATATTGTAATTTCGGCTTCAGAAAAAAAATTACTTTTTGGCAAAGTATACCAGTACACGGTATTCACCAGTAAACGAAATTAGCTCATTGATTATTGCTCATATATATCAGCAAAATTCCAAACTTTTTTCCACTGGTGGTGGGACGCTGAATGCTGCAAAATACCACTACTTATTCAATACTTGGTAAATCTTAATTTTCTCAAAATATTGTTATATTTACTTAACTTCCTAAATTTATTTATATGATACAATGACGCAAAATGCATTTAAATGTGCATAATGTTGCAAATTTTAATTCTAATATGAAAAAAGTACACTTAATAATGAACGAAATTTTAATAGATTGTCTAATTTATTTTTTATAGTTATATTTGCCGACAACAAAACTATTATTTTCATAATTGATGACGATTTCTCTTCAGTTGTTATCTTAGCATTTCGCAGTATTCATCAGTTACTAAGAGGCAAATTTTAAACAAAGAAGCAAGCTGAATAATTACTATTGACATTTTCCCTTATTCTGGAAATACAGTTTGGTTTACTTAATTAGTGTTTTCAAATAGATTGGAATATTTTAGGAGTATTTGAGTTCCGGGTAGCTATAGAATTACACAAAAGAGTAATGTCTCATTCATAGTGATAAATAAAAATTTTTATTATGTACATTTTTACATGTTCGCATAAAAGATTTCGAACATTTATACTAAGCTTTCATATATGCTTAGTTTCGCACCAAATGGATTGTAAGATGCTATTTAATAACGGTTTATGAGATCAATTTCTTAATTTTTCCAATTGTATTTTCCTCCTACGTCTGTAGCTTCTTTAACATTATAGCATCCCAATTATATATTTTATTTTTTCTTACCCTTAACTACTATAGATTATTATTTACATTTCATTTTCGTTATTTTACTATATATATTTTCATATGATATTTTAAGCAATTCCTGTAGGTATTTATATCATTAGATAGGTTGAAATGGTATATTTAAATTCTAATGTTCATAATATCGGAAAGTTCGGATTCAAACAGAAAAATCTGATTCAGTTATAAATAGAACCTCTAATGAATTGTTTATCTTCACAATAATATCTTCAAAATCATGTCTCATTATCACCTTCTAAATACGAGAAACTTATCTCCCTTTTTAATGACTGTGTTTCTCAATGATTCTTAACATTTGAGATGCTAAATTGATCGGCCACTAAATGACAAATTTTGAACAATGCAGCAATGTAAAGAATGCTGGTGATGGAAAATTTTCATTATGCATATAAATATAGTTTTTTTTTCATTAATTAGGAACTTCTAATAGGTTTAAATATATGAAATTTTTTATGATTACGTTTAGATACCGAATTGCGATACAGAAGTTTAGTGGTTCATTCAGAGTGATACATAAAATCTGCTGTTATGTTTAATTTGACATGTTTGTTTGACAGATTTCGATCACGTTATCCTATCTAAATTGATTTAAAGCTATATAAGATTTTAAAAAACAATAAGTTTTGTCTTTTTCTTCTTTTTAGCACTTTCCAACCTAGTTGAAAAGTGCTTATGACTTCGGTTTGTCTGGCCGTATGGCCGTCTGGCCGTCTGTCCGTGCTCTAACTCCCGTAAATATGCTCGGATTGCTCTGCAATTTTTATATGTTATTGTCGTTATCTATGGCACGTTCCCTATTTCAACTGAAGTGTGTAGCACTTATAGTTTTCTTACAGGGACACTCAAAAGAATTCAGTTACATTGCGGTCTATGGGGAAAAATCATTTGCGGTTTATTTTAAAAATGTTTCACTATTGTAAACGCATTGAAATTTATATAGATCACTAAGATGCATTAGAAGAAGCTTAATATGGAATAGTAGGTGTATAGCACTTAGAGTTACTTTACAGGGACAGTCAAAATAATTCCGTTACATTACGTCTATGGAGAAAAATCGTCTGCGGCTTATTTAAATAATGTTCCACTATTTTAAACGCATTGAAGTTTATATATATTACTAAGGTGCATTACAAGAGGCTTACTACAGAATAGTGTGTGTATAGCAGTCATCGTTCATTTACAGGGACACACAAAAGAATTCTCTACTGTCTGTTAACAATAATTCCTGGAAGTGCGTTTTAAGTTACTGAACGCGATTTTAATCTTAACTAGCTTTTTGTCTATTATGTGGTGTGTATAAATTCTGTAGATCCTATACAGGGCAGCACAAAATTTCGCGAACACTTTTCCGTTTATTGACAGAAACTCCAGAAGGAGAATTTAAACGGTGCTACGCGTTTCCTAACTAAACTAAAATTTAGCATCCTATGTATATATACAAATCTATAGATCATATACAGGGCTACATAAAAGTATTCGGATATTTTTCCGAATATTGTATATATTGAAAATTCCTGAAATTACGTTTTTAAATATGTTATGCGTTTTCCAAATTGTTTACTTAGATGTCATCTTTCAGCTTATTAAACGGTAATGATTTGTAAAATTATTTTAGAAGCGTTGGAAAGTGCTACATAATCTATGCTTGACGCATGATTTTTCGTTCTTGTTTACATTAAACTTAATTTATGGTACTTCATCAAAAATTGTATATGATATCAGATTTTCAATATTTCAAATCGTGTATTCTGCTTTAAGTTTTAAAAAGTTACTGGCACTGCAAC
Organism: Maratus michaelseni; assembly: GCA_963931845.1. NCBI lineage: Eukaryota > Metazoa > Arthropoda > Arachnida > Araneae > Salticidae > Maratus > Maratus michaelseni. The sequence continues at coordinate 328,462,304 of OZ007588.1, forward strand.
GGTATTTTAATACACATATAATGTAAATTGTTTCATTTTGATTTTTAACCCTCCAGCCGCGAGTAACGCTCCTATCGCGTTTCACTTATTCTATACATTTCCGCTGGTAACACTATTTTGACGTTCCCTATCATTTTTATAGTACTTAAACATTGGGAGATTCTATTTCTTCGTTGAATCAATCTTCTTTCATTTAGAAATAGAGAGATTCGTTTACAAATTATAATATATATATATATCATTTCATTTATTAGGTCATTCTGAAAGCTCTGCGGTTTTTGAAATATTTTGAATCCATAAATGCCACATTCCCACCAGAATTTTGAAATAAAACTTTGTTTTTATAATGTACATGAAGAAACTGCTTTTATTTATTTGGAAATAAATCTGTTTGTAAATTCCGGTGACATTCAATCCTTATAACTATTATAAGTGACGAATAAAAATAGGCCGCGGTTTTATATAAGAAAATGGAAACATCGCCCGCGGCTAGAGGGTTAAAAAACCTTTTGAATTTCGTTTAATTTTTAACAGAACTATAAAATACTACTTCCCGCTTTTATTTGTAGTATAAAATCAGCTAGTTAAACGATCCACGCAGTATATATTCTTATAACATGTAAAAGGTAATATTCAAGTAAGAAAAAATGCATTTATCATTAAAAATAATCTCTAATAAATTGTTTAATTTGTCTCCGAATTCATATTTGTGACATTTGACAACCATAAGTGCACTATATATGTAGTTAATGACTATTTTCCTAGACTGATTAACTAAGCATTTCTGGGGAAATTAATCGGTTACTAAATGACAAACTTTGAGACATGAAGTCAGTTTTAAAATAATACTATAGAATGTTTTTAATGAAGCATAAGTATACTATACAGTTATGTTTAATTAGATAGAATTCTATAGTGTCTCTGAGTTACAGTTAGATACAGAACTACAAAAGTTTAGTGTTTCATTCAGAGAAATAATACATATTATTATTTTATATTAAAAATATTTATTACCTTAATACATTTTCATTGTAAATTAAACGAATTTAGAAAAAATATTTGTTTATATATGATATTGATTAATTATTGATTGATTTTTGCATTGTTTACAAACTGTATGTATCTCAAATTAATTATTGAAGATCATTTTATTATACCAAATGAAACTTTGAATTTTACGAATTTTCAACGTTCTCTATCAATAAAAATTGAAAATCGCCGATAGTTCATAAAGTTCAAAGCGTTGTAACGCAGTAGGATTTAGCTATATAAGAATAGAATTATGTACTTTTTTACTTGGTAAATCATGGAGGAATTTTTATAAACATAACATAAGTTATATTTAGGCATTTATATTAAAATTATAAGTTATATTTAGGATTTAAGAATGCTGTAAAAAATTTTATTTCGTAATTAAAAAAATAACTATTTCGACGTAAATAGCTTTTTATATGATGAAGAATAACATATGAAACATTTTGAAATTTGAATTATGTATCTAAATCTAACATTTTAGGAATTAGCACTCGAATGAGCTGGTCAAGTATAAAAAAGGATACCCTGTATTTTGGAGAAATGCACTCAAAACGTTTCGAGAATGAATAGTGTAATCAGTATGTTTTCAGAAAGTGTTTCACACATTTCACAATAATATTCACATATTACATGAAAAAAGCTTAAATTCGATATTTTCTAATTAATTTTTTTGAAAGAATGAAAAATTATATTTCTGTTGCACGAATTGTGGCATTTAAAACTTAAATGTAAGAATTTTAACAATATATTATTTGGTTTTCCGTATTTTTTGTACGGTTCGGATGTAGAGCTTTAAGATACACGAAAAAAAAAAATCTCTCAACTTGCTCTTTGGTGCTTCTAGAATCTGGGAATTGAGCATGCGCGGGCGCGGTTGCCAATTTTCAGAAAGAAGCATGCGCTTTCAATCCGTTTGTAGATGAGCTGGTAATTATATAAATACGTAGCACCAATAGTCGTGGTCTGGTCCGTCCGTCTGTCCGCATATAACATCGCAAAAACTATCGAACCGAGTGGTTTGAAAATTAATATATAAAATCATTGCAGAATTTTGTCGAGTCAGTTTTAATTTTATTAAAATCGAATCAAAACTTAAAACGATATTAATAAGGATATTTATTAAGTAATTTAATTATTTTTTTAAACGGTGCTTCCTTGCAGTTTTTGAGGGTTAATCGTCAAGCGACCGAGATGTATCGCCAAGTTATCTGACATGTATGGCGTTATAGTATGACGTATATGAAATTTTATAATTTCTATGATCAAGTTATAGTCACATTTTGCATTGTATTAAATTCTATGATACGTAATTAATTCAATGATATCCCATGATAGGTAATGATTCTTGGTCGCCATGGTGATTACATCATGATGGTGTCATGATTGAGTCATGATGGAGTCATATTTATTCCGTATTACTGAATTTAAAAACCGAATTTGTATACTAAAATTGTTTAATTATGCAATCGTATAATCTTCCGACAGTTTTTTTAATAGATATTTCCAGAGAAATAGATATTAAATGGAAAAAGAGTCTAAAAAGTTCTGAAATTTTCAAACATGGAATTTTCAGTAAATCCCAACAAAAGAACAAATGTTGTCAGCTTAAAATGTATTTATTTTATTACGGATATTAATTATATCATAACAACAGACGATATAATTAATTTCACTGAAATAATAACGATGTTTTTTTTTTTTTTTTTTTTTTTTTTTTTTTTTTTTTTTTACAAAACTATCTAAAGTACGAAGGAACCTTATTTGTCACGTTTGACATAAATTTTCCAACCTGTTAAATATGGCATAATTTTCCCCATTTACTGGTTTTAACACGGGATCATTTAATTATTATTTTAAAATTTTATTTCTGTTTTTAATAGTAACGTGTAAATGCATTTTTTAATTGAAAGTAACTATTGTTTGCGCGATTTTACAAATTAGCAACAATATAAAAATGATCTTTTCGAAATTTGAAATAATTCTCTATAAAAATAATGAAAATTTGAGCACAAAATAAAAAAAAACTCAAACAATTAGTCAAATTGAAAAAAATAATAATAATTGCACACTGCGTACCGAACGCTTATCAACTATAGCACTTCAAAGTATTGTTAAATTACTACGCACAGTTATTTTTCGAATAAAACTTTTTTAACGGAATTATTTTAACCGACTTCAACATTAAATATCTTTTAAAATAATTCTTCGATTTAAAACCTGTCTACTACATCGTGTTTATCGGACATTTTTCTATAAAACCACCAATTATCATATTTTTATATGCAATAGTTTTTTTTTTCTTTAGCCTAGATAGACTACCGGTCACAACAAATTCGTTTACAGCGGTGGCAGCATTAATTACTCTTTTTTAGACTGTTGAGATACAGTAAAATGTACCGCTTAAACATGGACATGGTTTACATAAATGATGATAGAACCTCACTACAATTTTTATAATACACATCGATATTCTAAGCTTCCCTTAGCGTCACTTGCTAGATGCTATTTCGTGAGGTTCATGTTGTTGCCGGTAGAGGCCTTTCTGCTACAACTAATCTGGCTAGCTACTGCAACACTCGAGATGCGTCCAGTGAAGATGCTGGCAACAAGGATGCAAAAAAAATGCATCCTCCGCTTAAAAAAAAATTAAGTCTGTTATAACCTTGCCGCGTGATTTCAGTCAAGATGCTGGCAACACAACAAAAAAAAATTGCAAACTCCATTTTAAAAAAATGTAAGTTTGTTATAACATTGCAGCATGATTTCAGTCAAGAGTACGTCACTGAAACCCCTACAAATCAGAGTATTTGACGTTTCTACTAGCATTTTCAAAACAGCAGTTATTTATGTATTCTTAAAAATATTCAAAAATTTATCGAAGGTCTTATGTGCACGCATGTAAAAGGTACAGCTTTAAGAAAATCAGTGTGCATCTTTAAAACACCACACACACATACACATACATATATAAAGTAAAATTTACCACTTAAACATGGATACAACATAAGTAGGAAATTTAATCTTTGTTATTTAATTTTTGTTACACTTTGTGAAGTTTTAAAAGTTGAAATCAGTGTTTAAAATTTTTTTGAATATTTGTTTCTTTAAACAAATATTAAAATGATTTTTTTTTTTTAATTTTTTATAAAAAAATATCCAATAGCAAAATAATGAATATTTTCGATAAAATTTTTGTCATTCATCGGAAAAAAAATAATAGCATAAAATTTTTCATCCTTCTTTATAAAATAATCTGTCATACTGTCATCAGTTTAGAATAAGTATTACAAGATTTAAAAATAACATAAGAATTTTCACTTAAATATCTATAAAACCTTTCCTATGTTTGTAGTTAATTAAAATATATTTAACACAAAAACACAAAAACTATACCGTAATTTACGAAAATAAGTGTTACGAAAACAACTTTTCAAAAAAAAAAAAAAAAAAAAAAAAACCTTAATTTGGAATGCAAATATTAATAACACATTCACAAAAGAGACTTTAAAATTTCTTCAAATAAAGACGTTTCTGTTTACGTCAGATGGAACACTTTTCTTTTCCAATTTAATCATATTTTGGGAAAAAAAGATGCCAAAGAAGATGCGAACATTTTGTCATGTTTACATTTAATTAAGGTATTTTAACATAGCAACTGATAAACACTGCTCTAATGTATAAGAATTCATTCCAGGAAAGTAAATTCTAAAAAGTCTCATATTGTGAAAGTAATATAAAAATAATAAGTATATTTTAAAATGATTTTACAAAAGCATTAAATAAAAACATTTCTATTAATGTTAGATGCAGTACATTGCTTTATGAATTTAATTATTCTATAGAAAAGGTGGTGAAAAGGTAAAAGTTTTAAAGTGGAAGACGCGAACTAGATTTTCGTTATGCCACACTTATTTAAATTAAAAATATTATTCTATTTATGTTTAAAATGTAAAATGACAAAAATATACAGAAAACCAGGGTGTTAATTAATTTTTAGCAATTAGAATTTCTTCCATTACAAAACTCTTTACTTCATAAATAATGTTTTACGGAAGTGAAAGGTATAAAGATTTTTCTTAGAAAGACTTTTGCAATTACTGAAACATAAAGTTACTGCCTCTGAAAATACTTTAAGGGAAATACTTGATTTTATTCTGTTGTTTCTGTAAAACTCTTTAACGTATTTTGTCGCACAAAGTTTCTTATTTTATAGGACATGATAGAAATTAAATTCGTTGTAAATTTATAATTAAATCAAACGAAATTATTATGCATCACAAATCTTTTTGCGAAAGAAAAGTATTTTTATGTAAAAATACTTTATATATAACTCAAATCAGAAAGCATAACTTTTTCTTTTTAATGTTTATAACAGTTTGTTATTTTATACATTCTTAGTACCAGCGGATGGCCAGTGCCTATCGATAAAGTTTTAAAAACAAAAATTATGAATGTTTTTCCCAGTTAACTTCAAAACTTTATAACACATGTAGTGTTATAAGTTGTGCTATCGTAAACACTGCCTAAAACGCATAGTGAAAGTTTTTGTTTGGTATAGTATAAAAAGCAATTGATGAACCACATCAAGTTTTTCTAAACCTTTTATTTCTCTTTATAACCTTATATATTTTTTTTTTTGAAAAAATGCCTTTTCTCTTCACACGTATAGTATTTTTTAACACTTTCCAACCTAGTTGAAAAGTGTTTATGACTTTGGTTTGTCTGGCCGTATGGTCGTCTTGCCGTGCTCTAACTCCCGTAAATATGCTCGGATTACCCTGCAATTTTTATATGTTATTGTCGTTATCTATAGCATGTTCCCTATTTCAACTGAAGTGTGTAACACTTATAGTTTTTTTACAGAGACAGTCAAAAGTATCCCGTTACATTACAGTCAATGGGGAATAATCGGTTCAAGCGCATTAAAATAAGCTTTTTGTAAAATATTTGGTGCAAAGCATTTATTATTCATTTACAGGGTCAAACAAAAGATTTCTGTTACACATCGTTTTATGGGGGAAAATTGTTTGCAGTTTAATTTAATGATATTTCACTATTTCAAACATAATGAAATTTAAATGCATTACTGAGGTGCACTATAAATTTCTCTCTTCTGTGCATTACGTTTATTTACAGGCACACACAAAAGATATTGGTTACAGTACATGTGAGATATTTGCAGTCTATGTGTGATAAGTGCGTTTTCAACTTTGGTTTGCGTTTTTAAGTTTAACTAATTTTTTTCATAGTACGGGTGTGTTTTTAAACTCGGTTGATCATATACAGGGCTACACAAGGAAATTCATAAGTATTACAGACTATGGGGGTGAATTCCTTAAGGCTAGTTTTTAATTGAGGTTACGCATTTTCCTGCTGAACTATATTTATTAAACTAATAGAAGTTTGTGGAATATACATAAATTCATATACAGGGCTACGCAAAAAAAGATACATTGTCGTTTATGCTTGGTAATTCCTGATAGTGAGTTTTAGCTTAATATATGGTGTGTAAAAAGTCTTCAGATAATATACAGGGTTGTACAAAAGATTTCGAGTGCATTTCCATCGATTCGGGAAAATTGATAAATGTGAATATTGTAACTGAACTAAATTTTATCAAACTATATATGCACATCTATTGATAATATACAAGGCTGCACAAAATAATTCAGTTACTTTTGTGACAGTGGAACGTAATTTCGAAAACTGTATTTTTCAATGTGCTATATATTTTCTAAACTGTTTACTTACATATCTTCTTTCACCTTATTTAACGGTGAAGTTTCGTTACAGTTTTGTGGCTGTGTTGGAAAGTGTTTCATAATCTATGCTTGACGCATGATTTTTCGATCTTGTTTATATATTTATTTCAACATTTTATTCGTTAAGTATAAAACTAAAAGTTAAATCATTAATATTTTAGATAAAAATATTTACCATCTATTGTAAAAGAATGAATAATGATTAAAAATATCACTTGCTTGTTTAAAATAAAATCTCTTATAGCACCATTGTAATTCAATAATAAGACTTAAGACATAATAATCAGTTTTTGTTTACGCTTTTTAAAATTCTTGAATTGGATGTTTACAAAATTTAGAGGCGTTTATAGGTAATTAAAATATATTTAACGTAAAAGTATACAAAACAGTTGTAATTTATAAGCACTCCTGTTAAAAAAATATTAAATTAAAAGAAGCGTCGTTGAAAAGGGAAGAAATTTATAAAAAATACTTTAAAAAATATTTAATTATTTCTATTTATACTAGATATAGTATTTTGTTTTTCAATTTAACTATAGGACTGAAAAAGGAGTCTGAAGGAAGAAGTTGTCAATTAATTTCGTTGAAAAATTGTGCTAAGTTTTCAACTAATTGAAATACGAGTAAAATTGTACACAAAAAATTGCTGTAATTTAAACAAAAATACTCTAAGAAAATATTTTATTTCAAATCTGATTTATTTGAAAATAATGAAATATCAAAATTCCAAAGAAGTTTTAAAAATATTTAAATAAAACATTTCTATTCATGTTAGATGCAATACATTTCTTTAATACTTAACTATACTTTAGAAAAGTTAATCATTCAGGGGAATGCGCGAACTAAATTTTCCTTTACGTCATTCGCATTCAAATTTAAAATTATATATTCTATTTATGTTTCAAATATAGGCAAAACAAAAATATATAATACTGAAATTCATTTTTAATAAATAAAATTCTAATCATCACAAAACCATTTAGTGTATAAATAAATTTCCAAGGAATTGAAAGTCATAAAAATTTTCTTAAAAGTTTTACTACAATAACTGTAAGATAAAAAATCTTATAGAATTACTTGCTTTTATTCTTTTGATTCTGTAAAATTCCATAAAATTTTTTCTCCTATGAGAAACTATGAGTCCCAGAGATGTCCGGTTTGTGGTATTATGAATATCAACAAAACAAGCTTATTTTGCTGCAAAATATATTTTTCTGAAACAGTTACTTTTTGTTGTATGCATTATTGATATGTCATAACAACAAGTTTATTTTGCTGCAAACGTTTATTTTCTGAAAAAGTTACATTTTTGTCTGTGTCTGAACTTCAATATGTATCCACTTCGATGTAACGCACTAGGCTCTCTCTTGTGCTGTTGTCATCTCTTTGGTCTTTAGTCAACACCTGCAATAAAAGAATGGCAATTACATGACATATCAGTAATGCAAACAAAATAAAATTAACTGTTTCGAAAAAAAAACATTCATTTATGTAGACACCCTATACATGCTATAATATTAAAATTCAAGAACCAAAAGAAGGAAAATTTAAAATAAATAAATTTCCAACTAAACTTTATTTTTTGGATTGCTCTTGAACGCGAAATCGGTTGTTATAATAATAAAGTCTATCAAAACAACTTTTATTATATGCACAATATATTTTTTATTTTCTCAAACAGAAATTCATGCCTATTCATTCAGCACATTGTAATTGAATAAAGCTGTATATATCTATAAATAATTTATTTGACTATATCTCTCGATAAGAAAATAAAATGATACTTTACAAAATGTTCTTTGGTATTCATTCGTAAAATGATTTAAAAAAGGACTCCTTCCAATTAATGCTTACTACACCGAAAATGATGATGAGTAAGTTTTTATTAATACTTAAACAAAGTAATAGGGGAGATTTAAATAAGAGTGAATAAACTTAGTTGGATATTGTTTTCTGTTTTGATACTTTACGGGAATCCTTTGACTAGTACTGTTAATAAAGAAATAATGTGCATCATGCATATCAAAACAGCTTTAATTTCATTTAAGAAGTAATTGGAGTACATATAACGGATTATGAATATGAAATTTTAAATATGATATTTTACAAGATAACCAACGTACATGCATTTAAATGTTGTTGGTGATAGACCGAATTTCATTTAATTGTAATTGTATTTCATTAAAAATATGTTATATAGATAAACACATATTTGTTAAATAAACATTTATTTAAACGTTAGATCATTTCTCCACCATTCTTGTCTCAATCTTTAAATTTAAAAAAAAGCTATTTGAATTATTTTTACAATCTAGGTCTCGCTGTACCTACTACTCAGGGTTGTCAGTTGGTCCAATTTTTTATACAAATTGTTTGATTTCTAACACTCTTTTGAAATTGTCATAATTGCCTTATTTACTCTGTCATTATTGTGTTACTGAACAACAAGAATAGTTTTTTTTTAATTTAAAAGAGTGGTAGTAATTAAGGAATCTGATTTTAAAAAGTAAGCTCAACTGGCTACACGTTCACCGCTGTTTTTTTTTTTTTTTTTTTTTTTTTTTTTTTTTTTTTTTTTTTTTTTTACGATTGTCTCGACATTTATACAAAGAGTGTGTAGGTTGGAAAGACTCATATGCAATCTAACAGGCAAATAATAATTATAAAATTGTCATTATATAAATGTTTGTAACATACATATCATTGATTTTTCAAAACGTCATTTTCCATAGAAGAAGGTGTTTCTAAAATAATCATATCTGATTTCACAAGTTTATATAGTTTATGCATAAATGTGTGCTAATATTTATATTTGACTACTAATTAATTGTTTATATATAGTGTGGTAGCGTGAGACGTTGTATATATAATTAATAAATTCCATTTATCGTTTGAAACGAAAAAACTTTATTTTAAATTAACACATTAAAAAAACAAAAGTAAAAATGAAAAATTATGATAAGCATCCATGCTGTAAATTTACATGGTCAGCCAAATTCCGATTCTGACGTCCGCTCAAAGTGGAACCTCACTCTCCAGTATTCCAAATCCAACTGATTCAACATTCAACTACTTCCACCTTCAACTGCCGTCTTTCGTATCTCTCCTCGCATTCCTTCATCTCCGGCAAAACTGGTATTTTTTTCTCCATAAGGAAAGAAACGCCCTCTGGCCTTCCTATGAGTGACAGCTATCTTAATCTCATACTTATCCAGTTAGAATTTCCAACTCATATGGGCTAGATCCATTGTATCCAAAAAAATGCCATTCACATTTCTTATCCACCCATTCAGATAACATATCATTCAATACAAAGCATGTATTGCAGCTTGGCTTATCTCAAAGTGAAAATGAAATTCACACTATTGATAGAATTTTCGTCAATAGAGATCAATCTGTCAGATTATTTTCATTCCAGAGAGATTATCCTTTTTCCACAAATAAGGGAGGAGTTGAAACATGTCAACTCATCACAACACCTCCCCCTAAGAAAAAATTTCTAGAAGAAATTTGGCATATATATTAATAGAATAAGCTCCTTCAATCAATTTCTAAAGAGGTCAACAAAGCACAAAGGACTTTTGAATAACACATGAAAAATCCCTATAGAAAACAAACACATTCCCATACTCAGTATTTGATAGACCACACTGTCAACAGGATTTACTATAATCCCATAACTACAATACCTAAGCATAATTCCAGGAATAATTTATACAATTGATGCCCTAAGAAACAATTTTGAAATATTTCACATACATATAATACCAATTACAGATTACACTTTACATGATTCTAACAAAAAAAAAATAATAAAAAGAAAGAATAAATCTATATACAATGCCTAAAACAATTCTCTTAAAAAACACATGCTTAAAAGCTTAATTTTGGACACTTCTACAAACAAAAAGAAAGCATACTAAATTTATGCAATTATTAAATTAATGAAGTTTTACCATTGCGAAAATATTAAGCATTAAATGATAAATAAACACAATACAGATATTACAATAATGAGTACTCCCAAATTTAGAATAAAATTTAATTTTGAGAATTCTCCCAAAAACCAATATCTAAATTACTTTATCAGAAAATCTTTTCGACAATAAATTTCGCTTTACAACTTCATGATCATAATTTTTCCTTTCAAAATCTTCTTTGACTTTAATAAATCTTTCTTTATGATCCGTTTTAAAAGCAGAATGCTCCATTCTTTTTAACTTTGAATTCTTCGAATTTCCATATCCACTTTCTTGCCATTTAGCCCCCCAATTTTCTCCATCATTATCTTTCATCCCAGAGTTAAATTTACTGGCCACAGTCATAGGTGAACTCAATTTCTTACTAATTCTATTTCTAACATGTATGAATCCCATACTACCAACAAAATACCTGGGTGTATTTACATCATGCTCAGAATTCTTTTCACGAAATTGACCTCTCTTACATGACCTTTTAACCATATCCATTTGAGACGCATCATCTTTTGTATCGATCAATTTAGACCCTTTTTCCCAATTCCTATCAGTCACGTCTCCCGATGAATTTATCTCTATCTCATTAACAGACTTATTATCCCTTTCACAGATTTCATTCACAACCGTTTTTCTAACAACCCTTTGCTCATGATCGCTAGATAATCTGAGGGTTCCCTGCCCATTTAATTCTCTTTGATTCCCCACTTGTTTACACCCTGAATTTTGCTTATCTGTACTTCCAAATTTTAACAATTTATAAACAGCGGGTGTTATCTGCGGAGGAGAATTCAGTTTTCTCACAACTGCAACCACCACATTCTTTTTAACATACTCTTTTTCATCTTCTATCAAAGCAATAGACACAGACATTAATTCCGCTTTTTGTTTATCTCCCAGGGCCGGAATAAGAAAAACCTTTCCCACCTTTTTTGCCCTCCAGGGAACATCGCATCTATCAAAAACAGCAATTTGCGCCCCTGTGTCCTTAATCGCTTTTAACTTCTTACCATTTACGCATAAATCAATCATAGGTAAATGAGTTTCCACACCTTCCGTATTATTTAAACTTTTCCCATCATTTGTAACAATCCAACCTAGATTTCTACTCTCATAATTAGATTTATCTTTTAACCATTCCGCACAATTTTGTTTCACGTGACCTGGTTTTAAACAAAAAAAACATGTAATTTGCCTTTGTTTTTCAAAAGCCTGGTCCTTCTTAAATTTATCATTTTTCACAATATCTTTTCTATTTACAAAGTCCAATTTAGATTTAATTTTATTCTTAATATTAGAATTAAAGTCATCCCCATGAGTTTCTTGAAAAGATTTCTTTTCCCAAGGTTTTCTTTCCAATCTCTCAAATTCCATTCTAACACGTTCAAACCTATCTGATTTCTCCGCGAGTTTAGAAGCAATCTTCATTTCCTCCCAATCATCCATAAATTTTTCTTTTATCTCAAAAGGGACACGTTTTTTCAATTGTTCTGTGAGCATTAGTTCTTTTAAGGACTCAAAATCCCTCACTTCTAATGACTCTAACCAATTATCTAGATAACCCCTTAACTCATAAATCAGATCTACCCATAATTCACCAGATTTTCTTTGATGAGTTTCAAATTTTTGTTTTAAGGCGCCTGTACTTAGCCTAAACCTATCTAACAAAACTTTCTTTATATGTTGAAAATCATCACATTTGTCTGACGGTTGTTTAACTATAATTTCGGCAATGTCAGAAGGTAATAAAGGAATTAATTGACTAACCAAATCTTCCTGAGAAACTTTAGCTTTCTCGGCTTGCCTTTCAAAAATCATAAAGAAAAGAGTTATATCAATTAATTTAGAATCAAAGCGCGGAACTAAATCCTTTAAATTTACCTTAGGAGTTCTATGAAAATCTACATTTGATTCATTAGATGAAACACTAACAACATCCTCAGAATTTTGAATACGCAATTTTTCTAATTCAAATCGCTGTTCTTTTTCAAGTTTTTGTAATTCAAGTTGTTGCTGTTTTTCGAGTTTATCTGCCTCAAGTTGTTTTTCAAGTTTATCTGCCTCAAGTTGTTTTTCAAGTTTATCTACCTCAAGTTGTTTTTCAAGTTTATCTAACTCAAATTTCCTAAGCTTATCTTTTTCCTCTTGCGCAATCCTATCTAATTCAATTTGCCTCTCTCTTTCTTTACGATCTTTTTCGATTTGTTTTTCCTGCTCTTTCCGCTCCGCCTCCTGTTCAAGAAAATATTGCAATCGAATTTTAGCGAAACTTTCATCATAATCCTCTGCATCTACGATAGCCTGAATTATAGCTTTATTTTTACACGTTTTTGACACACTGGTCTCAAATTCCTCTGCTAATAACAACAAGACACTTTTATTATATTTTCCTAAATATTCTGCCATATTTTCCCCCAAAATATAATAAATTTCAAAATATCAGATATATTCAATTTACAATAATACAATAAATACAGAAATAGAATTTTCTTCACTATACGTATAATAATGTATTCAAAAACGACACAATTTTAATATAGCAAATTCTCATGCAACAGTGACGTCTTTCAAACTGAGTATATCCCCCAAAATAAATTTTATACCCAACAGTACAGTATAACATCAATTTATTTTGAAACATTAATCATAATCATCCACAGTATACCCATAAAATTAAGCTATAACTTTATTACTGTAAGAAATAAAATGTATATAAACAAAACTCTTATTTTCAAAAGTTTTATACAAAATTATGATTAAAATACCCTGATTAATAATCTCAATTAATCAATAACAATTTACTATACCCCAAGTAAATTTTAACATATACATAAATATATAATTTTCTTAACCCAATATTATACCAAACAGATACCAGAAAATCAACAAACATAAAAATTCTAACTAAAATTTAAATACCAAATTAATAGCTTCCCTAGAATTCTTAAATTTCACATAGAGTTTTGTTCCCCAAAATTAAAATTTATACACAAAATTCAATTTAAAACAGACCTCTATAGAAGATTTCATAAAAGAGCTTACCTTCAGATGCAGATATTTCCTCCACCCTGATACCAGGCTTCCAAGCACTTTTAAAGATGACACACACAGATGTTTGAAGATTTGAAGACACTAGTTTCGCTGATGAGGCACTAATTTCACCTCAGATCCGTATGTAGACAACTCAGATGGTACGCCGCATATCTTCATTCCACTGGATATATTAAGAAGCACAAACACGTATCACCAAATCTATAGTTGACTGTCCATACACTACACAGCTTTTGTCGATAAAGTTCTTTTACCAGTTCTCTGCTTGCTAGAACTCCGAGAAAAAACCACGACTCCAATTAGACTTCACGAATCCACAACTCTGCTTGTCCGTTTTCCACTGGCTCATCATCTGTTTAATCAGGTTAACATAGATCCGTAATCTAATTTATTCTAGATTACATATCCCATTTGCTGCCACCAATTAATTATATATACTATTGCTGTGGTAGCGTGAGACGTTGTATATATAATTAATAAATTCCATTTATCGTTTGAAACGAAAAAACTTTATTTTAAATTAACACATTAAAAAAACAAAAGTAAAAATGAAAAATTATGATAAGCATCCATGCTGTAAATTTACATGGTCAGCCAAATTCCGATTCTGACGTCCGCTCAAAGTGGAACCTCACTCTCCAGTATTCCAAATCCAACTGATTCAACATTCAACTACTTCCACCTTCAACTGCCGTCTTTCGTATCTCTCCTCGCATTCCTTCATCTCCGGCAAAACTGGTATTTTTTTCTCCATAAGGAAAGAAACGCCCTCTGGCCTTCCTATGAGTGACAGCTATCTTAATCCCATACTTATCCAGTTAGAATTTCCAACTCATATGGGCTAGATCCATTGTATCCAAAAAAATGCCATTCACATTTCTTATCCACCCATTCAGATAACATATCATTCAATACAAAGCATGTATTGCAGCTTGGCTTATCTCAAAGTGAAAATGAAATTCACACTATTGATAGAATTTTCGTCAATAGAGATCAATCTGTCAGATTATTTTCATTCCAGAGAGATTATCCTTTTTCCACAAATAAGGGAGGAGTTGAAACATGTCAACTCATCACAATAGTATTATTATGTTTATATATGGTATTATACTTTAGCTTATTCTTCACAATGTGCTTTTTGGTGAAATACGAGAGGAGTAAAGTCACGATTCGGTATAGTGGCATAAGATGAAATATCATAAATATGTAGAGAATCCCAGGACTGTAATAGCAGCTAAGGTCAGTTCATTTATTAAAAGATCTATACTGCAATAAAGATTACAAAAAAATTATTAATCTTAACACCGGATGTACGCCTTGAATTAGGAAAAATTACATTGCCATGAAATACCGAGTTAGAGGACAAAGATAGCAGTTGCTTCAGCAGATGCCAAAATAGAGAGTGTGTCTCAATTAGACTTTGTCTAAACTTTGAAATAAAATCCAGTAAATCGCAAAGGGTTACATTATTTGGTGGATTCTTTTGAAAAGAGCATCTAAATTGTGAAAATGGATTATCTGTCAACATCATGTTGACTCCCTTAGTTCCTATAATTTCTTGCCCAAACAAGGGTGTTATTTATAAAATAATTAATAATATCATTTGATATATTTATGAAACCCTTGGCGTCAGCTTTATTTTAAGAGGAAATAATGGATACATTAAGCAGATAATTTCATGATTTATTGAGATATATTACTGTTGTAAAATTTATGGATTAAAGAATTTATTTCGAAGAAAAATTAATGACGGTGTATTCATTTTATGTTTTTCATATTAAATCTTCTATTTCATAAATTTATTGACTGTCATACAGTTGGATTATTATAGGAAAAATTTAACATTAGTATAAATGAGAATGCTTACATTTCCTAAGGAGTTGTTTATGGACGGAAAATTGGATAATGAATTGTTCAGATTATTTTTAATAATATTTAAATAAAGAAGTTTTTAATATATTGTTTCTTGACCGTACCGTTAGGAAGACGAATATATATATATATAGGGAAAAATAGACGAATATATATACATATATTCATCTAATAAACTCGTTTATATACACTGTCAAAAATTAGCAGCAAAGTAACCGGTTATTCGACCGTTTAAAAAAAAACGGTTACGTAACCGTAATTTAACAGTATTTTGGCCTTAATATGAGCAATATTATGGTTAAAATAGCGTTAAATCACGGTTATGACCGGTTACTTTGCTGCAAATTTTTTTACAGTTTATTATATTATATATATAGTTAATTATATATATATATATATATATATATATATATATATATATATATATAATTACGTTAAATAGAGATATAATTTAAAAGGAACTTGAATATATATTTTACTTATTTTTAGGAGAAATTTTGAGAATTACGATTAAATGAAGGAAGGATAATTGATATATGATAATTGATATCATAAGTACATATGTTTAGTTTATGTTTATATATATTATACAAAGTAAAGAGGAAGATTTAAATTACAATGAACAACATTTTTTAGATTTTTTTTCCGATATTGTAAATAAATAAATACTAATAACTGAATTACTATACATAACAATATAAAGCACCTATTGATTTTCATATATTACACACATTATATATACAAGAATCATGTGACTAGCACTGTTAATTAAACCGATTGTTTAAACAAGTTTACGCAGTGGAAGGAATTTCAATCACTAAAACACTAGACATAAGTATACACCAAAAACGGATCAATTTTACCTCAGACATATTTAAAATAGTCGTTGGGGGCCACCGTAACACTTACCCATCATAAAATATGAAAATAAAACATGTGTAAACTATTTAAAAATGCATTGCAATTCAAATAAAATCGTCGCTTGATGACGTCATAAACTTTAAATGCTCTATTGATGAATTGCATAAGAGAAACATCCTTATAACACTAAAAATGATAATCCTATTAACTAATAGCTGAATTGCATAAGAGAAACATCCTTATAACACTAAAAATGATAATCCTATTAACTAATAGCTGAATTGCATAAGAGAAACATCCTTATAACACTAAAAATGATAATCCTATTAACTAATAGCTGAATTGCATAAGAGAAACATCCTTATAACACTAAAAATGATAATCCTATTAACTAATAGCTTACTGAGTCGGATTAAGTGTCTCTTTACTAATTAAAATATATCTTTGAATTGAAATTTGAATGAAATACAGGGTCATGAAAATTTGAAGAGTGTGTAAAATGTGATAACAAATATCTCAGCAACTAATTATCCGATCAACTTCATTCTTAATGCAAAATTTATATATTTTTTATTGTCTTTTATATTCACTCCTTATAAAAAAAAAATCAAAAATTTTTATGTACCTTTTATCAGAACAAATATTTCAAGAGTCCGAAAATAATAGTTCCGGATAATCGAGGTTACTGAAATTCAATAAGCTTCTTCCTATTATTACATACTAAGTACATACCAAATTTCAAGTCTCTATCTCAATTTGTTCGGGAGATAGAGCGTTTACAGACGCACACACTGACAGACGGTCGGCCATTTTTTTCCCCCTAAAAATATGTTTTTCAGAATCTCCAGTGTCTGAAACGTGTAAATCCGTCAAAATGTTTTTTCAATTTTAAAACGATTGCATGACTTACCCTATACTATGTATGATGTTTAAGAAATAGGACGCTGTCGCTAAAAAAGTTGCTATGAATAGTGAAATCATTGGTAATTTTTTGGCTATTAAACGCTGACGTATACCAAATTACGGATCTCCAGTTTTTATACACTTCAAACCTTTATTCGAATACGTAATTGATATTATTCATATAAAAATAAATTGCAACGTTTTTCATGGGGAATCTAAAAAATATATTAAATGTGCAACAATTATTATTATTGTTGTAAAATTTATGGATTAACGAATTTATTTCGAAGAAAAATTAATGATGGTATATTCATTTCAAGTTTTTTATATTAAATCTTTTATTTCATAAATTTATTGACTGTTAGAGTCCGAAAAAAAAATAGTTCCGGATAATCGAGGTTACTGAAATTCAACAAACTTCTTTCCATTATTACATACTAAGTACACACCAAATTACAAGTCTCTATATCAATTTGTTCGTGAGATATAGCGTTTACAGACACACAAACAGACAGATGGCAAATTTTATTTTCTACAAATATGTTTTTCGGAATCTTCAGTGTCTGAAACGTGTAAATCCGTCAATTTTTTTTTTCGATTTTCAAATCGATTATAAGACTTACCCTATACTACGTATGATGGGTAAGTAAAAATGATATAGATTGTAAAAAATAACTTTAGCAATGATTTATACTAGATTTTATGCTGTCATTGTAGTTTTTTTATTCTACATTCATAATTCCAATCAATTATTCTGCGGAAAATATTAAACAAAATTTTCTCAAACAAATTTTATTCAAAAATAATAATATATGACGTTTGAAGATTTTCAAAATAACTGTATTATAAATCAATCAAGCATATGGTAAAATTTATAAAAATGTCTGTTTAAAAAAATCATTAAAATTAGAAAATAACTCAATTATTACACAACTTTTAAGAAATAGTAAATAAAAGACTAAAAAGTAAATAAAGTAAATTTTTAATGTAATGTATAACGAATAAAAATATTTACGAAACAAATGTCAAAACATATAACAGAAATATTTATATTTGTGTTACATGCAGCGTATTTCTTTTCTTTTAGTTATTCCTAAGAAAAATAAATTGTTCAGCGAAAGATTCTTCCGCGTTCTCAATTCATATTTCAAATGTAGCCAAAATTATACGAAGAATACTGAAATTTAAATTTAACATTTAATAATTTAATTTTGCATTAAATTTTGCATTTAATTTTACAGTTAATTTTAAATTTAATTTTAAAAATAATTTGTTGCACAAACAAATTTTCAAGGAAATGCAGTTTATAAAAATATCATTAGAAGACATTATTTAACTGCTGAAAAATAAAATTACTGTCTCTAAAATAGTTTTTATGGGTTTTTTCTACAAAACTTTTTAAAAAATTCTAAAATTTCTGATTAAAACGGATTTTGAAAAGTTTAAGTTTGACACACTTTACCAGTAACTCAAAGAAAATTAATATAAATTTCAAATGACAATTTGCGAAAATTAGTAATTTTAATGAAGGTAAAAATTATTGTAATAATTGTATGTGGTTTAATCTTAATTTTGGTTTTATATGTTTGTTTAAAAACTAATTTGCTGTACTTGAGTTTAGAGTGAGTAATGTTGTTTAACAAATAACAATATCTTGCAAGCATGCCCTCTAAAATATTTTAGCGAGGTGTTTAGATTTTTTGGGGGGATGATTGTCGCTAATTCAGTTATATGTAATGTAACAACTCACAAACAATACTTTAATTTTTAAATATTCGAGTTTTATTTTGGTATGAAGAATGTAATAAAATTTAAAAATTGTCTATGTTATATAGATTAGTAATTATATTTGTAGCAGTTATATATATATATATATATATATATATATATACTGCTCAAAACAATTAAAGGATATTTCAGTTTTAGGTGGATTTTGTATCTGGGAAACTTTTTAGCTGATTGATACATGGTCGACAGACATAGTAGGTTATATGAGAATAAATTACACATGTTTGGCAGAAAAAAATGCATTTTACTGCGCATTTGTGTACAAAAGGAAAAAAATACAATTTGTGCATATGAGAAAAAAAGAATAAGAAAAGGTGTTTTCTTCAAAGAAAATCATTTTCAGTAGGGGGTATGGTTTCCACGGGCGGCCAGCAACGTTGAACACCTTTGAGGCATGGACTCAATGAGGCTATTAATGACGAGTTGGGGTATTCTGCCCCACTCTTCCAGATGAGCTCTTTCCAGTTCTTGGAGAGTTTGTGGGGGTTGTTGGCGGCTAGAAACTCGTCTTCCTAGAGCGTCCCAAACGTGCTCGATTGGAATCATGTCTGGAGAACACGCTGGCCATTCCATTCGAACGATTCCTTCCTCGAAAAGGAAATCCTCCACCAGGTTTGCACGATGTGGCCTGCAGTTATCGTCCATTAAAATGAAGTTATCTCCGATTGCTGCAGCGTAAGGGACTACAATAGGTCTGAGGATCTCATCCCTATATCGGCGACCAGTCAGAGCTCCATCTCGAATGATGTAGAGGTCAGTGCGCCCGTCAATGGAAATGCCACCATACACCAACACTCCTCCACCGCCAAATCTGACACTTTCGTGCACGAACGCAGGATTATTCCTACTGCCACGGTCCCTCCAGATGAAAATACGCCTATTATCCGGATGACCAGAAAAACGGGACTCGTCAGAAAACAGAATATTGCTCCATTCATTTCTCCTCCAGTTGACATGCTCGGTTGTCCACTCCCTGCGGTCGCGACGATACCTTGATGTTAATCTAACACATACCATCGGTCGGCGAGCATACAGACCTACAGCATGTAGCCGGTTTCGGACAGTCTGAGTTGAAATCGTGGTGCCTGTAGCCGAGCGAAGGTGTTGTTGGAGAAGAGTAGCGTTCATGTTTCGGTGTCTCCGAGCTGTTAACGCTAAATACCGATCTTCATTGTGCGTTGTTGCCCGTCTACGACCTTGCCCTGGTCTTCGGCCTGCACATCCACTCTCCAAAAAACGGTTCCAGATCCTGGAAATGACACTTTGTGACACTCCAATGGCTTGCGCTACTTCGGGTTGAGTTTGGCCCCCTTCTAACCTACCAACAATTCTCCAAGCTTCTGAATCTGTCAAATGACTTCGCTGAGACATCGTACTCATCGAAACAAAGCAATCACTGAATGCCGATCATCATTGTCTTCATTCTCTTTTATCCAGTTGAAAGTCAAATTTCATTCGGTGCCGCTGAAGCGACGTTTTTGACGTCGAACTCAAAATTTGCATACTCCACAGTTTGAAAACCAGAAAAATTTGCATTTGTGATTCTCTTCTTCTATTTTCGGGAAAAAAAATTTCGTTTATATCTTTATTTTATATAAAACTTCAAATATCTTTTAATTGTTTTGAGCAGTGTATATATGTATATCGAATTAATTAAAAACGTTTAACGTAGTAACTTATAAATATTGTTGTAGTTAATAAAAATTAACTTCAGGAAAACAGTTTTAAATATGCACTTATAAAAATACGAAGATTTTGGCAGAATGTTACAAAATATTTAAATAAGAATATTTCTATTCATTTAAGATGAATTGTGTAAATGTAATATTTCAGAGAGTTAACTTAAAAACATTCAATAAAAGTATAACTAGCATTTTGTGGACATCACAAAAATTGTCTAAATATGAAAAATTGAATTACTGTGTTTTCCCATACTCTAAATTCTAAATGAGAAGTTTTGTTGGATTCTGTGCACGCAAACAGAAACGAACATAAACTAGAGATTAAGCATTACATAAATATATCAAATTTTCGAATTGCAACAACCCCTCTAGGGGAATTATGCTGATAAACTAATTAGTATCAGTTCATATAATACTAGAGCATCATATGAAATTCCATTCTAATACGCAGTAGTTCGTAAGATAGAGCACCGACAAATTTTGCATCACAAACAGCCACGCAGACAGACGGATGGACATATTCTAAAAACAATCAAACCGTTTTCAGGACATTCTGAAACTTACAAAACCGTCGGAAACCAAAAGTCGAAATTTTTGATTAATCCAAAACTGTTTTCTTTTACAGATAGAAGAATGTAATTACAAGTGCAATACAAATATTAGCCACGTTTTTTGACTCCAGCTCTGCTACAATTTTTGATTTGTATGCATAAATAATTATAAGCAACTTTTTTTGAAAACTTTAAAAAAAGGTTTTACAAAATCTTCAAGTAAAATCATTTCTGTTGCCATGATTTTCGCAAATTTTATTTTGCTGTAGAAAATCGAGTCTACTGATAAAAGAACCAAATTTGTTTGTCTGCAATATTTTGTTTTGTTTATAGCTAATAAAAATTATTTTAACATGGCAACAAGAAAATATTTCTCCAATTTTCAAAAAAATCAGTTCATGAAAGAAAAATTTGAAAAGTAAATATTTTAAAAAGTAATTTAATAAGAACAAGAAAGTTCAAAAATAAGTTTGCAAAACATTTCTACTTATGTAGATGCAGTACAAGTATTCACTATTTTAATTATGCTGCGGAAAAATAAATTTTTCAGAAGAAGATGCAGATGAAATTTTCTTGTATGTCATTCATATTTAAATTTCATATTATGTATTCAATCCATATTTAAAATGTACGAAAATCAAAACGAGCGGAGAATAACAATAATGAAATCCTTTTTAAACATTTAAAATTCCATTCATCATAAAAATCTTACCGACATACATAAGTGTGTGAGTGAAAGATTCTGGAATTTTTTAAGACTGTTTCCTTTAATTATCAAAGGATAAAGTTATTCTCTTTAGTAAAAGTTTTATTTTAATCTTTTGTTTCTGTAAAACTTTTTAAAACATTTTGTCAAACAATGTTTCTGCTTTAAAAGGATTTGGAAGAAGTTAAAAATAAGAAAAAATAGAGCAACATCAAATATCACATTAATAGTTACTATTTGAAGCCACAATTTCAACTACCATTTAGTGAGAAAATGCGTAAACACTCTGCTCTTATCATTACACAATTATATCATTATATATCAATCACATTTTTATTATTATATGTTTTTTAGAGAAAAATGAAAGGATCCTGCCTTACCTCGCCCCTAGGGTATGGCCGCATCGATAAATTAGTCTTATTGAAAATGAAAGAAGTTAGACTTCCTTTGAAATAATAAAAATGCATATTTTATTTTACAACTTTAAATAAGGAAATTAACTAACAATTGTATAACTATTGTTAGTTAATTTCCTTATTTAAAGTTAATTGTATAACTATTATAATTAACAATTTTAACAAATTATAAGTCTAAAAACTTAATATTTAAAGACAATTGTATAAATATTTTCATTAGAATTTGAGAAATTGCAGAAAAAAAATTCACCATTTTATCGTCTTCAGAAATGCCGTAATCACTCTTGTCCGAGCATAAGCCATTTCTTCAAGCTGACTTGCAATGTCTTTTCGTCAAGCATTGTCTACCGATTCGTCAAGTTTTTTTTTTTTTCAATAGACGGTTTTATAACATTTAGGATATCCGGTTTAACCCCTAAAAATAAGACTAAAAAACAAGTCATAAAAGTACAGTTACAAATGTTAGCAGCAATTTCATTGTAGGAAATAAATATTTATTAAATATGCTACACACAATAATATAAAATGTTTCAATTTCTTTAAATATGTTCATGTTTAAGAATTTTGAGAAGTGGCAAATATTAAAACATTAAAAAAAAAAAAACGTTCAAAAACAGCAACTACACAATTACCAGTATGGAGATAATGGCCGTAATGTCTGCTTCTTACACAAATGCTTGAAATTCTCTAACGAGCCTCTGCGTGTGGGTTAACATTTCGGGGAAGGCGCCAGTGCTCGACATCTTGGGAAACCTCGATCAGCTGCCTCCCTTAGGCTTGCAATCCAAATAAAAATTACCAGTTAATATGTTTTATATTAACTGGTAATCCAGATAAGGATTAATTTTCCCTACTGAGTGAAAATGTTCCCAGGCCGGGACTCGATCTCAGAACATTTGGATTTAATTGCCAATGCGCTTCCAATTGAGAAATGTGGATGACATTCCAGGCAACAGAATTCACTCAGACAACCAATTTCCTATTTATTACTCAGTTTGGTTGTGCTAAAGAAATAAAAATGCATTCCAAGTAATATTATTAAATATATATATATATAAAAGGAAAATTTGATGAAGAACTTTAACGGGAATTATCTTCAATTCGCGTCTTAAATAATCGCGTTTCATATCGCAACTTTGTTAAAAATATAATACGGCAGGTAGATGTTTGCTAAATTTTGCTATATTTATCGGTTATTAAAATATATTTAACGTACAAAGAAACAAATGATGATGTATTTTTACAAAATTTAGTTTCAGAAAAAATAGCTCCATATATAAAAAAGACTTATTTTGAAATGCATATCAGAAAAATAAATTTTAAAACGGGATTTAGAAATGTTTATTTTTTTTTCTTTATTTATTTTGGATGTAGTACATTTCCTTTCAATTCCATTATGCTGTAGAAAATGTACGGTTTCTGAGACAGTTGTGTATTAATTCATCTGGAAAAAATTTCTACATTTACAGCAAGTAAAAAAAAAGCACATAATATTAAAATAAATACTGTAATTTAAACTGTTCATTTCTGAAAACATTTTAAACAGTAACTTTTTTTTACGGGAAATAATGGAAATGGGATTATTTTAAAATGATTTTACAAAACATTGAAATAAAAGATTTGTTTATATTGTATGTAGTACATGCCTTTAACACTTTCATTATGCTGTAAAAAGGAAAATCTTTCAGTGGAAAATGCGAAATAAAATTCCCTGTATAGGTGATATTCAAATTTAAAATTCTTTTTTCTATTCATATTTGAAATGTAGGCAACGGAAAATTATATGGAGAGCCAGAATAATAAAACTGATTTTTAGCGTTTACAATTACGTTCATTATAAAAATTTTGGTGGCCTAAATGTTTCGAAAAAAGTGAAAGTTATATATATATATATATATATATATATATATATACGATCTTCTGTAATTACTAAAATTTACAGCCGGAAAATTCTTTAAAGGAAATCTGTCGCTTTTATTCCTTTGAATAATTAAATATTTTTATAGGATTTTGTCATACATGTTTTCTTACACTGACAAATTCAGAAGAATTAAAGTGTTACAACTTCATCAGTAATTAACAGGAATAAACGAATCGGAGACAGTGTATCTGTCTAATATGAGACAGTGCTGTGCTGTAATAACAATATTCTATCTCAAATCTTGAAGCATCCACCAAAACTAAAAACAGTAAATTTTAATCTTGAATTGTTAACGTTTTTACAGTGTTTTGTTTTCATATACGAGCTATTTTTTCTGTGCCTAATAGTATATTCTTTAATGTTTGTTAGATATTTTTTTTAAAGTTTAAATTTCAGTGCAAATTCACCTTGTTTAATAACTAAAATTCATTAAGAGACAACTAAATGCAAATATATTGCGTGAAGGTGCGTAAAAAACATACATAAAATTAAAAGCACATTAAAGTCCTTTTAAATATGCTACACACAATATGATACACACAATTCCACTGATGATGACCGTGTTTCGGTTGAAAACGTTTTGGAATTTTTAAAAGGACTTTAATGGGCTTTTAAATGTTTTTATGTGTGTTTTTTACGCACCTTCAAGCAATATATTTACATTTAGTTGTATCTTAAAGAATTTTAGATATTTTTAATTGAAAGATATGGAATACTAGCAAGTTGAATTTACAACTTAGTTATACAACTAAAGCTAAGAGTTGAAGCCGTGTGTATTTTTTAATGTTGAAAATGGAGCGTAATTAAAACCTATAGAAATAGGAAAGGTCATCCACAAAAACCACAATCTTTATATGAAGATAAAAACAGATATTCGCTTATATTGAGATATTCAGTGGAGAATCATTATGCTATTTATCTAAAAACCGTAAAGTTGCACATCTTTTTCGGGCCGTAAAATTATATTGATGCAAACCAGTTCACATTCTGCATCTCCTATCGTAATCCCTGCGTGCAAATAAACATAACATTTACGATGTTCTTTTAGGATGTGGAATTTACAGACAATAAATAATAATGTTGTTGGAAAAAAGAAAATGAAAGGTTTAGATGCTAATTCAAAAGTGATTACAAGTGAAGAGTATATAGACGAGAGACAAATTAAGAACAGGAAATTCCAAAGAACTTAAATCTCTTAACATGCGCAGTAAAGGAAATGAGTCAAAATAAAGGGGCTTAAAGCCAAAAGACCTCATATGAAAGATAAACCAACTAAAAAGAAACGAAGTTCAATGTTATGCAAGGGAAATTAAAAATGCAGAGAATGGCACTGGCACAGACATTATTTCCCAAATTACAGGGGAGATTCCGGTAGAATAAACTGAAGATGAAAGACATAAAAATACAAAGACCTACTGAAAAAAGAAAACAAGTTGGAAATTCTACGTCAAACGTTACAAACGAGGTGCGTTCGTACGCACGTTTTAGAATTAAATTCATGATATCCTGTGCGTAGAACGGGTTAAACAGCTAGTTTTTGACACTGTTTTATTTTATGATACTGTTCATACAAATATCTTAAATAGTTATATAAATATTCAGATATATATGTATCAGCTAGTTATATAAATATTCAGATCTTGATGATTTTTAATTCTGTGAAATGAATTATATCGTCTGCAGATTAATTTCTGTCATAAAATAAGTCATCTCGGTCTCTTGACGGTTAAACTTCGGAAGCTCCTATAACAAAAAAGCACCGATTTTAAAAAAAAATAAATTCAAATTTCTTAATAAATATTTTTATTAATATCTCCTAAAGTTTTGATTCGATTTTAATAAAATTTGAAATGTCTCGACAAAATTCTGCAAAGATAATATATTTTAAATTGCAAACCATTTGGTTGGGTAGTTTTTGCGTTGTTATATGCGGACAGACAGACAGACGGACAGACAGACAGACAGACAGACAGACGGACGGACGGACGGACGGACCAAACGACGACTATAGGTGCTACGTATTTATATAATTACGAACGCACCTAAAAAGTAAGATAATTAATAATTTTGGTTGGTAAGTTGATTGATAAGTTTTTTATAGGTGACAGCACAGACAGTGACGAATTGATATCTCTGCATGATAATGACGAAGAATTATTGACAGATTTCCTTGTAAATGCCACAAAAGAAGAAATTGATCCTGTCGTCTACCAGACACCAATATTTTAAGAGAATATTAAAAAAGGGAGATTTGTTTTAGCTGACGCTGAACATAGAATTAGGAAATCTATCCAGCATAAATACATTTGTCTCATAAACGACGCAGAAAAGGGCGAAGGAGATGTAGCAGGCGAAAGTTCGTGATGCTGTAACGATCGATCTAAAGACTGGTTTCGAATATACAGAAAATAAATCTTTGCAGAGGAGATTATCGATCCAGTTGCTCATCTGCTTGAACAGTTGAACAGTTTATTCGGGTCAATGGGGTAACTTGTTTGAGAAAAACAACCCCCTGGAGATGAGTTAATGTGTATCATATCATGAGGGAGCCATAAAAAATTTAATGTACTTAAAGTAATGATAATGTAAAGGAAAAATGTTAAATAACAGTCTAATGAATGAAGAAGAGTATACAAAAAAATTAAAGTAAAAAGTACTTAAAAGAATGATAATGTAAAGGAATAATGTTAAATAACAGTCTAATAGTATAAATTTTTTTAAAGTAATAATAGAATGTAAAAGAATGCAAAATAATGCGATAAAAATAGGTCTATTACTATTTACTGAAAGAAAAGGAAAGAAAAATGCGTTTAAAAAGCGATAGATGGCGCAATGAGTCCGCAGACGGGAATTAGCAAGAGACATTTGATTTGAGAGAGAGAAATGAGCGGCGGGGTTAGCATACGAGAGATTAGAATGTGGAAGGAATTAAGATAGAGGCGATGAATGCCTTGCACTAAACCACATTTAAAATTAGAAAAACAAACTTATAATTTTCCTGATTTGTAAATATTAATGAAGACGCAATTTACTGAATCAGTTAAGATAGTAGATCACACATTTTTGGTTTTCCTTTCTCAATAACGAGTGTTTTACAGTAATAGAAAAATTACTTCCGAAAACTCATAAAAATATAATGAAGTCAATGTTGCAGATAATTTTGTTTTTGATATTTTTATCCTAAATTAACATTTAATAAATTAGGGAGGAATTTATTGTAATGGGTTTTATCAATATTTTGGTGAACGCATGAAAGATGTCCCCAAATTCAAGCAAACAAAAAATAGGATAAAAATGAATAATATAGCTGAAACATTAGATCCATGTTTTACTTTGTGACACACTTTGTTACACGCTTTCATTTTCTTAGTACTCACAACTTCTTAAAAATAATGTCTCACTTTAGCTCCCTAACCGTCTCATAATAGCTCCATTCCATGGAGCTAATATAGGACAGGGATTTAATTTCCTTTACGTTCATTTTTGTGATTGCAATAATTTGTATCCATAAACAGATAAATGAAACAAAAACTCAAATTACAGCATTTTATTTTAGACAAGCTGACTTCGCCCGCTCACGAGCTCCTAATTTCATTGGGTATTGAATCACACGATTCTCGAATTCGTATGACATTTTTCCTTAAAACGAACCTCGAATATGATAAACATTGAATCGAACGAGTCTCCGGCTTGGTTCCCCGCTGCCTAGGGCACCGTGTATCGCACCAAAAATTGTGTTAGTAAAATCTTCCACAGACACGAATTGCATTCTGTACTAAACGAACTTCTGGCACGTGTCCTCGCTGCCTCCGGTACTGTCCGGCTTACTGCAAAATTCTTTAGTTCCAGCATCCACCGCTAGGGTGCAAATCACCAGTGTTTTCTGTGGTACTCAAAATTCAAATCGAAACGTAATTTAATTACAGCTTTTTGTAAAAGAAATAAAAAAATTAAAACATCTAAACTCACCCCCTGAAGCTATTCAACAGTACAAATTTTCGTACAACAAACAAGCTGCCATATACAAACGTTCTATTTTTGAGTCCAAGAGAGCGGCCTTTTGTTCGAACCAGAATAATCCCTTTGGGGCTATTCAAATGGGAATCAAAAATTATGTTATGGGAAGTTCTTCACTCCGAATGATGACTTGAATGACATTTCGTTTCTTCGTCGATTCACAATAATGTTGAATTCCTTACCAACCATCTTTTTTTTGCGAAACAGTGTATCAAAACCATGATTTTCAACTTACATAGATAATCAATTTTGTAAAGCGGAATTCCGGGCCACTCTTGGTAAATTCAAGAAGAAAAAATCCTCTGGTCTGAACTCCATTGATTCTCGATTTCTCAAGCGCTTCTTTAACGTGTTTCCTGAGATTTTTACCCAATGGGCTAATCGCTGTCTTTCTTTCAATTATTTACATCTAATGTTCAGGCAAGGGTAAGTAGTATATTTCCTGAGACAATGGAAGAAACCCTGACCTGGTTTTATTTCCTGAAACCGGTTCTTATCATCCGATCTACCTGCTTCCAGTGTTATGTAAATTACTAGAAAAATTAATTGGTTTTCGCCTTTCGATTTTTCTTGAATAAAACTTATTACGCCATAGGCAATTTGGATTCAGAGAGGGTAGATCACGCGACAAAGCTCTTTCTGAAATACTGTCTTCTAGCGCTTTTAAAATTAGTAAAGGTAAATACATATCCTTGGTCTCCCTTGATATTCAACGCGCTTTCGATAATATTGAGCGGAAGGACATTCTCCTACAACTTAGCTTTCTTAATTATCCGGGAAATATTGCTGGAGTCATTCGTTCTTATCTCTCTGAGAGAAGTATTCTGGTAAACTGTGGATCGGGAATTTCTACCCATTCACATAAAAAGGGTTGCTCTCAAGGTTCCTGCCTGGAGTCAATTCTATGACTCCTCATCGCTAATATCATTCTTTTAGGATTTGAATAACTTGGATAGTTGTTTTTTGCGTTTCCAGATGACTTCAGCTTTATTTACTCAGGTTTACGGCGTTTGGATTTGGAATTGGAGGTTGCTTTGGCTCTTCCCCTTTTCTTCCAACTTTCAATTAATAAATCACAAGTCCTTACATTTGCAAAGCAATATAAACTTCAAATAAAACCCACCATCAAAATAAATATCACTAGTGTCCATCATGTTCTTAACCTTAAACTCCTAGGATTAACGATAGATCAACACTGTAACTGGTTGTCTCACATTAATTACCCTAAACTCAAACTCGCAAAATTTTATCATAATTCCACAAAATTAACTACTAAATCTTGACGTATAAAAAATCATATGCTGAAAACTTGGTACTCCAGTATTGTAGCTAATGAGCTGTAAATTATCACCTATGACGCAGCTATTTAGAGGAAGAGAAATCTTACAAAAGCAGCAATTAATAAATTATTTTCTTTACAAAGGAGTTTTCTTTTGCAAATTTCAAACGATAATATAATCATTTCCAGTGATGCTCTCAATATCTTTACAGGTATTCTACCTTTTTTCAGTACCATTAAATATGAGTTCACTAAAATTAACACCCTCCATATGGAGAACGAAACTATTTCACAACAATATATTCCACAAATGTTACTTCAGCGTAAGATTCCTTGCTGGCAAATTCACCGGTAGAGGAGACTTCCCACCTCCAAGTAAATCTGACTTTATATTCTTACTTTCCCACTCTAAATATTAGGTTTTCCACCGATGGCTCACGCACCAATACTGGCGTAGGTGCAGCTTTTTGCGCTATGGGAGGGAGTGTAGTGATTCGCCGTTGGTCCTGCAGGCTGAATGACAATAATTCTATTTTCCAATCAGAACTCTTTGCCATCTTTAAAGCCTTAGAGTGGATCTCTCAACAAAACATAAATTTTTTAATTCCAATTTTTAGCGATAGTCTTTCCAGCCTGCAGTTAATCTATGAATATAGATCAACAAATACTCAAGTTATTGAGATCAAATCACTTCTCAAAAATCGTCTCTGTAAAATTTATTTAGGCCACTTATCAGCCCATCAGTGCATCCTACGCAATGAAACGGCGGATATGTTGGCAAAGGAAATAATTCCTCGTCAGTTGATTCATCAGTTGACTTTTCACTTCCAGTACCACACTCACACATCAAACGACATCTTAGAGCTCATTTTATGAAGCAGTGGCAGGATCACTAAGACTATTCGGATAAGGGTAGATATACCTATGATCTGTTCCGGAGGTTTTCTTGGATCTTCTCTTGCTCACTTCCTCCACTACAGCTTTTTTATCTGTCATGGTCTGTTTTGGGCCTACCTCTTTCAGTTCAAAAAAGTCCTTTCACATGTTTGTGAGTGCGGTGGTCTCATTACTTATATAATTGTCCTTTTACAGCTCTCTGGTATGTTCTCTGTCTTCCTGTTCTTACAGACGGTTGGCTGGCTAATATTTTATCGCGCCCGGCTTTGCTCTCACATCTTAAAAACCTTTTTAACTTTCTATGGGACCTTTCTACGTTAATCCATCACTGAGCCAGAGTCTCGTGTTCCACCTTATTCACTTCCCTATGTTGTTTCGGAGCTTTGTATTTTCCGTCAATAACATTATTTTATACTATTGTCTTTTTTTACAAATATTATTTCCATTATATTCGTATATTCATTTATCTATTGTTCACCACCCCGCAGTCTCTCGGGCTTACCGGCGGGATTTTTTAATTTGTTTTAAATTTAAACCTCAATAAAGGGGATCGGGAGCATTTTTATGGTCTACAGACATAGTTCTTAGTCTGAGCAGTCCTTTTCGGACAGTAAAATAAAATAAATGGTGCGCATTCTTTTCCAAACGAACTTCCGGCACGTGTCCACGCTGCCTGCGGTACCGCACAGCACGCGTGCTGTAAAATATTTTAGCCTTAACTCGAAGTTTGAATTACAACCGAACACTTTACACCCCCTTCAAAATTAAACAAACGAACTTTAGATTAACAAATGTCGTTACATTTTGAAACAGAAACAAAATGGCGCCAATTTTTAGTTTGACTGTAAAATTTATTTTCTTTCGTTTCGGAAAGTAAATGGAGAGACGGACACCGATGCAGAAGTAAATTCAATACAATTCCCTCAAATGTCTGGGTCATTTGATTCTCGGCGGGTCAGTTTTTAGCCAAACGTAATAACATTTAACGTTGTTTTTTTGTTGCAAATTTTCACAAAATTTTCCTTTTGGGAATCAGAAATATAATCTACGTAGTATATATACTGTCAGTTTCAAATCGATACCTCTAATAGTTTTCTTAATATTTGAGAATAAGTGAAAATGAGAAATTTTTAGTGTCTGCGATTTTGAAATCATTAACTTCCTTTGTGGTTTTCATAAAATTACCAATTTTTGAAACAAAATGTAATCAGTATTTTATGCGATGTTAATGAGTTTTTAATTGACATCTCGGATAATTATCAAAATATTAAAATTCTGAGCCTCAGATGCATCAGGTCATACTTTGGACTAACGTCACTCAATTTTTCAGATTTGTAGGTTATGCAGATTTCGCTAGCCATGAACTATCCTGAAACTTTCTTTTATTAATGTAGATTAGACACAACAGATCGGAAGTTACTATGTAAGTTTACAATTATTTCTCATAATAGTTCGATTTTTCTCTATTTATAAAATAGCACACAAACAAAGCTTTAATTTGTTTGTGTAAGAAAAATAGCTTTTAAAACCAGGCTTATATTAAATGTAGATAATAATAATAAAAAAAAATAATAGAAAAAAAAAAACATTTCACATCACCGTAAAATAAAACTGTTCTATTTATATTAGATGTATACATATTTTATATAATTTAATTATGCTGTTGAAAACGAAGGTTATCGAAGGGATATGTGATTTATATTCGTTCAAAATTTTGCTATGCGTACAGGTATTTAGAAGGCTTCTAACGCAGTAACACATAAATAATGCTGCAATTTACTAAAAACGATTTCAAGATAATAAAATTAAAAAAATTACTTAAATTACAGATATTTCCATCATAACAAATATATAAAAAATTCAAATAAATTTTAGAAGATCTTGAAAAATTAACATTTCAATGTATGTGGGTTACAGTACATTTTCTTACTACTTCAATTAGGTTGTAGAAAAAAAAAGTTCAGCAGAAGATACTAATTAAAGTCTCCTGTATATTATACAAATTTAAAATAATTTATTCTGCACATTATTTAAATATACTCAAATCAAAAGCCTATTCAGAACCACAATATTGAAATTCATTTTTAGAATTTAAAACATCATTCATTACAAAACATTCTATTTCATAAATTAATGTATAATTTAAAAGTTATAAAAATTTCCGTTCGTATACATCCAATTGCAAAAGTTCATTAAAAAAGAAGGTTAAGCGTATATTCCAGTTGCTACTAAACTAAATGTCTCGCGAATAAATCATTATTCTAATGTTAAAATCTTAATCTATATTCCAAAAAGAAATCAAACGGAAATGTGTATTTCGACATTTCCGTTTTTTTTCTCATATTAAGAAAAATAATTACTAATGATCGTAAATAAAAAAGGGATTTTTTTTTATGTTTGATTTAGTAGAGCAAAATCATTAGCGTAAGTCTGGGTTAGTTGTCCCCGCCCATTAAGAAAAAACTAATTTTCTTTTTTTATAGTAATTACTTTTGAATTGCACATGTAACCTTTCTACTACAAATTTTATATAGAACTTCATAAAAACAATTAGTGTAATATAAATGCCCGATAAAATGGGATTTTTACCAAAACCTTAATCAGTGATTTTGGACATCTATCCCGGACCTCAGGGTGGGACACGTTATTTATTCGGGATAGATGCCCCATTCGTAAAAGAATATGAAGCATAGACAAATAATATAAATAATTGAAAAGCTAGATTTGCATCTGACTTAATATCCTATCTACATGAAATTTACGAATGTTTTTTTTATTTTTGAAAAAAAAAAATTGTATTACAAAATCTTGAATAGAAACTTCGGTACTTTTCTATTATCCCGTCGACCACTTTTCATAACCAAAAACTATCGCCAAACTGTAAGATTAAACGCCAAATATGCAGTCTCATTTTCTTGATGTCAGATGCATTATACGCGTTTGTTATGTGATCGAGTGGATTTTAATTCGACATTTGCGTGTATTTTCCATTATGTTTTGCTGATTTATTAGTTATTTCATTAATTAAAATAACAAATGTGTCCTTAAATTCTTATATTTTATTTATTTATTTATTTATTTTGATATTCCAATGGAAACATTCTCCCGTTTATTTGGCGTTGCAGTTTGGCGATAGTTTTTTGTTATGAAAAGTGGTCGACGGGATAATAGAGAAGTACCGAAACTTCTTATTTTTTACTTACATCTTTCTATTTCTTTTTTCTTTTTCCGCAAATATTAAAACAGATATAGTACATTGTGCACGTCTCATATAGCCATTCCAAACAACCAATACACTGAATCCACTCAACACGAAGTTTAGTTTCGTAATAATTTTCTAAACAGATGTTTTCCGTTATTGGGAAGATCTCCAGTTTATCACGTTTTTTGCCCACTATCTCTTCGCCTTTTGCGTTTTAGTAGGCCGTGTTCTCTTTTGTCAGGTTTTCTGGATGGCTTATCTTTAGTGTTGAGCTGTTTTTGCCAGTGACGTACACTTTGCCAAGTATTCGGACAACCTTCTTCTTGCTTTAGTTTTCTCGCATGGCAAAAGCAGGAACAGGACTTATTTTATGTAAATATTTAGAAGGAGACTGATTTGTAGAAGGACGAAGTTCTTCTTGATCGTTTTCAATCAATACAGATGAGTTTTGACTTCGAGAAATATCGATGTTAATCATCTCTGTATTATTTTGGCAGTCATCTAGTAGTCCTTCTATACAAGAATTCGAAATAGTGAAAAATACGTCTCTTGAGCTCTTTTCATAATTCGGAGATTGACGTCTGTCATAAATTGCAAAAAAAATGAAATATTCCGCTGAAGTTTCACGATTGAGTGGGTATATACCGGTACGCATGAAACCATTAATGCAGTACTCAGCACGCTGTCATTTTCCATGCATTACAATGCCAGCATGAACTCTTTTAAGTCGGCGTTGAGAATTATGCTTCACTCAGTGATTCGCTGCTTTCTTGAAGTTAACGTTAAACGATTTTAAAATTCCCTATCAGGCGGTTTCAGAGGTTTTGTGATGTGACTTGGAAGGTTGACTGTGGTTGACTTGTGGTTAGTTGACTCTGGAATTCTTATGTAATTTGAATTAAGGATGGTGAAGGGTGGCAGAAAAATTGCCAACAATAAAGGAAATATTTTTAAATAAATAAATAAATTTCAAAGAGGGATTATACCTTTAATATTGTGTCCCGGTATATTCTTAGTGAATGACTTAATGTGAGAATTATTATTTTCTTCGGGAATTTTAGATTTCTATTTAGTGCTTCTGAATATATTCGGAAATACAGAGGAGGGGGGGGGGGAGGTAATTTCGGAATGCGTGAATTAAAATGCGTTGACCACAGCTATAAATACCAAAGACTTATATATTTTTCACGTAAAAATGTAAGGGAATTGTAACCATTTGAACAAACTTTCTGAAATGAAACAAATGAAATGTTTTAAATACTCGTTTAAATGGATAATTTATCACTAATAACACCACCCCTGACTTCTTAGGTAATGATTCCACGAAAGCGCCATGGTCAACTAAATGAAGAAACAGATTTTTTTCTCACAAAACTGAAGATTTTAAAAATTATTCTCACGCACCTAAGATTTTTGATAATTATAAGTGGTTCATCTTATCCCGAATAACGTTTGAGCTGTATATTCCTTATGTAGATGGAACATGTATCTTTTTAATTCAGTGTAGATGCCCCAGCCAGTAGCTCTGGAAGTAGGAACAAGTATGGCTGCAATCTATAACCAACACATTACTTGTTTCAAAAATTTCACTAAATATTTCACGAAAAATCTCTAGTAAGTACATTATATTTCATCTTCTACTTGTCTCTATCTTATATATATAATAATATCTTAGATATATTATAATATATATATATATATATATATATATATATCAAATGCCTCCATTACATAAATATAGTTTTTATACTGAAAATATTTGCAATGAACGACAATGAACATTCTGAAATATTGAGTTTTCATTGGACATATTGGCAACAAAATGAAGAAATATTTCTTTCTGATTTATGTGCACTATTCAACGTAGCAGCAATCATTGTTTGTAATTGAAAATAGTTTCTTGTAACACGAGGATTTACTGATATTGCTGCTGAATCATTCTTTATGATCAATAATGTCTATTTATATAATGAGTAACTGCAGAATAGGAAATACATTTGTAGTTTTAGTTCTGAATAACTATGAAGATATATTACAATTTATAAGTGCGGTGTTCAAATAAATCATTATAATTTTAATAATCTTTAAAGTAAAATGAATATGAAAGCTTCTGCAACAATAAATAACATTTATACTATAATTTATTAATTCATATAAAGTGACGATAAATAATATCAATAATAACTCATTTCTACAAAATAACACGTGATTTTATAAATTAACTGTCTGTACAAACTTTTATGAATTTGTGGCAGATATATTGTTAAAGATTGTGCAGATTGATTGTTAAAGAGTGTCTCCCGAGTTTACAAAAGGACTGGATGCTGCTGATGGGAAAAGGGCACTTTTTAGATTCTTAGGGACCGTTTTTTGATTTTTTTAAATGATTTTTTCTTAATATTTAAATATAGGGATATCATTTCAAGTCACGGCAATGAATAAGGTTAGCTATTCAAGTATATATATATGTTTTAAATACACAAAACGCAGTAAGGGTGATATTTTTTGGATGAAAAGAAAGAAACGTGCAATGCTTTGAATGATAGGCAAGAAGAGTTAGTTGCAGGCCGGACGTAACCAAAATGCAGGCAGGGTGTAACCGTTTTCTAAAAAGGGCTCAGGGGAACGCTGCTGTTTTATTTTACAGCCCATAAATCGTTAGTTAAATATGGTTAAATATTGATTTACATTGGGTCTATTTGAAATTAATTCAGAAATGTTGTACTTAGGTTGGAAATATTTGCAAAAAAGCTCCAATATTGCTTAAAATTGGCTTAACTATGGACATATTGGCAAAATGGAAAAATACTTCTTTCTAATATCGGTATATTATTCAATTCGACAGAAATCACTCATTATATTTGAAAATAGATTCTTGTAGAATGATATTTACTGATAGTGCTTCAGACATATTATATGTGATCAATTGTCGATATTTAAATAAACGAGAATCTAAGACATAGGAAATGCATTTGAAGATTTTATTCTAAAAAATAATTAAATTATACCATTCTTAAGTACAGTTTTCGAAAAAAGTATTATAATTTGAAGAGTCATTAATCTAAAGGAACACAAATGTTTACAATAATGTATAACGTTTAAACTTGAAAAAAATTCGTATAACATATTCAGTAACAATAAATAATATTTCATTTAAACAAAATAAAAAGTAGTTTAATGAAATAAACGCCTGTGAAAATTTCCATGAACACTTTAGCTGCAATATTTTATTATCTAAAAATCGTTTCCGTAACGTAGTACAATAACTTTATTTTACAAACTCCAACAGAATGTTTAATTATTTGCTTGATTTATCTTTATTATTTGTTTTTGGGAATTAAGATGGGACATCATATATATTATACAAATTATACTTACGTTTAACTTTCACGCTTTGCTACATGTTTGAAAATACTATAGTATAGTTAAACGGAGGAATGGAAAAAAGATAGCATTCCAAAAATAACCACTATAAACTGGGGTAGTTTAATTAAAAATAAGTTTTAATTTAATCAGTATTTTTCGTTGAAATTTATAGGATGATGCCTCATCGACTAGTCCTACACTCGCACAATGGTGAAGTTTGTAATGGTAGTTTTCTTTTTACATAAATGTTTGTTTGCGCTTCCTTAACATTTAATCGGTTGCAATGTTATGCTTTATCCACTCACCCGTTCATTTATATTATGCTATTTATTTAGTAAAATTATTAGAATCGTGTAATGTTCAAATAGCCGGCAATAAATACTCGTAGCAAGCCAGTATAGATTATATTTAGTATATTGGAGTTAAATATTTTCCTAATATCGCATTAAGAAAATACTCCCAAATAAGGTATGAATATTGGTCAAATATTGGTTTACACTTTAACTATTTGCAGGGATATGCCACTATTGCAGGTATTTTGACATTACATCGGAAATATTTGCAATTAAAGGAAAACTTATTTTATTCTCATAACAGAAATCACTGCTTATTATCGAAAACTTTATGGCACGAGGATTATTGATATTACTTCAGACTCATTCTATATGATCAATATTTTCAATTTATACAAAACAGCATCTGGAGAATAGGAAATGCATTAGAAAGTTTCATTCTGAAAAATAAAGAAGCTATATTACTATTCTTAAGTGCAGTAGTAAAGTAAATAGTTAGAATTTGAATAGTCGTTAAGGAAAAAAAAACAAACTCATAAATCAAGTTTTGACTGCGCATGTTTTGATACATGTTTAAAAGACTCTAATTTACTATCAAAAAATATTTTTGTTAATATAGTATAATAGCTTTATTATACAAATGTTAAAGAATATGTTCGATAATGTATTTATGTGAATTTCAATGAGATCGCAAAAATAATCTCTAATTTGTACAAATGTTATGTTTTCATTCTTTATAGCATTATTATACTCATGAAATATTATTTACATATGAAAGCAGCGTACTCATTTAGTAAATATATTAACTCAGACAGAATCGAATAGATTGAGTTCTATTATTTATGGCATATTTCAGTAGAAGAGCATATTATCTACTTATAAAGGGGTTTAATTAAAAGGTGATCATAGCTTCGATGATGTTTCTGGGGGCGGGAGTGTTCTCATAGAATATAACAAGCTTAAATTAGTCCGCATAAATATGCGTAACAACAAATTCCAACATATAATGACTATTTTGAGAGTTTTGGGCAAGTACTTGAAATGTGTCATTTTCCATCTTAACAGTGTTTGTAATCAAAAATAGTATTTTATAGCACGAGGATAATTAGTATTGCTTCATACTCATTCAATATGATCAATATTTTTTACTTATATAAAATAGCACCAGAAGAATAGGAAATTCCCTTGAAAGTTTTGCGCATTGAATCCTATACAACCAACCAACCAACCCCTGAATGTTTCATTCCGAACAATAAAAAAATTATACGTGCTCGTGCGAGGATTTCGCACTGAAATCTAATATTTTTTAGGTACTTCTCTATTATCCCGTTGACCATTTTTCATAACAAAAAACTATCGCCAAACTGTAAGATTAAACGCAAAAATGCAGTTCCATTTACTTGACGTCAGAAGCAT
The DNA here is from genome assembly GCA_963931845.1 of Maratus michaelseni. Classification (NCBI taxonomy): domain Eukaryota; kingdom Metazoa; phylum Arthropoda; class Arachnida; order Araneae; family Salticidae; genus Maratus; species Maratus michaelseni. The sequence goes on from OZ007588.1 coordinate 328,501,296, forward strand.
TATACGTGTTTGTTACGTCATCAAGTGGTTTTTAATTCGACATTTGCGTGTATTTTTCATTATGTTTTACTGATTTATTAGTTATTTCATTAATTAAAATAACAATTGTGTCCTTAAATTCTTATATTTTATTTATTTATTTATTTTGATATTCCAATGAAAACGTTCTCCCGTTTATTTGGCGATAGTTTTTTGTTATGAAAAGTGGTCGACGGGATAATAGAGAAGTACCATTTTTTATCAATATGTAATATTTATTAGATGCAGGTTTAAACTTCTACAGAAAAAGTAAGGATAAAAATATAAGCAAACAACATTTAGTTTTTAGTCAAGCCAGAATATCATCTAATTTATTCCATCAAAGTTAGAGTAAAAACTGATCCAAGATTGCAAAAGGCACGCGCGAGAAAAAAAAAATTAACAATCGTATTTTAACTGCATTAGAAAATGACGTCATCCGCTTCGGGAAAAACATGGGACATAGAAATATAAATCTAAACATTTCAATTTCAATTTCGCTTTTTAATCATAAATATAAAATAAACCCGTGCGGAAGTTTTTTATAATAATTGCTGAGCATCATATAATGTGGTATTTTATTTTTTTAGCAACAATAATTTGAGGAAAACCTTTCATTTCTTTTATGAAAACAATGGCGATTTAATTTTAAATTTTCGGCAAATTTTAATCAAAAACATGTTTTAACGAAATGTTAAGTGCGCTATGTTAGAAGCCAGTTCACAATCCTTTCATATGCTATCTCATTCGTCGTTCTGCGTTTCGTATTTTTTGAGAAAAAGGGATGTTGACAGGAGAAATAATATACACTGTTAAAAATTTGCAGCAAACTGTCCAGTCATTTGACCGTTTTTGTAGAAAATGGTTACATAACCGTAATTTAACTCTATTCTGACCATATTATTGCCCATATTATGGTCAGAATAAAGTTAAATGATGGTTATGTAACCATTTTTTATAAAAACGGTCAAATGACTGGACAGTTTGCTGCAAATTTTTAACAGTGTATATGATGATTACTTTTCGGAATTGCATTAGTAAGACATATCATTGTAATTTGAAGAGTCGTTAAAGTAAAAAGAAAGAAGAAAAAACAAATTTTGACAGCGCAAGTTTGATACATTTTCAAATTGCTTTATTTTACAATGAAAAATAATAATGTAATATAATAGCTTTATTATGCGTACTTGAAAGGCAATTTACACTGCATTTTGCATGAGTAAAATGCGGAAATAGCTCATCATTCACAAACAAAATTACATAAATTACTTACAATAGTAAAAGTATAAATAAATCTCGATAATTTCGGGTCAATAAAACTTGCCCATTTTCAAGGGGTAGCATTTGGAGAACTAGCATGGTCTTATGTATACAATACGTACATTTTCGGATTCAAAACAAAACTTTATAGACTAGCGAAGCGTCATAGCCTACAACATAAATACAGAACATGAAAAACACAGATTGGTTAAGATAGCAGAATAAAACATCAGCAATTAATAAATATAGACAATTTAGCTATTATGATGTCATGTCTAATACGCAGCCGATATCGGAAATCTCAAGTGAAACTAAATCCTAATCTGTTAGAAAATTCAATGCGATCTATTATTATGGCTCACTAAAAATTCAAATTAATTATAAATATCTAGATTTCTTTTAAATTAATAGAAAAATACTGGTGAAATTTTCATAAAGGATCATTCTCCTACTCAGAAACGTAAAATGCTAATGAATTGATGAGGTATAACAAATTTTTGTTTAATAAAGCATTGTAAACTTAAGGTTTTAAAATAATACTTAAAACCCGAAAGACAGTTGTTTTATATGCATGAATTAGTTCTTCTTTTGAATCTGAAAATAAATGTATTGTATACATAAGACCTTGCTAGTTCTCCAAATTTTATTGACCCGAAACGTATATTTATGTTTTTATTAGTGTAGGTAATTTATATAATTTTGTTTATGAACTATTTGCGTCCTTTTCAGAGATTTATTGTACAAATGCTAAAAAATATATTTGAAAATATGTTTACGTGAATTTGAATGAGATCGCTTAAGCAATCTGCAATCTGTATAAATATATTTTCTTGCTTTTATAGCATTTTTATAAACATGAAAGAATATTTACATGTAAAAAAAAAAGAGCAAATTTATTATCTCAGATAGGATTCAATAGACGCTGTTCAATTATTTATGGCATATCTCAATAGAAGATCTCGTTTATCTATTTACAAGCTGGCTTAATTAAAAGGTGATCATAGCTTTGATGATTTATGGTTGATGTTTGCATAGCATATAAGAAGCTACGATCAATTTGAATTAATATGCGTAACAACTTTTGGGTAAGTACTTGAATTGTGTTATTTTCCCTTTTATACTAGTTGCCTATATGGTCTGTACTTTAATTAAAATGCTTTTGTTCTCGGAAAAAAATATTTATTAAAGGAATTAAATATTCATTATTATCAAGAACTATCTTTAAATTGTATACTAAAATTATATTTCTTGAATTCAACATCATGTTTTTTTACTATGTAAAAAAATCTTAACTGGTACTTATGAACATGAGGCAAACATATAAAACAATAGTCTTTTGCCTTTTTATGTATTATGTTAAAACTTCACATTTACAGTGCGCTATCAAACAACACTTTGTTATACCGGATTATTAGAATTTTGCATTCATGAATAGGAAAATGACCTTTTAACAACATTTTGATTAGTATTTTCTATTAATTTAATCTATCATTTTCATGCAAAGAAACACAACGACTTTCATAAAAACTCTTAAATTGATTTTCAATGCAATAAATACCCCACATTGTATTTTATAGCACACTAGGATTTATGTTTGACCTGAGATTTGCGATATCGGCGACGTATTAGACATCATAGTAGCTAAACTGCCTCTATTTCTGTAAGCTGATGATGGTAAATTCTGCTCTCTTAACCAATCTCCGTTTTTCACATTCTGTTTTTATTTAGTAGGCTATCAAGTTTTACTGGTCTATGCATCTGACCGTGCAAAGTAATCTAGTGCCGGGGATCCTACCACCTTCGACAGCGTAGACCCGACATTCAACCGTCTATTCGTCATGCAAGAGACCATGCAAGAGGCAGCTTTTCTAAAAAAGCGATTGTTCATTAGTCAAACTACCCCAGTATCTTCGGAAAGGGATTACGACAATTTCACGTATATTATCAATCAGTGGTGTGAAAGGGTGCGTCAACTACCTCTTTAACAAGAAGGTTGCCAGAGACTCTAAGCGGACTGAACTATTTACATTTACGCAAATTTCTTGGTTTGAGATTGTCCCTTCAGAGCCGCAGATCGATGATAATAAATACCACATGTTCTCCATCTTTGGAAACTAAAAATGATTATTTTAACTTCCGTAAAAAGGCACCTGCGCACCTGCACTCTCTCTCTGCTTTGTTAAAATATTTGCTTTTTAGAGAAAGCTTCGAAAACGTTATCTTTTAAACATGAGTACTGATATAGGAACAAATTCTATTTGAGGCGAAATTGTTAAATTTTAAACTATTATATTAAGATTATTTTTTAAACATTATTATTAAAAGTGAATAAACTTTGGATTTATCATTAAGCTTGAATGTTGGATATTGCTTCTTGAAAACACTTACACCCGAAATAGCTGATAAAATTTCAACTAAAGCGTAAATGCCTTTAAGATTTAACACGGTTTTCACACATCTAATTATTTATATCATCTTTATCTTTTACTAGAGTTATTGTACCTATAATTTGACAACTTTTAATGTGTTGAGTAAAATAATTGGATTTCGCAATAGTATGTATATTTTGCAATGATAATTCAGCGGGGGGGGGGGGGGACAACACGAATATATCAATTTAGAAATTATTACATAATTTATGCCCAGTTTTTTTATTCTTTTTTTTTTAACTTTCATTTTATTTGCCCTTATATTTTGTTTTTAAATAATGTAGAATGTATTTCTCACGCCATCATTGAAGATTTATTAGGATAATAATAAAAACATTTTTCTTTTATTATTAATTAACGAACATGTTTTATGCTAATACTAACCTAGAATGGATTTATGAAGACTGAATATCACTGCATCAATGAATCATTACGGATTGCATCAAAGCTCTTTTTGTAAAACTTTTTGTCAACTTTTTTTTAGTCTGGTGTTTAATTCCACATGTTTTAACATTCAGAGAATTTATCAAGAAAATAAGAAAAATAGACTTAAAGCGTTGATTTACATTATTTAGACTTTTATTTCAAACATGTATTTCATTTTATAAACAGGCACTTTTACCCCAAAACATTTGTTTGAGGGAGAAGAGTCAAGGGATAATACACTACATATGAATCTGGAAAGGTGTGATATCAATTTAAACCTAATATGCTAATAAATGGAACATTGACATAGGAATATTGTACAAAGTCACTTCTAATATACTCGTATGATTTCATTACATATATTTTGGAAAAATACTTTGAATGATTTAAAGAAACAACAGCAACAAAAATACAGACTTCGGTTATATTTCAGACATGCAAGATATTTGATAAAAAATAAAAATCTAATAATAATTAAAAACTAAAACTTAGCAAGCATTAAACTGTATAAACATGCGTAGTTACTTTATCAAATTGTGAAATTTTAAGTTGAATAAAAAAGGGTAAAGATAAAATAATTTATGACACTATGAAAATTGATTGATGAAACTGAAATATAATCAGTTGACTGCATGGATATTCTTCAAAAATTCTCTCAACGAAGTCATCGTTGAAATTTTTCTCAGACTTTCTGTAAATTAGAGTAATATAATTATTGTAAATTATAGCAATGTCTTTATGAAAAGCAATTTCGTCTCGAAGTACCAGAAAAATAGCACTATTTACACTTCGAATGAAAATGAAAAATTGTTTCACTTTTGTTTGTCAGATTTATGTTTGTTCGCACTCTGAATGTCTCAATTTCAGTAAAAATACTTGTGTAAGAATGAAATTTGATTGTGTTGTAATGCTCAGGTGAGCCGACATATATATGAATCCATTTTTGATCGCAAACGCATGAGATTGGCAAGTACTGCTATTCAGAAACCGAATAGCTTTTCCATTATTCGTTAAAAATAGAAGGTCTTTCAGAAAAACCTGTGAAAAATGACGTTTTTAACAGAATTTCTGGATGCGACAGCCCGATAAAGGTCGTTGTGAGACAACAATTGCTTATAACTCAAGATATTACTTTCTCGAAAAATGAAAAAATATATATTCGATTTCAAATCACTGAAATGTGCTAGAGTTTTGCATTATTGAGTCGGGAATTTTTTTTTTTCCCTCCAGAAGCGCCTTAAAAGCAAGGTTCATGATTTTTTATTTCATTTCTTCATTTTTATTTACCCCCAATAAAGTTCATACATACCAAATCCACTTTGACACGTAAATTAGATTAGTACTTAATTTGTCGACAAACTTTTGAAATAAATATTAGGTCGATTTCGTAAGAAATGCTACTATTACATTCTCCCCTAAGTTGGAATTCCTGAAACATTTTTTAAGATCTACGCCGATCATGACTCCCACAACCCAACCAACCTAGTTCAAAACTTTATATATATATATATATATGTCTATATCACTTTTTTATGGACGCAATAACTTCCATAATTCTGCACAAATCTCTTCCAAAGTGTTACATAAAATCAACCGGCTTAAAATCTTGGTCAAGTTCGTCATGTTCGTTAATCATTATTTTTTTGTGAAAACAGAAAAACCATCATAACTTCTTAATTATCATACGTATCGAATCCGTTTAAAATTATTATTACTTCTAGGAAAAGGGCCAAAAATTTATTTATATGACAGATGTTTCATATCATTAAAAAAGGCCTCAAGGTGTGCGTGGAGGGGGGGGGGAGGGCGGGGGGATAGGGGTTTAAGAAGAAAAAAATTCATAACTTCGTCCATTCGCAAGATATCAAATACGCTTAAATTTATTATAAATCTTCTTAATATTATCTACAAGTTTTATATTAATAAGTTTTGTATAGGACCAACTCTTACAGCAAAATAAATAAATAAATAAATAAATCCTTGCTGGCTCCACTTTACCGGCGCAGGTATATTTGGAAGTATTAAAAGTATTAAAAAATAAATAAATAAAAAAATCGTTTTTTTTTTTAAAAATCAGATTTAATTTTTTTAATTATACTTTTTAAAGTAAAATAACCTTTTTACAAAATCATTAAAATTAACAACTAAAAAAGCTCATTTAAATTTATTTGAAATAAAAAAAATACTCAGTCACTTGGTTAATTTGAAATATTTTAATCATATGAATAATTAAATATTACAGTTGCAAAAAATGGAGCAATAGAAACAGATTTAATTTGAAAAGGTGAATTATCTTTTACTTTTGAAAACATGAAATAAATAAAACGAATTATTTTGTGTTATATGATCACTTGCTTAAACTGCAATTTAACAAATATATACTATTCTATATAAAAAATATATACCACTTTAAATTATCCATTTAATAAATTAAAAAGCATATGCACCCTTCATTACTAAAATCTAAAAATTTTTAATACCAATTTTTTTTTAATTAAAAATCTTAAAATACAAAAGATAATTATATTTATAAAACAAGAAAACTGTTATGAATGAAATTTTAAACATTCTATTCCAGATTGGTACAGAATTCTTTTAAAAACATCTATTCCGGATTATATACAATATTCTGGAGTACATACAATATTCATTTAATGAATTTTGAGAATGTATTATACATACATAAAGATGATCATGATTATATGTTACAAATTGCAATGGATCTGAAAAAAAAAGTTATTTTTTGTTATTAAAATATTTGAAAAGAAACCAATTTTCCAGCTGAGTTCCTAAGCAATTACGGAGTTTAGACCAAATCAAAGTCGGATTTATTTAATTTAAATTAAAAAAAAAAAAAATCTTTTTTTTTTCTAAGACTTTAAAAAGTTTAGTTGTTAATTAGCTTACATTTATAAGTAATTAAAATTGAAATTATATTTAACAAGAACGAAAAATCATGCGTTAAGCATAGATGATGAAACACATACCAGCACAATCAGAATACTGTAACGAAACTTCTTAGATTCATAAGGTGAAATGTGATATCTAAGTAAACAATTCTCGAAAACGTATATCATATTTGAAATCCCAGTTTCAGTAATTAAAATGAATAATTAAAAAAATATCTGAATTTTTTATTTATTTATTTATTTATTTTTGTGTATCCCTTGTACATGATCAATGGATTTGTATACATGCCACATAATATGCTAAAATTTAATTCAGTTAGGAAACGCACAGTAAAGTTAAAAAATTCCATTCTTCAATTTCGGTCAATGAAAGATAATGTACTCGACATCTTTTGCGCAACCCTGTATATGATCTATAGAATTTATATACACTAAGCAATATGTAGAAAAATAGTTACATTTAAAAACGTGTGGCACAACGGAAAACAAGCTTCCAGAAATTAATGTTCACAGACAGTACTGTACCGAATTATTTTGTATATCTCTGTAAATGAACGATAAATGCTATGCTCTCTATAATCGATGATAAGCATTTTGTAATGCAACTCAGTGATATATATCAATTTCAATATGTTTGAGATATATTAACATCATTAAAATACACCGCAAACTATTTTGCCCCATAGACCGTAATGTAAAAGAATTCTTTTGAGTGTGCTTGTAAATGAACTGTAAGTGCTACATACTTCATTCTCAATACCGAACATGCCATAGTTGACCTCAATGACATATGAATTGCATGGAAATCCGAGTACATTTACGAAAGTTAGAGCTCAGACGGACAGACAAACAGAATTAATAAACATTTTTCAACTTTGTTGAAAATATATTATAAAATATTGTATAAAAATATATATAAAAACATATCAGACTATTACAAGCCATGAAATCATTTTATTTTCCAAATATTTCCATAAATAAACTTACATCAGAATATTGAACCACTTGTTATTTACATATGGAAGTAATGAGATGTCTATATAAATTCAATTAAAAAAACTTTTGAATGGCCTATATTTATTTATTCTAACGTTTTCCATATCCTCGCAGAAAGTCCCCATGATTTTGTATTAAAAAATTTACATAAGATTTAGATGTTTTTAATAGATAAATATTCATTAATCTTTTAACGTTTTTCAGCTAAGATTCTCTATTTTTAAATTGGGATTTTTATTTTAAAGTGTGATATTTGATTTAAATAAAATTAAAAATCATGCATTTTGAGTTCTCAGTCTCTCCGACTCCTTAGATTTACAAAGTTTATTATTATTATTATTATTATTATTTTCAAAACATAATATTTATTACAAAATTTCTTGACCTGAATTTGAAATAAAATTTTTACGAAAGTTGTTTTAAATCAGAGATTAAAAAAAAAAAAAAAATCAGTTTAATCTTAATCATGATTAAAATCAAGCTGATTTAAATCAACGAACTCTGCTTAAAAGTGGTATGAATTTGTTTCCCAGATTCAGTTTAAAAAAATCGCACACATTATTTTTTATGAAATGCTATATTTTACGTGCATTTTGAAGAGGTTATGTATATCACAATTAAATTAAGTAAGCTAGATTAAATACTAAAACCAGTGAAATAGAACGTATGTAAAGCGGAAAACATTTGTCAACGGAAAATTTCATGGTCTCGGTGAAAATAATATAAACTATAAGGAATAGTATACCTGCTAAGATGAAAACCTGTCTATATAGTCAAATGAAATTTCTCGAAATTCCTGCTGTGAATTCAACATTACAGTAACACAATTACTTGTACCTGAAAGGGTTAACAGTTCTTGTTGTGACAATTTACGTAGCGAATCCTTGTTTCAATTTTAGCAATAATTTCCTAATTTCACTTTTTTTTTAATGTTAATTTTGTATTTCTATATTTCCGATTACGATAAAAGTATATTAAGAGCACATGCATCTTTTTTACTGATTTGTTTTAATTATTATTTTTTTTAATGATTTTTATGAAAGATTATAGTTGTTTTTGCTTATGATATATATATATATATATATATATATATATATATATATATATATATAGTACATTATAATTAATTTTATTATCTAAAATCTCCACCCCGCTTTTTTTAACACTTTCCAACCTAGTTGAAAAGTGTTTATGACTTCGGTTTGTCTGTCCGTTTGTCCGTGCTCTAACTCCCGTAAATATGCTCGGAATGCTCTGAAATTTTTGTATGTTATTGTCGTTATCTATAGCATGTTCCCTATTTCTACTGAAGCGTGTAGCACTTATAGTGTTTTTTTACAGGGACACTCAAAAGAATTCGGTTACATTACGGTCTATGGGGGGAAATCATTTGCGGTTTATTTTAATAATGTTACACAATTTCAAACAAATTGTAATTGATATATATATCACTAAGGTACATTACAAGAAGCTTACTATGGAATAGGGTGTGCATAGCACTTATAGTTACTTTACAGGGACAGGCAAAAGAATTCCGTTACATTACGTCTATGGTGAAAAATCGTTTGCGGTTTATTTAAATAATGTTTCACTATTTTAAACGCATTGAAATTTATATATATCACTAAGGTGCATTACAAAAGGCTTACTGCAGAATATTGCGTGTGTAGCAGTCATCGTTCATTTACAGGGACTAACAAAATAATTATAATCTTTCTGTTAACAATAATTCCCGGAAGTGTGTTTTAAGTTGCTGACCGCGATTTTAAATTTAACTCACTTTTTGTATATTACTTGGTGTGTGTAAATTCTGTAGATCATATACAGGGCAGCACAAAAATTCGCTAACACATTTCCATTTATTGACAGAAACTCCAGAAGGAGAATTTTGAACTGCGCTACGCGTTTTCTAACTGTACTAAAATTTAGCAACCTATGTAGTATATATACAAATCTATAGATCCTATACAGGGTTGAATAAAAGTATTCGGATATTTTTCCGAATATTGTTGGTATTTCCTGAAATTACGTTTTTAAATATGTTATGCGTTTTCCAAATTGTTTACTTAGATGTTATCTTTCAGCTTATTAAAAGGTAATGGTTTGTAAAATTATTTGGAAAATTTGAACAAAATAAAATAAAGAGAGTAAAACAAAACATTGGACACTGCATTTTGCAAACATAAACTTTCGAAATTTTGTTTATAGTTTTTGCACTAAATTGACCATGTTCCAAAAAATGTATATCCTCAACAAATTATACACTAAACTTAATAATCCTTAACGACAGCTATTTAATTAACACATTAAAAATAATCAAACTGTAAACACACAAATAGTATTAAAATAGCGATAAATATCAGACCGCAAGATTTCACCAAAGATATAGTGAATACAGACCCTTTTAAACGTTGGTTGAAATGAAATTCATAGTTGCTAATGTTTTTATCAGAATTTATCTTGAAGTGTTAAAATATTACTCACAGCTCGTCAGCTTTTAACACATAAAATATTAAATTAAGCAGATATTTCAGAAATATTTTAACAACTAAGGCGGAAAAAAACATATTTTAAGAAGAGTACGAAGAAAAAAAAAATGTAATTTTCTAAGGAGATATTTTAAATGTACGGTGCATTCTTCTACGCCCATATCTTTAATATTAGCGAGAGAAATTAGAGAGCTGATTGAGCAACCCCCTTAAAGCTATTCTCAAATCCAAACTAGCTACTTTACGACATATTTTTAAATTTACTTTTGTTCAGAAACTTGGGAAGTTCGGAAATTGGCAAGTGTTCTTAATTCAGAAACTTTGTAATCGAAAGGCGCTTTGCTGAAGGCTCCATTTTTTGGTAAAGGCAGAAGATCTTTCAGAAAATTCAGTCAAAGTCAGCGTTTTGAATCGAATTTCCGACGCCGCAGCACAAGAAAGGGGAAAAACGTGTTGTCACGTGACAAGAATAGCTCATAACTCAATAAGTAATTTATTTATCAAAAAATGGAAAACTTATTTGGATTCCAAATTGTTTCAATAGTCAGGCCTACTAATTTTATGCCTTCACGTTTAAAAATGAGTCACAAAATGCGTTAGAAAGTTTCGTGCTGTTGAGCATATCATTTGAGAACCACCTTAACGGAATCTTGAGATATCTTTGATGAGGAAATAAATAAACAAATATTCTAAAAATGTTTGTACAATTATATTTTTTTACATAATACATTTCTTGTTAATTTTTAGGCCACGCGAAATTTGTTATGGTTTTTCCTAATGATACAAAAAGGTGAATTATATAGTTATAATTTAGAAAATACAGTCAAAGTCAGCGTTTTGAATCGAATTTCCAACGCCGCAGCACAAAAAAGGGGAAAAACGTGTTGTCATGAGACAATAATCGCTCATAACTCGATAAGTAATTTATTGATCAAAAAATGGAAAACTTATTTGCATTTCAAATTGTTTCAATAGTCAGGCCTACTAATTTTATGCATTTACGTTTAAAAATGAGTCACAAAATGCGTCAGAAAGTTTCGTGCTGTTGAGCATATCATTTGAGAACCACCTTAACGGAATCTTGGGATATCTTTGATGAGGAAATAAATAAATAAATATTCTAAAAATGTTTGTACAATTATATATTTTACATAATACATTTCTTGTTATTTTTTAGGCCACACGAAATTTGTTATGGTTTTTGTTAATGATACAAAAAGGTGAATTATATAGTTATAATTTTTATGAAACTTTTATATGCAGAATAATTTTTTTTTTCTGTAATTTTTACTTTGAAAACAGTACAACAGTACAGTGTAGAATTTATCTACAAGACGAACTGACATTGAAGAATGAATAATAATGGATGGGAGGGGGGATGTCTTACAGATGTCTTTTAATGAGCAAAAATGTTTCTTCGTTTTATCTCCATTCGGGGCCCGTATATCAATGATTGTTTAGCGAGTAAGGGTTGAATATGGCTACTTTTCTTATTTACAAGTCGCCAGGCTGTTAATTGCTTTTTCTTCTCCCTCATTCTCCCCTCTCCCGTGATAAAGACATGGACCCCTTCGGAAAGTGGACGCGCCATCGTCCATTTATCGGACTTACGCCTGATCGTGCAAGTGGCCATCTTCCTTACGAACCGAGTGTTCACTAGAAAGACTGAACAAAATTGAACGGCAGAGTGAACGCAGCAAACTATGTTTATCTGACATACGCCCGACTGTGCAAGAAGCATAACAAATTTAGTGATACATCGACAATGTAGACCAATTAAACATACTGTTGTGAGAGAGCCAGATATACCATATTTCATTAAAACACGACATTTATTTAAACAAGAACAAAAAATCATAAGTCAAGCATAGATTATGTAACACTTTCCAACGCTTACAAAATCATTTTACGAATCATTACCGTTTAATAAGCTGAAACATAACATCTAAGTAAACATATTGGAAAACGCATAACATATTTAAAAACGTAATTTCAGGAATTTCCAACCTATAAAATATTCGGAAAAATATCCGAATACTTTTATTCAGCCCTGTATATGATCTATAGATTTGTATATATACTACATAGGATGCTAAATTTTAGTTTCGTTAGGAAACGCGTAGCACAGTTTAAAATTCTCCTTCTGGAGTTTCTGTCAATAAACGGAAATGTGTTCGTGAACTTTTGTGCTGCCCTGTATAGGATCTAAAGAATTTATACACACCAAGTAATAGACAAAAAGTGAGTTACATTTAAAATCTCGTTCAGCAACTTAAAACACACTTCCAGGAATTATTGTTAACAGAGAGTAGAGACTTCTTTTGTGTGTCCCTGTAAATGAACAATGACTGCTATACACAGAATATTCTGTAGTAAGCCTCTTGTAATGCGCCTTAGTGATATATATATAAATTTCAATGCGTTTAAAATAGTGAAACATTGTTTAATTAAACAGCAAACGATTTTTCTCCATAGACGTAATGTAACGGAATACTTTTGACTGTCCCTGAAAGTAACTATAAGTGCTATGCACACCCTATTCCATATTAAGCTTCTTGTAATGCACCTTAGTGATATATATCAATTACAATGTGTTTGAAATTGTCTAACATCATTAAAATAAACCGCAAACGATTTTTCCCCATAGACCGTAATGTAACGGAATTATTTTCAGTGTCCCTGTAGAAAAACTATAAGTGCTACACACTTCAGTTGAAATAGAGAACATGCTGTAGATAACTACAAAAACATATAAAAATTGCAGGGCAATCCGAGCATATTTACGGGAGTTAGAGCACGGCCAGACGGCCAGACGGCCATACGGCAGACAAACCGAAGTCATAAACACTTTTCAACTAGGTTGGAAATTGTTAAAAAGGAACGAAAAACTATAGATAATGCATAGATTATGAAACACTCTCCAACACATCTAGAAAACTGTAATGAAACACCTTTAAATTAAAGTAGAATTATTGCTTAAAATGATAAAAAAAAAAACATAACACAAAACGTTTAAAAATACCTATTAATATAGATTACATATGTTTCCATCTCTCAAATGGCGACATCATCATGTTAAGATGATAGATGAAATATTCTCGCAAAGTTTTCAAAATGGTGAACATAAATCATGAGATCACATGTCCAATACAAGCATGTGCTTAAATTGGTCAAACTGGAAAAAGTGAAAATTATTATTTTTTTTTATTGCTTTTTCAATCTGTAAAGCATGGCGGGACAAATTTTAGGTAATTCAAAAGAAGCCGATTCGTTGCAAATGTTATCCATTTAAACCTAATATAGAGTTAGCATCAGATATATTCCTTTATTTGAACGAATGTGCAGTAAATTTCCAGTAAATGCAAATTTTTAGTTAAATTGTATTGATTAAATAACTAGGTTATTAAAAAAAAAGACAAACTATCGTGACAGCTTTTCGGATAATGCATTCAAAGGGAAACTGGCATAAGTTAAGTCTGAAATCTAAAGAAAAAAATGCAAGTTGCTCTTACGGACTGTACGTATGTCTGTATGTAGTTTACTTGTACTTTCACGTGAACACGACGAATTGCGAACTGAAACCGAAGGATTATTTATATGGATCACAAAATCTTATAATAGTTTTTGAAATTTTAAAATTTACATAAAAGAGACTTTATAATGGTTATACCTTTATAACAATTTTCTGAGTCTAAAAATACTTTTACTTTAAAAATATAGTGTTTATGATTGCGATTTCTATTAGTAAACTGTACATTTTTGTATTTGTCACAAATAAGTTAAAAAACTATTAAACCAATGTCGAAGTCCAGTTAATTCAATGCTGCTTTCGGGTCAAGCAACACCACAGTAAGTCCAAAAGTCCCATTGCCACCTCCTTATGACGTCTCTGAAGTGCATAGTTCCACATACATTGAGATGTCATAAAATGTTTTTAAAAAGTAAACAGTATTTGTGTGGTTATGATAAAATATATGAAATTGAAAGAAACCGACTTTATATGCTTCATCATATAAAGAATAGGAATTGTTTAAAGTGAATTATTGATTTAGTCTCACATAAATTTTAATATATATATATACAAGCTTGAATATTTTGCTTATCGGAACATTCATTGTTGTAACTACATTAGGAATATCACAGAATAATTACATTGTTAAGATATTTTAAGATAAATGCCTACATAGATTATACATCTTCAAAATATAGAAACGGATATATGCAAACATGTAATGTTAGAATTATTCTAAAATATAGAGGGGGTGGGAGGGCACCTATTGCATGATCTATTCTGAACATTTTAAGGCTTGTATTTAATTCATATCAGATACATAAGGCTATTCATTTCATAATATGTATTATAATATAAGGGGTGTTTCAATGGAAAATGGATTTATTTTCAGCAATCATTTATCATCATTTATCTCAAGAGACATGATTTATTTTAAATTAAAGCATAGTAGACTTATTTAACTATGATCATTTAATATTAAATTTTATTTCATATTGCACATTGTCCTGGAATATGAGGAAACTGAAAATACATACCAAAATAGGAATAACACAACACGATTTAGATAAACAGTTTTTTACGCTGTAGACCAAAGTTTAAGAGAGAGGCAAAAAGCACCGTAAAATTATCAAAAAATATCTTAGTTTTTAAAAGCTTATTTATTTTAAATTTTTGTTCAAAAAATCGCCTTCTCTTTTACAGGAATTTTAACATTTTTGCTTCTTTTTATGTATAATAAAAGAAAGTATTGTAATCGAAATTTGTTTTGACTTCCGTTTTTCAATGTATTTGCATGTTTCGGGGGTCAGAGATCCCAAAAAACATGTTTTTTTTTAAATAAAATATCTGCCTGTCCGTCTGTGTATGCCTTGATTGTGTCATCGATAAGCGTATGACGTTATACATAGAATTGAACCAAATTTTATGTCTGTTTTTGACTATGGCAGGTTCCTGTAGGTCCCAGTTGAATTTGGAGATTTCCCGCTGAAAGGGAGTGCTATGATAGCAATTTATGTGTGAATTTTGGAGCGTTTGTGAGAGTTTCGCAAATTTTCAGTTTAAGTGAACAAGTTCTGAATATTTTTGGTCGAAATTTTATGTTTAGTTATATTTATCATAGGCCGAAATTTGGATAAAATTATTGAGATGTTCTGACCGAAGTAATACCGCATTTTGAAGTAATAACTTGCATGGGATAGTAGAAATATCTGGGTTTGGCACATCCAATTAGTTTACGCGAGAGTCATAAAATAGTCAAAGATCCGATCCACAACCTTTTAAGACATCGTTGAAAATCAATATTTATAAAATCACAAGAAAACTTCCATTAACACGGGTGGCTCTTGAATACACGAAATCGTTATATACTGTAAATCTTTATGAACTACAGATGGCAATTTAACCTAGTGAACCAGATTCAGTAAATAATAAAAAAAAAGATAAATGATTATGTCATAAAGTGTAACATATTAGTATTGTGTGAAAAACCTAAATACAATAATTCACTGAAACTACAGACATTTTAAAATAAACGTCAATAATTTTATTTTGTAATAAAAGCTGTAAAATGGAAAAAATATGTATATTAAAACATTCAAAAAGGCCAAGTTTCACTCTGTTTCAAGATTAACAAAATATTTTAATTTCAGCTTCATGAAAAAAATAAACTACAGCTATTTTGCTACGTGGCTGGAGATTGTTCACATGAAATAAAATTACCGATACAATAAAAATGTGGCACTTTATTTCTTCCAGCTTTTTGCATTTAAAACTGCTGGGATACTACGATATATTGATACCCATTTAATGTAAACTACGTCATCTTACAAATAAAATTATCTGTTTTAATTTTAATTCAATTTTCGTAGTTTCACCCTTCACATGTTATAGGATATTTTTTATACTTCTTAAATACATGAAAATTAAAACCATTTTTTGCCATACAATATAACTGAATATAATAATTTTTAGAGCACCAAATGATTTACCAACTATTGATTACCAGTTTTGGTAGCATTAATCGTACTCTCATAAGCGCACAAAATTATCTAATTGAATATTGCTCATATCTAACAAGAAAATTCGGTCATTTTTCAAACTGATGACGGTACGTTTACTGCTACTAAAACCCTTATGCAATGCCTGTTAAATATTTGATGCTGAAAACTTTATTATATTTATTTAAATTCCTATATATATATATATATATATATATATATATATATATATATATATATATGGTAAAATGATGTAAAATGCTACATTTACAATAGATTTGTATTTTTATTTCATTTTCGTCATTTTACGATCATAAATTTTATGTTATATTTGAAATAAGTATTACATCATAGGTCCTATAGGTATTTATATCATTAGATAGGGAGAAATTCTGCAATTAAATTCATATTCAAAAAGGAAAAATCACATTCAGTAATAAAGATAATCTCTAATGAGTTATTTATCTTCACAATCTTATCTTCACAATCTTATCTTCACAATCAGATCTCATAATCACCTTTTAGCCACAAGAACGGTATCTTCATTCTTAAAGACTGTTTTCCTGAATGATTCTCAGCATTTCAGAGGTTAAATAGATCGGCCCTCACCTTCTCACCGCCGTGAACTGATATATCCGTTCACTATGTTGCAGATTTCACTGCAATAATAGTATTGTTTAAATTAATATATTTCTACAAATGTAATGCAGGTTTAAAATAATGAGTAATGACTGATACTCTCAAATCTTATACTCATATAAGGAATAATGTTTTTTTATATCAAGTTTGAAAATTCATTTTTTTTGCATTTGAAAAACATTACAGAGAAAACAACATTACAAATTTGCCCTTTTGCTCATAATAAATTTTGACAAATAAAGTAACCTAAAGAATGTTTAAGTAATTTTTCATTAGGCATATCAATATGGACTACTGGCCAAAAGTATTGAAAGATTGAAAATTCTAACATTTTTTTTTGAAGAAGTCAAAACAAATTTATATTTTTTAAATAAAACTGATTTTTTTTTATCTCAATATGTTAAACTACTTTAAAGACAAGATTTAAGTAAGTTATTGAAAAAAATAATTATTTATTTTTATAAAAAATAGCATACAAATAAATTTACATGTTATCAGAAATCGGCATACATTTTGGTATACCGGAATAAAATGAAATAAACAAACAATTTAGAGGTTGTCTAAGTTCTTTTGAGCAGAAAATATTATAAATGAGTGCAATTTAACCTTAAAGCGTTTAATATGTCGTTGGACTGCCTCTGGCGTTGATCACAATAGCCACTCGTTCAGGCATGGAATCAACAAGGTTTTGCGACACTTCTTTCGGAATTTCATAGTGCCAAACTTTTATTTATTTGTTCCTGAAGCTCTCGTTTTGTTTTGGAATATTTTCCTTCGAATTATACTCCCTAAATTCTCAATATGGTTTAAATCTAGCGAATTTCCTGGCGATGGGAGAACATTAATATCATGTTTTACAAATTCTGCCTGAACCTAAAATAACGAAAGAATGACAGTTACTGTTTAATTTAACGAAATTTAATTTAAATGTAGTATTTTTCTTACATTTCTCGATGTATGACAGCGTGCTAGCTCTTGCTAAAATATCCATTTCTGCTTTGGGAACAGATCATAAGCACTAGGAAGATATATATCCTTCAGCACATTAAAATATTCCGTCACCATTCATAGTTCTCTGTACAAAATGCAGTTGTCCAGTTGGCTTGTATGACATGCAATCACACACCTTTTGGCTTTCTGGGTGTTTTGTTGTACAAACCAGGCAGTCTGGGCTCATTTTCTCTTTAGTTTTACGCCAACGAGGGCACGTTTGACAGATATTAAAGAAAAATGACTTTCGTCACTGAACAAAAGTTGTCTCTATTTCGAAATACTTTAATTTTTCTGAACCTTGGCCCACTCCAATGGTTTTTTCTGCATCGCTTTGGTCAGAACTGGTTTTTTCTTAGGCACATGTGCCTTGAAACCAACTTCACGGTACCTCCTGTGAACTGTTCTTGAACTGGCAATGACAGAAGTCGTCTCACTCCATTCTCTTGCAAGTATAGCAAAACCGCAAACCTATTTTTCGGCATAATCGCAACAATGAAGCATGATTACGTTTCGAAGATAACCTTGGATGACCACTTATGGGCTTCTTATGTACGGTTCCTTCTATTTTAAATCTCATTTTGAGGCATGAAACAGTCGACTCACTGCAACCACACCGCTTAGCAATCATAACATTTGAAATGCTCTCTTGATGCCTCGCGCTTCCGAGGAGTTACTTCACACATTTAAAAAAAAAATACACAGTTTTATTTTAAAAGGAATGTGCTGCGTTACATACAGCACAACAAACTAACTGAAATTCTACGCAGTCAACTCGTATTTATAATAAAAATCCGGGATCACGCAATCGTTGGTAAAGATTGCATCTAGAAGTGTGACACAACAGCTTAAAGCTTCTACAACATATTGACATTAAAAAATATCAATTTCATTTAAAAACTATTAGTGTTTTGAGACTTCTTCAAAAGAAAATGTTAGAATTTTCAATCTTGCAATACTTTTGGACAGTAGTGTAGTTTTGTTTCTTTATTTAGAAACTTCTAGTGGGTTTAAATACATGAAATGTTTTATGATTACAGTTAGATACAGCATTGCGCAAAGTTTAGTGGTTCATTCAGACTGATACATAAAATCTGTGTGATTTCTTTTTTTTACATTGTACGTATGACAGACTTTGATCAGGTTATACTATGTAAGTTGTTTTTCGGCTAAAGACGATTTAATAAAATTAAGAGGATTTTTTTTTTTTTTTACATTAAACGTAATTTAAGATACTTCATCGAAAAATGGTTATGATATTAGATTTTAAATATTCCAGATCGTCTTTTCTGCTTTAAGTTTTTCAATGTCACTGACACTGCAAAGCTATTTTAATACATAAAAAATGTAAAATGTTGCATCTTGACTTTAAATATGATTCCTTTGAAATTATCTTTTATTTTTGTCAGATTATAGAATATTACATTCTGCTTTTGTTTGTAAAATAAGATAGGGCTAAATGATCCATCCTATTTATATTATCATAATGTGTAAAAATTAATATTGTAGAAAGAAAAATTACATTTGGCATTAAACATAACCACTAATGAATATCTTAATTTGTCTTCCAAATGATAATTGTCACATTTAATAACCACAAGTGCATTATATCTATATAGTCCAGTCAAATTAGGCAGATTTTGGTTCATTTTGGGACATAATTACGAAAGTTTTGAAACTTTTAAATATTGTTTGGGAGGGTCTCCTAATGAACATGCTAAAAGTCCTGATGGGTAGGGGGTGAGCGCGAGGGGGTGGAGATAAAAGAAGGTACCATTTTTCGGTTTTTTGTTAATATCTCGTAAGCTATAAATCCTACGGAAAAATGGATAATACAAAACATAAAGACAAGTAAATTCTCTACAAAACAGGTTATATACATTTTTCTCTAGAGTCCATAGGTAACGAGATAATCGCAGTCAAAAATGAAGAAATTTGTCAACAGTCACACCAGCACCAGAGAGCGGGTCCACGGCTCTTACATTATTACACCTACTTAACCTAAACTTAAACGGACATTAATAAATGTTGTGGTCAGAAGAATGGAAGCCTGAACAATAACTTTATCAAATGACATTTTTTGTCATAATAAAACATACAAAAATGAAAAATGCGTAAAATAAAATAATATAGGAATAAACATTATACTCAAGTTCTTGATCATTTTGATTACCCCGGGTTCAATGGAAAATTTCAAAAGATGTTGATTTATGTTCCATTTCCCTTATGACATCCTTGAAATTAAGTATTCATGTTGGTGAGGTACCCAAATGTAGCTGTATTGTATTTTGTTACATTTGGGTCATTCATTCGGAAAATATAAAATATTTTATTTTGCGCCATAATGCTTTGCTATGGCAATTCAGGCGATTTTCAAATTTCCATTTGGCGAAAGAATAAATTTTGGTGGAATTTCATACATTTTTCGAATAATGTAAAACATTTTGTTTTATAAATTTACTTATTTGACATTCATTTTTTTCTTTTACTTTTATCGTTACTTAGCTACTGTTTTTCATAGTCTATAAAAATATTCATTCAAATAATCCCGATTGCGATAGAAGAAATGTGAAACCTGGCTGAGGGAAACAAAACATTAGCTAATTTTTCGTAATTTGGTCTGCAACACAGAATTGCGTCAAATATGAACGATGTTATTAACATTACGGTTTTGAATTGAAGCTGGATACTACTCGTATTGAAAGGCTATCACAAAAATACTTTATAGCTCCAAATCACGTTAACAATTTTGTGAATTGGCAGTAGGCACGATGATGAATGACTATCCATTAAGTTTAAAAGTCTCCAAATATACCTATTTGGTGGTGATTTTACTAAGATAATGCTATAGAGTAGATTAGGACGTATTTAGCTAAATTCTTAGATCTAAATATTATAGAACGACAATCAAAACTGTTTTCGGAAACAAAAATTGTAAAAACATTAGATTTCCTGATCTGCAGATTTACTTGTAATTATAACTATTATAACTGTATTATCTTTATAATTATTAATCGCAGGTTTTTATAATTATTATATTTAATGCATCTTTATAATTATCAATTTAATTAAAATTTCTGTTTTTAAAATTCCATAGCCTTTTATTATTAATATTATTATTAATAAACCATATTAAATGAGTTATGTAGTGAATATATTTATGTATATGTACTTATACACATCTATTACATGCACTACCAACAAATGTTTGCGTATTTATAGTGTTAATTATAATATTATACTTGCTGACCCACTCGGCGTTTCCCGGGCCCGTGATAATAACCTCAAATATACCTAAAATCCAAAATCTATTAGTTTCACATGCCACCGCCAGGGGGCACATTCTATTCTAAATAAACCTCTATCCCAACGAAACTCCGTTATTCAACCTTTCGGTAGATATGTTAGTTAACGGAGTGGGGACTCAAATAAGTTTAGGTTAAGTAAGGGCACTGTAAGTGCCGTTGACTCGCTCGCTGGCGCTGGTGGGACTTTTGGCAAATTTCTTGATTTTTGAATGCGATTAGGCGCTGGTGGGACTTTTGGCAAATTTCTTGATTTTTGAATGCGATTAACTCGTTAACTATGGACTCTAGAGAAAAATGTAGAAAACCTATCTTGTAGAGAATTTGAATCTCTTTATCTTTTGTATTAGCAATTTTTCAGTGGCACTTATAGATTACGGGATATTAACAAAAAACTAAAAAATGGTACCTTCTTTTACCTCCCCCCCCCCTCGCGCTCACCCTCCATCCATCAGGACTTTTAGTATGTTCATTAGTAGACCCTCCCAAACAATATTTCCAAGTTTGAAAACTTTCATAATTAAGTCCAGTAAAAAACCTAATTTGACTGGACTAATAGTTTATGATCATTTTCCTAGAGTGATTAACTCAAAATTTCTAAGAAAATTAATCTATCACTAAATCACAAATTTTGAACCATGAAGTCAATGTTTAAAGTGATACTATAGAAATTTTTCAATTAAGAAAAAGAATACACTTATGATTAATTAAGTAGAATTTTATTGTGTCTTTGAGTTACAGTTAGACACAGAACTACACAAAGTTTAGTGTTTCATTCAAACAAATAAATCATATTATTCTGTTATACAGTCACCTCTCACTTATGCGCGTTTGAAGGGACTGACTTAAAATCGCGCATAACTGAGAGCCGCGCATAACTGAGAGGACGTTGTATGTAGTAATTCCTTATACACATTATACACATTATTCGAAAGAAAAACATATTGAAATATAAGAATTATGATTAATGATATTTTATAAAATAAATGGGGTGTAATATTAGTATAGTGTACTAATATATATATATATATATATATATATATCCTTACACTTTCACTATAAAATTTAGTTTCAAAAAATACAATAAAGTAATTTTTTTTCATTTGACATAGAAGATGATATACTTACATAAAAAAAATGCCAATTAGTCCTCTTTTAAGAAGTCATCAATGGTAGTTTATGTTTGCTTAGGCCGCGTTTGTACAACGACCTTTTCTAATGCATTAAAGTGCGTCATTGTATTTGATGCTATATCAGCATTTTGTAGGTAACATCTCAAAGTGTCCAGGGCTCCTAAAGCAGTAGCATAAGATGGGACAATTACAGTATCAGTTTCATCATTATCATCATCATCTCCTTCTCTTTCATCTGTCACATCATCAAACACAGTTTCAATATCTCTAATTGCCGTTGATGTTAAGTTTTCATCAACACTGACGAAATCTTGAAAAGAAAGAGAATCTTGGCTTATTCTATTCCATTCTTCTTCGTCTATGTTAAAATCATTGCTGTTGTTTTCATTTTCCTGTAATGGAATAACTTCAGCATTATTTGAATGAAAAATACCCGCTTTCCTAAAGCAGTTAGAAATTGTCATGGCTGTTACGTTATTCCAAGAGGAAACCAACATATGCATGGCATCCAGAATCGAAATTTTCTTGAATTCCTTTTTCTGCTCTAGTGATATAAACATTCTTCGCACCAAATCTTTCCTATACTGCGCTTTAACTGACCTTATTATACCGAGATCTAAGGGCTGGAGTCTGCTAGTACAGTTAGCAGGGGAAAATATAACTCGTGCATGTGTCAGCAATGGGAGATATGAAGGATAGGCGGGACACTGATCCATAAATAACAAAACTTTCTTTTTTTTTTTTAGCCATCTTCATATCGAATTCCTTCAAAAAGTCTAAAAAAATTTTCGATGTCATACAGGCTTTGGTGCTATTTGCGTAAGAACATGGCAATTTCTTGACATTTTTTAAACACCGTGGATTCTTGGATTTACCAATCACTATTGGCGGTAACTTTTCTGATCCGTCCCCATTGCAACATAAAAGCACAGTCAGTCTTTCTTTGCTGTGTTTGCCACCATGGCATGTTTCTCCCTTAAAATCCATCGTTTTGTTTGGTAAAAGACGGTAAAATAAGCCTGTTTCATCACAGTTAAAAATGTTCTTAAGATCAAAGTTTTGAATTAAATTTGGAAGGTCTGCGATCCATTCATTAGCAGTTGAATCTGAAACGGCTGTGCTTTCACCACTCAGACAATGATCTGTTAAACCGTGTCTTTTTTTAAGTTTTTCTAACCATCCCGAAGAAACTGAAAAATTTTCGATTCCCATTTTGGATGACAAAGTGAGTGCCTTTTCTTTAAATAACTCACCGCTAATGGGTAAATTACAAGCTCTCATTTCTCTGAACCACTGAATTAAAGTGGTTTCTAAAATCTCAATTTTTCCATTCTGAATTCTTGATCGTTTCTTCGCTTGTGCAGAATATTCACTATTAATTTTTTTGATCGAGTCCTTGTTCTTTAAAATCCCTCTGAGTGTTGATTCTGGCAAGTCGAATTTTCGAGCTAAATTTATTTTTGACAGTCTAGGATCATTTTCTGCTGCTTTTATAACTTCCATTTTGAACGAAATTGTTAACTTTCTTTTGCTCATTTTTATTGCAAAAAAAAAAGAAAGAAAGAAAGAATCTAGATGCTACCGTAAAGGCAAGGACGAAATGTAACACGCAGGTGACTTGATAAAATTAAAACAGAAAGAAAAGAAGCAACCATTAGAACTGAGGGGGTGAGTGTAAAGTCGAACTGTAACATCCTCTCCACCCTCTCCACCCTCTCCACCCCGCTTTTCGGTACGGTCTTTTGACCTTGACAGGTGCAGAAAATTATTTATCGATTTAAAAAAAAAAAAAAAGTGAATTGCGTTGTCATTTCCGCGCATAACTGAGAGAGAAAATTCAAAGTGGCGCTTATAAGTGAGAGATCTATAGCATTATTTTCCTATTCCTCGTGCCGGGACCTTACGAAATTCGCGTATAACTGAGAGACGCGTGTAACTGAGACGCGCATAAGTGAGAGATGACTGTATTTAAAATATACAGGGTGTTTCACAAAGGACCCCTAACTTTAAAAATCAATAACACGGAAACGGTGATAGATAGAAGCATGAAACCAGTGGTATGTTTATTAAACAGATCGTAAGAATCTTATAAATAAATCTCAAAATTTAGTTTAAAATAGCACCGATAGATGGCGCTGAGAGCGTTAAGAATCCTTCTAAAGAGAGTTCAGAAACATAGAAAGAATACCCATCAAATATTTCGCCATTGAAATCTGACCGCTATTAGCGTATAGTAAAAATAATTCGGATCGGACACGTTGCCTGTCTGTTGAACTTTTTTGAAAAGCTCAAGAATTATTTTCCCATCTGGTCATTTTGCGACTTGAAATCGCGTTTGAAAACTTCTCCTTGTGGCAGTAGGATACTGATTTAATCGGTTGTACTTCAACACAATAAACACAACTTCCACCACGGTATACATCACTTTCGGAATTATTTTCACCATACGCTAATAACGGTCAGATTTCAATGGCGAAATCTTCTACGGCTAGTCTTTCTATGCTTCTGAACTATCTTTTGAAGGATTCTTAACGCTTTCAGCGACATCTATTGGTGCTATTTTTAACTAAATGTTATTGTATAAGATTCTTACGATTTTTTTTAATAAACATACCACTGGTTTCATGTTTCTATCTATCACAGTTTCCGGGTTATTGATTTTTAAAGTTAGGGGTCCTTTGTAAAACACCCTGTATGAATCTTAATAAATTTTCATTGTAAATTAAGTAACTTAAAAATATATTTTTGTTTATGTATGATTTAGACTCTTATAAACTTTTTTTATTGTTTACAAATTGGATGTATCTCAAATTAATTATTGAAAATTATTTTATTATGCGAAATGATAGTTTGAAGTTTATGAATTTTTATCGTCTTCCATCAATAAAACCAGAAAACGCCGAAAGTTCATAAAATTCAAAGCGTTGAAACACAGTATGTATTATCCTTATACGAATGGAATTCTTTACGGTTTTACTTTATAAAGCATGTAGGAAGTTTTCTAAGCATAAAATAAGTTATATTTAAATATTTATATTAAATGTATAAGTCATATTTAGGATTTAAAAAAGCTGCAAAATTTAATTTCATAATAAAAAAATAATAACTACTTGGATGTAAATAGCTTTTCATGTAATGAAGAACAACTATCTCTAAATCTAACAGGTTAATAATTAACTATTGGTCAATCTTTTTTCTTTCATTTAAGTTATAATCACAAAATGTTTGCTCGTGAAAACTTTGAGGAGCTATGGATCTCCTGTAATCAGGCTTGACATTATTACAATTATTGTTTATATCATAATCAAAATAAAGAGATTTTAATATATTGGTTGACATATTAAAATTGGTTGGAATAATTAAATTCAATACAAAAGTTTCTTAAGAAAAAACACAATCTTTGTCATTTATATTTAAATTAAATTTCCCACATTTCTTTAAACCTAGAGTACTATATTCTATATCAGAATCAAACACAAGAAATACAACATATTTTTTATTGTTACCTTTTTTTTAACTTTACTCAATTGATGTATTTGAGGCTACGTTTAGCTTGTAGAATATTAATGGGATTGATACGTTTAATTTGAATATGAATATTTATAGCAAGTCTTAGGGCAATAAAGACACTGTATATCCGGTGTCAAAAACAAAAGTAAAACTCTGTTGTGTCAAAAACAAAAGTAAAACTCTGTTGTGTCAATAACACAATAGAGTTCTCAACATATTCTGAACATAGCAATTAATCAGTAATTGCCAAATAGTATGAGAATTATTTTGAGATAGTTCACATTATTGGAAACATTACGATTATCATTAAAGATACAGTCTCTTTCCCAGTGAAAAGCGTTATAAATACCTCTTTTAGTGCAATTAAATCTAAGTGTTCAGTTATGATATCCTTGCTGAATCCTTGCGGAATCCTATGATATCCTTGCTGAATATTTTCAATCCTTCGTGGATTGAAAATCAGGGTTTAACAGATTCAGATATATTTCTTACAGAAACACCAACCGGTGTTTGCACTGGAACTAATTTACTTGCTACTCTATACCATGCAGTAAGAAGTGTCAGGAGTGTGAACAATAAGTATATTCTACAACTTACTTTTTAATTCATCTGCTATACCCTGTATAATTAAACTATAATTTATAATCAAATTTCGATCAATACTCATCTTCTTCTAGAAATAATCCTCTAAATTTCACATGTTTTCGAGTTATAAATTTCATAAATCAGAAGCAATTGGAAGGTTTACTTATATAAATTTCTCAGTAAGGATTTTTGTAATCTGGGTATAATTCTCACAATTCGAACAGTCATTCACAAATACAATTAAAGTACTATCTTTAAGATACTTGGATTACACTATTAAATTTCAACTCTTAATCTTATTTATTGTTTGAATAAAAGGTGTCAAAATAGGATGACCAATTCTGAATCTGCATGTCCAATTCTAAGTTAAATGTTATAGATTTGACCTTCTGAATTTTTAAATTGGAAATATTCTTTTCTAAACAAGATCTTAATTTCATAACATTTGAAAATAAACTATAAAAATAGTAACTTTAAATATAATATACTTTTAAAACAATAACAGTAATGTAAAAAATATCATCATAAATAAATTTTTAAACCATATAACAATGAACTGATTAAAACTTTAGAATTGTTCCATGATAGCAAGAGAATTCACAAACGTTCACAACATTCTCACAAACGTTTTTTACACTTACTTCAAGAACAATAAACTTTTAAAAATATAATAAGAAAAATAATTTTCAGTATGAAAACTTCTTACCAAAGATGCACTCACGTATAAAAGATCTAACACTTTGTCATTTCTATTAAGTTAAGACTTTTACATTATGTTAATTTGGCTTAAAAGTTAGCTGGTTTTACAGAATTTCAGTAAGTCAACGTACGAAAATAGGAGATGATGTTGATTGTCCAGTGATGTTGATTTCACAGGTAATTATCAGATACTGCCAGGCTTGTGTACACTGCAAAAAAATTGCAGTAAAATTACGGGCAGAGGCCGGCAGCAGAGATTCCAGTGATACCCCGTAAAAAAACCAATCCATGCCCATCATTTTGGGCAGCCCGTAATTTTACGGGACAAAGTAATACAGCATTATAATGCACTTTAAAACACAATAACACTTTACTTACTGCTCAGTAGCCCGTAGCACGTTAGATAATCATCACAGAATCGCTTTTTTGGTGGGTTAAAATTTTCGAAACACGAGTAAAATGAAGGGTTACACCCTAGCGGAGGACAATGTATGGGGTCTTACCGTATTTTTGCTAACATATGGGCTAGAACTGTAAGAATATGTGGATTGTTCTTAATTTTCTAAGTTTCTAAGGGATAAGGCCGCTTATTTAGTGGATCAGACCTTTTTATCAAATAAGGCTGTTGCCCGTGAAAATTGAAGGGCAAACGCTCATAAATTTACAGTTTTTTCTGAGAGTGTAGAATGTATTCTATGAGATTCCATTTAAGCAACGTACAGTCTTCTCTTGATTGCGGATTGTTTTTATCTCGATGAGTAGCCATGGAAAATAATATACAGCCAATGAATTAAATATAGTACACTCCAAACGATCCCATACTCAATGACGTTGGAAAGAGAAAATATACTCATTTACAGTTATACGAATATAGATTGCATAACTAAAAATAGGAGCGTGTAGTCAGCGACCATAATTAGTAACATTCATGACATGCCAGCGTAGAACCGTGGGAATAAAAAACAATAAAGGCAACTGTCAAAAATTCCTGAGTGTTTTCCTCCAGAAAGAATCAAAAAGTTCGAGTTGAACTTTTTTATTAACATCTCATTAAAAAAAGGAGCCCTCTCAATTTAGCAATGCATTTAATAAAATACATCTTTACGTTGAAATTCTATCAAGTCAGGATTCATTTTTATGATACAGTGGCTATTTTTAACAGACGATCACTCAAAAAAAATGCATTTCAGCGTCCCGCAAATAGTTACCCCTTCGTCGCAATTTACAAATAATGTATTTTATCCAATGGAAGCCTCGAATTTTGAAGTAACAGTAGAATAATCAAAAGTGAGCGAGGAAACTCTCGAAACAGCAGGAAGAAAAGTTTCTCGTAGTTTCTAGAATCGTGTCGAAAAGGAATAAAAGGTGATCTATCAAAATTCAAAAAGAAAAAAGAAATAACGCGTAGGAAATGAATTAGATTTTTAAAAAGGTGAAACGATAAAAAAGAATAACAGCATTTTTAAAGACAGAAAATAGTAAATTAAGTAAGAAAATTTAGTGATAATTTTAAGACATGGTAATCATTAAAAAGAAACAATATATTTATACTACATATATGTGCTACATATGTGTGAAATATAATATTATTCTTACACTTTATGAATTTAAAAAAAAAATTAAATCAGTGTTTAAAAAAGTTGAACGGTGTATTCATTTTAATATATTTTACTTAGAAAATATCTGAAAGTAAAATAATAAATATTTTCGATAACAAAATTTGTCATTTATCGAAAAAAAATAATAATCAGCATAACATTTTACTTAGGTCTTTAAAAAAAATAATCTGTCATACTGTCATAAGTTTAGAAAAAGTATTATAATTAAAAAAAAAAACCTTTTTTATGAAAGGTTTTATAAATATTAAAGTGCACATTCTAGAGTACGAAAAAAACTCCTTTATTTTACGTAGTCTAGAATTTTCACTTAAATATTTATAAAACTTCTATGTTTGTCGCCAATTAGAATATATTTCCCGCAAAAACGCAAAGCTATACCGTAATTTATGAAAAAAAGTGTTACAGAAACAACTTTTCAAAAAGACCCTAAATTTGAAATGAAAATATTAATAACAAATTTACAAAAGTGGCTTTAAAAATTCTTCAAATAAAGACGTTTCTGTTTAATTCAAATGCAACACTTTTCATTTACAGTTTAATCATATTTTGAAAAAAGAAAGTTGCCAAAGAAGATGCGAACATTTTGCCATGTTTACATTTAATTAATTAATTTTAGAATAGCAAAAGATAAACACTGCTCTAATGTATAAAAATTCCTTCCAGAAAAGTAAGTTTCAAAACGTCAAATATTCTGGAAGTAATATAAAAAAATAAGCATATTTTAAAAAAATTTAGAAAACCATTAAATAAAAACATCTATATAATTGTTAGATGCACTACATTGCTTTATCAATTTAATTATTCTAAGGAAAAGGTAATTTTTAAGCAGAACACGTGAGTTAAATTTTCATGTTTGTCACTGTTATTTAAATTTAAATGTATAATTATATTTATTTTTAAAATGTAAGATGACAAAAATATATAGAAAACCAGGGTAGTTAATTAATTTTCAGCAATTAGAATCACTTCCATTACAAAACGCTTTACTGCATAAATAATGTTTCCCGGAAGTGAAAAATATAAAGATTTTCTTTCAAGAACTTCTGCAATTACTGAAACATAAAGTTACTGTCTCTGAAAATACTTTCAGGGAAATACTTGCTTTTATTATTTTGTTTCTGTAAAACTCTTTAAAATATTTTGTCGCACAAAGTTTCTTATTTTATAGGATTAGGTAGAAATGAAATATGTCGTAGATTTATAATTAAATAAAATAAAATTATTATGCATTACAAATCTTTTTGCGAAAGAAAAAAAATAATCTAAAAATTAATTACATATATATCTCAAAGCAAAAACTTGACTTTAAATATCGTTTATAACAGTTATGCTATATTATAAATTGTTGGTACCAGCGAATGGCTAATACTTAAAGTACTTACTTTAGTTTTAAAAAGTAAAATTCTGAAGGTGGTGTTTTTTCCAGTCAACTTCACAACTTCATAAAATTGTAATGTTACATGTTGTCCTATCGTAAATATTTCCTAAAACAGCATAGTGAAAGTTTTTGTTTGGTATATATGATAAGAAACAAATAAACTACATGTCTAAAGACCATAGGTTTCCTGACCGTAAGATTTCTCTAATTACAATGTGTTTTTGAAGAGATACCGTTTCTCGTGATATGCATGGTAATTTTGCATATATTTATTTCAACACCTTTTTGATAAGTATAAAACTAAAAGTTAAATCATAATATTTTTGATAAATATATTTACCATTTATTCTTAGAAAATCCTAATGATGTAAAATATCGTTTTCTTGTTTAAAAATAAATCTGTTATAGCACCATTCCAAGTGAAAAATACGACTTAAAACAAATAATTTCTTTTCTTTACACTCCTTTAGAATTCTTGAGTTAGATGTTTACAAAATTTCGAGGTGCTTATAGGTAATTAAAATATATTTAACGTAAAAGTATCATACAAAAAAAGTGTTAATTTATAAAGATTTGTATTAGAAAAAAATAAAATGATGCTTATTTGGTTATGTTAATAAGGAAATAATAAAAATAATTTCAAAAAAGCCTTTACAAAATATTTAAACTATACTATTTATATTAGATATAGTATTTTTTTATGTATACATAGTTGAACAGGAAGTCATTTCCAGAAGAAGTTGCGAATTAATTTCGTTGTAAAATTTTGCTAAGTTTACAGTTAATTCAAATATGAGTAACACAGTGCACAAAAGCATTTGCTGTAATTAAAAAAAAAATATTTTAAGAAAATATTTTTCTCAAATGTGAATTATTTTAAAAGTACTACAATAACAATATTTCGAAGAATTTTTAAAATCATTTAAATAAAACATTTCTATTCATGTTAGATGTTGTGCATTTATTTAATACTTCGCTGCAGAAAATGTAATACTTCAGGGAAATGCGCAAAGTAAATTTTCCTTTATGTCATTTATATTTAAATTTAAAATTATATATTCTAGTAAATTTTCAAATATAATCAAAAGGAAAATATATAGGAGAAACATAATAATGAAATTTATTTTTGGCAATTAAAATTCGATTCATCACAAAATCCTTTAGTATATAAATAAATTTCCAAGAAAGTGAAAGTCATAAAAAATTCCTCCATAGGTATCCAAATAAAGATTAAAAAAAAGTCTTTAGGTAAATTATTTGGTTTTATTATTTTGATTCTTTAAATTACTTTAAAAAGTTTCCTCCTGCAATATTTCTTATTTTAATGGATTTATAAGAATTGAAATATAGTTCACTTTTATCAGTAAATCTAAACAAATTCATATTCATTCCAAAATATACATGCTCCAAAAATAAACAATTTTAATGAACATAAAAATACATTATGCAAGTTTTATTTAAAGAAAAATATCTCTATGATATATTTCAACGTTTATAACAGATAAGTTACACAAATCTGTTATAAAGCCTTTATAGTACAGTATACTGCTTAGAAATCTATGTTACGAAAAGGAGCATTTGTCCGTTTGTATGTCTTTCTTTGTACAGTCTCGCGGTATGACAGACATTCCTACTGCAACAAAATTTAGCACTAAAATACTAAAAATATACAACACTCGAAAAGATTATTTTTAAAAATAATTTTGAAATAACGTGTAATGTATTTTCGTGGTAGTTATCGTCTTTCAACGTACAGGGTTACGTTTTAGGTAGCTTTCAATACAAAAAATATAAAGCTACCTATTGCAGCTGTTCGGAGGAAAGCAGACTAAGAAGAACAGAGAAAACAACCAATAAGGACAGTGAAGCAGCAAGAAACAAAATATTTTATTGTGTTTCAAATTTTTTCCACTTCACACACGATGATACTTCGCATGCGGCAGATGATGGATAACATTGAACACTAAAATGTTTTACTTTCTGTTGCTTGTCTGTCCTTTATTGGTAGTTTTCAATTTTCTTCTTAGTCAGTCTAGCGACGACGATTTTCATGCTACAGGTACACAGTTACAACGTTTTTTTATGGTTTTTCACTATGAAGATCATATTCCAATTAAAAAAAAATAGGTGTTGTCATTTGAAATTTTCAAAATTTTGTCACTGTAACCGTAATTGTTACAATTTAAATGTTGTTTTTTCACATGATTTTACATACTTTAAAACAAAATTTCATTCAGTTTCTGTAAACGGCATGATAGTTAGCGGCTCATATATCGGGATAGTTTTTTTTTATAATCACCCTGTATGTACAATAATCATATGACTAGTGCAGTTAATTAAGTCGGTTGTTTAAGCAGGTTCACACGGTAACGAGAATTTCAACCGTTAAAATTTTGGACATAAACATACTCTGAAAACGGATCAAGTATACATCAGAGAGATTTTTAAAAGATTTAGATTTTTAGAAAAAAAAACTCCAGAAATGATTTATATACTTGATCTTTTGCGCTCGCTGCAGTTTTCTAATCTACATATTTCCGTTTCTAAATTCCATTTTCATTTCATAATTTCAATCTTTACTCCATAAAAAAGATTAAAGAATATGTTCTCAAATAAAGTTTATTAATAAATAAAAATATTCGACTTTTGAAGATTTTCTAAATAATTCTATCTTAAATCAATCAATCATATAGTAACATTTATGGAAATATCTGTTTCAGGAAAATTAATATTAAAAATTAGCAAATAAAACAATTATTAAACAGCATTAATAATTGGTAAATAAAAAAAAGTATTTTTCAAAGTAATATACTAGAAATGAAAATACTTACGAAAAATTATTTTTATTGGTGTTGCATGGAATTCATTTTTTTTTTCATATTAATTATTCCGAAGAAAAAGAGATTGTTCAGCGAATGACGCGAAATATATAACACTGTCAACCTTTCATATTAAATTTATTTTTTTATTTTTTCATTTCATATTTCAAATGTAGCATAAACAAAATTATGCACTCGATAATGAAATTTAATTTTATCTTTTTAAAGTCTATTCATTACTTTACTACACAAACACGTTTTCAAGGAAATGTAATTTTTCAAAATGTTCTTAGAAGGTATTATATAATTGCTGAGAAAAAAAAAATTACTGCCTCTAAAATAGTTTTTATACTTTTTACTGTAAAATAAATTTTAAATGTTTTCATCCAAAATTTCTTTTTTTAACGGATTTCATAAAAATGAAATTTCATGCAGCTTTATCAACAAGTCAAAGAAAATTAATATATATTTAAAAATGATAATTTGCGAACATAAATAATTTTAATGAATGTAAAGATTGTTGAAGTATTTGTATTTGGTTTAATCTTAATTTTACTTGTTTGTTTAAAAATCAATCTGCTATAATTCAGTTTTTAAAAAATAATCTATTCTAAGCATGCATTCTAAAATACTTTAATTAGATGTTTAAAAATGTTTAGGATGATTATAGTTAATTAAATTATATGTAACGTAACAACTCACGAACAATACTGTATTTTTTAAATATACGCGTTAAAAATACAACTTTTAAAAAAGATTGTTATTTTGATTTGAAGAACATAATAAAATTTCCAAACTGTCTTTACAATATATATCTATACTAATAAAAGAAAGTTTCGCTCTGTGTGTCAGTGTGTGTGTGTGTCTGTTAGCGATGACTAGGAAAATTTAGCGCACCTAGAAGTCTGTAAATTTAGATTTAGGTAGTCCAAACACTCTCCTGGTATACCTGAGTCTTAGAATTTTAGTATTTCAATTATTTACTGAAATATTAATTAATATTCACAAAGAACTCTCATCAAAAATACGCTTTTTTCTCTTGGGTTGGTTGGTTGCATCGATTCTTCACAGAATTAAATAAACCAGAGTAGCGATGCATAGATAAGGATTTCTAACTAAATAGTGTCATTATGGATTGATTTTATAAGCGTAGAGCCATGCTAATGTCGCGCCACCTGCAGATGACAAATTACACATACGACTCCTGATTGAAATATTTTCCAGGCACATTTTTCTTCATGACAATTAGTCGTTTTTTTTTTTTTGCATGACATATATTATTATGATAGAGATTGTTAATACAGAAAACTTTATTTAACAGATTCTTTTTTATATTTGTGGGAATGAAGAAGGACAAGGGTCTAATTACATTTAAGCTTCAAGTTGTATTTCAAGAAAGCAGTTACCAGAATTTCCGAATAATAGTCTAAGTCAAATTTTAAATTAAGTTCCTAGCTTAACCAAATGAATCAATCTTTAAAGATGTATTGTGATCCTCCTAATTAGTTATTTGCAGAAGGCCACTTGACCAACCCCCCCCCCCTTCCCGGCCCCTCCTTCAAGGTTTTTTCTCTAACTCTGCTCCGTTTCCATATCTCAGCAACTATCTTTCCGATTTCAACGTAAGTGATTTCAATCATTATAATTTATTTAATAGTCACTCTTTATAACATTAAACTAAATTTATGAGTAGCGGTTATCACTATTTACGAATGATACTTAAAGCCAAATTTGTAATTAAATTTAAAGCTTAAGGAAACGAACGAATTTTGAAAGATGCATAGTGGTCCTCCTAATTAGTCATCTGCTGCAGGGCACTTGAACATCCTCTCCCCCCCCCCCCCGGGACCTCCTTCAAGGTTTTTTCTCTAACTATGCTCCGTTTCCATATCTCAGCAAATATTTTTCCGATTTCAACGTAAGTGGTTCCAAACATTATAATTAACTTAATAGTCACTCTTTATAACATTAAACTAAATTTATGAGTAGCGGTTACCACTAATTCCGAATAATAGTTTAAGCCAAATTTGTAATTAAGTTCCTAGCTTAAGCAAACGAACGAATTTTGAAAGATGCATAGTGGTCCTCCTAATTAGTCATTTGCTAAAGGACACTTGAACAACCCCTCCCCCCGGCCCTCCCTTCAAGGTTTTTTTCGCTAACTATGCTCCGTTTCCACATCTCAGCAACTATCCGATTTCAACGCAAGTGATTTCAAACATTATAATTAATTTAATAGTCACCCTTTATAACATTAAACTAAATTTATGAGCAGCGGTTACCATTATTTGCGAATAATAGTTTAAACCAAATTTGTAATTAAGTTCAAAGCTTAAGCAAGTTCAAAGCTTAAGGAAACGAACGAATTTTGAAAGATGCATATTGGTCCTCTTAATTAGTCATTTGCTGAAGGGCACTTGAACATCCCCTCCCCTTAAGGGTTTTGTCTCTAACTATGCTCCGTTTTCATATCTCAGCAACTATTTTTCAGATTTCAACGCAAGTGATTCCAAACATTATAATTAACTCTTTATAACATTAAACTAAATGTAT
Organism: Maratus michaelseni; assembly: GCA_963931845.1. Lineage (NCBI taxonomy): Eukaryota > Metazoa > Arthropoda > Arachnida > Araneae > Salticidae > Maratus > Maratus michaelseni. Next base: position 328,537,062 of record OZ007588.1, read on the forward strand.
GAATAGCGGTTACCACTATTTCCGAATAATTGTGTAAGCCAAATTTGTAATTAAGTTCACAGCTTAAGCAAGCGAACGAATTTTGAAAGATGCATAGTGGTCGTCCTAATTAGTCATTTGCTGAAGGGTACTTGAACAACCCTACCCCCCCCAGCCCCTCCTGCCAGTTTTTTCTCTAACTATGCCCCATTTCTATATATCAGCAACTATCTTTCCGATTTCAACGCAAGTGATTCCAAACATTATATTTAACTTAATAGTCACCCTTTATAACATTAAATTAAATTTATGAGTAGCGGTTACCACTATTTCCGAATAAGAGTTTAAGCCAAATTTGTAATTAAGTCCCTAGCTTAACAAAACGAACGAATTTTTATGCATGCATATTGGGCCTCCTAATTAGTCATTTTCTGAAGGACACTCGAACATACCCTCCCCTCGGCACCTCACTCAAGGTTATTTTCTCTAACTGTGCCTTATTTCAATAACTGGGGTAATACTGTTCCAATCTTCTCGAAACCAGCTCAATTTTGTAGCGCGTCTACTATACAGTAACGTAGGCAGCGGGGACCTGTCTCAGAAGTTCGTTTGGAAAGAGGTTTGTTTAGAACAGAATGCTCCCCTGGCGGTGGTAGGGGGAAATAAAAGATTTTCCAGAGCGTACGAGCATGCCCGGTATACGGTTCCGAAGCCATTATAGACCGTGGCCAGAGATCCGTTTTTAAGAGATTTAAGTTTATTACAAGGGCTCGTCAACGCCGGGCGGTCATCTAGTCAGTAAAAAAAATTATAGTGTTTTCTTTCGAATTAGTTAAAACCGCTTTAGTAATTTATAAACAATGTTGTATTTAACAAAAATTCACTTCAGGAATATAGCTATAAATAAACATTGGTAAAAGTAAGAAGTTTTTGACAGAACGTTACAAAATATTTAATCGAGAATATTTCTATTCATTTAAGATAAATTGTGTAAATGCAATACTTCAGAGAGTTGACGTAAAAACATTTAATACAATTATAACTAACATGTTCTGAATATCACAAAACTTTCGTCTATATACCGAAATTGAATGACTGCGTATTCCCATACTCAGAATGCTAAGCATGAAGTTTTGTTGAATTCTGCGCATGCAAGCAGGTGATATAAGCATTGCATATTTCGAACAAATCATCGAATTTCGCATCCCATCCTATATGACCGCATTCAAAATTGAATGGCAATTTATTTCTATCATAAATATTCTAAATTTGATGTTTCGTTGAATTCTGCGAACATAAACGCAAATCATCGATTTGCGTCAACCCCTCTAGGTGATCATGCCCAAAAACTAATCATCACCAGTTCACATAAGGATAAAACATAATATTAAATTTCATCCTATTCTACGCGTTATTTCGTGAGTAAGAGTACCTACAACATTCATGTAACAGACAGACATACAGACTCACGGACAGACATTTAAAAAAAAACAATCAAATCGTGTTCACTTTCTAAAGAAACGTACAAAGCAATCGCAAACCAGACGTCAAAATTGTTCCCGAATCCAATACTTGTTTCTTGTATAGGTAGAAGAAAGTAATAACAAGTATAGCAGACGTGTATGTTTCCCTTCACAATCCTCATCCGCACAATTGGTGAGATGTCTTTAACATCCCTTCAACCACAATCTTTGATTAGTATGCATAAATAATTATGGATGATAAACAACTCTTTTTCAAAAACTTCAAAAAAGGTTTTACAAAATATTCAGTCAAAAAAATAGACAAAAACATCTGTTCATATTTAATGCCCAAACTTTTATCCAATTATATTTTGCTGTAGGGAAGTAAATCTGTTGGTGAAAGAAACAAATTTCTTTGTCTGCAAAATTTTGCTTTGTTTATAGCTAATAAAATATATTTTAAAAACTAAGAAGTAAACATTTAACCAATTTGCAAAAAATCAGTTAACGAATGATAAATTTAAAAAATGAACTTTAAAAAGAGTAATTTAATAAGAACAAAAATATTCAAAAATAATTTTGCAGAACATTTCTACTTATGCTAGATGCAGTACATGTCTTCACAGTTTTAATTATACTGCTGAAAAGGACAATTTTCAGCAGAAGATTTGACAGAAATTTTCTCCTGTATGTCATTTATATTTAAATTCCATATTATGTATTCAATCCATATTTCAAATGTACGAAAAACAATAACAAGAGGAGAAGAACATTTTAAACATTTAAAATTCCATCCATCATAAAAATATTTCCTGCACATATAAGTGTCTTAGGACGTGAAAGTTACAAGAATTTCCTTAGATTGTTTTCCCTAATTATCGAAAAATAAAGTTTCGGTCTCTAATTCTTTAGTGAAATTTTACTTTTATACTTTTGTTTCTGCAAAACTATTTAAAACAATGTGACAGACAAAGTTTATGCTTTAGAAGGACTCGGAAGAATTGAGATTATGGGAAAGTTGGGTAAAATCAAATATCTCATTAATAGTTAGTTACATTTGAATCCCGAATTTAATGAGAAAATACAAGTATAACTAGCATAGTTAGTAAACACTCTGTTCTTATCATTGTACAATTAACTCATTATGTATATATGAACTGTCAATCACATTCTACTTCTTCTTCTTGTTATTATTATTATTATTATTTTTTTTTGGAAAAGCCAAATGATATTTTCTTACTCAGTCAGTAGGGTGAGACAGTATGTATAAGTTAATCATAATGGAAAGGAAAGATGTTAGACGTTCTTTTGAAAAGGAAAGAAAAGAATATATTTTATTTTTTTACTTTAGATAAGGAAATTAACTACTAATTTTATAAATATTATAATTAACAATTTTAAGTCTAATTATTTAATATTTAACGAAAAGAAATACAATTATCTTCACTAGAATTTGAGAATATGCAGAAAAATATTCACCGCTTTATGCATTCCATGCTACTCTTTATCTTAACTAGCTTAATAAAGCTAGTCAATTCAAGAGCTTATTTAGCCTAGCTAGCTAGTCCAGTCAATGCAGCTAGAATAAATTTCATCTAGCTGCCACAGATTGCCTTTCCTTCAAATATTCTTTACGACTCATTAATCCTTTTTTACCAACAGACAGTTTCATAACACGATGGATATCCAGTTTTAACCCCAAACAAGAACGAAAATTCAAGCATAAAGCATAGACTAGGAAACATTTTCCAACACATCCAGAAAACTGTAACGAAACTTCACCGTTAAATACGCTGAAAGATGATATTTAAATTAACAGTTTAGAAAACATATAATACATTTAAAAATTCAGTTTTAGCAATTACCTTCCATAGGCAAAAAAGTATCCCTAATATTAAGAACGGTAAACGTCTGTGTGTGTTTCTGTCTGTCTGTGCACTCCCCGCTGTACACGCAAAGGCTCCAGGACTAATCGACGCACCGGCGGCGGACGCGGACCGAAAAATTCGGAAAAATAGCGCGGTGCTCAAGTTTCGATCGGGTCGGGATTCCGACCCGGACCCAGGGAGTTATTAATCGACGAAACTGTTTTAATTACGGACCGAAACCGAACTTGAAAAGAATCGAAAAAAATTTCCGTTTTGATAATCGCAGACATCCAAATTGTCGCTTTTTAACGCATCATCGAATTTAAAAAAATCTACCGGAGGTATCGATCCGAAAATCGGGGTACACACGCGGCCGATTTTTGTCGTTCCAAAATGTCAATTTTTTTGAAATTCGGACCGTAACTTTTCTTTATTTCGGCCAAAAACTGACCAGACATCCAACATCGACCCCAGACGGGAAAAAGGTTGCCGTAAAGAATGCCGGGTCGACACATCCGAGATCAAATCGCCCCATTCCTTTTTGAAACAAGTGGAAATAATGACTCTACATTCACGAAAATTTGCTAACACGTGTATAAAAAAATCGCGAATTCAACAAAAAAAAAAATTCGTAAAAATTGACCAGTAATTTTTAAAGATATCAATTAAAACTCATTAATGACACGGCAAATGAATTTATTTCTATTGCAAAGAGACAGCTGCTTTTTTATTAGCACTTTCCAACCTAGTTGAAAAGTGCTTATGACTTCGGTTTGTCTGGCCGTATGGCCGTCTGCCGTCTGCCGTCTGGCCGTCTGCCGTCTGTCCGTGCTCTAACTCCCGTAAATATGCTCGGATTGCTCTGCAATTTTTATATGTTATTGTCGCCATCTATAGTATGTTCCCTATTTCAACGGAAGTGTGTAGCACTTATAGTTATTTTACAGGGACACTCAAAAGAATTCCGTTATATTGCGTTCTATGGGGAAAAATCATTTGCGGTTTATTTAAATAATGTTTCACTAATTTAAACGCATTGAAATTTATATATATCACTAAGGTGTATTAGAAGAAGCTTAATATGGAATAGGGTGTGCATAGCACTTATAGTTACTTTACAGGGACAGTCAAAAGAATTCCGTTACATTACGTCTATGAAGAAAAATCGTCTGCGGTTTATTTAAGTAATGTTTCACTATTTTAAACGCACTGAAATTTACATATATCACTAATGTGCATTACAAGAGGCTTACTACAGAATATTGTGTACATAGCAGTCATCGTTCATTTACAGGGACACACAAAAAATTCTCTTCTGCCTGTTAACAATAATTCGTGGAAGTGTATTTTAAGTTACTGAACGTGATTTTAAATTTAACTCACTTTTTGTTTATTACGTGGTGTGTATAAATTCTGTAGATCATATACAAGGAAGCACAAAAGTTCGCGAACACATTTCCGTTTATTGACAAACTCCAGATGGAGAATTTTAAACTGTGCTACGCGTTTCCTAACTGAACTAAAATTTAGCATTCTATGTAGTATATATACAAACCTATAGATCCTATACAGGGCTGAATAAAAGTATTCGGATATTTTTCCGAATATTGTATATGTTGGAAATTCCTGAAATTATAATTTTAAATATGTTATGCGTTTTCCAAATTGTTTACTTAGATGTTATCTTTTAGCTTATTAAACGGTATGATTTGTAAAATTATTTTGGAAGCGTTGGAAAGTGCTACATAATCTATGCTTGACGCATGATTTTTCGTTCTTGTTTCAACATTCAACCCAGTCTGTGAATAAGTCATTTCTGAAAGAGATAAAATAGTCACGTGACTTTCAACTGCGTTTTTTCAGAGGGGCGGCCCATCTCCGAATCTAAGGGGCGCAGTAATTCCAAACTTTCACAGGGCGACGCAAAATTTTTTCTGCTTTCAGAATATCTAAAAATTATTCTCATATCTTCATTAGGAGCCGATATATTATTTTATTGTATAATTAATCATCGTTATTTGTATAATTAAAGCAAAAGAAAGATTTCTATGACAGTGCCGGTTAGATATTAGGATTTTAAGAAGTAGGCCGCATCTAAAAACTGCATTATTATTTTAAGTTTTTGTTTTAGAGTGGCAACAAGATATTATGATAGGGAAAAGCGGGCTTCGCCCGTTATCGATTTTTTTTTTTTTTTAGTTTTAAGTTTTTCTACAGCTCCAACCAGATATTATGATAGGGAAAAGCGGGCTTCGCCCGTTATCGATTTTTTTTTTTTTAAGTTTTTCTACAGCTCACTGTCTTTGAACTAGAACTCAGGTAGTCTACATAAGTTGTTTGAGGAAAAGCAGTGTCATCGCCAACCCGCCCCCCGCTTTTTTCTTTTAACTGTGGTCCGTTTCTATAACTAAGAAACTATGTTACGGTTTTCCACCAAACTGATTCCAAACATCATAATTAAAGTAATAAGGACTCTCTATAACATTTTTAAAAGTTTCTGAGTTTATACCACTCTTTTCGAATAATAATATCAGATTTTATACTTTGATTTCACATTATCTCGAGTTCTACGAGTCCAATCGGAACGCAGTTTGGCTCATTCGACTCGATATCGATAGAGGATACTAGAGCTTATCGGTTTTAGTTCGTTTTTCACCACCAGGGGGCGTTTTATTATCTCTGTTTCTATGGCCCGGATTACGACGGGGTTTGGCTCTTTCGACTGGATTTCGACAGCTTTACAGATTTCGGTCATGTTCGTATGGAACACATTGCACCCCCTGGTGGTGGAAGGTGTAATTAAAGGATTTTTCAGCCAACTCGGGTTCTATGGGTCACATCACGACGCGGTTTGGCTCAATCGACTCGACGTCGATAGAGGATACTACAGCTTATCGAATTTTGCTCCGAGTCTCACCACCAGGGGCGCTTTCCTATCTCCGGTTCTACAATCATGAAAACGACGGGGTATGGCTCATTCGACTCGGCATCGAAAGCCTTAACGATTTCAGTTATGATCGTATAAACAGATTGTGCCACCTGGTGGTGGAAGGTGGAACTAGCGTATACTGCAGCGCGTGCGCAGCACGACTTCTATACGGTACCGCAGGCAGTGGGGACCCGAGCCGGAGGTTCGTTCAGTTAGAGGTTTATACTATTCTATGTGCAATTTAAGGGATTATCCGGTGCGTGCGTAGCACGACCGGTTTACGGTGCCGAAGGCAGCGGGGCAGAGTCGGAGATTCGTTCAGTTAGAGGTTTATACTATTCGATGTGCAAATTAAGGGATTATCCGGTGCGTGCGTAGCACGACCGGTTTACGGTGCCGAAGGTAGCGGGGCAGGGTCGGAGATTCGTTCAGTTACAGATTTATACTATTCGATGTGCAAATTAAGGGATTATCCTGTGCGTGCGTAGCACGACCGGTATACGGTGCCGAAGGCAGCGGGGACCCGGGTCGGAGGTTCGTCCGGTTCGAGGTTTTACAAGATTCGAGATTTTCTACAATTCGAGGCACCGATGTAAATTAGGGGCCCGCTGGCGGGCGAAGCCAGCTAGTTCTCTTTTAACTTTTGAGAGTTTGAAGGATTGAAAATGATATTACGAAGGTTATATCTGAGAGTTTCGTTCTTATCAAAAAGGAAGTGATGGATCATAAGAGGGCAGCATCCGAATATGTAGTGAACTGCATCTCCTTCTGCTTTATCGCATGGACATCTAGGTGAGGCTCTTTTTCTTATTTTATGTAAGTATTGTGGGAAACTCCCATGGTTACTCAGATAATACGGCAGTGTTGGCTGTTTGCAGAGATAATTTGGATCGACTTTATTTATAATTTTATAAGTATCTCTGCCCTTATTACATGAGTCCCAAATGGCTTGCCAGTCAGAGATGGTTTTCTTTTTAAAATACAATTTTGCTATTGAAATGGGGAACAACAGATCTTTTCTTGATTGATATTGGTCTTGTAAGATGGCTTGCTTTGCTAGGAGATCAGCTCTTTCGTTGCCAGTATCACCCACATGAGATTTAGTCCATGTTATTATAATGGATTTATCAGGAATTTGAAGTAATTGATTGTAAATGTTTTTGATAATGTAGTTTCTAGGAAAAGCAACTTTTAATACTTCCATAGAAGAGTAACTATCTGTAATAATTAGTAGTTTATTGTAGTCGGAGGTAGAGAACCATTTTATTGCTTTATAAATTGCCATTAATTCTGCTTGATATATGTTATTCAGTGGATGATGTCGTATTGCTTCATCATGTATATTATTTCCATCTTTATATATGGTGAAAGCACTGGCTACACCCCCTGGCATGACAGAACCATCTGTGTAGGCTTCCACATCGTATTCTTTTGGATGGATGGATTTTCTATCTTCTATAATTCTGATATTTTGGACTCTGTAGTAATTGAGGAATCGATACGATTTTTCTTTCTGCATTATATTGTTAATGTTTAGCTGTGTGTTATTGATTAACAAATTTCTATTTCCTATTTTCAGTTGGTAGTACTGAAATTCATTCTGTATTTTTATTAGGATTGGTGGAGTTCCTGTAAGAAGATACAGAGCTTCGAGAGAGATAGTCCTATAGGTCCGTATTAAGTTTAATAATGCCAAACGCTGAGTTGAACGTAGTAATTTGCGGCCATCAGTATTCAAGTTTGGATACCAAATTTCGTAAGCATATAGAATTTGGCGTTCTATGAATGTTTGATACCATATTTTCAGGATGTCTGGTTTGATACCTTTATTAAAGAATCGAAATCCTCTAAATCCGTTTACAAGGTTTGCAATCTTTGTTCGAAGGTCTTTCATGTGATCTGTAAAATTGAATTTAGAATCTAACAATACGCCAAGATATTTAATATTTTTTACTACTTTTATTTTTATATTTTCTAATTTAAATCTCGGAAGTCTTCTTTCGAGGAGATTGCTACCGAAAAGCATTGATTGAGTTTTCTGAGTTGATATTTTTAAACCGAGTTCATCACAGATATTCTTAAAATGGACTATTTTGTTGTTGGTTGTAACTTCCAGGTCTATTACGGTATTTCCCTCTATTGGAATCAAAAAATCATCTGCGTAAACAATAATATCTTCATATAGATTTTTATAATTTTTTATTATGTAGTTAGCTATAAGAAGCCATAAGAGTGGTCCAAGACAGGATCCCTGAGGGCATCTTTTAAATACCCTGAACCACTCTATATATTCATATTGATTTAAGCCTATACTTCTTTTGCTTATATAATTTTTTAGTAAGGTTTTGAGGTATCTGGGTAACGGTGAGTCATCAATTATTTCTGATAATTGGTGCCAGTTTATTGAATCGAAAGCACCTGTAATATCAAATGATATGATGCCCACATAAGTATGTTTTTGTAATAATTGTGCAATTTTCTCTTTAAGTCTCTCCAGAGCTGATATAGTGCTTCTGTTTTCACGGAAGCCGAACTATTCATCTTTTAGATAGTTTATTGCTTCAAGATAAGTTAAAGTTCTATTTTTTATTAATCTTTCTAGGATTTTACCAATCATGGGTAGTAGTGTAATTGGACGGTATGAATCAGGTTTTGATGGATCTTTGTTTTTCTTTCTAAAATAGATGACTACTCCTTTCTTCCACGTTTCAGGAAAGTGTCCAAGGTAGAGACATTTGTTATATAATAACTTTATAAGCTTCATATTATTTTTTATCAAATTTTCTAAAATTCTGCCATCTACCCGATCATATCCTGGGGCTTTCTTTTTATTTTGTTGGTTAATTGCATATTGAATTTCTCTATGGGTAAATTTAAAATTGTTATATTATTTTATTGATAGTGTGTTTGTGTTTTGAAATGATGATTCGAATTCTGGGCTTGTATTGTAATGGTAATGAAGTAACGTTTCTTGAATCTCTTTGTATGTATCATTTTGAGTTGAAGATTCCATGACAGAGTGGATGAGATCTGTATTTTTTAAATATTTCTGCTTCAGAATTTTAAAAGCAGTACCATACTTACTGTTTGTTTCCGAACAAAATGTTATCCAAGAATCAATTTTAGCTTTTTTAATATCTAATTTGTATTTTGCTTTGGCTTTTTTATATTTAATCTTGAGTTCTATAGAATCTGGATTTCTTTTATGTAGTTTATATATAGCATTTAGGTGGCTTCGCTGTACTTTAAGTTTGTCAGTATACCAGGATACATTAATTTCATGAGACAACTTTTTCTTTTTAAGTGATTTTTGCATGATGTTTAAAAGGATAACATTAAATTCCTCTGTCCACTTCTCTAACTCTGGAACAGAATTGACAGCTTTAAGTGTTGAAAGTAATGTTTCTTCATGTTTTTGAAACAGTTTATTGAATTTTTTAAACGTTTCATATTTGGTTTTGAAACGGTATAAATTTCTTATTGTGGGTGTGACATTCAGAGTAAAAGTAATATATCGATGGTCACTTAGTGATTTAAATGTCGAGTCTATTTTCCATGAATCTATAATATTTTTTGAATGTTCACCGCAGAGGGTCAAATCTGGTTTGCCTTTAAACTTGTCTCGCGCAAAAGAACATTCTGAATCAGGATCATTAATAATAGTTAATCTGCTCATTGCTAGATAGTCAAGTAGGATATATCCTCTAGCATTATTTCTTTTATAACCCCACGCCTGGAGGTGTGCATTGAAATCACCCCCAAGGATAAGGTTCGATGTATCTTCTATGACTCTGGTCCATTCTCGGAAGTCTTCATCAAGATTTCCACTCGGTTTTGAATATTGTGATCCGACTTTAATGAATTTTGATGACAGTGATAGGTTTATAAATACACTGTTATTTGTTTGTAGAGTCTGAATATGAATTAATAAGGGATTGGATACGAGTATTCCCGACGTCTGATTTATTGAGTGGTAGAAGGAACATGAAATTGGGATTCCCGTGAAGGTGTTATTACTTTTGTGATAATCCTGAACTAAAGCTAAATCTACTTTATTTTCATGTATGTACTTCAGCAATTGGAGATTTGCAGCCTTACAATTATTAAGGTTTATTTGAACTATTTTTAAATGATTTGGTGGGGTCATGGATTCTCCGAAATAATATCTATTGTCCAATGGGATAGTCTGATTTATTACATATGTAGCATTGGTTGGAGCTTCTACAGTTGAATCTTCTATAGAGTCATCAGAGATATTGAGTGATTTTAGTTCTGAGAACATACTTTTGAAGGATCATAGGAGATAGTAATATTTTGTTTTCGTTGCAACAATCTTTGAAAAATTGGGCAGAATCTAGAATTTGCACTATGCCTTTCAATCTTTTCAGGTTTTACTGCAGTTTTATATTCTCTTTCACAGTTGATGCAACGATGACGTTCATAATTTTCTTTTATTTTGCATGTGTCTGTTTTGTGGTTACCTGTGCAATATGCGCATGTTAAATAATAACTTCTACAATTATCAACTGCATGGCCATAACGTTGACATTTATTACACCTAACCACTGGATTGTAATATTCTATACGGCGTAAATTAAAATGAATAGGTAATTTTCTTCTTGAAAATAATGCCTTCGCGTAATGTTCTTCTGCATCAAGTACTATTTGGTATGTTTTCATTTTTTGTTTTTTTGAACTTTTGCTATTCCTAGAGGAAAATTCTGTCCCAGTTCTTGATGTATCTTATCAATTACTTCAGTCTCAGTCACATCTACTGGAATTCCCAGTATAATGACTTTTTTTCTTTTAGCATCTCTAAGATCTGCTTCGGCCAAGTCTCTGAAACCTTCTATTTGATTTATAAAATCAATTAAAACCGCTGTTTTTTCGTCCGATTCTGTTTGGACTATGAGCGAGTTTTTATCTCTTCCTAACGAACATGAGATGTATTTAAATTTTTTATTCCCTTTTATTTTGTCATTTAACATGTTTCGTATTACATTAATGGGAATATTCGTTGATTGACTTCTTCTTATTATTATTGCTGATTTAGAGTACTTAAAGCAAGGTGTTTTTATAGGTTGATCGGATGTAATTGCAGCAGCATAACTCTTGAGTTGTGCTCTTTTCGATATTTCGGAATCGATTCCATCTTCCAGATGGTCTTGATTATTAACTAAGTTTTGTTGATTTTTTATTGTATGAAACATTTCTTCTATAAGTGATGTTTGTTTAATTTTTTCGGTTGTTTCAATCTCTTTGCTCTGAAGTTCTTTTTCCATTTTGTCAATTATTTTTGATTGTTGAGTGATTTGAGTTTTCATTTCCTTTATTTGATGCTCTTGTTCGTTTGTCGTAGTTTTCAGGACGTTATTTTCTTCTTGTTCAAAGTATAGATATTCTTTTATCTGCTGTATTGAGTTCGCTATTTGTGTTCGGATGTCTTCATCATAAATTTTTGAATTACTTTCAATTTGATTTAGGATATCTTCCAATTGATGTAGTGGGGATTTCTCTTGTGTTAAGCTCGTTAGTTCTTGCAATGTCATTGGTATACTAAGAGTGGAACTCTCTCCAGAAAGTACCTGTAAATTCAGATGGGCTGTTTCCAACTCTTCCTGAATCATTTCTTTTCCACAGTCTTCCTTACTTAAAACATTTTTATCACCACCTTCATTTCCTTTGTCTTTATCTTGTATGGATTTTCCACTGTGTATCAGTTTTTCATCTTCAATATGTGTTAGACTGTAAGAGGCATTTTGTAATTCAGTTATATTTAATGCCATTTTTGGGGATATCTCTGAGGATGGTGCCTTTAGTATATAGATATTGGTGAAATCTGTCTGTATTAGTTTAAGTCGTCTTTTTAATTCGTCTAAGTATAGGTGGACTATTGCAGATGTTCCTTTAGTGCGTTTTCTTACACCCCATGTCAACTGCGTAATTAGATCGATAACATCTTGTGAACAACTTGCCTCTTGGCTGTCATATTCTTGAAATTCTCCTTTGTCGGTAATTTCATCGATTATCATGTTGACTATACCTTTTGACAGATGGTCGTCCTCTGTGGCATAATGTTTTGAAATTGATTTTAGGTCTATTTCTAGGCATGAGAGTTTGTTTTTGATTTCTTTTGAGTTGGTGTAGTAGCTTATATAGCTTGTATATTTTTCTAGTTTTACTATAAACCATTCCAAAAATGCCATTGGTTGGATAGCACCTTTTTTGCTTTTCTTTATATGAATATAGTATTGTTGTGCTATATCGCTAAGTTTTAAATTCTTAGTGAATGCATCATTGAAAGTCAACTTTTCAGTCTGATTTTTGTCTACAGTTCTAGAGATTGAACTGATTGGGACGACGTCAACATATGCATAAGTATGAGAGGTGTCGACATATGAGTTCATTTTTATCTCTACATGGGATTGTTGTCTATCTGAATCCACCATTCTAACTTTTATTTGCAAACTGATTAATATACCTCTTTCTATGATTATAAAACTATAAAACTATGACTATCTTATAACTATTTTTATTTCCCTTTCCGGGAACTCCTGAAGTGAAATGTCAGACATATAACCAGTTCAATGATTTATTACTTAACTTCTCTTCACACTTATCACTAAACACTAAACTTTTAACTACTTATACCTCTAATCAATCTAGAACCAGGAATACGGGCACCCCACATATGAGGAAGAATTTTGAATTTTGAAGAAAATTTTGAAGAAGAAAGATCAAAATAAAAGCCAAAAGAATAAGCCAAAGAAAAATGGTACCCCCACGTCCAAACCGGAAAGAACTCCCCGTGCTCATACTAGGAATTTTCATGCCAGAAATAATATTCAATAATTTACAATAATAAGATAGGACAATGCTATAGGTGTTTGTACAATTATTCTATACATGAATTACAAATTGCTATGATATGCAAAACTGTATAATAAGAATTACCCCTATAACAATAATTGAGAAATTGAGATGTATTATTGTTGTTATAATGTTGGACTTTTTATATATAATTATTTACATTATTTGTTATAAAGAGTTATCAAAATGTCCTAAACTAAAAGTAAAAATGATTGCTCCAGACCAAAGAATCACACAGGGTCACAACTTACCTATGTGGGCCTATGCTATAGATACTCCTCGCTGCGCTTGAACTACATAGAGCTATAAAATAGAGTATGGCCACGCCCCCCCCCCCCCAAAAAAAAAAACCACGCCCGCCTAAGCCGGAAGTGAAAATATCAGTGTAGTGCTTACAACCGGACCTACGAAATATGGTATTACTATTTTGCAATATGGTTACTATTGAATGAGTTCAGTGATAGGCTACCGGTGCCACAAGGGTTAAAACTTTAATAAAACCAAATGGCTAATAAACAACTGGTAGGACTAATTCTAAACATTATGACTAGAAGGATGATATATTACAACACTAGAACAGAAAATAAAGTAAAAAGCTGTTAATGTTAGAGGGAAATAAAAATGGGGGGAGGAACTGCTGCCGGCGGGGACAGTGTAAGGGGGAGTCACTAGAAGGAATGTGCAGAAAGAAACTCTATTATTACTTAAGAACAGTGAAAAGTTTAATGAAAATAATAAAGTACCCCTCCCTGCCCCCATAGCCGGTCCCCTATATGAGATAGAGAAAAACCGATGATGCCAAAAGATGCAGCGTAAAAAGTTCCCTAGGCGCTAAGGAGCTAATTTGGAAAAATTTCTAAGCTCTATCTCCCATAGGAAGGGAGAAAAGTGGAGAAAACCAAATTTCGATGTTGGTAAAAAAGAAAAATGCTGATAATTGGATGTAAGACCCAAGTTACTGCGAGCAAACCAAGGGTTAAAACAGATTATGAGTACTACATTTCTTAATGATAAAGTACCTCACATAAGCCCCCCATTGTATTTCTATTTTGGTATATGTTTACTATTGAATGAGTCAGTGATGGGCTACCTGTGCAACAAGGGTTAAAACTTTAAGAAACCAAATGGCTAATAAACAGCTGGTAGGACTAATTCTAAATATTATGACTAGAAGAATGATATATTACAACACTAGAACAGAAATTAAAGTAAAAAAGCTGTTAATGTTAGAGGGAAATAAAAATGGGGGGAGGGAAATAAAAATGGGGGGAGGGAACTGCTGCCGGCGGGGACAGTGTAAGGGGGAGTCACTAGAAGGAATGTGCAGAAAGAAACTCTATTATTACTTAAGAACAGTGAAAAGTTTAATGAAAATAATAAAGTGCCCCTCCCTGCCCCCATAGCCGGTCCCCTATATGAGATAGAGAAAAACCGATGATGCCAAAAGATGCAGCGTAAAAAGTTCCCTAGGCGCTGGAGAGCTAATTTTGGAAAAATCTAAGCTCATCTCCCATAGGAAGGGAGAAGATTGAAAAAAAAAAAAAAAAATTCAAAATAGGTAAAAAAGAGAAATACTATTAAAACGATGTTAAACCTAAAATACTGTGGGCAAACCGAGGGTTAAATCAGATTATGATTACTACATTTCTTGATGATAGAGTATTTCTCATATACCCCCTTGCTATCCAAAAGTTTTACAAAAACAAAGTTTTTTCTTTCCCTTTCCTTTCAAGAAATATTCATATATATAATTCCCCCTTAATAAACATATTATTCAAGAACCCTTGTAATATATAACAACTATGTTTATACTCTTAATCAAACTCCATGTTACTTCAGTAATTAAATATATTAATCCATAACATTGTATATTTATTACTAAATACTGAACCTAGACCTTAACATATTAACAGAAACCTTTAAAATCCCATAATCCCTTATAATGAGTCCCAATTGGTCTACACCAAATTAACCAATGTGTAACTACTGTAATTTAGACCCCATGTCCACCCTAGAACTTAAAATTTATTATTTCTTATTGATCAAATGTTTATTTGTATTCCTTTAATATATATTTCCCACAATTCCACCTTGAAAACCAATCTCTGTTTTGAAACTGGGCTATATTTTTACCCAGAATCCTAACTTTATTTAGATGCTCCTTGGGTCTGTAAACAATGCTGTATTTTAATAACTAAACTCCCTAATACCATAAGGCAAACTAACTCTACACTAAGGTCTGGAGCTAATCACTAGAGATATTTACAATTGAATACTGAGTGACAACTCAACACTACGGAACTTTATAAATGAACCGAAAGTAGCAGCCAAAAAGAAATGGCGTGATGATACTGCAAAGGCATCCATCTTGGATACCACAGAATTTCATAAAGAATTTTTTACTTTAAATATTTATAATACACTTCATATCCAACCAATTTCAAAATGAAGACTTTTTTATGTACAGCATTTAATCCTACATTAAAATTCAACGTCAAATCTTAAATAATTTTACTAATTCCAATTGAAAAATACAAAATTCCATTTGTTATGAAAAAGTCTATGGGTGAATAGCATTATGACACATACTTAAGATTTACGATAGCACAGTTTAAAAATTATATTCATAAAACCACTAAAAATAAACACAAAATTTTTGAAAAAGGTGATGGAGAACACCTTGTATGTCTATTAATGAAAGAGAATAGTTTTTATGAGATTTAAAGTAATTAATTATTAAATAAAAGCATTTTCAAAAAAGTAAACAGTGGCCAATCTCGGCAATGTAAATCTCAGAAGCCTGTACTAGGATACATTTTTAAGTACTTAAACAATGAAAAAACCTAACAAAAACAATCTCCAGACCTTTATAATTAAGTTTTAAAAGTCAAATGACCCATTAAACGAGTCTGAACATTAATATTAATTAAAAACTAGGACAAATTGATAGCACAGCTTACCAGCAATGTAGACCCGGAGCAAGTGTGCTCCAGAAAACAAACATTGAATTACTAAAATACTTAAAATTGTCCAATTGACTTGCAAATTTTTATTGAGCAGAGGATTTATATGCCTCCCCCCCCTCGTTAATGAAAAGATCTGGGGACAGGAAGTATGTGAAAAAAAAAATTCAAATTAAAAATGACATGCCGATCATCCACACAGTGCACGTCAGCACTCAGAACCAGAAAACAAACTATGAAATTTTAAAAATAGTTAGAAATGTCCAAATGACTTACAAATTTTTATGTACATAGTATAAATATGCCTCCCCCCCTGGTAAAAAATTTAAAAAGATCTGGAGACTGGAAGTATACTTAAAAAAATCACATAAAAATCAACATGTTAAAATCCCATACAATACATGTTAAAATTTCAAATTTTCAAATACCCTTTTGAGGGCCTATAACAATGTAAAAACAGTGTAAATGGATCATTTCATTAAAATAATAAGATACATGTGAGCACATCTGAGCAATAAGCACATCTGAGCACGGGAAGTTGAGAAATTAAGCAATTAAAATCTCTAGTGAGTGAAAAACATGGCTGCCTTATAGGCTGAAAACCAATGTTAAAATGCCATAGAAAGTGACTTTAGTATTTTGCACATAACTCTTAATCTAATTAACCGATTTGGACGCGGTTTGTACCAAACAACTCAGAAAGAGTTTAGGGAAAGATATTTACCATAATTAGGGGTGCCACTCGCCTGGGTCTTGTAGAAAATTAGCTCTTCATGGGAGCTCCTGGAAAGCACGTCTGCATCATCCGATCGATCCCCGAGCCAGGCAGCGGGGACCCGAGCCGGAGGTTCGTTCAGTGACAGGTTTATACTATTCTATGTGCAATTTAAGGGATTATCCGGTGCGTGCGTAGCACGACCGGTATACGGTGCCGAAGGCAGCGGGGACCAGGGTCGGAACGACTGCTATACGGTGCCGCAGGCAGCGGGGACCCGAGCCGGAGGTTCGTTCAGTGACAGGTTTATACTATTCTATGTGCAATTTAAGGGATTATCCGGTGCCGAAGGCAGCGGGGACCAGGGTCGGAGATTAGTTCAGTTAGAGGTTTATACTATTCGATGTGCAAATTAAGGGATTATCCGGTGCGTGCGTAGCACGACCGGTGTACGGTGCCGAAGGCAGCGGGGACCCGGGTCGGAGGTTCGTTCGGTTCGAGGGGGATGCGAGCCGGAGAATGCAAAAGTTTCGACCGGTATACGGTGCCGAAGGCAGCGGGTACCAGGGTCGGAGATTAGTTCAGTTAGAGGTTTATACTATTCGATGTACAAATTAAGGGATTATGCAAAGTATGGGATTATCCGGTGCGTGCGTAGCACGACCGGTGTACGGTGCCGAAGGCAGCGGGGACCCGGGTCGGAGGTTCGTTCGGTTCGAGGGGGATGCGAGCCGGAGAATACAAAAGTTTCGAGGCACCGATGTAAATTAGGGGCCCGCTGGCGGGCGAAGCCAGCTAGTTTTAATTATTAAGTGCAGCTATGTGTATGATCTATAGATTTGCATATATCGTCGGTACCATGACAAACTATCGAATTTGAAAATAGCTACTTTTCAGGAAGGCAAAAAAACTGTTTTAATTATGGATTTAAAATCAACGCTTGGCGGAAGTAACTAATTGTTATATATTTCTTGTGCTGTTTAATATCCTATTTAAGCTTACTATCGAGATAAATCATTCGGCTAATTTTATTCGCCAAAAAATCACATTCGATACTTTGAAATGCTATGTTTCTTTGTACTTTTCTCAGTTTTTGCAAAATTTTACAAGTCAAAATAGCGAATATGCTAAATTCGATAGTTTGACTTGTAAAATTTTCGTATTTACATATTCAATATAAAAGAATTAACAATTTTCTTTAATAATTTATAAAATGAGCTTACTGTAAATTGGTAAATGAAAAAACCTATTTTAGGCGTTATGTACATTTTATAAAATATAAGAAAACAAATAAATAACACACAAATAGAGGGGTGGGGAACCACGCAATGTTTTCGACAATTATCGTTCATTTACAGGGGCACTCAAAACGTTTCGGTTACAGTGCAGTCTATTAGCGATAATTGCAGGAAGTGCATTTTCAATTGCGGTATGCATTTTTAAGTTTAACTATTTGCAGACTACATGTGTATAAACTATACAGATTATATACATGACTATGCAAAATAATTCGTAAGCATTAGAAAGTAATGATTCTGAATTTCTGAAAGTGGTTTTTTATTTGTGTTATGTATTTCCAAATTATTAGTATATGTTTGTAGAATACATATAAAATCATATACAGGGCCACGCAAAGAACTGGATTTAGGAACGCCTATAGAGGATAATTTCTGGAAATGTTATTTCAGTAGTTTTAAGCGTCTTTTAGCCTGAATTAAATTTTAGCTTATTATGTGGTTTGTATAGAAATTTGTAGATAATATACAGGGCTGTACATTATATTCAGGTATGTGTTCATCTATTGGTAGAAATTTATGAATGTGAATTTTCAACCTACTATACGTTTTCTTACTAAACTAAAGTTTAGCATACAATGTAGGATTCATACAAAACTATAGATCAAACACAGGGCTACACAACAGAATTGGAGTATTTTTAAGGATTATGGTTAGATAATTCTTGAAATCTGGTTCTCCATGTGTTATGTGTTTTCAAAAATGTTTACTTAGTTATCTTATGTACCTTAGTAAACTGCGACGTTTTGTTAAAATATTCTAGTGCTGGAAAGTGTTTCGTAGCATGATTCGCGCATGATTTTTAACACCAGTTGAAAAGTGTTTATGAATTCGATTTGTCTGTCTGCCGACTGTGCGTCCTCTAACTGGCGTAAATGTACTCGGATTGCCATAGAATTGATATATGTTATTCATGTTTATTAGGGCTTGTTCGATATTCACAATGACGTGTATAGCGCTTATACTTCATGTCAGTGGCATTCAAAAGAATAACTGTTACATTATGGTCTATAGGGAAAATTCTTTGCAGTGTATTTTACAGATGTTCCACTATTTCAACTATATTGAAATTGATATACATCGCTGTAGTGCACTACAAGATGCTTACTTTCGAATATGGCACGTGTAGCACATAATTAATTAGTTTACAGGGAAACTAAAAGGTATTCCATTTTATTATGGTCTATGGGGAAAATCGTTTGCGGTGCATTTTAATCATGTTACACTATTATAAACATATTGAAATTGTTAAAAATTTCTAAGGTATACTAAGGCATGCTTTCTTAGAATATAGAGTGTAAAGCATTTATCATTTATTTACAGGGCCACATAAAAGTATTCGGTTACATAATTTTTTACGGGTTAAAACTGTTTGCAGCGCATTTTAATTATGTTACACTGTTTGTAATATAATGAAATTGATATACATTACCGAACTTTACTACAAGTTACTTGTTGTATAATGGTGTGCATAGTATTTATCGTTCATTTACAAGGACACACGAAATATTTCGGATACAGTACTGTATCCGATGTATTATCTCTATAATTTCTGGAAATGCGCTTTCTGTTAGGTAATGCGTTTAACTAAATTTTTGCATACTATGTGATACGTATAAATGCTATAGATTGTATACAGGGCTACACAAAAGAATTCGTAAGCATTACTGTGTATCAGCGTAAATTTCTTAAAGGTGTTTTCTAATCGAGTTAGGGAGTTTGAACGTGAAATATATTTAGTCTCCTAAGAGATGTTTGTAGAGTATAAATAAAATTATATACAGGGCCACGTAAAGAACTGGATACATGGCCGCCTAATGTATGATAATTTCTGAGAAGTGTGATTTTAATAAGTTTCAGCGAGTTTTTGCCTGAATTTAACTTTAGCTTAATATGTGTCGTGTATAAAAATCTTAAGATAGTATACAAGGCTGTACAAAATAATCCAAATATGTTTTCGTCTACTGGTTGAAACTTCTGATGGTGAATTTTCAACTACGTTATGTGGTTTCTTAGTAAACTAAATTGTAGCATACTATATTATAGAAATCTATAGGTTATATACAGGGCTGCTCAAAATAAGTATAGTACTTTTTTGGCTATGGCCTGTAATTTCTGAAAACTGGTTTATAATGTGTTTTGCGTTTTCTAAAATGTTTACTTGGATATCTTATTTACCTTATTGAACAGAGAAGGCTTGTTAAAGTTAGTGTTGGAGAGTGTTTCATATTCTATGCTTGATGCATGATTTTTCTTTCTTTTACTTTATTCTGTCTTTACAAGAAGAAAGTATTGGATTGGTTAAAAAACTCGAATTCCGTTTTCGACGGATTTATACGTTTTAGAAGGTCCAGAACACGATTTTATTGCTTTTAAAAATGTCTGTCTGTGTGTCTGTATTTGACAAAAATTTTCTGGGCGTTTTATATCAAGAATTAAAGGACGGAACTTACTAAAACTTGAGATTCTGTTAGACCTTGATATAAATTAGCGCTGATTAGTTTTTGGTGTAAATCGTCCAAGAGGTGTCTCTGCTATGCTGTATTTTTCACGATTTCCGAGATAGACTCTCTATCTCAAGAACAAATACACGTATTATCCTCAAACTTTAGATTCAGTTAGATGTTGACATAAGTTGTTGCTTATTATATTTTGGTATAAATCACCCGAAAGGTGGCGTTGCTATACTGTCTGTTTAACGATTCCCATGCTAGCTAATATCTCAAGAACTAAAGCACGGATTCTCATCAAACTTCAGATTCAGTTAGACCTTGATATAAATTGGTGCTGATTAGTTTTTGGTGTAAATCGCTCAACAGGTGGCGCTGTTATGTTGCATTTTTCACGATTTCCATTATAGATATATCTCAAGAACTAATGCACGGATTTTCATAAAACTTCAGATTCAGTTTGACCTCTATATAAATTGGTGCTGATTATTTTTTGTCTAAATCGTCCAACAGGTGGTGCCTGCTATGCTGCATTTTTCATGATTTCCGCAATAGCGCTCTCTCAAGAAGTAATACACGGATTTTCATTAAACTTCAGATTCAGTTAGACGTAGACGTTCACATAAGTTTCTACTGATTAAGGTTTAGTGTAAGTCGCCTGACAGGTAGCGCTTCAATACTGCACTCTCAAGACTTCGGCCATAGATATCTCTTAAAAACTAATTCACTTTCATCAAATTTCGGATTTTGTTATACCTTGACATAATTAGATCATTATTGCTTTTGGGTGTATACCTGCAAACAGGTGTCGCT
This sequence comes from Maratus michaelseni, assembly GCA_963931845.1. Taxonomy (NCBI): domain Eukaryota; kingdom Metazoa; phylum Arthropoda; class Arachnida; order Araneae; family Salticidae; genus Maratus; species Maratus michaelseni. Next base: position 328,558,407 of record OZ007588.1, read on the forward strand.
GCTAATTTCTGTTTTTCACGATATCCGTGATAAATATATCTCAAGAACGAACAATTTGTCATTTAATTTTGGTGTCAGACGATTTCATTTATGTAGAGGAAATTTTAGGCTTAGTTCTTTCTTCTTAAGTTATTAGTTTTAGAGAAGTTGTGAAAAATTAACTTTAGAGAACAAAAAAGGAAAAAAGAATCTGATTTTAGAGTTCCAAAACAGCATCTACCGCAGACTGATGGAATATAAGTATGTTGCACTATTAAAATTTATTAAATAAAAAACAACTACGACATAAAAAACAGTAGAAAATAATATACATAAATTTCATTAAAATTGTTACAATGTATGAGAAATTATTTTTACACTATAGATTAAATGAAAATAACAAAATTTACATTCGAAAAGTAAGTGTTGTTTCATTCAATTATAGAAAAATGCTGAAGATTTTAGTCACTAAAAATGCATTATTTTAACAACGATATATTTCATAAGTCACGCTATTTGTCAATTGCACTTTCCCGTTAGATGATTTCTGTCTTTTCTCGCAACATCAGAATAACCGGATTTCCACGCTTATAGAAAATAAATTAAAAATTTAAAAAAAATCCCTGGCGGCTCGACTTACAGGCACAGGTAGATTTCTAAAACGCAGACCGTGGAGCACCTGTTTGTTGGGAATTGATGAAGAAATGACCTTTTTGCCATGATGCGTCATTTGCGAACGCGCATTTCGAAATCTAACTTGTTTGCAGGCGGAGCCGGCAGGGATTTTTTTTTTTTTTTTTTTTTTTTTTTTTTGCTATAAGGGTTGGTCCTATAAAAAAACTTGAAATATAAAAGTTTTAGATAATATTAAGAGGATTTATAATAAATTCAAGCGGATTTGATATCTTGTGAATTGACGAAGTTATGAATTTTTTTCTTCTTAAATCCCCCTTCCCCCCCCCTTGGGGCCATTTTTAATTATATCAAAAATCTGTCATGCATAAATTTTCGGCCCTTTTCCTAGAAGTAATAATAACTTTAAACGGATTCGATACGTATCATAATTAAGAAATTATGGCATTTTTCTGTTTCACAAAAAGCCCCCCCCCCCGCCCCACTTGGTTCGATTTTGTACATTAACGAACTTGACCGAGATTTTATGCCCCTTGATTTTATGTATCAGTTTGGAAAAGATTGGTGCAGAATTATTGCAGTTATCGTGTCCATAAAAAAGTGACATAGATAGATAGATAGATAGATAGATAAAGTTTTGAACTGGGAGTGTTTTTGGGTTCTGGGAGTTATGATAGGCGTAGATGTGCAAAATTTTTTTTAAAAATCCAACTTAGGGAAGAATGTAATAGGTAGTATTTCTTACGAAATCTACCTAAAAGGAAGAAAAATCTTGCGTCAAGCATAGATTACGCAATAATTACCAACACTTCCAGAATACTATAACGAAACTTTATCATTTAATAAGGTGAGAGAAGATATTTAAGTAAATAATTTTGTAAAAGGCATTACATAAAAACAATTACTATCTAGCAATTACCGTCCGTAGCCGAAAAAGTAGTTGAATGGATCTGTGAAGTTCTGTAAATGATCTACAGATTGGTATGTAACCTATAATCTATAATCTGTAATCTATAATCTATAATATAAGTATACGAAAGATTAGTTTATTTACAAAACACATAACGCAGTTGGCACTTCCTACCTTTAGCAATTTTTGACAATAAACGGAAGCGTACTCGAATTCTTTTGTACAGCCCTGTATATTATCTACAGATTTTAATACAAGTCGCATAATATGGTAAAATTTAATTCAAACAAAAAACTCATTAGACTATTAAAACACACTTCTAGAAAATACCATCCATAGCCGGCAATGTATCCAGTTCTTTGCGTAGCCCTGTATATTATGAATTTATTTATATTCTACAAACATATCTTAGTACTAAATATAATTCAACACGAAATTACATAACTCAATTAAAAACCACCTTTAAACAATTCACGCCCGTACAGTGTAATGCTTACAAATTCTTTTGTGTTGCCTTGTATATGATCTATAAAATTTATACATACCACGTAGTATGCAAATAGTTAAACTTAAAAACTCATACAATAATTGGAAACCCACTTCGAGCAATTATCGCTAATAGAATAAGCACTGTAACTGAATTCCTCTGTGTGTCCCTGTAAATTAACGGTAACTGTCATGCATGTCACACTGTACAGTAAGCATCTTGTAGTACACCTCAATTACGTATATGAATTTCATTATGTTTGACATAGTGTAACATTATTTTAAAATGCGGTTCAAATATTTTTTTTACTATAGATTATTTTAAAACCAAATTATTTTGTGTGATCCTGTAAATAAATGAAAAATGACTTATTTTACCATATTCTGCGTAAAACATGTTTTAGTGCACCTGATAAATCCATATCAATATCATTATGTTTTAAATAGTGTAACACCATTAAAATACACCACAAACGCTTTTCCCCATTGATCTTAGTGTAGCAAAATTCTTTTGAATATCCCTGTAATGCGTTATAAATGCTGTATATTATCTACAGATTTTTTTACACGTCACATAATATGGTAAAATTTAATTCAAGCAAAAAACTCATTACACTATTAAAAACGCACTTATAGAAATTACCATCCCTAGCCCGCAATGCACCCAGTTCTTTGTGTAGCCCTGTATGTTATGAATTTATATATATTCTACAAACACCTCTTTGAAAAATAAAATTTCGCACAAAATTCAGAAAAAGAGTTAAAAACCTCGTTTATGTAATTTACGACGCACACGAATTAATGCTTACAAATTCTTTTGAGTAGCCCTGTATAGTGCGATCTGTGGAATTTTTACACACTACGTAGTATGCGAAGAGTTAAACTTAATAAAGCATACCGTATTTAAAAACGGTTTCCAGCAATTATCGCTAATACAAAATATTGTAACCGAGTTACTTTGTGTGCTCCTGTAAATTAACGATGACAAGCATGCACGTCATATTCTACAGTAAGCATCTTGTAGTGCACCTCAATTACGTATATCAATTTCATTTTGTTTGAAATAGTGTTGTAACATTATTAAATTACGCTCCAAACATTTTCCCGTACGCCATTATGTAACCGAATTCTTTTGAGTGGCCCTGTAAATAAATGATAAATGATTTGCGCACTGTATTCTAAATGAAAAATGTTTTAATGCACTTTAGATATGCATGTCAATTTCATTATTGTTGAAATAAAGTAACATCATTAAAATACACCGCGAACGTTTTTTCCCCAATTGAGAGTAATGTAAAAGGATTCTTTTGAGTTCCCCTGCAGATGAACTATTAACGCTACACATTCCATTTTCAGTAGAAACATGCTATAGTAAACGTCAAAAATATGCGCCAGTTGCGCTAATTTTGAATCCATAATTAAAAGTTTTATTTCTTTGCCTTACTGAAAAGTGACAATTTTCATAATGGATAGTTTGACATGGTACCAATGATTAAAAAAGTAAAACAAAATACAAAAATTTACGGCAAAGTATCGAATTTACCATATTCGACACTTTGACATGGTAATTTTTGAAAAAATGTGCATATTCGATAGTTTGAAATTTGCATTTTCTAAGTTTCAAGTAAGTTCTAAGTAAACTAAAAACGTGACAATTTTGCAACGAACCTGTCATGCACAATGTAAGAGAATGGCACAGAATATCAAAAATGCATTTTTTTCACATTCGCTAGTTTCACATGGTACCGACGATATATCGTAAATCGCCTACTAAAATTTAGTTCAATTAGAAAATTAACCTTTAGTAATTTTCGCCAATAGATGGAAATGAACTCAAAATCTTTTGTACAGCCCTGTATATTATCTAAAGGCTTTTGTAAGCACCATATATTAACCTAAAATTTAATTCAGCTAAGAAACACATAACATAACTTAAAACGAACTTCTAGAAGTTATAAACCACAAACGGATATGTATCTTATTATTTGTGTAGCCACGTAAATGAATTTAAGCATATACCTCAAACTTTTATTAGTATACTAAATATAGTTCAGTAGGAAAATGCATAAAACAATCATTAAAAAATTCAGTAGCTTTTATAGTTGTAATTTTATGACATGTTTTGCGGTCCTCATTTTTAATTTCATCGTTCATGGAAGTGAAGTTTTTCACTCCCATAATCAATAACACTTACGAATTCCTTTGTTTAGCCATATATATGGTCAAAAAGGAATTTATACAAACCATGTAACAGTCAAAATATTATTTAAATTTAAGAACGTAAACCAAGATTGAAAACGCACTTCCGTCAATTATCGCTCTTAGACAGTACTGCAAGCGAATTATTTTGTTTGCCCCTGCATATGAACGATAAATGCAATGAACACCATACTTTTCAGTAAGAAACGTATAATGCATCTCAGCAATGCATATAAATTTCATTATGATTGAAATAGTGCAACATCATTAAAATATACAGCAAAAGATTTTTCCCGGTAGACAATTATGCAACAGAATTTTTTTTGTGTGAGCCTGTAAACAAAAAAATACATTGCACCCAATATTCTACAGAAAGCATGTTTTAGTGCATTTCATGTATTCCTATCAATTTCATTATGTTTAAAATGGTTTAATATCATCAAAATGCACTCGAAATGAATTTTCCCGTTTGACAGTAATGTAACAGGATATTTTGTCAGCCCTGTAAATGAACCATAAATGCTACACATTTCATTTTCAATAGCGATCGTACTATAGTAAACGCCAATACATATAAAAATTACAGGACAATCCAAATACATTTACGAGAGTTAGAGCACGGACAGACGGAAAGACAACTGATGTCATAAACACTTTTCAACTACGTTGGAAAGTGTTACAAATGAAAACCGCAAAGCAAACCATACAGTTACAAGTATAAATACCAGCAACAGTTTCATTGTGGGAAATAAATTCTTATTTAAAATGTTACGCTGGATAATATAAAACGTTACAATGCCTTTAAATATGTTGATGCTTAAGAATTTTGAAAACCAGCAAATATGAAAGAAGCAATAAAGAAAAATACGTCAAGCTTATATTATAAACTAACTAGGTAGGGAGGCCTACCCTGCCTAAGTGAACAAGGTCAAGGTCAAACCGGGCGTGGAAGCCTACCTTTCGGCTTAAGCTCATTGGAAAACGCATAACACATTTGAAAATACAATTACACCAATTAACATCTATAGCCGGAAAAAATGAATTATTTTGTGCTGCCCTGTATATTATTTACAGATTTGTATATATATATAGTTCATTTAGAAAACATACGACACAGTTAAAAATTTCCGTCAACAAGCAGAAATGCACTCGAATGTTTTTGTTCAGCTCTGTATATGATCTATAGAATTCCTACACATCGAGTAATACGAAAATATGTATTAGATACATTTATAAACGCATACCAACAATAAATCGCACTTCCAGCAATTTTTGTTCAAATACATTACTGTAACCAATTTTTTTGTGTATCCCTGTAAATGAACACTAATTGATATAGACAACATATTCTATAGAGCTTGCATAGAAATTCAATAATTTATATCAATTTTATTATATTCCAAACAACATCACTCCAAAGGTTTTTTACCACATTGACCATAATGTAATATAATTATTTTGGGTGCCTCTGTAAATGAACAATTAGTGCTACACACTGCATTTTCAATACCGAACATGCCATGGTAAACCTCAATAGAATATCACAATTACATGACAGTTCGAGTTTAGTTACGCGAATTAGAGCGCGGACAGAGAGGCAGACAGACGGGCATACAAACCGAATTTATAAACACTTTTCAACTATGTTGGAAAGTGTTAAGATTGATAAAAACGAAAAAAAATTCTAACACACAAGTTATACAATTGCCACTATGGAGATGTAAGTATTTTAATCACTACTTGCTAAATGACTGCTTTCCTCCAGGTGTTCCCGTCTCAACCCGGCTTCTGCGTGGCGCGGGGATGACTGTGGCCGAGGACGCCGTGGCGGCCGATTCCATTTTCGGGATTGACCTAAAGCGGAGTCCCAGACGGGGCAGGTACCGACATAGCGCCACTTCCGGGGCTTTAGGTGTGATCAACTTTCGTTGGTCATGCCTAACTGTCCTAAGGATCTGCCGAGAATTCCAACCTGGATGCGGAATTGTGCGGACTGGGTCTCACCGCGACCTACGTTATACACGGCCGATGCATGACGTTTAAAACATCACATGGAGTGGATCAATTTTATACAGCGATTGGTGCAAAACGGGCGGCGCGCCGCTTTGTACCAATCGCCGTGCAAAAATTATCCACTACATGTGACGTTTTAAACGTCATGCACTGGCCGTGTATAACGTAGGTCGCGGTCTCACTCGTTCTGCTTCCGATACTCCAGAGCTTAGCCAAGATGAGTGCTTCTCTTGGCCGAGCTCAGGAGCGCCAGAGACAGTTGGTTTCAGGGTCGGATTCGGTTACGGCGCCGTTTAAGGGCTTGGAAAGCAGGTGGTCGTATCAGGCGCGGATGAGCTAACGGGCTTGGGCTGTATCAGGTCCGGCCGGACACACGTTTTTGCTTTCATTTTCTACTCCGCCATACGGCGTCTCCAGCCTAGTTACCTGGACTCGTGACGGTTGTGGGGGACTAACTTTCCTATTTTTTAAATTTCTATCCGTAGTTAAGTGTTTACTAACATTTTTTAGTGTCTGTGGTCCATTCCCTGTAAAGAAACTAGAGGTAACCTCCATAGGTGCTCCTGAATTCCGACCGGGGAAATAGAAAATCTCAGGAGAGAGCCCTTGGCTAGTTCGTTGGCCTCTAGTTGCTCTTATGGGCTCCAGAAATACCCAGGGGCGGTGATATCACGAACTTCCCATTGCGAACCCAACTTGATCCGGCTCCTTTATTACCTATCAGCTTGTTACTGTCGTAGCGGCTGGATTCCATGTAGTATTTCGTCGCTAATGTGCAGTATTGTACGGGAAGCAAAGGCATATGAGTCTTACTGGAGTAAAACTGACACATCCAGATCACCCTAATGAACAGTTTTACCCTATTTCCCATTGTTCATTTTTAATTAATATCCAAATTATATTAAGATGTACGACAAATAATATTTTACATAAAGAATTATATTAAAGAAAAAGTAAAATGAACTTTCTTCAGATCTACACTTCTTTGTTAGAAATAGAATATATCACACTTCAATGTCAAATAAGTAATAAGATTTAAAGGAAAATAATTACTTTTTTTCCTTACATAATTACAAACACGTCAGATAGATGTTTACAAAACTGTTGCTATATTTATCGCTAATTTAAATATATTTAACGTAATAAGTGAAAAAAAAAATGTGTATTTTTACGAAATTTAGTTTTGGAAAAAACAGTTTAAAAAAATTACACTTTGAAATGAAGATCAGAGAAATAAATTTTAAAACAGACTTTAGAAATTTTTAAAATGAAAAAATTTCTATTTCTTTTGGATGCAGTACATTTCTTTTTAAATTTCATTATGCTGTAGAAACTGCAAGGTTGCTGAGAAAGTTGCGAATTAATTTATCTGCAAAATTATTCTACGTTTACAGCTAGTAAAACAAAATTCACATAATATAAAAAATTTAAATTACTGTAATGTAGAACTGTACATTTCAGGAAACAATTTTAAAAATTGGATGGAAGTAAGTGAAATGCGAATGTTTTAAAAAAATTTACAAAACTTACAAATGAAAAAGTTGTTTATATTGGATGCAGTACATGTTATTAGCGATTTAATTATGTTGCAAAAAGGAAAATGTTTTAGTGGAAGATGCGAAATAAAATTGCTCATGTAGGTTATATTCAAATTTAAAATTATTTTTCCTATTCATATTTGAAATGTAGGCAAGGGAAAATCATATAGAGAAACATAATAATAAAACTGATTTTTAAAATTTAAAATTACTTTCATTATAATTTCTTTTGTTTCCTAAATGTTTCGAAGAAAATGAAAGTTATAATTTTTCAAGAAGATCTTCTGTAATTACTGAAAGTTAGTCTGAAATTTCTTTAGAGGGAATGTGTTGCTTTTATTCCTTTGACTAAGTAAATCTTTTAAAAAGATTTTAACATACAAGCTTTCTTATTCTAACGAATTCAGGAGAATTGATATATGTTACAACTTTGTGAGTAACTGGCATAAATGAATGAATGGTAAACAATGTGTGGGGCTAATGTGAGACAGTGTTATTCTCTAATAATATTATTGTAACATATTTCTTAAAGCATCAATCACAAAAAAGCAGAAACTGTTAATCTTTTAATTGTTATTAATTTGAATTGTTCTGTTTTCATATGCCAGATATTTTTTTCCTAAGACTGATAGTATATTCTTCTATGTTTTTAGAAATTTTTAATTGAATTATATGAAATTCTCGTAAGATGAATTTACAACTTAGTTTTACACCTCAAGCTAAGAGTGAATTTGAAGATTAAAGCCTGTGTATTTTTAAATATTAAAAATGGTTCTTAATTAAAACTGATAGAAAGGATATATTAGATGAAACAAAATATACTTAATGGTTAATCATTACGTTGTTTAGTTAAAGATGGTAAGTATGAGACATTGTTTATGTGCGTAAATTAATACCGATGCAAACCAGTTCACATTATGAATCTCCTAATGTAACCCCCATAAGAGAAGATTTATAAACATCTCCAAGCTATTTTTAGATGTTGATTTTATAGATAATAAAGAAAAATGCTACTTCAAAGAAGAAAAAGGAAAAATGATAGATGCTGTTTTAAAGGTGATTGCAATTGAAGAGTGGATAGGCCATACCATTTACCATTTCTTCGTGTATATGCAGATCAAATGTCAGGTCATTCTGAACCAGTTATTACAGGTTTTTTGGAAGTTGAACTTTAATTTATAATCACCCTGTATTTTACTATCTAAGAATTGTTTTTGTAACGCAGTACAATAGCTTTAGTATGCAAAATGCTACATAATGTTTAATAATTTATTTAGTTATATATTGATTATTTGTTTACGTGGATTTCAACAAGACTTCTTAAATATTCTGCGATTTATATAAATTTCTACGCTTTATAGCAATTTTGAAAACATGAAATTATGCTTTATATTTGGTGAGAGTATTACTATACTTATTAGCTTCTTTTTATAGTGTGAGGTTCGAATAGGCGATTATATACAGTAATATAAAACCAAATACGGTTTTCATTGGGTATATCGGACCCAAATATTAAGACAATGTTGTATTACAGAAATTGTTCAAATGAAATATGGATGTTTGTGAAATATTTATTTATTTTTCAGCTTTTTGCAAAGAATATTATTATTGCAAAAATATTGGCTTTATATTTGTACTATTTCCAATCAAACGTCAATACTAAAAAACACGGTATTACGTACGAAATATTGACAATTAATAAAAAAATATTTGTTTCCAACATTAATGTAATATTTATTGCAACAGAAATCACTGTTTTGTGATAGAAAACAGTTTTTTGTAGAACTCGTATTACTTGTACTGTTTCCGACTCATTCTGCAAAATCAATATTTTTTTATTGATATAAACGAGCACTTAAATAATAGAAAATATATTTGAAGTTTTCAATATGAATAATAATGAAGCTACATACATTACTTTCCATAAGCGCAGCATTAAAAGTTATGTTGTAATGTAATTTGAATAATCGCTTAAGTAAATAAATACAAAAGCTTCTGTAGTAAAGTCAAACACTTACACTTTAAAGTATAATAGCACATTCAGTAGCGGTAAGTAGTAACTCAATTCGACAAAATAAAGCACCATTTCATTTTCACAAATACTTATACTGTTAAACTTTACTATCCTATAATAGGGCTAACATAGAATAATATCTCTATTATACAACCTGCTTAAGCATCTGTTTGATCCTTTGTTTATGTAAATGAAAATGGCGTCTCTTGAATATTCTGAAATTTATAAAATTTTATGTTTCGATACTTTAATAATATTTTTGAAAAAAAAATATTTTCCATATGCCATTTATTTAATAAATTGGTCAGCTGGCACGGCTTCTTTTTATCTGATGGTGTTCGAATGGATGACAATATAATTTTGTAGAAATCCAATATTGGTAATATTACATAATATGCAGTCCAATCACCGGATACAATTCTAATAAAATACCTATAGTAGTTTACATTAGAACTACTTGCAATCCAATGCCAATATTACAGAAATATCTCATTTATAACGGAAATATTTCAAATTAAACCTCAGTATTGCTAAAATATAGATTTTACATTAGATATACTGGTAATGAAACGATGAAATATGTCTTTCTACTTTAAGGTCGTAAGATTGACACATTTTCTATGTGCGTAAATACAGGGTGTTCTAGAAAGGACTCCCCAACTTTGAAATGACATAACTTCGAAACAGTGAGATATAGAAATGTGAAACAAGTTGAATGTTAGACAGGTAGGTCTGGAATGTTTTATACATCAATTTAAAAAATAGTTCCAATTTGGCACACGAGAAGGCGCTGCAATCACAAAGCTGTGTCTTTGAAATAGTTCCTGAAAGTGAGCTGTTTGAACTGAGATAAAAATCACATTACAATGGTTTCGATATGGTTACATTTTTCAGCAACAACATGACGCAACCTAAAGGTAAAGTTCGAAATCACTTGTTGCAATACTTCTATTTAACCCTTTCCGGCACAGACAAATTTTGTTCGTAAAATGCGAAATTACTGACTGACACCGAAATTTACAAACGACTTTTTTAGAAAATAAGAACTGCTTATTTTAAGCTTTCATTATAGAAGCAAAATTTTATTAAAATATTTTTGGTGCCAAATGCAAGTTTGAAATTAAAATTAGGTGTGCCCGGAGTGGGACCACTATGCCGGAAAGGGTTAAATGGATGCACATGCCTCACAGATCAATTGTTCAAGCTGTTCCAACGTTTGGGGATTCTTAGAATAAACCGCGTCCTTCAAGTAACCCCACAAAAAGAAGTCGCATGGATTCAGATCCGGGGAATATGGTGGCCAATCCATACCAATACCTGTCACTTTGAGATTTAAAGCAATGACTCTCTGACTGAAATATTCCTCGAGGAACTCAAACACTGCAGTAGTACGGTGCGGTCGGGCCCCATCCTGCATAAACCATGAAATCTCTGGTGCATCCTCTCGAGCTTGAAATGTTTTAATAAACTGCTGTAAAATTTCAATATATCGAGATGCGTTAATCGTTTCCCTCCTGAAAAAGGGCCCAATGATTCCTTTACTGGACATTCCTGCACACACTGTAATTTTTGCTGAGTGCAGTGGTTTTGAAAGACACACAAACGGGTTTTCAGTGCCCCATATTCGCCAGTTTTGCTTGTTCACATAACCCTCTAATTGAAAATGGGCCTCATCGGTGAACCATACATGATCGACATCAATTTTATTTTCATCAATCATCTGCAGTAACTCATTTGCAAAAACTTATCTTTGTTGTAGAGCTGTATTTGTGATCGCTTGATGGCACTGTATTTTATAGGGAAACAGCTTCAGGCCTTTTCGCATTATACTGTACGTAGTGGTGTTTGACAATCCTGCTTCAGCAGCGACTCGCCTTATGGATTTTCGAGGACGAGGACAACGTCTAACAATTTCTTCGACTGCTTGCACATTTTCAGGTGTCATGACTGATCGACTACATCCAACATTTCCGCCTAAATCATCGGCCACACTGCCCGTCTGTTCAAACTTGTTGAATAAGTTGCGAATTGCTTTCAAGTCTGGACCTTTTTTAACATTAATTTTTTTTTTAAACTTCACTTTGTGATCGTCGGACTTCGATAAAATCGATGGTATTCAAGTACAATAAAAATTCGTTGTTCCAAGGAATACGGCATGATATTCTTGAATTCCGAATTATTCTCTAATTCTATACAACTTTTTTACACATGTCAGCAATGAAACAGACGCACGAATGAAATTTCTGCATTTCTGAGTACCATTTAAAGTTCTATGTACTTGTGCTGCCACCTATTATCCAATATTGAAACTATTTTTTCAAGTTTGTGTATAACAAATTCCAGACATATCTGTTTAACATTCAACTTGTTTCACATTTCTATCTCTCACTGTCTCGAATTTATGTCATTTCAAAGTTGGGGAGTCCTTTCTAGAACACCCTGTATATACCGTTTGCAAACCAGTTCATATTTTGCATCTCCTAACGTAACTCTGACGGACAAAGATTCATAAACGTCTCCAAGTGCGTTTGAGATGTTCATTTTATAGATAATAAAGAAAAACGCTACTGCAAAGAAGAAAAAAAGGAAAATAATATATACTGGTTTAAAAGTGATTACGAGTAAAAGAGTGGATAGGCGACAGAAAATTGAAGAATACAAAATGAGGATGAAACATCAAAAGAAATATACCTTAACCCGTCAGCACATGCGCTGGGATAAAATCTACCCCAGCTCACAACTATTACTTAAAAATATGCGAAAATCGTTCGTGATCATTCTGAGCTTTATAGTACCTTTCAATCTGAAAGATGTCAAGATGTGGCCAAAAAGAATTTACCTCCGGTTCTGAGATTTTCCATTCTTTTGTTATAAAAATGTCACGTGGGAGGAAATTTACGTAACCCATAATGAAAGGAAAATGTTAATGCAAATGTTCATGTAAAAAATATAGTGTGCAAATAATAACATAATTTTTCTTTTAAACGTTAACAACTCTTGCATATACAGTTTCTATATATCAGTTTTATATATATATATTTTTTTTTTATGGCTGAATTTGGATTGTAAAAGCTTTGTATGTAATGATATGCAGAAAAAAATCTTAGTGCTAGGTTTTATGTTTTTTTTTTTTTTTTTTTTTTTTTTTTTTGGCTTTAAATATATAAAAACCTCTTATTTTAAGTTAAATTATGTTCTTTATTGATTTACAGTTTATTTCAAAATACAAATTTTTGCTTATAATCTAACCGGGGGGAAATTTACACAAGAAAACCCATCGGGGTAAAATTTATCCCGCGCGTGTAGTAACATAATGGAAATGGGCGCGTGCACTGACGGGTTAATCATCTTAACCTGTTCAGTAAAAGAAAACAGACTAAACTGAAAATTATGTCGTTATAAAAGTATAAAAATTTTATTTTAAAAGATCAAAAGAAGTTGATTAAAATATTGCTCAAAGAAGACAGCTCAGACAGTGAAGAATTGCGTTCGTTGCATGCCAGTGACGAAGAATCTTTCACAGGTTTAATTGAAAGTGCCATATGAGAAGAAATTGATCCACTTGTCTTCGACACACTAATATTTAAATTGAATATTAAAAAGGGGAACTTTTGTTTTAGATGACGCTCAACGTAGAGTTAGTAATTCTACTCCCTATAAATTCGTTTGTTTCATAAACTAAATAGATAAAGACGTTGGAGTGATTACAAGACAAGATTTGAGATGTTCTAAAGACAGATATAAGGACTGTGACTTCGTGTATAAAGAATAATACATCTTTTCAGAGGAGATTATCGATACTGTTGCTGTACTATCTTTCACTGAAACCACATTAAATATAAGAAAATGTATACTTATAATTTTACAGAGTGTACATTAATGAATATCACAACTTTACAGGTCTATTACAAGAAAACAAAACAAAACCAAAAGAGTACAGCGTTGTTGTTCATCGTAAATCCAAAATAACAGTTGAAAGTTTAAATTCAACACAAAGTTAAGTGTTTAGTGTGAGCCCCTCCAGAAACACGGATGATATCGAGGCGGTACGATAACTCATCCCACACTTTTTCCAACATGTCCAGTGTGACTCTTTAAATAGCTGCAGATATGCGTGTCTTAAATCCGTCAACGTTAGTTGGTAGCAGTGGAACAAACACCTGATCTTTGTTGAGGCTCCACAAAAAATCACATGGAGTGATGTCAGGGCTACGAGGAGACCATTGATGAAGAGAACGTTCGCACCATCTATAGCCATCTTCGTAAATTTTTAACTATTATTTTGAATTTCCGATGAACAACAAGGTTGTACTTATTTTTGTTTTCTTTTAATAACCTTCTAAAGTGAGGATATTCATTAATGTACGTACATTAATGTACCCTGTCTATTAAACATTTAATTAACTCAACCGTTCAAAATAGTAGACTACATTTTTAATTTTTTTATTTCTCAATAATAAGTTGTTGGACGATTGCAAATTTATATTTCATAAAACTCATACAAATACAATGCAAGTGTTCAAGATATTATTTCATCTTTAGCTTATTATCCTAAATTAACATTTAACAAATTAGGATGTGAATTTATTGTAGTGGGTTTTCATCAGTATTGTAGTGAACACGTGAAAAATGTCCCAAAATTCAGGAAAATGAAAGATAAAATAAGGAATAAAAAACCTGAAACATTACATGCATCGCAACTTTGTAACTCTTTCAGAGTGCTTACAAGAACTTAAAAATGAAGGTGTCCCACTTTAGCCCCATAACCGTCTCATATTATCTGCATTCCGTGGGGCTAATATGAGACAGGGTTTTAATTTTTTTTACGTTTATTTTTATGATTTGATATATTTTTTTTTATCCATAAACAGATAAAGAAAACAAAAACCTAAATTTTAGTATCTTCTATTTGTTATTAGACACAACAAATTAAAAGTGGCTGTGAAAAGTTTACAATTGTTTTTCATGATAGATTGATTGACCCTATTTGTGAAATATTATATAATGCTTTAATTTAGGAAAATTCGTGTAAGAAAAACAACTTTTAAAAAGGGCCTATTTTAAAATGTCGATTATAACAAAAACAAATGAGAGAAAGAGAGGTTCACAGAACGTTAAAATAACAACACTTCTATTTATATTAAATGTATAGATTTTTGTATATATATAATTTAATTATGCAGTTGAAAAACAAGTTTCTGGAGGGGAAATGTGATATAGGTTCGTTTCAAAATTGTTCTATACGTACAGATATTTAAAATGCGTTTAATTGAATAACACATAAACATTACTGTAATTTACTCAAAAAGAACACCGAGAAAATACAATTTAAAAAGTTACTTAAAATCAAGAAAATATTTCAATTAGAATAAAAAGTTCAAATAAGTTTTACAAGCTTTTGAAAAAACAGTTCTCTTTATGTGAGTTACAGTACATTTTCTTACTGCTCTAATTATGTTGTTGAAAAGGAAACAATTCCACAGAAAATACTAATTAAAGTCTCCCGTATATTATTAAAATTTAAAATGATTCATTCTGTCCATTATTTAAATGTACTCAAAACAAAAGCATATGCAGATCCACAATATCGAAATTAATTTTTGGAAAGTAAAATACCATTCATTAAAAAAAACAAAAAAAAAAAAAAGAAAAAAGAAAAAAAAAAAAACAGACTACACTGAAAATTATGAAAATTATACAGATTTTTATATCAGTTCTTCTATAGTTACAGAAAGATAAAGTTACTGTCTCTGATAATTTGTTACGGGAAATCATTGCTTTTATTATTTTGTTTCTGTAAATTCTTTAAAAGCTTTTCTCATAATAATGTTTCTGATTGTAATGGATTTAAAAGGATTCTAATACGTGTCATTTTTATCAATTCTCAAAGAAAATATATATATGCAGTCAACATCCTATTTGGTAAATCAAGTCAATTTATTAAACGCAAAGAAAAATCAGTATACACGGCGGCGTCCCGTCCTATCATTGACCAATAGCTTTTACCTAAAACATAAGTTTTAGAGGTTGCATTGCATCCAATTGCAAAAATATTTCAAAAGTTGTTCTTCAGCATTTAAAAATAGATGTACGCCAGACTAGTTATCTTTTTAAAAACTACCGTATTTAAACATTTTTACGGTCCTTGGGTTCCATCTGTTATGTTTAGAAAAAACTTTCATATTCTCTAACAGGTGAAACTGGAAAATCCGAATATTTGTACAACGAAATAGAACGAAATATAATGCATTGAATTTTGCGACTTTTCAACGTTTTTTTGGGAATAAAAACCTGTATTTCCTTTTTAGTCACATAAAACGGCGTAAAAAATAATGAAATGTAAAGTATTGTAACTCAGTGAGTTTTTGTTGTAGTAAAATGAAATTTTTACTGCTTTAGTTGTTAGAACATGAAACAAAAATACTAAGTATAACTATAAGGATCGTATAAAAAGTCAAATTTCGTATTTTATTTAGTAACTATTTTGATGTAAATGGATTTCACTATTATGAAGTAGAATATTTGCAACATATTTTAAATTGAAAATATATCATTAATACTATCGGTTATAGAATTAGCTATTGGTCAACGATAAATGACACGGTATATAATCATTTATTGCAATAAACCTAGTTTTACAATAAACTGAAATACTTAAATCAGTTAGGTTTTAAATTTTTACAAGGTATTAATTGCAATGACTAATGAGAAGGAATTAGCAAAACAAAAAACATTTAAAATGCGCCATAGAAAATTGTAAAATTTAAACATTTTCATTTATCTTCAAAATTTTAGTGTAGTTCTAATATTAAAGGTCACTATGCTACATAGGGTAAAGTAGGGCATCGGCGTGCTGCCGATAATCTCACCCACTCAGTTATCTCGAAACTGAATAGAGTTAGGAACAGGGGATTTTTGCTTACCGAACAGCATTGAAAGATCCACAGAAAACGAGTTGTTCATAAGGAGGAGCAAGTGTTGTTTTTATTATGAAAATTGTTTGCAGTTTCATATCTAACAAAACTCATCACCATCATATTTCTAGTATTGTATTAGTACATAGGTATTTATAAGTAAGTATACAACTTCGTGATGTTGTAAAACAGGAACAACTTAAGGCACGTTCCCCAAATACAAGCTGTAAGGTAGGTGTACTCATTAAGTTTCTTTCCTCCTGCCATGCGAAGTAACATCGGCGATAGCTAGCGTATCACGCGAATATCAGTAGAAATGGCTGCTTCTGCAGTGGAGGAAGCACTTTGTGTTGAATTGAGTAAAACGGAATCTGTCACCTTTGTGCAACGTCTTAGTGATTTTTTTATTATTTTATAGCTCTGATTATAACTCATTACATTCCTATAAGCTCAAATTGTATGTTTTTTGAAAAAAAAAGTAATTTTTTCTTATTTTTGTCGTGGGGATATTTTTAGAAAGCATGAAATATTGCATTTACTTTTTGTTAATTTGTAAAAAAAATAAAAAATATATATCTAAATAATTTATTTAAGAAATGACATTGCCTTTTATATACTAACTTATTTAAAACAATCATGATTACCCTCAATTTTACCTTATTTTTTAAAAAATGAGTGTGAAACGTCGTGGATAGGAAATTGCATTACTTTGTAATATAAAATACGATGGGTCCGTAGTTACTTCGATGTCCATTGTTGTAACGAATTCTCCCTTTTTAAAAGCACAAGATGTTTTTTTTTTCACAATGCAGTCAGCCGGTAATAACTGAAACCGGCACTAATCCTTTAAACTATATAGACATTTGAATGCTGTAAAATAATTCCCTTTGGTGAATGAATTGAATTTAGTTGATTCAAATTAAGTAGGTTACCAACCTAATGCTGAAATTAAGCCAAATATTCTTTAATTTAGTAATTTTATTTTAAAAACGAGTTAGTGACAATTTGTCATCACAAAACAATCAATTACTGAGGACAAACAAAATATGCAAAGAAAAAATAGACCACTTACATAATTTAACTTAAATTAAAGAAATCTCCGGCTTTTCTTTATGTTACTTCAAACTAGTCGTTGGGGGCCACCGTAATACTTACCCATCATGGATATGCATAATATAAAATATGAAAATAAAACATGTGTAAACTATTTATAAAATGCATTGATATTCGAATAAAATCGCGGTTTGATGACGTCATAAACTTTAAATCCGAGGCTAACGAAAAAGACAGGCTACCGCGGTGCATTCAACTTATCTTTTTTTACAGACCGCTAGAGTGACATGATGCTCTTTTCGTACACCTGCATTGGTGCATTCGAGCATCACGTGACTCTAGCGGTCTGTAAAAAAAGATACACGTAAAGCACCCCGGTAGCCTTTCTTTTTCGTTAGCCTCGCTTTAAATCGAGGCTAACGAAAAAGAAAGACTACCGCGGTGCTTTACACGTATCTTTTTTTACAGACCGCCGGAGGCACGTGATGCTCGAATGCACCAATGAAGGTGTACGAAAATATCAGCAAGTCACTCTAGCGGTCTGTAAAAAATGATACGTGGAATGCACCGCGGTAGCCTGTCTTTATGGTTAGCCTCGCTTTAAATGCTCTATTACTGAATTGCATAAAAGAAACATCCTTAGAACTCCAAAATTGATAATCATATTAAATAACGGTTTATTGCGTAGGATTAAGCGCCTCATTTCCAATTAAAATATATCTTTAAATTGAAATTTAAGTGAAATACACGGTCATGAGAAATCGAAGAGTGTGGAGAATATGATTACAAATATCTCGGGAACTAATTACCCAATTGGCTTCATTCTTTATGCAAAATTTGTTTTTTTTTATTGTCTTTTATAATCACTTCTTAAAATAAACAATTTCGAAAATTTTTATATACCTTTTATCAGAACGAATATTTCGAGAGTCCGAAAAAAATAATTCCGGATAATTCAGGATACTGAAATTCAGTAAGCTTCTTCCCATTATTACATACTAAGTACATACCAAATTTCAAGTCTCTATCTCGATTTGTTCAGGAGATAGAGCGTTTACAGACTCACACAGAGAGACGGACGGCAAAATGCTTTTCCAGAAATATGTTTTTCGGAATCTCCAGTGTCTGAAACGTGTAAATCCGTCATTTTTTTTTCTGTTTTCAAAACGATTACAAGACTACAAACGATTACAAGACCCTATACTACATATGATGGGTAAGTAAAAATCTTTTGACCTCATCATGTTCCAGTTTTGCGACACATTTGAAACTTTGGCCAGTTGTATCACATTTTGAATGGTGATATTGGCGAACAGCAACGAGCAATATTTGAACCTCTCGCATTTCTGATGATAAAAAGTATCTTTAACTTCATTATTGTCACTGAAAACTTTTTCATCTCTCAATAGCCAAAGTTACATCAAAGTTAAGTTTGAAAAAAAAATAATGTACAAAAGCAGTTTCGATTCTCAACGGTCAGATTGTGAAAATAATGTCTGCATTATCCCATGAGTAAAGCGATGCCTTTTAACATTAACTAGCGGATCTTCGCCCGCTACGCTGGTCGGTTTATTCCTTACGGACCTCAAATTTAACGGACTTAGGATTGGGCGCCCCACTATCTTCGGATCCGGTCTATGAAAATTGCTGCAAATCTCGGATTTAAATAAAAAAAAAAAATCATGGATAAAGGCATTTTTATTTATTTCTATTTAGTAAGAAAAATTTATTTAGAATCCTACAGAAACTGCATCAACGTATTTTTAAAAACTGTGATTGTTGATTTATTTTTTTACTTTTTTTTCTATTAATATGGATTAGTATGATGTACAAGATATTCTTGTGTTTGTTTAGTGCATTTTTGAAAGTCAGCTGTTGAACAGTCAAACAAAATTAATCATTTGTATCACTCCCAATCATTCCCACTTTTTTGATCGAAGGTGAAACGTTTCTCTTCAACGAAAATTGAGCAATTGACCCAGGCAACAGAATGGCTGCTTGTAAAAATCATCTGAAGGAAAAGCCGCCATTTCAAAGAAAGAGAAAGTTTGTTTTGTATTTTTTCCCATCCGAAGCGGGGAGAATGACGAATGGGGTTCTGATTGTGTAGGTTTGAACCGTGCTCCGTTTCCTTTTGTTCAGCCTGTTCTCAAACTACAGAAATGGGAAACTCCCCCTTCCCATTTCCCCTTCCATTCCTGCTTTAAAATGTTTGAAGCATGCGCACTAAGATGAATTCTGTGTGAATCTTATCTTAAGGAAAGCGCTTTTGCCTTTAAATATATGGATTCCAAATAGGAAATGATGATGTAAAGAAAAATGTCTTCATTAACCGGATATACATCTTAAACGGAGACGCATTAACGAGAGTCCCCTGAATATCATTTATTTTCAGTCGCATAATACTTTTCATTATTGTTACTGACACATAAGCAGATATGGCACTTTAAATGTTTTTTTTTAATAAACAGAAGAGTATTTAATTATCTGGCTTATTAAAAGGAAGGTGCAGCATATATTTCAGTTGGTATTAAAAGAGAAGGCTAGGAAATAATCGTTGTTCTAATGTTAAAATTTTATACTATATACCAATACAATTCCGATTGAAATACATATATTTATGTTTAATTCTTTTTTCTTATGTTAAAAAAATTACTAATGTTCCTAAAAAAAAGCACTTATATTTTTTATATTTGATTTAGTACAGAAAATTCATTATTAGGATTTTACTTGGCGTTTTAGAACTTCTAAAAGATAAGAAAGTTTATATAAAAATAAATTGCAGGTAATATTTTTATTTTGCCTAGAAAAGAAGACTCCAGAAAAATTCCAACCCAGATATGACGGTTTACTGTATTTAATATTGAAATTTGTTTCGTTTATTATGAATCTAAAAGTTATATCATACAAATTTTTAATAGAAATAATTATCATTTATATGAAAAAATAATGAGCATAAATTATGGAATGAGTATAAATGATAAACATTTTCACTAGACTTCCTAAAAATTAATCTGACATACACCAATTTCGCTTGAGAAAAAGTTTTATTTAATTTCTCTTTTGTTCATCTACTTGAAAATTAGTCAATTAAATTTAATGTTTACAAAACACTTTGCTTATTTTAAAATCAAATTACAATATATTTAATGCAATAACACACAAAAGATTTTGTAATTTTCGAACAGCCGTGTAAGAAAAAAAAATTTTAAAAATTGATCCAAATTTTGAAATGAGGATAATAACGAATTTTAAAAAGAATCTTCACATAATCCTCATAAAAAAACACATTCTTATTCGTATTACATGTAGTAGACGTTTTCCCAATTAAATTAAGCTGTAGAAAAATAGACGATCGGACGAAGATATTCTTTAGTTTTGTTGCAGAATGTTTAGACCTAATTAAAGTCATTTAACATAGTAAAAGAAGCATTGTTATAAATTACAAAAATTCAAGCAAGAAAATTATTTTTTTAAGTGGTTTGTTTTGAAAGCGCTATTATATTAAGAACAATGTTTCAAAAGAATTATGCAAAATATTTCAATAAAAACATTTATATTCAAGTTAGATGCAACACATTTCTTATCACTTTAATTAAGCTGTAACAAAGGAAATCTGTTAGATACAGAACGAATTAAATTATTCTGTATGTCACTCACATTGAAATGTAAATCTATTTGTTCTGGACATATATCAAATATAAGCAAAACAAAAATATATGGAAGACCAGAATAATGAAATTCCTTTTCAGAATTTTAAATTCATTCATTACTCTTCGCTGCATAAATAAATTTCTAAGAAAGTGAAAGTTATAAAAATGTTTTTCGAAGAACTTCTGTAATTACGGAAAGATAAAGTTTCTCTCTTTGAAAATTTTTTGGGGAAGTATTTAGTTTTATTCATTTGTTCTATAAAATTCTTAAAAACATTTTCTCAGACAAAATTTCTGCTTTTAAATGCTTTAGTATAATTGATATATATCACATTTTATAGGTAAAATAATGTTCATTCTAACACCAGTTTTTTTAAACAAGTACACAAGTATAAACAGTTGTAATAGGCGTATAAAATCACTATTTTAATTTTATTTTAACAAATGTAACTTTACAATGCATTTGAATGTTTGTAAGCAAGAAGTTTTGTAATGTTTGCAATACGTGTTCATAGTACTGTGTAATGGTTTGGAAAGTATATTATATAGCAAAAACATGTCCGTGAGTAACGTTGACGTCATATTGATTGTAAAGACATGACCAATAAATTTAATTTTTACCTCACATTTTTTAACTTATAAACATTTTACAATTTCAATTTTTATACAGTTCAATATGGAGGGAAAATTTCTTTCAAATGGCATTTGTTCGGAAACTATATCTCAATTTACTGTTTTTTTTTATGGTTTTTAAAAATTACTTTCAAGCATGATTTTAAAAATATATCGCTCTATCGCGTGCAACCCGATTACAATATATTAACCCGTTTGCACTTAAACATTATAAATAATTCAGCATTTGTTTTCGGCTTTTATGCCATAACAAAATTAAAACTTCCTCTTTAAGTAATTAAAATACTAAAATAATAGAAATAAAACGCAAATGTAACAGACATGTAATTGAACTGCGAACTGAAACCACTGAAATTATCATATACAAAAAGTTCTTGTAAATAAATATGTTGTAATAAGTCTGCTCTAATCTACTGTAAGTAGTGAAATCTTTGGCGATTTTTTTCGGCCATTAACTCCTGACATACGCCTAATATGAAAGTTAATAAATTTTAGTTTTATTTGACTGCATAATTGATATTTTTCAGATAAAATATTTTTTATTGATGTTAGTGGACAATTAAATAATATATATTAAACATAAAAAATGTTATAGCATTTTTTACACCTATATTCTGTAACCCGCGAAGCCCTGTTTGGATCTCCTAGAGTATATTATTATAAGAAAGAAATTGCCTGTCTATCTATCTTTCTTTCTGTGGACAGTTCAATTGCAGAAATTTGGCACAGAAAAACTCTAAGATGAGATCAAGAATACATTGAAAAGATTTTTTTTTCTAAACCATATTTAGCTAAATAAAACACAAGCTTTGGAGTATATTTTTAATAAAATTTTTGCACAAGCTACATTTCATCATCGTACATATCTTCGTTTGTAAATGTTACATAAATCCGAATTTACTCCATCGAATAAAATGAAAACAACTGGATATTTGTTTTGCCAAACTGCAACGTAAATTACAGATTTTAGACGATTTTTAAAACAAGTTTTATGATTTTTTCAATTAAATAACTAGTTACAGAAAAAGCAAATAAAAAAAAAATTCCTAATACATACAATACTAAATAATTGTTAAAACTAATATAAAAATTAGTTTAACGAGTAATAGGAATCAGACTCGTTCTTTAATAAATAACAATGTTGTTTAATAAAACATTTTCATTTATGCTGTAAGGAAAGACGGCAAACGTTTCTGAAACATTTACTAAAACATTATGCACCCAATTTCACAGCGTTTTCTGCTTTAAATTAACAACGAAAAATGCCTCGAATGTCTTTAGTGTTAGAATTTTACAGCAAAAAACGCTGCAATGGTCTAAATTTACTGCAGAAATGATTGTAGTTGTGGTGGTTTGTGTGAACAAAATCACAATAATTTAGCTGCATTTGGTTTCGTTTTTTTTTTCTTACAATGCAGCGTTAACAGATTAATTATGTTGTAGAAAAGGAATCCTAACAGCAGATCATGTGAGATAAATTCTGTTGTATGTCAATTATATGTAAATAAAATTATTCGGAGTTTGAGATGTAGGGAAAAACAAATATATATGTTGAGCAAGAGTAGTGAAATTTATTTTTAAAAATTAAAATTCCATTCATTTTAAAACACTTTACTGCATAAATAAGCAAATAAATAAGTGAAAACTATATTGTCTTAAAATGCTTTCTGCAGTTACTGTATTACACATGTACTCCCTCTGCAGATTATTTAGAAGAAATTATTGCTTTTAATCGTTTTTTTCTCTAAACCTCTAAAAAGTATTTCACCAAAGAATGTTTTTAATTTTGAGGGATATGGCAGAAAATAAATTTGTTGAAGATTTTTCATTAACTCAAACCAACTATTTTATCATTCTAAATGATATCTTTAAAACAAATTATATTAATGAACGTAAAAATTCATTGTGAACATTCAAGGCTTTTTTAAACTATTTCATTCGTAACTTTTTATTTAAAAGAGTTAGGGTTATAAAATAATGCGTCAAGACAAACAACGTTCGTACAGGAAACAAAAGGTCTCAATCCCCTTACTTAAAGTTAAATATGCGGGATCTCGCATTTTAAGCCAAACTTGATATTAACTCATAACATTAACACCAAAAGAAATCTATTTTGGAAACTTTCCTGAAACTACCGTATATTCCCGCGTATAACGTGCATTTTTTAAACAAGAAAATTGGCCAAATTTTTCAAACGTGTGTTATACGCCAAGTATAAAAATTAAAGCTAAAAATTAGGATACGAATTGCGATTTATATACTAATGAACAAGAGAATACATGATTATTTGAATGAACGAGAGTACGATTCCAAACGCATTGTGGAGATTCTAGCAGATAGTCTTGGCAATAGCGTTTTTCCTCGTTTTGCATTTGTTTATTTTTTAGTTTGTACTAGTTATAAAACGTTTTAATGTTCTTTATTATAATCCCATGCTGCTTATCTCGTGAATGTTTCTTTGCAAAAGAAAAAAAGCGGGTAAGTTCAATACGACAAATATATTTTAAAATGGAAAAATGCAGTCTCAAGTCATAAGTGAGCGTTATGCGCCCAAATATACGATAATTTGAATTTGTGTGTAATTTTATATCATCAAGGGAACTAGTAGAACTGCAATGTAATTCGACCAATTGTAGCAAAAATCTACATTAACATATCAACTAGATAAGTTTTCATTTGAACAGCGAATAATAGCCATTTCCCACACATCTCCAGTTGTCATCACATTTCACAGAAAATGAATGAAAATCTTTAGAAAATATGTTTTTTTTTTATTATTATTTATAATTTTTTAATAAAAAAAGAGAGTTTGATTTGTGAGACACCTTCTATTATAATTTAAACCGTAGATTGCGAAAGACGTTTACAAAAGAAAAATTGTTTTCTTGTTTTTCTTTCTATAACCCTTAAAACTTTGTACACATTTTTACTAATCATTCTGTGTTCATTTTGAAGCATGCGCACTAAGATGAATTCTGTGGGAATCTTATCTTAAGGAAAGCGCTTTTGCCTTTAAATATAGGGATTCCAAATAGGAAATGATGAGGTAAAGAGAAATGTCTTCATTAACCGCATGTACATCTTAAACGGAAACGCATTAACGAGAGTCCCCTGAATATCAGTTATTTTCAGTCTCATAATACTTTTTATTATTGTTACTGACACATAAGCAGACATGACTCTTTAAATATTTTTTTTAATAAACAGAAGAGTATTTAATTATCTGGGTTATTAAAAGGAAGGTGCAGCATATATTTCAGTTGGTACTAAAAGAGAAGGCTGGGAAATAATCGTTGTTCTAATGTTAAAATCTTATACTATATTCCAATACAATTGAAAGATATATATTAATGCTTAATTATTTTTTCTTATGTTAGAAAAATTACTAATGTTCATAAGTAAAAGAACTTATGTTTTTTATATTTGATTTAGTATAGAAAATTCATTATTAGAATTTTACTTGGCATTTTAGAACTTCTAAAAGATAAAAGTTATAAAAATGTCTTATTTTCGACAGTTATATAAAAATAAATTGCAGCTAATATTTTTATTTTGCATAAAAAAGAAGACCTCAGAAACATTCCAACCCAGATATGATGATTTACTGTATTTAATATTGAAATTTATTTCGCTTATTATGAATGTAAAAGTTATATCATACATATTTTTAATAGAAATAATTATCATTTATATGAAAAAATAATGAGTATAAATTATGAACATTTTCACTAGACTTCCTAAAAATTAATCTGACATACACCAATTTCGCTTGAGAAATAAGTTTTATTTAATTTCTCTTTTGTTCATACACTTGAAAATTTATCAATTAGATTTAATGTTTACAAAACACTTTGGTTATTTTAAAATCTAATTACAATCTATTTAATGTAATAACACACAAAAGATTTTGTAATTTGCAGAAAAGTTTTGTAAGAAAAAAACTTTTAAAAATTGATCCAAATTTTGAAATGAGGATAATAACGAGTTTGAAAAAGAATATTCACACGATCTTCATAAAATAACACATTCTTATTCGTATCACATGTAGTAAACGTTTTCCCAATTTAATTAAGCTGTAGAAAAGAAAGACGGTCGGACGAAGATATTCTTTAGTTTTGTTGAAAAATGTTTAGAGCTAATTAAAGTCATTTAGCATAGTAACAGAAGCATTGTTATAAATTAAAAAAATTCAAGCCAGAAAATTATTTTTTTAGTGGTTTATTTTGAAAGCGCTCTTGTATTAAGAAATATATTTCAAAAGAATTTGCAAAATATTTCAATAAAAACATTTATATTCAAGTTAGGAGCAATACATATTCTTATCACTTTAATTATGCCGTAACAAGAGAAATGTGTTAGATACAGAACGAATTAAATTATTCTGTATGTCACCTACATTAAAATGTAAATTTATTTGTTCTGGACATATATCAAATATAAGCAAAACAAAAATATACGGAAGAGCAGAATAATGAAATTCCTTTTCAGAATTTAAAAATTAATTTTCAAATTCACATAAATTCATTCATAACTCTTCGCTGCATAAATAAATTTCTAAGAAAGTGAAAGTTATAAAAATGTTTTTCGAAAAACTTCTGTAATTACTGAAAGATAAAATTTCTGTCTTAGAAAATTCTTTGGGGAAGTACTTAGTTTTATTCATTTGTTCTATAAAATTCTTTAAAAAATTATCCCAGACAAAATTTCTGCTTTTAAATGGTTTAGTATAATAGATATGTGTAATACTTTTATAGGCAAATTAATGTGCACTCTAATACAAGTTTTTCAAACAAGTAAACAAGTACAAACAGTTGTAATAGGCGTATAAAATCATTATTTTTATTTTATTTTAACAAATGTAACTTTACAATGCATTTGAATGTTTGTAACCAAGAAGTTTTGTACTGTTTGCAATACGTGTTCAGAGTACTGTGTAATGGTTTGGAATCTATATTGCATAGCAAAAACGTGTCCGTGAGTAACTTTGACGTCATATTGATTGTAAAGACCTGATCAATAAATTTAATTTTTACCTCACATTTTTTAACTTATAAACATTTTACAATTTCAATTTTTACACAGTCGAATATGGAGGAAAAATTTCTTTCAAATGGAATTTGTTCGAAAACTATATCTCAATTTACTATTTTTTTATGGTTCTTAAAAATTAGTTTCAAGCATGATTTTAAAAATATATCGCTCTATCGCGTGCAACCTGATTACAATATATTAACCCGTTTGCACTTAAGCATTATAAATAGTTCAGCGTTTGTTTTCGGCTTTTATTCCATAACAAAATTAAAACTTCATCTTTAAATAAGCAAAATACTAAAATTATAGAAATAAAATGCAAATGTAACAGACATGTAATTGAACTGCGAACTTAAACCGCTGAAATTATCATATACAAAAAGTTCTTGTAAATAAATATGTTGTAATAAATCTGCTGTAATCAGCTGTAAGTAGCGAAATCTTTGGCGATTTCTTCGGCCATCAACTCCTGACATGCGCCTAATATGAAAGTTAATAAATTTTAGTTTTATTTGACTGCATAATTGATATTTTCTGCATGATTGAGTATTTCACCGAAGAAGGTTCTTTGATTTTGAGGGATATGGCATAAAATAAATTTGTTGAAGATTTTTCATTAACTCAAACCAACTATTTTATCATTCTAAATGATATTTTTAAAACAAATTATATTAATGAACGTAAAAATCCATTGTGAACATTCAAGGCTTTTTTGAACTATTTCATTCGTAACTCTTTATATAAAAAATTTAGGGTTATAAAATAATGCGTCAAGACAAACAACGTTCGTACAGGAAACAAAAGGTCTCAATCCACTTACTTAAAGTTAAATATGCAGGATCTCGCATTTTAATGTTCTTTATTATAATCCCATGCTGCTTATCTCGTGAATGTTTCTTTGCAAAAGAAAAAAAGCGGGTAAGTTCAATACGACAAATATATTTTAAAATGGAAAAATGCAGTCTCAAGTCATAAGTGAGCGTTATGCGCCCAAATATACGATAATTTGAATTTGTGTGTAATTTTATATCATCAAGGGAACTAGTAGAACTGCAATGTAATTCAACCAATTGTAGCTAAAATCTATATTAACATATCAACTAGATAAGTTTTCTTTTGAACAGCGAATAATAGCCATTTCCCGCACATCTCCAGTTGTCATCACATTTCACAGAAAATGAATGAAAATCTTTAGAAAATATGGTTATTTTTTTATTTATTTATAATGTTTTAATAAAAAAAGAGAGTTTGATTTGTGAGACACCTTGTATTATAATTTAAAGCGTAGATTGCGAAACACGTTTACCAAAGAAAAATTGTTTTCTTGTTTTTTCTTCTATAACCCTTAAAACATTGTACAATTTTTTTCTATATATATATATATATATATAATCATTCTATGTTCATTTTAAATTAATAATACAAATTAAAATACAATACATAAATAGTTTAGAATAAACAAATACAAATAAAAGTGAGCAATAAAAGTATTTTTAGAAAATTCGGAATCATTCTGATGCTTGTGTTCGTAAAGTTCTTGTGATGCATTTATAGTAGAATCGAATCGTTAGTAATTTATAATAAAGCTTTCAATAGCGTTACTAAAATTTTATTTTATTTTTTACTTATAAGCTATTAAGCTTCAAAACTTTCACTTTTAATGTAATATTACATATTTATCTACCGCAAGCCAGGCTTAAACTTCCCATGGAAAATATGTTTGATTCTTATACATAAAAACAGCTGCTGAACTACATCTCTACGAGACGTAGTTTATCTTAACTTTATTTTTCTCTGCTTAAATACATTTCAGAACTGTCTCCCTTACTAAGAAACTATTTAAACAATATTAAAAATTTTAAATGGAATTCATATTGCGTTAAAATAAATAATAGAAAACATATTTTATGTGTTGCATACCCGTATTTAAAAAGAAAATTTTCTTATTGCATAAAAAGATAATATGTATTGACATAGCATACTACGTACAAAAAAAACATTTCGGGAACACTGAGAAGAATTATTATATTTAAAGTAAAGAAACTGAATATTGAAGGTAATGGTTAACTTTCAACAAACATATAGAAATAGGAAATATGGTATTATAAACGGTCGATAACTTTTTAATTTTAAGAATTTGTTAGTTTTAAACGTAATATTTCAAATATCTAAAATGACATTATAAGAAAATTACATGCCAAATTATGACAGAATTTGTGTTCTTGAACAATATTTTGTCTCAATTCATTCCGAAACCCGAAGAATTTGGATAATTCTGTGTAGGTGAGTCTCTTTTCTCTTACTCCATTATGCAAAAGGGTAGCATTTTAAATATGTTAAAAAAAAAAATTCGGCAAAATGCAAAATTTAGCTGAAATATATTTGGCGCATATATTATCTAGAAACATAATTGCATGCTATGGAACTTTATATAATAGTTATGATGAATTAGAAATTCGATTCGTATAAAAAATATTTATGACAGAATCCTCACGACTGAAGATAAAACTCTAACTTCTTTACACAAGTTTTAGATAAGAGCCCACAATTACATTCTTTCACGAATAAGGTTTGTGCAGAGGTATCCCTGCCCACATTCATATATCTCTATCTAACTCTGAACTAGTTAAAGCAATTGTAATTCAACTGCTAATCCAACTAATTTTCTCCAAGCAGTCAGTAATTAATTCAAATTATTTTCTCAAAACAATTAAATAAAACTCTCAAATTACAATACATCCAGCTATATTTTCACTGGAACTCAATGAACTCCAGAAAAATCTTTATATTTAGCGAAAATACATCTTTTAACAACAGCAGCTCAGACACTAAGGTAGGTCTCTAAAGCACTTCTTGCATTCATTAAACATATCAGTGCAACTTCCAAATAACGCAGATTACATTCTGTTTAAACAAGTACGTGCTTAAATTACACTTACGTATGTTGAAATCTTCTTTGTAATATTTTTCTTTTCTACATTTATTCGGTACAAAAAACTTAAATCTTTGTTATAGAGAACATTCAAGCACATACAATTAGTTTTCGGGACAAACCACGATTCAATTTAGAAAACGATGCGTATTATACTGAAGTGAATCTGTATCAGAGGGGCAACAGGAGGGAAGTGAAGCATGATTGGTTTGGAAATATGATTTTTTACAAACAGTATCGGCAAGCATTTTATGGAAGCCGTCTATTTTTAACAAGTTAAATGAGAAGTTAATGATTGTTTACTTGTCTCACTAGTCTAATTATACTCGTTCAGACGAGTATTAGTAAGTTAAGTAAAATGTAGTTTACTATTTAGGCAAAATTTTAATCTGAGCATGCAGCTTGTGCTTATATTGTCACTCTTTTATAGATACACTCTAAGTACACGAACGTTCATTCGTTTGTGTATACGAACTCTTACCCGTCCATGCATACGAACGCTTGCCCGTCCATAAAAAGTATTTATTTTTATAAAAGAAAATTCATTTCTTAAATATCACGGCTTTTAAAATACTTCATAGTATTAACATGCAACTTATAGATTTTCATAATAATCAGTACTCGCTGAAAATACAGAGGGTGTTCGCACATATTTTAGACGATTTCGGGGTTGTTTTTTTAATGTGTAGAATGTAAATGTTATTTTTTTAAATGATCTAACTGATAATCTTGCTTCTGAATTCTAATTCTGAGCCATGATTTCCATGATAGAAATTTTTTAGTAAAATTTACAGGGGTATTGCTTCCTATGCCTTTTAAAACCTTTCCAGAGTCCATCCTTTGTGGTGGTTTCTCGCTTTGAAAGAGATATTTTAAACAGACCACATGCACAATGAACCATAAGTTGATACTCAAGTGACTTCTTATGAATATGTTGAAAAATATAAATTCAATACTTGTGTGAGTTTTTATTTTTTTCAACGAACCCAGTGGTAGTTTTTGAAGTATGAGCGCTGGCTATGCCTTTGTGCAGTTTAACTCTTTGAAATTCGATGCAATAAAAAGAAATTGATTTTTTCTGTTAATATCGTATGCAACATATTCTCTTAACAGTATGATGAACTGATTGTAACTTTTTTTTTCAACCTTCTTACTTTTATTTTCCCACTGTAAGATAAATTTGCGACAGTCATAAATCCTTACCTGAAACTTCGTTTTGAACCTTGAAATGTAGTCTTTTTTTCCCTGTTTTCTTTCTTTTTTTTTGCATCTGGTATCTTTTTACTACTTATACGTGCTGATTTTTGGAATAGCACTTTCCAATCAATTGTTATGTTTATTTCGCACTAAAAAGTCTCTATATTATGCGCTTTGCAATCATTTTAGACTGTCGAATTAGCATACTTCTGTTCAGAAAAAAAACGCATCTTCCCATTCACATATTTTTTGCATGCGTAATCTTGAAATGAGAATAAATTTGAAAGTATCAGACGATAATATAAATTACACATAATAAGTTGTTGCCAAAATTTTTTCATCGAAAATAATTCCATTTTTTAAAAATCATTTATCAAATTTGTCTAAAAAATGTACGAACAGCCTCTGTAACCGTATCTAAAACAATAAGAATGTGATACGTTTATAAATGGTATAAACTATTACCAGGTAACTATTTATCTTATAAGAATACTCATGTAGAACACAGAAATGAATTCTATAATTAACAATAAAATGCCCATCATAACACTATATTGCAAATGTATCCTTCTATATATCCAATAAAGATAATAAATGAATGTCACTAATATTGGTTTATTAGATATGATCAAATAATTACTTTGGTACATAACTGTTCATTTTCAGTACATTGAGTTGATTCTTATTAACATGTACGTAACTATTTATTCCGAACAAAAGGATAATTACACAAATGCATTCACACATATTAGTCAAAAGCAAAATATATTATGAAATAACATTAATTTGTTTTTTAAATAAATCCATATGAGAATGGTGAATGAACCATATGAGAAGTTAATACAATTAATTTTAATATGCTAATGTAATTAATTTTTATATGTTAATGGTTGAATTTCCTGCAGACAAAATAATGATGTTCCAATTTTGTACCATATTCTAAATCTTGGTTAATTTCGGTAATATTACTATAAAATATCACCCAAAACCCCTACATGTCTACACTATGCTAATATCCTACAATTACTGTCAAGAAAAAAAAATCTATTTTCTATATTTCCAATTTAAAGTCTCTATTTCAGAAATACTGGCATATCATGACAGATATTTTTAACATAAAGCCTCCATTTCTGTAAAAGTGTTACTTCATTTCAAAACGTTTTCAGCGTAAAGAATATATTTAATCAAAATTTGTACTTCATTGAAAATATTTTCCTTATCTAAAGTTTTATTAAATTGTGTGGATTAGTTCTTGAGAAAGAGCGCCCACAAAATTTTTGTCACATACAGACAGACTCACAGACTCACAGACAGACATTTTCTGAAAACAGTCAAATCGTGTTCAGGACTTTCTAAAACGTATAAATCTGTCGAAAACTGGAAGTCGAATATTTTCCTGAATCCAATATTTTTTTCATGTAAAGATAGAAGAATGTGAAAATTCAAGCAAGTGATTTTTGACACTTTTCAACATAGTTGTAAAGTGTTTATAAATTCGGTTTGCATCTTTGCTCTAGCTCGTTGAAATATACTCGGATTTCCATGCGATTGATATATGTTAATGGTGCTTTCTGTGGCATTGCTTTTGTCGCTTAAAATCATGTTTTACTTCAATTTGGGTTCAGAAAATTTGAAAAATTTATTTACTCTTAAAAATATGATTTAAAAAAAAAATTAAGTTACATATTTTTAATTTTTATTTTAAATATATATGTTTTTTAATTAATATTTTTAAAAATGCTGAAGCACAGTTAAACTTATATTCTGTTTTATAAATTAAAAAAAAATCAAATTTGACGAATAATATTTCGAGTTATAACTGTTTTAAATTACCCCACTTTTTAAAAATAATTAAATATTAATTTATTACTGAAACTTTATGAGAAATTTTGTGATTTGATTTTGTTTACAAATTATATTGTTAATCATCTCACACAAAAAAAAAAAAAAAAACTCTCAAAATTCTAATTTAAGAAATAAAAAGTTCTGACCTCCTTAAACTGTGAAGATTTATTACAATATTCTGAATGTAATGGAAAGTTTCATAATATATGCTTAACGCATGACTTTTCGGTCTTGTCAATCTGCCAACGCATGTCATATCATTATTTATTTGTTTGCTAGAATAAAATAAAGTGACATTTGCAGTAACGTAAATAAATATAGTACTCGCATACATTATGGGAAGCTAGAAAGATAGTGTTTGGTTTACCAAAAATTATCACCCAAGCTTCTGTAATTTTGTCTTAGGGCTTCTATCTATAATCAATTCAGGTGATGGCCCGGGTAGAACGTTCCCCCGGCGAACCTAATTGTCTGCCTGGAAGCTTTCATTTTTTCCTTATTTTCTTTTCATTAATGGTCTGAAAGAGCAAATCTCTCACCTCCCTAATGCACACTCCCTAGAGCTGAGAAAATCCCTCCCGGATCTAAATTCTACACTAGTCTCCAGGTTTTAACGGGAAAAATAGTTTCATCCCGTTAATAGGTTTCATGGTTCCCACCCTAGTATGGTAATAGGAAGTTGAAGTCGAAAAAAAAATTATTCCTTTTTAATTTGATATTCTTTCTTTCTTTTTTAATCAATGGTCGGTCAATAAATTTTTATTACTAAAATAAGAAATACGTACGTACAATAGGTTCGTATAATGCATTCGCTCATCGAATTTATTTGTTTCATCTTATGTCAATCCTTTCAATATTGTCAATATAGTAGAATAAATTATTATGAAGAAATATTAAATAATTAAATAAAAATTTAGAAATTGTTACAAAGTTTCATGCTTTAACTGTACAAAATCAATTACATCACTAAGTAAGATGCGGCTAGGGTTGCCAACATTACCAGGTTTTGATTGGACAGACAGATTCTTGTATGATGCATAACTAGATAGATTTATTTTTCATTTTTCACTCTCTTTGCTGCGCTGCTTATAATTTTGCTCATTTTTATTTGCGTAAAATATTATTTTTTAACAGGATCTTTCCTATAACATTTTTTACGGTATAAGGTTACACTGAATTACAATATTATTTAACTTATTTCGTTAAATAACATGCAACCCTAGTTAAAATGTAGGATGAAAAAAAAAGTGTTACAATAATTAGAACAATCGTCACCATTGTTGGCGAGGGGTATTTTCTTGGCATGGATAATGCACAAGAACCTCTTTTTTGTATATACAAAAAATTTAAAATCAATTAAAATTGAAGAGTGGTTTTGGTAGTCATTGCTGTAGTCAGTGCAAAAATAATAGATTAAATGTATTCTCATGTGGTGGAGAAGTGGATTGGAATACAGTAATCCCTTAACATTCGCGAGTTTTGATTATTCGCGAAATGTAAAATGAAGAACATTTCAACATTCGCGAATACGTAACTTGGTTATTCACGAATTTCGTTTTATAAAGAATTTTTTTTTTTTTTTTTTTTTTTTTTTTTTTTTTTTTTTTTTTTTTTAAGTGAACTTCGTTTGTTTTACCCGAAACATGATTTTATGCTAAAAATAGATCATCCCCCTTTTTTTGTTCGAGCTTGGCATTTCTCCAATTTATATTTAAAGACCAAAACGCAAATTGTTTCTTCAAAATATGTAATGCGCATGTTCCTAAGTTTTGTTTATCGTTTGAATTAAGTAAGTAGTAGAATAGATTTGTTCTTTCTCTTCGCCTGTCTATTTTTTCTTCTCACTGTTTAGCAAACCTAAAAAAGAGAAACTTCATCATGTAGCCTACAGATAAAAGAGTGAAAAAAGTTTTGAACCTTTGCGAAAAAGTTAAAATTTTAGATAAATTGCGAATGGGAGAAAGAGCGTGCGCGGTCGGTCGTTATTTTAATATTAATGAATCTACTGTCTGATCAATTAAAAAAACGAAAAGGCTATAAGAAATAGCGTCTCAGTAAGTGCACCGACTAGTGCAAAAACTGTTTCGCAAGTACGGAACAAGTCATTGGAAGAAACTGAAAATGCCTTAGGTATTTGGATAGAAGATATGAACCAAAAGCAAGTGCCGCTTTCAGCTTTTATACGAGCCAAGGCTAAAAAAATATTTGAAGCGATAAAAGTAAAGGATGATGCTTTATTTGACTTCCAGGCAAGTAACGGATGGTTTGAAAATTTCAAACATAGCTATAGTTTACACAACATAAAGTTAGTTGGCGAATCGGCTTCCGCGGATCATGTAAGTGCTCAAAAATTTCCTGAAGACCTTACAAAAATTATTGAAAGAGGCGGATATGTTCCAGAACAAGTGTTTAATGCCGACGAGACAGGCTTGTTCTGGAAGAAAATGCCGAAGAGGACTTTTCTTGCCAAAACAGAAAGCACAGCTCCAGGTTTTAAGGTAGCAAAAGATAGGATATCTCTTCTGTTGTGTACCAATGCTAGAGGCGATTTTAAAGTAAAGCCTATGTTAATTTATAGATCGCAAAATCCTCGTGCTCTCAAAGGTACGGATAAAAGCAAGTTGCCTGTTTTCTGGCAAGCAAATACCAAAGCATGGGTAACAAGCGTTTTGTTTCTGGATTGGTTTACTGATTGTTTTATTCATGAGGTGAAGAAATACTTTTCATCTAAAAATCTGTCATCTAAAGTTCTACTCCTCATTGACAATGCTCCTGGACATCCACTGAGTTTAAAAGATGCCCATCCTGACGTCGAAGTGTCCCCCCCCCCCTAATACGACTTTACTGATCCAACCGTTAGACCAAGGAATCATAGCTGCGTTCAAAGCTTACTACACAAGAAGATCTTTCAAAAGAATTTTAGAATCGATTGAAGTAAAATCAGAAGCCACGGTCACATCGAGTCGGAAAATTTTCAACATAGCAGATTGCATTGCCGAAATTGATGCAGCATGGATGGAACTTAATGAAAGTTCAATTAATTCTTGTTGGCGAAATATTTTGGCCCCAAGTGGTACAAAAATAAAATCAAACGCCTTCAATTTCCAAACCTATTGAAGAAATTGTGGAACTGGCTCATCAGGTCGGAGGTGATGGTTTCGACGACATAAGGAGAGAAGATGTAGAAGATCTGATAATATCCCATGATGATGGACTTACTGAAGAAGAACTTTAAGAAATCCTCGAAGAAAAAATTACACAACCAGACAATGACACAGGCGATGAGAGCAGGAATTGTGAAACTGGAGGTAAGCGTCTTTTTTTATGCAATACTTTTTTTTTTTTTAACTAAAATTTCTAAAATTAATTTTTTTTTTTTCCAGGTGAAATATTTTCTGCAAAAAATGTCGCGGAAATTTTAAAATTACAGCAACAACTTGTTGATAAAGCGATAGAATGTGATCCCTCGCTAGAGAGGAGTCTGAAATTTACAAGAGAAATTGAGGCTGCAACTTTTCCTTACATGGAAATCCATAAACAAAAGATCTCTTCTGCCAAGCAATCACATATTACTAGTTTTTTTCAGCCATCAACCAGCGAATAATCTTTTTATAATATGTTTATAATTGTTCAAACTTATTTAGAGTATGTATTTTTAATATTTAATAAATATACTCTTTAAATTTCAAATGTTTTTTCCAATAAAAAAAATCGTAAAACCTAACCCCCTTTTATGCATGGGAGGATACTCTCAACATTCGCGATTTTGACATTCGCGGAGGTTTCCGTGAACCTAACCCTCGCGAATGTTAAGGGATTACTGTACTTTAGAGGGATTTCATAAACTGATCCAATATTCGATATGCATTGTGTGCATGAGATATGTAAAATTTAAAAAATACCTGGGAAATGAAACTAGTACGTAATACAAGAAAATATATTTATGTTAAATGCTAATGTTTTTGTGTTTAAAAAATCCGAAAAATATAAAAAAAATAAGTAAATTTCAAACTTGTCTTTAAATCGATATTATATATATTGCGTGTATGCAAAAGTAAGTTCTGTTTTCTGGTTAAAATTACATGTTTATTTAGCAAGTATATAAAAGTTGTACATTATTCAAAGTATGCTGCATCAGAAGCCACAACCTTCGCCCATCTTTCAGGCAATTTACGGTTTTCCCTGTCTGAAGAAGTAACCGTCTTCTGAAGCGATCCATTCGTCAAGCCCATTTTTGACACCTTCATATTATGTGAATCGTATGTCTTGAAGGGCTGACTGCATCGACCGGAATAAATAGTAATCCGAAAGAGCAATGTCTGACGAATATAGCGGGTGGAATAGAACTTCCTAGTCCTGCCCTTCTAAGTAAGTTTTGACGGCGCTTGCAGTATTTGTTTTTGCGTTGTCATGCTGCAAAATCAGTTTATTATGCCTATTCTTCCATTCTGGTCGCTTTTCTTGAATTGCTCGCTTCAAACGCATCAGTTGTTGTCGGTAGACTTTGCCAGTAACAATTTCAGAAGGTTTCAGTAGCTCATAATATACAACACCTTACATATTCCACCAAATACAGAGCATAACCTTATCAGAATGAATATTTCGCTTTGGCTGTGATGGATCAGCTTCACCCACGCTGTACCCATGCTTGTTTTACGCTTACGAGTCTCGTAGTAAATACAGTTTATATCTCCAGTCACAAGGCGATGCAGAAAACCCTTTCTTTGTTATTTTCCCGGAAATGACGATTATTTGGCACAAAAGTATCTATTTTAAATCGAATAAAAAACTATGATGTTTACACTTTAATCAAATGTCATATACTACGTTTTGAAGGTTATGAAGACACGTTTCAAAAGCATGTATTACTAGATTCATACAAAACATATAAGATCACATACGCCATCTATTGGAAAAACAAAAGTTACTTTTGCATATACCCAATAGGTATTAATAATTTTCTATGTAATATCCAATAATATTTTATATAAATTCTTCGTAGTAGAACTATTCAGAAAAAATAATAAAATGTTCTTCGTTAACTCAATAAATTTCTAAACGTGAATGAAAAACTTTAAAAGCATCTATTAAAAAGCGTTCCCTTTTTGGTCTATAAATTGCATGTGACATTTTAATTAATACCGGAACAAACCATTGATTTTGGAAGACGCACAAAACACATGTTAATTAATTTAAAAACAGAGGCTAATTTTCTATGCATCCTATAAAATAGTTTTATAATTGAACTTACAATTTGTGAATTACCTGTTAAAAGCTTATTTTTATTTCTTTCAAAAAAAAAAAAAAGGAAGGAAAGAAAGAAAAATTTTCATAGTCCAGCAGATAATTAAATGAGCTAAGCTATTTTCATTACGTTCTTCGACTGCCGCATTTTGCGTTTGCTATCAACCCAAAAAATGTTGTTTTATATCAAGTAATTTGCATGTTTAAGTCAAAATTATTTTCCCTTATACAAATAATCTACATCAAATATTCAGATAAGAAATAACATTTTTAAAAGTTCAGAAAAAATAAACAAAGAGACAAATTGGGTCCTGGAGACAAAGTTTCTCAAGAGCCCCCATGTATGTATTCGCATGAAAGAGGGGGAATAGAAGATAATAGTATTATTTATTAAATTCGTTGTTTTTAAATAAAATTAATTTTAAATTAAAGTATATTTTTATAACAATTAATTTTTTCATTAAATACATTCAAATTGTTTTTTTAATTAACTTGACATTTAATTAATAATTATGTTCTACTTGTGATTTCTATGCAAAATATTATTCAGATAATAACACGCACATGCAACTGTATGTTTGTTTATAGAGCTATACAAGTAAATTGGATGTAATTTTCCACAACAACTTATAATAAATTTATGGGTTTCTTGTGATATTTCTTTGTTTTAATGAAAACTTTATAACTTGAGTCGAAATCGTAAATTTTACAGGCGTACACGGAAAATTTCCTTTTATCCTTATTCGTTGAATATTAAATACGGAGATGTTCCTTAAAAGACAGACAAACGGAAAATGTTCCTTTTCAATTCAGAGAAAAGGGAAATATTCCAGTTAAATGTTCGTAATTGATATTTTGGTTTATAACCAAGTCATTATTGCATGTGGCTATTTGGTGCAGGTTACATGCCAGTCATCCTCTAATATCGAGTACCGAAGTTCGAATCTGAAGAAACATGTGCAACAATTTCCTCAAGAAATTCATGCGGAAAAAAAGGTCCACGGATAAATATGTTGGTAAAAGTGAAATTTTTAGAGAAAACAGTGAAAAACCTGTGAATGAATAAAGATACGCAGATCTTCATTAAATAAAGATCAGGGATCCGTTTTATGTTTTTGTGTAATCAGGAAATTGCCGTATTTTTTCTAAAAGATTGTGAATTTACCTCCCGTGAAGTGGTCACTGGTATGGAATACCAGTTTAAAATATCTTCTGCACAATTACAAAATAATTTAACTAGTGAAAAATAAATTGATACGAGAGGTTTTTTAGACTATGATATTTTAAAAGAATAAAATTAAAACGAAAGAATGACAATTTGGAATACATTTTTAATACGTTTTTCCCTAGTTGTTAGATTAGAATTATGAGGTTTTTAAAAATTATTATATGTATACGCATGTATGTTTATGTGTGTGTGTAGAAAAGTACATACTTCGACTACCTTGTAATATTTAATCAGACTTTTTATATGCACATATAGATACGCCCGGTATAGATATATTGTCGCTGGTCAGCTTTGACGAGTTTATTGCGGTATGATATCAAAACTGGCGAGAATCGGAATACCAGGATTGGAGCCAAAACATGCCAAGAAAAATAGTTAATAAAGTCAAATTAAATGGAAAGAAAGGAGTAATCTTAAACATCCAGAGAAGGATGATCCCATGATTCTTACTTTACTGAAATTTAGACCAAAAGCAAGACATCGACATAGATTTCAGTAAAGCAAGAATAAAGCTCGTACTTCAAATTACTACGCATGAATTATCAGAGATTCTTTAGAGATCTTAATTTAAGGAAATAACACTTGCAATGACATGCTCTCCTACAAAATATCCAGTATCTGGTATAATGAACTAAATATATCTGGCGATTTTTTAACTTAACTATAATATCAACTCCCACGCTCTCCTCCTCCTTCCCTCCTGCCCTTTTTTGAAGTAGACACGTCTCTGGCTATTTAATCAACGAACATTGATGAACTTTCGCATTTTCCGAATTCCCCTTATGGTGACTGTTTATAGCAGTTGAAAGTGCTCGGATGTTTCACCTCTTTTTAACATCTTTTGACGGGTTTTTATGTTTTAAAAACCTTTATAGTATATATTTGCACCTTTTTAGTAAAAAATAAATATTCTTACATTTCATTTGATATTCAATGTGAACATCACGTTTAAAACTTATAGTTAAACTATATTTTATATCAATATAATTCATATTTTCAAGAAATGTAACTTAATATTTTCTGCTTATTTTTTTCAATTCATGCTTTATTGTTGCTGTTAATTATAAACGAACAAACCTAGGAATGTTTTATTACACAACTGAAATTTTTATCTTCTCATATATTTTCAATTAAGCTAGGCATTTCGAAACATAATACAATTATAAGAATCTGATAACTTTATTTCATTTATTTTTGCGACACGGAATTCTTTCTTAAACTATTTTAGTATATAAGTGATTACTTTGTTATCAAAGAAAATTGGGCCGCATTTTTTGGAAACGAAAAATTTATCAATGTCTTCGATAATGCTAGCG
Organism: Maratus michaelseni; assembly: GCA_963931845.1. Taxonomy (NCBI): domain Eukaryota; kingdom Metazoa; phylum Arthropoda; class Arachnida; order Araneae; family Salticidae; genus Maratus; species Maratus michaelseni. The sequence continues at coordinate 328,599,225 of OZ007588.1, forward strand.
TTGAAACGGATCTGGGATATGCCAATCTATGAAATTCACAGCTATTATATAATCGATATACGTAACATGATGTAGATTATATGATGTTAGATCAATATGTAAATTGAAAACTTTATAAACTCAGTCGTGCTGTAACTAATACTAACGTAATTGGGTTTTTCTCACAATAAAATAATCATATTTAGACTATTTGAAGACATAGTTTTATTTAATTCATAGCATAATAGAACAAATTCTTCGAGAAAATCATGCATTAGAAAAGTTCCACGTTGGTAAAAGTGAAATTTTTAGAGAAAACAGTGAAAAGGTCGTTCTAAAAATCAATGTAAACCACTTTTATAGACACCTGTGAATGAATAAGTGGATCTTCACCAACTAAGATCAGGGATCTGTTTTATGTTTTTGTGTAATCAGAAAATTGCCGTAATTTGTCCAAAAGATTGTGAATTTACTTTCCGCGAAGTGGTCATTTTTATGGGATGCCGGTTTAAAATATCTTCTGCACAATTACAAAATAATTTAACTAGTGAAAAATAAATTTATACGAGAGGTTTTTTAGACTATAACATTTTAAAAGAATAAAATTAAAACGAAAGAATGACAATTTAGAATATGTTTTTAAAAAATTTTTCCCTAGTTTTTACAGGGTGCAAAAAATAACTTGGACGAAGTTTCAAACCCAAAATCTGTAACTACCACTAAAGTTATAAAGTTATTGTCATAGGAAATTGATTCTAGAAAGCTATTAAACAGGTGTAAATAAGTTAGTTGTAATAACCATTATGGTTAACAAACGATCTGCCATACTTGAATTACATAAGCAAGGAATGAAACAATGTGAAATTGTTCAACGATTGAAAGTGCCTAAGCAGACGGTTTCATACACAATCAAAGGGTTTAAAGAACTCGGACATGATGGTGACAGGCCAGGAAGAGAAATAAAGCGCACAGTTAACACATCAAGAAACCGGGTTCAATGAAACCAAAAAGCGAGTTAAACGAAATCCTAGGATTTCAGTGAGAAAGGTTGCTAGAGAGATGAAGATCAACAGAGAAACCGCACGTTTGATTGCAAGAGTAGAGCTTGGTCTTCCCCCTTACAAAATAAAAGAAGCTCAAAAGCTAACAGCAAAGAACAAACGCACAAGACTTCAAAGTTGTAAAGAACTGTTAAAGCGGGCCGCAGGTGATCGATGGCAAACATTTGACTTCACAGATCAGAAACTGTTTTCGATTGAACAAGCTCACAATAGCCATAATGATAGAGTTTGGTCAGCAGAAGCACCTGGACCTTTTTGCATTGTTGAACGACGTCGACAACCCCGATCTGTAATTGTTTGAGGTGGGATATGTGCTAGTGGGAAAACACCACTTGTTTTTGTTGATCAAGGTTTAAAGATTAATCAACAAACATATCGCAAACTCATTTTGAAATATGTTGTCTTACCTTGGTCACAAAAGTTCTTTGGAAACAAAAGATGAACCTTCCAACAGGATTCCGCACCTGCACACAGAGCTAAAGACACTCTAGATTGGTGTAAGACACATTTTCCTGACTTCATTGGAGCTCAAGAATGGCCACCGTATTCCCCAGATTTGAACTCAATGGATTATTCTGTTTGGTCCATCTTGGAGACAAGGGTGTGTGCTAAACCTCATAAAACTTTCGCATCCCTAAATAAATCCTTATGCAAGGAATGGGAGATAAAATATCAGTAAGTGAGTTGCAGCCCATAGCCGAAAATTTTATGACACGTTTAAATCTCTGTATTAAGGCTAAAGGTAGCCACTTTGAAAAGTTGTAAATATATTAGACGAAATAATGTATTCATATTTATTTTGAAGTTTAGTCGTAATATTTTCATTAGCATTAAAGTTATAATGTATCATGTATGTCCAAGTTATTTCTTGTCATCCTGTATATTAGAATTATGAGGTTTTTAAAAATTATCATACGTAGACGCATGTATGTTTATGTGTTTGTGTAGAAAAGTACATTCTTCGACAAGCTTGTAATATTTAATCAGTCTTTTTATATGCACATACATAAAACAAATCAATCTTTAAGTGCAAGTTTTTCTAGTGTTTATTAATGAAATCATTAATAACTATTCGACAATAACATGTTTTGACAAAAGTATTGATGAAATAATTTATTATGTCTCTGAAAGAAAAGTGAATTAAAAAACTCCTGGGAAAAGCAATATATATAATAAAAAAAATGAAAGTCGGTCACATTCTAAAATAAAAATAAAACTGTAAAAGTGCAATACATTTCCGTAAAATTTTACGGAATAGTTTCATTTTTCTAAACAATATTACAATATCCGTAATTAATATTGCAAGATTACGAATCCGTAAAACTTCAGAAAACTTTTCATATATTTCATGGAATATTTTCGTATTACTTTGAAACCGCTACAATTTCTGTAAAAAACGTTTAGAGGTTGGTACACTGTTAAAAATTTGCAGCAAACTGTCCAGTCATTTGACCGTTTTTATGGAAAATGAATATATATCCATACTTTCATTCTATTCTGACCATAATATGGGCAATAATAAGGTCGGAATTGAGTTAAATTACGGTTATGTAACCATTTTCTACAAAAACGGTCAAATGACTGGACAGTTTGCTGCAAAATTTTAACAGCGTATGAGAACGTATAGAAGTCGCTGTGTTTCAAATTCGAAGCTATTGATTGTTTATATACTTCTTTTACATCGTAAATATTGTTATTCTAACGCCAATATAGTAAATTATTGGCTTTCTATTGCAAATATTTTTAATGAAACGCAACAATTACAGGAAAATTGGCTTTAAATTGGACATTTTTCAAGTGAAACGCCAATATATTGGCTCAATATTGGAATAATTTCAATGATACGCCAATAATGGCTAAAGTTTTAAATTCGAGACAATTTAATAAAACTAATAAAATCTATGGCGCCATAAGAGTGTACATTAAAACAATGCGCAATATTTTTTTTCTTTTCTTTCTCCCACTTTTTCTTTTCGTCTTTATTAAAATGCTAACTTATTTTTACGATATTACAAGAAAAAAACATTTTGTTATTTTATTTTTAAGTCAGAGGCAACTATTTTTTTCAGTTTCTTATATATATATATGTGTGTGTGTGTGTGTGTCTGTCTGTCTGTGTGTGTATATATTAATTTAGACTAAATTTTGACTGAATGACACAAAATAAATTTCTCTTAAAAATATTCTTCATTTTATTTTATTTTTAAACTTATTCAATTTAAAGCATCGCACACAAAAATTTTCAGCATATCCCATACATAATAACTTATCATAAAATTATTTTTTACCTTTATCCATCTAAGTTTAAGTAAGCTATTTTTTAAAAAATAGCATATTTTAAATATTTCTGCTTCAGATAATCGTGATCGCAAATAATTTGAAAAAGTACATATTTGATGTTTAAAATAAAATATTGGTACTCTTGAAAAAAATCTTTTACATGCAAAAGTATCTACAATTTTTTAGGCAACAAGTTAAATTAATCTTTTACAAAGCATCAAATAAAAAAGCAGAATATTGAATTTTAAAGAAAGAAATTATACTCAGTTGTCAAAAACATATCTACAGAAAAAACTTCATTGAATTACATTTACTTACACCTTGCTTGTGCTTCATAAAAGGAGTTAATATGAATATTTGAGAATACATAGCTGTAATAATAGCTGTGTGGTCATGTAAAATAACTTGAAAACCGAAGGTCCCTTATTCGAGTCCCATAGCGGTAAGTGTTGACTATTTACTGATGACTGATTCTAATTTATAATTCCTATCCATATAACGTAAATTTGACATTCAAAAGTGATTTTTTTTGGTGGGGGGGGGAGGGTTATAAAAGTCATTTAAACGAAATGAAAATTCTCAAAAAATACGGAAGACATCTTATGTTATAAAACGTATATTTCAGAAATCACATAAAATTTCATGGAATTTACGGATTCTGTTTTCCGTTAACCTTCCTACCCTGTTGAAATTTTACTCAACTTTGACAAAATCAATTCACACCAGAATTTTTATTTTAAACTATTTAGCACCTTTATTTAACTTGGTTCTCTATGACCTTTATTTAACTTGCTTTTTGAAGAAATTCCTGGCTACAACCGAATGAAATAAATTATACAAACGGGTCGATTCGACCCATTCAGGGTAGGAAGGTTAAAAAACGGAAATGGTACTTGTCTTCCCAAGAACTAGTTCAATTTCCGTATTTTAACAGATATTTTTACAATGCACTTTCTTATACATATATTAGAAAATAAAATGTTAATCTCCAGAATAATATAATTAATACTGAACACAGACTAAGAAATTATCAAATATAATATACTAGTGTAAATGCCAAGGACGGTACGTAGAAATCATGGTTTTCACTGAAAATTTGATATAACTGATAAAAAGTTTCAGATACTATTCATCGGCAATAAATGAAAACTGATCTGAAACGTTAAGTTCAGGGCTTGATGAATGCTTGGGTCTCTGAGGTTTTAACAACAAGTTTGTAATTTGGTGTAAATAAGGTGACAAGACAGAGGATAAATTACAGATTTAAGTAAAATATGGATATAGATTTAATGCAACATCAGTACAAATAGTTTGTATTGACTTTTACTTTTAGAAATACAAAAATATCCATATACTATTTACACATGTTCTAAGAAACGCACTATTAACATTTACAATACTTCTAGATAAACCACATTTTTGTGAAAATTCGGCTTTCCTGCAATAGCTCTCCTTGTTTATCAGTTGGATTTTTAAATACTTTAACTTTGCTTTCATTTTTGCACCTCAATAAAGCAACATATAACATACCATGACTAGAAACAGGTTCGTCCAGGTAAATACCTACAGAATCAAATGTTTGACCTTGTGATTTGCATATTGTGATTGCAAATGCCATTACCACAGGAAGCTGTCTTCGTTTAAGTATGAATGGAAGTGATGTCTCACTTTGTGCCAAATCGATCCTGGGAATAAATACTCTATCTTCTTTGTTAGTTCCTGTCAAAACTTTGACATTTAGAAAATGTGCGAGGAGTTTTCTATAATTAGACGTGTTCCATTACATGATTCTTGTTTTGGATTTAAATTCATGATAAGCATTATTATGGCACCTATTTTCAACGTAGATTTATGTGGGGACATTCATGATGGTGTCTGAGCATGCAGAAATTCAGGTGGATAATTTCTTTTATTTACTACGGCATCTGGTACTACAGAATGAAAACTGTATTACGCTATTCATTTGCCTGGAAGTAAATTTTAAATTTCATTACTGATGCTTTTCATTACAGATGATCACCCTCCAAGTAACTCTTCATTGATAATTTATTGCGTGAAATAATGTGCAATGAATTGCCTTTCGGAGGAAAAGTTATTTTACTGAGAGGAGATATCAGACAAATATTACCAGTTGTACCCAGAGGAAATAGGATTAAAATTGTAGAAACGTGCTTGAAATCTATCCCTCTTTGAAAATATTTTTTACAATTGCAACTATATGAAAATATGTGATCTGAAGGACAAAATAATTTTAAAAGATGGCTTCTTAATATTCTCGAGGGTGAAACTCCTGTTATTCGTTATTTGGTACAAGACACAATTTAAATTCCCCAATCATTGACTTGAAAAGAATATATTGTATCTGCATTTTATGGAAATCAGCTGAATATTGAAACAGTTCAAATTTTAGCAATTAAAGTAATTCTTGCAACAAAAAATTCACATCAATTTTTCATTGATGATGTAGATGTTTCTGTAATTGGCAGAAGTAATTTAAATCCACTATGTACTGTTCGATCAGATTTCAGTAAAATGGATGAAATTCCAGTGGTTGCATAGGGTAAACAAAATTGATTTCCCCTCTAACTTAAACACATTAGTGTATTATATATATATACGTTTTACCTGAGTCACAAGGACCATCAAGATAAAAACAAAACTGCATTATCAATAGACTATCTAGTACAGCCCGAAATTTTGTTAAATGCTTGTCTTTTGTCTGAATTTAATGTAGCTACATTTGCAGTGGCTTCTGAAACTTCAGTAATGAGATCAAATTCTGTCATGAAAATGCTGTATTGTTGTATGTTTTAGGTATTTGGTGAAAGAAAATCTCATCAAAAAGTCACCTGTAAAAAATGCAGCCAAAATCTCGTAACTCATTTACCGTAAAAAGTACTGAGATCGTATAGTATATAAAGCCAAGTTTAACTATCTTATAAACTCTGAAATTTTCATTCCCAAATTACTCCTAGTCTCTACATCTTTAGTTAATTATTATTTTGTGACTTGGCAATTACGCAGCACAGGGAAGTTATTGCACCTTACTATGTTATGGGATGGGATGGGATAATTTAATTAAGGCAAAATATATACGCACAGGGAAGTTATTACACCATAATATGTTATAGTATTATTTGATTAAGACTAACTATATACATCACATTCTCGTGCTACGTAAGAAAAGTCTTGTCAAGTCACAAAATAATATTTAACTAAAGATGTAGAGACTAGGAGTGATTTGTGAATGAAAATTTCAGAGTTAATAAGATAGTTAAACTTGGCTTTATATACTATACGATCTCAGTACTTTTTACGGTAAATGAGTTACGAGACTTGGCTGCATTTTTTACAGGTATGTTTTTGATGAGATTTCACTTTTTTTTGGAAGTAATCCTCCTTTTCTTGATTTTGGGCTCTTTTTGGAGATCATCCACGGATTATCGAAGAAGTTACCTTAAAGAAATTTCAAGTAACTAGGCCAGCACTAAGTTATGGGAGCGGGGAGACAAAAGTACTCTCAATTGCTTCCAGGAAAGGTGCTATCCATCTGAGATATTACTCGCAGTCTAGATACTTGATATTTAGCACAAAAGTACTGTTTAGGATAAATAGAAAGCTAAAATTAAAATTTCCGGAAAATTTCAATAAATCAAGCTATATTCCATTTTTCGAAGGTTTTTTTTTTTTCGGATTTTTTAATTTTTCCTTACTTTGTATCCTACACCCTACCTTTCTGCCAAATGTCAAGCTGGTAGGATAACAAAATCGAATTACTTTCAAACCTTCGACTTTTTATAAATTTATTGATTTTTCGATTTTACTTCTAAATTTCCTGATTGCCATGCCAATATAGTAATTCTTTGATCCGTCTTCTTAGGATCATTTAGATTCAATTTAAAGATAAATCAAGATAATCTTAGAGTCACCATGATTTTATTTAGAAAGTACTATCAAGCCGTAACCAGCAAGTAATGTCGGGGGGGAGAGGGGAAGCTGTGAAATTTTTTTTGGTGCTAACATCATTTAACAATCTATATTTCATATGCAAATTAAATAGAGTATAATCTGTGAAAGAAAACAAACATGTCTATAAAGAAACCGCCCATAACGTAGCCGGTCTATAGCGGAACTTTTCTATACCGAAATTCGTAAACAAAAAGAAAAAAAAAAGCATAATCCGGGAAAAAACCCCATAAAACAATTTTGGGCGGTGTACTTGTTAATAGGACAATTATCTTAAAACTCATGTTTCTAGAACTACAAAATCGAATTATTTTCGATTTTTCGATTTTATTTTCGAGTTTTACAAATTTTTAAGTTTCTTTTTTGAATCGTAAATATTACCTTTACACTACATTTTAAGTTTCTAAGACTACAAGATCAAATTATTTTCAATTTTTGATTTTTTTCGAATTTTCTGGGGTTTTTTTTTCTATTCTAAGTCCTAGCTATGTTCCAAATTTCAAGTTTCTAGTTCTACAAAATCGAATTATTTTCAAATTTTCGATGTTTTTCAATTTTTTAATTTTATTTTCGGTTTTTATTGTGTTTTTAATTTTTTTTCTGAATTCCAAACACTACCTTTATGTCGAATTTAAGTTTCTAAGGTGAAAAGATCAAATAATTTTCATTTTTTCAATTTCTTTCGAATTTTTCGAATTTTTGAATTTTTTTTTCTAATTTTCCGGATTTTTTCATTTTTTCTTATTTTGTATCATAAATACTACCTTTAGTACAATTTTCAAGCTTCTAGCGCTAGAAAATCGAATTATTTTCAAATTTTCGATGTTTTTCGATTTTTTTGATTTTTTTATTTGATTTTCGATTTTTATTGTGTTTTTAATTTTTCCTTATTCTGAATTCCAAACACTAACTTTACGCCGAATTTTAAGTTTCTAAGGTTAAAAGATCAAATTATTTTCATTTTTTCAATTTTTTTCGAATTTTCGAATTTTTTAATTTTTTTTTCGAATTTTCTGGATTTTTTTAAAATTTTTCTTTTTCTGTATCCTAAATACTACCTTTACTCCAAATTTAAAGTTTCTAGCGCAACAATATCGGATTGTCTTCAAATTTTCGTTTTTTTACAATTTTTTCGATTTTTTCAATTTTGCTTTCCATTTTTTTGGTGTTTTTGGTGTTTTTGATGTGTTTTTTTCTGGATGCTAAACACTACCTTCACACCAAATTTTAAGTTTCTAAGACTAAAAGATCGTATTATTTTTAATTTTCAATTTTGATGGAATTTGTTGAATTTTCGAATGGTTTTTTTTTTTTCGAATTGTCCGGATTTTATCATTTTTCCTTTCTTTGTACAACAAATACTATCTTTTTTCCAAATGTCAAGTTTCTAGGGCTACGAGATCTACCTAATCTTTTTGATGACGCGTGAATGAGTGAGTGAGTGAGTGACAAAAAATCGAATGTTTGAGTTGATATATCGTCTGAACTAGAAAAGACAGAAACTTATAGTTTTAAATTTTGGTCCCAGACCTGCCAAGTATCCGGCTTTTTGGACACCAGTAATTTAGTACAGAAAATGTTGTTTTGTTTAATCGAAGCATTTTTCGATTTAAAAGAACAACGTATTCTCTAAAATATTTCTAGTGTGCAAAAATCTGGAGACTTGGCAACTATGTGGTCCTGTGTGCCAAATACTCTAGAAAAACGAAGTTCCAGTTTTTTGGGAAACTCCAGCGCAGAGATATGGAGGGGGGGGGGGGGTCAAAAGTGCCCTAAGTTGCTTCCAGAGAAGGATGCTTACGGCTGTGCTTTCTCGACTTGGCGGAGGCACTGCCTTGCCTCCAGATCACTGCAACTTTTAATATGCATCATTAAAATATCTTGTATTTCACAGAGGGCTATATTGACAGCTTCTTCATTAAAAAAGTTTAATCTGAAATTTACACACATGTTCACAAGAAAATTTTCTCATAAAGCAAGAGCATTGTCTGGTGAACAAAAGGCACAAATGAACGCAAATGTTAGCCGAAGATGTTTTGGCATTTGAGTTGTGACTGTACTGCACTGTAACTGTAAGTGCTCGTCTCTTCCAAACATCTTTCCCACTCTCGATCATCAGCCAATAATTGACGTGCTTCCTGAAATGTTGGATACATAACAGTATTATGGGGCAGTAAATAGTCTGAGCTGGTTGCGCCAGGAACGTGAAGAACTAACAGTCGAAGGGAGAAAAGTTCAATATCAGTTAAACTTATAGTATAAAGCCGAGGAATTATATGTTCTTATCTTTAATTCCGTCTGTGCCAAACCCATTTCAGTATACCTAATGATATGGAATTTCATGATAAAAGTATTACCTTAGCCTGAACATCAACTAAGCATAACGTAAACCAAGCTGTGAGAAGAGTATCACGATCTCTGATACGGTGCACAGAATTATTTTTATGACCACTTTGAAAATGAAAAAATTGTCTGCAAGGCAAATGCACAGCACACCGAATGATTTTATCCAATTTACTGGCCATGCTAAATTCCAAAATTGCTTCGGGAGCACTAACATATCGAGCATGAACATGGTTAGTGATTTCATCATGAATAAAAACATTTTCTTGATCGTTAATATTTTTAATTTCTAAATTTGCACAATCGCATCCTTTACAGCTATACTTATATATATATATATATGAAACAAATAAAAAAAAAATTTCGCCGTTTGCCTCATCAAAACTATAATTCTGTGTAAATCCCACTATTCTAAATTATTTTCTCGTTCTAGTATTTCGACTGTCAAAATTCCACCTAGCTAAAAATACTTTATTTTAAATTCATTCTCTTAAAAAATGGCTCTGATCGCTGTTCTATTAAAATTACGCCCTTTTGTTCCATTAAATAAATGCATCTTAGAATTTAATTCTTTTAAACATCTCCCAGCTAAAAATATTTTAACTCTCTTGAAATAACAACCTATATCTTTTTATATTTTTATTTTTATTTCCTTATGTTTTCTGACAAAACAATATTCTTTCTCAAAATTATGAAAGCTAACTTCAGTCTCAATGTAAAATCTTATCTTGGCATCTTGCCCATTCTCGGTAAAACCTACGTTTTTTTTTTCATCTTCTTATTTAGTCGAAGGAATTAGATTGTTCGGTAATGTTCTAGAAATATTTTTCCCGCATTTTTTCAGCCTACGGTCTGATAACTTCAAATTCATAGCGCCAGAGAATTTAGTCCCGTAGCGCTGATTGGTCGAAACACTGTTTAAGGAAACTGTATTCTGGGGCGTTAAATAATAGTTATACGCGGAGTTTTCCGGGAGCATCAGTTTTATTCCTGGAGCCGGTTGTACATGTAACCTCGACGCGACTTCACGACGATGGAATAAATCTCCTTGGCTGCCGATAGAAAAAACGACTGCCTGTAAGAACAAAATGTCTTCTTAAAATATTAAATTAATTCACCAAGTTTCTTCACGGTATTAAAATCATCATGTACGGAATTAGCATCGTGATTAGTAAAGCATGGCCATTTTCCTTTGAATTCGAATAAAAAGTGAACTGGAACCGACTGCCTCTTATTTGCATTCTGTACGCACACTATAAATTGGATTCTCGGCGCCCGACTGCAAATTCCTCGGTGGAATCCCTCGCCCAGACAATGTGATCTACAAAAAAATATGGTGATACGAGTGAAAACGTGACAGTTATTATTTTTAAAGTGGACGAGGATATGCCAGATAAGGTGCTTTTGTTCGACCAGGTGCAGGTGTATGGACTCCATCTGTCGCGACGGTGTTGTAGTTTAGATTGAAATATTTTTGTGTCGCTGATTTAGAGTTGTGTAACCATCGGATCGAATTAAATGGAAACGTATTTTGCTGATTTACAGTTTTGTGCTGATTGGAGAATTCTATTCTAGAATGTGGACATGCAGCCAAGTATAAAATGGAAAAGAAAACACGGCAGTTGTAAGTTTTTGTTTTTATGGTTGATATTTTTATTTTAATGGTTTTATGCTGTTTGAATATTGTTGATGAATTTTTATTTTATTGTTAATGATTATTTAAATTCTATTATTATTTAAATGTTATTAAGATCGGGGATTTGTAAAGAAAATAGAGTACCTTCTTATATTCATATTGATAAAAGTAATAGGAAAATGGATGATATTAAATTAATTGCATTTTGCGTTCTAAACAGACGATTTTTTTTTATTTCACTCCGAAGAAAATTTACTGAAACCATGAAAACTTACAAAGTGTTGCAAAATGATGTAATAATGATATTGACTCTTTCAGTTGGAAGAAAAAAATATATTTCAAAGCTTTTTCTGATTTATTGACAGGGACTTTTTACACAACTTAAATAAAGAATAAAATATTATGTTTTCAATGAAAGATATAATGTGATTGAAAATTATTATTCTGCTGTTAGTTAAAGATTAATTTATTATGAATTAATGTTAAATATTATTATTATTATTATTATTTGTTACAAGATAGATTTAAAAAAAAAGTCATTTTCAACTATTTGGAAAGAATTGATGGTTTGTATTTTAAATAACAGAATATTAGATTATTTGCGTAATTTGATGTTTAATTGTAGCAATTCTTATGTTGGGTATTATTATTTACTGTAAATTAATTTATTATTGTCTTTTCTAAAAATGCTCTTAAGCAATTATTTCAATATCTTGGGTATATTTTGTGATTATTTTAATAAATTTATAGAAAAGCGTTTTAACAGCTCAGGAAAGGATTTTTGTATTATATTAAGATAAGATTTTAAATTTAATTTTTATTTTTAAATGGAATATTTTATTGAGTATGTTCTACTTTGAGCTTAATTAGGTTCATAAAGAAATGGATTTAACTTTAAATTATTGCTGTTCATGTGATAGTTATAGTATCAGAAGGGAATTCATTGTCTTAGTTTGGAAACATGGAACAATTCGCAACAATATTATTTTCCAGATGATTTCAAATTATTTCATGAAAATACACAAAAGCCAACACAAACAACTTCACATACAGGTTCACAACACCAAACATTAGTTAAAACAATATATTAATTTCTTCTAACAGTTTTTATTTACAATAACTAGAAGAAAAAAAAGAAAAAATAAGCCTTTCTAAAATTAAAAATAAATTATTTTTACCAGGTATATTCTTGGGTCGACACAGGGATAGTACTTGTGTAATTCAATTAACTTTAAATGTAAACAATAACTTCTCAACATTACTAGGTGTCTTCTAGCCTGATCAACTAGTTTTGGTACTTATTTTGTTGAGTCTATCAAATTTAAATTAAATATTCTATATAATTACAGTTTTTAGTAAATATTATTTATATTATTTAATGTATTCGCAGTAGCTGTATTTATTTTGTTTAATACAGTAAAGTTCTTGAATTATTCTTGAATGCTGATATTCTGTATTAGTCTAAAGGTTGATATTGTGATATTGTAGTGAAATGTTTTGAAGAGATTAATTGAAAAATAAGGATTGCAATAGTGTAAATATAATAGTTTTATATTCCAATTCTCTGTCATCTATCTAACAACTATTATTATTATTATTATTATTTTGCTTATTACTTAAAAAAAGTGTACAAAGAAGCATATGATTCTACACTTAAATTTGGTAATCAGCTATACCCGATTATGTCATAGATTTTAGTAGTTAAAAGAAGAGTATCAGAAAGGGATATTTTTGTTCACAATTGTTGGTTGAGTGAATCCTATCTAAATATTTGGGCATCTAAATTTTTTAGTATTGGAAAAATAATATAATGTTATTTTTTTTTATACACAATTCGGCTAGCAAAAAATTATTTCCTTATCTTTTCAAGTAAGGAAACAAACAGATTTTGCTATGTATTTTTTTTCCTCAACCAAGAATTTTACATGGAATGTAATATTTACTGTGATATATTACTAGAGTAGATATTGAAGTTTGTTGATATTATTTATTATTTGAAGAAATTTATTAATGTTATTATTTATGAAGAGAATATATTAGAAAAATGTTGACAAATTGATTGAACTGCTTACAATGAATTGTAGTTATAAAATGTTGATGAATTTTGGTATATCAATATATGATGAATTTTAGAATATACAATTTGGTACCAAAGTAGTGTATATACCATGAAGTGCAATGTGAACATAAATAAGGTAAATACAAAAAAGTTACTGATTGTGACAAAAGATAGCTATCACAAATATTCCAATCATGGAATAAATTAGCTCTGATCTCAGTTGTGACCACGAAAAGAGTGGCACTATAGATTAGAGTGGGGTCAATCCCAAACCACAATAGAGACGAAAAAAGACTGAAATTTAGTGAGAACTGTTTGAGGCTGTTTAAGACTACTGAAGCTTCAGTTTTTCAATGTAATTAATTTCCATCTTTATTATTTATTATATTGAATTCTTTATATATTATGTTATTAATATTATTTATTATATTAGTTATTTCTTAGTTTATCTTGATGTATTCTCATTTACTTACACTTGCAAAAAGTAAGTGTTGTTGTAAAATTTATGTATTTTAGGTTATGCTTTATTAAAAAAAAAAAAAAAAAAATTCTAACTTCTATTCTTCCAAAATTTTAAGGCAATTGCTTCGTTCGTGATTCTTGGTGATTTCAAAATTTCAAAATTTTAGAATTTTTTATAATTTAGGAAAATTCTCAATTTTTTTTGTCACTTATCTGCATTGCTGTTCAGATAAGCTTGTTTTATTTTTTTTTGGGGGGGGGAGGGGGGGATAAGAAACAAATTAAAAAAAAATTCGTCGTTGGCCTCATCAAAACTATAATTCTGTGTAAATCCCTTTATTCTAAATTATTTTCTCGTTCTAGTATTTCGACTGTCAAAATTCCACCTAGCTAAAAATACTTTATTCTAAATTCATTCTCTTTTAAAAAATGGCTCTGATCGCTGTTCTATTAAAATTACGCACTTTTGTTTCATTAAATAAATGCATCCTAGAATTTAATTCTTTTAAACATCAATCTTCCAGATAAAAATATGTTAACTCTCTTAAAATAACAACCTATATCATTTTATATTTTTATTTTTATTTCCCTATGTTTTCTGACAAAACAATATTCTTTCTCAAAATTATGAAAGCTAACTTCAGTCTCAATGTAAAATCTTATCTTGGCATCTTGCCCATTCTCGGTAAAACCTACGTTTTTTTTTTCATCTTCTTATTTAGTCGAAGGAATTGGATTGTTCGGTAATGTTCTAGAAATATTTTTCCCACATTTTTTCAGCCTACGGTCTGATAACTTCAAATTCATAGCGCCAGAGAATTTAGTCCCGTAGCGCTGATTGGTCGATAGACTGTTTAAGGAAACTGTATTCTGGGGCGTTAAATAATAGTTATACGCGGAGTTTTCCGGGAGCATGAGTTTTATTCCTGGAGCCGGTTGTACATGTAACCTCGACGCGACTTCACGACGATGGAATAAATCTCCTTGGCTGCCGATAGAAAAAACGACTGCCTGTAAGAACAAAATGTCTTCTTAAAATATTAAATTAATTCACCAAGTTTCTCCGCGGTATTAAAATCATCATGTACGGAATTAGCATCGTAATTAGTAAAGCATGGCCATTTTCCTTTGAATTCGAATAAAAAATGAACTGGAACCGTCTGCCTCTTACTTGAATTCGGTACGCACACTATAAATTGGATTCTCGGCGCCCGACTGCAAATTCCTCGGTGGAAACTCTCGCCCAGATAATGTGATCTACAAAAAAATTTGGTGATACGAGTGAAAACGTGACATATATATATATATTTAACTCATTTTATTGAGGTGCAACCTTCAACATTGATGTGTGTATCATATTTTTGCAACAAAAAATAATTATATGGAACAACATAAGGATTATCAACAGGATTCCTTCTCACTAAAACATTAGAAATTTTCCGTCTCTGATGCAATGGGTATCCTGTATCTATTAACATTAACTTGTAGTTTGTTGAAACTGTTTTGGAAAATCTTTTCAACATTTACCATCCAGCATGTAAGGTGATCTAGGATTTAAATTACCACATGGGCCGCGAATCATGCGGTGTTTAACAATTTCACAAAGATGTCGGAAAGCAATTGAGTCTGGTATCTCTGCTTTAATCAATCGGTCCCCTTTAGATGGATCACGAAATTTGTGGGGCTCATCTAAAATTATAAGAATAAGTGCATGTGGAACTCCTCTTTTTTGAAATTCTATAGTGTGCACATAAGTAAGTGTTTTGCCAAAATTTGTTCCGTCAGTGATGTCTTTCATTAACGCATTCAGTGTGATGTGGAATATCCTTGCGACTAAGTCTGGTGTGTCGCTTTTTTATATATATATACCGCTAACCAGGCCCCTACCTGCCGGACATGAGAGCCTAGCTTGACGAATTGTACCTGAGCACGGGTCGATATTCTCCTGATCACAACATGGCTGTTATCCACGTGAAAAAGTCTTGTTGGCATTGTTGCAGTGCTCTGCCACAGTTTTCTTTGTTTGCCGGTTTATGGTTCTTATTTAACATTGTTGAATTGCCAGATTAAAAAAAAAGCAAAAATTAAAAACAGAGAAAGGAATCTGTCTCGTAATTTAGAACCTTGATCAGGTGACGAGACCTTCACCTCACTAGGCACCCCCAGAGGTATAATTCACAGGGAACTTGCAGGACTTTGCACCCACGACGGATTTTACATGCACCAGGCGCCATTAGCATACATGGCTTCGTATCTACAATAGTTATTCTATACTATATCTTCTGACATTACTTGTCTATACTATATCTTCTGGCACTAACTTGTCTGTCGCTTACAACTTGACCAGGATTCAAGTTTTCAGTTATTTCCCTCTAATTTGGATGATATGTGAAAGTACAAAATATGTCAGGTTTTCCAAGTTTAGATACAATTGTCATTGCATTGTTGTATCGTTCTCTCATATTTCGTAGCGATCCTTGAAATATAGATGGTACAATAACTGCTGTTCTTGATTGAACTCTAGCATTTGCATCACCTCGTTCAACAAAATCAAGTAAACCACTATATTCTTCTGCTCGAAGCTTGGCTTGGTTGTAGCGAAGATAATTGAGATTGTTGGCCTCCACTTGTATGAATCTACTACATATTGTTGAGTTAACTTTCCTCTATACAAAATTGGATTGAATTCATCTTCACGAAATAAAAATAATGCACACTTATATTGAAGCATGCTATATTTTGATCTAGACCAACTGAAGCTCCCGGATATGGGTTATATAATAATTGTGGTGGCCACTGTGGTTTACCATTGGGGGAAAAATTGGATATGTCATAGAATCAAGATTTGAACTTAGTATATTTATATTAAAATATGGTCGTTTACTCTTTTGTGGATATACTCTTATATCGCGTTCGTAAAGTGTTTCCCCATCATCATTTTGAAACACCATAGCTATTTCATTACGTGTTGTCAAATTGTATTAGTGTTGGTCCGAGTGACGATCCCGACGTAAAACCATATTCACTCTTGGCATTGGTATCGACTAGCATGCTCGTGCTGTTCACGTTCAACTTCACTAAGCGTTTTATATGCTTGTGCAAAAGGATTGTGTATCATAATTTCATCTAATTCACGTAAAATATGCGGTAAACAATTTTAATTGTTGTCAATATTAAGTCTTTCCTGTAAAGCTTGTGTTTTATCTAATACATACAATTGTGTTTCTGGATACAAATGCGAAGAGCAATGGTAAAATTGTCCTTGTACTCTAAAACAATAATATCCATCTTTTGGTGAGTTTTCCAGCAAGTTCAGCTGCCATTGAAAAAAAATTGAGCTGTTATATTGGCGGATGTTTTCTTTAAAATTTTTGTAATCTGGATCGTGATGATTACTCATTTTACTCAGTAAAGAGACAGATAATCGTTGTCTATAACATTAATTTCACACGTACTTTATGACAACAAATGTTAAACATCTGTTGGTTTATTAACTTCAAAATGCAATACTTTGCAAAACTGACATTTTAAATTCATAGGCTTAGAGCAGTGATGCTCAACATTATGTGGGACGGCATGTCTATTCACAGCAGCTACACTGTTAAAAAAATTGCAGTAAAATTACGGGCAGAGGCCGGCAGCAGAGATTCCAGTCATACCCTGTAAAAAAAAAAAAAAAAAAAAAAAAAAAAAAAAAAATCCATGCCCATTATTTTGTGCAGCCCGTAATTTTACGGGGTAAAGTAATACAGCATTATAATGCACAGGATATAATGCACTTTAAAACACAATAACTCTTTATTTACTGTTCCGTAGCACGTAGCAAGTTAGATAATCATAACAGAATCGCTGTTTTGGCGGGTTACAATTTTCGAAACACGAGTAAAATGGAGGGTTACACCCTAGCGGAGGACAATGTATGGGGTCGTACCGTATTTTTGCTAATAGATGGGCTAGAACTGTAAGAACATGTGGATTGCTCTTAATTTTCTAGGTATCTAAGGGATAAGGCCGCTTATTTAGTGGATCAGACCGTTTTTCATCACATAAGGCTGTTGCCCGTGAAAATTGAAGGGCAAACGCTTATAAATTTACAGTTTTTTCTGAGAGTGTAGTTGTTGCTAGTGGTATTCAGTCTTTCATCTCTCATCCTACTTCTTTGACGTCGCATGCTGTCTCTATTAAACGGCGTCTCGTTTCAAGAGGTATCTCAACAGCTGCTCTGTATTAATGTAAAAGTTTATGCAAAAGGTAAAATTTCTCTGTACGCTATAAACAACAAAATTTAGTTAAAGCATGTAAAATATCGCAAACATTTCAAGAGAAGCAAACCTATCATTGTTGCCGTTGTCAAATTATTTCAAGAAAGCATTCAATGAATCTCAAAAAGGAACGACTTACCACACAGCTCATTATTTGTTCACAGGAAATTTAACCATGATGATTTGATATGAACTATTAAAATTCATAAAAATTTTATATTAATACTACTGGAATTAAAATATTAAATGCGCGAAAGTTAAACATGAATCACTCACCACACATCTCATTGTTTGTTTATATTAGTTTATATTAAAATTAAACACGATGATTTGGGTATGAACTATTAAAATACACAAAATTTAAATATTAATACTACAGGAGATAAAATACTCAATGCACGAAAGTTTTTTTTTTTTTTTTTTTTTTTTTTTTTTAATCAATGAATGTAAAAAATGAATTACTCACTACACAGCTCATTGTTTACAATATCAAAATTAAACACGATTTCTGAAATGGTCTGTCGGTTGCACAAAATCATTGACTTTTTGTTAGTTTAAACCCAATAGAGAATATTCTCTTGATGTCACAGTAAATATGATTTTTTATTCACTTATAAAAACAAAGTACACGTGAAGAAACTTTCATATTAAAAAATATACGCCCAAAAAGCCACGTATATGAATGAATATTTATTATTATTATTATTATTATTATTATTATTATTATTATTATTATTATTATGTAACTCTGTGAATCCATTTTTGTAATATGGATGTGTTCGCACCGGAATCAACACATTGCGTTTTTTTTTATATTTAGATTTTTAAACATAATTTTTAAAGGAATTCTGAATTTCCTACGACCAATAAAATAACATTGAAGAACAATTGTAGTGTGTTAAGAATAATCTTTACTAGCAATAATATTATATGTTTCAAAACGCGTAGCTATATTTTATATATCTATCTTCTAAAATATCAAATACATTATGAATTTATATTTAAAAAAGAAAACGAATAAAATTTTATTTATGTAAGAGAAAAAGTAATATTCACTAAAAATTACATTTGAAGGCAATTTGCAAAGCAATTTCATTCTAAGAAAGTTAATCCAATAAAAATACAATTTTCATATCTTATGGCATTCTTTCTGGTCCATATAATGTTTTCATAAGTAGAAACGAAAATTACCTTAGATTTTTTTATATATATAAATTTAAAGTTTGTGGCATATCAAGCTATGAAAATATGTTTTCTTTTATCTTTATCAATAATGCTTTTTTTTATTTTGGAGTATTTCCAGAAATTTCAATAAAAATACAAACGAATATAACGATAGCAATAGACGTAAAATAAACTTATCTAAATGGTGGTGTGCTAGGTAAAATGTCTTTCCATAATGCGAAAATAATAACGAAAATAAACGAAAAAAAAGAGAACTAAATAATGTTAAAATTCAGACAGTCGATAAAATAACTATTTAAAAATCATTTATTTCATTAAGAGTAATCTTTACGAGCAATAATGTTATACAGGTCGTCCCTCCGTTTCGTTGACAAATAGCTAATTGCTATAGCATTAGGTTTAGAGAGATAGTTCCAATTAAAAAAAGAAAAAAAATCAAATATTAATTGTTTTTCATCATACAAAAATCCATTTACGTTAAAATTGATATTATTTTTAAGTTACGAAACTTAAATTTTTAGGCGTCGTTTAAATTGTATATACAAAAAATTTTGCAAGTAAAACAGTAAAAAGTCTATTCTTCTACGGCCAAAACTCGCCGAGTTATGGTACCTTTACCTTTACAAAATTTCGGATCTTTCTGGTACTAAAAACGGAATGGTTGAGAGGTTCTGCTCTCAAAGCTTGTAGACGAGAGGTGCTGGGTTCAAACACCTGTCTCGCTCGTCGACCTAACCGTTCGCAGTTTTCCGTGGATTTCTTCGAACCTTGCTGTAAATACGGGTTAGGATCACTTAGAAAGACCCCCACGGAGGGAACTCCCCCTAGGGCCTATATCCCTCGAGTAGATATCGGCCGTCATATATCAACCATCAACTAAAAATGAAATATACTGGTTTAAATACGTTAATAAAAATACAAATTCATATCTTATTTCATTTTTTCTGGTTTATGCAATTTCTTATTAAGCAAAAACGTCAATTACTTTTTTTTTTGCTAAATTAATTTTTACGGTAAAACAATCTGTAAAAATATAATTTATTTTCTTTTCAAATAATGCGTATTACTTTAGAGCATTTTTAGCAGTTTCAATTTCAGACGATCCACAAGATAACTGTTTAAAGAATCATTTTAGTGCATTAAGGCTCCTCTTCAGTAAACTTCCCGATTCCCCTCGCTAATGTTATTCCTATGGCCGTAGGATGCATTCGTATTTTTAAAATATCTCCTCGGAAAATTAATATTTTTAACTTCTGTTTTCTTTGTACTATTCTTAAAGAATGTCTCTTTTTTTCTTAGTTGTCAATTTTTTTCTAAAATATATACTTAATTTTATATGAAACGTTAAAATCTTATTAAGATTTTAAAACAAAAAAATGTAAATTAAACACATAATTTAGAAATATTTTGATAACTAAGAAAAAAAGAGACATTCTTTAAGAACAATACAAAGAAAACAGAAGTTAAAAATATTAATTTTCCGAGGAGATATTTTAAAAATACGAATGCATCCTACGCCCATAGGAATAACATTAGCGAGGGGAATCGGGAAGTTTACTTCCCGATTATGCACAAGTTCCCAGTTATGCACAATCTCTCAATTCTTCTATCACCACTTGATGTTGTATACCTTTCCCTGTCTTTACCAGTGTGGTTTTGTAGTGACATACTCTCTTTATACCCTTCAAAAATTTAGAAATGGCACTTTTGTTTACATTTCGACCAATTTTACTACCAATTTCTTCATAACTGTAAGCTTGTGCACTTAATAGTACTATTTTACAACGCTTTCTAGATGACCAATCAATAGTTTGTGTCATTTCTTTAATTTTCTCATTAAAATAAATTTATCTGTGTAAAATTTCTCTGTATTACAATAAAGAAAATCTACTTCATGTTAACCTAAGCAGTTTGTTTTCTCTTTTACTGTTTATTTGTCTATAATTTTCTTCTTTCACCTATGTACAATCTCTTAATTTTTCTATCATCACTTGATGTTGTATATCTTTCCCTGCCTTTACCAGTGTGGTGTAGTGACATACTCGCCGTGCACCTATTCAAAAATGGAGAACTTCCAACTTTGGTTACATTTCGACCAATTTGCCTTCTAATTTCTCTATAACTGAAACCTTCTTCTCATAATAGTACCAATTTACATCGCTTTCTAGGTGACCAATCAACTGTTTGTGTCCTTTCTTTAATTTTTTCATTAAAATAAATTTCTCTAAATTAATTCTCTGTATAAAATTTCTCTGTATTAAATTAATTCTCTGTATAAATTTCTCTGTATTAAAATAAAGGAAATCTACTTCATGTTAATTTAAGCAGTTTGTTTCCTCTTTTTTTTGTTTATAATTTTCTTCTTTCGCCTATGTACAATCTGTTAATTCTTCTATCATCACTTGTGGCTGTATACCTTTCCCTACGTTTACCAGTGTGGTTTTGTAGTGACATAATCTCCTTAATACCCCTTCAAAATTTTAGAAATGCCACTTTTGGTTACATTTCGATCAATTTGTCTTCTAATTTCTTCAAAATTTTAACCTTGTTCCTTAATAGTACTATTTTACAGTGCTTTCTAGCGGACCAATCAACTGTTAGTGTCATTTCTTTAACTTTCTCATTGGCTGTATTCAAATAAAGAAAAGCTACTTTATGTTAACCTAAGCAACTTGTTTCTTTTTCTTTTTTTTTTTTTTTTTTTTTTTTTGTCTATAGCTTATGATGAGATAGGAATAATTAAAAACTTTTATTTCATTATATTCTTCATTAAATTATCTTTTTTCTGATATAAGGCAAACCTAGGAGAGTCTGCGCACAATTCAAAAGAATAACAATAAAAAATCTAAATATTAATTTTTTGCTGAACTATCCATGAATAAATTTTACTTCATTTGTTTTTTTATGCATTTCCATTGCTATTTTGTTGTTATTTTGTAATTTAATAGAACAGTTGTAATAAACCAAGAAAGTTATTTTGCGCAATATGTCCTTAAAGGGTTGGTGTGACATGGGTAGGAGAGATTGTTACTTATATTAACTACAATTAAATTGTTAACAATAATAATTACACTTAAATGACATTGTTGTAAGATTTTTGTGAACAAATATTGTTGTATTAGGAGTGAATATTTCAACCTAATGATTAAAGAATCAAAGAAAGGAAATAATTTTAAAAACGAATTAAAAATTTTAATTAAAGGGAAAAAAATTACAAATCAGAAAAAACAAATCCAGATAAGACTACAAAATAACATTAAGTTACCGGATAACACGTTTAACTTAAAATTAGTCCATTTTCATTTTTACTTTCTTTTTAAGCAAATTTACCAATAATCTGCGTAATCTCTCCTAGCATGGAAACTAATGGGTACAATGTGCCATCTCTCCTAAATAGCAGATGCGCAAACTCTCCAATTTCGGTAGGAGAGATTGCGCGGATTTTTTTTTTAACATGGCCGCTACTAAAATGAACCGTTGGTGTTCACACTGTTAGTCTGGATTAGTAGCTTATGAGAAATCGTTTAAGTTTAAAATATTTTGTACTACTGACATTGTATAAAATTCTGACGAATAGCTATCAAAATTCAAGCACTTACTTTAGGAAAACAAAACAAAATAACAATGCTTCACCTTAGATGCTCAAAACAATCAACGTGCACTTTCAAGTAGACACTCCACTACTGCTGTTGTACAACTACCTGGAGTCGCTGCGCACTCATTCTACTCTTTCCCTCCGAACCTATATGTGCGCAATCTTTCCAATCGGGCCATCTCTCCTGGCTTTACCTTATATGTTTATGGTATTACTTAAACGAAAAGTTGTGTTATGAGCCATCAAGCATCAAAAATACACCTTTTCAAAAAAAAGTTCCACAGTTTTTGCTACTACTGTATTATAAGAAAGAACAAAAGTCAGCCTCCTTCTCCGATATGTTAAAAAATATATCTACAAACTGACACAATTAGTACTGAGCATAGAAATCATCAAACAGAATATATACTTAAACATGTAAATTTTAATAAGTAAGTTTAAATATTTGATTACCCATTAACTAACTGTATAAAAAATCATTTTAGGGCATTATTATGAGTAAGCTTTAACTGCAATAATGTTATATATTTCCCTTTAAATGTCTTTTAGGTTTTTAATCTTCCAAAAATATCAAATGCATTTTGAATTTCAATTTAAAGAGAATACGAATAAAATATTCTTTGTATTTAAAAAAAAAAAAAAAAAAAAAAAAAAAAAAGGTTGAAATTCTCTAAAAAAATCTAATACATTTGATGGTTTAATGCGCTACAATTTCATTCTAAGGATTTCAATCAAACAAAAATAGCAATTTTTCGCATCTTATTGCATTCTTTTTTATTCATGTATATATTTTTTAAATAGAAACATGGATTCCTTTATAAGTAGTTTCTGTAAATTAAATTTTGCAGGCAGTAAAAGTATATATATATATTTAAATAAAATATTTTACTTTAGTTTTTTTTAGAAATTTCATTAAAGGGGCTACCGTTTAAATCGGTACATGAAGTTGTGAATATATTTATCAAAAATGTAGTAGATAGATGCAATGCTTTTATCACAAAAAAATAACTACACAGAATAATATCCATAAAATAGAATATACGTTCAATAAATGACTATTTGCTATACTTAGAAGTAAAAAACTCTTTTATAGACCTTGAAATGAAACTTAAAACAATCTTAGGTATCATTATAGAAAATCTCTTGGAAATGAAATCATTCAGTTAATAAAATTAACCATTGTTATATATTTTACCAAAAAAAAATAAATCCCAAAAACCTCTATTTTTAAAATTAAACATCATAAACATATCAATATCAAACTAAAAATACTGCTTTACGCAATATAACAATTTTCCATCGTATGAGAAATTATTTAAAAACTTTTATTAGCAGAATTACCTGTTGTCTTATTTCTTGTATCTAATAAAATATTCCATCTTTATCTGAATTTTATATCAGGGCAATAATATTATATATTTCAAATTAAGAAGATATTTTTCATAGTTTTATCGTCTAAAATATCAAAAGTAAGTACTACGAATTTCAATTTAAAGACGGAAAATAATAAAATGTTATTTATGTAACAAACAAAAAAAGTTAAAATTTACATAAAAATACATTTGAGAACTTATTGCGCCACCATTTCGTTCTAAGGAAATAAATCCAATAAAAAAATATTATTTTCATAACTCATATCTTAATAGTTTATATAATTTATGAAACGTGAATTATTTTAAAATCGACTTTTGTAAATTAAATTTTGGGGCATATCAAACTGTGAAAATATAATTTTTGTTTCCTTTTAATATTTTCATGATGATTGGTCATCGAAATCATCATATATTTTGAAACCTATAATTTTTAAAAGACAATTCAAACTTTCAGATGATCGATAAAATTACTGCTTAAAAAATCAATTTAATGCATAAAATTTGCAAGCTAATATTAAAAAAGAGTAATCTTTGAAAAATACTAGTTTGCATTTCAATATTTTTAAATAGTATTTTTTGCGTTATGATTATGATATTTAAGTTCAATGTCCTACGTTGTATCTTTTTATTTTATTTTGTATTTTCGATGCAGTTTTATTCGGGCGACGTTTTTAATTGAGCAAAAAAAAATAATAATAAGTTCGTTTGTTTTAAAAATGCATGTTCTTGGGAATGAAACTGAAACCAAAAAGAAACACGATAAAAAAATTTGTACAAAGCATAGCATATGTAACACTTTCCTACATTCAAAATACTGGACCAAAACTCCACTGTTTAATAAGGTGAAAGGTCGTATTTAAGTAAACAATTAAAAAAAAATGCATAACGCATTTGAAAACACAATTTCAAAAATTACCATCAATAGCCTGAAAAGTATTTGAATTATTTTGTGAATCCCGGCGTTTCCTCTACAGATTTTATACACACCAAGTAATATGCTAAAAAAATTAGTTAAATTAGTTAAAACGCATCTGATGACGTTATCGGTCACAGGCAGTACGGGTGTGTCCCTGTAAATGAACAATAATTGTTATACACGGTATATTCTACAGTAAGCATCTTATAGTGCACCTCAGTGATGCGTATTAATTTCAATATGTTCGAAATAGTGTACTATCATTAAAATACACTGCAAACGATTTTCAAAATTAGGTCATAATGTAACAGAATTATTTTGTGCCCCAGTTAATGAACTATAAAAGCTACACACTTTATTTTCAATAACGAAAATTCCATAGTAATCCTTAATGACATATCAATTACATGACAACTCAAGTATATTTCAGTGAGTTAGAGCACGGACAGATAACGAAATCATAAATAGTTTTCAAATATGTTGGAAAGACTTAAAAATTTAAAACACACATCGCAGATAACCTATGCTAAAAGAATCATATTAAAATATTGAAATATAAGTGAAATTTGGAAAGAATGACAACATTGGTTTAACATAAGTTAGCGAACATCGTCGCGTGACTAGTGCATAGCTCTTAAGACAAATCTTTGCGCGCAATATTAATATATACTAGCTGACACGCCCAGCTTTGCCGTATACCGTGTAATAATCTCAAATCTAACTGTGGCCCAGATCCCCGATGCCTTTGTATACCGTATACCGGGCGTGCTGTATGGAACGTTTCTTAATTCCACCTTCCACCGCTAATGGATGCATTATGTTCTTAAAAAAACCTCTTTCCGGACGAACCTCCGGCACGAGTCTCCGTTGCCTACGGCACAGTATATAGATAGTAAGGGACGATGTTAATTAAATTTTTAGGGTTTTAAATGACCTCAGAACATGAAAATAAAACCGGAAAGTTGATGGACAAATTGTAGAAAAATTGCATTTATTCGTAAATGGTGGTGATACAACTTATCTGTAGGCGACCAAAGGTGCTTGAATTGAATGGAAATATTATGATGGAGTTATATACCAATTCTTAGGAAAATACTAGAACTATTACTGTGAAAAACACATGAAACTGAAATTAAAAGCTCCCTCTAGCGGTGAAAGAGTAGTACTAAAATTTAAAAATGACTGTTTGAAGAGCTTTTCAAAAATCGCTATACAAAGAAAAAAGAGTTACAGAAATCGTACCAAAAGGCAAGATGAAATCGCAAAAGAGCCTCAAAAATGCATTTTTCGGAAATAGCGGTTTAGAGTTACTAAGTGATGAACGTAAATTAATTTTTAGATTTTTCAAGGACACCAGAACGCGAAAATAAAACCAGGAAGCTATCGGACCAACTGTAAGAAAATTTAATTATATTCGGAAATGCTGGTTATGCAATGTATTTGTAGGCGACCAAAAGTGCAAGTTTGTAATTGAAATATTATCTGAGAGTTATGTGCCAAGTCTTATGGAAATCTGTTAATTATTACTCTGAAAGAAAAAAAGGGTTAAAAAAATATTTTTTGAAAAAGGTTTCAGCTGGGGGCTAAGTAAATATTTTGTACTGTGTCTAGTAGCTGGAGTACCTGCGAAGTTGTTTAAAAAAAAAAAAAAAAAAAAAAGTAAATTTCGCCCAAAAACGGAATAAAAGGGGGCAGATTATTAACGTGAACGTGATATTTCATAAAAATTCGTTTACCACCCCATCCCCGCAAATATAACAAATAATCTGTAAAATTAAGTTTTCTTTATTAATTAATATGCATTGTCGGTCTTGTATTGTATAATTTATAATCTGAAAAATTAAGATTTCTTTATTAATTACTATGCATTCTCAATCTTACATCATAACTTCTGACCTTTCGTTTCCGAAAATAAATGAAGGAACGGCGTCCGAAATGCCCGAAACAGAAGTAAATTCAATACGATCTCCTCTTTGGTCTGGTTTATTTTTATTCGTCGGGTCAGTTTTTTGCAAAAATTAAGAAAAGTTAACGATCGATTTCATAAAATTTGGATTTCTGGAATCATAAAAATACTCTAGATATATATGGTGAGTTTCACATGTATAACTCGAATAGTTTTCTTAATATTAGAGGTAAAGTGAAAATAAGAAAATTTTACCATCTACGATTACAAATCATTTATTACTTTTGCTGTTTTGACATTTCTTTAGCTCCATTTTCAGATAAAGAGATCGCATTTTCGCGATGTTTAATGAATTTTTATTAATGTCTAGGCTAATTATCAAAATTTTAAAAAACCTGAGCCTCAGGTGCATCTGACCATGCCTTGGACTATCTTCACCGAAATTTTCAGACTTCTTGGTGCACTAGATTTCGCTAGCCATCGCCGACACACACAGAGACAAACAGAAGTAAACTTTATTTTATTAGTATACATATCCATGTAGAAAGCTAGTTTTGAGAATACTTTTAGAGCATTAAATGCGTTACGGATTTCAGTTCAACAGAAGAAACGACTAAAATATTATTTGTACAACAGCAACAACAAAAATAAAATTCTGGAATTCTATAAAATTCATTTGAAGGCTTATTGCGTTACAATTTCATTCCGTTGAAATAAATCCAATAATAATAATAAAAAATATCTTACGGCATTCTTTCTGAATCATGTAGTTTTTTTCCAAAGTAAAAACAAGAATTATTTAAGAGGTTTTTGTAAATTAAATTTTGCGGAGTATTAAAGTGTTAAAATATCATTTCTTTTTTCTTTTTTTTTTTTTTTGCGATTTATTTTGTAGTATTTTTAACAATTTCAATACAAAAACCAAATTTTATAAATTCGTTATGATGAATTTCAGACAATCGATAATATAAGTGTTTGAAAATCATTTTATTGCATTAAGAGTAATATTTTCGAGCAGTAATATTATATATTTCAAATTAAGCAGCTAAATGTAGTATTATTATATTCTAAAATATCAAATGCATTATGAATTTCAATTTAAAAAAAAGAGGCAAATTTTAAAATGTTATTTACGTAAAAAAGAGGAAACGAGCATGCTGATTTACTAAAAATTGTATTTTTGAGGACTTACTAAGTTAAATTTTATAATGAATCAATAAACACATAAAAAGGAAGGACATCTTACGGCATACTTAACGGTTAATGTAACTTTTTTTCTTGAGTAGAAACGTGTAATATATAATATATATATAGAAAGAGAGTGAGAGAGAGAATATAATATGTATATGTATTTTTATATGTATGTTCTATATGAAACGTAAAACGTTACTTTTTGAGCATAAAAATTTCAATAAAATATGTTACCGAAAAAATTGTATACTTATATCCATAGTTCAAATCATCTGAAAAAAACTGCATATTACATGTCAATTCAGAATTATCATAAAGCGCATGCCTTAGTATTTTCTAAAGGTATTAACGCAAAAGTAAAGTTTTAGTTTTGATTGCGATTTTCACAATGTACTTGAAAATGTTACGGGGTAAAGAGTTATCTGAGTACGACGTGAGAAAAATTTTACTTTACAAGTCTGCTGGTAAACTCAAAAGATAGGTTGCGACGTTAATGACACGTTCCAAAGCTGCCACTCAATATAACATAATTTAAAAAGATTCTTGTGATGATAAAAAAAATAGCTAAAAACGACTTAGAAAAAGGAAGAAGATAAGAGCATGTGGCAATCGACGTATATCTTGGCTATCTACGACAAAAGGTGACTCGTGATTTCAAAATATTGAAGAAAAAAACATTACATGTTACAGTTTGGAAATGTCTTAAATAAAATGGGAATACCAAATTTAGGAAAATATAGAAAAAAAAATCAAAGTTATTGAAACATCTTTGAGAGAAAAGATTGAAATAGGCTGAAAACGTCCTATCATGGTACGAAACAAGCTACATTTTCTAGTGAAAATCGAATTACCTTGACGGCCCACACGGCTGCAAATACTATTGGAATGCTTTGAGGAAAAAACTAAAAGATTACTTCAGTCGTCAAATGAACAGAGGATTCATAATGGTTTGGGAAGCATTTGATCATGAATAATTTTGTGATTTAATGGGAATTTCTCGACGCATGAAAATTAAAAATATAAAGCTATGCTACCTGATATTTTCATACCGTTTGTTTTTTTATTAGGGGTTGCTGAGTGGATGTTTTATCAAAATAATGTTTCTTTCAACAACAAATAATTCCACGCCGAACTTCAGGCAAATATTCTAACCTCACAACTTTTCGTTCTGGTGACCTCACACCCCGAGATTGGCGAGAAAAGCTTCTAGTCTGCCCGATAAACCACCTCTCAACCATAGTATCCTGACTACTATTGAATCAATTTTGAAGCTTTTTCCTATTAGTTTTCGATCATTTGGTCATTAGGTAATATTTTGCCGTGTGCATTGCGCTACCATATGATCTGTTACCGATTACCTAATGCTATCATATAGGATAATTTGTAAGATGCAGAAATAGTATTTAAAGCGTAAGAAAGTTTATTTTAATTCAAGAAATAAATATGCTATTCAGGAATATTTTCCACTATTAAATACAAAAATATTTACATACCGATTATATAATTAATTAAAAAAATTATAAAAGCCTTTTAGATTTAAGTTTAAATGTTTCTGTTAAATGAGTTCGCAATCAAAATTAGAACTAATAAAATTTAAATTACAATTAATTTTCCATTGTAAAATTCAGATAACATTACATTTTAAGTAAAAATTTACGTTCTTACTTATTATTTACTTATACTATTAATATGTAAATATTTTTGCATTTTACAAAGTATATTTAATTGCAATTTAAATTTAAATTGTAATTCATTGCAATTTTCATTATAAAAGCATTTAACAGCATTATTTAGCTTTAAATAAAACAAAATTTCTTATGTTTTAATTAGTAACACACTCGATATATAAACATTTTTGTATCTTATAGTGGAAAATATTCTCTTTTAACAATATTTATTATTTGATTTAAAACGAATCTTCAATCATTTTAATTGTATAATTTTTACAAAATACAATGAAAAATATACTCGCTTAACAATGCTTCCTAGATGTGAAAATCTTATTCTTTAAAACATATTATTAAAAAATGATTTATTCTATATCTTAATAATTACCTTAATGAATACTTGATTTTTTTTAACTTTTAAAAACCATAAATTTAAATTCCTCACTATCTGAATAAAAAAGATGATATAGTTCTTTATAAGACAATTTACATCTCAACATTTAAAAAAAAAAATTCTTAACTTTTCCAAGCTTTTCTTTAAATTGACATCTTTTATTTATTTACAGTTCTAGTGATGTATTTTCTTAATTACCAAACTTTTATCGCAGTAACTTCCAAAAAAAAATTTCTTTTAACTCAGAATTTCTAATTCAAAACTAACAAAATACATTTAGAGCAAATTAGTTTGTTTTTTTAACTGTCTAAATTTCAGATATTATCTCATATATTTCAATTTATCTAAATCAACAAAGTCATTCTAACCACTTATTTCATATATATTAGATAAATTTATTAGGTTCCATTTATCAAAGTATATTTTTAAATATAAAAGTCTTAAAGTAATTATTTTTTTTAAGAAAAAAATCTTTTAAATTGTTATATTTCTTTTACACTACTTATCATGGTATCTGTAATTTTTCAAGACATTAATGTTTACTGATTTGTGATGATGTAATTTATTCTCACAAAAAGAAAATTTATTTGGAATTATTTTTTTCCCTGTACTTCATACACTCGCATGCGAAATAAATTGAGCAAATGAATATATTCGAATTTTTTCATCTTCATAAAACCACAAAGCATAGTTCGTATGAAACTATGAACTAGCTATAGTAGTACGAACGCACCTCATTTGTCACGTAAAATCTTCATGGAAATATATAACTTATAAATATTATACTGTTTACCGTATATTACTCCAATGACCCTACTATACATGTTACTACCAGATATTACAATAATTAAAACACTGCAGGTTTTGTAAAACAGTATAGTATAGTATATATTCTTTTGAATGTCTCTGCAAAATCCGTTTTAAACAGGTCTTTGTCCCTGTCGCGCTTGTCTGTCCGTGCTCTAACTTACGTAATTATACTCGGATCGTGTCGCTCGTTGAAAATTGTACGTCAAACGTGACAAATGAGGTGCGTTCGTACTACTATAGCCAGTTATATATAAATATTCAGATCTGGATGCTATCTCGGAAGCTCTGTACGTGTGTAAAGATTTCGTCTTCATATACAAACAAAATGGGTATCTGCTATTCTGGTACCATATGGTACCGCTAGGACTTAATGGGTTAATCGTCAAGCGACCGAGATATTTATTTTATGACAGAAATGAAATCTGCAGACGATATAATTCATTTCATAGAATTAAAAATCATCAAGATCTGAATATTTATTATAACTAGCTATAGTACGAACGCACCTCATTTGTCACGTTTTGACGTACAATTTCCATCTGTTTTTTTTTTTTTTTTTTTTTTTTTTTTTTTTTTTTTTTTTTTTTTTTCCTAGCTTCTGGCTCCTCCCCGGGCCTATATCCCAAGTGTAGATAATTAACCGTCAAAAATCAACCCTTTTTTTTTCTCAAAACTGATTTTTCAACGATTTCAGATTTTTGAAATGCTGCGAGCGTCCTTAGTTTATGATCAAAATTCACGAAAATTATTGATAAGGATATTGTTGTACAAGGAAACTAAACATGCATTTTGAAATTCGACTTCATTACGATAGTTACATATGATTTTTAACTCCTTTTGCGACGAGCGTCCTTTACAGAATTTTAAATCTTTCACACACCGGTTTATGAAAAACAGAAATTTTCGACTCATTGAATCGCAGAAATGCTGTCATTAAATAAGGCAAAGCTTACAACTTTTGATGAAAATCGATAAGAAATTCAGAAAAAAATATCTAAAAACTTAAATATACCAGAGATTAAACAAGTTGGAAATTGTACGTCAAACGTGACAAATGAGGTGCGTTCGTACTATAGCTAGTTATATAATATAAATATTCAGATCTGGACGATTTTTAATTCTGTGAAATGAATTATATCGTCTGCATATTAATTTCTATAATAAAATAAGTATCTCGGAAGCTCCTATTAAAAAAAAAGCGCCGATTTAAAAGAAAAAAAAAAAAAAAAAAAAAGAAAAAAAAAAAAAAAAAAAAAATCAAATTTCTTAATAAATATTTTTATTAATATTTTCTAAAGTTTTGATTCGATTTTTACAAAATTTGAAATGTCTCGACCAAATTCTGCAAAGATAATATACATTCAATTTCAAACCATTCGGTTGGGTAGTTTTTGCGTTGTTATATGCGGACGGACGGACCAGACGACGACAATAGGTGCTACGTATTTCTATAATTACGAACGCACCTAAAAAGAAAAAAAAAAAATAAATAAATAAATAAATAAATTAGAATAGTAGAAAGAATTACAAATAGAATAATTAGAAATTCCTAAATTTATCACTTTAATTAAAACAAAAACGAAAAATCATGCGTCAAGCATAGATTATGTAACACTTTCCAACGCTTTCAAAATAATTTTACAAATCGTTACCATTTAATAAACTGAAAGATAACATCTAAGTATAGTTATAGTACGAACGCACCTCATTTGTCACGTTTTGACGTACAATTTCAGGAATGTCCAACATCTATTTCCAACATATACAATATTCGAAAAATTGTCCGAATACTTTTATTCAGCCTGTATAGGATCTATATATTTGTATATATACCACATAGGATGCTAAATTTTAGTTTAGTTTGGAAACGCGTAGCACAGTTTAAAATTCTCCTACTCGAGTTTCTTTCAGTAAACGGAAATGTGTTCGCGAACTTTTGTGCTGCCCACTATATGAAATACAGAATTTATACACACCAAGTAATAGACAAAAAGTGTTCAATTTAAAATCGCGTTCAGCAACTTAAAACGCACTTCCAGGAATTATCGTTAAAAGACGGTAGAGAATTTTTTTGTGTGTCCCTGTCAATGAACGATGACTGCTATTCTGACACACTATTCTGTAAGTAAGCCTCGTGTAAATGCACCTTAGTGATCTATATAAATTTCAATGCGTTTAAAATAGTGAAACATTATTTAATTAAACCGCAAACGATTTTTCTCCATAGAGTTGGGTTGGTTTGATTATTGACAGCCAATTATCTACACTAGGGATATAGAGCCGGGGGGGAGTGCCCTTCGTGGGGGGGGGGTCTTTCTAAGGGAACCTAATCCGTATTTATTTACGCATGGATAAATCCACGGCTCGGAGAAAACCACGAAAACTCCGAACGATTAGGCCGATTGGGATCGAACCCAGCACCTCCCGTCTACCAGCTTCGAGAGCAGAACCTCTCAGCCACAATTTCAAGCATAGATGTAGTAAGTCACTTCAGTTGAAATCCAAGCATATTTACGGGAGTTAGAGCACGGCCAGACAAACCGAAGTCATAAACACTTTTCAACTAGGTTGGAAAGTGTTAAAAATAAATGCTTCAGATTTGTTTGTAAAGTATTCCAAGTATGCAGAAGGTTTTAAAATACAAGTTCAAATTCTAAGTCAATATTTAACTTGATTAAAGGTGCGTGAAGAGAAATTGACAAAGCGTAGCTTGCTAGTATTTCAATAAGCGACTTATTAACCGCAGATGTCTCTCACTCTTCGCTCAGCAGTTAAAATAAATAAATAAATAAATAAATAAATAAATAAATAAATAAAAAATAATAATTAAAAAAAAAAAAAAAAAAAAAAAAAAATTCTTTCATATTTATGAATTTTTTTTTTTTTTTTTTTTTTTTTTTTTTTTTTTTAAATTATTTTTTATTTATTTATTTATTTTTTATTTTTTATTTATTATTATTTTTTATTTTTTTTACTGCTGAAAGCAAGAGTTCAGCGTTTACACACCTGCAGTTTCAAGTTAAACTCGAGATCATTAATAAGTTACAATTTACAATACTTCAAATATAATGAAATTTATATGCCTCATTGAATTGGAAGTAATTCGTCGTAATTAAATAAAAATCATGCACTCGCGACATCATAATTCACTTTTATATTTTAACAGAACAGAATTATAAGGCTACTATAATTCATTTGACCGAAAATTATTCATTTATATAATTATTCATTTAACCGTTATCATTATCTTTTTAAGTTATCACATTTCGCTATAATACTACGTTACATTACGGTCTATGGGGAAAATTTTTGAAATTCAATATTTGAAAAACGCCATAATCATTAGATTTCAAATTTATATCAAGAAAAATACAATTTTTTCACCTTTTTAATGCAGTTTGCACAAAAGTATATTATTCTATAAAGTCTCTTGTAGCGCATCTCACTGATAGTATATATTAATTTCAATATGCATGAAATTGTAAAAAATTGTTTGTGTATATAATTCAAACTTTGCGAATACTAGCAAGCTACGCTTTGTCAATTTCTCTTCACGCACCTTTAATCAAGTTAAATATTGACTTAGAATTTGAACTTGTATTTTAAAACCTTCTGCATACTTGGAATACTTTACAAACAAATCTGAAGCATTTATTTTTAACACTTTCCAACCTAGTTGAAAAGTGTTTATGACTTCGGTTTGTCTGGCCGTGCTCTAACTCCCGTAAATATGCTTGGATTTCAACTGAAGTGACTTACTACATCTATGCTTGAAATTGTGGCTGAGAGGTTCTGCTCTCGAAGCTGGTAGACGGGAGGTGCTGGGTTCGATCCCAATCGGCCTAATCGTTCGGAGTTTTCGTGGTTTTCTCCGAGCCGTGGATTTATCCATGCGTAAATAAATACGGATTAGGTTCCCTTAGAAAGACCCCCCCCCCCACGAAGGGCACTCCCCCCCGGCTCTATATCCCTAGTGTAGATAATTGGCTGTCAATAATCAAACCAACCCAACTCTATGGAGAAAAATCGTTTGCGGTTTAATTAAATAATGTTTCACTATTTTAAACGCATTGAAATTTATATAGATCACTAAGGTGCATTTACACGAGGCTTACTTACAGAATAGTGTGTCAGAATAGCAGTCATCGTTCATTGACAGGGACACACAAAAAAATTCTCTACCGTCTTTTAACGATAATTCCTGGAAGTGCGTTTTAAGTTGCTGAACGCGATTTTAAATTGAACACTTTTTGTCTATTACTTGGTGTGTATAAATTCTGTATTTCATATAGTGGGCAGCACAAAAGTTCGCGAACACATTTCCGTTTACTGAAAGAAACTCGAGTAGGAGAATTTTAAACTGTGCTACGCGTTTCCAAACTAAACTAAAATTTAGCATCCTATGTGGTATATATACAAATATATAGATCCTATACAGGCTGAATAAAAGTATTCGGACAATTTTTCGAATATTGTATATGTTGGAAATAGATGTTGGACATTCCTGAAATTGTACGTCAAAACGTGACAAATGAGGTGCGTTCGTACTATAACTATACTTAGATGTTATCTTTCAGTTTATTAAATGGTAACGATTTGTAAAATTATTTTGAAAGCGTTGGAAAGTGTTACATAATCTATGCTTGACGCATGATTTTTCGTTTTTGTTTTAATTAAAGTGATAAATTTAGGAATTTCTAATTATTCTATTTGTAATTCTTTCTACTATTCTAATTTATTTATTTTTTTTTTTTTTTTTTTTTTCTTTTTAGGTGCGTTCGTAATTATAGAAATACGTAGCACCTATTGTCGTCGTCTGGTCCGTCCGTCCGCATATAACAACGCAAAAACTACCCAACCGAATGGTTTGAAATTGAATGTATATTATCTTTGCAGAATTTGGTCGAGACATTTCAAATTTTGTAAAAATCGAATCAAAACTTTAGAAAATATTAATAAAAATATTTATTAAGAAATTTGATTTTTTTTTTTTTTTTTTTTTTTCTTTTTTTTTTTTTTTTTTTTCTTTTAAATCGGCGCTTTTTTTTTAATAGGAGCTTCCGAGATACTTATTTTATTATAGAAATTAATATGCAGACGATATAATTCATTTCACAGAATTAAAAATCGTCCAGATCTGAATATTTATATTATATAACTAGCTATAGTACGAACGCACCTCATTTGTCACGTTTGACGTACAATTTCCAACTTGTTTAATCTCTGGTATATTTAAGTTTTTAGATATTTTTTTCTGAATTTCTTATCGATTTTCATCAAAAGTTGTAAGCTTTGCCTTATTTAATGACAGCATTTCTGCGATTCAATGAGTCGAAAATTTCTGTTTTTCATAAACCGGTGTGTGAAAGATTTAAAATTCTGTAAAGGACGCTCGTCGCAAAAGGAGTTAAAAATCATATGTAACTATCGTAATGAAGTCGAATTTCAAAATGCATGTTTAGTTTCCTTGTACAACAATATCCTTATCAATAATTTTCGTGAATTTTGATCATAAACTAAGGACGCTCGCAGCATTTCAAAAATCTGAAATCGTTGAAAAATCAGTTTTGAGAAAAAAAAAAGGGTTGATTTTTGACGGTTAATTATCTACACTTGGGATATAGGCCCGGGGAGGAGCCAGAAGCTAGAAAAAAAAAAAAAAAAAAAAAAAAAAAAACAGATGGAAATTGTACGTCAAAACGTGACAAATGAGGTGCGTTCGTACTATAGCTAGTTATAATAAATATTCAGATCTTGATGATTTTTAATTCTATGAAATGAATTATATCGTCTGCAGATTTCATTTCTGTCATAAAATAAATATCTCGGTCGCTTGACGATTAACCCATTAAGTCCTAGCGGTACCATATGGTACCAGAATAGCAGATACCCATTTTGTTTGTATATGAAGACGAAATCTTTACACACGTACAGAGCTTCCGAGATAGCATCCAGATCTGAATATTTATATATAACTGGCTATAGTAGTACGAACGCACCTCATTTGTCACGTTTGACGTACAATTTTCAACGAGCGACACGATCCGAGTATAATTACGTAAGTTAGAGCACGGACAGACAAGCGCGACAGGGACAAAGACCTGTTTAAAACGGATTTTGCAGAGACATTCAAAAGAATATATACTATACTATACTGTTTTACAAAACCTGCAGTGTTTTAATTATTGTAATATCTGGTAGTAACATGTATAGTAGGGTCATTGGAGTAATATACGGTAAACAGTATAATATTTATAAGTTATATATTTCCATGAAGATTTTACGTGACAAATGAGGTGCGTTCGTACTACTATAGCTAGTTCATAGTTTCATACGAACTATGCTTTGTGGTTTTATGAAGACGAAATCTTTACACACGTACAGAGCTTCCGAGATAGCATCCAGATCTGAATATTTATATATAACTGGCTATAGTAGTACGAACGCACCTCATTTGTCACGTTTGACGTACAATTTTCAACGAGCGACACGATCCGAGTATAATTACGTAAGTTAGAGCACGGACAGACAAGCGCGACAGGGACAAAGACCTGTTTAAAACGGATTTTGCAGAGACATTCAAAAGAATATATACTATACTATACTGTTTTACAAAACCTGCAGTGTTTTAATTATTGTAATATCTGGTAGTAACATGTATAGTAGGGTCATTGGAGTAATATACGGTAAACAGTATAATATTTATAAGTTATATATTTCCATGAAGATTTTACGTGACAAATGAGGTGCGTTCGTACTACTATAGCTAGTTCATAGTTTCATACGAACTATGCTTTGTGGTTTTATGAAGACGAAATCTTTACACACGTACAGAGCTTCCGAGATAGCATCCAGATCTGAATATTTATATATAACTGGCTATAGTAGTACGAACGCACCTCATTTGTCACGTTTGACGTACAATTTTCAACGAGCGACACGATCCGAGTATAATTACGTAAGTTAGAGCACGGACAGACAAGCGCGACAGGGACAAAGACCTGTTTAAAACGGATTTTGCAGAGACATTCAAAAGAATATATACTATACTATACTGTTTTACAAAACCTGCAGTGTTTTAATTATTGTAATATCTGGTAGTAACATGTATAGTAGGGTCATTGGAGTAATATACGGTAAACAGTATAATATTTATAAGTTATATATTTCCATGAAGATTTTACGTGACAAATGAGGTGCGTTCGTACTACTATAGCTAGTTCATAGTTTCATACGAACTATGCTTTGTGGTTTTATGAAGATGAAAAAATTCGAATATATTCATTTGCTCAATTTATTTCGCATGCGAGTGTGTAATAAATCATTTAGGTACTGTAAATTATAACATATTGTATGATTCTGCAGTTCCTATAGCGTAGGAACTTTTCAACCGTTGTAATAAAAATTCTAAGAGGTCATATGACTTTAACACTTATTTTAAATTTTTTTAAATGCGATGTTTTAAATGAAAAAGAAACCAATGGGATATTTGTGTACTTTATGCATATCAAACGACCAATTTTGGAAACACCCTTAAAACAAACTACTTAAAAGAATATCCTTTTATTATATATTTAGACACTCTTTGTCATCAGGAAAATTTAATTCCCAAAAATGCTCCGGTGTTTTGGGAATTACATTGCATTTTTAATAGAATTCTTTGTTATTATGATAGCGTGCAAAATAATGTAATGATCTTTTACTGCTATGGAAATACTAACATAATGTTTGTTATATTTGATAAACATTTTTTCATTTTTCTATGGTAAAAGATAAATGATGTTTTTCTCCAAAGTGGATGGGTGCGGTTCGTGTGCATTTAATGTTACATTTAGATAATTTGTTTTAATGAAGTAATGGAATAGTATATTGTATAATATATAATATAAGTGATGATAAGAAGGATAGAGAAGGATAATATAAGTGATGATGACATTCTCTTTTATACAACAGTAATTGAGCTTGGAGCCTAATGACAGTTTTTGTTGAAGTGAAAACACATTATTCATAAACTCCGCCTCTGCGACAATTTTCTTTCATCACTGCAGATACGCTAAATAAATATAAAAGGAATATGAATTTATTCCTGAAATAGCAATTTACACTCTTGCTGTGCAGAGGTGAATAGTAGACTCATCAAAGTTGTAAGTATTTAACTTTTTTAATTTCTATCTAAGGAAATTACAGTACTTAAACGTGGATTTTTTACAATTTTTCTAATTATAATTCTTTGATCACGTTGTGTTAACTTTGACGGAAACACCTTTTCTTACTTTGTTTTCGATCCGATTTTCTTCTTTAAAGCATTTTATCACATACTGCACTGTAGAATTTGATAAATTAACTAATTTAGCAATATTTCTAACTGATTTACCACTATTATGATGAAAGATAATTAATTTTCGAAAGCTGTTAGTTGTTTCTTTATGATTACCAGCCATTTTTAATAGTAAATAGAATATTACGGACCAGTCAAGCAAAATATAAAGCCAAACTATTTTTTAATGTCACCCAAATGCAAAAATAAAAATAGAATGACAGACGATGATTTTAATTATGAATTTATCCGAAAATGTTACAGTGTACGAAGACTTTTGTGGCGTGTTTTTTCTCTCCCTC
Organism: Maratus michaelseni; assembly: GCA_963931845.1. Lineage (NCBI taxonomy): Eukaryota > Metazoa > Arthropoda > Arachnida > Araneae > Salticidae > Maratus > Maratus michaelseni. The sequence continues at coordinate 328,638,929 of OZ007588.1, forward strand.
CTTCTATTTTTATTTTTAGATTTAAATAAAAAACAGTCAATATTAAAAAAATGCTGGGTGTTATTTGGAATAACATAGAGATGGTGTGAAAAAATATTGGACTTCATATTCTAAATCAATTCTAGGAAAAATCCCTTTTAGTGCAAAATTTTAAAGTGTACGAACACTTTTGTGAGCCACTGTACATACCAAGAACGGCTTTTATATATATAGATATGGGAGATGTTTAAAAAAATAATAAAGAATGGTCTGAGAAATTTTTAAAGTTGACAGTAATTTTACTCGTGTTCTAAAACGTATGTACGTACATCAAGTTTCGTTCAAATCTCACATAAACAGTAAATTTGTATTTTGTATAAAGAACATATATACCAAGAACGGCTTATATATATATATATATATATATATATATATATATATATATGTGTGTGTGTGTGTGTGTGATCATAAATTATTCCTTCTTTAAGAACCATTTTTAGCACTTTCCAACCTAGTTGAAAAGTGCTTATGACTTCGGTTTGTCTGCCGTCTGCCGTCTGTCCGTGCTCTAACTCCCGTAAATATGCTCGGATTGCCCTGCAATTTTTATATGTTATTGTCGTTATCTATAGCACGTTCCCTATTTCAACGGAAGTGTGTAGCACTTATAGTTTTTTTACGGGGACACTCAAAAGTATTCCGTTACATTACGGTCTATGGGGGAAAATCATTTGCGGTTTATTTTAATGATGTTTCACTATTTTAAACGCATTGAAATTTATATATATCACTAAGGGGCATTAGAAGAAGCTTAATATGGAATAGGGTGTGCATAGCACTTATAGTTACTTTACAGGGACAGTCAAAAGAATTTCGTTACATTACGTCTATGGAGAAAAATCGTCTGCGGTTTATTTAAATAATGTTTCATTATTTTAAACGCATTGAAATTTATATATATTACTAAGGTGCATTACAAGAGGTTTACTACAGAATAGTGTGTGAATAGCAGTCATCGTTCATTTACAGGGACACACAAAAGAATTCTCTACTGTCTGTTAACAATAATTCCTGGAAGTGCGTTTTAAGTTACTGAACGCGATTTTAATTTTAACTCGCTTTTTGTCTATTACGTGGTGTGTATAAATTCTGCATATCCTATACAGGACAGCACAAAAGTTCGCGAACACATTTCCGTTTACTGACAGAAACTCCAGAAGGATAATTTTAAACTCTGCTACGCGTTTCCTAACTAAACTAAAATTTAGCATCCTTATGTATTATATATACAAATCTATAGATCCTATACAGGGCTGAATAAAAGTATTCGGATATTTTTCCAAATATTGTATCTGTTGGAAATTCCTGAAATTATGTTTTTAAATATGTTATGCGTTTTCCAAATTGTTTACTTAGATGTTATCTTTTAGCTTATTAAACGGTATATTTTGTAAAATTATTTTGGAAGCGTTGGAAAGTGCTACATAATCTATGCTTGAAGCATGATTTTTCGTTCTTGTTCTTCTATCGAAATGTGAAAATTATTACCAACATTTCGTCTTTGATACACACAAAAGTACATGTATTTTATTTGTGATCATTTATGCACACATACACATGTTAGGTGTGTGTAGGAGATACCCACTATTCAGAGGTATAAGTGTACGAATATTCTTAATTGAAAGAGTATTAGCTGAATAGAAGTGTCCGCTTTTCGGGAGTTTTCATTATGAAGGTCTTATTGCATAAAGATTCTTAACCTGGAAAAATAACGTAGACATTACTTTGAAAATCGCGTTAATCCGAACCCGACCCGAGATAGTCAAAATCCGGAACAAACTCGAAACTGAAACAATGAAAGTCAACACGACCCGGACCCGACCTGCAGCAAGAAACAGTAGAAGTCAACCCGATCCGCAACGAAAAAATATAGCGTCAATCCGACGCGACCCGAACCTCGAGTTTGATCAGGTGCGAATAAAAGCGGGTAACCCAACCCAATTCAGGATTCTAATCCAAACCGCTGAATTTCATTTACTGTTTCTTTGCATTTGAAAGAAAAAATAAATAAAAAAAACATAGATGTCGATTTTTCGATTGATTTTTCAATGCTTCTTTAGAAGAGATTTCCTTTTATTATTCAGTTGTACGAGTCTACAAAAATAATAAATTATTTGTAAAACGCCTTAAATTAAGATCGAATGTGTAATAAGTCACTCAAAAAACTTCTTAAATCTAGTTATGAAACTGCTTTCAAATACAAACTTGCTGCTTTCTAATACAATCAAAGAAGTTATGTTTATTCTTAAATTTACGAAATTTGCAGAAATTCTTATTATAATATCAAGAAATCCAATATATATCTTTTTTCTATAAAGACAAATTATCTTTGATAAAATAGTGTCAAAGTCGATTTTCAATCGATTATAACTCAATATGCGATAAATTTATTAATAACTGAATATCGCTGTTTGATTCCAAATCATTTGCATAGTTATGGCTGTAAATTTTAAGCTTCACTACATAGTATAAAACAAAGTCGCTTTTTATTTCCCTATGTCCCTATGTGCGCTTAAATCTTTAAAACTACGCAACGGATTTTGATGCGGTTTTTTTTAATAGATAGAGTGGTTCAAGAGGAAGGTTTATATGTATAATTTTATATATATACTAGCGAGCTACGCCCGCTACGCTACAGAGTATAAAACAAAGTCGCTTTTTATTTCCCTATGTCCCTATGTGCGCTTAAATCTTTAAAACTACGCAACGGATTTTGATGCGGTTTGTTTTTAATAGATAGAGTGATTCAAGAGGAAGGTTTATATGTATAATTTTATATATATACTAGCGAGCTACGCTATTCGCCCTATGTACGCTTAAATCTTTAAAACTACGCAACGGATTTTGATGCGGTTTTTTTTTAATAGATAGAGCGAACGGTATTAATAGTTCATTATTTTTATTTTATATATATGCTAATATAAATAACATCGATTCGCTTGCAAATTAAGCAAACATTTTAGAAACTAATTCACCTCACTAATTAAATGTATTATGCAAAGTATTATTCATTAAACAATATGTACAACTTATGTATTGATAAATTAACTAAAATATCGTACTAGCTAAAACAATTTTTGTAATAGTTACGTTTTAACTTACAAAACGTGACGCAAAATTAATAAGTCAACAATTTCAGCCCTACTTTTAATGATGAAATACATGTGAGAATATTTGTTACGAGAAATACTTAAAACACTCTTGCTGCTTACTTTCTCGATGAAAGAACTCTTTATTAATATTATAGTAAAAGAAAGGTTTAGAATTCTCGTTTACTATAACTATGAAAAAAGAAAAAAAAATACATACATGTGTATACGTATCGTATATGTGTGATAAACATTTGGGTCCATGTCTTTATCACGGGAGAGGGGAGAATGAGGGAGAAGAAAAAGCAATTAACAGCCTGGCGACTTGTAAATAAGAAAAGTAGCCATATTCAACCCTTACTCGCTAAACAATCATTGATATACGGGCCCCGAATGGAGATAAAACGAAGAAACATTTTTGCTCATTAAAAGACATCTGTAAGACATCCCCCCTCCCATCCATTATTATTCATTCTTCAATGTCAGTTCGTCTTGTAGATAAATTCTACACTGTACTGTTGTACTGTTTTCAAAGTAAAAATTACAGAAAAAAAAATTATTCTGCATATAAAAGTTTCATAAAAATTATAACTATATAATTCACCTTTTTGTATCATTAACAAAAACCATAACAAATTTCGTGTGGCCTAAAAAATAACAAGAAATGTATTATGTAAAAAATATAATTGTACAAACATTTTTAGAATATTTATTTATTTATTTCCTCATCAAAGATATCCCAAGATTCCGTTAAGGTGGTTCTCAAATGATATGCTCAACAGCACGAAACTTTCTGACGCATTTTGTGACTCATTTTTAAACGTAAAGGCATAAAATTAGTAGGCCTGACTATTGAAACAATTTGGAATGCAAATAAGTTTTCCGTTTTTTGATCAATAAATTACTTATCGAGTTATGAGCGATTATTGTCTCATGACAACACGTTTTTCCCCTTTTTTGTGCTGCGGCGTTGGAAATTCGATTCAAAACGCTGACTTTGACTGTATTTTCTAAATTATAACTATATAATTCACCTTTTTGTATCATTAGGAAAAACCATAACAAATTTCGCGTGGCCTAAAAATTAACAAGAAATGTATTATGTAAAAAAATATAATTGTACAAACATTTTTAGAATATTTGTTTATTTATTTCCTCATCAAAAATATCTCAAGATTCCGTTAAGGTGGTTCTCAAATGATATGCTCAACAGCACGAAACTTTCTGACGCATTTTGTGACTCATTTTTAAACGTGAAGGCATAAAATTAGTAGGCCTGACTATTGAAACAATTTGGAATCCAGATAAGTTTTCCATTTTTTGATAAATAAATTACTTATTGAGTTATGAGCTATTCTTGTCACGTGACAACACGTTTTTCCCCTTTCTTGTGCTGCGGCGTCGGAAATTCGATTCAAAACGCTGACTTTGACTGAATTTTCTGAAAGATCTTCTGCCTTTACCAAAAAATGGAGCCTTCACCAAAGCGCCTTTCGATTACAAAGTTTCTGAATTAAGAACACTTGCCAATTTCCGAACTTCCCAAGTTTCTGAACAAAAGTAAATTTAAAAATATGTCGTAAAGTAGCTAGTTTGGATTTGAGAATAGCTTTAAGGGGGTTGCTCAATCAGCTCTCTAATTTCCCTCGCTAATATTAAAGATATGGGCGTAGAAGAATGCACCGTACATTTAAAATATCTCCTTAGAAAATTACATTTTTTTTTTCTTTTTTCTTCGTACTCTTCTTAAAATATGTTTTTTTCCGCCTTAGTTGTTAAAATATTTCTGAAATATCTGCTTAATTTAATATTTTATGTGTTAAAAGCTGACGAGCTGTGAGTAATATTTTAACACTTCAAGATAAATTCTGATAAAAACATTAGCAACTATGAATTTCATTTCAACCAACGTTTAAAAGGGTCTGTATTCACTATATCTTTGGTGAAATCTTGCGGTCTGATATTTATCGCTATTTTAATAAATACTATTTGTGTGTTTACAGTTTGATTATTTTTAATGTGTTAATTAAATAGCTGTCGTTAAGGATTATTAAGTTTAGTGTATAATTTGTTGAGGATATACATTTTTTGGAACATGGTCAATTTAGTGCAAAAACTATAAACAAAATTTCGAAAGTTTATGTTTGCAAAATGCAGTGTCCAATGTTTTGTTTTACTCTCTTTATTTTATTTTGTTCAAATTTTCCAAATAATTTTACAAACCATTACCTTTTAATAAGCTGAAAGATAACATCTAAGTAAACAATTTGGAAAACGCATAACATATTTAAAAACGTAATTTCAGGAAATACCAACAATATTCGGAAAAATATCCGAATACTTTTATTCAACCCTGTATAGGATCTATAGATTTGTATATATACTAGGTTGCTAAATTTTAGTACAGTTAGAAAACGCGTAGCGCAGTTTAAAATTCTCCTTCTGGAGTTTCTGTCAATAAACGGAAATGTGTTAGCGAATTTTTGTGCTGCCCTCTATATGATCTACAGAATTTACACACACCAAGTAATAGACAAAAAGTGAGTTAAATTTAAAATCGCGGTCAGCAACTTAAAACGCACTTCCGGGAATTATTGTTAACAGGAAGATTATAATTATTTTGTTAGTCCCTGTAAATGAACGATGACTGCTACACACGCAATATTCTGCAGTAAGCCTTTTGTAATGCACCTTAGTGATATATATAAATTTCAATGCGTTTAAAATAGTGAAACATTATTTAAATAAACCGCAAACGATTTTTCACCATAGACGTAATGTAACGGAATTATTTTGCCTGTCCCTGTAAAGTAACTATAAGTGCTATGCACACCCTATTCCATAGTAAGCTTCTTGTAATGTACCTTAGTGATATATATATCAATTACAATTTGTTTGAAATTGTGTAACATTATTAAAATAAACCGCAAATGATTTTCCCCCATAGACCGTAATGTAACCGAATTCTTTTGAGTGTCCCTGTAAAAAAACACTATAAGTGCTACACGCTTCAGTAGAAATAGGGAACATGCTATAGATAACGACAATAACATACAAAAATTTCAGAGCATTCCGAGCATATTTACGGGAGTTAGAGCACGGACAAACGGACAGACAAACCGAAGTCATAAACACTTTTCAACTAGGTTGGAAAGTGTTAAAAAAGCGGGGTGGAGATTTTAGATAATAAAATTAATTATAATGTACTATATATATATATATATATATATATATATATATATATATATATATCATAAGCAAAAACAACTATAATCTTTCATATAAATCATTAAAAAAAATAATAATTAAAACAAATCAGTAAAAAAGATGCATGTGCTGTTAATATACTTTTATCGTAATCGGAAATATAGAAATACAAAACTAACATTTAAAAAAAAAAAAAAAAAAAAAAAAAAAAAAGTGAAATTAGGAAATTATTGCTAAAATTGAAACAAGGATTCACTACGTAAATTGTCACAACAAGAACTGTTAACCCTTTCAGGTACAAGTAATTGTGTTACTGTAATGTTGAATTCACAGCTATAATTTCGAGAAATTTCATTGGACTATATAGACAGGTTTTCATCTTAGCAGGTATACTATTCCTTATAGTTTATATTATTTTCCCCGAGACCATGAAATTTTCCGTTGACAAATGTTTTCCGCTTTACATACGTTCTATTTCACTGGTTTTAGTATTTAATCTAGCTTACTTAATTTAATTGTGATATACATAACCTCTTCAAAATGCACGTAAAATATAACATTTCATAAAAAAATAATGTGTGCGATTTTTTAAAACTGAATCTGGGAAACAAATTCATACCACTTTTAAGCAGAGTTCGTTGATTTAAATCAGCTTGATTTTAATCATGATTAAGATTAAACTGATTTTTTTTTTTTTTTTTAAATCTCTGATTTAAAACAACTTTCGTAAAAATTTTATTTCAAATTCAGGTCAAGAAATTTTGTATTAAATATTATGTTTTGAAAATAATAATAATAATAATAATAATAATAATAATAATAATAAACTTTGTAAATTTAAGGAGTCGGAGAGACTGAGAACTCAAAATGCATGATTTTTAATTTTATTTAAATCAAAAATCCCAATTTAAAGATAGAGAATCTTAGCTGAAAAACGTTAAAAGATTAATGAATATTTATCTATTAAAAATATCTAAATCTTATGTAAATTTTTTAATACAAAATCATGGGGACTTTCTGCGAGGATATGGAAAACGTTAGAATAAATAAATATAGGCCATTCAAAAGTTTTTTTAATTGAATTTATATAGACATCTCATTACTTCCACATGTAAATAACAAGTGGTTCAATATTATGATGTAAGTTTATTTATGGAAATATTTGGAAAATAAAATGATTTCATGGCTTGTAATAGTCTGATATGTTTTTATATATATTTTTATACAATATTTTATAATATATTTTCAACAAAGTTGAAAAATGTTTATTAATTCTGTTTGTCTGTCCGTCTGAGCTCTAACTTTCGTAAATGTACTCGGATTTCCATGCAATTCATATGTCATTGAGGTCAACTATGGCATGTTCGGTATTGAGAATGAAGTATGTAGCACTTACGGTTCATTTACAAGCACACTCAAAAGAATTCTTTTACATTACGGTCTATGGGGCAAAATCGTTTGCGGTGTATTTTAATGATGTTAATATATCTCAAACATATTGAAATTGATATATATCACTGAGTTGCATTACAAAATGCTTATCATAGATTATAGAGAGCATAGCATTTATCGTTCATTTACAGAGATATACAAAATAATTCGGTACAGTACTGTCTGTGAACATTAATTTCTGGAAGCTTGTTTTCCGTTGTGCCACACGTTTTTAAATGTAACTAATTTTCTACATATTGCTTAGTGTATATAAATTCTATAGATCATATACAGGGTTGCGCAAAAGATGTCGAGTACATTATCTTTCATTGACCGAAATTGAAGAATGGAATTTTTGAACTTTACTGTGCGTTTCCTAACTGAATTAAATTTTAGCATATATTGTGGCATGTATACAAATCCATTGATCGTGTACAAGGGATACACAAAAATAAATAAATAAATAAATAAATAAATCAGATTTTTTTTTAATTATTCATTTTAATTACTGAAACTGGGATTTCAAAAATGATATACGTTTTCGAGAATTGTTTACTTAGATATCACATTTCACCTTATGAATCTAAGAAGTTTTGTTACAGTATTCTGATTGTGCTGGTATGTGTTTCATAATCTATGCTTAACGCATGATTTTTCGTTCTTGTTAAATATAATTTCAATTTTAATTACTTATAAATGTAAGCTAATTAACAACTAAACTTTTTAAAGTCTTAGAAAAAAAAAAGATTTTTTTTTAATTTAAATTAAATAAATCCAACTTTGATTTGGTCTAAACTCCGTAATTGCTTAGGAACTCAGCTGGAAAATTGGTTTCTTTTCAAATATTTTAATAACAAAAAATAACTTTTTTTTTTCAGATCCATTGCAATTTGTAACATATAATCATGATCATCTTTATGTATGTATAATACATTCTCAAAATTCATTAAATGAATATTGTATGTACTCCAGAATATTGTATATAATCCGGAATAGATGTTTATTTATTTTGCTGTAAGAGTTGGTCCTATAAAAAACTTATTAATATAAAACTTGTAGATAATATTAAGAAGATTTATAATAAATTTAAGCGTATTTAATATCTTGCGAATGGACGAAGTTATGAATTTTTTCTTCTTAAACCCCTATCCCCCCGCCCCCCCCCCCTTCCACGCACACCTTGAGGCCTTTTTAATGATATGAAACATCTGTCATATAAATAAATTTTTGGCCCTTTTCCTAGAAGTAATAATAATTTTAAACGGATTCGATACGTATGATAATTAAGAAGTTATGATGGTTTTTCTGTTTTCACAAAAAAAATAATGATTAACGAACATGACGAACTTGACCAAGATTTTAAGCCGGTTGATTTTATGTATCACTTTGGAAGAGATTTGTGCAGAATTATGGAAGTTATTGCGTCCATAAAAAAGTGATATAGATATATATATAAAGTTTTGAACTAGGTTGGTTGGGTTGTGGGAGTCATGATCGGCGTAGATCTTAAAAAATGTTTCAGGAATTCCAACTTAGGGGAGAATGTAATAGTAGCATTTCTTACGAAATCGACCTAATATTTATTTCAAAAGTTTGTCGACAAATTAAGTACTAATCTAATTTACGTGTCAAAGTGGATTTGGTATGTATGAACTTTATTGGGGGTAAATAAAAATGAAGAAATGAAATAAAAAATCATGAACCTTGCTTTTAAGGCGCTTCTGGAGGGAAAAAAAAAATTCCCGACTCAATATTGCAAAACTCTAGCACATTTCAGTGATTTGAAATCGAATATATATTTTTTCATTTTTCGAGAAAGTAATATCTTGAGTTATAAGAAATTGTTGTCTCACAACGACCTTTATCGGGCTGTCGCATCCAGAAATTCTGTTAAAAACGTCATTTTTCACAGGTTTTTCTGAAAGACCTTCTATTTTTAACGAATAATGGAAAAGCTATTCGGTTTCTGAATAGCAGTACTTGCCAATCTCATGCGTTTGCGATCAAAAATGGATTCATATATATGTCGGCTCACCTGAGCATTACAACACAATCAAATTTCATTCTTACACAAGTATTTTTACTGAAATTGAGACATTCAGAGTGCGAACAAACATAAATCTGACAAACAAAAGTGAAACAATTTTTCATTTTCATTCGAAGTGTAAATAGTGCTATTTTTCTGGTACTTCGAGACGAAATTGCTTTTCATAAAGACATTGCTATAATTTACAATAATTATATTACTCTAATTTACAGAAAGTCTGAGAAAAATTTTAACGATGACTTCGTTGAGAGAATTTTGGAAGAATATCCATGCAGTCAACTGATTATATTTCAGTTTCATCAATCAATTTTCATAGTGTCATAAATTATTTTATCTTTACCCTTTTTTATTCAACTTAAAATTTCACAATTTGATAAAGTAACTACGCATGTTTATACAGTTTAATGCTTGCTAAGTTTTAGTTTTTAATTATTATTAGATTTTTATTTTTTATCAAATATCTTGCATGTCTGAAATATAACCGAAGTCTGTATTTTTGTTGCTGTTGTTTCTTTAAATCATTCAAAGTATTTTTCCAAAATATATGTAATGAAATCATACGAGTATATTAGAAGTGACTTTGTACAATATTCCTATGTCAATGTTCCATTTATTAGCATATTAGGTTTATATTGATATCACACCTTTCCAGATTCATATGTAGTGTATTATCCCTTGACTCTTCTCCCTCAAACAAATGTTTTGGGGTAAAAGTGCCTGTTTATAAAATGAAATACATGTTTGAAATAAAAGTCTAAATAATGTAAATCAACGCTTTAAGTCTATTTTTCTTATTTTCTTGATAAATTCTCTGAATGTTAAAACATGCGGAATTACTTGAACACTAGACTAAAAAAAAGTTGACAAAAAGTTTTACAAAAAGAGCTTTGATGCAATTCGTAATGATTCATTGATGCAGTGATATTCAGTCTTCATAAATCCATTCTAGGTTAGTATTAGCATAAAACATGTTCGTTAATTAATAATAAAAGAAAAATGTTTTTATTATTATCCTAATAAATCTTCAATGATGGCGTGAGAAATACATTCTACATTATTTAAAAACAAAATATAAGGGCAAATAAAATGAAAGAATAAAAAAACTGGGCATAAATTATGTAATAATTTCTAAATTGATATATTCGTGTTGTCCCCCCCCGCTGAATTATCATTGCAAAATATACATACTATTGCGAAATCCAATTATTTTACTCAACACATTAAAAGTTGTCAAATTATAGGTACAATAACTCTAGTAAAAGATAAAGATCATATAAATAATTAGATGTGTGAAAACCGTGTTAAATCTTAAAGGCATATTTACGCTTTAGTTGAAATTTTATCAGCTATTTCGGAAGTGTTTTCAAGAAGCAATATCCAACATTCAAGCTTAATAATAAATCCAAAGTCCATTCACTTTAAATAATAATGTTTAAAAAATAATCTTAATATAATAGTTTAAAATTTAACTATTTCGCCTCAAATAGAATTTGTTCCTATATCAGTACTCATGTTTAAAAGATAACGTTTTCGAAGCTTTCTCTAAAAAGCAAATATTTTAACAAAGCAGAGAAAGAGTGCAGGTGTGCAGGTGCCTTTTTACGGAAGTTAAAATAATCATTTTTAGTTTCCAAAGATGGAGAACATGTGGTATTTATTATCATCGATCTGCGGCTCTGAAGGGACTATCTCAAACCAAAAAATTTGCGTAAATGTAAATAGTTCAGTCCGCTTAGAGTCTCTGGCAACCTTCTTGTTAAAGAGGTAGTTGACGCACCCTTTCACACCACTGATTGATAATATACGTGAAATTGTCGTAATCCCAAACATTTATATATATGTAATAATAATTTTTTTTTAAACTTAACTGTATTTTATTTCAAAAACAGTAAAAAAAAACAATTTCTTCTTTCTTTTATTCGTTACATAGATAGTGAAAAATGATGCTTCTGAAAGCCTTTTAACAGGAAAATGAAAAACCAGAAGATACATGTGGAGAAAGATTGATTAGTGCTTTAGTGATTTGAAACATTATACATATCAAGTAAAGTTACCCCCTAACTACATGAACCCTCTTTAGCCTTGTGGTTAAAGAGGTAGTTGACGCACCCTTTCACACCGCTGATTGATAATATACGTGAAATTGTCGTAATCCCAACTACATTCCCTAAGTGGATTACTGGTTGGGGGAAGTTTGAGGTAGTTAAGTTTTAAAGAATCAAAATGGCCGGCTTGGTATTTTATTTTTATTCTAAAAAATACGGATACTTTCAGGTATTTTCCTAACTGTGATAGCCAAGGCTTGAATTGCGCCGGAGCCCGGCTCCGGTACTTACTACTTTTAGTAAATATTAAAATATTGGTCGGAATTCATCGGAGCCCATAAATACTGGGTTCCGGAACCCAGTGCAAGCGATAAATATATTTAAAATTTTTATTTTGCTTGAAAAAAAAATTGCTTTAAATTTTGCAAATACACATAATGTATGGAATATAAATGTGCAGATTCGAGTGACGGTGGAGGGGGGGGGGGGGGCACGCTACGGTTATTAGTACTGCAGAATATTAGGGCTCCGGTACTTTTTTTGTTAAAAATTAAGCCCTGGTGAAAGCTTAACAATGCGAAAAATTAAAAAAAAAAAAAAAAATGCGTATTTATTTTATAGAATAAATATGCTATGTATGTATAAAAGTTATCGAGTGGATTATGTGTGTTCTTATTTTTTATATTTTAGCCCTGGGAAGAGCTTAGTCCTTAAAGGCAGGGGTCGCAGCATCCTATATTTTTTATATATTTGATACCACTTTTTTCAAAATATAAATATCATGGTAGATTTCCTTAAAATTTGCAATAGAAGGATATTGTGAATATTATATTTTAAAAATAGTGGTGGGGATTATTAAAAAATATATAGGACGCTGCGACCCCTGTTAAAGGTAAAAGTGTTAAAGTATTAAAATTACTTGGGGCAAAAATCATGAATTGGATTATCATTCGATGATATTTTATCACAAAATATCGCCCAAATTGCTTTACGCATTTCAATCAAAGAAGTTTTATTTTCTCTGATGGCGTTACCATAGTAGCTTGTTATTTCATCAATAAGGTTGTCAGTTAATCGCCCTTTACCACCCAGTGTTTTTCCATCACTCAATTTTTCCTTTTCTTGCTTCAGCTTTCTTAGACGGGTCCCCATTTAAAATGCAATACCTTTATCGAAAAATGGAAAATGCTATTCATTTCTAAACCACTTCAATAGCATAATAGTAAATAGAAGGTCTCTAGATATGGGAGAAGAGGAGACAAAGGTGAAAAATACCTCTTATTTGACAGTTTCGTTGTTTACACTCTAGAATTTATTGGAAAATAAGAAATTGTGTTGACTAATGAATGAATAGCGCTTTCCATTTTCAATAAAGTAAAGGGTCTATTTTTTAGGTGCGTTCGTAATTATATAAATACGTAGCACCTATAGTCATCGCTTGGTCCGCATATAACAACGCAAAAACTACCCAACCGAATGGTTTGCAATTTAAAATATATTAGGAGATATTAATAAAAATATTTATTAAGAAATGTGATTTTTTTTTTTTTTTTTTTTTTTTTTTTTAATCGGTTTATTTTTGTTATAGGAGCTTCCGAACTTTAATCGTCAAGCGACAGATATACTTATTTTATTACAGAAATTAATCTGCAGACGATATAACTCATTTCACAGAATTTAAAATCAGAAAAGATCCGAATATTTATGTAACTAGCTATTGTACGAACGCACCTCATTTGTCACGTTTGACGTACAATTCAAGGAGGATTATTGTTGTAGAGAAAGTGTTCTCGCAGAAGGAAAACCTCACTCAGGCACTCCTCCCAGATCGCACTGGCATCGAACCCGCGAATATCGGCAACTAATAATCTTGTAAGATTGAGCTTTAATTTGAGACTTTTTTTGTTTTGTTTTAAGGCTGGTCTCAAATCCAAACGAGCTACATTATTGTCATGGATACAAGACCTTCAGTCTCAAGACTGATTTCAGTCTTGGAGAGATTTTTGACTGAAAGTAAATTAAACTTTATAAGCTTAAATAATAGTGGGCTTCACCTGCTATCGGGCCGGTTCAGATATTCAAAAAACCGAGAAAAATAGTTTTTTTTTTTTTTTTTTTTTTTTTTTTTTTAGAAAATGAAATTTATTTGGATTTTTTAAAGAAAGGATAAAGTGTTTTGAAAGGAATATTAAACGAAACCCTTTGTGCGAACTTTTATCACACTTACCCACTTTTTTCAAGAATGCGAACTTTATCCTTCACTATCGTATTTACTATTGAAGTAGGTCTATTTACGTCGCGAGCTATTGTTGATACACATAGTTTTCTCACATTTATACATATTAATTATTTTCATCTTTTCTTCTAAAGTAATTGCATACCATTGTTTTTTAGACTTATTTACCAGTGTATTCGATTTTGCGTTTGGAAAACATTTTGCATTAAATAAAAACGAAACAGTAACGGTAATAAACAAATGACTAAACTAACAGCGCCAAGCATGGAATGGACTAGTATTATCTGTAGTTCACGAGAACTATATTCCCGCCACTAAGTCTGCGCTTGTCTGTTGTCATAGAAACCAACCCATTCCAATTTTCGCAGGTGAAGTTCAAATAAAAGATATACACTCGTTCATCTGTATCGAAACTTTAAAATTAAGTTTTGTTCTGGTTTGGATTCAGCTAACATAATGATAACGGTTGAACCCGAGATTTTTTTGCCTCATTTAAATTTGTATATTCCCAACAAAAATATAACTCCCTCTAATATATAAAATTATATTATTATAGTTATAATTTTTATCTACATATTTTATTTATAAAATAATTATCTAATGTATGCAAACGCGTATCAAATGCGCTATTGAGTTCATAAATGTAATTTTCAAAAAAAAAAAAAAAAAAAAATTACGTAACTGCGAATTTACGTAAGTCGCAGTATACGTTAGTTGGGGGATGCCTGTACATTAAACTAGAAAGACCCAATAAAGATAACGTGGGACATGAATGTAACACGGGTTTATTTTATATATTTTTGATTAAAAAGTTGAAATGGACATTTTTTTTATATTGCTTTTTTATTACATTTACACTGATAATAAATGAAACGGTTGAATGAATAATATTGAAGTATTATTTATTTTATGATAGATATTGATTATTCATAAAGAGCCAGTATAGGTATAAATTTATATTTCAAGTGGCACTGTTTATATATAATAATAAAAATAAATAGTGCTTCCACGTGGTTTCTTAAAAGATAACTCTTTTTTACCTTAAGATTGGAAGCTCGACAAGTTTTCATGGCCGTAACGCTTTTTACAGTCATCCATACTCGGTTCGCGAATGATTTTTCGAACCTGTCTCTATCTATTCCATCTTATCCAAATAAAAAGACTGACCAATAGAAACAACACGAGGATCCAAAAGATTCTAAAAAAAGTATTTTTCGAGGAGGCGTTTGGATCGCGTAAGCAGCTCATGAAATCGGGTACCCACATCAATTGGTCTTTTACCAAAGTGGCAATAGACTCGGAGCTAATGGAGCTCGGTAAATAACCCTCCTGGCATGTCAATCGAGCTACATTACCTTCGACGTAAGGGGCTGTCTCGTGACAGCTCCACCAGCCGTGTTCGGCTGCGGGTAATGTCTCCAAAATGGGAACGCACTTCGCCGAAGGAGGAACCCACTGCAAGACGCCTTCGATTTTCTTTAAGATCGAATACTGGACCATTTTGGACCCGTAACCTTCACTGCAGAGCAGTGTAACTTCGTCATCTTCATAGTATCGAAACGAACCCCCCATTCTTCCATCGGTGAAATAGCCATGTTCCGCCACCGGTAAATCATATGTAAAAGGCCAACACTCTACCCCAGGGGGTCTCCATTCCAAACGATCCCCTATCCTCGTGGCAATGGAGTCTTTTCCCCAAAAATGACTATGCCCTTCCTCACATCCTTGGAAATAGGCGATATCGCCTTCAAAAAAAGGGGATGTCTCGGAATAGTAGACAGCGTGTTCCGCTGCGGGCATGTCATATAAAATTGGGAAGCATTCGGCAAAAGGAGGGTCCCATTGTAAGATACCTTTTTTAAAAACGACTTTGGATTGAATGGGACTTTTTGTCGCATAGTCTTCAAAGCAATATAAATGGGCCACAGCACCTTCGTTGTAAGGGGCTTTAAACCCAGAGCGAAACTGGCCATGGTGCACTTCGGGTAAAGTGGACAAGAGTGCTACACATGCGGCGGAAGGAGGCTGCCATTGCAAGACGCCCTCTTTCATAACAACTGTAGACCGAACGACAGTTTCGGTCGTATAACCCGTGAAGCACTCTAAAAAACTGATATCGTTTTCATAGTAAGGGGGAGCTGTTATATTAAAGAATTCCCCGTGTTCAGCGACGGGCAAAGTGTATAAAACGGGCAGGCAAAAGCCGAAAGGAGGATCCCATTTTAAGACGCCTTCCTCGGAGATGAGAATGGACCGAGAGTGTTTTGAAATGTGATTTGCAGGACACTGCAGTCGAGCAATACTGCCTTCCTCGTAAGGAGGAAGTTGATCGGATACAAAGTATCCTTTTTCTGCAAGGGGTAATTCGTCCATGACGCACTTTGTCTGTCAATAAGGAAAGGGCACCTGACGTCACTGTTGGTTAGCCAGAAAAACCTGTTCGTTCGTTAGGACTCCTACTGTACACATGAGATGAGGAGATTTGATTGGTCTACGTTAAACTGGTCTATAATATCATTGGCGTATGTCGC
This sequence comes from Maratus michaelseni, assembly GCA_963931845.1. NCBI lineage: Eukaryota > Metazoa > Arthropoda > Arachnida > Araneae > Salticidae > Maratus > Maratus michaelseni. The sequence continues at coordinate 328,655,554 of OZ007588.1, forward strand.
CATGAGTATCCTTACAATGATAGCTACAACAAAAATGTAGTGGTAGATTGGTTGATGGAACTGTTTGTTTGTAAACATACCCTTTCCTTATGGGACCGATTCTTCCGAAAAAGGTGGAGATGGGAATTCACTCGAAAGGCATCGTTAAAAATGGAATATTAAAATGAATATTTTATTTTCTAATAACGGGAACAATAAAAGAATGGAAGCATGTTAACCTTTAGAGGGATCCAGAAGTTTTTCTAATGTTTCTTCTCACACGTATTGTTTTTTCGTTTGGACAGTTTTTTTTATCCCCATAAATATCATATATCATCTGAATGCGATTTTCATCGAGTGGTCCAAACGTTTGACATGCAGACATGGGAAGGGGTTTGCCTTCATTCCACGTCAGAGTATTGCAAGATTCATTCATTTTGAAGATGACCAATGACAAAATTTGAGTTTTCGTTTCACAAGCACACAACATATCGGCCGGCATTAAACATTAAACCACAAATTGAGATACACTCTTTAAAATCACTTTAAAATGACACCTGTTATATATTAGACAATCTGCTATAACTGCAGGTCTATCCATCTGAATGAAATAATCTTTACCGGTATAAAACTGCATTTTATGGGCACCGTGAAAGGCTTTATTCTGAACGAGGATGAAACCGTACGATTTCAGATAATAGGTGGATATCTCTCTGTCGTCCTCTAAAAACCAAAATCTGTTTAAAACGCCGGGTAAGGTTTTTTTCAACCGGGTCAGAGATAAAGCGAAGATATTGCTGTATGCCGGAGATACATAGTTTTCTGTATCCCACTGATCGTGTACTAAAAAATGATGGACAGAAAAACGCAGCGTTTCTGGATCTATTTTTAAGTAAAATTGTTGGGTCCATTTTTGGTGAGATATGTACCAACCCGGTTTAATATGTACTAAGAATTGTACATACCGGGAAGAAAAAGGAACGGGAGCAATCAGCCAAGATGCACGATGCTCTAATAAGGCGCGAAATTCAGGCATCGCTAATAGAGTGTGCAATTTATCTTGAAAAGGCACATTTCTTAAAATAATAAATAAAACGTCGGGATATAATTGTAATAAATTTCGGGAAGGCTGCGAGTTGGAAGAGCAAGCCATCTCCAATGCGAGCTTCTGCCAAAAGAGAATGTTTTCTGCCAAAAATAAAAATATTCTGCCGAAAAAAATTCTCTACCCAAGATTTTTTTTTTTTTCAGTACACGTTGTGATAGTTTTTAGTACGGGTCAATTTTTATGCTAGGCATCGGCCAAGGAATTCACGCTGAATGCCTGCCCTCAACCAAAAGTAAAACCATCCATCTAAAAAAAAAATTTTTTAGAAGCGTAGCTTCTCATTTATTTTAGAACGGATTGGAACCAGTTCCGACATGTTGGAACCGGTTCCGACAAGTTGGAACCGGTTCCGACAAGTTGGAACCGCCGGTTGGAACTCGTGGAATGTGTGGAACCGGTTCCACACGGGTCTGAAACGAAAACCACAAATATTTGGAAAACTGAAATTTTTTTTCGTGGAAACTTTTTCTTTTTTCTCTGAGATGTTAAATTCTCTACAATTTATTTTTATTATATAAGCTAGGGAACTGTCTGAGTAAATCTCCCATAGGAAATACATGGGTTGAGACGAGTAAGGATTCACCCTTCAAAAGTTTCAAAACAGGTCATGTTTTTAACGTTTGTCGTGTCCTGGTGTGCTTTCCCCCTGAGTTCGGGTGACATGAAAAGAGATACGAGTCCGTTTGGCTTGCCTTTCTAGGTCTTTGTTTTTCCGTTTTAGTTCGTCCAATTCGCCTTTCAATCGGGCAGTTTCGGTTTCAAGGAGCTCCTTAACTTTTTTCAAGAGGGATATTATTTCCTGTACCGAAACTTCGTGTTTCTCACGCCATCGCATCCGATCGAATTGGAAAGCATCGCGTTCTTCCTGGAGTTTTATTATTTCTTTGTGATGTTGCGCTTCTCGTTCGATCTTTTCCATTTTTAGAGTTTGAGCTTGTTTCCGCCATTGTAGCATGTCGTGTTCGTATGTCGCTCTCCATTGAACCTTTTCGAGCTGAAAAGACTGGCGTTCTTTTTCGAGAATGTCTCTGAGCTGCGCGGATTCGGATTCGAGTTCCCTGTTTCGATCAAGAAGCGGCCTGAATTCGTGGAGCAGTCATTGATAAAACGGGCGGGGTGTCCAAAGATTCCGCCCCACGACCTCGTAAAAAGTCATCTCCGCTTGCTCGTTAAGCCGCGATTGAGGGTTCGAATAGCATAAGCGGCGGTACTTGAAATAGAGTTTGCGCCCATCCAGGAGATGCAGGAAGACGTCCGTGGGTTGAGGACAGGGGGCAAATTCTTCTATTACGGGTAAAATGAGCCCGAAACGAATAGCGGGAATATTTTGGACTTGGCAATGATATTTCCTGTCAGTAAAAAAGAGATCGGCGCGTACCAAATCCCCCCATTTCAGGTGTCGAAATGTTTCGTTCAAGAGCTCTCTTAGCCCGCCGAGAAATCTTTCTCGGGGCAGAGGGGACTCCTGTCGAATGTACTGGGAGTAGACAGAGAACAAGGGGTATTCAGAGTCAAAAAATTTCGAGAGCATTGTAAGAGGTGATCGGCGTTTTCGCTTTTACATTTTTCCGGCCAAGTTTTATTTCCATGACACCAAGCACAACAGGTGAGACTGTTCAGGTGATGGTGACTCTTGCAATGTTTTTCGTAATCTCTGGGTAAAACAGAAACAGAACAAACTGGGGAAGGAAAAACAATGGTTTTTGTATACAAAAAATTTTTATAAAAGGATAAATTTCTACAATCCTTCCGTGGCAATTTTATTTTACGCTTAGGAAGAGATTTAAGTTTAGATGGCGGCATGTGGAAGAGTCCTAAATATCAGATGGGAGAATACAAACAAAGCGTTGTTTTATGTAAAAAAAGAAATAAAATAAAATAAAAATAAATAATAAATAAATAAATAAATAAAAATTTAATAATAAATAAATAAATATTATTAATAATATTATTATTAGCTTTTTTTTTTTTTTTTTTTTTTCTTAAGCATATAAATTAACGCTTCGTTTGTATTCTCCCATCTGATATCTGGGTCATTCCATGTCAAATCTACACAAAAAAGTGACATTTTTTACCTGACCACCTCAGAATTTTATGATATTAAGCTCAATTGTTAGGATCATAGAGAAATGAATAAATATTCCGTGATAAGTCACTATCTCTTTTGGTTTTGGAGATAATTAACTTCAAAAATGGACAAAAATCGTAAATTTTTGCATTTCTTGCATTACAAATTTAATCATATTTCATTCCCTAATTGACACAGAAACTTACTTTTGATGTCGTTAGAAAGTGCATGAATTGGGCTTTCATATGATATATCACATGCACATATTAAAAAAAATTTAATTTCAAGGTCAAACATATCATATGCACTATTTTTTTAAAATTTTAACTCCAAGGTCAAACATTTTGACCTTTGACCTTTCATATTTAAAAAAAATTGTATTTTAATTTTTTTCAAAAAAATGTATGTTACTGTTATACTTATTTTCTATAATATCTGAAAGTATTAGCTTGGGACAATCATGGGATGCTGAGTTATAAATTAAAATGCAAACATCAGTACTAATTTAAGTTACAGATTTAGGCAGCTTAATTTTATGTTGTATGACTTATTGTATAACTTATGTGTGTAACTTAAGTATTAATGAAAAAAAAAATTTTTCATTGTAAAGTTCACAAAACAAAATTTTCTCTTACTTTTTTTTTTTTTTTTTTTTTTTTTTTTTTTTTTTTTTTTTTGTGACGGTACGGGGGGGGAGACTAGGCTGTAGTAACAAACTACTGAATCATTCCGCATCAAATCAACGCAGACAACCAAACCTCTTATTTGTTTTTTTAATGAAAACACATGTGAAAAACAAAGGATGAGATATTATAAAAAATAATTGAAAGGATACAGCAGGAATTAAACTTAATAAAACGAAAAATAAAAAATGGAAAACTATGATTATCTAACGGAATCGTCAGAAGAACTTCATAAGAATATTCATAGTAAATAGATGTTATTTCATCAAATATTGTCAGCGTTATGCCTAAAATAAAAAATATTAAGCTCCTAATAACATATAAGAAACAAATAAAAATAAAAACCTACTGGAGTTCAAATAACAAAATAGATAAATTATTAATCAACATAAATAGAAATTTGATCATAAAGTAATGTACGAACTCACCAATATATATTAAGATCTATTTCATAATTTGTAATTATCAATAATTAAAGATTTATTTAATAATATTACAGTACAAAAAGACATTATTACTATTATTTTTAAATCTTAAATAAAACCTCTTTTTATAAATTTTATGGCAAATTTCCTTCTAGAAGCAGTAAAAGATCCAGTTGAATTTCATTTAACGTGGTTTATATATTACTAAATAAACTATAACATAAACAGCTTCTTTTAATGTACAATATCCTTGAGTCACAATATGGTTGAGTCATGTATATTCTAGTCAATGCAAGCTGGACCTAGAATAAAACAGAACTCTCTTGCTGCTGAGCTTGTGACTTAGTCTGTAACTGATGACAACTTACTCATTTGCTTTACAATGATAAATAATGAAATTGGATTTTTGTATATAAAATTATAAGAATATATGGTCGGAACCCATAATGAAAAGGTTTATAAAAAACTGTTTATTTTTGTAACTGTTTTAGAACTTCAATCTATTACATTGGCTGGCCTAACTAAAGAAACAAATATTATTTTAACTCAAGCTACCAAACTGCTTTTTTCATTAACTTCAACTTCTGGAAGTCATGATCGGTGTAGAATCTGAATGAAAACATACATTTGACTCCTGTTATAGTGAAGCTGAAAGATCAGCTGTTTAGCCGTGTTTATGAAGCAACAGTAAGCTATTCACATTTTATCATTAATATTCAAGTAATACATTGTTATGTATTAATTACAACTTCTACCATTCAGACTTGCCAAGTCTCCGGCTTTTTGAACACCAGTATTATCTTAGAGAAAATGTTGTTTTTTTAAATCTCAGAATGTTCCAATTACATAAAACATTTTCTGTACTAAAATACTGGTGTCCAAAAAGCCGGAGACTTGGCAACTCTGCATTATTAACGACTACAACTTTCACTTGGATGTAGCTGCAGGTTTCGATTTAAAAAATGTGTGTTGTCTTGTAACCGTGTTTGCTTGTGTTATTAAAATTATACGTTCAGCTGATACAGTTTGCTGATATTAAACTATAAGTACGCAAACATAACATTTTAGCGACGATCTATACGAATCCACGTACATTCTGACTATTACAGTAAAAGACCTTCAGAAATTGTCGAAAGATTTAAATTTAATTCCAGAATTCGTAAACATGATGAATCCATTTTAGTTTGTTTCGGAATTACGCAAAATAAATTTTTTTCTCTTAATAACGTCCTTAAATAACATGAAAAATAATGTATGTTTTAAATAAATAATGGAGGCATACAACATGTTAAACATTTTATTTCCAGAAAAAAACTTATCTTTTTGAGCAAGGTATCCAAATCTGTCCTAAACTAGGAAAAAATAATGTATGTTTTAAATAATTCAGGCAGACAACATGTATTTACCATTTTATTTTCAAAAATACTTTTTTGAGCAAGTTCTGTCCTAAACTATGAAAAATAATGTATGTTTTAAATAATTGAGGCAGACAACATGTGTTAAATTTAATTCCCGAATTCTTAAACCTGATGAATCCATTTTAGTTTATTTCGGAATTACGCAAAATGAATTTTTTTCTCTTAATAACGTCCTTAAATAACATGAAAAATAATGTATGTTTTAAATAAATAATGGAGGCATACAACATGTTAAACATTTTATTTCCAGAAAAAAACTTATCTTTTTGAGCAAGGTATCCAAATCTGTCCTAAACTAGGAAAAAATAATGTATGTTTTAAATAATTCAGGCAGACAACATGTATTTACCATTTTATTTTATTTTCAGAAATACTTACTTTTTTGAGCAAGTTCTGTCCTAAACTATGAAAAATAATGTATGTTTTAAATTATTGAGGCAGACAACATGTGTTAAATTTAATTCCCGAATTCTTAAACCTGATGAATCCATTTTAGTTTATTTCGGAATTACGCAAAATGAATTTTTTTCTCTTAATAACGTCCTTAAATAACATGAAAAATAATGTATGTTTTAAATAAATAATGGAGGCATACAACATGTTAAACATTTTATTTCCAGAAAAAACTTACCTTTTGAGCAATCTGTCGGGAAAAAATAATGTATGTTTTAAATAATTGAGGCACACAACTTTTTTTCCAATTTATTTTATTTCAAGAAATACTTTTTTGAGCGATTTATCGAAATCTGTCGGGAAAACTAATGTATGTTTTAAATAATTGAGGCACACAACATGTTTACCAATTTATTTTATTTCAAGAAATACTTACTTTTTTGAGCGACGTATCCAAATCTGTCGGCGACACACACACTTTCCCGTGAAGCACGGGACGACGATTCTTTACAATGATATCACACATAGACGAGGCGGCGATGCGTTGGTTCCACTCTTCGAAGACACATATCGCAGAGCACCCATTTTCGAGTGACAAATGCACTGACATAAACGAGGCGGCGATGCCACCAGGGCCTTAGGAAGGTAGATGAACACACACACAAATTTGAAGAGATGCCCACTCTAAAGAGAGGGTTGTCGTTGAACCCATTTTCGGGTGACACAAATACTTACGTTTTTGAGCAATTTATCCAAATCTGTCGGCGACACACACACTTTCCCGTGAAGCACGGGACGACGATTCTTTACAATGATATCACACATAGACGAGGCGGCGATGCGTTGGTTCCACTCTTCGAAGACACATATCGCAGAGCACTCTTGAAGATGGACGAACTTTTAGAAGAAAGAAACACTTGAAGAGATGCATACTTAAAAGGGTCATGCTTGATTTATTGCGTGATGCTTCTACTGTAGTTTAAAGTTAATTTTCTAATGGAGACAAAGTTGGTGTAGATCAATGGGTTTCTCTTTGACGTTTCAGTTACCAGGGTCCTGTATCGCAATTCTTCTCACAAGACCTATTATTACTATACTTACTCTATACAAAATGTCAAAGCAAGCAACAAGTTGTTTTTCTAGAGAGAGTCCTTTAAAACAGAACTTCGTGAAAAAAACATCGTTCGTTGCATCTAAAAAATTTTTATCGACACAATATCGCACTCACTAAATACACGTCCCATCAGTTCAGCAGTTCCAAGCCGAAATGAGCTAGCTGTGTTTGCAAAATGAGCACTTTTCAATAAAACATGCTCATTGGTAAATAAGTCCAGGTCAGTAGGAGGAGCTATTTTCTAAAAATAGAATTGAAGTCAGGTAGAGGTATTTTGAAAGGGGATTTTGTTCCACATGATTCATGATTCTCTTCCACTATTGATTTTTCTAAAAATAGAATTGATGTCAGGTAGAGGTGTTTTGAAAAGGGATTGACGACACATGATCCATGATTCTCTTCCACTATTGATTTTTCTAAAAATAGAATTGAAGTTTGTAACAGGACGATGCATTATTTGAATAGACAGTCATTTTGCAAATAGGTTTTCTTTTTTTTACGTTATATGCTTACTTGATTTTCTTCACATCATAAACATTTACGAAAATTGCAGGACAAAACACATGTTCTTTTAACACGTAAAGGCACTTATGAACGCACTTATGAACAACATTCTATTTGATTCATTCAAATTATTTGGCTTTTTTCAAACCTTCTTTATTTCCAAACGCTCTTTCTCCACGAAGTGTTTTCGAGATGTCCGCTTCAAGAACAGGGATCAATTTCGGTCGTATGGCCAAATGGAATACAATTTGTGCGATAGCCGAACCTTTAGATAAATAGATAGTTTTACGGGGATGTCGATTTTCCAATAAAACAGCTATATTTCCTCGGTAGTCAGAATCTATTACACCTGCACATACATTTAAATTGTATAGGTATGCTATAGAAGATTTATCCCATAAAAACATGGCCAAATAAGAAGGGCATTCAAATACTAAACCAGTATCAATTATAACTCGTTCACCGGGTTCAACTGTTACTTCGATTGGAGTATATAAATCATAACCCAATGATTCACCTTCGAATCGAGTAGGTTCTATAGCTTCTGAAAAGCGTTTTGCGAAACCAACTTTAGGAGCAAATAATTTAAAAAGACTAGAAATAAACCAGTTAATAATTCTCTGCCAAGCCATGATAAAAATTCAATTCAAAGTAATGAAATCGCTACCTAACAAAGTATTATATAAATACAATAGAATTTTTTTTCAATCGCAAAAAAAAAAAAAAAAAAAAATAAAAATAAATAAAAAAAAATAAATAAATAAATAAATTCTAGTGTATTAATATAATACTTCGTTAGGTAGCAATTTCTTAAGTAGCGAATTTTTTTTTTTTTTTTTTTTTTTTTTTTTGTAGATTCGTGGATATATTTTTCAATTCACATGTGACATTCAAAAATGAATTATAATACTCTGTAATTTTATATCGTTTTAAAAAAGTAACATATATTTACATTACATATTTATTTAAATTAAATTTTAAAAAGGAGATATAATTTGACAAAATATATAGGAAGAAGGGAATATGTAATTCATCTGATTTTAAGAAGGGAAAATATATTCATAAAGTAATTTCATAAATCATGGAAATTGGAACATGTGAGTGGTGTTTATGACTTCGGTTTGGCTAGCCGTCTGTCCATGCTCTAACTTTCGTAAATATGTTTGGATTGCCTTGCAATTTTATATGTTATCGTCGTTATCTATAACATGTTCCAACTGACATGTGTAGCACTTATAGTTGTTTACAGGGACACTCAAAAGAATTCCGTTACATTACGGTCAGTCAGGAAAAATCATTTGCGGTTTATTTGAATGATGTTACACTATTTCAAACACATCGTGATTTATATATATCACGAAGGTGCATTACAAGAAGCTTAATATGAAATAGTGTGTGCATAGTTTACCATTAAGTCACCCAATAAGTTTAAAAGTTTCCAGATAAGCCTATTTTGGGGAGATTCTAAAGTATAGAGATAAGTAAAGAGATATCTAAAGTAGGGACTTAGGTTTTGGGTTTCATGGTAACTGTACATTAAGATCACCTACATATTGTGCACACTACAATTTTAAGTAATTTGAAAGAGATATTCATGCTGGTTATATTTATATATGGTTATATCCATGCCATAGTTCATGCTGAAAGTACTGTTTACATAACTTCCAGGAAATAATTATTTGTTGTTAAAACAAATATACTATTTTATTAGACTATTTTATTTTACTATATTAGATTTTATGTTTTACTATTTTTAATAAAGTAATGAATTTCATTCAAGAGGCCTTGAATTCTAAGCGTTCCACAATTATTTGTGGACATTTTGGCAGATACCCTTTTCTGGTTAAATTTTATTTAGATGCCATTCCTGAATTAGAATCCGCATCCGACTACGAATTAATTTTTTGGTATCGCAACCGTGGTCTTTTATATATTTTTTTAGAACCTCCTTTTGATGCGACCATTCCTTCGGATAAATGGTGTATTGTTTTTACTAGTCATATACGTCTTCGATGGTATCCTCTCACCACTCGACTCGTGCAGACTAACAGTCCTCTGGATAGATTCATTCCCTTTCCGGGAAAATTGAATCCCGATCTCAAACTTGTAATACCCCCAACTAGTCATATTTTAACTTTTCTAGATTCCGAACCCTCCCAAATTGATTTATTGGCTGTAGAAAACACCCACGAAGCCTATTTGCGACTCTTAACCCTCTATGATGCTTTGCGGCCTTCTTCGAAATGGTCTTTACAGATTTCGGATTCATTACGTAAGAAACTTTTGAAAAATATTCCGGGTACAGGCCCTTATGATGCTCATTTATTAAAAATATTACGGTGACATAGGAGCAATGACCTTTTTACGTTTATTAGGCTGTTGTTGTTGATAAAGTTTAGCTTTTCTTTCCGTGGACACTAGCTTCATTTCCTCTTCTCCAACCATTTCCGCGTACATACCTACACATCTTTCAAAATCGTCATCCATTTCCAATGGAAAGGGATCTGTTTCATTCTCATTTCGAAATAAAGCTGTTTCAACCACTTTCTTAATATTTTCGACATTCGAGTAATACGTGTATAAAGCTCGAACAGCATCGTTATGTTTAGCAAAATGAGGGGAAAAAGCTTCTTGAGCATAAAGTTTAGGATGGATACCAAGCATTCCATCCACGGCGAACCATTTACAAGCTTGGGTAGCATTATATTTATACCAAGTAGAAGCAAATTTCTGCAATTCAAATGGATGGGGACAATCTTTCGCTAAAACTCGTTCAACATTAGTTTTTTCATCATGAGATAAATTGTTTCGAATAGCGTGATAAGCTGTTAAAATTTCATCGTGCCATTTTTCGAATAGAAAAGTTTTATCATTTTCCGCGGGCCTAATGCCAGTAACAAGAAATATTTTCTTATACAGGCGCTGTGTAAGAGTTTCCTGAGTAAGATATTGATTTCTATTAATATTTAAATCAATTTCATCGTGAATCGCTGCCTTGATAAGATTTACGATTTTCATAAGATTTTCTTCAGACAAGTCCATGGTTAAATGCCATGTAATAATTATTTTATTTTGTAATCAATATACACTATATATAAGTATAAAAAAGACAAAGAAGAAAAAAAGAAAAATAATAATAATAATAATAATAATAATAATAATAATAATAAATATATATATAAATAAATATATATATTTATTTATTTATTTATTATTTATTATTAATATATATATATATATATATATATATATATATATATATATATATATATATATGTATATATATATGTATATATATATATATATATATATATATATATATATATATATTTATTTTTTTAATGAAATTATAAAATATTATATTAAATATTATATTTCGGATTATTATGTATTATACATTATAAGTAAATTATTTATTCATTATTCAGAATGCCATCCTTTTTCAAGTTCAAATTTTCTGTATGCAGCACCAAGAGTAATTTCTTCACTTAACGGTTTAAAGTTTATTAAAATTATATTAGGAATAATATCCTTCAAGTAAACATAAGTTGAATAATCTACAGCTCCAATTACAACATCCCAATTTCCTATATCGGGTTTTAATTTGTTATAAACAGATTTAATCATCTCCGGAAATTCAAATTCTTTGCATGTATAGTCGAGTTCTATTCCTTCTGGTCTTGGAAAACTATTGACATTATAATTATAATAAAGTTCATCATGATATAACATAAGGTTTTCTGTTTCAAGTCCAATAGAAATGGTCTTAAATGGTTGATTAACAGATGTAAATGCAATGTGCCACGGTACCCATGCTCCTTTATGCACGATAAAGGTTATATGAGCAGTATAATCGAAATTTGCCATATTGTTAATAATAATAATAATAATAATAATAATAATAATTGATAACATTAATATAAGAATATATACGTTAAGTTAAAAATTAAAAAAAAAAAAAAAATATATATATATATATATTTTTATTTTTAACATAACGTATATATCCTTATATTAATATTATCTATTCTATATTAATCTATATCAATATAAGATTAATTTTTTTATATATATAATTTTTTTTATTCACTCTATTATAGATAATCTATAGTTTAAAATTACCAAATTGCCAAATTGGTTAAACTTAAAATTTTCTTGGGCGAAGTAACTTTTTATTTCCATCATGATAAGCCATCGTTCTTACTTCAATTCCTGGACAAGGGTAATTGATAAATCTGGAATTGTGTTTATGATCAACGTTCATCACTGGTACCCCAGTTTTCATCCATATTTTAGATACATTTATGAAACCACAAGTATATTTAAAAAAGTTATACTGATAGCGTCCACGGACACGCAAGTGTACTTCACCGGGAAACATTTCAGCTATAAACTCACGAAGTTCAAGCAACCAAATACTGGCATGTAGTTTATATTTAGCGATTGGTTTAATAGAGGCAACTCCGGTAATTTCAGAATTGTAAAATCGATCCTTGTTCCGCATTTTAGATCGAGTAGAATACACATCTCTGACAGTCAGCCAGTAATACTCTTTGGGAGATACCCTAAGAATGTACACATCCTTTGAAGATGTGGCAAAGGCAATTTCTATAGGAAATATATTCCCATCTTCACAATCAATGCAAACAACTTCAGCATATAATATCATATTTATAGTTATTTTATTTTATTTTAATAATAAATTAAAATGTGGACGTATAACTATATATAAGAATTGTAACTATTAAATATATATATATTTATATATATATTATATATATTATTATATATATATATATAAATATATAATATATATATATATATATATATAAATAAATATATATATATATATATAAATAAATAAATATATATAAATATATATTTATTTATTTATTTATTTATTTAATTAATTATTTATTTATTTATTTAATTATTTACTTCACAGCATGTCAAACATCGCCAATTATGATATGTGTGCTTTAAACAAAATGTCTTGGGTTTAACATTTAAATCATTCACATTTTTTAATAATAGGTGTTTAAAATCTTTTTTAATGCTCTGTTGTATTTTTAAAATTTTAAAAGCTTCATGAATAGGCATCAAGTGACTTTTATAAACCAACCTGTCGTCTTTCCAATTTTTAATTTTGACTGTTGATATATAAGGTTGTGTAAAGGAATCAAAATATCTATACCTTCGTAAATCTTTTACATCATTTACAACAAAATAATATTGAGTGTACTCATGTTGATCACATCCCTTAAATTTTACCTTTATGAGTGGATATTTATTAATATCTTCCTTTCTAAATGAAAAACGAAATCCTGTCTCTTCTCGAAACTCTCTGTAAGCATTCAGAAAACACTGTAATCGACTCTTTGGAAGTTTTGAAATGGCCATTTGTCCATGGGGATAATCATACAAATCTTCAAATACTTTTCCATTTTGAAAACAAAAATAATCTATTTGATCGTTTTCGTTTAAAAATGGTAACCATTCATTTTCAAAGAAATCTTTGAGGCGATTAAACGGATTTTGATCATAGTTATCATGTTTAATTCCTTGATCGTTTAAAAACATATAAAAATTTTGAATACAGTAAGGTACTTTACGTTTAATTAGCATAACTCTATTATTTTTAGTGATGACTATTAAACCGTAAGAGATGGCAAATTTATTGCGACAACTCATAGTACGAACACTGGTATACTTGCTTACATGAAAAACAAGAACGAAAAATCATGCATCAAGCATAGATTATGTAACACTTTCCAACGCTTCCAAAATAATTTTACAAATCATACCGTTTAATAAGCTAAAAGATAACATCTAAGTAATCCGAATACTTTTCATCAGCCCTGTATAGGATCTATAAATTTGTATATATACTACATAGGATGCTAAATTTTAGTTCAGTTAGGAAACGCGTAGCACAGTTTAAAATTCTCCGTCTGGAGTTAAATAATACGGAAATGTGTTCGCGAACTTTTGTGCTTCCCTGTATAGAATCTACAGAATTTATACACACCACGTAATAGACAAAAAGCGAGTTAAAATTAAAATCGCGTTCAGTAACTTAAAACGCACTTCCAGGAATTATTGTTAACAGACAGTAGAGAATTCTTTTGTGTGTCCCTGTAAATGAACGATGACTGCTATACACACAATATTCTGTAGTAAGCCTCTTGTAATGCACCTTATATAAATTTCAATGTCTTTAAAATAGGGAAACATTATTTAAATAAACCGCAGACGATTTTTCTCCATAGACGTAATGTAACGGAATTCTTTTGACTGTCCCTGTAAAGTAACTATAAGTGCTATGCACACACTATTCCATATTAAGCTTCTTCTAATGCACCTTAGTGATATATATAAATTTCAATGCGTTTAAAATAGTGAAACATTATTTAAATAAACCTCAAGTGATTTTTCCCCATAGACCGCAATGTAATGGAATTCTTTTGAGTGTCCCTGTAAAAAAAGTATAATTGCTACACACTTCCGTTGAAATAGGGAACATGCTATAGATAACGACTATAACATATAAAAATTGCAGAGCAATCCGAGCATATTTGCGGGAGTTAGAGCACGGACAGACGGCAGACGGCAGACGGCCAGACAAACCGAAGTCATAAACACTTTTCAACTAGGTTGGAAAGTGTTAAAAAAAGACAAAAAAACTTCCACGAATTACTACAATAAAATTTATTTGGTTTTTTATTCATTACACCCTTCTGTCACTTTTTCCGGAGTTTCTTTAACATTTTCCCATTTTACATAATATTGATAACTCGCTTACATGAAAAAAAAGGAAAAAATTGCCACGAATTACTACAATAAAGTTATTTGGTTTTTTATTCATTACACTCATCTGTCACTTTTTCCGTTGTTTCTTTAACAGTTTCACATTTTACATAATACTGATAAATAGATTCAAATGATATAGGTGCTACAAATTTAAGCTGAAACATCGTTTCAAACGTTATTGTTTCTTTTTTATCTTCGATAGGATTTTCTTGTCCAGTTCTATTACAATTTAAATCCGGTTCATGTTCGTGATACTGAGCTAGTTTGGTTAGCCATTGTATCGCATTAATACATTCCTTTTCCAATTCAGGATGACCCTTCAAAAAATACTTCCACATGTCTTTAGACCAATAATAGCCTCTTTTGATGGACCATACAGAGTCTCTTGCAATCATTTCCGACATTTCTTCATCCAAAATTTTGAGTTCTTTTTTCTGCAGTTGAGCTTCAATCATACAATCGTGAAAGGCTTTTACTTTAGACAAACTCTTTTTAACAATTCGATAAATAATTTTGCATTTCGAAAAAACTTTTGGAGGTGCTGTGGTTTCAACCATAAGAATTTCTTTAATTTTTTTCGTACCCAAGTTGGATTCGGAACAATAATAAGCCAGTGACGCTAAAAATGCATAATAATTTAAATAGTCTCGAAACAGCATACGAGGAAAAACCCACTCGAAATCACTACTTCTAAGAACAGGTATATTCTGTGAAATGACCGATTTCAATTCCCAATACGTTTTGAAAAACTTATCTGAGAAATGATCGGCTAGGTCTTGTCCTGCCTGTTGAAAAAGTTTAAGAAAACGATCCAAAAAAACATTAGGTTTATTTTCTGTAAAGAATTCAGCAATGGTCCGTACGACTGAATTCTCATGAATCGATGGTCGAAGAAAGGAAAACGTGTCGTAATATCCGCAGCAAAATTTACCTACAAAATCTAAAACTAGATCACAAACCAGTTCGAAGTTGTCTTTACACAGGCAACAGAGCGCTGCGACATGTACAGCATCGAATGCGGGACAACTTTGTGTATGAGTCCGATGCAAAAAGTCAGATTCAATCATCCGTTTTTCGAGGGCTAACTCCAATGGAAACGATCTATGAAAGTCTTGAAAGATGGCCATTTTATTTTCGGTTTCAGTGCAATTGAATTGCACAAAAGGTACCAAAACATTAAAGTATCGTTTCGATTCCACCGTCACCAGATTTCTTAAAAAGAGGAGGGCTTGTTGAGTCAGTACACACACACTCTTTCCGACAAATTCATTTTTATGTCGGGAAGCACGATCCACTAGATGATTCATTTCAGTTTGAATTGTCTCTTGAAAAAATCGAATACCAGCGGGAGTCGGTTCATTGGTGTAATAGGTATCAGATTGTGCAAACGGAACATGGAGCAGGCGTAAGAGTATACATCCTCTCAAAAGTGTAGCAAAAGTGGTTTTGATTCGAGTGGTTAAAGCGCGATTCCGCAGTACAACCGTGTCCAAATAACAAGGTACATGATAGTCTCCACTCCATTTCACATAGGCTTCCACCAAGTTCAGCGATCGGGATGAATTAGAAATATCACAAAAATAATTTTGAAGCGATACACAATGCCCACACTCTCGGCACTGTAAGAGACGATTCCCATTTTTCGGAAAAGATACGTAAAAACAGGGGTCGGGGTGATGACAGATCTGTTGTTGAGAACGGAGGAGTTCAAGAAACATGTTTTACTTTTAAATCATGAGATGCAGATATGAAAAGAATGAGAGCATGCAAGTATATATACTTAGAAAAAAAAAAAAAAAAAAAAAAAAAAAAAAAAATTATATATAATTTTCTTCAAACAAAAATTTTATATATATATATATATATATATATATATTAAGCTTATTGGAATTATTTGTTTATTTTATCATCATTTTCATTTTCTTTACATTGCACACTTTTGTTTAACTGTTCATTATTCATTTTTTCTTCAGCACATTTTATACGTTTTCTTAAATGCATGTATCTTTTTTTCCAAAATTCGTTATCATTTTCCGTTTTTGTGTCTTTTTCTCCTTCACTCTCCCCCCCCTCTTTTTCTCTTTCATCAATTTCCTCATCATTGTCGCTTGATTCTCTATATTCGGGAATGAAACTCTTACACAATTTACATCTAAATAAGGAATATCGTATCAAATTATAGAAAAATTTATCCGGATCAGCTATATCTGCATCACATGTACATGACACATGAATATTGTATTCATCTGGTAAGGATTTAATACATGAAGAAATGTGCCAACCATATCGATAGTTGTATTTGATTGTGATATTTAAATCGGATTGCTGAAGCGCAGCCTGATGAAATCTAAGCACTCTGAAAAAATTAACATATTTCTCAAATCGTTGAACACTTTTTGCTACTTGAGCTTCAGATAAAAAAAATAATTTTTTAAAGAAGGTCTCTGAATCATCATCTGGCGACACGTTAATTAATTTTACCCAGTCCGTCATACTTGATTATTCTGCAACATAGAATGGATAGGTAGTTTTTCCATTATGTGGGTAACGATATTCTGCGAATTTTCTTGTCCGAAAATTATTTCTAGGAGCAAATAAAGAAGAGCAATTGCTATAATGACTAAATCAAATATAATAAGGATCGGAAGAAGAATAAAAATTAAAGTCAAAAATTGAAACAATGCACTAAACATTTTGATTGAAGAAAAAAATCTGCAATGATAAGTTACTTCTAAAAAAATATTTCTTCTAGAGCGTTTAAGTAGCTTTTATAGTTTTTTTATGATATTTAAAAATTTTAATACTCATGAAATAAAGACAAAAATACGTTTCAAATTGTTACTACATAAGTTTATTATTCAAAACAAAATTAATAAAACATATTTCATGAAGCATCAGCTTTTATAATAAAATCAAAAGTTAAAATATAAAATTAACAATATATTTTCATGAAACATCAGCTTTTAGCATAAAATTTAAAATTCGAATATATATTAAAAAAAAAAAAAAAAAAAAAAAAAAAAAAAAAAAAAAAAATCAACATTTTAAAAATATATTTTCTAAAACAGCTTTTAGCGTAACTAAAAATCTCTTAAACATAAACATTTAATTTAATACATCAAAAACACTATTTTGCATTTATCAGCTAAACATAATGTTTATTTTAATCATACTTTTGATTTAAAATTGACAGGGATTTGTTTCGCATTCATTCTTTCTATAGTCTTCTTCGCATCCACATAATTATACCTTTCTTCTAAATATTTCCACGGATTAATCATAGCTTTTTGACAATAACATGTATCCGGTCCCAAATCCCATGCAACACTTCTGATACAATCTGTCAGATGCCATTCTTTACTCTCAAAATTAAAAATTGCATCAATTTCCTTTTCAATGTCCAACTCCCTTACTTTAACTTGAAACTGAAGAACATTCGTTTTTTTCTTGTACATTTCATACCATTTATGTATATTTTCCAAATCTAAAACTCGATATTGATAAAAATCGTTCAAATGTTCGTCTTCTAAATTTAGAACTAAGGGCTTGTAATCTTTTTTCAAGTCTCCTTTCCTAATAAGATGCAACTTGGAGATTTGCATATATTTTGAAGGATATTTCATATGGTCTTCAAAATAACGATCAGGGCATTCGAGCGCCCAATGACAATGACAGGTGTCCGGACCACATATGGCATTATTAAGAGACCAAATACAATCATTCAGGTGAAACTCTGTACTTTTTAATAAAACTTGAGATCGGCTATTGAAACGACTGGATAGTGATTGAAAATATAAAATATTGGTTCGATAAACATAAGTTTGCAGTTGTGATTTTAAAAGAAGCAATTCTTGATTCTCAGACATGATGGTGAAGATGATTATGTCACTATATCAAATGTTAAAGTGTGTAATGTGTTATATCAAACGTTAAAATGGTGCGACAAACCATGTCATACTTTAAGAAAAAAAAAAAAAAAAATATATATATATATATATATATATATATATATATTATAATATTTTTTTTTTTTTTTTAATTAAACGATAGCTTACAGCATTTATTTTATTATTCATATGTTTAAATCCATATTCTTATGCTTAAAATATTTAAACATTTTTTAATTTATATTTTTATTTTATATATTAGTTCAAAAAGCTTCACTCTCAATTTCTAAGCAGTTTAACTATTTTTAAAAACCTTTCATTTAGTGATTTAACTCTTAAACATAAAGAAAAAGGTGACAACAAAACTGATGTAATGAATTCTCCCTCTTTTAAAAATTAGAGACAGACAGGTGAAATTCGTAACATATAACAACAGCTAACAGCAAACTGCAGTTTTGCCGAATCCTTTGAACTTGAATCCAGTTTTTCCAAGCTAATGAGGAATGTGTTAAAAAGATTGATAATCTTTAACTGCTTATCCTAATGAATATAGAAAAAAGACTGATGATTTCATATCAGTATAATTTGAAATAAAAAAAGATATATTTAAATCTGTAATATGAATTTTACATAAGATTCATTTCATTTTTAAATAGAAAATAAATTTTTAAACATTGTTTTATTTTTAAAATGCTTGTACGGCATGAAGTGCTTCTTCGAGACATTTGCACATCGATTCCAAAGTTCGTTTTCGATTACAATCTTCTTTGCAATCTTTACAAATAATTTCTTTATCCACCGATACTAATATTTTATCCAACAATTCCCTTTTCACAAAATCCATCACGCCCTTTACTAAAAAATATAAAATGTACTTAAAAGCCGTATCTTCGATATGCTTTTGCTGAATGTTCATATATTTTTCAATAATTTTGCCCAATGTATTTCCATTGGCTTTCGCCGATTTATTGGCTTCGATACTTTCCATAGCTTCCGTGGCGTCCGAATCCCGACCCTCCCCCTCACTGGATGATGTCGCATTATTTGAGTTTATTTTGTAATCTGATTTACTGGTTTTATTTCCCCATAACTTGATGGGATATAAAGATTTGTGGGCCTCTACATCTGGAAAAGAAAAATCCCGGTGACACGTATTAACAAAATACATTTCCGCTTTTAAATGTTTTTCCAATGATTTTTTGGTGTCCGCTGTCGCATCAGCAATAGAATTTCGAATGAGAAAGAGCAGTTCTCTTTTAAAATTGGGATAGGCATTTAATATGTCAGATACCTCTTTTGCCGTGGATTCGAGAATCTGGGCAATGTCATTCACCAGTTCATTAAGAGGATCAATGTACAGTGACAGGAGTTTATTGGCTACCGTTTCCAATGCCAAAGAAGACATAGTAAACCCATTGCGGACGCCCTGCAAATTGGCGATAATGGTCAACAGCGTTTCTTGACTGGGAACGGTAGGCAAGGGTAGGTTTAGGATTGTTTTATACAATTTGAAATTAATCAGAGCCCCTGCCGACAGTTCCTGAGTGGATACGGATGTCGAATGGCCAAAGAGAACCGTATGAAATTTCTCGATAAAAGGTTGGGTGAGATGAATCATGAACGCTTGCAAACCTGAGGTATCCTCCATATTGAAGTGTATTAACTTTTCTTGGAGAGTCCCTAAGTCCTGGCGCGTCGATTCCAATTTTTGAGAGAGTTGAGTCCGCACTGTTGGTAAATATTCTTTAATGTGCGCATACAGTTGTTCATTGAGCGTTTTTCTCAAATAGCGAGTGCCCATGCGATCCGCGAGTGGTTTATAACAAGGTGTCGAAGAAAAGAATTTCGCTTCCTTCGCTAAACTGTAATGAATGTCTTTACCACTTTCAATGTCTTTTTGATTCCGGTTCAGGACGCCAATATAACCCCTTTGAAGAGGAATCTTTTTATTCTCTAAAATGTCTCGGGCATCCGTTCCCTCATCCATCAAGTCCAGCTTAGTCAACACACCAATTGTGCGAACGCGTTCGGGATCTACGATTTCCGCAATTTCCAACGCATCCGACAGGGCAAGATCCTGATTCGCGGGCGACACAGCTAAAATGAGACAGTTGGGTTGCGAAATGTACTCCAGCACCATGTTACGAATTTCCTTCACACTGTCTTCGGATTGATTATCGGTCTTCACACGAATTAAACCTGGCAAATCTACCAAAGTCAGCTTCAATACGGCAGGGGAATAAATTTTAAGAGAGATGGGAAGCGAACTAAACCCAACGGGACCAGGATTCCGCTTCGTTTCTTCAATAATTTCATTTTTTACATCAGGAAAATAGGTAAATTTGATGCCGGGTTTATGTAAAAAAGTGGCATATTCTTCGTCATTCGGTATGAGCTGTACGACTGTGGGTCTTCGCGTAACGACCCCCGTACCCCGAGGAAGAAACTCCCGCCCCACAATATTTTCCAAAGTACTGCTTTTACCAGCACTCTGGGATCCCACTACGGCAATTTGAGGGAGAGATATTTGAAAGGGAACCCCACTCGCAGCTAATTTATCTTGAAGTTGATTCACGATACCAATCAAATCGTCCACACCACTGGTAGAACTGAAACTTTTTTTAAGATCCAATTTTTTAGAAGGGGCATACATTTCACACGTCTCTTGTCTCTTAAACAGGAAAATAGAAGTCAAAACCACGAAAGAGGTTTTTAGATAAAAATAACTTGACCCAAAATGACTCACGAATCAAATTTTCTCGAACATGTAAATTAGCCCGATTGTTTTCTGGCACACCAAAACGATAGAATGCAAATTATCGTTAAAAGTGTTAAGGTCGTTTTTAAGACGATAAAATGGGTCAGTCACGATGTGTTTGAAATCGTGTAACATCATTCAAATAAACCGCAAATGATTTTTTCCCCACAGACCGTAAGGTATCGGAATTCTTTTGAGTGTTCCTGTAAAAAGAACTGTAAGCACTTCAGTTGAAATAAGAAACATGCTAAGGAAATCTAATTTTAACCTGCGATTAATATTTGAAAGGGATGAAAAAAAATCTTAATTAAATTCATTTCACTTTTGAAACATGAAATATATATAATTAATATATATAAATATAAATATATAATTAATATATATTATATATATATATATAATTAATATATATATATATATATATATATATATATAATTAATATATATATATATATATAATTAATATATATTATATATATATATATATATATATAATTAATATATATATATTCAGGCATGAGATTCTTCCGCGGATTTTCGCTATTTTGCTGTTTTGTCAATCTCATCCCTTAGGGATGAGATTCTTCCGCGGTTTTCCGCTTTTTTGCTTTTTTGTCAATCTCATCCCTGATATATATATATATATATATATATATATATATATAATTAATATATATTAATTTTATATATTTATTTATTTATTTATATATTTTTTTTCTTTTAGCGAATTCTTCAAATGTGCAATTGAAATTATATATCTTAATCAATCATCAGTTTCTAAACGGTTTTTTAAATACCGTAGTACAATTTCATAAAAAACAGACACATTACCCAGACATCGATATATTCTATAAACAAACATACAAAACACACGCTTATAATAATGAAACATACAAATAATTTTTTATTCCAATTCTCCTCTTCTTTCCATTCGAATAATTTTAACTTTGGTTTTTCTAATTCCTTTTGGCTAGGAGGAGCTGCGTGCAAAGCCGTTAAATATTCTTCCACCCTCTCTACCATAAACTGAAATTCGTCACTTTCATCTTCGTTTTTGGTCAACAATTCATGGTCCCAAATATACTCGGGTGTCAATTCTGGATTCACAATTTCATCTTGAAAATATTGGTAATCTAACTTTCGATCCAATTGCTGTAAAGCCTTTTTGTCTAAAACTTTATTAAAATCATATGTATCCAAAATATCTAATACGCCCCCTACTAAGTCGTACAACGTAAAGACATTTGTCACTGCACTGAACCCTTTACCCAATTTCATTAAAAAGGATAGTCCTACTCGTTTGATAGTCATAGCGATAGAGTATTTAATAACCAGTTTTGCAGACAGAAAATCGACGGTTGCCCCTAAGACTTTCGGCGCTTTTTTCCGCAAAAACATTTCTACTGCCCATTCCGATACTTCCTCCCCCAATTCTTCTACTAACGCCAACGCAATTTCCTTAAAAACCTTATTATTATTAGGATCGATCACATCCATCTCGGTGGTACGTGTTTTTCGTTTTTGGGGAACTTGGTAGTTTAAGTACGCAGGTAACTTGGGAGGATTTGTAGTAAAGGGTTTAATAGTGGCTGTTTTAGAGGCTCGATAGGTCGTCACACCTAAAAGCCATTCATAAAACGATTGCGCCCCGGACATGGTGCAATACCCGTCCATAAAGTCTAAACCATAAGCTTCGCAGTAGTGTTTGTTTGCTTTCAATGTTCCCTCGACAACATTGAGTCCGCCGTGATAAATGAGTCGCGAATCCCGTTCAAACAGTTTCGGGGGCATAGACGCCATGTACTTTTTCAACGTATTCGTAATTTTACACTTCCCTTGGATCCATTCGGTCGTGAGCGGATGATCTCGACAAGCGTATTGGCACGCCACTTCAAAGTGTTCGCCTATGGTCACCCACTGCGGTGGATCTTGTTCGGTACACATTTCCCCGTTCTGTTTAAATGGAAAACAGGAAAAACGTTGACACGCAATTTCGTCGAAATAGGTTCGCTTTACCACGATACAATGACCTGCCAAGGCAGGGGGGACGTAATAATCTTCGGGGGTAGCTGGGCGTACTTCGAGGTGGGCATGTGTAAAGAGATAAGGAAAATCTTTCATATACTTTTCCATTAAAAATACTTTGGTCGCTTCCAAAGCATACCGGAGGGCATGTATGTGAGCTAAATCATACGTATTATTCATGAAACTTTGTTTAACCGGCAGACGCTTTCCAGGTTTGGACCTTTACCGTAAGGCGAGAGCACGATAGATTGCAACATAAACACGGGGTCCTTCAGGAGAGTATAGCGTACGCAACATTCTCCGTGAGGGGTTTTCTGAAACAGGGTGCGGTTACCGAGAGTTCTTTTCAACGATCCATTGACAATGATGCTTTGAAACGTTTTGAGTCGATGGCGGAAAAGCCACGTGACAATGACATAGGTTTCTTCAACGGTACAATCGGAGGGCAATGCGTACAATGGAAATCCTAATAGCGTGTGTTGGTGATGCCGGACGAGAATAGATCGTCCTTGAATGGCTAATGCATTGCGCGTGGGACAGGCGCAGGTATCCGTTCGATCAAAGAAAGCGTAGGGTTCGATGGGTTCGGGTACGAGTTGAACGAGCAAGGAGGCCATATTTAAAAAGTCTTTTGGTACGCTTTCGGGCACATGCAGCGAGACGAGCTCCATGATTAAAATTATACAGTTTGACGCGGGTACAAATGAAAGAACCTTGAAAATGCCAGGGGGAAGAAAAAAGTTTAATAGCAATATGTATCCTAATATGAACGCGCATGTAAGCGACGATATAATACGCTAAAAAACGACGATTCCAAATAAGAGCAGGATTTCGAACGCGAATGTCTAAAAAGAAAAAGGACATAATTGAGCGCTTCGATATTAAATATACTTTAAGTAGTTACAAAAAAAAAAAAAAAAAAAAAAAAAAAAAAAAAAAAAAAAAAAAGCGGGTATTTAAAAACATCCTATGAAAGAGGTTTATAACATACTTTACAAAAATTGTCTTCATCATGACGTGGCAACGGGATAATCAAAGTGATTTGTTTAAACCTTTTCCGTTGTTCAATTTACCCAGAGTGGTTCAGTGGAACATTTTGAGAAAGTATGTTCCGGTGGTCACCAAAATAGACACGCTTGGTCAATTACCCGAATTTTCTGAACTACTTGACTGTCGCTCATCGTGGATGAATGTTTCTGAAGAATTTGTTCAGTTAATTCCAATCCTCCGTTCGCTGCGAGAGGATTTGTATATCCCTTCTGAACCAATTATTCCCGATCATGCCTATTACGTACAGAGGGAAACCTGTGGCAATAAAATCACGTTTTATTTATGTAGTATCAGTATTAGGGTCATTGTAAGACCGCCCTTCAAAATAAGGCAGTTCAACGTCTCTACACCTGTGACAAATATAAACGATTTTTTAAATTATTTTCTGATGCACTATTGCCCGGTGAAACAAAAACCAATCTTAGCTTATGAATTTGAAAGATGTTTTAACATTTTAATCAATCCTTATGAAAACGCTGCAATGTGGAATGAACTTATATACCCGATAAAAAATAAAACATGTATGATTAAGAAAGATAAAAATGTTTCTAAGTTTCATTCATTTATTAATTTTACCTTAGATGAATCTGATAATATGCTTTTAAATTTCTTTGAGAACGAATATCTACTTAAACCCAAGTCTTTAGAGTCGTATCTCCTGAACGACGACTATTTTATTCATGATTATGAATCTGTTTGTGACAATTGGAAAGAAGGTCCATTACCTATTATCAGACAAGCAGGAAAATTTGATATTGTCTTGGGAGGAAAGGAAAAAATATCCGCAGATGTGTCAACACCTACCGGTTTTATGTGTTGGCGATGTAATAATGAATGTTTATTCAATAAACTTTCGAAAACTATAGGAGAAAAACTTTTTGAATGGAGAAATCAGCCAGTTTTTTATGAGAATTAAATTTTTACTTTTGTTATGAAAAAATACAATACGTTTTCACGTACATATGTTTATTAAAACATAATATATAAATGAATTCGTTCATCATTCGGATAAATTAAAAGATAACATAATGGGTGATTTGATGGTGAATGGTGGTAACTTGAATCATTATCCCAATACATGTATTTTTTTAATAAACATTTTATAAATGCAATGGGATATAATTTGTCGCACATGACTGTTTATGAGATTTCATATTAAACTAAAATGTAGATTTTATCACACGATTTCATAATAAATTAAAATGTAGATTTTATCATACGATTTCATAATAAACTAAAATGTAGATTTTATCACACGTTTCAAATTTAGAGTTCACTAAGATTATTAATCGTTTTTCACAGAAATTGTACACTGACACGATTTTAAAGATACAAAAAGATTATTCAATTCTTCAAATGTATGTTTTTGCCGTCGGACACCATTTGATGGAAATTTTCCACGTGCATGATTGTAACTAGAATATCTACAAGCATAACGTAGAGCCTGACCATTCCTATGTACAGATAAGTGACCCTCCATGATTCGAAAATCCATTTCAAAAATTTTTCTTTCATTGTAAATTTTCATTTCTTTAGGAACATTTGGATGTAGATTTAAAATATGAGCTTCCAAGGACATAGGTTCGATTTCCTGTTTCGTTATTTTGAGAGATTTGTTTTGAAATTTATCTTCAGTAGTATGATGTATTAATTGCACAGTGTCATTTTGTTTCAAATTAATTATAAAGGTTTCGGTTACACTGTGCCTTATAAGGCATGTTTTATTTTTAATAACATATACTTTCTGACCCCAATGTACTTTTTCGGTGAAAAAATTTATATAAAAATAATGGTAGCCAAACTGGTAGATTTGGATACTATTTGCGGTAGAATATTTGCTTAAAAATATAGTCAAAAATTTCTGCATAGTTTGTAACGAAATACACATTCTTTCGTCATGGTTTGTATCAAAATTAAAAATATACTGTAAAAAATCGCGCTTAGTATTAATATTAATACTGCAAAGTGTAAAATATATTTTTTCTTCGTCTATCCATACATAATAGCCTGCATTTACGTCCTGTTCCAAATTCCAGTAAAATCTAGGTTCGAGACAACGCAGAGTACGGTATAAATTGATAAATGTTACAGACGGTTTTAACCAAGAACTTGGGTAGTTCAATAAATCCCAAAACTCTGGTAGGCGAGAGAGTATAAAAGTCTTGCAGTGAAAAGAAACATATTGCTTTAAAATTTTACACTTAACCAAAATGGGTAGACGGTGAAATTGGAAAGATGAATAGTCCATTGTGTATATCTTGTCTCAGCAGTAAAAAACACAACCAATATGGGTAGACGGTGGAATGAGAAAGATGAACATTCCATTGTGTATCTAAAAAAATAAATAAATAAATAAAAAAAAATAAAAAAAATAAATAAAATAAATAAATCAAAAATTAACCAATATGAGTAGACGGTGTGGAACGGGAAAGACGAATGTGTGTATCATTTGTCTCAGCTGTCACAAAAAAAAAAAAAAAAAAAAAAAAATTAAATATAGATTTTTTTTTTTTTTTTTTGTGACAGCTGAGACAAATGATACACACATTCGTCTTCCCGTTCCACACCGTCTACTCATATTGGTTAAGTTTTTTATATTTTATTTTATTTTATTTTATTTATTTATTTTTTATTATTATTATTTTTTTACTGCTTAGACGACAAGAGAATATCCCCACAGTGGAATATTCCCTTCCTTTTTTTTGTAAATGCAATATTTTTATTTATTTCTATTTATTTTTATTCATTTTTTTAAAGTATGAAGAATATGCTAATTATTTCACGTTTTAACACTTTCCAACCTATTTGAAAAATGTTTATGATTTCAATTTGTTTGTCCGTGCTCTAACTCCCGTAAATATGCTCGAATTGCCCTGAAAATTTTACATGTTATTGTCGTTATCAATAGCATGTTCCCTATTTCGACAGAAGTGTGTACCACCTATAGTTTTTTTACAGGGACACACAAAAGAATTCCGTTACATTACGGTCTGTGGGGAAAAAATCATTTGCGGTTTATTTGAGTGATGTTACACACGTTCAAACACATCGTGACTGACACACGTCACGAAGGTGCATTACTAGAAGCTTAATATGGAATAGAGCGTGCATAGCACTTAGAGTTACTTTACAGGGGACGGTCAAAAGAATTCCGTTACATTACGTCTATGGAGAAAAATCGCTTGCGGTTTAACGCTTACTTTCTTTCAGTTTATTAAACGGTAATGATTTGTAAACTTATTTTGGATGCATTAGAAAGTGTTACATAATCTATGCTTGACGCATGATTTTTCGTTCTTGTTTATTTTTTCTATTTAGTCTTTTTCATCTGCACTAGGATCTTCCTCTCGTTCCATTTGAGTTCGTTTATCACTTCGAACTCTTTTTTCAGTGGGGCTGGGGGATTCATCCTCTCGTTCTATTTGAGTTCGTTTATCGCCTCGAAATCGCTTCAAACTCTTAACCAAATTTTCAATATTTTCCTTTCCCATCGTCTTCATGTAAAATTCGCCACAGTCTCCTAGCACTTCTGGATCCACTACCTCTTCGTCGTCAAACTCAATTTCTGGTAAAGTAACCTTAGCCATCTCCATAAAACAACGCCTCACAATTTCATAAATCTGTTTTTCGGGGACAGGTGCGTCTCCCAGCATGTTATACATTTCTCGAACGGTTTGGACATGGAGTCTTTTGTACTCGGGATCATTGTCAAAATATATTTTGGGATCGTTTTTGTTTCCATATCGGAGATGACTCACATAATGTTTTTGGTCAAAATTAGGTCCATTTGTGATGTTGCCTCCCAACCCGTCCACTGCTAAGAATTTATCCATATTCTTTCCATGCTGCGTTAACACTTTGAATAGACGCACCAGCTTTTCATTTCGAACAAACATTTGAGAAATAGTCCCCATAACGTCTTCGTCTCCAATCTGTTTGAGCTCTTTGCCAATTTCAGGATGAATGGGCGTATGTGTCTTAAACAGGTTAATGAGGTAGGTCCAATCGAGACCCAAGCCTTCCATCACTTTTCCTACCAGCATCAGTTTCAACGTTTTTATGCTTACGGCATCGTCTTCCTTAATGTTGTAGGCCCGAATGCTTGTGTACAGCAAGTCTTCAATTTGTTCCTGGAGATTTTTGGAATTCAAATTTTCCATCTTTATTCCTCGTCGTCATTCTTCACGAGAAGGTGAACTACTTGCATAATTTCTTTCTGAAAATCTTCATCGCTTGCAAAAAACAGTTTGAGCATGTCCATGTTCCAAATGGGTTTTTTCGTAGAATCTCCATCATCAAAGTCCCGAATTCGCCCTACAAACCGCTGTACCACATCATGAATCACCCTCGCCTTTTTAAACGCACCTTTGGGCAAGACGCCATTTCGTTTGTTGACCGTCATGATGAGGTGATTATACCCCATCATGAATCCCAATTGATCTGCATAATCTGTAAATAAAACGGCTGGAAAAGCATGTTGAAACGCCACATCCATAATGTCAGAGGACGTATTGGGCAAGAAATATTTTTTCTTGAGGAGCGCTTGGACCTCGTGCAAAGGTATCCATAGGTTCGAATAATGATCCTTGGATTCTCCGCTTTTAATAGGCCTTACCACCAACTGATAGTAATTACCCTGGCGCGTGTTGTAATGAATGTTTCCTTGAATGAGTTTTTGCATCGTCTTAATAAAAATGCAATCGCGATACTGCCCCCAATAAAACTCTCCTCGACAAATACGCGCCAAGAAGTCCAACGCCCAATTCCCAACCACCTCCATATTACACGAAGAAGCATAACAACACACCATGACGTGAAGCACATCAAAAGGGATCGCATAGCGACTAAAGGTTTTTCGAATCACGTGTGAACGTAACAATTGAGAATGTAATTCGACGGCTAGATTGGGATGTTCCGATTCTGCTGGCAACGGTTGCCAGTCGGTTAAACATTTTTGAACAAATGGAACCAACACGTTAAAGTAGGTTTCGAAAGGATTGATGGCGTCTTTCACCGATAAAATATCGTGCATGCTTTTCATTAAAGCGTGTAAAGCTTGTAGTTCGTCGGTGGATTCTGCATGGGAATGTTCATAAATAATGTTGAGAAAATCGGGGAGAAGGGTACGCATGTCTTCGGTCAGTTGCACATGTGCCTCGGTGGTAAAAGGTGCATTGAGCGCTCGCAGCAACCGAATACTTTTTCGCACGCGGTTCAGCGGTTGACCCACTACAATCAAATCGTAAATACCTTCAATATGGGAGAGAGGAAAACTCATCGGTACAAACTCATCGCCTGTCCATTCCTCGTAGGCCTGCGCGAGTTGACTGGAACGAAAATAATCTTCATGTGGTTGGTTAATGTAGTCGTAAATCGCCATCGCCTGTTTTTGGCAAATCGTACAATGGAGAGTGGGCCCGGGACCCAAAACGAGACCTTGCACGTGACAGACATCCCTTTGAACTAAATTTAAAAAATCCATCCACCTTTCTTATTTTTTCGATCGAACAAACGTGCTTTTTCGTGTTCCGCAATAAACACAGTTCTTTTTAATCATGGGTCTGCCCGTTTTAGTGACATCATGTTGTATGTTATGGGTTTCCGTTTGTGTTTGACATTTGGCACAATGAATCCATCGGGGTTCTTCCTGTGTGTCCTCCATCTATCCTTTATTTGAGAGGATCAAGAGTATGGAGTACCGTCACGAAATTGTAAGGTTACGCGATACCGAACGATTGACGGAAAGACAAATTGCTCGGCTCCTTGAAATACCTCATGCCACGGTACATTATTGGCTCGCGAAAGAAGATACACCCATCGATGAAAGTCAGCGCCTAAAACGCGGTCGACCGCGTGTCACGACCCCCGATCTCGACGTAGACCTGTTGACTAAGTCGCTCCAGAACCCATTTAGTACAGCGGTCGATATTCGCAACGATTTGGCACCCAACATTAGCGTGGACACGGTTCGAAAGCGATTGAAAGAAGGGGGGTTAAAATGCAGGATTCCGGCACGTAAACCTTTCTTAAGAGAAATCCATTTAGAGAAACGGTTAGACTTTGCTCGCAAACACTTTAATTGGGGCGTTCAACAATGGGAAAGGGTGGTGTTTTCGGATGAAAAAATTTTCAGGGCCTCTTCGAAAGGTCCGTTGCGCGTGTATCGTCCTGACAACAGCGATCGCTTTGATAAACAATATCTAGTGGCTTCTTCGAATCCTCAAGGAAGATTTACCATTTGCGTTTGGATGGCGTTTGGTAAAAACTTTCAAAGAATGCTCAAAGTACATCAAAAAACATTAGATTCTGCCTATTACACGGAAGTCATTCTCCCGACTATTGAAGAGCATCTGGTGGATAATGAATTGATATATATGCATGATAGGTCTTCGATTCACTTCAGTCATCAGACCCAACATTGGTTAGAAATGCATAATATTGATGTGATGGATGACTGGCCTCCCAAAGGACCTGACATGAATCCCGTAGAAAATGTATGGGCTGAGCTCGTGAGGCGGACCCGAAATGATGCCACGAATCGCACTCAATTATTTGAAAATGTGTATGCAACTTTTTTACAACTGGGGAATCCTTATTTTGACAAACTTATCGAATCGATGCCTAGAAGAATTGAGAAAGTTATACAAGCAAACGGGGGGTGGACGAAATACTAAGGGCCAGGTAATTCTATTAAATAAGTATCCAAGTTGTACCGAAATAAAACTTGATCGTCATCTTGCGTCACATAAATCCATTGGCAGGGATTTTTTTTTGCAAATTTCAAACACATGGTCTTGATGTGCGGCCATGATCTGACTTGCATGTAATACAAGTTTTCTTCTTCGTTATGATCAATTTCTGTAATATCAGGAATAACAGATTGAAGGGTTTTAACGGAATGCAATCCTTTGAGAACAAAAACGTCATTTTTGTAAAATTTTAAAATGCGTGATACATGTTCAGTGGTAATGGATTCATTGGCTATGGCAAAATCTAAATCTTTTTGACTAAACCGTTTAAAATACATTTTAGTCATTGTGAATATTTAAGCTTATTTGTTAATACATTTTATATTTTATTACACAAAAATAAAATAAAAATAAAATAAAATAAAATAAAAAATAGAAAATAATAATATTTCTATATATATATATATATATATATATATATATATATATATATATATATATATATATATATATATATATATATATATATATTATTTATTATATATATATATATATTATTTATATTATATATATATATATATATATATATCATCATCATCATCATCAACCGTTTTCAATCCACTGCTGGATGTAGGTCTCCCCCAGATTTTTCCATTGTTGCCTGTCTAGTGCTTTAGTCATCCAATTAACACCGGCCACTTTTCTGATTTCGTCACTCCATCTTACTTGAGGTCGTCTTCTTGGTCGTTTTACATCTCTGGGATACCACTGTAGGGTGTTTGTGCTCCATCTATTGTCTTGTCTTCTTGCAATGTGCCCAGCCCATTTCCATTTTAGCCGTTTAATTCTCTCGATGATGTCAAAAACTTTCGTCTGATATTTATATACGTCTCTTTATATACGTCTCTTTCTTCGTCTTATATACGTCTCTTTCTATATATATATATATATATATATTTATATTATATATATAAGAAATTTTTTATTCTATTTCTCTCCCAGATCTAGAGATTAAAATTAGGCGTATATTTTATACTCCACTATGAAACAATTTGAAGAAAGAAAAAAAAAACTAAAAAATTATATTATTAATAAAGTAAAATACAGGGTTAAGAGAAGATTAATTTAAATTTTATTTTCTTAATATTTGAAATAATAACTTCCAGTGAATTTTTCTCATGTGTAATTGAAGTAAAATGAAATATATACATATTTATTTCCTGTTTGAAAACTAAAAATAATTTAACAAAGATTAATTATTTAAAATTTTTAATAGCAGATTATATTTCTTTCACTTTTTAAAGTGCATTCGATTTGCAGAAAGAACTGGGATTCTGTTTTGTATGAAAGAAAATTAAGATGACAAGAAAATTAAGACTGGATTCTATTTGCGGTAGAATATTTGCTTAAAAATACAGTAAAACAATCTGCAGAGTTTGTAAAGAAATACACATTCTTTCGTTATGGTATGGATCAAAATTAAAAATATACAGACATGCTACTTTTCCACGGAATTCCGCTTTTGTAGCATGTCTGAATATACTGCATAAAACCACGCTTATTAATACTTATATGTAATTGTAAAATGAAATTAAATATTAAAGCATGCATATAATACAAATATTTAAATAGGTTCATTCTGATAAATGTATAATTCATGTATGTACAAGCATTGTAATCATAATTAATTTGTTATTTTAATTGTTCATACTAAATTTAAAATTGATTTAATTGTTTATTTAAAATAAATTTGCCATGTTTTTTAGCATGGTCCCTGTATATATTGTTATTTTCTGTTTTCTTTCACTAGTTAAAGTTTTAAATCTCTCAAGATATATATATATATATATATATATATATATATATATATATATATAAATTTATAAATATATATAAATATATATATATATATATATATATATATATATATATATATATAAATTTATAAATATATATAAATATATATATATTTATTTATTTATTTATTTATTTATTTTTTAATTATATGTATACATATCTATATAATATAGTCTACAGCAGATATATAATATAGTCTACAGCAGATATATAACATAGTCTACAGCAGATATATTTTTATTTAATTTTTAACACGATGTCTTCGAATGATTTGTTTAAAATCTACGATAGTGTGCATTATGTCGCCAATATCCGATACCGGGATTACAAACCGAGATTCAGCGACATAAATTTTGACAACATAGTAAGGATAATCATAGCTTCAGTTGAAAACCGAAACGAAGTCTTTCATATTGAAAATCCTTCCTTTATTAACAAAATTGCTAAAGGTTACCGACCAAATGTTGGAATTCCAAATTCTGTCGCATACTGGTTTGAAAGTGTGCAAATGAATCATTATCAGGAATTGGAAAGAAGAGGGGGTATAGTTTCAGTTTCCGATTCAAGCTTAATATCCATTGCTGTCGAAGCAGATAGTGATTTCCTGTTTTTATCGAACGTGTGTAAAGTTCGTACTGTCAAAGTATACGATCATGTATTTATTGTAGAAGATGGATGGCCCGATGATACAGAAGATGAAAGAAAACTTCAAAATACCAAAACTTATCGAGCAGATCCAAATTTGACTCGACAAACTTTTATTTTGGCTAGAAAATTAGAAAAATTACGTATGCGAAAATTTTGAAACAGTGGTTAGTTTTAATTAAATCTTAAAACTTAAATGTTTCAATCCGATCCAGAAAAGTAGACTGATAATAATACATCCCATTGCGAGTAGGATCCAAAACACATTTTCATTTGACTTTTTTTTAACAGGTGGGTATATTGCTGCTCGACGTTGGATACCTATAGTTTGTGAAGGGGTAGTTACTGTGACCGGCATGGATACAGGTTTTTGTACTGGTTTTACTACATCTTGACAATATGGGGTTTTTTTACTCCATTGACCATTTGGAAGACATTTCAGAGTATGCGTCTCACCCTGGCCACAGTCTAGGATCAGCAAAGGTGGCGTATGCAATGCCACAAAAGGTATCATGTCGGGTAATACTGGGCAATGGGGAATGGTGCATTCCACCTCTTTCCCGCTCCATTTTCCGTTTCCCTGACATATTCGTACCGCTTCGCCCTGTGTCATGGCATAACCATCATTGCATTTGTAATGAGCAATCGATTCGAAAGTGCGTTCCGTGTAATCGACCAATCCATTGACGGGATTTTGTAACTCTGGACATTTGATGGGATCACAGCGAAGTTTGGATAGTGTGTCCGGTGGTGACCAGATACCCGAAACATTACAATAAAATACATTTGTATTGGAATTTAACTTATAACCCTCATTACACGTGTACCAGATAGCGTTTGGAAACGAAAACTGCAATCCATGCTGTTTTCCATTGACAAGATCCTTAGGTTTGGGACAACTCACCCCAACACACTTGGCAAAAGGTATACTCCATTGTAATTTCCCATTTTTCATTTCTACTGTACTCGTGATATTTCCAGACAGATAACCCATTCCACATTTTAATTTGGCAACTGTCCCTTCCACGTAAGGAGGGGAGTCGTCACAGGTAAAATAGCCGGTTTCAGCTACGGGTAACTCGTCTAAAGCAGGAACACACGTGACAGAAGGGGGATCCCATTGTAGTTGGCCCTGTTTCAAGACGAGAGTAGAAAATTTAGTATTCGACCCGTAACGCTTGTTGCATTTAAGTTGAGCTACTGTACCTACCACATAAGGAGATCGTTGGGTGCACGTAAACGTACCCATTACAGCCACCGGTAATGTTTGCATAATGCTTTGTATTTCCAATCGACACTTTTCTGTAAAAGTGTCCACTAAAGAATTTGAATTGGCGAGTCCGTACATGACAAAATAAACAATTCAGGTGCCGTGTGAAAGTAATATATTTTATCGACCATGCATTTTTTTGGAAAATGTTTTGGAAAAACAAAAACCACTTGATGTTGTATACATTAAAGTGCTTTTTACTCATGCGTATACAATATATCGTACCAGCGATCCCAGAGAGTTTTGAGAGCAAAAAAACAAATGCGAATGTAACTCTTTAATCTTCGTACATTTTTTGGGTCTATCCAAATTAATTGCACTCTAAAATTTACAAGCTGAAGAAGAAACGCTTCGTAAAGTGTCAAAGTTGGTAAATTATTCATCTTTTTTGCAGTAATTAAAAGTTTTCGCCATTGTTCCGCGCATATTCGCAATATTCGTTCGGCGTATTGTAGTTCATAGGGTTGAAGATTTTGTTCACGTTTTAAAAGCCATGAAACCTTATAAGTACACGCAAGATGAATTCGGACATACCTTTCGATGGTTGATAAAATACTGAATTTTATGAATAAGGGATGATAACGGCTCATCTTGTATGTTAAATTGTGGAGATTTATGTTATGTAATTTCCTTACTCGTGTAAACTATCAAATACACATCTAAATAATACATATTTATCCAAAGTTTTAATAATTAAGTTAATTTTAAATTGAGATAATATATTCATGATAGTAATATAAAAATAAAGTAGAAAAATGGAGAACATTTTTAAAAAATTATATGTATGTATGCAGTCAAAAGTCTTCAGGTATATAAGTAAGTTTTTCAGATGCGTAGTTTATAATAAGTATCTTTTTGTAACTGCAGGTCTTTGTATATGGTACTACTGCTTTTGTACAAACCCGTTTTCATTTTGCGATTTCCCATTTCATTGGTTTTTTTGTTAGTTTTAAAAAATAAACTGTAAAGGAGACACTAAAATGCAAATGGTAATGAACTGTTTAATTGTCTTCAATTTTACATTTGACTACGTTATTTTTACATTAATGTTTATAAACAGTTGTTGCTGTTCAATGATAGTAATAAATCTGTTTAGTGAATCATACATTTTAAGATTTTTCAGCGAACGTTTTGGAATTTTTTTTGAAGTTTTGAATTGGCATACACCCGGTTAAAATAAGCTGTATCTAATCTCAAATCTTCTTCTTCTATTTTAATAGTAGGATTAAATTTTTTTGGTACCTCGTATTCAATGACCGGTTTATCCAATATCCAACACACATCGTAAGGAACTTCTTTTTCACTAATCTTTGCCAATTTCGGGGGAAACGCAAGAGGTATTGCAGATGTACATCGCTGGCTGTTACTTTCAATCATTGTAAACATTAGGAAGTCGTTGTTAGATTCAGCGTAAGTAGTTATACCCATTTTTAACGTCTGAAATATATTTGAGGTTTAAAGATGAAGATTATGATAAAATACTCATCTTATTAAAAAAAAAAAAAAAAAAAAAAAATGTGCATGGAATTTAACTTTAAATATATTCGGAATTTTCAAATTATAGAACTCATGTAAATGAACTTATAATCAGGAAGCTTCTGCTGCAATGTCGTCTCCCTCAATTTTATATATTTTATCGTATGTCCCATACTCTAAGGATAGAATGTGTTCGGATGCCATGTTCCATTCCCAATCATAGGAAAGACCACTTTCTTTGACAGTGGATTCAATGACTAGTAATAGATTCAGTTTATTTCAATTACACATAAGAATGTATGTTATTTCAAACGCAATGGATTACCATATAAATATATTTATATGTCACATATTTATATATATATATATATATATATTCGTGTATATATTAATCCATATGAGTTGTTTTGAAATTGCAATAATAAAAACATTACATGATAATTTGACAGTTCTGGAAAGATGAAAGAAATATATAATTTTTTGAATAATAGATAAAATAAAAATACGTAACTTATAACATTATTCAAAATTTATAGCTAATACAAATTTCAATGAATTAGTATAGATAAAATTTCTTTGAAAAGAGTAGAAATATTTTTCAAATTTTAAACTACAAGAATAATAGATAAAATAAATAACTTATACATTTTTCAAAATTTATAGCTAATACAAATTTCAATAAGGTAAAATTTATCTTTGAAAAGAGTGGAAATATTTTTCTGTTGCATGTTAATATGTGATTATCTAATATTCATGAACAGGTATGCTTTCATAGAAGAAATTTTCTCTTATGAATCATGTATAGGTGGTTCACTGTGACTGGAGTGCAATTCTTCTGAATTCTTGACACTGAAATTTAACACACTCTGTATGAAATTGGTCAAGATGTTGTTTAATATCAGTAACATAAACTGCCATCCTATTAAAAAAGGATTCAGCAGAGACATCTCCCCCTTCTGTCGCTGTGATGTCCTTTGTAGGCATAGTTTTACGACGACTCAATTTTTGATGTTGATCCTTAAAACGGAGTCGTCTGCGAACTTGCTCTAGTCGGAGAAGACGAACTGTTGCTCCAAGATCATCGATAGGATTTTTAACCGCTTCGATCTTTCGGCGCACATTGCGAAAGTAGGATATTTGTCGTTGGTATACACGAGAGCTTTTAAGCTTCATTTTCGAGATCGCTGCTTTATAAATTTCCTCCCAATTCTCCTGCCAGTCCTCTTGACACGACGTGAGTGTTTTCATAACTGAACCTTTCTCTGATTCTATTTCTGATGATAAACCGGAATCAGAGGAGTCATCTACAATCTCCGGATTCATCCTCTGAAAAAGAATTCATTCAACGACAGTTGGTGGAACTATGCAATGATTGAGAGTAGCTTACTAATATTTATAAGAACGAAAAAAAAAAAAAAAAAAAAAAATAATAATAATAATATTTTTTTTTTTTTTTTTTTTTTTTTTTTTTTTTTTTTTTTTTTTTTTAACGTGATTCCTATTAACTATGTGTAAACTGTGTAAATGAATCTATTTCATGTTTGAAAACTGAAAATCATTTAATAATGGAATAAAGATGATATCCCTTACAAATATAAATCGCAGGTTATAATTAGATTTCCTCCACTATTATATGAAAGGAACGTACAGAATTGTCTCCTTTTTTTTTTTTTTTTTTTTTACTCTGATTCGGAAGTATAGCTTTCTTGGCTATCCGTCTCACTTTCTGTCTTGTTCGCTTTTTCAAATGTTTCACTCGTTTTCATTGTTTGATTGGTTTCACCCCGATCTGTATGAATAATGGGACTCCACTCCGTTATGGGAATTTCTATATCGTCGGATTTTATGATCGGACTCCCTTTTTTTATTAGATCCAAATCTATGTTATCCTTTGAGATGCAATCTGTTTGATTGGTTTGTCCCAGCTCCCTATTCAGATTTACCTTTAATTGACCCGATTCTCCTGTCACATTTCCCTTCAATTGACCCGTCTCCCTTTTTATATTTTCCTCTGTTTCCCCTTTATAATCATCTGATAACGTAGTCGGTTTGGCTAACGCTACGAGTAAAGCAATGACATATTCGCTCATCGCTTTCACTTGTTGCGTCAATCGACTGTAAAGAGGATTTGTAATTTTAACGGGCTCTTGACTTTCCAGCATGTCTTGAATGCAATACAATAAACACTGCATTTCAATCACAGATCCATCTTCTTCTATGTTTGAACATTGTTGGTACTTTTCATAAGCTAAATTTAATTGTTTAGAGGATAATACCTTCTCGAGAGTCGGTGACACTACTTTTTCATGCACATAACGAGACATTATACTATAAACCATGTCAAATACAGCATGAAACGCTTTAATTTGTTTGACTCGCATTTGAGATTGTATCACACTTTTGGCTGCCGTAAACATGTATTCAAATTCGTGAGGACTCCCCCTACTTTGAATAATTTTGACTAATTCTTCTCCCATAGGTATTTTGTGCATCAATTTTTCCATATATACGGTAAAATATTCTTTTTGGGTTTCAAACAACCTTTTTTCAATTTGACTGTTTAAATCCCCTTTTAAGAGATTTGTTTTCAAGTCGTTCAAAATAGTGTTTTCCCCCTTAGATTCTGTTTCTTCCGTCCGAGGCTTCGAAGTTCTCGTTTCCTGTTCTTCATACTCCCCTTCATGACAGCGTTTCATTCTTGATTCACACCATAATGTGATAAGTCTAGAATAATCGAAAGATTGACACAAATGGCTACTAGAACAGTTTTCCTATCCATTCTTGCTTTAAGGTTGGAAATAATTGGGTACATTGGTGTTGATCGTTCGGTACACATCAACATTGTACGGATAATCTAAATCCAAGGTCCAGCGTTCAAAGCCTACTTCCGCATCATATTGTAAAACGAATGCGTTGAAACGGGGCAAGTTCTCATAATGAGGATCCCGAAACGTTAATTGTAGAGGATTTACGATCACCCTGTCTTTATACTGGGGATGAGCAACGAAGTCATTTTCATCGACTACACACACGGGATTTTTGTATAAGACGCGATACACTTTTTGTATGTCCATCGGCTTTTGTGTTAACATGTGAGGAACTGTGTGACAATGTCTCAAGACAAATTGATCATCATAATCAAATTCATTGAAATGTTTAACATAAAAAAATTCTGTATATGAAACACTGCGCAATCGAGCACGAAACGTGTGATTTGTTTTGAAAAAATATTGTGCGTAATCGTATCGCCACAAAGGCTGTTGGATCATCCATGGGCCTTTTTTCCCGCTCAACAAGGGGATGAGGTCTTTTTTGCGAGTAGGTTCAAACACAATGAGGGAAATGGGCTCGCGTTGCTCCAAATAAAAATAGGTGATCAGTTTGACATCGATCGGCCGTTGGGGGTCTTTCACAAATATGCTGGCACACGCGTCAAACCCTTCCGTCTTCAAGTACGTTTTATTTTTACCTTTGAGGACCACACCGAAGAGTCCATATGTCGGATCACACACACATCCCCAATCAGGAACAAATTTTCCATGTTTCAAGGGTCTTCCGGACAAGGCATCGAATGAACAGGGTCGTTTAACACATTTAACGGGTTTGGATTGGGCGGAAGTTAAACGGTGTATATACTCTGCATGAAATCCCTTTTGGACTAGACCCTCGGAGGTAGACACTTCGAATTCGTCGGGATCGCACTGAGTCATGTATTCGAAAACGGGTACTTTTTGGCAGGTTTGACGCCCATCGTTGAATTGCACTGTTTTATAACCGGGTTCGCAGATGCATGTATCGAGCTTTGGGTCGTAGTGTCCATGAACTCCGCAACCTACATTGACGTTACAGTTCCCACCAAAAATGTTTTGGGTAAACAATTCAGGGTTCAAACACGTGCAAATGGCAAACCAGGTATTTCTCATTTTATAGGATATCCAATGACCGGTTTCGGTGTCACAAGTTCCCCCTCTCAATAGTTTGGGAACACAAGTTTGGGTCAGACACACGTGGTTGGATTCACAATCGGCATCCACATTACAATGAACGGCGGAAGGGATAAGAGCTTGGGGCGTGGGTAAGAGAGGCCAAGGTGGGATAGGGGTAGGTTTGGGTTGCGCAAAAGCGTACAAAAGGGTTAGACCCAAATACAGGACTAATAGAAAAGTGTAGGCAATCAACATGCTTTAATAAATGTATACAATGTGTAAAGAACCGCGTCGATACACTAAGCCAATGGAAGCGTCGAAAACATCTCTTTGCTTTAAATAACGAAAATAGGTTAATTTGGTTTGAGGATTTTTTAAATGAATTAACAAATCTCGTACACTATACATGTTTCTTTTTTTTTCACAGGGTTGTTTACATCGGATAGGTATTTCTACAAAAAGCGCTTTGGAGGCGGTGCGTGTGAAACGAATCACTTCCTTTTATCATTTTTATGGACGAAAAACTACATTTCACAAACTGCTTTTACAATAGATTTTAAAGTGCACAGATTTATTAAAACCACATAGATTACAGATTTATTCAGATTATTAAATAAGTTTAGTACAAAAAAATTTCGAACAAGAAATAAAAAGATTTCATAACATAAAATTGAGTTGGATGGAATTTTAGAAATCGTAAATTTTCAGTTCTTCACTTTAAAGTGCCCTATATTTTTCTAAAAATAAACATGCTAAACATCATAATATACTATATAAATTTACATAATTATAATAATTCCGAGCTTTTAAAATAAATTGTATCTACAATCGCTGAAGTGTCTTTGTCAAAATCTACATAAGTTTCTTTAAACACGGTATGAATACAGTTTGGACCCTTTTTACATGTCTTACATTCTGCAATCTCGTTGTTGAATTCATCCGAACCCATTTCAGCACAGGGTTGAAAATGCAGAGGGTATAGAACACTGCCATCCTCTGGCTGGTTGTCTAATCCTATATGACCCGAATAATATCCAATAGCACATGAATGAAAACGCCAATTATACAATACACTTAAATTTTGAGAATATACGTTTTGACGAGTTTGACATTTTATTAAAAGAGTACAATCGTCTTCATTAAATGTGAGTATATACCTACGAACATTTAATGACGAAAAAAGCTTATCCATTATGGAACATTTATTATTTTTCAGTTGATACAATTTAGGACTTTGTGAGCAACGAATAATCTTCTGGGACCGGAAAATCCAAAAGTAGACATATCTGCAACACTCCTTATACTTATACACGAAGAAATTTTTTTCTTCTATCAAAATTAATGAGAAATAATCTCGAATAACATCAGAGGGTATTTCAAAATAAGGGTTTTTAAATTTGTTGCATTTTACAGGTATTCTTGTCTGGTGATCTCTAACATCAAAATGATGAACAGTAAACGACAAATCATAATAGTTTACATTAACATAATAGAGTAGATGCAAATTACTACAGTTAACATACCATCCAGGTTGTATAAAACCTACCAGTTGAAATAACTGAAGACTAGGTTGAAACCACAGTGCTTTCGATTCGAGGTAATGTTGAAACTCTGGTATCTTAGACAGAGCACCCATTTTGTCCGTGACGGGCATATATTCCTTTATAATTTTTACGATAACCAACTCGGGTAAATTAAAAAAAGGGAAGGGTTCTATTTCTGGTTTTGAGTTGCAAGAATGTTTTACCGAATCATTTTTATGAAAAGTATGTTTTTTCAGAATTCCCTTAAATGCTTGTGGTGAAATGGCAGAAATCATCTTTAGATTAGGTAGCATTTAAGATTCACAGTAAACAAAAAGCAAAGATTTTTTGAAAAGCGAATCCATGATTTATACAAACTCTTGAATGACATTAACCTTCAAGGAGTAAATTTCAATAGATCTAGCGTTTATATATTAAAAAAAAAAAAAAAAAAAAAAAAAAAAAAAAAAAAAATCTGAAAAGTTGAAAGTTTTGAAAAATAGTAGTGTAATTCATTATTCATAAACAAAATACTCTACAGGTCAAAAGAACCTTTTCATTTACAAGTGTTTTATCCTGAAATATATCCAAAGTTGGTAAACTGTTTGATGTAAAAAAAGAGTTGAAAAGGAGACACTGTCCCCTTTTCAACTCTTTTTTTACCTCACCTATTGCACTAAATTCATTTAGCATGGTTCAGGTGAGAAAATTTAACCGCTTAAATTTGAACCGTTCAAATCGTCTTCATTTAAATCCTGAAATATGATTCTCCACTTTCGCCATTTCAAAGCCTTGTAACGTTCTTCTGTAAATTCATTGGGATATTTATTAAGTACATAAGAAATATCCGGTCCTCGTAATTCTTTGAAACATATTTGGCATCTCGGGTCCATCTCTTTTTGATTAATTAAAAAGTTTTTGAGGCATGAACCATGAACCACATGACGGCATCCTTTTAACAGGGATTGCCCCGCTTCACAACTACAAAGCATACAAAAATTTACCATCCTTTCAGCTTGCTAGTCAGCTTACAAATGAATAGAGTACGTTGAACAATGAAAAGGTTGTCATATCTCAGTCAACAAAAAAATTTTTTTATTGCTAATTCATGGGCTTACGTCACTTTGAAAGAGGTTTCGCGATTTGAGTGACAGATGTATAGAAGATTTGTGTTGGTTAGGGGTAATCGGCGTCACGTGATGGAAAAAATGGTCAATAAAAAACTAAGATTGATAAAAAATAATTGTATGTAATGAGTAGTTTCATATGTTATCTCCCTCATAATTGATAGAGTACTCTATTCCCATTATTGGAAAAGTCTTTTAAATGCAGTTGTATTGACATGAGTGGAGTATGCAGTAGCATGGCCACATATTAAGGGTTCAGTCACATTTAAGATATGAAGTAAAATATATTTTTAAACATATTAAAAATTTTTAAAC
Organism: Maratus michaelseni; assembly: GCA_963931845.1. NCBI lineage: Eukaryota > Metazoa > Arthropoda > Arachnida > Araneae > Salticidae > Maratus > Maratus michaelseni. The sequence goes on from OZ007588.1 coordinate 328,698,604, forward strand.
TGAATATAAGTATGTATTTTATATTTGATTAATAAAATAAAAAGGGGCAACGCTGTGGATTTGCCGTTCATCACATCTAACTGTGGAATAAATCTAGTTTTAACCAATCTAAGATTAATATTTGAAAGCGATTAATCTTTAATTATTTTCAGTTTTCAAATAGGAAATATCGCTGAATGAAAATATGAATAATTCACTGCAACTTATTTCAAATAAAATTTTAAGCAGTTTAACGTTAAAAAAAAGAAAAAAAATATATATATATAATTTATTTATTTATTTATTTATTTATAAATTTATTTATTTATAAGTTTCACGTTAAGAAAAGTTTTCTAAACTTTATTATGGAAACTCCTTTTCAACAGTGGTTAGCTGCCAGAGAATTTAATAAACGTGTCGATGCTTCGGCTCACCATTACGTTATTTTATTGACAAACACTCATACATTTGATATTGAAAAAGATTTAAAACATTTTTTAAAAATTACCAAGAAACCTTTGCTTTGGTTTGCTAAAAAATTTAAGGAACATGGCGTCCAAGTCGAATATGCAACCATCTTTAGTCAAAAAGACATTCAAAACTTTGGACCCTTATCCACGACCGTGTCCAACGGAATCGTTCGTTGTTACTTGCAATCCAAATACAGCAATTCCGTCGTGTTCGTTTGCTCAGCTAATTTCGCCAAACAAATTCCCTTCAAAACCATTAGTCCTGAAACACTCGTCTATCGAATTAGTGAATAAAGAATTAAAAGATTTAATCCAGAAAAAACTCATTTATCATGTTTTGAATGGTCGACCTACCGATACGCTCGATTATCACCGTCATAAGTTAATTGATGAATTGATTCAATGGATTCAACCTTCTCAAAATATTCTAGATACCTATGATTCTTCTTATCGCGATCAGTTAATGACGTTACTTTCTAGTGCTTCTAAGCAAAACGTGAAAGATATACCACTAGACGAGTCAGAATGGTTGAAACTTTTGAATCAATGGATACGAAAATCCAGTAATGAAGATATTATTTTTAATCGAGACATTTTCCAAATTTTAGCTGTAGATGGTTTTCTTGGATTCAGACCTAAAGATTTGAAACAATATTTAACCAACATTTTAATTCCCCTCAGATCTGAATTTAAAATGCATGCAAAAGGGGTGCGAGCCATGTACGAATTTTTTGATCAAAATTCAAACATTGAAAGCTTATCAGGAACTGATTCAGCTTGTTCAATATTTTTGGCACTGCTTGACTTGTACGCGAATCTATTGAAAAAATTACTATTAGACGATCAGGTGCGTTTTCAAGTGCAGCAATCAAAATCGTGGGCGGAAGGATTTTTACATAAACATTCAGATTATTACCATGATGTAAAGCACGTGGATGAAATACTGTTAAAAAGTTTAGCTAATGTATACTCCGAACAATTTACAGATAAAAAGAAAATGAAACATATAGGACGAGAATTGTTAAAAAATTTAAACGTGTTATGTGATCAAAAATTTAAATAAATAAGTATTGCTACACGTTATATATGTCCAATTCAAAGATGACTTCTGCCATTGTACCTTATAAAACGGAAAAATTTTCCCCTTCATCATCTGAACGAAACAAAGAACTGTTTCCTTTTTTCAATTTACCCGAGTTGGTCGTTGAAAAAATTTTAAAAGAATATATCTCTGTTTCGGATAAAGCGATCCTATCTCAGATGCCTGAATTTAAATCCTATTATGAACTAAGATATTTCTGGTTTCAACCGACTCTCCATTTGTTTGAATTGGTTCGTTCGCTAAAACCTGGATGGTATCTTGATTACGAAAATCTAGATACGCGATATTATATTACTATCGATTATTTTAATTTGAGTTTTAACATTTATATTTTTTGTATAGCGTTGGGCGACTGCAGATCACCTCTACATATTGGACCCATTCAAAAGAACCTTTCCCAAATGCAAGTTATTGTGAATAAAATTAATGAAAATAATACCTTTACCCTTGCAAAAGAAAACGATATCCTCGTTTACCATTTAAGAAGACAAGATTTAACAGATATGCTTAATACCTTTTCATGTAGATATATATATATATATTGTACTTATTTTTGGATTTTACGGCCTCAAAAGCAAATCTTTTGGCCACAAAATAATACTTATTATCCATTAAAAAACAATAAATGTGTGATACCCAATGGCATTGTAGATTCCTATAACGTAGTATTGAAACTGAATGACGATTTTACAGTTCGTGTGTATCAAGTTAAGCGGTTTACAAAGCAATTAAAATTAAGTAGTAATATTTTGTGTGATACAATCTTGTCTCCTTTATCTTTTCAAATATGCAATGACGATTTTTCGTCTGATCAAGAGTCAAATTGTAAATCTTGTAAGAATAATCCAAACAGTATACACCCGATTTGTAGACAAACATTTAAATACATTAACGAAAACAATGTATCCATGAGCGTTACGCATTTTTACAGCAATTACTGTTTTCAAACCCGTTTCGTTAAGGATTATATGTTTAGAGGTGGACGTATATTTTTTAATCATGAACATCAGTGTTTCTTTGAAGAAGTATTCGGCGAAATAATTAAGAAAAACCCTATTAAACACTTCTTCGATGACGATTAAAAAAGGTTAAACTGTTTAAATAACTAGATGCTAAACTTCTGGATCGAAGTAAAATATCTTTTTAAACATATTAAAATATTTTAACCCTTTGAGGGGCGGTGATATATATTATATACCACCGAATTTTAATCTGATTCGAACCAGAATCTTTTAATTCAATTTTACTATTTAAGCTCTGACGGGAAAAGTTGAAAAATTGCATTTCCTTATTTTGAATAAAATTCTTTAGTAAATACTCGTGTCAATTCGACGTTACAGGAACAAAATTGCTTGCCCCTGAAAGGGTTAACTGAATATAAATATGTGTTTTACATTTGATTAATATAAAAGGGGGCGATGCTATACGTCTATCGTTTCTCACATCTAATTGTGGAATAAATCTAATTTTAACCTACGAGTAATATTTGAAAGGGATTAATCTTTAATTATTTTCAGTTTTCAAATATGAAATATATATATTTTATCTAATTTAAATAACACATAATAATAATTCGCTGGAACTTATTTCATTTCAAATAGAATTCTACACATTTTAACGAAAAAAAAAAAAAAAAAAAAAAAAAAAACATATATGTTTCAAACAGGAGCATTTTATTTCAATGGCATATAAAAATAATAAGGGTTTTTTTTTTTTTTTTTTTTTTTTTTTTTTTTTTTTTTTTTTTTTTTTTTTTTTACACCCACACTTTTTTAACGATAGTCTTCATTTTTCCTCTCAACCTCGTCCCAAATTGATGATAACGATTTCCATTGGCCAAATAATCTACTGTAATCCAATTTAATGATGGATTTACTAGTAAAGCGTAAAAATATAAGAGATGTAGACACGTAGCATCGAAATCATTCGTATTTTCCTTCGTTAAACTTTGAGCCATTTTTTTAATTCGACTCAATACACATTCTCGGTTTTTCATCAAAGGAAATTGTTTATAATCGAAATGGGGGGCGTTATGCCATTGACTACTATGTTCTGCCACAAAATATAAATAACCATACGTACTGACGTTTTTTTTAATTTCATTTATGTGTTGTTTCCCTTCCCTACTAAACGCATCAATGAACTCAGGCGTAACATTGTACATTTTTTTCCATATTACATTCTCTGTTCGAAGTTTTCCAATCTCATACGTTCTTTTCGATAAAACATTTTGGATGAGAGTATCGATGGGTAATTTTGCTTTCCCCAACAATTTTAAATCATAAAATTCTTCCTGTTTAGATTTGCAAGACATGTCTTTGTTATTAATCATCAAAATTTGGCCTTTTTAAATTTTTTATAATCACCCCTTCGTAAAATACGAGGGACGATTCCTGGTCTAACTTCATTCTTTTTTGTGCGGAAGGCTCTTCTACAATACTCGTATAACTAAATGTGTTATTGGATATTTTCATATCCGTTTGGCGCAAGTCTCCAAATTCTTTTTCAAAACAAATAAATAAATCGGTTTCGTGAAAAGAAGTGTTTTTTGTCGTTTTTAAATATTGTCGAACGGCTGATTTGACCTCGTTCATGGTCGTTTGACTACCGGGCTTCAACTGTACATCCATATAAAGTTTAAATTGAACATAGATATCCGCATGGATTAAATATTCCTGTGTAAACTCCACTACACATTGAGGTTCTTCACGATAATGTAGTAAACCGTCCTTGGGGTTAATGTGGTTTTTTAAATGATAATAAAGTATAAAAAAACAACCTTTATAAGATTGTTCTACGACGTATACGTCTTTATTATAGGTGTTTTTTTCCACTTGTAAAGAGGTTTTATTGGGGGCATTGTCCACAAATTCAGCATCAAAGGGTATGGCCACTACGCGGTCTTTAAATGCTTCGGACGCTTTGCATTCGGGATAGTTATTGGTGGTGGCAAACAGTTTAGCGGTTGGAATCCCACCCTTATTTTGTTCATACATGTTCCGAAACGCTACAAATGAATTTCCTGTAATTTGTTTGACGCGATTTTCATCAATACGTTTTTCCAACTCTTCGGTCGTCACCATACGGCACGAAAAGAGGGTCGAGGCTAGTTCGGGTGTCGCATTGCTCGCTGAATGACCGGGACTTAAATTTTCCGATTGAATGGAATGGTAATAGCCTCCGAGCACACGTCCCATCAGCTCAAAGAGTTTGCTTTTCCCATTCCGCGTGAGCCCTTTCCAGACAAAAAATTTGCGCTCGTAATTAGTTCCCACAAAAATGCTCGCCAGTACATCGAGCATATATAACAGTAATTCGTATTCAAACGAGATACATTTACAAAGGTTAACGTAAAAATGCAACATGGAGGTCATCAGTTCATCCGTCGCTTCGGGCAACAGATCCGCTAACGCGTCGATCAAATTATCTGCATGATCGAGAAAGAGAGCTTGTAAATACTTTAAGAAAAAGGATTTGTCGATCAATTTATTGTATAGGGCTTCGAGATGGGGCGCTTGATTACATAACACCATCATCTCTATTCGAGGGACCCCCAAGTTAATTTTACGATCCGATAAAAATAATTCCGGAACCACACCCCCAATATGCCCGGTTAATAAATCCAATACGCCATCCTGTAAGCGCAAAAACCATTTATGCGTATCCATTTGAATATCTTTTCGTTCCATAGCTGTATCGCTCATGATGGCTGAAACAACCCTGGCTACATTAAATTGACAAATGACTTCTTCATCGGGTCCTCCCAACCCTCCTGATTGTTTGTATTCATTGTAACATTGTTTGACATAACTCCATAAATTTTGTAAATGATCGCCAATTTCTCTTTCTCCATTTAATTCTTGCCACGATTCGGACAAAGCATTCCATATAAAACGGGCAGGTTTTTTTAAGGCATTTTTCAGTTTGAGCACGAGAATCGGTAAGTGCCGCTCCTGCATGTTTCGAATGAGTTCGATCATTTGATCCTGGGTCGTGATAACCAGGATGGCCCGCTGATTATTGGCCACGATGGATTTGAGTTTATCGCGATTGGTTTTGGGTTGTTCATGATACAGGTTGTTAGCGCAAAAATGAAGCGTGTTAATGGTTATCTCAGTGATGGAGTATTGGATAATTTTAGGGGGGATTGCGCCAATTTTATCGAGGAGGGGATGAAATTCGGTATCGAGGAGCGAGTGAAGTTGTGCGACCATATCAACCGAGTTCATATTATAATGTTGACAAAGGGCATAAAACACGGGTAAAAAATAATAACCTTCATTAAATTGCATGATCGTTTTAATGGGATTGGGATTTTCGGCCAATGACATGTGTTCAAATTGAAGTATTTCGTGTAATTCTTTGAAAAGGACGGGAATATGAGAATGGTCAAAAGCAGAAGTCTGACGAAACCGCTTGTACCACATGTCCATAGCATGATTGATGGATGTAAACTCAATCATATTGCAAGCGTTTAATTTTAAATGGTGATAGACTTTGAGTACATTAGAGTTATCAAAGATGAGTTTTTTACACTTACTAATATAACCTTTTTCTTTCGTTTTCTTATATATAAATTCAGCGACATCTTTCCAATCTGAAGAAACATTAGGATGTTTGCCCATACTCGTGGCATATAAAAGAGTATGGGTGGGAGCATCGACGCGGGAGCATATCACGGGCATCATGAGTTGTTTCAATTCCCCAAGCATCATTTTTAAACTATTCAAATTTAACAAACTTCTGAAAAGGGAATTTTCATTGTTTTTGCGTTTCACAAACTTTTTTTTAAGATCGTTATAATCTTGACTAAATTTAATCAAGTTGAGATGAAAAGTATTGCGTTCGTCCACGTAAACGAGTCGAAGGGGTGTGTAAGGTTTTTTATCGGGTTTCGAGGCACCGGGAAGCATGGCATTCGATAAAATATCTAACTTATAAACATTGTTTCCTAACAAAGCTTGCCGAAACTTATATTGTAAAGATTCGCACAAGAGAATGTAATCGTCATACCCGATTTTAAATTCAGGTAAATGAATATGAATTCCTGTATGATGGGGTCTCAAAGCAATAATGTAAGTAAAATTTTCAACAGAGGGTAAAAAAGTCATTTTGAGGATGGTTTCGATAATGTTAAAAATAGATATGCCCACTTCTTCATGATTTGGATAGTAATCAAAATCCAAAATGACGGCATGGGCACCAACGGATGATAAATCTACCGTATAAGGCGGCGGTTTGGGTATACCAATCCATTCGATTGTAAAATTGGGAAAATCTTTCCCATTGACCCAAAAGATGGCACCGTTGATATCATAAATAATGTAGGCGTCAGGAGGCGCCTCTTCACGATGGTTTATTTTCTTGAGAAAAGAAGATGTATAACTCATAACTTGATTAAAAATTTTTTTAAACACCTAAATATAAGATGTATTATGTTAAAAAATAAATAAATAAATAGTAAATAAATAAATAAATAAAAAATAAATTAAATTAAATTAAATTAAATTAAATTAAATTAAATTTATATATATATATATATATATATATATATATATATATATATATATATAAATTTAATTTAATTTAATTTATATATATATTTAATTTTTTTTAGTTACACTTATTAGAATTCTATTTGGAATAGCTTCCAGCGAATTGTTCTTACGTGTAATTGAAATTAAATGAAATATATATGCATATTTATTCCATATTTGAAAAGTGAAAATAATTATAGAAATATTAATCTCTTTAAAATATTACTCGCAGGTTAAAATTAGATGCACAGTTACGCACAATTTACTCAGCAATGCATAACCATTCATCATAACCATTCTTTATCTTTAGAAACAAAATTCATGTTTGAAAATTGAAAGTAACTTAATATTTTTCAAATATTAATTAGAAGTTAAAACTAGTAAATCTACAGATCAGGAGCCTCAACGTCAGCTCTGAAAGTCAATGTTTTTTTTAATCTCACTTTTCATAATATTTAACATCTTACAATCCGCAAATTAAATTTTTTAAATTACTACATACATATTTATACGCTTTTAAAATAATTTGAAGGTTTCAGAAATTAGAAACGTTTAATTAAACACGGTTTATGCAATAATATTCTGACATTCTTATGAACTTCTTATTCTATGTTTTAGATTTAAAAAATTCATTTCTTCAGGGGGGAAGAGCCCCCCTGAAACACCCCCCCCCCTAATCTTAACAAATTTATATTCGTGATGTACTATTGATTGTGTGAATGATTCTAGTATATCTTGGATTTCGTTCTACACAGTGGTTTTATTAGAATAAGCAAAAATTTCGAAAATAATTTCATGTTATCCTAATGCCTAAATAGCAATATTTACTTAGACCACGAAACACTCGCATCTGATAAATAGGTTGAATAATATCTCGTGTACAAAAGCAACTTATGGAAATGTAAACTGAATCTTTTCACTTATATCTATTTCAGAAATCTAGTGCTATTGCAACTTTTGTTTCGGAAAACAGTTTTGATGGTCATTCTATAATATTTCTTTTACCTAAGTACATCCTGAAAGACAAAATTGATTGTGTCAAATCATAAAGATCATGTGATCATGTTGTTGAAAGAAGAAAATTATCCAAAAGTAGCCTAATTCATCTATCAGTTGCCGTGTGAGAAAAAATGTGAAATATGTTAATAGATCATGAACATGTAATGAACTGTTGTGGTTGCGGACCAATTTATAGAATAAATTTTACAAACTGGATTTGTATAAAGATAAAGCCAATTTACTTCGGTATGATTTGACTTCGATACTTTATTCACCAAAAAATTTTTAAAAACTTGATTGGGTAAAGCAAAAAAATTAGGATGGAAGGAAAAATCCACGTAATGGCCGTACATGGGCAGGAGTACTAATATCGTCACGTTTTACCAATCTCTTAACTCTGATTAGTTTATACATTGTCTTTTAAATTATTTTATATTCCTTTTAATCTATTTCATTTTATCAAGTCAACATCATTGGTTACTGCTATTGTCCCATGATTGAAAACACTTTTTTATGAATTGGTGATTCCTCTTCATTTAAAGAAATGTTTCGTCCCCCTCCCCGACGTCTTCATTGTTGCCTGTGTGAAAGACGTCAAGGAGGTTCGGGAATAATACTCCGACGTTGTGGCCACGCGTACCACGCTGGATGTATTTTATATTTAGTTAGAAGATACCTGGAAAGACAATTTAGTATAATATGTATTAATTGCAACACCCCCATTCATTGGCGTGAACTGAGGGCAATTCAAGTGTTACTATTTCACCCCTACACAAGAACTCAGAGGGAATTAACCTCCGAAGAACATGTTCTCGAAGAAAGACTGGAGATAGACATACAGAGAGACAGGAGATATTCTTTAAATAACGAAAATTGAGGTATCTCTCTCTCTCTTTCTATATATATATATATATATATATTAAAATTTAAAAATCCGACCGCGAGGTATACTGTCCGGTGACAACATCTACACATGACAAAAATTTCTGAGTCCTAGGTGTTATAATTACGGAGAAATCCGCGGGCAGGCAGGCAGGCAGACAGACACTTACTCTTTTATATATATATATATATATATATATATATATATATATACGAGTGAAAATATTTTTATGTCTAAACCTCAAGTTTGGACTATGACATATAACATGATAAAAGAGTCCCAATCATTAGAAGAGATTGAACTGCAAGAATCAAAAATCCAATTATTAAAAAAGCGTGATATAATACTCAGGTTGGAACATTATTTACCATCTCCACCCCCTCTGTTCGCAGAAGCTGAAATTATATTTTTTGACAAAATTAATTTTAAGTTTGACAAGTTTTAAATAATATTAGATATTTCTTCAAATTCATTACAAGAGCTGCAAACTGTAATAATGTAATATGTAAATAGAACTAAACCACAATAATGTAATACTGTTGTTACATGTATTATCTGTCTGTAAATAAAATGTATTTAAAATCTTCATATTGGATTGAGTTTTTTTTTATTTATTTATTTTATTTATTTATTTATTTTTTTTAATTAAAATAAAGCTTTATGAATCTAATTGAAGACATACTTCTAGCAGACGATCGCAACTTAGGATCATTTGGATCTTTCGAAAAAAGTATTGGATATACTACTCTTTTATGCATTACTCCACCCATACTTCTTATACCTTTCCTTTTTATCACTGTCCGTAAAAATATTTATAAACTAACGGCTTTAATTTTTGGATTTTTAATTTTTCTATTCCTGATATTTCGATTTCGATTTTCTTGGATTGTTAAACTTGATCATCAATTGCGGAGATTTTATCATGCATGAATATGAATTTAGATTGGTCGTTGAAAATTCGTCCTCTTTCCTCCCTGTTCTTCAAAATTTAGGATATCCGATAAAAAAACAAACTGTGTATTACTTGAAACCCCACTTTCGATTTCGAAATGGAATTTTTGAAACAAAACGCATCAAATCTACCCATGCAGTTTACCATGATTCATTATGGTTTCGATGGGTTCATTCTATTGAAATACCTTACCCTTGTTGGTCTCGTTCCACCTATCTTACATTTCTCCATAATATTGGAAATTATCAAAATCCCATGACAGTGGAATCTCGACATATGATTATGATCGATTCCAAAGTTCAATTATATACGTTTCAAACATCTGTCCATTCTTATAAACTGGTATTTGAATGGGAATACGGTACATTTTTTAAACCCATGACTTTGTTTAATCCTGTTTTCATACTCAATTCATTGAATCAATATAGAAATTTATACAATTTGTTAAAAAAATATTCCGTACCCTTCTACAAATTAAATGAACATTTAAGTAGAAAACCTGTCATCTGTATTGAGGCGATTCCGGATGGAGGACAATACCTCTATGCTCATAAACTGGACGGGGTATTTGGACTAGTTTATAGTTATTCCGATAAAATTAAAGAAAAATGGGAAGGATATGAATGCGTTGTGCGGAAAAATGAAACCCTTGGTAATGGATTAGTATTTGCTGCAGAACGTTTGGAGAATGGAGATGTCTACTTACTCGACGTTTATCACGTCCGAGGGCATGATACGATCAAATGGTGTAGAAAAGAAATATTAACACAATTTCTAACCAACCTAACTTTGTTGAAAGGTTATTTTGTTCAAACTTATGCTTTTGATAAAGGGTCTTTGAACACAAATCCACCTTTTAAGACGGACGGTTTAATCATTCATGATGTTATGCAAGATATTATTTTCAAATACAAAACGAGTCATTCTATCGATTTAATATATTACCAAGGTTATTTTTATTTACCAAATGGTAGAATCAAATGCTTACAACAAGGTTTAGAAGAAAGTTCTGTCTATGAAATTTCAACTCAAAATGGTCAAGTATTGCGAAAACGAACAGATCGATTTAAAGGAAATACATCTGAGCAGTTGGAAAATGCCTTGAAAAATGGATGGCATGGACCTGATATAGAATCATTACCTATTTTAAAGAAAACTAAGCGAAAATAAAATTTAATATTTTGTATTTTTTTGATAAAATTATAATGAAATTTCCTCAACTGTTCAAATGTATAATACATATATACAGGAGTCGCAGCGTCCTATATATTTTTTAATAATCCCCACCACTATTTTTAAAATATAATATTCACAATATCCTTCTATTGCAAATTTTAAGGAAATCTACCATGATATTTATATTTTAAAAATGTTAAAACGGTTTAATTATAATATACATATGTATATAATATGCATATGTATATTATAATTAAACCGTTTTAACATTTTTAAAAAGATGTAAAGTTTCATGCTAACAAAAAGGCACGCGAAAAAATTGACACGTTAGAGTTGGAATTGATTGTAAAAAAAAAAAAAAAAAAAAAAAAAAAATAATAATAATAATAATAATTATATATATAATTAATTATTATTATTATTATTATTATTTTTTAATTATTCTTAACTTAACCATTGTTTTTCTGCAGTGTTCCTTAATATGTTTCTAACGCTTATTATGCAAAGATATAATCCGCATTTAGATCCTATTACAAGGAGATATGTACCCCCCTATATATCCCCCAGACTTGAATCTGAAAAAAAAGAAAATATACCTTTCCTTCGTGGATTGTCAATGAATGTATTCAGAGATGGGTATATTTATAATAGTCCAAGTTCAAACTGGAGAAAAAAGAATGGGCGAACTTATTTTGCAGTACTGAATTATAAAAAAGAATTTGATAAAATAATAGTTAATGCAACTTCTGAGTAAAAATGTATTTAATGTGTGCTTTACATTTGAATATCTAGCAAAATGTTTTCATTTTTTTTATCGAGTGCAAAATATTTTCAGTTTTGTGTAATATTTTTTTAGAGGACAGTCAATTGGATGTTTATTGATTTTTTTTTAAAGTGAGAAAAGCACTATAAATCTCTGTCTGTATACCTATAAAATCATTTTGTTCTGATTGAAGTCAATAGATGGGACCAACCGTTATATATATTGCGATATTAGTCTAAAGAAGATTTGTGATTGGCACAGCATTGATTCACGCTTAATGCAACCTATTTCGGACTTAGTTGAATCAAAATGTATGTTCATACTATCATTAACTTCAGAGTTCGAGATATACGGATCAATTGCAAGTAACGCCTTCCAAATTACGAACCGTACTACAAACATTTCAAAATGATTTTCAATTCAGTACTGATGCAGAAACTGAATATCGAAGGACAGATCTATTTTCCACGTCTTCCAAAAATTAAATGGTTAAAAATAATGATGGATTAACGGAATATAAAGCAAAAGTCAGTTTGCAGTTGCCCTTTAAATTTAAATATAGTGTTATCACCCATTCGTTTTCGCCTGAGTGATGAAATCTCTGATAAGCCAGTCTTCCAATCGTCTAAGACTCAGTCTTCCAGTAAACTTACAAATGTAACAACGCAGTGTCGAAAATGATATTAAACATCACGAATAAAGACGTTTTACTAGCAAGTATAACGTATTTTGTTGGAAACTTGCACCTATGTCAGAACCGTGTGTTTTGATCTCTTTTTTGTACTGATTTTTTAGTTGACAATCCGTGATGCGTTACGCCAGCCAATTTATTAAGGCATTTATTAAGGAAAGAAAGAGTTTATTTCTAATAAATTAATCTATGTATACTGACAATGTATAAAGACTCTTAAAATATAATTTGTTTTGTAAAAGAAAATATAAGTGTTATATGTATTATTTATTTATATGCATACTTTTATAATTAAATAATTATTAATAATTTTTAATTATTAATAATATTTATTAATATTTAATAATATTATTAATATGTAATTATTAATAATATTTATTAATATTTAATAATATTATTAATATTTAATTATTAATAATTTTTAATAATTTTTATAATTAAATTCTACAAAATTGAAGTAAATAGACATTTTTAAAAGTGTTAAAATCTTTTAATTATAACTTAAATATATTTTTATAAATATATGTATACATCCTTTTTTTATTGAATTAAGTTTTTAATAAAATTTTCCGGTGTATTTCCATCCATGATATGTGTATTAAATACAACTAATCCGTCACTCGTTGGACATATTAAAGATTGTTTCACAAAAGAATCTTTAGTCATGCATTCCACTCTCCCTATCAATTTATTTTTAGTTTCTATTTTAGATATGTGGCTTCGACAAGGCGATGTTCTATCATTTGAATCTAAATGTGGATAGGGCCCACATTTGCATTCGTTTCCATTCCAACCCAAAGAAGGTGCTGGATTTATAAGATCTCTTAAACAATAATCTACCGAACATACAAATGGGAAAATAGATATCATTGGGGTATTGTCTAATGATCTAGAATTACACTGACAATTATATCTAAGTTTATTTTGGTAAAGTTCATAATAATTTTCAATGTTGTCCCCCGCATCCTTACCTTCCTTGTAATCATATAACATATTTAAATTATTATCTTGAGCTTCTTCGTTTTGACAAGCTTTTTTTTTATCCTTTTTAAAAATATCATCATTTATACCGATACACGACCATCCGGCCAAAGTAAAAACATGATACGATGTTTTCAAATTACATTTACCAACGCCTTTAGGTAAACAATATGCTCCTGGAGATAGTTTTTGATTCAAAACATATATCCGTTCATCCTCACTGAGTATTCTAAAAGGTACAAAATCTTTTCCGTTACTACAAAATTTTTCACAGTCACACATTTCATCAGATGGACATTGAAACCCTTGAAGCGCACATGCCGTTTTCGAAATGGGATGGGTCAGTAGCCAGTTCAGTGGTTGATTGCGATCAATAAGATAGGGTTTATAATATAAATTGATAAGAGTTACGAGAACAATTAAAAGCATAATTAAAGAAATGTATTGGTTCTTTAGCATACTGTGCTTTTTATTCTTGGCTTTCAATTTGGAAGTAGCATCCGGACGCCCTTGGCATAGTCATTATGCCTTAATTTGGAAATGGAAAAATTTTATCCTTATTCGCATTTTTCCAAAAAATATTTATGTTTTAATTGACCACAGTATAATTTATAGATATATGGAAGCTTCGACAGAAACCTATATCTCAGCTGTTCGAATGGACACGCAAATGATAACCGAAATTTTAAATTACCGTTATTTCTTAGATTGGATTAGGGAACGCCCTTTTGTGAAATCGTATCCTTCAAAACTTTCGAATGAGATTGACATCTTGAACCACTTGACCCAGACTTTAAATACATAAAAACTTTCTGCTTAAAACAATCATAGGACCCTTTTCCATAAATCTCGATATCTGGAAATTTTTCCTGCAATTCTTCTACTATTTTATTTTCCTGACTCTGATACATCTTGTATAAACAAACAATTTTGATGCCTGTCAGTTCCAAATATAAATGAAAAAATTCCAAACCGATGGAACAAGTTGAATCATGCGTTTCTTTTTTAACACGGAAGGGGTAGTAGGGAAATACAGAAGTGTAAGGTAAATGAAAATGTATTGGAGTGTTTGGAAAGGGTGTTAAGATAACAGCTTTTGCTTTTGGCTTAAGCCGATTCAAGACCGGAGTTGTAGGGTCAAAGGAAAGAAAATCCTTTGACTCTGAATAAGATTGAATTAAATTTAACCAACGTTTTATAAAATATGTAGTCTCTTCGGGTTTATTGTAAGGTCGAAAAAGTTTTAAATAATATTCTTGAATAAGGATTTGTAATCGTTCAAAATCAAACATGGTGTATTAATGTCTCCAAGATTCAAAACTTATTTTATATATATTAAAAAAAAAATATATATATTATTATTATTATTATTATTATTATTATTTATATATATATATATATATATATATATATATATATATATATATATATATATATATATATATATATATATATATATATATATATATATATATATATATATATATATATAATATATATATATATTATATAATAATAATAATAATAATATTAATAATAATAATATTAATAATAATATATTTTTTTAATATAGCGTTAAGGATTAGAATTCTACTTGAAATGACTTCTAGCGAATTATTCTTACGTGTAATTGAAACATAGGTGCCAACCTCTCATTAATATTTATTCCGTAATATGCGGATTAATTTGACCCAGGTTTAACACTTTTCGCACCAGAATTTTTTTTAAGAAATGAAATAAATTGAATTCCACGTAGAAACCTGAAATTAAATAAATAAAGATTCATCCAATAATTTGTCTCGTTTGAAGCGTTGTTAAACTGGGTCAAATTAACCCGCATATTACGGAATATTAATGAGAGGTTGGCAGCTATGTTGAAATTAAATAAAATGTATACATGTTTATTCCATATTTGGAAAATGAAAATAATTTTGCATATCTAGTTTAGTATCTAGTTTCTGACCAGTTTAACGCTTTTGTTTATGTTGTGTGTAGCATAATACGATATTTTTCCTTCCAGTATACTGTTCAGTTTATTTATAGTTTTCATTCTTTTCTATTTTACTTTTCATTTTGTATAATAAAGTTATGAACTTTAATACGTATGGAACGTATTACGGTAAATTTCACCGGTGTACAGTTTCATCTGTAAAACAAAACGTCATTATATTTGATTTTGGAACTTCTACCTACGAAACTTGGTTTATAACGCGCATGCATCCTCCCGAAAATGTCTTAATCGATTCCGATAAACCTCTTTTATTAGCTTTGAAAGCCTTTTTCAAGTCTGATGTTCCTGCTTCTGTGGTCTCTAATCGAAAATACTCGTGGACTATATGTCTTGGAAGAGAGCGTGTCATTTATCCCGTCGATAAAGACTTTAGTAAAAAAGAAAATACTCTGCAATTTTACGCAACTCCCTATTTTGTTGAAGAAGTAGATGTTGTCAGTAAATTTTTACAAGGTATAATTCGACCAGCGTACGAAAATGTTTTCTTTTATAAAAATACCATTTTATTTCTTGATAATCAAGATTTACCTTATCCGGGTGGGTTTTACTTTAAGCAATGTGAACCATCCTCCTATTATCGAATTTGTTTTTTATCTAACGAACCGACCCAGTACGTTTTGAATCTGGCCGCAGAATGGCAATCTCGACAACGTGTAAAAGACATTGCCTATCTCACACGAGAAGTGAAAGCTGTTCCAAAATTTATAGATTTTAAACCCATTTCAGAATCTGGATCGACGGAGTCTAATATTACCTCTACAGGTATCATCCACAAGACTTTGTGTGCTAGAAAACCTGAGCTTTTAATTCAGGATATATTGACTTCTTACTATAAAAACTTGTCTCGTCAACAGTATGAGACCCCTATAGAATTTAATCATTTGGGATTGTTAATTGAATGGCCCTTCATACTCTCGTTCGAAGGATCAAGACCTTCTGACGATAAAATTGAAAACAAAAAATTTGTAGCCCTTAGCATTGAAGGAGCGCATCCTAGTCGGGTATTGCATGTCAATCGTCCTTACGAACGGTACGTAGAGCACAGTAATATTCCAGCAACTTTATGGACGCCTATTTCTTTCGTTTTGTCAACCCTCCTTACTGATATCAGTATTCGAAAAGTAATAATAGATACAGTAGTTGTAGGTGTGGTTTACAGAGAAACATTCTTTTGTTTCAATCAGCCTTTGTTGGAAGGGACACCGTCAAAGCATCCACTTTTAAATACATATTATATTTTATCCACAGCAACATTTGAACTGAATGAAGACGTAAATATTCGAGTGTTTGAATCTTTTAAATTGAACAATCATTATACGTTGCATCGTGTGAGTGTAAAAGGGTTAACACAAAGTGTCTGGTGTTTAACGAAATCTGCAGAAACAGATCCTTATCCGAAAAAAATTCATTTAACGGGATTGGTAAAACAATGGACTGATTTTTTTATGGAAGTAGGGGAGAGTACCTATAATGTAGATGTAACAGCTGTGCGACTAGCCTTAATGTTGTCTAAACATAGCTTGTGTTTTAATTTAAATGCGGTAGAAAAACCCAATGAAGTGATTAGAGTATCAGATAATGAAGTCAATTTTTACTTGAACGAAAAAGTTGTTCAATTTATAAATGACGCTCGACTATTAAAGAATGAAAAGTTGGAAACAACACGACAACAAGCATGTATAATATCATAAAACATATAGTAGTACAATATATTTTAATAATATATTATAATTCTAAATACATTGATTGAGACAAAATAGTATGAAAATAGTATTTATTAAAACACAGGAATAAATTACATATTTTCATTTTAAATTTTATAATATGTCCTTGAAATTACTTTAATAGAAATGAAGTAAAATATATTTTTTTCTCTTTCAACTTTTCATATATTTACAAAAAGATTCCTCGTGTTTTTTAAATAAAATATTCGACCTTTATATGTAATGTAGTTATTCCTTTTTGTTCACCATATTGAACTTCATAATCTTGAAGACTTAAGATTTGAAACAGAGGTACTTGTTTGCATTTGATACACCAATACGAAGAAAATTGCATGTGATGAAATCGAAAATCATTCACGTTAAAGTAATGTCTTTTAAAGGGACACATGATTTTAAAACTTTTCAAGGATTCTTTCATACATGTTAAACAGATTGAATTATAAGTATTACCATCTGTTACAAAATAATAAAAAATAACCTGATGCGTGTCTTTGATTTGGTCAAAACAAAGATCTTCGTTTTGGAACCAGACGACAAATTCTTTCGAAAACCGAATGTCTTTTTGCTTAAAAAGCTCACATAAAATACTAAGATTTGTAATCTTTACAAATCGAGCTCGTATGTCTTGTCGATTCCATTTTGGCATTGGCACGTAGCCTTTTGAGCAAAAAATTCGTTCGAGAACTGTTTGAGGTAATAGAAAATTTAGTTCTTTTAATTTATCAATATCGTTACTCGTCTGTTGAACAATGACTGCTATACACTGATCTTGTAAACTGGGCAACGGCTTTTGAACACAGATGGAACTTCGTCGAATATGATCCAATTGACGATAATGAACCAAGAAAAATTTTTCATGGGTATTTAAAAAATCGTCATATGCAGAAGTACCTCTACAAAAAGGATGAGGTATAAAGCTAAAGAAATTTGTTCTTACAATCTTAACAATTTTACATTTATAAAATGACCATAACAAATAAGGTACACCAAGTTTGTCGCAGATACGTTCTTGAAGTTTGTTAGGTGCATGTATTTGAATCATCTTTCGAGCTATTTTGGAATCATTATTAAATTTAAAAAATAATTCATCGTACTCATTTGGTGAAATTGAATTCATACTGTGTTTTTATAAGTAACAATACATTAATTTCAACAAGTAAAATTGCAGAAGCAATCTGCGGTATGGTTATATTGAATAAATTGTCATTTTATATTTTATAATATATACATACACACAGATATATGTATATATATATATATATATATATATATATATATATATTAAAAATAAATAAATAAATAAATATATATATATATATATATATATATATATTTGTTTATTTATTTTATTTTATTTTTTAATTTTATTTTTTATTTTTTCATGCAGTGCTCGTACTTTGACTTGCATTTTTTTTATCATATGGCCTTAATCGGTACTTATGATAGTTCATCTGTTTTGCTATGTTTTTATGATGTAATTCTATATTCTCTCTAGATTCGTTTTCATAGAATGATTGATTTACACTAATTGTCCTTGTGTTATCTTTTTTAATAAAATATCTGAAGTATGTCACTTCTTCCAACAACCCTCTTTTTAACAATACCATATTTGATAATCTGCGCAACATAAGTACAAAAGTTCGGAAATTTTCCATGTAAAAAGATTTTTTCAGATTAACTTCTGTTGAAGTTGACATTTGCCGCAATTCATTGCTTTTTTTTCTACTATTCATAACAAATGGTGATTCGGTTGTTATATTCTCTGATTCACTAATCGTTGAATTAGAAGGTATTGCTAAATGTTCTCCATCCGTGTCCGCCATTTCTTCATCGTTCGTTAAATTCTCCGATTTTATTTCAGGCTCCACCAGATTCGCAAACGGTTGAAGGACAAAGGGATACGCTCGAGTAGATTGCACTTGAGTATCCCATTCTTCATTAGTGGGTAAAATGGGTAATGGATCAACTGAAGTTATTTTTGCACTCAATGTCTCATTAAGCCATTTTTGAAAATTTTTCAGATAGTCTTCAATAGTGTCGCTTTCCATTTCCCCAGTTAAAGGATTTATATAAAACATATCATACTCATTTGAAAACGCTGAATTGGCCACTAAAAAAAGAACTCTTCCTTCATAATTTTGTCTTAGGGTTATTGTTTTGGGTACATTACTTGGTAAAATAGGATTTTTTGAAGTCAATGAGGGCATAATTTTATCAACATAATATTTTTTTAATGCGTCATCATCTACAGTATCGGAAACTGGAATCAATGTATCATCGATGAGGTCATGTAAACGACCATCTTTTCCAGTTTTAAAGACACGAGTATTTTGAGCGGCTAAATTTAAAAACTCTTCATAATCTTTCAATTTTTCCGATTCCTCCCCCATTACTTTGTTTATGCAAATTAAATATAATCTTTTCAACACATGTTATTTCATTTTCCATGGATTCCTTATAATATTAAATGTATTTATATTTGCATTTGTTCTATCCATTTTTACAGCACAGTGACCTTTATTATCGAGAAGCAAAAGCTACTATATTTGGTCCTTTAAGTTTGAGTTGTTTTCGAAAACATGACTAAATTTTAAAAAGTATTCATTGTATTCATTTTTCAGTTAAGTTGAATCCGTACTCTATTGTACGATAATTAGCGTATTAAATTCAAACGGGTTGGAAATTCAAGAACAACAAATTTTTTTTATTTTGTGCCTAAACTTTTTTATCATATGGTTTTGGCCTTAATTGGTATTTACGATAATTCATCAATTTTAGTATTTGCTTATGACTTAATTGCATATCGTCTTTAGATTGGTCTTTATAAAATGGTTGATTTATACTAAAACTATTGTTTTCTTGCGTTACAATATGTGTTAAATAAGTCACTTCATCCAACAGTCCTCTTTTTATCAAAACCATATTTGACAATCTGCGCAATATAAGTACGAAAATTCGAAAATTTACTATGTAAAAAGATTTTTCTAGATTAACGTCTGTTGAAACCGACATTTTCCGCAATTCATTGCTTTTTTTTCTGCTACTCATAACAAATGGTGAATTGGTTGTTATAGTGGGAGGTTGGCTAATTGGGAGCGTTGCATTAGGTGGTGTTCCTCCAGTAGGGTCACTTGTACTTTCCCCCGATTCTGTGACATTACTCGTTGTACTCTTTTTTTGTTCTCTCTCGTCTCTTATATGACGCATTATATTTTGCCATTCAGTTGTATTTGGTAAAGTGGGTAATGATACAGTATGTGCTAGGTTAACGTTAATTATCTTTTGAAGATTTTCTGTAAAATTTTTTATATACGCATCCTCAGTGTCTTGCTCTGTCTCATGATTTAAAGGATTTATATATATTATGTTACCACTGTCAGTTTCACGCTTTGATTGGATCACCAAGTCGCGAGCTGTATTAGCATATTTATCTCGTATGTCTGTGGTAGTGGGGAAATCCTTTTTCGATTCATATTTTTCTGTATAATAAGCTACTAAGTCTACGTCTTTCATATTACGAGAATCTGGAATAAGTGTATCATCGATGAGGTCATATAAAACTCCATCTTTTCCCTTTTTAAACACTTGAGTATACAGAGGGGCGAAATTTATAAAGTTTGCGAGTTCCATTACTTAGTTTACGCGACAAAAAAGCAAAAAAGCGGAAAACCGCGGATCAGCGGAAAACCGCGGAAGAATCTCATCCCTAAGGGATGAGATTGACAAAACAGCAAAATAGCGGAAATCCGCGGATCCGCGGAAAACCGCGGAAGAATCTCATGCCCAAAAGTAAGTAAATGTCATCCCTCCAACACATATTATTTCATTCTCCATGGATCCCTTATAATACTAAATTCATTCATTCTCGTATTAGTTTGACCTATCCAGAAAATGTTATTTTTACAGCACAACTGATGAAATATTTATCCCAGCTAGATATTTATAAATCACATCCGTATGCGGAAAAAATAAAAATAAATGATTTTCAACATATAGATTGGACTAAAACGTTGATTGTGTTTAACAGAGATCTCCAACTCTTGTTTGCACCCGACCCTGTACAAAAACTGGTTCGACTGGATCGACGCCTTCATTATAAGGAAGCGTCCGCTACAATATTCGGTCCTTTTAGATTTTTACCTTTTTTGGAGGTGTTTCGGTACCAGTGGTTAGGTATTTTTTTAATGTTCGTTTTTTACACGGCAAACTGGTTAATCGTAACACAGTACAAAGGTTATTCTGTGGCTCTATCCAATAAGACTTTAAAGCATTCAAGAGATCGGGATCTGTAAATATATGGGATTCGGCATGAGGTATAGGTTGAGTCATCATATCATTGTACGTTTCCTTTGCTTCGTAATACGCATTGCGGGAATAGGTTTCGTCCATAAGGGCTGTGAGCAGCTGATTGCGATCGAACGCATCGTACACGCGATTTTCTAAAAATTGTTGTGGAAAATGGCGACATGTATAATAATCCAAAATCCAAAAATAAGTCATCCAGAAACACACAATCAGCAAACGATCGATAAATTCTACACAATCAAATCGAATGCGACTCTTCATGTTATGAAGAAAGGTGGCCAATACAGCAGGGACATCCTCTACTGAATCAAAAGTCATTGCTTCGTGGATTTTAGCTAGATTGTTGGGCGAAATGCCAATTAAAACGGGTATGAAATCATTTCCAAATAAAATTGAAATGTCTACGAAACGTTCAAGGGGGTATGGTAGCAACGTTGCGAGACGTGTAACATGATAAAAATTTTTGTAGCGATAAATCTGAATCGTTCGATACTTTCGAAGGCGCAAAAATGCCAAAATAAAAACATCTTGATCGACACTCACGATGACGGGATGGTGACAACCGGATAAAGTTTCAGCCAATTGAAAAATTTTATGTTCGCCTTCGCCCGGTACATTACAACCTGCTAAAATAAAAGTGCAGGTGTGATTATACAATTTTAACTTTTTCAACAAATAATTTTGAACGCTAATGGTCAAGGTATTATTTCCAAAAAGCATGTATCGGTAAAAAGATTTATCGGAAGTTTTTCTAGATTGACGACGCTCTCTTTGTGTTGCCCATTTCATAGGGACGCCTTCTCCGTCAAACGAGAGGATGATGGTTAAGGGTTTGGAAGCGTGCGGAGAAGCGGTAAAAATATTTAATAGAGCATGGAGCTGATTCCAAACGGATTCGCAAATTTCTCGAAACAATTTAGTTTCAAGTAATTCTAAACTATGTTCGATAGCTACATATAAAAAACTCTGTCCATCGATAAGTAAAGAATCAAAATAAGCAGGTTCGGAGGAAGGAGGTGAGATTGGATCAATTAATTTGCAAAAATTGTTGATACCCATGATGATTATTATTTATATATATATATATATATATATATATATATATATATATATATATATATATATATATATATATATATATATATATATATATATATATATATATATATATATATATATATATATATATATATATATATATATATATATTATATATTTATTTACTTATTTATTTTTCATATATGAAATAAATATGTATATATTTCATTTAACTTCAATTATACATAAGAATAATTCGTTGGAAGTTATTGCAAATAGAATTCTAAACAATTTAACGTAAATAATAAATAATTTTTTAAAACATAAATATATTTTTAATAACTGAATATAATTTTCAAATTTTATTTTATCAATAAAATGAGGCAATAATGTAGGTTATTGTTGGAGAAATTTATATATTATATTATTATATAAATACAAAATACCAGTTACCAATACTTTTAAAACATCAGAACAGTTATTAAAATTATTCACAAAAAAAAAAAAAAAAAAAATTATAATTTAAGAAATTACAACAACCATTGGGAAAATGAAGCTTAAAGAAAAAAAAAACTGAATTTCAAAATATTTTGCAAACTAAAATCTGAGTCAACAGTTTCAGTCTAAGCTGTTAACTCAGATTTTAATTTGCAAAATATTTTGAAATTCAAAGTTTTTTTTTTTTTTTTTTTTTTTTTTTTTTCCTTAAAGGGTATTTAGTATAAATTAGTTTCTCTTATAAATACAGTAGCTTCTATAAATCACAGCATCACTATGGATTCTGCTTTACAAGAAGATGTTTTTTGTAAATTTAGTGTAAATTCAAAAGTGGCCGAAAAGATGTTTAAAAAATTCCCACCTAACGTACAGCAACAATATATTTGTGATAGACTTCGTTTACCTTATGTGTTATGGTCTTTTTTTGCATGCAAAAAGGAATCTCTTCAATTCTTTTTGATTCCATTCTCTACCGCATTTCTTCAGGCAATTAGAAATTGTGGATATTTCGATTTTTGTGATATAAATTTAACTGACGATGAAAAAAGTTTTATTTTTTTTCATGAATCAATTGATCAAATTCAACGAGAGTGTTTTTGCATTCAAGATTCTCTCTCTAACCTACAGAACTTATGCTTAAAAACCATTGTCCGAAACACGAATTTACACGTGAATCGACGTGTAAAGGAGAATTTAGCATCTGTTTTACCCCAAACAGTTCTTGAACAACTCCTACTTCGTAAGGGTTGCGTTTCGATGCCAAAATGGGATCCAATAGGCATGAGAGCGCAATTTGTGGATACTTGTGGAGGAGCTGTTTTAAAGAATTTTTTCAAGGAAAAAGACACAGTCCATCCGAAAAATTTTGTAGTGTGGTTCCAGAACGATAATGTTCACCCTATGTTGAGTAATCCTAGTCTAATTTTGATACATATGTGGTTTAAAAATGACAGTAGTTGTTTTAATGTATGTATAAAATGTATTAAATGGTGTTTAGAAGATTCTGTAATTAAAAGTCCGTTTAAACGGCAGTACTTTAAATGTTATCTAATAAATAATTTACATATTGTGCAAGATCCTAGAAACTGGTGTCAACGATGTAAGCAAGTTTCAATGTTTCAAATTTTAACTGTTCAAGATTGTAAAGAGCAATATAATTCTGAAATAAATCCTATTAAAATTGAAGTATTTTTGTAAAAAGAAATAACCTCATATTCCTTGAACAACTCCTTCTTCGGAAGGGTTGCGTTTCGAAATCAAAATGAGATCCGACAGGCATGAGAGCGCAATTTGTGGACACTTGGAAAAGAGTTGTCTTAAAAAAAAATTTCAAGGAAAAAGACACAGCCCATCCAAAAGAGTTTCAGAACGGTTGAATAATCTTAGTCTAATATATGTATATACTAGCGGCCCGCCCTCGCTTTGCTTCGGGTAGTCAAGGATTATTTACGACATCACATTAAAAACCTCAAAAATAACAGTATTTCTCCACTATTTAATGGATGTTATTATACATATAAACCTTCTTCTTGAATCACTCTATCTATTAAAAAAAAACGCATCAAAATCCGTTGCGTAGTTTTAAAGATTTAAGCGTACATAGGGAAGTCAAGGATTATTTACGACATCACATTAAAAACCTCAAAAATAACAGTATTTCTCCACTATTTAATGGATGTTATTATACATATAAACCTTCCTCTTGAATCGCTCTATCTATTAAAAAAAACCGCATCAAAATCCGTTGAGTAGTTTTAAAGATTTAAGCGTACATAGGGATATAGGGACAGAAAAAGCGACTTTGTTTTATACTATGTAGTGATGTGTTTTAAGAATGATAGCAGTTGTTTTCATGTATGCATAAAATGTGACTCTGTAATTAAAAGTCCGTTTAAACGGCAATACTTTAAATGTAATCTAAAGAATAATTTACAAAGTGTGCAAGATCTTAGAAACTGGTGTCTACGATGTAAGCAAGTTCCAATGTTTCAAATTTTAACTGTTCAAGATTGTATAAAAAACACAATAATTCTGAAATAAATTCTACTAAAATTCAGATTTTTTACCTAGTTGTAAAATACGATTTTTGGTTTTTTAAGAAAAACCACCATACAGCGAAAGATTTTATAATTAATGAAACAATAACAAGCACCCAAAAATACCATGTTTTGTAAAATGGTTTTAGAATACATGAACCAGTTCGGGTGGAATGGGTAGGAGACACTATTGCCACTGGTTTTGGTAGTTTACTTCCAGGTAATTTAATTTCTATGATAGTTTTATGTTTCAATGCTTGATATTTATAATTTCTTAACTCGGGTTTTGGTGTTACACTAGTATTTTCTACATCTGTAAGATAATCCGATACTTTATTATTTTCTCGAACCAATCTACCCAATATATTGCTACTTGCCACAGCTGTAAAACCTGCTGCCGAACTCATGTGAGGTACACCGTTTACGTCTGGTAAGATAACTTTTAAATCATTCGTTACCGCATATCTTGTTAATAGCCTATCGGTTATAAGTATAGCGGTTCCGTTAGCATGTTTTTCCGGGAGATAAAATTCATTATTAAAAGCATCTTTTGGATAAAATTTAGTATTGCTAGAATTTTGGGCATATGTATAGTTGAGAATAATTTCAGATTCTAAGTTGTCGGTTGTGATGGTTTTGGGGTAAAATTCGTTATTGTTTTTATCTTTTGCATACCGTTGAGGTATAGTATGCTGATTGTCAACGTCAACTGGACCCATATAAAATTCATTATTATCCTTATCTTTTGGAAACACGGTATCACCATTACTTTTGGAAGCATAATATTTGCAACCATCCAACTTTCGCGCAAACGAGTTATCGGGAGGATAAAATTCATCCTGATTCGCCTTTTGGGCATAATATTGATGACCATCTCTACCGTAACCGATTATCCATTTCCCATTGTCCTGCGGATATATTTCATCGCCTGTAGTTGCATCTCTATCATACCGTGGTTTCCCCAGTTTCGTTAAGGGTAATATAAGTATTTCATCTCTTTTAATAAAACCTAATATATCATTTTTAAATTCGTTTTGATCTTTATCTGTCGGATAATACTCTTGTCCATATTTGTCTTTTGCATATCGATTGTGTTCAACTATTTCAGTATTGATATTGTCCTTTTTGTATATCTCATTATTATCTGGATCTTTATCATATGTTGTCGCCGACATTTGTACTTGTTTCTTGTTAATTCAAGTTCACAACATGTGGACTGTTTATATTCTCCTGTTTTTCATTCTCTATTTCATTCATTGTTGTATGGCTCAAAACTTTTTGTCTTATTATATGGCTAAACCTTATCCTTTTCATTTGAACTTGATTCGTTGGAACCAAGATGTCCAACTTGTGCTTGATGGATTGGTTTGAACAACTTTTATTTGGAGTCCCTCCTTCCACGTCTTCGTTACCGCGCCCACCCCACGAATTGAAAAATCTTCTGCTTCGTATGGAAGCCGAAAACATTCCGTGGTCCCATATTCTTTTTCAAGGCGGTTTGACCGCTTTTCCCTATCAAGTGCATGGAGATTTAAATTATTTGACAGATTATCTTGAAAAACAATGGCTTTTCCAAATGCCTTTTCACGAACCCCGTCCGTTTAAAACGAGAGCGGTGACTAAATTTTGGAACGAACTCCAACGCTTATTATCCAAACGCGATGAGAAAGCAACCCCCGTTTTACCTGCTCCTTCTAAACCAGACGATGATATTTTAAAAGAAATGCTGGAGCCTGGTAATCAGGGTCCTTACCAATTTCAATCTGCCGATTTTTGGGGGAAAGTGGCCCATAGGTTTATTCATCTCCGTCGTCCGGAAACGGTATCCCCTTTACCACATGCTTCTACCGATCACTTGAAACATGTCTTACAGCTCTATGACATGACCTGCGTCGCTCGTGGACAGATTTTAGATCCGCTGACCCTACACTTGGTCCATCATTCCGAGTATGTGAATGCAGCACATTGGCAAACTTCCAAAACTTTAGAAGCGTTTATGCTAGACCGTCCTTCCCATCCACTAACTCTTTCGGTCCAAGCTTTGTTAAAACGAACGGTCGAGGAAGTACTGCACGGTGAAAAACCTTCCGCTTTTTTGAATCCGTGTCCACGGCTCGATGCGTTATTGCATAACATTCGAGTGGTGCATCAATCTGTACAACAAGTCCCTCATAAAAATGCGCCTCCTAAACTCATTGATATATTTCAAAGGTTATTGGCTCTCAGTTATCAAGATGGGTTATGGGAAAAAGTGGTACCTGCCATTGAACCCGCACAAACGTTAATCGGAACCAGTCTCTTATATTTAACGGAACAAGTGCGTATTGCCGAAAGAGAAAAGCGTCTTTTATGGAAACACGTTATTGAACATGACGAAGAATCTGTTCCAAAGCAGCCACAGCACATTTGCTCGGACTACCTTTATGCCAGCGACAAGGATTGGGTGTCATCTGGAGAGCGGGAACGCCAAACTTTTCAATATTGACCTTATTCGGTATGCCTGCATCGTTTAACACTTGGGGTTGATACGTTTCGCCTTTATAACCAAACACAACGTGGGGAATGTGCGAAGAAAGGTATCGAAAACGAAGTTTTAAGAAATCCAACACTTCAGAATAGGGTGTACCCCCTTCCGTGATGACGATCACATCTGGACGAGCGAAAGGAAATAGTTTTCGTATTTTGGAATAATTGATTGGACTTCTGATATGAAAATGGGCACGGACACCGAAAACGTCTTGATAAGCTAATTCTAAAGGGATATACGTGTGTCTTAGAACAACACCTTGCGTATGGACAAGAGCGTGAATCATCTTTTTTTTAGAAATAAAGATGAAAGGTCTTGGATCTTCTACAATCCTCCTTGCTCTCATAATAGTGGTATTATTGATTAGTGTTGGCTTGATGGGTTTTGTCATGTACCATGTATCATTGACTACAAATAATGCAAAAACTTATCAAGAATTATGGAGTAAGAAGAAGTTATATATGATAGCTCCAACAGTGATGAATGTATTAAGCATAGCGCTTATAGGCGTAATGATTGTTATGCGATAAAGTAAGTGGTAATAATGCATTTTAAAATGATATTAGCGACAACTCTACTTGTACTCATTATTGTAGGTTTCATAACATATGGCTACACAACGTACGTGGTGCATAGCAGTAATAACATATCAGCAGGTACCGATGTGTTGAAGAGTCATGGTTTGTTGATATACAGTCAATTAGGTATAATATTACTACAATTTGCGGTTGCTGCACTCAATGTATACAAAGTCTAAAAAAAATTAATCTGTATTAAAATACTGAATTGAAATAAAATAAAAAAGTCCTTCCGGCCTGTACCGGGAGGAAAAGGTAGCTTTCCTATATCTTCGTTTTAAAATTTTAGCTAATGTTACTCGAAAACAGCTAGTTGAAACGTTTACAAAAGATTCGTTAATACTGAATTTGAATAAGAAATTCGCCAAATTATTGAGCAATAGCCAAATTGACTTCATGTATGAAGACTTATTTTGGTCGCCAAATGGTCGCCAATTTTGGCGCTAACTGATATAAATATATAGTTTTATGCGTATGATTGGGAAAATTATTGCAATAATGAAAGAAAATAATTTGCGAGTAATCGCGTTAATGTGCTATTTTGTTTCAAAATGTCAGCCATCTTAGAATTTCAAACTGCTCTATCTCATCCATTTTTAAAGATAGAGGTAAACCAAAAAATGCTCTGGAATCCTTGTGTCAAGACCTAACACGTAATTAAAAATAAATTTGAATGTTTAACTTTTTTGTACATTTATTTTAGTTTTAAATTTTTAAATAGCCGCCATCTTGAAACAAAATGGCGGACCAAGTTGGCCAATGAACTCGGTCGAGACATTGGTTAGCTTAATATACACAATTAGTTTCATGAAAATTGATATATATATATATATATATTATATATATATATAGAGAGAGAGAGAGAGAGAGAAATAGATATATAGATAGATAGATATATCCATATCTATATATTTGTGTGTGTGTATATATCTATATATATGTATATATTTATTTATATGGATATATATATATATATATATATATATATAAATCAACATTTGAACGGAGAGTGGTTTTGGGGTCTGCGGGTCATGATCGGTGAAAATATATCGAAATTTTCCGGAACTGCTTTCTTCCGAACGGCTGCAATAGGTAGCTTTATACTTTTTTGTATTGAAAGCTACCTAATATATAGATATTTATTTGATATTTGAAAATTGAAAGTAATTTAATAAAGATCAATCCCTTTCAAATATTAATCACAGGTTAAAATTAGATTTCGACCGCAGATACATGATTTTAATATTTTAAAGGATTAATATTTGCCTTTCAAATATTAATCGCAAGTTAAATAAGATTTCATTCACTTTTATATGTGGGGAACGATAGTTTATTAATGAACTATAAAATACATATTTATATTCATTTTATAAAATAATATATTTTTAAAAAGTTACATTTTACATAATATCTCAGATTTGGAAGTTTAACAATTAGTGTCTAAACAATTTAACGCTATTAAAAAAAAAAAAAAAAAAAAAAAAAATATATATATATATATATATATATATAATTTTTTTTTTTTTTTTTTTTTATATATATATATATAACATTAAGTATATAAATAAAAGACTTGGACATTTGAACATTAACATAAACGTTCATGATGATTATTGCAGCGGTTGATGTGAGTGGTTCAATCAACTATGTGCCTGATTATAGTAAAAAAGTATATGAAGTTTTATCTTCACTCGATCCTCCAGTTCGACTGATTCAATGGCATAGTTTTGTTCAAAAGGATAAAACGTATGAGATTATTACTAAAAGCATTGTTCAGTTTATTGGTCGCAATGGCACGACACCTCAGTGTTTTTTGAAGCGTTTACCTACACAAACTCCAATTGAGTTGTACATATTCACAGATGGGCAGATCTGGGACAATGATGTTAAAGAGTGCCGTTCTATTATAGAAAAAAATGATATACTTTTTTCACAAATTCGGCTACATTACATAGGTAATGAAGACGATATGAATTTGAAATTTACCGATGTGTTTGAAGGAATACCACAAACCATTTATTACAACAATGAATATATAGCTTCCGTGAAGCCAGAATTAATCAATTTTGATAATGTTCATTACGATGATATTATGAAAGATAATTCTTTCAAAGCTACCATCATGACTCAAATTAACTCTTCCAACGTGGACAAGGCAGAATTGAAAAATAAAATCGGTTTATTGAGTGCCCGCATTTTAAAAGAGTATTTTGAAGACAAACTGTCCATTACTTCTTTTTTTGATCAACAAGACGTGCAAGGCTGCATCCAGTATGTTAAAAAACATTCGTATTTTGATGCCAAAGCCAGTTTTCAGAGAAAAATTTCAGATATTTTGACTCTATTTGACCAAGATATTGACACTCACTCCTTTAAACTTTATACGCAGACTCCCAAATCCATTTTAAAAGGTCAACAGGACATTGAAGATGATGCCAATGAGAACGAGAAAGAAGAACTGTTGGAATGTAACATCTTATATGAAGAATGTAAGTTACCTTGCATTCCTCTTAAAATTTGTGAAGATGACGTGTGGCCGGACAAACAAACTCTTCGAAATCCCTTTAAGCTTTTGGAATCGGAATTTCTTGTCAAGAGAATCGCCAAACAAATTGAACCTTATGTGATGTGTTACGATAAAACTTACCAGCAACTCGCAAATCCCAATAAATCCCCTTTCTCCAGAGATACTTTGCAAGGTGTGTACCTTCTGCATAATGACAGTATCGATGTGCAAAGTATGATTAAACATAACAACTATGTTTTATCGACGCTCTTTCAAAACAAACTGCCTGGAAAACCTATCCTTTGGCACATGATATTTTTATATATAGCGGCGATGGAGAAATTTAAAGATATTAGGGAAATTTTTCTTAAAGAAATAAAATTCTTGGGCAAACACGCCAACTATTTTATAACGCTATCCCCCCATTTGAATCCACCCATCTTGGGGAGTTTAAACTGTTGTTTTTGGTATATTGCCCATGTCTGTCCTAAAGCGTTTCCCAATAGCAAGAAAAATGTGCTGAGAAAAGTTGATTTTATATCGGGAGTCTTTCTAAAGTTTTATCAAGATGTCTACGAAAAAAATTACACCTATCCTCCAGAAATGCCTTTATGGCAACTGTGGTATACGCTCTATAATGACAAATTGTCGATATTCCCCATGCTAACTCATTATTATCAACATGAAGAAATAAATGATGTGGAAAGTAAATTTAAAATTATTTTGTACAGGGAAATGAAAGAACCCGATTCAGAACCATCTCAACCATATCCATTTTTGTCTCAGTTAAGTTTAAAAAAAGTTTTGGATGTATATAAGGCATTTTTGCAAAATCCAGAATATTATGCCGATTTGAAAGTGGTGAAAGAACAAAACGTTTGTTTATATGACGAAAATGACGAAAAAGGTGAAAATTTATTATTCCATGTTAAAATTAATCCCGTAACGTGCCATCCCTATGTCATTTGTCAAATTACTAGAAAGCATTGGAAAGAATGTATTGGTGAATATGATCCATTGACACAATCTTATCTGAGATTGTTTAAACGATATTGTGAAAAATATCAAGTATATCCCCAGAGTAGTGATGATTTACTCTGTTTTTTGAACGAGTATCTCTATCAACAAAAGGGACAAATGCCAGAAGTGTTTCCTGTAACTGTCAAACAACAACTACAGGAAGTTATGGACATTTTTGAAGAAATTAGAAAATTGTATTCTTGTAAAGATTACTTGATTTGTTCCAATAATTACAATGATGCAGAGAAGCGAATGAAATACGAAATTGCTTAAATTTATTTAAACAATTTATATATTATATTATTTTATATTCAATTTTTTTCATATTTCTGTATATTATATTATGTATTATTATATATTATTATATATATTTTGAAACAATTTCGTTGTTGTATTAAGTATTTATTGTTTTAAAGGGAAATTGGGAAGTTGTTGAGGAAAAAGGGAAGTTGTTGTATTAAGTATTTATTGTTTTAAAGGGAAATACAGAAGTGTAAAATGAAAAGGTATTGGAGTGTTTGAAAAGAACAGCTTTTAGCTTAAACCGGTTTAAAACCGGAGTTGCAGGATCAAAGGAAAGATAATCTCTTCACGAACGAACCAAATCTAACCAACGTTTTACCAAATAATTTCTTCGAGTTTATTGTAGGGTCAAAAAAGTTTTAAATAATCGTCTTGAATTGAAAATCAAACATGGTGTAAGAATGTCTCCAAGATCCAAAACGTATTATATGTATTAAAAATTAATATACAATTACTAGGACAGTACGTTAGCCGAATTTTAATTTGGAAAAATTGTTTCATGTAAAAAAAAGAATGATTCAATCAAATAATGATTACTCAGAAAATACTTTTAAACTCATAACTAAAAGTAGTCAGATAAAAGAACATGACGCTGAGCAAAATGTTAAAGTCGTGACTGATGTATGTGATGAAATGTCGTTACACTCTCTTCTTTGTAATGAATCAGAAGAACCGTCATTAGATTCGTTTGCTTATAATAAAAATGACTCTTTTTTTAAAAGTTTAAAAACTATTGAAATTTTACCGTCATTAGCCTCCATTCTTTCCGACTTTAACGAACTAACAATTCATGCATCCTCTCGTACTCAATCGTGCCATGTATGGGGCAACACAGGGCGTGCTCATTTTAAACCCAGTTTGTTTTTCAAAAGTTTATCTGCCAACGTGAAGATAGATAAATATAAATTACTCAAATTGAAACAAGTGCGAAAGGATTTAAAATTGCATGAACCTCATTCTTGGTATTCAATTAACTTGTTAGTTTCTCTTGCTATTCACGATTATTTTTGCTAATTTAATCCATTTTTTTATTTTAAT
Source organism: Maratus michaelseni (assembly GCA_963931845.1). Taxonomy (NCBI): domain Eukaryota; kingdom Metazoa; phylum Arthropoda; class Arachnida; order Araneae; family Salticidae; genus Maratus; species Maratus michaelseni. The sequence continues at coordinate 328,731,721 of OZ007588.1, forward strand.
GTCCCGTATAATGAGGTTGGGTATCAAATGTTTAAATTTTTGAAGTACATCTATAAGATACTTATTTTGACAGATAAGGGCATGTGTTTCATCATCAAATGGTATTCCATGTTCCCCATCATACAAAATACATCGTTTACCCGGTTTCTTCTTTTGAAAGTATTTTGGAAAATACCCTTTTAAAAACCGAATAATGTTAACAATTCTTTTTTTACTTAAAAAAGTAATCCATTTTTTTTCTATCGAAACGTTCTTTTCCATCAATAAGTTCTTTTTTTTCAGCATTTAAAGCTCCCATATCACATAATACAGGATGATCTTTAGTGTAGACTAATGAAAACAGTTTAATGTCGGGAGTAACCCCTCCCATTCGATAACAAACAGCTACATATATCACAATCATGGCAAAAGTCATTCGTTTAAATGTTCCTCTGTCAATGATAATAGGTGTATATAAATGGAGATTTTGTCGAAACATAGCCACGGTATAACCGGACGACTCCCGAAAGCTACTGGCAAAGGGAAGCACATATTCATCACCCAACAATCGGTTGAGTAAAATCATATCATAAATATGATCCGGTAAGTCACAGGATTTAGTAATAGAGTAAGATTTCCAAATGACGGCGTGGTTTGCAAACAAACAATGAAATCGTTCTTTATCAAAATTATTCAATAACGTTAAACAAGGCTTATTTTTATGAAATATACATTCACTTAAAGAATAATCGGGATATTGTTTTTTAATGTGGCGAATAATACTTTTCACCCGGTCTATATGAGTCATTCTTGGTTCATTCTTTCAGGGCTTCCATTCTTAAAATGTTAAAAGAATAATATCGAAATTGACAAACAAATGTCCTAAAATGTGAAACAATGAACGTAAAACATTTATATCTTAATTCTAGTATCACTGTTGCATTTGTAAATTTAAATGAAGTGGTTTCAGAAACTCTACTTAAAAGGGTTAATGCAAGAAATGATCGTAGTGGTTTTGGATATGGATGAAACATTGGGTTTTTTTCAAAATGATATCTTTCATGTGCGTCCAAACGTGGATTTCATGATTAAAATGTTACGCTGTATGGACATAGATATCGTTTTATGGAGTTTGGGTGACGATCCCTATGTACAGCGAGTTGTAAATGGATTTTTACCAGGGATTACTGCTTATGCTTATAAAATTTTTGCTCGTAGTGAAGCCAAAATAGCTTATCAATTATATGGGTATTCTAAAGCGGGAACGCACATCCGCCAAATGTACAACGAGGACATTTTTTTAGTGGGTGTGGATGACCAAGTCAGTACCAATATGGATTCTACTTATGATGTTAGAATATATGCCAAACCTTACAAACAACCCGATAAAACAGACCGTATACTAATACACATTTGTGAAGAAATTGTCAAAAATATTAGTTTAGTTAAAGAGCTTACACCGGAAAAGACATGTTAAACAAAGTGTAGAATGGAGTCACCCAAAAAGCGATGGAAGATTGATGATAACAATAAAGATTTGTTTGCAAGGGAATTAGCGTTCAACACTATAATAAATAAACTGAATACGGGAGAGTCTACAATGAAAAATATTTTAACAAACGAGGTAATAGATGCGAATAAGACAATAGATGAACTTAAAATCCTTTACAGAGATGCATTAGGTACGAATAACATATATGACGTCAACAAAATCTTAAACACGGTTTTTTATGGATTTAAAACAACTGAAGATGCAACCCCACAGAGCTATTCGAGAAATTTCGACGATAAAATATTTTTTATGCTCCATTTTCGACACTATTTTCGAATTTTACGAAGACTAGTTTATTTTTCTTATATTCAACAAGGTATGATAGAGGAATGTACTAGATTTGATCTCCAAAAATACAAAATACTTCATAAATATTATGGGTATAGATTGTCACAGGAAGTATCAGATCGTATAGCAAGAGGTATGAATTTAGACGACTATATACAGTACTATAAAAATGACCCTTTTAAAATAAGGCCGGTAGACAGTTCAGAATTGGAAACAGAACCAGGGGAAACAGGTACGGAGTTGTTTGTGGAGGAAGAAATTGTCTAATTTATTTAAAAAAAAAAAAAAAAAAAATTATCTTTTCCCGTTTTAAATACACGAGTATTTTTAACGGCTCGTCTAAAAATTCTCACCCTTCCAATTTTGGTTCGAAAGAACCATCATTGATTTCTTCTCGCCCCGCCTCCTGGAATCTGGCCAGATCCAATGAGCATACGCTTTAGCTCCACCTCCTGGAATCTAGCCAGATCCAATAGAGCAGTTCACATCACGTGACTTTTACCGGAGAACAATGAAAAAAGCTGTAGGACACACCAATAGAAAAAGCATTGATAAAGGTAACGATAGCTGTCCTACAGCAGCAGCAAAAACCTGTTCGTGATGTCACCTTGTACAGCTCTATGAGCATACGTTTTAGTTCCGCCTTCTGGAATCTGACCAGATCTAATACGTGTTCTTTTTTTACCTCGATTCTCATATATAAATATAAATTCTTTTCATATTCTCGTATTCTCGTCATATGCTCGATTCATATAACCTCTCTAACGATGATATTTGAAATATCCTTTAATTTCTATGTGTTGGTTGGCGTTATCGGAAAAAAAGGGGATGTGTACTGGAATGTAGTTTCAGTACTTAATATATTACCCGAAAGTGTATTTACCGTAAGCGAGTCACTCACAACAATCGCCCATGAAGAGTATTTGGAAGATTATCCGTTAGCGAATTTGAAGATGAAAGTTATACCTCACGCCCATTTCATGTGTCTATTAAAAGATTCCCAACACCAAGACTTATTTCGGAATTTGCTTTTTGAAAATTTTTTTGTAACAATTATTAACAACAGATTGTTATATTATTTGACTGTGTGCAACGATGATACCCCCAATGCTAAACAGTATTCAAATTGGATTAATAGTTTAAGAATAAAAATAAAAAATTTGGAAATGATGACGAACCCCTCTTCCTACGTTATAAGACACAGCTGGAAAATCACCCAGTTTTCACGAAAACAACCTTATAATTTAGAACAAACGGGTATTTCACGCCAAAATTGTCAAAATTCTCCATCGTTAGAAACAGTCACATCTACGCCTGTGTCTTCACCCACTTCAACGGACACGAAGCCTAAAACCTTAAGTTATTCATTCATGTCGCCACTCGGTGCACCTTCAACTTCGGAAATGACACCCGAGACCTTCAGTTATTCCGCACTGTCACCACCCTGTGTACTTCCAAGCGCTTCAAGGAATACTCCTAGACCGTTTAGTTATACACCTTCCTCACCCCCTTCCAGTTCACAAGAAAGAAGGATCCCGCTCCGTTCACCGGCGTCGACAACCCACAGTTCTGCTACTTTTTTTAGAAATAACACCTCTACGCCTGTGTCGCCACACACTTCAACGGAAACAACGAGGCCTAAAATCTTTAGATATTCCCCGATGTCACCACCCTGTGCACCTTCAACTTCAGAAACGACACCCGAGACCTTCAGTTATTCTCCATTGTCACCATCCTGCGTATTTCCAAGCTCTACGCCGATGTCGTCTACCTTTCCACCAAGACCTCCAAGGATCCCGCTCCGTTCACCGGCGTCGACAATCCACGATGCTTCAAGTTTTAGAAATGGCACTTCTACGCCTGTGTCGCCACCCTGTGCACCTTCAACTTCGGAAACGACACCCGAGAGCTTCAGCTATTCTCCACCCTGTGTATTTCCAAGCTCTACGCCAATGTCGTCTACCTTTACACCAAGACCTCCAGCACCTCCAAGGATCCCGTTCCGTTCACCGGCGTCGACAACCCACGGTTCTAGAAACATCATGCCTACCTTTCCACCAAGACCACTGTCTCCTTCTCCAAGGATCCCGTTCCGTTCACCAGCGTCGATCGGTGTTGTACATCCGCACAGCTGGCGGACATTACTACCTGAACATACATCAACCTCAATAGATCGTGCCAGTCCCCACCATAGCAATTCTTCAATCCCATCATTATCGCCAAGACCCCCTTCCTCAGCTCATACCAGATCCGGTACGCCGACGGTTGAATGGTCGGAGTATTCACCCAGGGAATCTCCCAACCCACTCCCCCCACAGGAGGAAACTTTAAACTTGACTCGACATGGTATTCATATTTGGCTGGATAGACTACCAGCGAACATAATTTACATAATGTATGCTAATCATTCCCAAATCTTTATACCAAGAGACAGATAAATCAGAGACATTTATTTTTCTTCTGAGGATTATAGATCCATATGGAAGGGCAGAAAAATGGGCCGAATGAAATTGGAACACATTTAAAACTTTCAGTCGAAAATATTTTTTTTTAAAATAATAATGAATTATTTTAAATGTGTAGTGTAATATAAGTATCATGTAAATAAGTGTAGAATAATAAGCAGAGTTTCCAAGTCTCCGGCTTTTTGGACACCAGTATTTTAGTACAGAAAATGTTTTATGTAATCGGAACATTCTGAGATTTAAAAGAACAACATTTTCTCTAAGATAATACTGGTGTTCAAAAAGCCGGAGACTTGGCAAGTCTGAATAAGTAAATGTTGAATGTATTATAAGTAAATACATGCAAATATTTTTTATTCATTAATTTAGAATTCTATTTGAAATGACGTCCAGCATTTTTATGTGTAATTGAAATAAAATTAAATATATGTATATTTATTTCATGCTTGAAATATAATATGAAATAAATATGTATATATTTTATATTTGAAAATTGAAATAATTCAATATTTCTATTTTTTATTTTATTAATGAAATTAATTTAGAATTCTATTTGAAATGACGTCCAGCATTCTTATGTGTAATTGAAATAAAATTAAATATATGTATATTTATTTCATGCTTGAAATATAATATGAAATAAATATGCATCTATTTTATATTTGAAAATTGAAATAATTCAATATTTCTATTTTTTATTTTATTAATGAAATGTGAAACATTTATATTTAGTTCCAGAAGTATAACATACATTTAATTTCCAAACAGTTTAATGTTACAAAAATTAATGTTAAACTGTTTAAAAATTAAATGCTAAACTTTTGGATCTAAGATATGAAGACAATTGAAATGATGATATGAAAGCTATATATTTTAAGTAAGAATATTTTTTTTAGTATATTAAGAATATTTTAAAGATTGAGTAAATCCATTATTTAATTTGTTAAAATTTTTAATTTCAATACTTGCGTAAGAAGCAAAGTTCTACTACACATATTTATTAATAGAGATCTACAATAAATAACATTATTTAAGAAACATTTATGTTAAGAGCTCAGACATGTAAAATCTACTAAACATAGAGTATTTCTAATACATCGAGATTACATTTAATGTTCTATAGGATCAAATTACCTTATGTTTGATTCGCACCAATGCCTTCCATTTATGACATGTCTTCATAGCAATAGTCACAAATTTTCATCAATTTCTCATTAAATTTTCAATCAATTTTACAGATTTTGAAATTAAATGTTATAACTCTCGAGTCTATCGTACCATCCATTTCTTAGGAGTATTTTGGTCGAAACAGTTCAATAGTTTTATTTTCATTTTGATGACTTCTTGTGCTATGTTAGAGTTACTTACTCGACTACTTTTGTGCGCACTGTTTACTCTATTACAAATTGTAAATCCATTTTGATTAATGCAAATGACCGCTACAATCTTATGCGAATAAATATTATGTCCTGGTTCGGGTGTCTCACTATGGATGATGGGATCGAATGGAATTCGCAACGTATGAGCAATGGTTGTATTTTGCGTCCCACGTATGACATATTTTTCGCTAATATAGAGTATTTCTAGTACATCGAGATTACATTTAATGTTTTATGGGATCAAATATTACCTTATATTGGTAATTCATTCCGACGGATGCCTTCCATTTATGACATGATTTTTTATGACAATAGTCACAAATGTTTATTTTCATTGGCTTCATTAAATTTACTTCCAGATTTTGAAATTCTGATTTATAGCTCTCGTGTACATCCATCCATTTCTTATGAGTGTTTTCGTCGAAACAATTCAAAAGTTTTATTTTCATTTTGATGACTTCTTGTGCTATTTCAGAGTTACTTAGTCGACTATTTTTGTACACACTGTTTACCCCATTACAAATTGTAAATCCATTTTGATTAATGCAAATGACCGCTGTAATCTTATGCGAATAAATATTATGTCCTGGTTCAAGTGTCTCACTATGGACGATGGGATCGAATGGAATTCGCAACGTATGAGCAATGGCGGTATTTGCGTCCCACTTATGACATTTTATTTGTTTACAAAATGTACAGTGCATTTTCGGAAAAGGTTGCACTTTTTCCACACGTAGATTTTTGAATTTGTATTTAGAATCCCTTTGCATCGATTTCCATTTATTAAGTGTATAGTTGTCGCAACAGTAGAGTTGTTTAACTTTCATGTCTCTTACGTTTTTCACCACATCCCACGGTCCCAAATCTTCCGTAATACTGTTTACTCCATTACAAAGAGTGAAACCATGATCTCCAATTGAAAGTACAGCCACGATCCTTTTGTGACGGTAAATGATAACCCTAGGTGCGGGAGCTGGGGCTGGATCGGGAATAGCTGGAAGATTGACTACAACAACTGATGTTTTTTTAATTTCAAGGTTTTTTTGAGCCAGTTTTTTGGCCAAAAGTTGCATGGAGTTCCCTATTGTAATTTTAAAGTTGGAAGGTTTTCTTTTCAAACTATAATTGGAGGGATGAGGAACAGTCGGAGTTAGAGTAGTAGCACCTTTTTGCTTTTTCTGTTTTTCTTCAGCAAAATTTTCAGTATAACGCACAAAGTGTTCACAGGTATTGAATCTTTGATATTTTTTTGCATACGAATCCATAAAAAATATTTTTTCCACATTATAAAAAAAATTAATTTTTTGGCTCAATGCCAAATATTAGTTTTATAAACAGTTGATAAATATAAGCTAACATATAAAAAAAAAAAAAAAAAAAAAAAAAAAAAAAGTTATGCACACACACACACACACATATATTATATATATATGTATGTGTGTGTATGTGTATAACTTTATTTTTATTATTTTTTTATTTTTTTTATTTATCATTACAAAATTCTTCATTTATATTCCAATCGACACAGAATATTTTTGGATTCGAACAGTGTAAGGTAGATTTTCCACACAATATTTCGACTGTACTTTGATGAATTTTAACCGATTCGTTTGAACTGATTAAAATAGTACCTTTTGGACCTACTGCATAATATAATTGAGAATTTCTCGGTCGACTCACAAACACTTCTAAACATTCTTTTTGCCCTTGTCTTCTGAAACGGGACCATTTAACACAATCTAACCACATATTTGGTTCTATAATTTTCTCGACTTGTAAAATAGTGATTGGTTGAATGTGTTCGGAGCAAGATTCTTCTTTATTTTCTTTTCCTATATACAGCGTATATAAATCCAATAGATACGTTTTAGGAAGCCTACCACAACAAAAAATTTTATATTCAGCACGGTTTCCTTTGGGAGTAATCATAATTAAAGTAATTAATTTCATCGTGCAAAACGGGCAACCATGCAAACTGAATCCACCCCAATCAAATTCGATGAGGTTGGGCTCCGTAAACATTTCTTGACTCTCACAAACACCCAAAAAGAGTTTGTCAAACTTGTAGTGAAGTGGAGTAAAAAACCGCGCAAAATGCTTGTGGTGGTTTCAGGTGGACCGGGGACCGGTAAAAGTTACGTTGTAAGAAAAACTTTAGATTGCTTAAAAGTGAAACAGTTGAGAATGAGCTATACGGCTCGAAGCGCGGTCGCTATTGGTGGTCAAACGATTCATTCCGCAATCAATCTCAATTTTAGAGGACTTTGTCTCGATTTAGAAAAACAATTGTCCGAAGAAAAAGATTTGGTGACAGCGATCAAAGCGAGCGATGACATTGTAGAGGAATTCAGTTATGCTGAATATCCATTAGTTGTTGTCATTGATGAAGTATCAATGGTCAACGGTTGGCTCATGTATTGGATCATTCGATTTTTTATGGACAGAACAAATCAACCCCTTTTATTCATTACTATTGGAGATCGTCATCAATTGAATCCTGTGAAATCTATTCATAATTTATTTTCATTCACGTTTTCTGAAGGAATATGGGTGGTTCGAATAATTCATTTAAAAGAAAGTAAACGGTTTCTTCCTGAATACGAAAAAATTATTAATACATTGCGTACGTTTGTGGATAACGCGAATGAATCGGGTTTGTTTACTTTTATATGTCAACATTTTCCAATTCAAGAACGCATTGAAGGAAATCTGTTGTCCCAAGCGAATCGAGCAATGGCTTCTAAAAATGACAGGGTGATTGCGTTTAATACATATTACATAAAAAATATGGTAAAGGGTCCGGAAATTAAAATTGAAGAAAATTTGATTTTGAAACATGGATGCATTGTATTTGTAACTAAGAATGGATGTTCGTCGGTTTCAAATGGTACGGAACTCGAGTTTATTTGTTATAATAAACGGAGAGAGCGTATCATTTGTAAAAATCCAAAAACGAGGGAAGAGGTTGTCATTCGAAAAGATGCTTTCAAACAGTTTCCTGTTGTTTTAGGTTTTGCAGCGACCATTCACAAGTTTCAAGGGGATACTATAGACAATTCGAAAATTGTAATTCATTTTGATGGAAACAGAAATTTAAACATGGCATACACTGCTCTGAGTCGAGTGAGGGATATAAATCAAATATTGGCAATTGCTTTGTAAAATAATTATATATATATATATATATATATAAATAATATATATATATACATATATATATATATATTATTTATATATATATCAGGCATGAGATTCTTCCGCGGTTTTCGGCGGATCCGCGGATTTCCGCTATTTTGCTGTTTTGTCAATCTCATCCCTTAGGGATGAGATTCTTCCGCGGTTTTCCGCTTTTTTGCTTTTTTGTCAATCTCATCCCTGATATATACAATATATATATATTATTATTATTATTAAATGTTATATTTATATTAAAAGTATATAAGTATATTTTGCTAAATTACACAAGATTACAAGTAAATAAAATTCTATTTTTTCCTAAACAGAACTGATACATCTCTTGGAGTAGTGTCTCTTAATAATGGATGTCTTCTATTACAGTGACTTGTCATTAGGCTGCACAATTTGTTAGGAAGCCTATATGAATGAAATGGTTCATGATCCAAATTTATAAATTTTATTTTAATAGGAGGTTTATTATACTCTAGTACATTGTTTTCTGGTCGAGTTAGAAAAGGATTTCTTATAGCACGATATGGGCTTGGGCTTCTGCTTCTACTTCTGCTTTGATTTCCACCGCGACCACTCCGACCCCCACGTCTACCTCTACCCCTAGGGCTACCTCCACCCCTAGGGCTACCTCCACCCCTAGGGCTACCTCCACCTCTAGGGCTACCTCCACCTCTAGAGGTACCCGCACTTCTCCTACCTCTAAAGCTACCTACACCACTAGGACTACCCCTACCTCTAAAGCGACCTACACCACTAGGACTACCCTTACCTCTAAAGCTACTTACACCACTAGGTCCAGCTACTGGACTTGAATGACTAATTCTTAAACTTTTTGTACTAGATCGACTTGTACTTTTAGACGAATTTCCGCTTGTACTAGATCGACTTCGACTTGTACTTTTAGACGAATTTCCGCTTGTACTAGATCGACTTCGACTTGTACTTTTAGACGAATTTCCACTTGCACTTTTAGACGAATTTCCACTTCTACTTTTAGAACGACTTCCGCTTCTACTTTTAGAACGACTTCCGCTCCTACTTTTAGAACGACTTCCGCTGCTGCTTGCAGAGCGAATAGTGGTTCTACTTTTAGATCGACTACCGCTGCTACTTTTAAATGGACTTCCGCTTCTACTTTTAGATCGACTCCCGCTGCTACTTTTAAATGGACTTCCGCTTCTACTTTTAGATCGACTCCCGCTTCTACTATTACATCGACTTCCGCTTCTACTTTTAGATCGATTTCTTCTTACACTGAGAGACCGACTTCTTATACTGAGAGACCGACTTCTTATACTGAGAGGTCGACTTTTCTTTGCACTGGGAGATCGACTTCTCCTTACACTGAGAGATCGACTTCTCTTTGCACTCTTAGATTCACTTTTTACATTGGGAGATCGACTTCGTGTTGGACTCGCGGGAGGGCTTCTTATTGAGATTACCGAGAATCTTTTCATAAGACTCGTAGAGTGTTTTTTTTCTCGATTGACAGAACGACTTTTTCTGAGACGTATTGGGGGAGTGTTGATACTACTAAATTGAAAACAGAGTTTTTTGGGTACACGTCTTTTCCTAGGCAAGCTGCTTTTTGGACTTGTTAGTGGAAGGCCCTGGGAACGAGTCCTTATCGGACTCCTTGGGGGACTTCGGCGTTTACTGGGGCCAGCAACTGGACTTCGGGGTCTACTGGGACCCGCGATGGCAGCACACACCTGTATCTTTTTAGGACTCGTGTCTGCCCTTTTACTGCGTATCTTACTCACGTTCCACTGAATTCCAGTTGGGCCAGTAACAGCGCGTTTTTTAGGTCGACCTTTCTTTTTTCGAGGTGTACTTTGAGCAAAATCGTTTGGAGCCCCTCCATATAAATCTGGAAAGTTGGAAGCCAACACTTCTTCCGCTAATATTCTCTCTGAATTTGGTGAATAATACATCTTGTTTTTAAGGGGGAATCCAAAGGACATTTTTTGTTACGGGTAAAACATCGTGCATGGCAGCGGCTTTGCAAGCATCTTCGATGGTTTTGGGAGCCACAAATTTCATTCCTCCAAAATCGGATACTTTTAAATCAAACGTTCTATCTATTGTCCCGGACGTATAAAAAGGAAGAAGGGACAAGATGGTGCGATGGTCTTTCACGTTACCGTGCTCAAATGTTCGGCAAAAAAGAGCATCGATCACTTTTTGGGTAAATCGAATAAATGCCTGACGATTATTATCTGAAAAACAAGTCACCCACCGATGAATCCTTGTCTGGTGCTCCAACAAATAGTCAAAGGTATCCCAAAAGGCTAAGTACATGGGCAAGGTTTCCTTATTGTAATGAGTCAAGTCTACAATGACGTATGTATTGGGTTCTTTGGGAGCCGCAGCGATTCTCTTAGAAATGGTCAAAACATTTGTATGATCAATTTGCACAAGACCTACGTTTCGAGTCTGAATAGGAAAATCTTGCTTAGAAAGGAGTTCTTTAGTTCCGGTGGCATTCATTCCGTGAAAAAAACAAACATTAATCCATCGCTCTCCGTTGGGTAATTTAAAGGTGTAATGGGAGGTGAATACCACGGCTCGAGTGGCTAATACAGGTTTTTCAACCAAACGTAAAGACATAGGTTCGAGATAAATGAGTAAGTCGCATTGATGAATGGGTTCAGTAGGTCGTTGAACTTGAATACGATTGTCTTTAGATGAGAAAGAACAAATCGTGGAAACAAAAGTAACTCGTATGGAAGGTATAGTTATCAAATTTTCGAATAAAAGATGTGGATAGCGACCCAAATTTCCAAATACGATACTACGTTCCTGACTTAGGATAAACTTAAATAAGTCTTGGAGGGTTTGCATGATGCTTGTTTAAAGGCAAAATAAGATAATAATGGAGGAGGAAGATTCAGGTTGGGTTGAAGAAGAAATTGCTAAGGCATTACTTTCGGAAAAGTACGAAGTATTTCAGCATTATTTTGTCGACTTGAGTGAAGAAAAACATCCCGATTCCGTAAAAGAAGAACAGGCAAAAACACTATTTGAAAAATATCGTTATCCCGAAACCTTTGAAAATTTTGTAACAAAATTTCAAGCATGGTGTAATGAAAAAAAGGCAAAAAGACTTCAAACGAGCGAAGCGTGCTCTCAAGCCACTGAATGTCATTCCGTTCAAACCGAACCTTCTAGTTTCGTGGAAACAACCCCTACGGTTGCCATTGATGAAAATCAAATTTTCCATTGGAGTCCGATAGTTCACCGTAGAGTGACAGTCGTTCCTCCATTTAGAAAAAGAAAAAGATGTAAAGAAGAATTTAATTCAGTAGAATTTTTACTGCAGAAAAAGAAAACTGACGACGTCTTTTCTTTAAAATTTCAATCGGATGAAGATGTACAAGAAGAGTTGTTGGCAGTGCAAACTACAGAAAAGAAAAAAATGAGTTTACTAGCTGATGGAGTTTTGAGAAAAATTGCAGAACAAATTGAATTAGTAAATCAAATGTATGACTATCGATTGTTAGATATTTATTACGAGCGTTAAAAAATAGAGGAAAACTCCAAAATATTTTAAAAAAATTTTTTTTTTCTTCTTAGTGAATTTTATCGTAATAAATATTCAAAATTACATAGTCATACATTTCATTTAATGCTTCCAAATGTTCTGACATTCTTCTTAAATCTGTCCTAGCTTGTAAATCTAATCTTTTCTTGTTCAAAGAATTATTTATTTCATCCAATTCGTTTTCTATATCGTCATCGGATTGAAATTCTAAAAAACAATAATTTTGGTTCTTTCTTTTATCTTTTAAGAATTTTAAGGGATTAAATTCCTCTTTACTTTTTTTATTTTTAAAAGAACATGTATTTATCGTTTGACGAGCCATAGAATTGACAATTAAATTATTGCAATTTTCTCTTTGCGGAACGGTTTGAATGGAAACATTTTCAGAGTTTCTATAATCTGATTTTAATTGTTCAGCAAAATTTATATTTGCATATATTTGTAACATAAATATATCAAAATCTTTAGAACTATATTTACTAAATATTTCTTTTGCTTGTTCGCGTATTTCGGAATTAAAATCTTTGTTCACCAATGAGGACACGTCAAAAAATTTTCGTAATATATCTCCATCTTCTTGAAGTAAATTATTTAAAATGACTATGTCATTAGAATCCATATTCTTAATCTTATTCGTTATCAAATTATGTCTTTTCATAGTGAACATCTAAAATCTGATAATTATATATTCTATTTAAATTTTCTAAATGTTCCGCTATTTTTCTCAAAACTCCGTCAGCTAATAAATTTAATCTTTTTTTGTCCGTAAAAGAATTTATTATAGTCATTTCTTCTTGTACTTCTTCATCTGATTGAAATGTTAAAGAATAAAAATCATGGTTTAATTTTCTATCTATTAGAAATTTTAGGGGATCAAATTCTTCTTTCCGTCTTTTATTCCTAAAGGAAGGATTGATATTTACGGTTCTTCGAGCCATAGGATCAAAAATCCAATCGCTACAGGGTTCCTCTTCAGGTACATCTGAAGTTTGAGTTAAAACATATCGACGATTCAAAAATTTTCGTGGTAAGAGACGTGAATTTTCGTAAGATGTATTTATATTTATATCGCTCGAATTTCCAGGCATTGTGTCATTCATTATCTTAATTTTTAGAGAGGCATTTATAAGAAATAAGTTTTTAACCCACAGACCAAGTTAAAGTAGTTTATCATCAAAATAATGAATACAGTAATATTTTCTATAAAATTTAAGCAATAAATTAAATTTAATGTTTCAATAGGTTTTAAATATACAACTAAATAATTCTTAATTGAGATTGAAATAAAATAAAATACAACAATTATGCACTGAAAAATACAATTGACACTATCCTAAATTATATATATTATCATCCGTTGAACGTTATACATGTAAATGTTCTTCAAAGATCAATTTTTCCAACTTAGAGGAAATCTGTAACTTTGCCATTAGTTGATTGTTTTCTAATTCGTCTTCACTGGAAGGATTGATATTTACGGTTTTTCGAGCCATGAGATCGAAAATCCAATCCCTACAAGGAACCTCTTCAGATGCATCTGAAGTCGAAACACATCGACGATTCAATAATTTTTGTGGTAATCAGAGATCATTTTTTCAAACTTGCAAGTCTGCAACTTTGACAGTAGTTGATTGTTTACTAATTCGTCTTCACTTGAGGTTAGTGACACCATTTCGTCTAGATCGACCATGAGCAGAGCCACTCGACATTGTGGGCTGGTTAGAAAATGTGTGAATCGGAAAACATAATTGTGGGCTTTCCAGTTTCCTAAAGTTACACCACACCAATAACAGGTTACAAAATCATGGACGTGCCTAAAAAAGAAACCACATTGGAAAAGCTCCCTTATCCAACGAGTGTTGTGAGGCCATGGTTTCGGAACTGGGACATCCGCTTTGTCGGGAAAAAAAGATTTATAGCGCTTCTCTGAACTTTCCATCTCGGGATATTCCGGAATACAGAGAGAATCGGTTTTGGCCAAGGGTACATTCTCAAACTCGCGTACGATCCATGATCGAATATCACGACCGGAAGCTTCAGCTTCCGATCGTCCTTTCAACAAAGGACAGCTATAAGGCATAACTATTCCTAATTTACTAAGACTGTTGTTCTGATCTTTACGTTTCATGTCAATCCAATTTGAACAGGTTTCGTGTTCTTTGATCAGGTAATCTGTATATTGACACTCTTTCAATTTAAACTTTTTCTCGATTTTGGAACAGAATTCTATTTCCTGAAAAGGACAAAAAGCACAACAAATCGCTCTCGCACGAGGATTATAGTACAAGCCTTCTTTAGCCACATGATGCTCGTGATCTCCTGGATATAAGATCGACTGGTTGGGAATCCAATGAAAACTTCGTATACGAACTACTTCCAATCTTGGATCCTCTTGTATTAACCTATGCAACGGATGTTCATAGAGAGGAATGTTTTCACAGGAGTCTTCAGATTTTCTCATATATGGACATTTAGATTTTTCAATATGTAGGAGGTTTTGATTTTCAAAAAATTTTTCTTGATCGGAAGGAACTGTCGAACTCAGTGAAAAGCTGAAATTGCAGAAAGCACATCGGAATTCTGACGCGTTATTGTCCCAATAGAAACCCTTATAGGCAAAATTGGCTGGAGAACCGATAAACTCAAGTTTTTCAAGTCTGGGAGCGTGCAGATGAAAACTCTGCAGACGATTGTATTCAGAATTCATGATGTAAAATCTTCAATCATATATGTATTATTTTCAATTCAGCATTCATTATATATAGTCACACACAGTACTTTTTTTTTTTTTTTTTTTTTTTTTTTTTTTACTGCGATTTTATTTTTTATTTATTTATTTATTTATTTATTTTTTTACTGCGATTTTTCTAAGTAAACATTCAATATACGATAGCTATACAACCTATTTAATATTTCTAAATATTCGGACATCTTTTCCAATGCTTTTTTAGCCAACTTATTTGTTTCTTTATCTCCTGGGCAACCATTTATTATAAACAATTCGTCTTCTATTTCCTGTATTTGAAAGTCTAGAAAAATATAGTTTTTATTCAGTTTTTTTTCCTTTAAAAAATTTAAAACATCAAATTCTTCTGTATGTTTTTTTTTCTTAAAAGAAGAAATCTTACTTATTGAGTCAGAAATTAAATTGCTGTAAGCTTGCTCCGAAGTCCATGACTCCTGAGAACTCGCTGGTTCTTGAGAAGTTGTAGGTTCTTGAACAGTATTTGTAGGAGAAGACGTCTCTTCTTCACAAACATTATTTTCCACTTGTAAATTTTCGTCAAAAGTAGTTTGGGTAGAATTATTTGCATTGGTTTCTATGCAAAATTCATCGTTTTGTTCTACAATCAGATTTCGATATTTCTGCATAAAACTCTCAAAGGTTTGAGTACTATATAGTTTAAATATATCTTCGGCCTTTTTACGCGTTTCCACAGTTGGATTTGGAATTACACCAACATCGTTAAAATATTGGCTAAATATATCAGGATATAATTTTGTCAACACATTCATAATTGAAACATCTATATTATTCATCGTCTTATTTTGCAACATGGATATTCTAAACATCATACGACAAAAGGCATTTAGACCCATTACTAGGTCAGAATTAGTTAATGGAAACCCCCTTCATATTTCAGTCACATTTGAAGATGATTCTGTTGTGGTTTATAAGGATAATGTTGCTCTCCGTATGTGGGCTGTTAGCATTCAAAATTTAGATTTTAAACCTATACTGGGGAATACGGACCACTGTATTGAATCCCCTTTAGGTTTTTTTAATTTATTGGGATTTCGTTCAGGAGATGCAATTTTATTTCGAGATGCCAAAAAAGTAGAAGAACCTATTTTATTTTCATAGCTTTGATTAAATTATCCATTTGGAGACAAGCGTAACGACACTTGAGGTACTTAAAAATAGATATAGCTAATAGTGCGACGAATATAACGAGGGTAAGAACTATAAAATGACTTCGATAGCATGTATTGGTTTTGGATTCAAAAGTCAAAACACCTATTGAATAGAGTAACCCCCCAGCTAACGACATTAAGGCAAAAGGTTCTAATTGTCCGACTTTTATCATTTTAAAGATTACTTTTGGCCACATACAGTTGTCTGTGTACTTGATTCCAAAACTCATCATGCAGGATTAGAGAGTTATCTAAATGTGTCGCAAATGAATCATAATTTGGAAACAGCTGGGCAAAACTGTGTACACTTTTTTGCATATTAGTTAAAGGGTGTTCATGGAGCCAGCTGTGAATTATTTTCCAAGCATGCGACCATGTAGGAAACATTTTATTTATATGATATGTGACGGCTCCCACTCCCAGTAAATCTTCCAAAAATTGTACAACACTTGTGTAAACTTTATGAGCAATAATTTCTGCATTCATTTAGCTTTATTACCCTAAACAAAGATGATTCAACAAACAAATACATTTTAAAGTACATGTGATTCATAACACTTCGTTTTGTTAATACTATTGCAAATCCTTTAATGGTAGAATTAGTTGGATTAGTAAGGAAATGGATAAAGTTATTATAATTTAAATTTGAGTTAAATTCAGAATATAAAAACGGAATTTGTATATTGGCAAAAAAAAAAAAAAAAAAAAAAAAAAAAAAAAAAAAATCGCTCCCTTTTTTTCCGCTGAGATATAATATAAAAGGAATCCGATTTTCAGCTAAAATATCATTTGCAACCTTACTGCAGACTTTCTTCTACTTCATTCGAATTTATCATGGAAACGCTGCATGTTTACAATGCTATTAATAAAAGTTTGGTGAAATTCGTACCTGGAGATCCTTACGACGTTAAGATATACTGCTGTGGACCAACTGTTTCTGACCTACCTCATCTCGGACATGCGAGAACGTATGTGTTTATGGATGTCATCCGCAGAATTTTGCGTTACCATTTCGGTTTCGGCGTAAGAACCGTAATGAATATCACGGATTTAAACGATGATATTCTTAAAATGGATGATAATAGTCAGGTCCGACAATACGAGAAAGCATTTTTTACAACGATGGACCTATTGAATGTGACAAGACCCGATTTCTCGCCACGTGTGACCGACAACTTGTATGCGGCAAACCATTTATCGAAAACATGTGTTTCGAAAGAAATCGGGTATTATTCACGCAATTTTGAAAATACCTACTTCAGTACGATAGCCTATTTGAATAAATTTCATCGCGTGTTTCCTCAAACACTGAAGCAGGACGATCAATTTGAAAAGGAGAAACGGAAGCTGGACGATCAATTTGAAAAGGAGAAACGAGACAAGCCATCTAAAAAGGAAAAACAGGAGCCTTCTCTTCAATTACAGGAAAGGGATAGCGACCCCCAAAAGGAAAAATGGGATCCTAGAGATTTTGCGATCTTCAAACAGAGAGCATGGACCGATAGCGAAGGAAATTCACAGACGAAAATGGCTGGGTGGCATACCGGATGTGCGACTATTGCGTGTTTTCATTTCCCCAACTACGTGGATATTTTATTGGGTGGAATTGATTTGCAATTTACACATCATGAAAATCAAATCGCTCTAGCCCGTGCATTTTTGGATAAAAAAGACTGGGCACGGTACTGTTTGTATGTGGGTCACCTTGAAATTGACGGACAAAAAATGTCCAAAACGCTGAAAAATTTTACAAAAGTGGAGGAGATGATGGAGAAAGGATTCTCCCCCTTAGCTATTCGCTACATGTTTATGAAGTTTCCATACAACAAAAGAATGTCGTTTCACAAAGATGAGGTGGAAAAGGCTCAGAAATCATATGATAATTTCATGAATCATATTCAACGATTGAAAAGCCGGTTAATTGAATTAAAACCGAAGGAGATTAACCAAGATTTTGATAGCAAAGTGATGGATCAAGTGAGTTCTCAAAAGGAAGTGATGGAACTCAATAGAGTGAAAAAAGAAATTGATGGTTATTTAAAGGAAAATTTTAATGTGCCAAAAGCTGTAGAAGTACTTGAAGACTATGTGCAGGGAATATCAGGTATCCTGAACCACCTATCTTATGAATGGCTTCACTATAGCTTACAGTATATCTTATGGATGGCCGATACATGTTTTGGACTGATGCCGAAATCCCCGGATTTGGCAAAGGCCTCAGATAGGTTATACGTTATTCTTAAAACATTTAGAGCTCACGTTCGAGATGAGGCTTTAATGAAAGGTACGAATGATACACTTCGGGAATCTTTGTTAAAAATGTGTGATATAGTAAGAGAAGAGATGCAGGAAACAGGGTATACTATCGAAGATGAAAAAGCAGAAAGTGTCGAAAGAAAAATTTAAAAAGAATAAATCACCCGTGGGCACTACTCAGGCATGAGATTCTTCCGCGGTTTTCCGCTATTTTGCTTTTTTGTGAGATTCTTCCGCTATTTTGCTTTTTTGTGAGATTCTTCCGCTATTTTGCTTTTTTGTCAATCTCATCCCTAACTACTGATGCGAAAGCTGTTGAATTTATAAAGTATCCTTTTTGAATAATGGTTTTTCAAATGTATAATTTTGAAATATATATGGTCATTTAATAAATATGTTGTGTATCGATTTTACCTTTTTATCTTTTGTATGTTTAAAAAAGAAAAACCA
Organism: Maratus michaelseni; assembly: GCA_963931845.1. Lineage (NCBI taxonomy): Eukaryota > Metazoa > Arthropoda > Arachnida > Araneae > Salticidae > Maratus > Maratus michaelseni. The sequence continues at coordinate 328,750,738 of OZ007588.1, forward strand.
TGTACTGAATCCATAAAATTCGCAGCTGAAAGGAAATTTTCTATTTTCCTCAACCGATTTTTACTCTGAGAATTCGATAAAAAATTTTCTGTTAAAAAGTTTGATAGAACCGTAAAAAAATACATTTTAAAAGATATTTATCCAATAAATATTTAACCTTAACTTTTATATACATTATTTAAACTTTATAAAAATTTTAGAAAAACGATGTAATGTTATCGTTAAACCATAATTCTACAAAAAATCTTAGTTAAGAACACTTGCTATTTTCCTCAACAGATTTTAACTCAGAATGGCTTTGAGAAACACACTTATCATAGAACAATAAAGACTATTTCATATACAGAATTTTACATTTCCCTATACATGGACATGTTAAATAATAGATCTTTTATTTCGTTGAAAAGAGTCCAATATTGGTAAACAAACCATCGCAAAAATACGGGCTGAAGGAAATTGTTTCCAATTTCCTTCAGCCCGTATTTTTGCCCTTCTACGCTGGTGGCAATCAGCATTCGAAGGTTATTTCGAGGGAAGGTATAAGATCTACGAAACGTTTTCTTTTTAATGTATAAGTTGGGCCATAATTCTTTTGTAAAATATAAATCCAGGTCAGGAATTGTTGACCTACATATTTTTCACAGTGTACGATACGAGATCGTATGCCATCAAATGGCTCATCAAGGACATGGCCTGTTTGAAATAAATTTTGAAGATAGAAAGAAGGAGGTGTACTGATATGTTCTAGTACTTCCAACAGATGATTGTACCTTATCATCGAAAAAGACGCTAGAACACTAGACATAATAGGACTATAAATTATAAGAGAATGTAGGTCGCAACTCTTGGACCACAGGCCATTGTCCTTTCTAACTAAACGAATAACATCTCGTACAGAAAAATAAATTTCGCCATCGTAGTCTGAAATCAATCCGAGGAGTGAATAACTTTGATTTCGAAACGTATAAGCTAGTTCGAAAAAAGTCATCCTGAAAGCTAATATGAAGAGAAACTTTGGGTTCTTGTATTTATACATTTACATTAAGCGAGGGGCGGTGCGAAAGTGTGCACCGAGAGGGATTGACTGATACTAAAACCCGCCTTATAACCTGTAAGAATTTCCAAGGTTAAAAACTTATTGGAAGGGAGGAATAGCCAGTTGAAATAGAAAATTTTTTAAAAAATTGTACTTTTTCAAGATTGTCTTACAATTTAATTGTTCAAAACTAAAGTGTCATTTAACCGTTCAAAAATAGTGTAAAATAATAATTTTTTATATTAATTATTTAACCGTTCAAAAATAGTGTAAAATAATAATTTTTTATAAATTCAATATTGCATATTCATCGTAGACGCGTGTAAATATTTAGTTTATCTGTTTGAAGAATTACTACATTTGAAAAAAGTTACATAATGTTGGGGAAAAGAGCACCATTCGTGGTATATATTTAGAGGTTTATTCATTTCAAAGATAGGGTCTCGCTATCTTTGAAAGGCACGAAGCATTGTGATTGGCTCAGTATAAACCGCCTACAAAAGTCGGGTATAAATAGAAAGGAATAGTTTACACGGGTTTATTTTCCACTGTCACTGATTTCAACATGTCGTTTGTTGCTATGTATAATATTCCCGGTAAACATTCACAATTTCTTGAGCTTACTGGGATTATTGGTAAAGATGGTCTTGTGTATTGGCTCGCTGCAGATGTGGTGGCCATTTTGCATGCTTCCAAAAATTTTGCAAGCCGAAATACGCAACTCTGTGTACAGGATGTCACCGGTCATTTATTGAATGTCAAACTTGGATTTTTGAGAAAGAGGATCTTTGCACACGAAAAGATGCTTGATTTGTTGAAAAGGTCAACGTGCGATATCGTTCAAGCTTTTGCTACATACCTAAACTCCTCCCAGACCCCGATTAAAATTGTAATTCAACAGGATGTGACAAAAATACAAAATCCTTCGAGGATCATGTTTCTGGACCAATTTATGGATGAAACGGATCAACATTTTGGCGTGTGGTTTCATTTTTTCAAGGAAGAAGTGAAAAACAATCTGTATATTATTAAAACAGAATCAGCAGAATCAGAAAATGTCGTTAAAATTGTCACCGAATACGCAGAAACGGAAACAGAAGGGCCCCCTTTTCCCAAAAAGATTGTCTACTGCTATGGAGGACGTTCGATGACGTATACCCCAAACTGCTAAAAACTGTAAAAATTGTTTCTTTCTTCATTAAGTTGATTTTTAAAAAATCAATGTTTGAAGAGCAGAAAAATGGGCTGAAGGAATTGGATAAATCCAATTCCTTCAGCCCATTTTTTGCGACAAAAAGTTCACCAAGATTGGTAAACTTTTACTTAAAAAAAAAAAAAAAAAAAAAAAAAAAAAAAAAAAAAAATTTCCATGTTCAAATGCATTTAAAAATTTAAAGCGAAGTTTCATGAAGATGAAATAAGTATATCATTGTTTTAAAAAAGAAAATGTTACACACTATTAGTAAACATTTTACGCTTAAATATAAAAAGATGTGGGCTATCGTTCCTCACATATAAGAGTGGAGGAAATTTAATTTTAACCTGCGATTAATATTTGAAAGGAATGAATCTTTATTAATTTACTTTCAATTTTCAATCATGAAATATTTACATTAAATTACAAAAAAATAATTACCATTAACAAGTTACTTTGCAAGCTTTCAAAATATTTTACAAACTGAAATCGAAGTTAACAGACACCAGTTTAATAATTCATAAAAACGAATTAGTTTAATAATTTAACGATTATAATAACACTTAGTTACACTCAAATAGAACTCTAAACAGTTTTGACGCTTTTTAGGTGCGTTCGTAATTATATAAATACGTAGCACCTATTGTCGTCGCTTGGTCCGTCCGTCCGCATATAACAACGCAAAAACTACCCAACCGAATGGTTTAAAATTTAAGATATATTATCTTTGCAGAATTTTGTCGAGACATTTCAAATTTTATTAAAATCGAATCAAAACTTTAGGAGATATTAATAAAAATATTTATTAAGAAATTTGAATTTTTTTTTAAAATCGGTGCTTTTTTGTTATAGGAGCTTCAGAAGTTTCATCGTCAAGCGACCGAGATACTTATTTTATGACAGAAATTAATCTGCAGACGATATAATTCATTTCACAGAATTAAAAATCATCTAGATCTGAATATTAATATAACTAGCTATAGTACGAACGCACCTCATTTGTCACGTTTGACGTACAATTTCCAACTTGTTTTTATAAATTAGATGCTAAACTTTACATTTCAATTACACATAGGAAGAATACGCTGGAAATTGTTTAAAATAGAATTTTAAACGGTTTAATGCGCTAAAAAAAAAAAAAAAAAAAAAAAAATGTGTAATTCTCTATATGCACGGTAATATTTCTTTTTCCACTATTTTCCTTTTATTATTGTATTATGCTAAAGCCAAAATTAATCGTCTCATTGGGCTCTTGTGATTGGGCTCCAACTCGCTGGAGTCATATTTCTAATCTATATTTTAAAAATATTCTTCTAACGTCCTTTTTGGATCCAAAGCCTTCCGTCTCAAAATCCAAAGAATCATTTTCTTTTTTCAAGTTACCCGACTTGGTCATTCAAATTATTTTAAGAAACTATGTTCCAGTATCGGATAAAGCATGTGCCCTCTCGCAGATACCGGAATTTAAACCCTATCTTGCATTAAACAATGTGTGGTTCCCATCCACTCTCAATATGTTTCGTCTAGTACGGGCTATCAAACCTGGTTGGTATATACATTCCGAGAATTTATTAAAACGATACCATGTCACCGTGGATTATTTTGATTTCACAGTAACCATTCATATATATAACACGGACTATAAACGTTTGAAAATTCCCATAGAAATTGATCACTATCGACAAACGCTTTCCCAATTACACCACACTTTCAGTGTATTTGGCAAGCAGTTGATCTCCATTAGCGAAAACGATGTTCTGGTGTATTGTTACGAAATTGAATCTGGAAATGAAGCCTATCTTTGGATTTTCCGACCGCAAAAACTGGTTACTATATCACAGTTTCCATGGGTCGAAATGCCAACGGTAGAAAAGTTTCCACCCGTAAACAAGTATCCTGGCGTGCATGCACTCGTAAACAATCAATGTGTGATATGCAATTACCCATTACGCGGCTGTCAATTAAGATTAACATTGAAGGATGGTTTTACGGTCGTCTCCCAGTGCATCAGAAATAAAAAAATGATTGATGTTTCCTATCTTCCAAAATTTAATGTAACACTATCCCCTTTGTCTTTCCCTATTTGTAACGAGACTTTTTCAAATAACCAACCTTCAGAATGTAAAACCTGTATAAATCATCCAAATTCTATCCACGCAAGAATTAAACATACCTATGTGAATCTGGATAAGGACACGGTAACGCTTATTGAAACTGGATACTTTGAAACATTGAGGCAAGCTGTCTGGAGGGCTAATTTTAAAAAAACACTATACATGTATAGTAATATTAAAATTATTCCTTCAAATTTAGTGTAACTTTAGCCCATTTTTCCAATATTGGTACTTCCCAACCTTGGCACTTACATCTATCACGTGATCATCATCCCGTTCTCTTCTATAATAAAAGACACTGGTCTTGTGAAACATTCAGTAAGAGACGCGAGATGTTGTTCAAGTTACACCTTTTTGATGGCTGTCCCGTCCTTGTAGGGATCGGAAACAACGGAAAAATTTACTATCACGCGAAAGACGTGGCGATTGCAGTGAGGAAAACTCACCGCAGAGGCAGATGGGTGGAAAAGGTCGCCAGCTGCAAGCTGGGCGATATCTTACCAGAAATTACCCATAGCCTGACTCGGGAGAATTGGGTGATAGAGCACCATGCTTTAGTGAACGTCATGGAAAAAGAGAAAGGCCCCGAGGCCAGAAAACTGTATTTGTTTTTAATGATTGGTTACGTGGTGCCAACGAGTATTCTCGATGGCAAACCGCAGTTAAAACAGAGTACATTTCCAACAGGTATTTTTTATCCCTATTGGATCGATAATATGAAAAACCATTTGAAACGGACTGGTAATCTTTATCATGCTGCTTTGAAAAAAAGCAACGTTTAAAAAATGCAAAAAATGGGTCCTTTTTTTTTTTTTTTTTTTTTTTTTTTTTTTTTTTTTTTTAAGGGCTTATATACATATATAGAATAGGTGGTCGTATAGCTTTTACATTTCATCAATGTTTTGATTAACATCTCTACTCTTTCTATCTTTTCAACGTACTGTATTTTAAAAATTATCTTTCAATGACCTCTTGCATAACGCCTCATGAATTCAAAAAAATTTTAAGCCGTCCCGCATCAAGGCCTATCCAAGGAATCCAAACTGCTTCCGATTCTGAATCAGAAAAAGATTCTTTTTCTTCCAGTTGCCCGAGTTGGTTATCGAGAAAATTTTAAAAGAGTATGTCCCCGCCACGGACAAAGCGGGTACTCTGTCTTTGATACCTGAATTCAAGCCTTACATCGCACTGAAAAGCATGTGGTTTCAACCGGCATTTGAGTTGTTCGAAGCAATAGGTTCGGTAAAATCAGGATGGTACATCAATTGTAATAATTTATATATGATTTTTTATTTTTCTGTAAACTATTCTAATGTAACCATGATGACTCTTTATGAATTTTACATAAAAAAAGAAATAAAACTAAAAAACATACCTATTCAAAGGAAAATGTATGATGCTCACGTGAATACGGCTTTAAATTGGATTCATTACTCGGGCAATCTCACTTTGATCAAGATTTCAGACACTACTGTGCGTAGCCGGAGAAAAACTATAATTATTTTGTGAAACCCTGTTTTGTACATATTCTATATAATGTTTTAAAATTTAGTTTAGTTAGAAAACGCATAACACAATTGAAAATACATCTTCAGAAAATTCTAACCAATGGGCAGAAATGTACTTGAATTATTTTGTAAAGACCAGTATATTACCTACAGGTTTGTATACACGCCAAATATTAAGCTACAATTTAAGTTAGGCAAAGATACATATAAAACTACTGAAATCACGTTTCCAGGAACTACTTTTCAAAGGTAGTCAAGTATCAAGTTCCTTGCATATCCGTGTATATGATTTAATTTATATTTTAGAAACTTCTCTTAGTAATCTAAATACTATATTTGTGCATGAAAATGCATAGTTCAAATTAAAACGCATACTTAATATACCTTTTGAAAATCACAATATTAAGTCTTAAGAATTATTTTGCTTAGCCCTGTATAGTATTAATAGAATTTATACACACCACGTAATATGCAAAAATTTAGTCAAATTTAAAAACACATAACTGAAAACGCACTTCCAGCAATAATTTCTAATAGAGAATACTTCCCTATTATGTGTCCCTGTAAATTAGGCGTGTCAAACACGTGGCCCGCCGACATCTTATCTGTGGCCCGCGAAGCCTTTGGCATTTTACTTGTGTTTAATTAAGTTATCAGAGTTGTTTCAGTTGTTTAGCTAATTCAGAATTCTACCACTATTTTTGAATACTAATATTTGTTTTATTTACTTTGTCATTAAATAAGAAAAATATTTCTCTTCAGAATGTGGCAGCATTCAGAATTTAAAAAATGTCGCCCATCTGGCAACAGTGATGCATGTTGACAGATATAACTCAATTTTACATTTTAGCAAAAAAAAAAAAAAAAAAAAAAGTTGATACAAAGATAACTAATTGTTGGAACGTACAGTGCGGAATCTCGAGTGTCTGATAATTTAAAGAATTGTTAAATTTGTGAGCATTTTACTTATAAATTTTATTTTATTTATATGTCGAAACTAATACTTTATGTAACTTACTCTTTTCGATTTGACATCCCTTTAAAAAATAAATTGTTTTTATTAAATACTAAGAAATTATTAAAATTTATAAAATTCGGCGTTAGTTAAGAACAGTTTAAAAAAAATATATATATATATATATATATATATATATATATGTATATAATTAAAAAATGTGTAAAAAATGTTAAGCAGCTTTAAGGAAGTCACTTTGAAAGTGAAACAAATTATCACTTTTGTGCTTGACAGAAAACACTGAATATGCCATCCAGGTTTTTCACTTGGGCTTTAGTCGAACGTATGGATTTTATAGATTTAAATTCTTTAATTACTATTATCATTACTTATGTTAGTAAGGTACTACTTAGATTGTGTCATCGTTAATGAATCCTGCGTGATCTTTTTATCTTTGCTTTCATTTATTATTGATATGCAAATATATGTTAAAACTCTTTACCACTATGAATAAATATTATTACCTGATGATGAACATCGCAGTTTTTTTAAAGATGATTTACAATGCAATTATATTCAAAGGAAAACTGGAATTTTATGCTTTATTCTTAAAAGTGAATCAAAGTGACAATTACATTTGCTTTAACAAAGTAATTACTGTCGTTTTTACATTACATGTCCCGCGAGTCAAAATCATTCACTACAAAAATAAAAAAATGGTGTATAGAGCATCATTAAAAAAATTGAAAATACTATAAGTATAAATGCTATTGCTAGAAAGATTCATATATAGCCCGATATATGTATATAAAATCCGGAAATGTGCTTATAAGTTTATATTATATTCGTACGTATATGCTTAATCATCACCAATCTAAAAAATATCTTGGAAATATGGGTAATGAAGATAAACAGATCTACTTTTTTATAGATATTTGGCGGCTTTCCATTATAAATATTTAACCGTTAATTTCGAATTGTTAAACAAGGTTACAATTTTCATTTTAAGTCGACTAAGTATGAATGAGGATTATTAAAAAACCACCAATAAACAAAGTACTTGTAGTTTTCATTTGAAATTACAACGCACTTGAGTAAACTTTAACTTCAAAACAAATTTCATAATGCTATCTTGTTATTAGATAGTATTAACGTTTTCAAATAGAATTTATTGCTTTGATAAAACAATTTTCAAAAAGAAAATATATTTCATTTGAAATAATGTTACCAGGTATTATTGCAAAAATCATCAGAGTGGGAATTTTTATATATTTAAAAATGAAATCAAACGTAAGATTTTTTAATTTCAAGAAATATGAAAATCAGTTTAATCTATTTACTTCACTTTTAATGATTAATATTGAATTCCATATTACAGCGAAAATATATGAATATAAAGTTTTACGATTTCTGTAATCATTCATCAATCGACCGACAGAATCGCATAGTGTGCAATTAGGCATATTTTAGCTACATTCGGTAGCGCATTTTTTTACATCTTTGTTAAGTGGCCAAATTTTTGTTATTTTTCAAATTAAATAAACACAACTTGAACCAGAAAATGTATTTAATAAATGAAATCAAATAAGTAGCGCATAGACACAAGACACATTTTATTAAATAAATTTTCTTATTCAAAATATGTTAATTTTTTATCTGTACATGAATTATAACTTCTACATATTTCATTTTCAGGGTCGAATTCATTTCACTAAAAATGTGACTTGACTAAGTGTCGAGACCTGATATTTGATTTTGAGAAGTGGTTTTGATTTAACTTATTAGATGCGGAGAACGGAATGTGATTTTAGAAGTTGAATTTGTTTGACATCCACATTTAACTGTGGAGAAAGGAATGAAACCCGATATATTAGATTTTGAGAAGGGAGTATGTTTTAATTTATGAGATGCTGAGAATTTAATATGATCTGACAACACACTTTCATTATTTTAATGTCGAGAACGGACAAGTTGAATTTGGAAACATAATTATCTAATCTCTGTGAAATCTACAAGTATAATATTCTTTTAATTTCGACACGAGTCGGAAATCGAACTCGGAACCTCTGAATGAAAGACATAAGTATAACTGGATTTCAATATATAGAGTTTAACTTTTAGAGTATAGTTACTAATTTGCAGTAGACTCATTTCTTTTTGCAAGATCTGATGTATTGAAATGCAGTGTAGAAAATTAGGATGAAATCTGGCAACGTGGATTTATATGAATATAATTATCTGATCTGTGTGGAAATGACATTTTAACTTGAGTTGGGAATCGAACCCGGGACCTTTGGGTGGAAGACACGTGCTTTACTGACCATGCCATAGAAACTACACTTTAATAATTTTAATTATATATATATCTCTATAAATAACAAAAATTGCTGTATTGTATCTAAATCAATACATATATAATTAATATACAATATATATGAACATAAAACGTGCAGCGTACACTCAAAATATATTTCTAGTAAGTCACATTACATTTTTGTTAAAGTCAACAACATTTAAGATACTGAAATCATAATACAAGACAATGAACAACTACCAAACAGTACTTAAGTTGTCCAAATTATAACTAAATTTTTAAGCACTCACTGTTTCATTACTTTCGTTTACAATGTTTAAATTTTTATCTTGATATTTTTGCGTTAAAATGTACTAAATCTGTCAATATAGAGGAAGATGTAATATGGATTGTCTGTTTTTTGCTTTTTTAAATTGTAGTTGTAATTTTTTTAAATCCTCCATCCATTCTTTGAAGAATTTACCTTGAAAAGGTGGACCCTCCGTGAAATATGGAATGAAGCTAACTTTCCTTCCCAATAAAATGCGGTCATATTTGAGTAGATTGTATAATTTTTCTCCGTTAGGTAGTAATTTTTCAAGAACATTCAATAGAGCATTATATTCTATGACCCATTTGTCCTGACTAATACTGTGACAATTGGAGATAACTTCTCCCATCTTACAACTAGAAATTTCTTCAATCCATCCAGGAAGGTTAATTCGTTGTAACAGATTAGCAATGTCTTCTACATAAAAATAAATTTTAAAATTATTATTTCCGATTGCCCCCATAATATAATTAATAGAAGTACCTTCGGGTACTAATAGTTTAAAAAACATTTTAATTAAGAAATTAAGCTAAAGAGCGACACTAAAAACTTCTACTTAAGTTTGAATTGAGTTGATATGTCGTGAAATTCACGCAAATAAATGCCAGATTTAAAGCTTACGCGAGAAACAAGGTCCAGAAGATCCGATTTTTTTTTTTTTTTTTTTTTTTTTTTAACATTAAGTTAAACATCTAAACGAAATTTACAGTGCTGATGCACGTATTTATTACTATTTTAAATGCTACAATACTTATATCATAAAAGTTATACAAATATATTTTGAATACAACTTATCTCTATCCTATAAATTTAGTTGCATAAGTGTAAACACCAGTTCAGTTTATTGAATTTTAAATCTACAAAAAGGACACGTGTTGGTTCTCTGAAACCAGTTTTTTATGCAATCTTCATGATACATATGTGTACATGGTAATTGCATAATATTTCCCTCTACTTGAAACTTCTCTAAGCAAATCGTACATTTATCACGCTCAACCAACTGGTCAGCATTCACTTTTATGATAGGTAAATTTGTAATGACGCTATTGGGAACAGGCTCTATGACATCTGATTCATTATCACTTGAACTCATTAAGAGTCTCTGGACTCTCGAAGAGAAGATTGGATGTTTTTCGATTAAAACTGTTGCTATTTTTGATATCATAAAATTACGACTAAGTATATCATCATTGAGTTCATCAATATCAATAATTTGATTACATCGAGGGCAGTCATTCTGTTCTGTACACCAATTTTCTAGACAGGTTTCATGATAATAATGATTGCAGGGTAATAATTTAACATCTTCCAGTGGATTAAACGTAACTTCACACAGGAAACATGTATCAATTTCAGCAAGTCGTGTATCATCTAATTTTATTGTAGGCAAAGTATTTTGCGCTTCGGTTCGAACAGCATTAGCTTGCAATAAATAAAGCATTATATTTAACAAAATATTTGGTGTAGAGTTAAAGTCTTCCAATATAGTATTAAATTTTTGTCTCTGCGGATATCTTAATAAAACTTTGGTTATTGCTTTTGCAGCAAAGCACTGAAATGAATATTCATATATTAGGAACGATTCATATTCTTCTAAAGCGGCGTAATACTCTTCAATATCAAACAATTCAATATCAGAACTGTCACTATCATATTCTTCATCAGACATTTCAATTACACACACATCAGTCATTTTGATAAACACTGCAAATCGGAACGGGATATTTTTTATATAGATTATAATACCACTAAAAAAAAAAAAAAAAAAAAAAAAAAAAAAAAAAAAAAAAATATTTATTTATTTATTTATTTATTTATTTATTTTAAATTTTAACATACTACATATAATTCTTATGTGCATTTGAAATAAGATGAAATATATATATATATATATATATATATATATATATTCATTTATTTCACGTTAGAAAATTCAGAATATTTTAATAAAGATTAATCCCTTTCAAATCTTTATTAAAATTAAAATTAAATATTTTCCCCTCTTATATGTGAGGAACGATAGCTTGTAGCAATTTTAATTTTTATTCTTGTATACAAATTTACAAAACATATTCATATATTCATACATATTTTTTAAAACATTTTAATACATTGAATAAGTTAAATATCTTCCCTTGTTATATGTGAGGAACGATAGCTTGTAGCAATTTTATTTTTTAACATTTTCCAACCTAGTTGAAAAGTGTTTATGACTTCGGTTTGTCTGGCGTCTGCCGTCTTCCCGTGCTCTAACTCCCGTAAAAATGCTCGGATTGCCCTGAAATTTTTATATGATATTGTCGTTATCTATAGCATGTTCCCTATTTCAACGGAAGTGTGTAGCACTTATAGTTTTTTTACGGGGACACTCAAAAGTATTCCGTTACATTACGGTCTATGGGGAAAAATCATTTGCGGTTTATTTTAATGATGTTACATAATTTCAAACACATTGTAATTGATATATATTACTAAGGTGCATTTTAAGAAGCTTAATATGGAATAGGGTGCGCATAGCACTTATATTTACTTTACAGGGACAGTCAAAAGAATTCCGTTACATTACGTCTATGGAGAAAAATCGTCTGCGGTTTATTTAAATAATGTTTCACTATTTTAAACGCATTGAAATTTATTTATATATCATTAAGGTGCATTACAAGAGGCTCACTACAGAATATTGTGTGTATAGTAGTCATCGTTCATTGACAGGGACACACAAAAGAATTCTCTATCGTCTTTTAACGATAATTCCTGGAAGTGCATTTTAAGTTGCTGAACGCGATTTTAAATTGAACTCACTTTTTGTGTATTACGTGGTGTGTATAAATTGTGTAGCTCATATACAGGGAAATACAAAAGTTCGCGAACACGTTTCTGTTTATTGACAGAAACTCGAGAAGGAGAATTTTAAACTGTGCTACGCGTTTCTTAACTGAACTAAAATTTAGCATCCTGTAGTATATTACATCTGCAGTATATCTATAGATCATATACAGGGCTGAATAAAAGTATTCGGATATTTTTCCGAATATTGTATATATTGGAATTTCCTGAAATTATGTTTTTAAATATGTTATGCGTTTTCCAAATTGTTTACTTAGATGTTATCTTTCAGCTTATTAAACAGTATGATTTGTAAAATTATTTCAGGCATGAGATTCTTCCGCGGTTTTCCGCTATTTTGCTGTTTTGTCAATCTCATCCTTAGGGATGAGATTCTTCCGCGGTTTTCCGCTTTTTTGCTTTTTTGTCAATCTCATCCCTGTTATTTTGGAGGCGTTGGAAAGTGTTACATAATCTATGCTTGACGCATGATTTTTCGTTTTTGTTTATTCTTGTATACAAATTTACAAAACATATTCATATATTTTTTAAAACATTTTAATACATTGAATAAGTTATATTATAGTCTAAGAAGTTTAACATTTAATTCATTATCCTAGTAATTAAGATGAAGCATCAAACATATCAAACGTTATATCAAGCGCATCTTGGAAATGTTAACCTTAAAGACCTCCTCGAAGCACGCGCTCAAGAAACAGATCCCTTCTATCATAATGTAATCGATTTAATGCTTGAAAAAAAACACATTATTGTCAATTGGAATATTGATATTTTCACCGAGAAATTTCGCGCCAGTTCTCCTCGTGAACAGTTGGATGAAACCGTTTTTGCTTTCCTACTTCGAATCGTTGTTATCAACAAAGAAGAACGCTATCTACGTATTTTTAAAAAACCCGAATCTTTTGAAGGTCTCATGGCTTGGGAATCTATTTTACGTAGGTTAATTTTATGTTCCTTTGCTCTTCTTTACAATGTGCGATGGACAGCCGAATCCATTTTTACCTATCTGGAACCCACCGTCATAGAGCTCTTAAGTGGAGGGCAAGCTTTTGTTTTACGCAAACTCATGAAATCGTTAAACATTCCTTTAGCTCGTGAATCCCCTTATCAAGCTGAACTTCACTTTGAAAAATTAAATTTGTTACATGTAGGTCAATACAGTTCGTTTTACTGGCGATATCTGCATTGGATGGCAGAAGCTTACCAAATGCGTACAGATACAGAAATGTTGTTTTACAAAAATCTATGGCTCGAGCTGTTAAACGGATCCCTTTATCGAACCCTGCGTTGTGGAATATGTATGTATCATTTTCGAAACATGTTAAACGAACTCAAACCTCAATTAATGGATCCGAAATCAAATTTTCCAAAACTTTGGGTAACTATACATAATCGGGTTCACGCTTTAAGACGAGAACAGTATCCGCTTTTAAAAGAACCCGATTATACGGAGTCTGAATATAAAGACGACCGTGACTTTATGCTCCAAGCTTTATCTCCATAATAAGAACTTTTTCCCACGGCAGGTTTTCGAAGAGGATTGAGTAGAAGTTGTTTAAAGATGGTCGGTGTGACTGCTTTACGTTCACCTACAGAAAGGGCATCTGTATCTCCGATAGTATGCCGACGATAAGAATACCACCACCAAACTAGAGAAATGTCTTCGTCAATAGCATCTACAATATATTCTGTTTTCTCGTATTGGTTTAATATAGAATTGTACATTAAACCCCCATATTTACCATGATAAAAGTGTGGAGTAATGAGGACAAAATTGGCAGTTGAGTCATTAGATAGGGGATTAATATCAGAAATATCCATATTTTGAAAGTGTGTAATTAAATCTTCAACTGTGTCAAACGGTATATAAACGTAAGTCATAGTATTATGATGCAGTTGACTAGTTATAACATTAAAAAGAAAAACACAACTGTATCAAACGGTATATAAATGTAAGACATGGTATTAAGATACAAATAAAAGTATCAAGTAAAAAGTAAAATATATATATATATATATATATATATATATATATATATATATATTTTTTTTTTTTTTTTTTTAGGTTATGGTTCCAAACGGATGCATAGTTACACTTGCATGACGAATCCAATCCGTAACATTTACTTCTTCAAAAAATTGAAATAGCATGTTTGACACATTGATAAATATTGCGTTTTCATACCCATGAAATATATCCATACATTTTGATGTAAATTTGCCTGCTGTAATAAGACATTCTAAAACAATACATTGATATGGCATTGGTAGTATTCCCACTAAACCTAGTTCATTGCGAAGTATAATAAATTCGCCGAATTCAACTGTCATTTTGACTATATCTTGCAATTTGTGCTTTAGTTGAGGGCAAATATCCGTTAAATTATAAATATTATCTACTGTAACATTCAACTTATATGGATGTTTCTTATAAAATAATTTTTGTATCTGTGAAAGTGTAGAATACATTTGCCATTCTATTTCAACCATTCCTCCGTAATCAATTGGATTAAAAAACAAAGGTTTATCAACATGATTATTTGTAAGATAGATGGATTCTCTGAGAAGATGTTGAAAAATGAGATCGATTTTTAATGATTTGCCAATATGGCAAATGTCCATATGACAAAATGAACAAGGAAAATTTGGTAATCGTGCCATTTCTTGTATAATGCTTCTAAAACTGTTTAAGTAATTTATTATAATTAAAAATAAATAAATAAAATAAAAAAATTATAAAAATAATAATAAATAAATAAAAAACACACAAGTGGTTTTGGGGACTATGCTAAAAAACATAGCTAATTTATTATAAAATAATATTATATTGTATACAGTACTAGTGCTAAAAAACATAGCTAATTTATTATTACAGGGATGAGATTGACAATAAAGCAAAAAAGCGGAAAAGCGCGGATCAGCGGAAAACCGCGAAAGAATCTCATCCCTAAGGGATGAGATTGACAAAACAGCAAAATAGCGGAAATCCACGGATCCGCGGAAAACCGCATTATAAAATAATATTATATTATATACAGTATTATAATATGTATAGTATTATAGTATATATAGTATAATATTTCATTAGTAACAGCATATGCAGTCGGGGATTCATTCCAACAGTCAGGGAGAAAGGGAGAAAAGAAACTTACGTACCGGCTCCGATATTTAGAAACCCGACGATAAAAAGTTTAGAAAGGAATCTATGTCTTCTTGCAATACAGGGCTAAAATTTGTCATCCCATGTACGTAATTGAATCTTTGATCTTCATAGTTGGGAAAGTGCATTTCCCTTGTTTCAACAGCTGTCGACAAAACATTTACAAAGTAATTTTCAAAGTCCTGATCCGTCACTTGAAGGTTTTGTTGGGGTAGTTCGTTATTCGTCAACGCTTGCACAACAATGGACGATTGTAGGTTTTCCAAATGTGCGGGATTGAATCTTTGATCTTCATAGTTGGGAAAGAGCATTTCCCTTGTTTCAACAGCTGTCGACGAAACATTTACAAAATAATTTCCAAAATCCTCCTCCGGTACTTGAAGGTTTTGTTGGGGTATTTCGTTATTTATTGAAGCTTGCACAACAATGGATGGCGATTGTAGGTTTTCCAAATGTGCGGGATTGAATCCTGGATATAGATAATTTTGAAATGATATTTCACTTGTTCCAATAGCTGGCAACGAAAAACCTCCAAAGTCATTTGCGAAGTTCTGCTCCGGTACTGAAAGTTGTTGGGGTGGTTTGTCATTTAAATTTTGTACAATATTGTCAAACTCGTTAGTTGATTCGGATTGTAAGTCCTGCTCCGGTTCTGGAAGTTGTTGGGGTGGTTTATCTGTTTCAAATATATTTTGTGCTTTCACTTCCTTCACAATAATTATGTCTGGTGAAGTAGCTGGCGAAGGAACTATTTCTTCAATACGTGGTGCAGGCGTTACTGGTTCATAATTTGTTGTCACAGTTTCAGAGTAAGTGGAGGTTGGATAATTGTACATTGTTAAATCCAGTGGTTGCTCGTTTTCATTTGCATAAAAAAAAGTTAGTGGTAGCTTCGGGTCACTATATGAAGTCTGTTTTATTTGCCCATAGCGTTGAACAAAGTCCGGATTTGCCATGTAAATATTTTTTTGTGAAGGGTCAGGGCAATAAAAAATATTTTTAAATATAGTTATAGGAGTTTCCGTCGTAGATGTAGCGGGATGGACAATTTGAAGATCTGAGCAAGGTCTTGGGTCCTCTTGACTGACCTTTGAAGAAGACATTTGAGTGTCTACATCCATGCTGGTGTAAGATGGGGACCCGTGAGATAAAGGTCTTGGGTCTTGTTGAATCAGTTGCGAAGAAAATATTTCTCTGTCCAACTCCATGTTGGTGCAAGATGAAGAACCGTGAGATAAGTCGTCATATTGATTCACCGATTCAATCATTGGTGTTTCTGGCACTAGATAGATGGGATCTTTGGGATCTTTGGGATCTATGGGATCTTTCGGATCTTTGGGTTTTATTTTTAATACATCTATAGCTGCATAGTCAACATTATTTTCTACAATGTGTAATGTGAAAAAAGTTCTTTCACAACATTGTAAAATGTAGTATATGTCGCTCTTAATTTTATAAATTTCATTCGTCGGTAATTTAATTTCCTGGAACATGTACCGATGTTCCGTTTTAAATGTTTTTAGAATGTTTTTCAGTTTTCGTTCTGGGTTTTCCTTTTTCAGTTTTGTTTCTAAGTTGTTTTTATTTTCTTCATCTAAATAATAAAAATTAATTGGTACAGAATCCACTTTCAAGAGATGATATGTGCCAGGCTTCACATGTCTTAGGCCGAATGTGAAATGTTTTTTAACGAGAAAATTATTATTGTCCCATTTAAAACAGGTTCGGTGGTCTGTGTTGTGTTGGTGAATAACTTTTTTTTTTAAACTGTTCACTGTTTTGTCCCAATTTAGAGATTTAAATTTATTATTTAACCTTTTAACTGTATCATTAAAATGTTTGGAATTGGGACCTGTGGGACGATAATAAATTTTATCGGTTTTCTCCTCCAAATAGATTATAAAAACATATATTTTTTTACTATTACCATCAACGGTTGATATTTTGGGTATTTTAATGTCTTTTTTTGTACGTGAGATGATATTAGGGAAGACGTCAGTTTTTGGTGTTTTTTCCATGTTCTTCAAACACAATGTACTCGCCTTTCACGCAGAAAATGTGCCAGTGAGGCTAAAGTTATTCTTTTAGTTTTAGGAAATTCTTACAACATCTGTCAAACTTTTCATATGGCACCACCACGCAAGAAAAAATGTCTACAAAACATGACCAACGTGAAGCAAGACTTGTTGCAGATACTGTTAGAAAAGCCAGCCAATCTAAAAAACAACGTGAAGTAAGACTTGCTGCTGATACTGTTAGTATATCAACATTCAGAGGCAGAGAATGTGAAGAAAGCCACCGGCGAAGTATACTTGGTGATTGGATCGATAAAGAAAATTTGGTTTTTGCATATGATGAGACAATTCACTACAATGAAGATCCACTTCTCTATATCGGAAGAATGACTGTGACCTGTAATTTCTGCCAAGCATTGAAATGGAAAGGAGAAACACCTGGGATGTACTGCAGTAATGGGAAAGTTCAGTTACCCCTGTTAATTGATCCCCCAGAGCCGCTGATGACATTTTTAACAGCTGATTCGACAGAAGCAAGACACTTTCGAAGCAACATCAGAAAATATAACTCATGATTCCAGATGACATCATTTGGATCCAAAACAGCAATCAAAGAAAGGGGTTTCATGCCCACCTTCAAAGTCCAAGGTCAAGTATAACAACGAATTGGCAGTTTACAGCCACTTCCTGATGAAGAGCCATGGTGTTAGATCAGAGGCTCGCTCACAAAGTGATTAGTTGAAGGATAAAGAGTCCTATTTATACTGTAAGGTTGTGGGACGGGCTTATTTTTGTAAAGGATGATTGGTTCGAAGATTTCTGGTCATCTTCCCATCAGAAAATCGATCCGATTCAATTGACGTCATACCCAGTAACCATGCCAACACAGCGGAGAGCGATGTTTGTATATGTAATGCGTGTATTGATTTAACAATTTTGAGAAAGTAGACTAAAAGTTAAGTTTTCTGAAAAAGGATTTTTTCCACGTACAAAGAATTAAAATTTACGAAATATAGCAATTATAATATTTTATTCCGACTTACATATATTTTTAAGCGTGTTATACTAAAACATACATGATAAACATATAAAATTAAAATAAAATATTAATTTAAAGAGCAACTGCGTATAGAAAAAAGTTAAAAATTATGCGTATAGAATAGATTTTCCACAAAAATAAAATCCTAATACATTTACCTTTCACTTAAAATATATGCAAAACAACATTTCAATACAAACTATATAATTTCAAAAGTTTCATATTTAAATTTTGTAAAAAAAAAAATTCCAGATTTGTAATTTTTTTTTTTTTTATTTATTTATTTATTTATTTATTTTTTTATTCCAACGTTGATTATTTTAATATACATTATGTATATAAAATTTATATATTTAACCATATATATTATCTATTTAAAGTTTACATATTTAACCTACCAACGTTGATAAAAATGATTATCGAAAATTTTCATGAATTCAATACTTTCTTTTTGTAAAGATAGAAGAAAGTAAAAATCATTAAATGATCCTTAAAAATCTTTTAAAACGCAACTCCACTATTATGATAGGGTAATAAAAAAATAGTTATTAATTAATTAGTTAGTAATTAATAATCATTAGTTCTTGACATACAGTGCCCATAAAATTTTTGTCACATACAGATATTTTCTAAAAATGGAATACCTCTTTTGTAAAGAAGAAAGTAAATATCATTAAATGATCCTTAAATTTTAAGGATCATTTAATGATATTTACTTTCTTCTATCTTTACAAAAAAGTATTCCATTTTTAGAAAATATCATGGTAGATTTCTTTAAAATTTGCAATAGAAGGATATTGTGAATATTATATTTTAAAAATAGTGGTGGGGATTATTAAAAAATATATAGGACGCTGCGACCCCTGTTAAAATCTTGTAATACAACGCAATCCCACTATTATGATAGAGTAATAAAATGTAGTTAAAAAATATGTTATTTCGTTATTATAAAAATACAAATTTTGTTTGAAAATGAAATTTTATAAATAATGACCATTATGCAAGATATGCAAAAACAATTAATATTTAAGGCATGGAAAGATTAATGTTTTTGAAGATTATAAAATTTTCGATATATTCACTTATTCCAGACACTAAAAAACATCATTTTTTTTATTAGAAGTAAGTCTTAGCGGATTAATATTCTTGGCTATTTTTGTTTATTACTTAAAGTAGTGATTAGAATTTTTTTTCGGTGGCTTAATACATGTTGTGGAACATCATTTAACGCTTTCTTCAGCGTTTCATCAGTATAATTTTTATAATCACGACTACCTACAGAATATTTATACTTACGAAGTATTATTATTACACAAGCCAATATACAACTAGTCGGATGTATCAATCCCAAAACTTTCTTCTATCTCACACAAGTTTCGCATACACTAAAAAGAATCAGCATCAATTTATATCAAGGTCAAACTGAAACTCAAGTTTCGTTAAATTCCGTGCATTAGTTCTTGAGATATGACTATCGCTAAAATCGTGTAAATCCTGCAAAATGTTGCATAGCAGAGCCACGTGTGGGACGATTGTTACCAAAAACTAATCAGCACCCATTTATATCAGAAACTAACCGAATATAAAGTTTTATTAAATTCCGAACATTAGTTTTTGAGATAGAGCGCCCACAAAATTTTTGTCACAACCAAACAGACAGACATTTTCTACAAATAATCAAATTGTGTTCAGGACCTTCTAAAACGTATAAATCCGTTGAAAATTTTCATGAATCCAATACTTTCTTCTTATAAACATAGCTGCCAACTTTTACGTTTTTTTCTACCACTAAAATTTTATAGTAAAATGTACCTTATTAAACTGCCGAAACATGTCATTCAATAATACAACATTTTCTATTAATTTTTAATGGTAGCAAAAAAGCGTAAAAATTGGCAACTATGCTTATAAAGATAGAAGAAAGTAAAAATAGCAGAGAACAAAATTTATTATATTGGGTTAAAAGATTGTAGTTGGGATTCTTTTACGAATGTCAAACGCTTTAACTCTTTCAGGGGAAAAATGCTTTCAGTACTAATATGTTTAAATAAATGACTAGCCCCCTATATTTCACACATATATTAAATGGAAAAGATTTTAGTAAAATTCAGGTGCCAGTATGGCGTTTGGGAATTAAAATTATGTGGTTTCATAAACCTCTGAAAGAGTTAAATTATTGTTACGCATTTCACGTCGTAAAAATCAATACGCTCTTTTCTTATATTTAAATTTAAAAAATATTAAAGATTTTCCGTATTAAGTTAATACTAAATTAAGTAAAAAGATTTGGAAATGGACCATGGTTTTTTAAGGTTTTTTAATAAGCATTAAATTGTTTAGAAACTAGTTGCTAAACTTCTAAATTTACACAGTTCAACACTGCTAAAATAAATAAATAAATAAATAAATAAATAAATAAATAAATAAAAAAAATTATATATATATAATTTTATTTATTTATTTATTTATTTATTTATTTTTTTTTTTTAATGTATTCTTTACATTACATGTAACATTTTAAAAATTCAAACTTCAAAGAGTAGTTTTATTAAATTTACAACACAAAATATGTTTATAATATTGGAAACTTTTCTAATTATAACTGAATCATAGTTGGTAAAAGTTCACTTTTCCGGCATTTTGATTGAATCTAATATAAGCCCTTGAAGGTTACTTTGACCTTGTTTCTCGAGTATATAAAGAAACGTCAACATTTACAATTTCCCAGTAATACCCAGATAACAGGAGTTCCGAGGACGTGTTTTTCCCGTCCTCTCGTGGGACGAAATTTTAATTATTATGTTTTCGATAAAATGTCTTCAAATTTTATATTTAAAAAATATTTTATGCAGAGTGAACGGCAGAATTTTCAAGAACCTGTAACATCCAAGACTGAGATAGTCAGAACTGAATTTATTTTACGAAATATTTTTTCGTATATGTTAAACAATATATATTTTTTTAATACAATCTGTGCCGAAAATAAAAAAGAGAAGGATATATTAGACCGTTTTAAAGCATCACTCAAGAGGTTTGGAGATCAATATGGAGAAACTGTAAGAAATCAGTGTTTGAATATACCTACACTAAATGAAAACAATGTCGACTTGATTTTAACTACATGTGGAAATGAACAATTTTCAGAAGGCATAACTTGGAGCCAAATTATAGCTTTTGTGTATTTCGTCGGAGAATTAACTCTTCTGGTGATTAGAAAAGACTTATCCAATTCGCTTGTGGAAAGGATATTTGAATGTTTCTCCAAATTCGTAAAAGAAAAATTGACATTGTGGATTCAGGATCATAACGGATGGGAAGGTTTATGTATGAAAAAAGAGGATGTCTTAGTGTTATCGAAACCCTCTAAAAATCAATCTTTAATACATATATTAGTGAAATTTGTGGGTACTGTAAGTCACATAAAAAATATTTTAAATGGAAATATCTTTTGAGAATTCAAATTTTACGCTTTAGAAAACTAAGGTCAAAATTAATGTCATTTACATTTTAAATAACATCATGAATTATAACTATCTGAATATGTTTAAAAAGATTCCCATTAAGAATTCTCTCAAATCTATTAGTTCTTGCATAGTCAACTGTATATCGATCTAAATTTATCGATCCAACTCATGCGTGCATTGCTTCTCTTTTCCTGTCACCCAATATACTATCCGCAACGGCGTGGTTGATGCAGTTCTATCCGCAAAGGCGTGGCTGATGCAGTTCTGTCCGCAAAGGTGTGGCTGATGCAGTTTCATCTGCAAAGGCGTACCTAATGCGGTCTGCGCAATGTTGCATCATTTCTGCCTATATAAATGGAACGTTTACGATAAGACATTTTTCGCTCTTCCTTTTTCCGAAAATGACTGTAAACCCATTTAATATTGCCAATACAGAATTAAATTTCAGTATCCTAGAGGACTGTTATAACAGTCCAACAATTTTTGACGAGGAAACTGTCATCTCCAAACAGTGCAATATGGATTTACAACCTCCGTATTCTACGAAACTTGTAGAAGAGTTTCGCCTACCGACCATGATGGAATATTTTTTTAAAAATAATAAGTGGGCAGAAGAGCCAGAAGTACAACATTTAAAAGACTTCAAATCTCAACGTCAGCAGGAGCCAGATGAGGAAGTTTTATTTTTAGAGGAAATCCCTGCTCTAAAAAAGCCCAGTGAAACACCGCCAGTGTTGCCCGTCGCAGTTTACCAGGCAGTGGAGCCCGTTCCTGAAATACATTCTAATGAAATTTTTATTATAAAAGAAATACCGGCATCTCCAAAGAAACCCAGTGAAACACCGCCAATGGTCGTCGCAGTTTACTCGCAAGTGGAGCCCATTCCTGAAACATCGCCAGTGGAGCCCAGTGCTTCGAAATTAAGGAACTGTGAATCCGATCCCATTCCTGTGGAGAAAAACAGTGCTCTAACCGAACTGCTGACAGCCTCCGTTCCCAAGGATTATCAAGCCAAGCCCGTTGCAGTTTCATCATCGATGGAGCCCATTCCTGAAACATCGCCAGTGGAGCCCAGTGCTTCGAAATTAAGGAACTGTGAATCCGATCCCATTCCTGTGGAGAAAAACAGTGCTCTAACCGAACTGCTGACCGCCTCCGTTCCCAAGGATTTTCAAGCCCAGCCCATTGCAGCTTCCCCACAAGTGGATCCCATTCCTGAAACACCGTTACCCAGTGCTTCGAATCCTGTGGTGGAAAACAGTGCTGTAACCAAACTGCTGACCGCCTCCGGTCCCAAGGATTATCAAGCCCAGCCCGTTGCAGTTTCCCCACCAGTGGAGCCCAGTGCTTCGAAATTAAGGAACATTCCTGTGGCGGAAAACGGAGCGCTAACCAAACTGCTGACAGACTCCGTTCCCAAGGATTATCAAGCCCAGCCCGTTGCAATTGCTTCATTTAAAATACCCATCGTTCCCAAATTATTAAAAAAAAACACCAGTGCCTTCTATGGAAAAAATAATAAATCCCACTATAAATTCGGACAATCTCCACCTTATCCGAAGCCTTTCACGATCCCGATGTTATCATACCGATTAAAGACTGTGCCGCCATCAGAACTTCAGATTCCGAACCCTACCAACGTGGAAAGCGCCAAACCTTTAATTTCAAAACCCACTGTTTCGTTGATTAATCCTTTTCGTAAAATAATTGAAGAGACTACATTTGCCTCACCTACAGTAGAGGGGTCATCCATACCTTTGTTAAAGCCCTCAAGGATCCGATCCAATACAATTAAGAAGGGTGTTACAACTGAAAAGCCTAAGACGAGGCCTGAGAAACGACGTAAATCTGATAAGAATCCAGCTGTGATGCAATTACCATTATCACAAGTAAAAAAAGCTTCTTTACTGCCTAGTGCAGAAATAGTAGTAAAGCTCTCAAGGAGCTCCACTGCAGTTCCCACTACAACTAAGAAGCGAGTTAAAAGTAAAAAGCGATTAAATATTGAAAACACAGTGACTAACTCTGTGCGATCATCTAAAGTCGAAAAAGAGACTTCATTACCACCTAGTGAAAAAATAGTTACATCTGAGAATTCTTCATTAAACAAAAACTGTGATAATCAACCTGCTTCGGGTAAGCGATCCCCATCATTACATAAGATAAAAAGACCTGTTGATTCCCTTGAAAATTTTTGGAAATCATATGATAATTTTAAAAAAGTGAATCGCGAAAGACGGCATAAAAAATTAAAGAACTTTCGGTGGCCTGTGCCAGACTCAAAAAATCAATTACAGGTTTCTGAAACATGTAAAACAGACAATGATGATTGTGACATTTTAATTTTAGATACGGCGGGCGAAAGCGACATTGAAGACTATTCAGATGAACCTATTTCGCCCAAATCCATTTTTTAAATGAGTAATAGTTTTATTTGAAACCAATGTACATATGTAAAAATTATTAAATATGTGTTTTAACATTTTAAAATTTATTTTACAGTTTTATATTCTTTAGATCATGTTTTCATATTTAATTTATAGATAAAAATTAATTTATCATATAAAACATTTTTTGCATTTTTAAAATCCAAAATATTCAATCTGTTATTTGCTGAACTTACCGTGATTGTTATATAAACTACGTTCTTGAAAAATAAAACTGTTAAACACTGTCTTCATCATGCTAACGATTGCTGTTGGTGTTTGAAGAGCAAAAAAATGAGTCGAAGGAAAAATTGGTAAAATTCAATTTTTCCTTCGACTCATTTTTTTGCGATGAAGGGTTTACCAAGATTGGGAACATTTTTCGTGTTTTAAAAGAAATATTTCTTTTATTTCTGAAAGGACATAATTTAAAAACAGCTTTTTTCTGCAAACTTTATTTAGATGGAATCCCACATTTTTCAAACTCTCTCGCATCCAAACTCTAAAAGGTTTTTTCCTTCCTAGTTTAATTTACTTTGATTTCTTACAATTCATAGTTTTTTTTAACCTCTACCTACTTTTTTTTTTTTTTTTTTTTTTTTTTTTTTGCATTCAATATGTCTTTTTCATGCTGATTTAGCAGTTTAAATTACGCATTGTCATTGGTCGAGTGCAGACCGTTGAGTATTATAAATAGAGAGAAATGTTTAACGCGAGTTAATTTATGTTACTTTTTCAGTTTCAAAATGTCGTTTGTCATCGTTTATAACATTCCCGGTAATTGCCCAATACCCTATCATAAGCTTACTGGGATTATTGGTCAAGATGGATCTTTATATTGGTTGACCTCGGATGTTGGGAAAGTTTTAGGTGTTGCTCCTTCTACTGCAGCAAACTGGTGTGAAGAAAGGATAAAAGATGTCACAGGTCCTTTGGACAATGTGCCACCATCGTTTTTAAAAAGGCACATCATTTCGCATGAAAGACTGACTAAATTATTAAAAAATGCAAAACGGCGTACGGTTCAAGATTTTGAAAAAAAATTAAACAGTTCAGACACCAAAATTGGGGTTAATCCTGATGGTGATCCTAAATGTATACAAAATCCCACTTATGTTGTCATCTTGGATGACCCTACTGAAGCCGACTCAACTCATTTTGCGGTTTGGTTGGAATTTTATAAAGAAACCGTGTTGAACGAATTGTATAACAAGATTCCGGTACTAGATGACGAGTTTGTACGATCATTTTGCAAGTATGCTGAAGATCCAGAGCAAAAAGTAGTAGTCACAAAACCCTTCCCTCAAAAAATTTTCTATCGTTACAAAGGACATGTTGTAACTTACGTTCCGGAAAAACTTTAAACTTTTTCTTCATTATGCTATTGGCGTTTGAAGAGCAAAAAAATGGACCGAAGGAAGTTGGATTTATCCAACTTCCTTCGGTCCATTTTTTTGCGAAAAAAAGTTTACCAAGATTGGAAATATTTCTCAGTATTTCCACTGTTTTTATTTTAATATACATATGTATGTAAAACTTAGTTTAACACATTTTATTTTTTTAAAAAACACTAAGGGGCTCTGCCCCCTACGAGCTACGCTCGCCAACCCCCGTTCTGACACCACAAACTGTAAAAACACTCTGATTTTATCAACCTTAAAACGATTGCGGAAGATTGAATTATAATTAAACGACCTTGTGTAATCGGCTGCTCGCTGTAATATCTGCTATAATCGGGTTTCCATTCATTTTTCTTTGACCACGCTGTTTTAAAATTTGCAATAATTGATAAAATATTTTGTCGAAATAAATCAATATTACTCTACTTAATGCTTTGAAAACGCAGAATAATTTAATTTATCTTTTTAATATTCACGCGCAAGCATATTTTTTATTCCGTCATTTTCTACATTTATTGCTTTTAACACGTGATCATTTAATTATTATTTTAAAGTTTTATTTCTGTTTTTAATAGTCTAGTGTAAATACATTTCTTAATTGAAAGGGAATATTATTACGTGCGCTATTTTACAAATTGGCAACGATTCAAATAATGGAATTTATGAAATATGAAATGAAATAAATATCAAAATAATGAAATTTTTGAATAAAAAATGAAAAAATAATTGCAGTCTGCACACCCCATCTTGTAAACTATATATCCTTACAAATTATGTTTAAATTCCTGTGCATAGTTTTCATTTCTATAAAACTTTTATAAGAAAACTGTTTTGACCAACTTTGATTTTAAATATCTCTTAAAATAATTCTTCGATTTAAAAACTGTCTACTTCAGCGTGTTTATCGAACATTTCTTTATAAAACCACCAATTTTTAAATTTTTATTTACAATAGTTTTCTGGATATTAGTCCAGAAAGACTTCAAGGCACAAAATCTTAATTGACAGCGGCGGTTACTTTTTTTTAATATAGAGAGATATATAATAGTACATATGTATATTACCTGTATATAATATGTAAAATTTTCTATCATTACAAAGGACAGTTCCGAAAAAACTTTAAACTTTTTCTTCATTATGCTATTGGAATTCAAAAGCGAAAAAAGGTTACCAAGATTGGAAATGTTTTTTAGTATTTCCACTGTATGTAAAACTTTTAAAATATTTTATTTTTTTATAACATATATAATATAATATTTATGTATATAACCTGTATATAGGTATATAAGTATTTAATGTCCATATAGTTTTGCTATAAATAAAATAATTGTTTTATTAAGTTCCAATCTTTTACAATCTTAAACCGTAATATATTTTTTTCATAAATTTTATCCAAGATTGGCGCAGTCACCTTCGCAAAAAAATGAGGCTGGAAGGAAAAGAACACTGAAACTAAATTTCAATGTCTTTCCCTTCCAACCTCATTTTTTTGCTTCACCTAAGCAAGTTTTTAAAAAACTTTTGGTGAATAAGGTATCGAAGGTACATCATACCGAAGTAAATTGGCTTTATGATACCAAATCCAGTCTGTAAAATTCATTCCATAAAATTGTCCGCAACCACAACAGTTCATTACATGTTCATGATTTATTATATTTACATATTTTACATTTTTCTTCCCACTCAACAACCGGTAGACGAATTTGGCTTCTTTTGGATAGTTTCTTTCTGCTTTCAACAACGTAATCACATCATCATAGTGAATCATCATGAAATGGTTTTTGTTCGAATTTGTTTCTATGCTAATATCCACATAAAGACAATATTTCTTTTTTTCACACCACTTTAAAACATATTTCTTATTCAAAATGCAACCGATATTGTACAACGAGAAATAGAGGGCTCCGTCTTTTCCAATAGTACCAAGAAGATTATCTATTCGGAAATCTGAAAGGTAAAGTCCGATTCTGAAATCTGGAGGATACAAAGTAGGTGAAGGGTTCCGTTCGAATTTGAGTGCCCAGTATATAGTGATAGGTGCGATTGAAAATAAAATATTTCTGTGACATCTTATCCAAACTGTAAAAGCAATTCCGCGGTAATATGTACAATTGCAGCAAATTAACACATGCTCATTATACATCATTTTTTCAAAGTGCACAGTTTTACCTCCTACTAACAGTTCATAGACGTAACGGGCTTCTCTCTTATCAGCCACTTTTCTTTTTAATAATAAAGTTAAAGAATGATTTGTAATCATCGGACAGCGTTCTCTGTTTACATCCGTTGTGTTTCCAATATCCCTATAGCGACACGTCATGATTTTTTCACTCCAGCTGTAGGCATCCTTTTTACGCAAAATACAACCAATATCGTAACTGGAAAAATAGAGTGTTCCATCGTGTCCAATAGTTCCAAAAAGAGAGTCTATTCGAAAATTTGAAACGAAGAGTTTGAGTCTAAAATCACGAGCATATAGGGTATTCATGGTAAAGGATTGGTTATGCCATCTGAAGAATGTACAGCAGTCACAATAAGCTCGTTTCAACGAGTGAAAGGTTTTATACCCTCGTAGGCGGGAGAGTGAGGTGGGAAGGATGGCTCTTTATTACGTAACCGGGAATGAGATTGACAAAAAAGCGGAAGAATCTCATGCCTGTACGTAACTGAATGCGTCATTATGACGTGGGAGATAAATTTAGATACGTGTTGTAGAAACAATTTTCGAATCCAATCATGTTGAAAATATAAAATTGCTTTTCATAAATAATTACTAATGGAAAATCTTTAAAATTTAATAACTTTTTTATTTGGGAAGGAGCTATTTTCAACATTTAAAAAAGATTATTCCTTTGAACGATACTCTATATTGAAAAACTATTTTCTCTTTTCGGACTTTAAAAATGAATTTTTAAAAAGTAAACTTTACCAATGTTGGTAACTATTGAATTACAAAAAAAATTGGGGTTGAAAATACTTGGATTCCAAGTATTTTCAACCCCAATTTTTTTTGCACTTCAGTACCCATTGGGCTTAAGAAGTATTCATAATCGGATTCCTTTTAGTTGTGTTTTTTTTTTGGAGATTTAGAAGTCTGAGTTTGTGTCCAAAGCTTTTGTTGTTGATTTTGCAGCCATATTTGAAATACCATTCCTTCCGGGGATTTACACTCTAATAGTTGAGGCACACCTTCTCTATAGTTCATGACTTTAACACGTCCATACCGAAAAGTATAATGGAGATCAAATTCGGTTTCCACATAGAACAGGTTTATCAAAGCGTTCAACTCAATGACCCAGGATTCAGGTCTTCTCAATGTTTGGTTACTACAAATATCTTTTAGTTGACATGTAGCATTGACAAGTTCCCAAACACTGTCTTTATTCAAAACCACAATTAGATCCGACATGTAAAAATATATTTTAAAATTGTGTCCCACAACACCCGTGAAACGATAGGTCCGAAAATTTCGCATCAGAAAAAAATGGAACGAAGCCATCTCGAAAACTCATCTAAGGAGCAGCACGACTTGCTCTTTTAAGCTACGTCTACTCGTAGGCGTGGGGAATGATCCAATGGAAAAATGGATCCGAAAAATGGGGCGGGTTGTATGATTCAAACTGGGTAAAGTTCAAAATATATATTTAGAGATTCCTTATTCATCAAACGTTTAAGCTGGGATTTATTCAATTTTAAGCTAGTCTTTATTTAAAAGATCATATATAAGTTAGGTAGTAACCTATGGCAACTTGGAACCTATAATATTTTGTACTTTAACATCACTCAATATATAAAGGTTACATTTATTCATAAGATCAACATTTTATTTAAAGAAAATCAGTTTTAATCTTGGTAAATCAATGACTAACAATTAGCAAAAAGATAAACAGTTTATAGTTTAGAGAATGTTTTATACCATAGTTAACAATCATTTTTAGGAAAAGGGTTCATCAAGAATTGTCTTTTGTTTCTCTAACTCTTCCAAAAACGATCAATGAAATGATCATCTATAATCGGATTCTGATGATACAATTTGTTTAACACGAACAATTTGTAACATTTCAACCAGATAGAAAAATAGGGAATATCATTATCTGTGGAAGAATACAGGATTATGACCCAAGGCAGAGTTTTGTACGTATTCTGGATAACATCCAGAGTTTATCTCAATTCAGGTCTTTGTACAGTTTAATTTTTTTTTCAAAATCTCAAAGAGTATCGCATTTAGCCCGTCTCCACCGCCGATCGACGATTGGGATTTTTACGCTTTCTGATTATTTGTAAAATCCAACGCTTTTTAAGTCATTTACGGTATTTTGGAGGATTATGAAGATATAAGAAGATATGACACAAGAAATTAATATATATTATTAGATTACATAGAAATATTAGATCATATAGAGATTAGATTATATAGAAATTAATTAGATTATATTACTATAATATTTATTATATTTACAGTTATAAATTAATTAGATTATATAGAAATTAATAGATATTATATAAGAAACCAAGTTCAACCAGAAATAACATCAGAAGCGTTCGGTTTAACAACTAATCAGAAAGCATGATAATCGCAATCGTCTATCGGCGGTGGACAGGGAAATTATGCTTTAGCTTTTTGAAATAAGTCGATCAGATGTTCATGTACAACGATGCGTTTTCCTAAAAAAAATCTGCTGTTGTTTTGTCCAAGGAACTTATGACATCTTGTACTTTAACATCACTCAATACATAAGGGTTACTGATATTCAAGACTTGATTAGTTTTTGGTGAAATTCGCCCAGCAGGTGGCGCTGCTATGCTCCAGTATTCGCAATAGCTCTATCTAAAGAACTAATGAGTTTATTTTCATCAAAATTCAGGTTCAGTTAAACCCAGACATAAATAGACACTGATTAAAGTTTAGTGTAGATATCCCAACAGGTGACGTTCCTATAATACATTTTTTCTATTTTTATGATTTTTGAAATAGAAGAAAGTTTTGGGATTGGCACATCCGACTAGTTAAGTTTATCGCGATTATTTTTTTGCAATTTTTACGCGTTTTGCGGCGATTTTTCTTACATTCGTAAAGGAAATCTGATTTAAATCTTTGAACACAATATAGTAAGTTTTATCGTCAACAATTTTTGAATTTTTCGCGAAATTTTTTATGGAATTTTTTTAACGTTTTGTGAAGATATTTTTATATTCGTAAAAAGAATCCGGATTCAATAATGCTATCGTTCTTCACATATAACAGTTTATAAAATCTAATAATTTTAATAATAAATCGCGTTAAACTGTTTAGTTTGTTAAACACTAAATATACAGTTGTTATATTTAATTAATATTTTATTATTCATATACAAAAATACGTATAAATATTAACATATATATTATTTTTTATTATTTACAAAAACAATTATCAAACACTTTTTTGAAATTGACAACACAATTGATCTACATTTTGTGAAATTTGTTGCTGCATAGTACATCCTACTGTTCCGAATGGATTCATAACATTACTAACATGAAGAATCCATGATGTAATATTAGTTTTTTCAAAAAATTGAGTAACGTATCCAATACATTGTTAAAAATCTCTAAATCATAATTTTGAAATTTATTCATAATTTCTACAGAACATTTTCCTGCAACAATGAGACTTTGTAAAACGAAACATTGATATGGCATCGCTAAAATACCTGCTAATGTTAGTTCATAACGAAGAATATTAAATTCACCGAGTAGAATTCCTTCATATAATCTTTGTTTTAATGCAGGACAAATATCTATAAAATCATTGACATTGTCAAAACTAAAGTTTAATTTTTTGGGATGTTTGTAAAAGAAGCGTTCTAACATTCTAGAAATTGTACAATACATATTTCGTTCTAAATTATTCATTATAAGATAGTTTGGCATAGGTTTATCTTGAACTCCATTTACGAGATAGATAGATTCCGTCAACAAATTTTCAAAAATGTAATGTAGGTTCAATGGTACATTGATATGACAAGAGTCATAATGACAATTTTTGCATGGAAAATCAGGTAAACAAGCCATTGTATTAATTGTTTGGAGCCCAAATGATATATATATATATATATATATATTATTTTATTTATTTATTTATTTATTTATTATTATTATATATATTTTTTTATATATAAACTATTTTAAATCAATGCATACATAGTTTAACACACAAGTTATATGTAATAATAATAATAATAATTATAAAACTGTAGAGATTTTTTCTTATTTATTTTCGACATTTGTTGTCTTCACTATTGAAGAATTATTTAATAATATTGTTCTGTGATTTCTGATCCAGTTAGTGAATGGCATTCCTGTGAATTTTGCACATGGACAATACTTTAATACATGCTCATTAAAAATGATTCCTTTGTATTTAATATTGATATATCCTCGCAGTAATTGATAAAATAAACGTCCATCTGTTCTACTTTTTATTTCATTTTTTAATATACATATTAAAGGAAAAAATCTAATCATAGGATTTTTCCCTTTAATTGTATCCATTTCCAATGTAATGTCTTCAAATCTACAACTCATCTTTTCAGCAGCCCACTTAACAATATCATTTTTCTTCAATATACGACCAATACCCAATGCTTCAAAATAAAGTCGACCATCTTTCCCTATAACTCCAAATATATAATTTAGTTGATTATCAGAAAAAACCTTAATTCTAAATCTCGAAGGATACATTAGTAATATTAATTAATCAGTTTAGAAAAAGCTGTTAACTGAACAGCTATTCTTAAAGTAAAATGTATATATAAATCTAAATATATATATATATATATATATACATACATACATATATAAAATGTTAGAATTCTATTTGAAATAATAACTTCCAGTGATTTTTTTTTTTTTTTTTTTTTTTTTTTTTTTTTTTTTTTTAAAGCTTTAATCTGTTTAGAATTCTATTTGAAATAACTTCAGGCAATTTATTTTAACTTGCAATTTTACTTCCATTCGTTCTAACCTCATTTCTCGGCGTAACTTGCTGTATATATATTTTTTTGCACGTCTTATATCTATGATATTTTCAAGTTATTCTTATCGCCATAATGGATAGTTTAGAGAAGCATATCAGGTACCATGACATTCAGTCTACAGCGTTTTCTGGAGAATATATCATTATTGAAAAAATTCATGGCTCTAATTTTAGTATAGGTTATATCAGAAATGCACTTAGACTTCAGAAAAGAAATCATATAATCAATGAGCATTCTAAGGATTTTGGTATACATAAAATTATAAAACCGTTGATACAAATTGTGGAAAAATTAAAAGGTGTCTTAAACTACAATTTTTTAATTTACGGGGAGATCTTTGGTGAAACCGTAACAATGATAAAGTATTATGATCCTGTATCTGCTACTGTATTTGGAAGTAAAGAAGTGTTTTTCAGAGCTTTTGATCTTTACAATGCTGATCAAAAAATGTTTTTAAAATACAGTGACGCTATTGTGTTATTTGAACAAATTGGATTACCTTGCTTACCGATTTTAACTATAAATGACAAAAGTATAGACAACTTGAAAGTCATAGTGGAAAAGTATAAAAGTGCTTTTTCTGAGCAGTTTGTGGAAGGGTTTGTATTAAAAAAGGATGAAAATGAAATATCAGTCTCGAGAAATATTTTTAAGATAAAGAGAAAAGAATTTGGGGAATGTAAAGGTCCATTATTAAACAAAAAAATAATAAAATCTTATATAAATTATAATCGATACATTTCAGCGTATTCAAAAATTGGTGATGATTTAGAGAAAATCAAAGAAGAAATGATACGGGACTCATTAAAAGATATAATGTTAACAATTAGGGATGAAATAAAAGAAGAAATCGAAGGAAATTATCCAAGATTTCACAAAAAATTTCAAAAGTATCAAGAAAAGAAAGACATTGACAAAGACACTGTAACGCGTATTGAGACTATTTTCAGTGAAAAGGAAACATTTTAGTTTTGCAGACTATAAAAGTTTAGCAACAAAAAGTTGTCTATTGTAGCATATTACTGTAATCTGTTAATATTTTTTACGAATTTATTGTAATATGTCATTATAAATTAAAATTCACTATTCATTTAAAATTTTCATGTGTAACTAAAAACTTAACATCTATTTGTCAGATTCATGCGATTTCTTCATGTATTTAGAAACCTTTTCTTTTGAGGAATTCTTTTTCCGTTTGATCGAAATACGCTCATCATTCATGTGACCGTAACCCACTAATTCATTCATTAAGTCCGTAACTATTAAATCATCGTTTTCTACACGAGGAAGAGGATTACCATATGTTCTGGGGTATTTTGAAAATACTTTAATTTTCTGCGGCCAGTGATTGCACGTACGCCTTGTTTCAAAATATTTAATTCTTTTATTTATTTGTAATTTCGATGCAAGAATAGAAGGAGTCATACAAACGTATGGCGTGCACCGTATGTTCATTTTGGGTCTGTTTCTCTGAGGTTCAACCCCCTGATGAATAGTTCGACTATCCCATAAAACTAATGAACCTGCTTTTGCTTTAACACAAATATCGGAAAAGGGACCTAACTTTTTTATGTAAAATTTTTTTTGTTTGGGACTTAATAAATGCCAATCAGAAGGGTCTTTAATTTGAAATCTTTCTTGAAATTGTCTATGCAATTTATGACTGCCTTTAATCACCCTTAATGTCGCATCTTTTTCAGAGACATCATAAATATTTACCAAACCCTGTACACATTCAAAATCATTGCGCCGAAAACATTGATCACTATGAAACCATTCTTTTCCACGATACCAACCTCGTTTTGTAATTTCACATGGAAGACTGACGCTGATTCCATCAAAACTTGTGAATAATTTGTCATTCTTCCATATCGATGCAAATTTTTTAATCACATTTGCATTTTGCCTAACGTACCATGATAAGGGGTTATGTCCAAAGTCCCAATGTTGGAATAACATTCCGTGTTTAGGAAACAGCTTAAAAAGAGATGCATAAGTATTTTTTTTATTTTTTTCAACAGGTTTATCCAAATGTTTAGTTTTATAATTTAACCATTCCCACATCATTTCTCTAAGTTTAATTATTTCATTTTTATTTAATACATTTGGAACAACCTCAACACCATGTTCTTCCAAAGTATAATTTTCACAATTGTCGTAAATCAACATGTTTAATGATCGTGTACTTGCTTAAACAGTATATATACAGGCATGAGATTCTTCCGCGGTTTTCCGCGGATTTCCGCTATTTTGCTGTTTTGTCAATCTCATCCTTAGGGATGAGATTCTTCCGCTGATCCGCGGTTTTCCGCTTTTTTGCTTTTTTGTCAATCTCATCCCTGTATATAATAAATAAATAAATATATATTATATATATTTATTATATATATATATTTATTTATTTATTTATTTTTATTTTTATTTATTTATTTTTTTATAATTCAAGTTTTGCGTATTTACATGATCTTCTTAACATTTCGAATGTCACATTTTTTTTACCTATCCAAGAATGACAAGCTTTTTTCCATTGAAGTAAATAAGTTTGATGTTTTTTTGGAAATAGTATTCGAATTAATTCATATTCTTCTAAAATTTTTAAATCTTGCAAATATTTACGTCTTTTTATCCTATCTCGATTAAACCAGCCTAATAGGTCTTGCATTTTTAATGTGGTAGTCATCAACATATATATAATTAAACACAATTCATCAATCGTTTTTCGGCAACGAGCCCTATCATAAATTATTTGTAATTCATTTAAAGTAAACATTACGTCTTGGTTTCATTTAACATTTCTATGGATTTTATAGCAGAGCGTTTGATACATTTGGTAGAGAGTAAACGTCCCGATCTGTACAAAGCCATTTTACGAAAAATACGCCCTTACAGTCTCCATTCTGTTTTAAAAATATTTGAATGTCATTTACGTAATATACCAGATTTATCTATTTTTAATGAAAATATTGATGTCGTTCCGGAAGTTGTATGGACCGTAATTAAACATATGGCATTACCTGAACCCGGCGATGCGTTTGGAATTAAGGTTATATGTCGTGTTACGAAATCCGATACTCAGGGAGCTTTAGACAGTAAACACATTTCTGCAATTACTAATTCACCAAGTCTTGAGTTTCATGTTGAAAAAGACATTTTAGATGAATTGGCGCTTTTTTCAAATCATATTCAAATTTTTGAATTATCTAATAGGCATAAATACGCAACAGTTTTTATGAGTGACGATACCACTTTATCCTATTTAATGCAACAGTTACGGAATGCTTGTATCCTAGAAAGAGGAGGAGAATTTAATAAAGGGAAAAATTGCAAAGGTTTTTATAGGTATTTGGCTTCGTTTAAATATATTTTAGTAGAAGATCGAGGTTCCGTTAAAATACTTTACAAATCCCTTAATGATTTATATTTTATTCTGAGATGTGTACCTTTAAAACTAATTACAGCTTTCTCGGATATTCGCTGTCTATTTAAAAAATGTGGGATTACATGCACTTTTTTTAACATGGTACAAGTCACGAGACGACAACTTTTTGTAAATGATGGATCCAAATACGAAAAAGATGTCATTACTCTATTAACGTTTATGTTTTCCCGCGGAGAACTCTTACCCATGAACAGAGAAGGTTTAGCCAAAAATAAAGACAGACCGCCTATTGATGTATTAAGTTTTGAAGCAATGAAACGAAATTGTTCTCGGTTAGCTACAGGTCCGTGTAGGGGAGTGTGGCATGAGGTAGTATCGTCTTTGGAACGCATATATACTGGCGTACAGTTTAACGAAGGAACAGGAGGACCCTTTGAGATACATAACGATAAAAGATTTTCAAAAGAATCTACACATGTTCCTATCTCGCGCGAAAGAATGATAGATAAAAGATTTTCAAAAGAATCTACACATGTTCCTATCTCGCGCGAAAGAATGATAGAAAAATAGAAAAAAAAAAAATAATAATAATAAATAAATAAATAAATAAATAAATAAAAAATACTTCTATGATTTCAACGATACTCCACAGCATTTGGTTTTTTATTTCACTATTTAAATATATCCATATTATGTTTAAGACATAGCGTTTCCCTTTTTTATTTTTTAATCAAATGTAAAACACATTTATATTCAGTTTGAAATATTTTAATATTTCAAAAAAGTTTATTCCATATCCATTTTACACTATATCTTAAATTTAGAAGTTTCACAATTAATTTCTAAAATTATTCTTATGCGTAATTGTTTGAAAATTGAAGGTAATTTAATAAAGTATAGCTGCAAACTTTTACGTTTTTTCCTACCCCTGATTCTGGTAATATTATTTAAAAGATCTCGAACAATATAAAAAAGCTGTATTTGAAGTTTGGAAACAAATTCCAGAATTTAACGTATGTGGTTCAAGATACAGGATAGAACATCATGATGACGACAAATATCAGACCATAATGATTTTAGGGTATACAGCTGAGTGGTGTTTTAAAGAGTAAATTAAAAATTTCATAAATCGTTACGAAAAGTTATATTTACTTAATATATATATATAAAATAATATAATATATAATATAATAAATACTTTTTTTTTTTTTTTTTTTCAATAATAAACTGTTATATAACTTATTTACTATAATTATGACTTATTCTCTTTTAAATCCTATGTTTCTTTCACACAATGGAGGATTACATTCCTTGTGATTTTTGTCTAGAAATATTTCAGACTGCCCAAGAATTTGATTCTCATTTTTCTGAAAATCATGACTTAGATCTATCATTTTGTGTACTTTGTAAAGCGAAATTTCCTTCAGGTACTAGAAGAATACATTTCGAAGAACATATAAATAAAAAATGTAACTCATACAATAGACTCAATTACAAACTGTATAGTTTATCGATACCACTCGCAAAAAATATAAAACCTTCAATCAATAACAAAAAAACAAATTATTGGATATATGTAAAAGGTCAAAGATATTTTTTAGAACGTGATGATGAATTGCTTTCAAAAACAAATACAAAGAAAAATAAATTATTACATTCTTTGAATAGTATTCCGAACATACATCCTTTCGAAAATTCCCCTATTGTACATTATTCGAAATCTTTAAAATTGGTGATTAACGAAAACAATAAATCAACAAATTTTTCGCCGAAACCGGAAGAAAATGAGTCACGAGATATAATTACGTTAATATGAAAGTGAACGTAAATTTTATATTTAAGAAAAAAAAAAAAAAAAAAATCTTGTACTGAGGAATCATTTTTAGGCCATCTTTTAAATGATTTCAATCGCATAGCTGCATCAGCCATTCGAAAATTACAAGGAAACTTGCCCGGTTCATTCAGATTTGCGATCGCGGTCTCCACGCAACGCTCACTATGAGCCTTTATAGCGCTTTCCGGTATTTTCTTTGATTCGGGTATCATTTTTTTACAGTAAATGCACAAAGATATATTTTCACATTGATCAAAAATAAACATACAATCTGGTTGTTCGTTCAAATGTCTCTCTCGCCGATATCCCACTCTCCCATTTGATTAGCTGCACCAGCAACATGCCAACATATTCCTATAGCCCGTATAATAGAGACCTGTTGTCACCTCTAAAAAAGTCCCCGGCCAATCATTAAAAGTGGATCGTCGGCTCAGTAAATAAACCATTTTGGGATTATGAGGCTTTGGAAACAATAGAACACATTGTGGTAAATGGCGTTTCATACAGGACACGGTTTCGTTACAAAGAAGCACTGCATTTTTGATGAAAAAGGTTTGATGAAGAAAGCTTATTTTCGCAGACTAAAAGTATTGAGATTCGGAGACAAAATTCATTTTTGAAAAAAAAAATTATATTATATTATATTATATTATATATATGTATATATATAATATAATATAATATAATATAATATAATATAATATACGTAGCCAAGGTCATCAACTTATGGCAGTCCTTATGGCGATCCTTATCTTCTGAAAGTCGTTTACAGTGGTATCCCAGAGATGTAAAACGACCAAGAAGACGACCTCAAGTAAGATGGAGTGACGAAATCAGAAAAGTGGCCGGTGTTAATTGGATGACTAAAGCACTAGACAGGCAACAATGGAAAAATCTGGGGGAGACCTACATCCAGCAGTGGATTGAAAACGGTTGATGATGATGATGATGAATATAATATAATATATTTTTTATATAAAAAAATTATATTATATTATATTATATTATATATATATATATATATATATATATATATATATATATATATATAATATAATTTTTTTAAGGCGTTAAATTGTTTAGAAACTAAATGCTACACTTCTGGTCCTAGGATAACAAGTAAAATATAACTTTTTAAACATATTAAAATATTTTAAACTGAATACATATAAATATGTGTTTTACTATCGATTAATAAACTCACATATAACTGTGGAGTAAATCTCATTTTTAACTTGCGATTAATATTTGAAAGGGATTAATATTTATAAAATTATTTTCAGTTTTCAAATATGAAGCTAACATGTAAAACGTTCTTCTATTTTTTGAAGAAAAATCAACACCCTGTGTCGCGCACATTTTTATTCATGAGTAAAAATAAAGTGTGGAATTTGTTTCTTACATTACCATGGCTTTTCGATTACGTCTTTCTCAATATAGTAGGCCAATATTAGGTTATGTCACATACCGCGGCGATGTTTTTTTTAGCGCCGTGAACATTGCCGAGTACCTACAAGAGAGCCACTTACAAGGGAACCGAGTGCTAGCCAATGCCTCTTCCCGGTTAGGAGCCATATCCCACAATTGTCCATTGCACATGCGGAACTGGCTCATGATCGAAATGTTTCATTTGTTGCACCTTTTAGATAGAATGCATTGGGGAGACGTTTTATTGGGGTTTTTTCGATACGGTAAGGTAAAAATTTTTAACAGAGGTCGCATCCCGCTCATCGTCCAACATACTACCACAGGGGTGAGTTTTAGGTTTTGGTTGCGACACTTTATAGACAGAGTCGTTCGCCAACGGCCTGCTGGACTTCGAATTTAAACTATTGAACCGTACCCCTGATCCCAGTCTCTCGTAGAATGGAACGATTGAAAGAAAACGCATTGACATTTAACCTTTTAGAGTCCACCAGCTGAAGATCCAAATTACGAGACCAAACACTATCCACATGAAAAAGAAGGGAGTGTGTTTGGAGGTTCGACCCGACGTGACCGTGGGATGAGGAAGGGGGGGCGGTTTTACTGTGGGTAAGACTGGAGAAGAGGGATTCACCTGAGAAAGGATGTTGGGTTTAGGGAGAGGAAGCGGTGATGCCAGGGGTAACACTGGAAAAGAAGGTGGATTCGCTTTCGGAAGGATGTTTGATGGAGCCCTCTCAGACGGGTGCGTAGTAGGAACGTTTTTGGGCAGCATGGGAACTGTGGGAATCCCATTGCAGTAAGGAAATTGAAGCGACCATTGTCCGGTAGGAAGACATTTCACATTTACCGTTCGATCCTGATCACACTGAACTATCACGAAATTATTCAATGGGATGGCGGATACTGAACTAGGCATGGGGGGACAAGGTAATTGACCACATTCCACGTTTTCGCCACTCCACGTGCCATCGGCTTGGCACACTCTTTTGGTCTCTCCTTGAAGCATGATATAATTGCGATCGCATTGAAACGTTGCCACGGATCCAAACACCCGATCGTAGTAGGTCATGGATCCATGGAGGGGCGCTTTCAATGGGGGGCATTGAACAGGTAGGCAGGTCACACGAGACGGGACTGGAAACCAATTACCGGAAGCCATGCAGTAGTACTCTTGGACCGGTTGGTTCAATTCATAACCCTCATCGCACACATAGGTAAAAAAATTAGGGAAAAAATACTGTCTCGAACTGACATGACCATGTACGGGAATAAAAGGTTCCGTACATTGAACCGGATTACAATGGATTGAAGAGGGCTCCCACATCAAGAGACCATTTTTGAAAACCACGGTTGAAGTGGAAGTGGTAGGAACATGATAACCTAAAGTACACTGGAGAACGGCTGTATCCCCGATATGGTAAGGGGCAGAGGAACGGGAACCGATAAATCTACCCCCATTACCCGTTTCGGGTAATGTATTCAATTCGGAGATTGGTTGGCAATGGATTTCAGCTGGTTCCCAGGTCAACTGTTCGTTTTTGGAAACTACTCGGGAAAAGGATGGGTCAGGGTGTTTGTAACCTATCCCACACTTCAGGAGAGCTTCATCCCCGAGACGATAAGGGGCTGGATGGGTGGAAATAAATATACCCCCACTTCCAGTTTTAGGGAATACATGTAACTCTAATACTACATGGGACATGCTTTGTACTTAGAGAGTGGAATTCCCAAAGGGAACATTTCTAGCATGTTTTGATAAAGAATGAGACACGTTACGGATATACATTTATTTTGATCAACAAAAAGATAACATGAAATAGGTGTAACAATAGTACAAGCATAGGAGTTATTAAATAAGTTTTATAGATATTTACATGTTTTTTGTTAAGTGACTAAACAAACAAACTAAATACTCATCATTATAAAAATTCGTTTCTATCACCGATGCCTTTTGTTTTTGAATGTCTGTGTAGGAAACTTTGTTCTCTGGGTGAATAATGCGGGGACCTTCTTCACAGTCGCATTCCAACATTTCAGAGGAAGATAAAGGTAAAATCTGACCCATTTCAGCACAGAGTGGAAAGTACAAAGGGGATATGACTCTGTCAAGATTGCCACAATCGTCTTCAGAGTTGACATTCGCAGGAATTAGGCATTGCAATAAGAGTGTCAAATCTTCCTGGAGGGTGAGTAGAAGAGCGTGACGGTGAATACGTTTATTCAACAGAGAACACCGATTGTTGATTATTTTGATATTCTTTAAAAGGTAGTTACTAGGTTACGATTAAATTAAAGAGGAAAATAAAAATAAATACATTTTAAAATTTGCAAAAAATGATAGAATAAAATGCATTATATTATTAGAACAGATGTATAAAATTGAACCAAACATTGTACACCTAATTTAAAAAATCTGACGAATGTATTAACAAAATTTCAAATAAATTTGAATAATTTAAGACCTGACTTGATAAATTTTAGCCTTCATAACTTACACAATTAAAATACATTAATCAAATGCGCCATTTTATTTCAATGGATGAACATTTTCAAAATCGTCTGAATTCCCATTGGAAAGCATTATGACCTAAAAAGAAATGTTTTATATTTTCCGAACGAATGAACCAAACGTAACTAAAAACTATACAGCTAATTCCGGGTACCTCACCAATATACCTACCAAAAATCAAACGAATCGGATCATTTTTGCGGCAGTTATCGCGGAACAGACAGACAGACAAACAGACAGAGAGAAACCAAAAACTTTTCGGGTCTCCACAGTGAGCCTCAACTGACGTTTCGGCAATTAGATTTCCTCCACAGTCATATGAGGAACGATAACCCACAGCTTTTTCTATTTTTATTGTATTAATAAATGTAAAACACATCTATATATTCAGTTTAAAATATTTTAATATTTTTAAAAAGTTGCAAAAAAATACCCCAAAGGTAAAATTGGAATTTTTCCAATTTTACTGTTTGCATATATTTTGCTTCCCCAAACATCTGACATTCAAACGAAATGAGTTTAAACATAAAAAGAGAAAAATTCTTTTATTTTTTACATTTTTTTTTACATGTGTAAAAAGGATTACCCTCTGACAAAAGTCTTTTGAGTATCGGGTCACTTCTCATACTTTGTACAATCGGGAATGTGTATTCCAGTTTGTAGTTTGCGTGGTATAGTGTCTCGCAGGTAACACGTTCTTCGGAGTTGTCTAACGAAAATTTCTGGTACGCGATGAATGGAATGGGTTCGCCTTCGGGCTTAGTTAAAAATCGGCAATCTTCCGAGACGTCGTACGTAAAGGGAGTCAGTTTCTGGATGCGGGTTTGACAGCGGCAGCGTATGATTGCGGCAAGGATACATTGCACGACGAGTGTTTTGTTTGGTTTCAGCAACAAGGAGAAATGCTGAGAGAAGGGCCACTGGGAATGCACAAAGTACGTCACGTTTTCTTCAATAGTGTGTTGGGTACGGTCGAAGAAGCGCATGTTGTGCACTTTGAAGTGAAAGGAATAGTCCACCATGATGAGACCGTACCCTTCCAAATGATAAGTGAGCAACTGCATGTCGTCCATCCATTGATATTTGTCTAAAAAATTATCCATCAACTGGGTCGTTTCCGCAATCGTGTTGCAAGTTCGAGATGCGCAAGAATTGGGTGCGTAACTGCTCGTAAGCTTCTCCACGTGGAAATGGCGAATGGAAATCTGCAGGGTGGTCTCATCGATCTGCATAAAGAAGCGATGTCCCCAGTTTTTCCGTAACGCGTACCACCCAGTCCGGAGGAGGCTGACGTAGTTCAGGTACTCAAACGAAAAGGGTAGTAGGTACTCCAGGAAAGAGGCACGGTGCTCGAGGAGCTCTCGAAATTCTGGCATTTTCCTGAGGACGCAAATTTTGTCCTGGAGAGGAACGTGTCGTAAAATTTTCTGTAACACGTCTGGATGTAACTCTAGCAAGTTGAGGGTAGGTTTTGTGATGGGAGCGACGGCACGAAAACTTGAAGCAACAGACATCTTTGACATCAACAGCGGTCGAAATGAAGAATGCACGAGTTTATTTCTCTCCGTGTTCGTCTGGTCTGGCTAGAAGGGTGGAGTTGCAACACAGCCAGTCATGCGTTAAAAAAATAAAAAAAATAAAAAAAATAAAAATAAAATAAAAATAAAAAAAATAAAAATAAAATAAAAATAAAATAAAAATAAAATAAAAATAAAATAAATAACTATATATATATATATATATATATATATATATATATATATTATAGGTAGTTAATATAATTATTATATTAATATTATTTAGGGCTAAATAAAATGAATATACACATATTCATTTCATGTATTAAAACTGAAAATAATTTCAAACATTAATGTATTGTTTAATCAATTTGCATGTACTTTATAAACCACTTCAATGTCTAACAAGTGAAGCAAAAGTTCTCGAATCATGGACGAAATATTCTTTTTATAAATCAGGCGTTGGGCACACTTAAATGTTCTATTTATTCCAAGGTTGGTTTCATAAAAGAAACGAAGAAAGTCGCATGAATAACATATAATTTTTGTTTACCTGTTTAAAAGTAATCCAACGTTGGCTCATAGAGCACCGCAAAAAAATGGGGTTGAAAATACTTGGATTCCAAGTATTTTCAACCCCATTTTTTTGCACTTCAACACCCATTCGGGCTTGAGAAGTCGTTTCAAAATAAGTCTTTTAGAGGCAGGATTTCGTTATTCACTTTGTTCATCAGGAAAGATTGAGGAGGGGTATGTAGGTGCCATCGCATGGAGTGTCATCGCGCATTTTATCATCCAATCAGGCTTTAGAAGACTTTGTTCATGATGGATGTCTTCGATCCAACTTCGGAAAGGTTTTCCTTCTTGCCGGGAGCATTCTTTAAGGTATATGGTTCTGGTCGCAGCCGTTCTTTCAAATATAAAAAAATTAACATGTCGTTGCACCAGTAAGTCGTATAAATTTAAATCCGCTTCGTACTGGGGAAGTGTTTTAATCCGTTTCTCCAATAACAGTAGAAGAGCACTTAGTTCAATCATCCATTCGGATTCTTGTAATTTTTCGCAGTCGGGCATAATATCTTTCAGTTGGCAGTTCCCTATCTCCTGAGACCAACGCATGATATTGTGTTGCCCTAACGCAAGGGCCACATCGGGCGATGAGAAATAAGTTTTGCCATTGCG
Organism: Maratus michaelseni; assembly: GCA_963931845.1. Classification (NCBI taxonomy): domain Eukaryota; kingdom Metazoa; phylum Arthropoda; class Arachnida; order Araneae; family Salticidae; genus Maratus; species Maratus michaelseni. Next base: position 328,795,386 of record OZ007588.1, read on the forward strand.
GGCCACCACTCCAAAAATATTCCAGAAACAACGGCGTTGGAGGAAAAGTAAACGGAAGAGCATCTTTAAAAGCTGAAGTATCAGTACCAAAATACAAGAAACACTCTAATTGAAATATCCGAGCTCCGCGCTTTTTATACACAGGGAAAGAGATACGCCTCCAGGGTTCTTGGAGGAGGGGTTTATTTGTTGGAAGCACCTACGATTGATTCGTTTGCCTCTCCAATGTTATAGGATTTCTTTCTTAGTCTTTTAATAAAGAAACCTCATTTTAAACATACACATACCACGTTAAATTATTTCTTAAAATGATAGTTTTTATTTGCATTGTAACAATAAAAACAAATTAGGAAAACTTATTTAACAGGTTCTAACGTAATAAATCTAATGGTGTCTTGTAATGAAAACTGAGTGAATAAGAGTTGAAAGAAAGACTCAAAAGAAAGACTGATCGCAAATTAATTTTTTTAAGAAAAATTTTACCAAGATTGGTAAATCCTTTATCGCAAAAAAATGGGTTGAAGAAAATTGGATAAATCCAATTTTCTTCAACCCATTTTTTGCTCTTCAAAAACTGTTTTTTTAATAAAAAATCAGTATGATGAAGAAATATTTTCCAATCTTTGGGGAATATACATGATAGATTTTCCATTCAGTATGTATTTAATCTTTTGAGGAAAAGGTTTGGGGGTTCAACCAACCATTCATTTGTTTTTTGTTCTGCATATTTACTAAATGTTTTGATGAAATCATTGGCTAAATTCTCCTTATATACATATTCATGACATTTTGCTTGTAAAATTCGTACCACACATATAAATAGTAATCGTTATCAGTAGGTTGATCCGGAATTAAAATCCTCGCTGAATTTTTCATTTGTTTGATTGGATGTTCCATAACAATTTTTATTTGGGTCTCAGGTGAATTTAATTTTTTGTTAAAAGCTTGAGCTGTTCTATTGTAAGAATTTTCCAAGTACTTCATTAGCCTGTTGTGCGGCATAATTTTCATGTTCAAAAATTTGTCAGAGATTGGTAAATTGCCGATGACATCCCTTATTCGGAGAATTTACCCATTGCATCTGCTATAACCCAAAACTTTTGCCACATCAGTATGAAGCCGCTATCTTTACCAATAATTAGTATTTGAAACTCTAATGAAAGATCACCGGCAGTGGAAAATGAACTTTCTCAAACCATTCATTTTTATTTATATTCGTATGTTTTAGAGGGGATTATACTGAACCAATGAAATTATTCCATGCTAAAATAGTAGACTAAAAGTGGCATTCTTTATTCATACTAAATTTGACAAAGTTAAATAAATGAAACATTTGTAATGGAAAGAAATATGGATTAATGAAAGCATACAATTATCAATTTTAACATATATTTTTTGAGGACAGGGAACTGTTTCTTACCCCTTTTGAATGGTATAAAAGGACAACATATTTTTTCATAAAAGCAAAATTTATTTGAACTCATTATTTTACATACACTCACAACTAAAACATTAGAATTTAAAAGTTTTTTTTATGATTGTACAGTTTTTAAAATTTTTACATCTTCATCATTAGATGATTCGAAATTCAAATTCATTCTGTTAGAATATTTTATACACCAACCTTTTTCATCAAAAATCATTTCCATTTTCATTTCTGGTGGTTGTTTTCTAATCATTAGATAACAGTTGATAATCTGAGACAGTTCAGCATACCAATTAAATTTTTGAGCTTCTTCTTCTAATTGATGTGTAGTCATTCGCGTGAGCTTTTTGTAAACTATTTGCGCTTGTGTATGGGGGTTTAAAGTGTCCAGGGTATTTGAAAATTCCATGTTTCAAACCTCTTGTCTACAGACTGGACAGAAGTTTTGTTCCTGAAACCATCGCTTTATGCATATTTCATGAAAATAGTGATTACAAGAAAGAAACAGTGCTTTGTCTTTACATTTAAATGTTTCAAGACAAATTGGACATCCATCATTTTTAAATTCCCATTTGGAATCTAATTTTACAATGCGAAAAGAATTTATAACACTTTCTGGGACAGGATGTTTTTCTGGAAGAGGGTTGTTTATCGTTTCTAAAAACTCGAGTACCGATGCTGGTAGCTCGAATTGTAAATAAAAATCATGGTTGTTCATTAACGATTGCAGGGATAAACCTAATAGTCTAGCATATGATAAATGTATTGTCATATCCGTATCCATTAAGTTATCCAAATTTATATTTTCCATTTCCACAAAGTCAGTTAGGTCTACATCAGTTGAAAAATCAGAAAAACTTTCATGTGGTTCCAATTGAATGGACGGATCTACTTGAAATATAATTTCTATATCTGTATTATTGACGTCTGGATCCATCAATATGGAAGCAACAGATACTAAGGATTCGAGCAAGGTGTCTTCTAAAAAGTTCATGTTGTAATAAGATTTTATAACTTGACTTTAAACTTTTTTTTTTTTTTTTTTTTAATGCTCAATGTACGATGTTTGGACTGCTCTTCGTTTCCAACCATAGTAAGCTTTTACTAGCGGACAAGTTTTTCGACCGCATTCCTTGCATGGATAATTTAAGTTAATATCATGTATTATCTTTATCGGATATTGAACTTGTTCCTTTAACCATTTACCCGTTTTCGAACCCATAGCTGTTAATACAATACCAGATTCTTTTACTTGTGGTAGCCATTCATTTGGTTTCCATCAAAATAACCACTGTCGGCTACAACACATCCATTTATTGGATTATTGTGTACATCAAATTCCACAGATATAAACATTTCTTGTGTACGTGGAGAAACCAAATTTAAAGTAACCAATCCATGATTAACAGGTACTCCTCTTTTTCGTTTTAAGCAGGTACGCCAAGCGAGAAATGCTATGGTTAATAAACATCTTCTATTTTGACATTCCCAGCATGGAAATTTCAAAAAACTCTTTTCATATAATATTGTACTAGCCAAGTTTTTATTTTTCAAAAATGTATACGCATCTTGATCGACGGCAACTAATTCATGATGGGGAGAAAGTTCAAAATTAGCTGGATTAGAAAACACACAAAATTCGGAATCGTAAACAACAACAATTTCAACCGGTACAGAGTTTTTATTTCGTACTGCAACAGAAGCAACAGTTGAAAACATGATTATGTCCTTTATTATCAGCACAGAAAATTGAAAATATATAAATTACATGAAATTCGTTAAAAGACTAAATGAATCAGTAGAGATGATTTATTTTTTATAAGAGAAAGTGGCGGTAAAAAAAAAAAAAAAAAAAAAAAAAAAAAAAAAAAAAAAATTATTATTTTTTTATTTTTTTATTTATTTTTTTATTTATTTATTTTTTAACCGTCACCTTCTATTCGAACATATTTTCTCAAATCTTCTTGAAGTTTTTCTACTGTTTCTTCCAATAACTTTACGACTTTTCTAAGTAAAGTTTTAACTTCACCTTCAGCAGATTCATGTTTTTTCTTAGTTGCTTCAAGAGCCTCTTTTAAGTGCGTGTTTTCCGCTATTAGTCGTTCATTCATTTCCTCAAAATCCTCATCATCTGAATGAACCATTTCCCCCTTTTTTTACTGTGATAAAATTATAATATTCGTAATTTAAATATGCATAATAAATTTTATATATAAATGTTATTTTAAGCTACATTTTATTCTTTTGGAAGGTGATTCGTTTGCTTTGTATTCTATTAACTCTTCATTGGGATATTCGACGCAAGGTAAACTCTCTGTAGATTCCAAACAAATTATACCTGCAGGTAATAAAATCGAATGTTGAAAAATAATCATTTCGTCAATAACACCACCAATTTTATAACAATCATCTCCAAATGTTGTTCGAGATTGTATTTGCATGCGAAATATACCCATAAAACTACCCATTTTAGGTAAAGACTGCTGTAAAATGTGTGCAAACGTCATTGTGATATGTTTTCCATCAAATATTCGTAAACTTTTTACACACCAATTTTGCGATGTAAGTGGAATTTCATATTTTTTATGTACTGATCGACAATCACTGCATAAGTTTGGATTACAATGACGAATGAAAAATCGACCACCATCATGCAAAATATTATCTGTTTTTTCGCGCATAGACGACGCAATGAGTTGTAAAGGTTCGCAATCCCGTGAAATTACAGAATATTCGTCCTCTTTCGTTTTAGTAAGTGACCATTCCCCTGCTATGATGATTGTATACATTTCATTTTTATATTTAAGTCTTCGATTAAAGGCTTTTTCTTTGGCTACCGAATGCCCCTTAGAATATTTTGCCTTTCCATTCAAATGTGTTTTATAAACGTCACTATTTTCTAAAATATGTTTCCATTCTGAAGTTATTAAATTTAATATTTTCGTTCTATTTGCTAAGTCTTCAACAGCTTTTGAAAGAATATCATTGTTAAATATACATTTAACCAACGTAGAATAATCCATAATAAATATACTTTATTCTGGAAAGATTTTATTTACATTTTATCAGAAATACATTAATATATATATAATTTATAATTATATATATATATATATATATATATATATATATATATATATATATATATATATATATATATATATATATATATAATTATATATATATATATATATATATATATATATATATATATATAATTTATAATATAATTTATAATATATAATACATAATTTATAATATATATAATATATATATATATTTTTTTTTTCTATCCATATAATAATGGAATTTCACTTTTACATACTGTGCAATTAAATTTATATTTTGGGTTTAGTACCACCTCCTTTAGGATTCTATGAAAAAATAGTTTTGGTTTCCTAATATCTTCTTGACACGTACAAACATTTTCACTAACATCTTCTTGCAGTACGCTTTTCATACAGGATGATATATGCCAACCATGCAAATTATTGTACGTAATACGAATATTGAGTCTAGGTCGTCGAAGTGCTTCCCGGTGAAATTTCAGCACAGACCAGTACCAAGCATACTTTTCGAATCTTTTCACATGATCATACAATTTGTCTTGAGGTATATGCAATAATTTTTTATAAAAGTGTTCAGGGTCATCTTTCAGAGACAGTTGAATTAATTCTGTTGGAGTATTCATTCTTATTATTACTTAATATTCATTACTAATTAAGTATGGTTGATATTCGTCATCTTTTACGTCAGTTCAAATATAGTCATTATGGTTTTTATACAACTTTATTGCTTGGTATGTTGAGTGGGTACGCAATAGTGGAATGGATATCCTATTTGACAAAAACCGATTTGTTGAAGCAAGGCGGACTTTTTTGCTGCAAATGTTAAAAATTTTCCTTGTTCAAACTCTCACAACTTATTCTAATTTCATCCTTTGTAAACTTTTCGCAAGATCCTCTTCCTGATTCTTTTTGAAAAAATAATATTCAGGTACATTGGCACCATAATTTTCCATCCAGGTTTCATTCATCCTTGATAAAATATTAAATGAAATAGCTTCAGATTCTTTCAATTCGGCCCATATATCCTCCACAAGGGAACTGATCCATTCCGATTCATTTTGTAATTCGATATGTAGTTTTATGGGTGATTTAAAGAACCCCTCAAAATATTTCATGGAACAGTTTATAAACTGGATGACGGTTTCAATGTGCTTTTTGTTTTCTACCTTAAACCATCGATCGACCAGAGGATCCCAACTGTAAAACTGATCTGATTTCGACGGGATTGAAATCATTTTTCCTTTTACGATAGGAAAAAAAATTTTTTGAATCCATCGTACATGTTCCTTCATTTCTGAAAGCTTTTGAGTCGCTTCCAATATCCAATCCCACCCCATTCCTATATGTAGAAGAATTAGATCTTCTTTTGTTTCACGGGGTGTCGTTTTAAATGCGCAATACACAATCGTATCAAACGTTAATCGATTCGATTCCGGGAGTGGGGGCTTCACTCGGGTTGAAAAAAGGGGCACTAGTGAACTGAGGCGATCCGCTATGGTATCCGAATAATATTTGTTTTGCTTTAAATTACACAAGGCAAAATAAACGGGTAAGCAGAGTTCATAAGATTCGAGAATACAACACAATGGACTCGATACATCTTTTAAATGGGGGCACATGCGCGCCAGTTTTTGGTCAATGGGTCGAAAGATGTTTCCTTTATCAATGCGAGGCGAAAATCGCTTATACCACGTTTTCAACACTCTGTTACGAGGAGATACAAAAGGTTTGATAAAACGAGCATTTTGTTTTAAGAACGAGTAACAAAACGATACTGGGCCGGGTGTCAGAGGTAACTCTTTAAGCAACACATATTCCCGTTGGTTCAAGCAACTTGTAAAGTGAGCTACGCCCTCCTCGGAGGCTCCCTCCCGTGCTACGATCCGTGTGGGAAAAGAGACTCTTAGGATCTGTTCATGCTGTTGAGGGAAGGGCATCATCTGATGAGCCATTTCTAGCATACGTTCTCGGGTGAGTCTATCAAACAAAAATACATTGTCAGAAGAAGGGAGATTGCAAGTGGTCACTTTGCGCTGTTTCCAAGGCGCTCCTCCCAACGCGTGTTCAAACTCGATACGGAAGAGACAAACGGGAAGGTACAGGCCTCCCTGAGCATTTTGTTTGTCGCTCGCCACCAGACACATGCTAGAAGGGCAATCTAAATGGATGTTACAATCAGCCTCTTGACGATGACAGTCGGGTTGCATTAAACTACACAAATGAACGTAATCATCGTGCGAGATTTGCACGTTTAACAGATGAATATGCATGCCACTTCTTCGCTGGCGACGCATGGCCAATAAGATATCAAGTGCAGAAAAACCGACATATTTTTGAAGAACAGGCAGAAAGACATGGTCAAAATAACGTATCAAGAGATCGCGAGTATTGACACCGTGAGGATTGTGAAGGTCGATATCAAAAATAAGTGGATGAGCAGAGGATCGCGTCCAATCGATAAACAAATGATGGTTGTAGTCTGATGTTAAGAGGGAGTGGGCTAAAGCACGAGTCAAGACATCATAGTTATGGCATACAAAGTTTTGACCATCGGGTTGTCGATAAATAACCGTTGAAGAAACGTCATGAGACGTAGGCACGGGTATTAGTTCATCCATCGAAAAGATGATCAAAAGACTGTGTAAACAAGACAGTAAGTCTGTAGAACAACTAATCAGTTTAACGCTTTAAAAAAAATAAAAAAAATAAAAAAATAAAAAAATAAAAAATATATTTAATAATAATAATAATAATAATAATAATAATAATAATAATATTATTATTATTATTATTATATATATATATATATATATATATATATATATATATATATATATATATATATATATTTTTTTTTTTTTTTTTTTTTTTAATAGCTTCTGTCTGACTTTAGAATTTACACGCTTTTGAAAATGGTTTTAATCATAAAATCATGGATAGGTGCAGAATCTGTCTAAGCGAAATATTTCCAGATTATTTTACTCCTATTAAATGTAGACATAGTTTTCATAAATGTTGTATCAGGTCAACAGTGGTAGCGTCAATTGAAAATCAATTAACATGCCCAATATGTCGCAGTTCTCTAGTTAAGAATAAATTAACAGCTCTACTTGGATGTGATGCAAATGGAAATCTGAAAAAGGACTCAACTATTCTCAGCGATAAACAAAATGTTACGAAATTTTTTTGTAAAAGACCTAATCGATCTAAAAAGCGGTGCAATGTGTTTAAAAATCAAATTATCGAACTTCTAAATATTCTCATTTCTACTCTAAATTATATCTTTGCATAACAGGTAACTTCGCATACAAATTTGTTATTCAGTAAATTAGGATAATTTCACCTACTCTTCGTTAAGACAAAAAAGTATGACTAAGTTAGTAAATTTATTTTTCTGCTGCATATACAGTTACGCGTTTCTTCTCAGTTTCAACCTGTTTCTTTTTCAAGGTCTCATTTTTATGTTTGAGTCGAATCAATTCTGTTTCCAATGTTTCCATTTTTTTCTGTGTACTTCTTTGCGACCAAACGTACAAGTTAAGAAGATACTGATAAAGTGAATCTGTTTCGTCTGTCTTTCACAAAGCGGCCTCGTTTTTTCACGACTACCATCCAACTTCAAACAACATCTAATATCACCGGTGTCCTCCTCGATGATTTTTTTGAGTAAACACGTAAAGGCGTCCGGACGTTCCTCGATACTAATGTTAGTCGATTGGTGTTCCATGTCCGAGACTATAGTTTGAAATATATTTTGAATACTGTTATGTTGTTTAAGACGGTTGGTAATATTATAATATAGTAAATTTAGTTTTTTGTTACATCGACAATTATGCGTTTCGAATTTTTCTTGCAATAGCTTCAGATTAATGGGTTATTTGGAACTGAACTTAGATCTTAGTTTGAAAAAGTATTTTGGGGGACATACAAAAAAAAAAAAAAAAAAAAAATATTTATTTATTTATTTATTTATTATTTTTATTTAATTATTTTTTTAAAATAGCATATTGGTTTGACACTCACTGAATATAACTATTTTTTTCTATTGCCTACCTTCAGAAGTTTATGGAAATTTCAACTTTTGATACTATAGAGCTCAATAAAAATGCCTTACCCGATGTGAAATGTAAAATATGTAGAGAACGTGTTGAGGTGAAATTTATGTTTATGCTGCAATGTGGACACATTTATCATCATAAATGTGTATCTCGCATTAGGCCGGACATTCGATGTAAGACATGCAAAAAGCTTTCACCTGCTGATGAATTGCGACTTAAAGAAACTAGAAACTGGATTCGTAATCGATTATTAGAGAGCATGTAGATGTTTTTGTGGTTATTGGTCTAAGAGTACACCATGTCTCAATACATGCGAATAGAGCCCGTTTTTCCTAATACTTCAACTTTAATAGGACCAGACTCAAATGATGTTGGAAAAAAATATATTGAAGTGTGTCAAAAAGCATTTCCCATGAATGTACTTTGTAAGGTATGCAGTACATTGATAGAACCGTCTATGATATTTATTTTTTCATGTAGACATTACTATCATGCCTACTGTGCCAAAAAGATTGTGAATAAGAAAATTAGAGGCTTGAAATGTACAAAATGTACCAGCGAAGTTTCATACAAAGATTTCAGAAGGTTAAAAGACATACCAGCAAATTTGCCGCGAGGTTACAATATACGCTTTGTGTCAGAATAATAATAAATATTTATTTATTTATTTATTTATTTATTTATTTATTTATTTATTTATTTATTTATTTTACTTTATTTTATTTTATTTTATTTTATTTTATTTTATTTTATTTTATTTTTATTTTTTTATGTTAAATTTTATATATTAAAGAGAAAAGGATTTAAAAATATAAGAGGTGATATGAATATCAAAAATAAAAAATCTGTTTCTTTTGCCAATCCTGATGCTACTATATTTTATTATACACAATATGAAACATCTCACAATTCAGATTTCATTCGAGAATCTTGCCAACGTAGAGCTCTAGAAAAATCTATTTTTAAACATCCCAGGTCAAAACTTGAACATGTACGAAATTTAATAAGTTATTGGAGAAATCGAGAAATTTCCATTGTGTTTGGAAATTTGGGTCGACAACCATTTTTACTAATTTATTATTTAGACTTATGTTTTCGTTCTGAAGAAACTGTCAAAGTCGTATGCGATTGGGATCTATCTTCCGAGTACCAAACTCAGAGTAAACAGGTTGATTTTTTAATCCACGTGGAACCTTATTTTGGTTTCACCGTTCATAAAGATTCTAACGTTAAACATTTAATAGTTTTGACTAGTCATATGAATTTGTGTTATTGGGGGAAGCATGAGATTGATTTTTACTACCTATACCTCTCCAGTATTGACATTTCCAAGCTTCCCGATCCGCATCTTCAAAATTATGAAGTATTTAAACCTCCCATTTTTCATAAACAGATCTATCATGAAATATTGTCCCAAGCTGTTCTTTTAGATGTGTCAGATTCTAAAAGCGCACATGAGGCATACCTAAGACTTCTAACCGGGCGGGAAATTATTCGTAACAAATATTTTAACATACACATGAACCCACGTGATACATCCATTTTAAATATACACTTACAATATCACAAAAAACGTATTCAACAACTTTGTGCTAATCGCCGTTGGAAAAATCTTCACGATACAAACCTGATTAACGAGGACACTCTATTGATGGGTTGGTTCCTTTACAATTACTTAAGTAACTCTTAAACCAATTTTCAAACCGTTCATAATTTGGATTCGAAGAACTTTGTCTCTTTTGTGTAATTAGTCGTTGCACAGATAATTCGTCTAAAAATATGCCATTACCCAGGGGAACTTTATGCTGTTCATTGTCGGGTACTAACAATTTCAAAGAAACGTGGGGTTGATCGTAGCCTAGACACCATAATATGGAATTTCCAAAAAAGTAATATTTTTTATTTTCGTCTGCATAAACGATAATTTCGTAAACTTTACCGTCGGGAATAATGCTATGTAAAAGTTGAAAATGATTCCATTTCAATTTATTCATTGTATTCTTTGTTTCTGAAAAAATAACGTAATAGAAAAAATTTAAATGTTATTTATGTTATTTAGGTTTTTATTAAAATGGAACAGAGTATACTTTAATATCTTTTTTAATTTATCTTAATGAATAAGAAGGAGAATGGTACTTGAAGATGGTTTTGTAGACCCTATTGAGGATCTTACTATTGAAAATGATCGATTAAGAGAGTTTATTAAAGTCATTCAAAAGAAATGTGCAGCTTATGACGCAGAAATAAAAACACTTTTAAGAAAAATTGTAAAATTGTTGGATGAAAAAGTGGAGAATCTACAAATACAATTAAGACATATTGCAAATTTGGACGGTATAGAGCAGATGTAATAATGAATATATGGAAGTTTGAATTAAAAATAAAATTAATTAAACATAATATTATTATATTTATTAAAAAATGCAAATTCAAATACAAATTATTATTATATTTATTTTAAAAAATGCAAATTTGGACGGTATAGAACAGATGTAATAATGAATAAAAATGTTAAAATATATTAAACATAATATTAATAAATATTAATTTGGAGCTTGGTGCGATATAATTAAAGTAAAAATAAAATACAACGTTAAAACACCAGTATAATTGAATCTACAGCAAAAGGTCTGCTGTATATTCAATTATACTGGTGTTTTAACGTTGTATTTTATTTTTACCATAATATTAATATATATATTACATACACTACATATAAAGTCAAATAAAAAAGGGAATGCTGTGAGTAATGTCCATGAGATTAAATTTTAACCTGAAATTTAGATTTTTTTTCACGACTGTAGAAATATTATCCAAACTAAAATTCGACTTCAGATTTTCAACCCTATTCAAGTGTCTTTTCAAAAAGTATTTTCATTATATTCTCTGAAAGCATATTGATTAAATCTTTATTATTAGAAAAACAGAATCTATTAATATTAGGTGTTGACACATCTACAGATATTTTTTCTCTTCCTTCCAAGGAAATATCTAATTGGCCCGTTTTTCTGCTAATAGGTAATGGACCACCTTCCCAGTTGTCACGGAGAAAGTTTTTAGGGTCACTAAGAACATAGTCATCATTTAGGAGGTGCGATTCTAAAGACTTGGGTTCAAGTATAGATTTTTCCCGAAAGAAACTTAATGACACCGTATTATCATCAAGCAAAGTAAAATGAATACTTTTTATATTACGATTACAAAAACGCGAAAAAAAGAAACTTTGTCTGGTCTCTAATCCGTCGTCAGTAACAAATTTGTTGTCATCATTCGTTAATATAGTATTATTTATCCACCTCACAGCGTTGGTAGAAGGATTAATTAATAAGTTATGATGTTTAAAAAATTTATAAACAAAGATTGACTTTTCTTTCAACAGACAGTAGTGTTTCAGAAAGAACTTTAAAAAATCACAAAGATTCGATTCAAACACAGAAACGTTGAACCGTTCAACCGTGAATTTGTTATCTGAATACATTCTATCTCTAATACAACATAAAGTAAACGTGATTTTATTTCCCAAAGTTCCTCTGGACACATAATAGCCGTGATCAGGTTTAAATATAGAAATTTTACCATAGAAATTGAAAGACACCCCATTATCATCCAGCAACGTGAAATGAGTACCTTTTAAATTATGATCACAGCCACGCCTAAGAAGAGAACGTTGTTCATCTGATCCGTCGTCAATAACACATTTGACGTTTTTGATTGGTAATATAGCACCATTTATCCACGTCTTGGCAGAACTAATCAATAAGTCCCAATATTCAGTAGATTTATAAACCAAAATTGACTTTTCTTTCAGCAAACATTAGTGTTTTAAAAAAACCTTTAAAAAATCACAAAGATTCAATTCAGACTCAGAAATATTGAACCGTTCGACTTTGAAGGGAAAAGTTATATTTAATCTGATATATCTAATAGAACATAAAGTAAACGTGATTTTATTTCCCAAAGTTCCACTGAACCACCTTGGGCAAGTCGAAAAACGGGAAAGGCTTGTTCATATCGTTATGGATATCTTGATGATTCGTTATGATGATCTTTGAAATAAATATTTAAAAAAAAAAAAAAAAAAAAAAAAAAAAAATTATATATATATATAATATTTTTTATTTATTTATTTATTGATTTATTAATTTTTTTTTCTTGTACTTTAAATACACAATCATTCATTGAATTTCTACTTTTTTCGGGTTGCACACAGTATTAAGCACTTATGGAGGAATATTCAACCCTTGTTTCCCGTATTCTAAAGAATAATGTTCTATTGACAGAAATCGAAACCATGATGTCTATAGAATCTGTATGTCATCCTAAACCAGCTACTCTTAATCTCATCACGACAGATTGGATGACTTGCTTGGAAAAGAATACATGCTTTCAAGATTGTCAATTTCAGCCTGAACGTAAACTCAATTCAACCAGTTTGTATGGTTACGAAACTTCTAAAAATATTCTTTTTAACGTTATACTGGTTGGATATTGTAGATTTGCCAAACCATATAGTGGTAAAGAAGAAGAAGCACCACCCATAATTATTAGCAACTGTGCACCTTTGACTAAAATTGCTAAAGTCATGACTCGTGATTTAGGATCACATCTTCAGATATCGGATGAATTTAAATTTAATCCCAATAATACTTGCACTGTTTCTAGTTGTACACAATGCAAGGAATCTGCTATAAGTTTGGCTAAAAGGGGTTACCATATTAAAGATGATTATCTGGAGCCGTGTATTGGTGTTACAAAAATCTTTGATGGAAAAGAAATTTTAAACCGATTTCAATATCATATGCTCACTATGATTTCACGCACCTTTTTAGGTATTATGCATATAAGCATTAACGCAAGATATCATTATACAGACGTTAGTAATCCTAATCAAAAGCTGTATCGTATTGGAGGTACTTTTAACTCTCTGGTAGCGTTTAACGAGGCACAACTGGACTTAATAAGACCAATTAATTTGGGGGATTTAAAAGAAATGGAATTCATTAAAGAAACACCATCTGAAAAAAAGAAACAAAAGAAAAATGAAGTGAAAGCGATTGAAAATGAAGATATTTCTTTGCATGAAATGTTTGATTCTACTCAAACTCAAACAAATTTGACAATTGAAGAAGAGGAAAACGAATTTAAAGCACTGATGGAGCAAGATAAATCGTCGGATTATGAAGATGACCCTTTTGTCACAGTTGATGATATTTCCGAAACAAAAAGAGAACGTACTGAAGATTTTTTTGGAATTCCAAACGAAAGCAAAGTAAAAAAAATTAAATGTGAGGAAAGTTTTTTGTCAATGGAATGATAAAATTGTTTTTCAAACATGATTGAAATTTTTTTACATAAAATAATTTATAAAATATATTGTTTATATTCTTAATAACACAAAATCTAGCAATCTAATAGCACATTAAACTTTAATTTATTATATTATCGTAATAAAAATAGTACTTTAAAATGTAATGTTTGTCTTTTTTAACAGAGGGTTCCACCTTTCCAGGCTTCATTTAAGGTATACTGTCTTGGAATATCTCTCACTGTAAACTTAGACGGCTGCATTAATTTTTGTACCAAACCCACATGAGCATTGTAATATATTGCACTGCCTATGCTCTGTCCATCGATAACCAAATATAAGGGATGTACAATCATTTCTGTCGCTACCAAACCAACCTTCTCTATAAAAGTCGTATTAGCTGGTATGTGATCTAAATAGCTATTTGCCCCAACTTGAAATTCTGCATACATACAATTATTTAATAGATACTGAAAATTTTTAGACCAACCTCTTTCAGTTATTTTATGTCCTTTTCCGGCAATAAAAATGGTATTATCTTTTAAAGTTTGACTTACTGGTTGGTTTCTAATATATACTTCAGATTGTTTCTTTTTAGCTTCAACAAGAGCTTGTAATTTGGGTAAATTATCTTTATGAGTTGGATCTGTATCTGCTTCTGCCTCTTCCATAAAATTTCGATACATTTCCACTACGTGTCGATGTTCCATGGTGTCAGGAAAACTACTTGCATATTCCCGAAGTGTTTCGTCAATACGGTTATTTAATTTATACTTTTCCAAAAGATTTTGAGTGTCATTACTTGAACGGTCTTCTGTACGGATGTTTAAATCCATAAAATATTTTGTCGGAATAATCACTTCATTTCTATTAAAGGTACTATATCCAAAGATAGGTTTTAAAAAACCACCTGCAAAAGCCACATGTTTCACACCGTCGATCATTTCGTAACCCACTTCTAAACCATAATATTGTTTAAGATGTTGTTGACACATCAAAAGAGGTAAAT